>JAWWNJ010000010.1:0-2400000 GCA_037176885.1 Favolaschia claudopus | reverse complement strand
TTTTGCCCATGGTGTCCGCGAACAGGGACGGCGGCGGAGGTTCCAATCAGCGCAGAAATAGCGAAGAGTGCGAGGAGTTTGAACATCGTGGAAGGATGGTGCTCAGCACGTGAAGTAGCAAGTAGGAGGTGAGCTGGATGTAACCGACCACAGGTCGATTGAAGAAGTAGTTCAAGTTGAAAGTGAGCAAGTGCTGTCGAGCTAGGTTTCGCTGGCTGCTTTTATATGCAGAAATATGACCACTGAATCTGAGGTCCTATTTTCGAAAAAGCAAAACAACATTGCTTTCGGATGTTGTGAACATCCCTGATTATCGTGAGTGACGACCGAATGTTCTACAGCGGCGTCGATGAGAATCTTGTGTATCCTGTCCCTCCCAACGACGCCCGATCACTGCTTTGCGCCTCCAAGCATTCACGGTGGAGAGAGACACGCCGGAGTTCAGTCAAGAATAGAGAGGGATCTGGCGAGTCATCTGTAACTCTTGACAACGACGTTTTGCGATCCTGCGTCGAGACCAGGCGAACCAAGGTAATGAGGGGATGTATGCGTCGGGATCGCACTGAAACAAAACAGGGAAGCATTGCATCCTTGTCGGGATTCGGTTGCGATGCGGGTGACGGGAAATGTGGCTCTGACTCTGAGGAAGGTCGCTTTTGCAAGCTACTTGACTCGAGCGTCTCGACGACATCGGGCCTCTGCATATTATCATATATATCCATGTTGTGCCCGAAATTCCCCAGTTGTGACTCAGTATTGACATCCACTGCGATAATGAAGTCACCACAAGTCGGTCGTTTTACAACCAAACGCGTAGAACCGGGAACGTCGCGCCATTTGTAGGGCGAAAGCTTGGCGGAATCCGGATGAATGACCAGTGCTACGATGTTCATACTAGAGGTCGTCATAGACTTTCGCCACCGTAATGAGTGTAACTGCGCTGCATGGATGGTCGTCCTTCGAACGCTCTTGAAATCGCGCAAGAATGTCTTCGTCAGGACTCAGAAAGAGAAGCAAGGGGTTCGACGATGTCAGGGTAACGTTTCGAATCTTTGAGGAGAGTGTTGGAACAGGAGGTTTCGCCAATGCCGGGTTCGGGTTTGCCTCGACTGGATGCAGTGAACGTGCGGCTTGATTCTCATTGAGCAGGGTCTCTGGAGTCTGTTATAGCGCGTTCCGAGTCTACATCATCCGAAACTTCACTGGATTCATGGACTCTGGAGACGGCCTTTGTAGCAGCACAGTACCGTGGAGTTCGAATGATGTATAAGCTTCACGCCGGGGGTGCAAACGCAAGATGAATTTACGTGTGGATTGGGAGGTCGCGGTTCGAGTTGAAGGTAAGATTGATCGGATTTTTCGGCTCTCACTCTTGTTCTTTGCCTTTAGCGGCCGCCCATTCAGGGCACCGTAAACTCTTGACCTCATCTCTTGTATCTCTTGCGGAGAATACACATGCGCCACATCTCTACAGACCGGCTTGTTCTCTGTCCCTCTGAATCAGTAAAAGCAATGCCAAAATCACAAACCGTCCTTCCCTTCAATGCCAGAGTCACCCGGCTGCGCTAGTCGATTACGAGCGTCGGATTGCTTCATTAGAGGCAATGGTGGCACAGTACGATGGTGTCTTGAACAGTATGGTGCCCGAGCAGACTAGGGAAACCCCCAGTACCACGTTTTCCCCCAGTACCACGCTAACGCATGTGGCCCTCTTCCCTCCCCAATTCGAATTTGGATGACTTCCTGACACGCTCCTGCTACCCATATTCCGGCTCTCTGATCTCTTTCAGTGGTGCGGCCCACCTTCGTACTCGTCTGGCATGATTTCCTCTTTTCTTCAAGCAAGACGCATTCGAGGGCGATGGTAATGAACTGTCTACGACGGCTTAGATCGCCTTCCAATTCGAAATTCTGCGACGCCTTGACACAGTATGTGCGACTCGGCTGGCGTCGTCTCGTTGCAGACGCGCCATCGTCGTAGGCACAAAACGTTAAAACCTCTAGTGCCGATCCTGCTGTTCCACTGGACAATCTCCCATCGGCCTATCGCTGCTCGGGACAGGACTTTGTCAAACGCGGCTCTGGCCTCTTGGGTCTTTTGTACTACTTCTCGAACAGCACGAACCACTGCACGTCTGCCACTCCGTCGATACATATTCCGAATTTTCTCGCCGTAATCTTGCTTGTTTTCTTTCTAAACCAAAAACAGAGATCATCTGTACTCAATACTCGGTCTGTGTTGCGCGGCACCCCTTCTTTCCTACTCCTACATAGTTTAGAGCAGCTTAGTACAGGACTCGCCATCGGATAATAAATTGGTTGTTACGTAATTCATTGTGAGATTGCGCCGAAGTCGGGCCGAACTATGCAGTGGCCCATGTATCCTTCCCTCGCGTTCGCGGTTTTGCACCTGACCAACCTGCCTTCTGCCACATCCCCCACCACTCCCTCCGCTCTCCCCGCCTTGACTCTCCCAAATACCATCTATTTCGCAGCTGGTAGCTCATAGCACCCATTGCACACCCATGTAAGCTATATATTTTGTCTCACTCATGAACGGGGGCCTGAAAGCTAGCTTAAGCAAAGTAAAGCAATCGAATAAGCTCTATCCATGGATATTAGCACTTCAGTACTCAAGGCCCCGCCGCCTATACGCAGGCGGAAGCCCATCCACACATACCAGTCTCCCTCCGCCACAGACCGCGCACCCACAGCACTCGCACACACCCTCTCCGCTCTCGCGTCTTCCGCAACCTCCATGTCAATAACAAAGCCCACCATCCCGCACACCTCTCTCGTCGTTCGTCCCGCTACAATCCCCCGCAAGAAATACCCAATGGGCCCGCCCCTCCCTCTCTACCACCCCCTCGGCCGCCTCGCCCTCTCCCTCCCCGCCCTCGACCCCTCCCACTTCGGCTTCCCCGCCCCCACACCCAGCAGCACAAACCGCGACACCGACCCCACCGACCCCACCCGCCGCGCCTCCGCGCGCCCGCGCCGCCCCGCCGCCAAACTCCGCGACCGCACCTCCCCCTCCCCCTCATCGCACTCCCACCCCACACCTAACGTCAGCGCCATCGCCGCCGTCGCCGCGCGCGAAATACACACCAACATCAAAGAAAAACCCACGCCCACCCCCCCGCGCGGCAAACCCGGTCGACGCGCGGGTGGCGGTGCAGGCGCGAATAGTAATAACAAGCGGAAACGCAAGGACGCGGAGGACGGGGACGCGACGTACCCTGCGAAAAGGACGACGAGGCGCGTCGCCGCGGCGGAGGTTGAGGCGGAGGAGCAGGAGGGCGAGCCGAGCGACGAGGGCGTGTTGCCGTTGCATGAGACGCCTGAACCTGTGGAGGAGAAACCGCCTCAGCGGCCTGAACGGCGGTCGACGCGATCGAGCAACGGCGCGGCTATGAAACGGCGTGATTCGAGCGCGAGCACGTCGACGGCTTCTGCGTCTTTACCCGTCGTGCCTGATGCGCAGACGCGCGTTGATACCGATGCAGCAGCAGGAGATGTCTTGAAGGCCGCAAAGGAAGAAGGGGAAGTCAGCGAAGAAATCTGAAGACAACCTTTTGTTTATCTTGTGTATTTGCTCTTGAATTTTTCATCTGCCGGCAGTTTTGGGTCAACGCGGTTTCTGGGTTTGGGTTTATTCTCTCGGCGATCCTTGTACTGTATGGTTCCCCACGTCAAATCTGCTTTGGAAACCTCCCTTTTCCCTCACTCGACTGTGCAATGCAATGCATCCACACTACGGATTTATGCCACCACTGCTAGCATACATTCGAGGCTCTTGCCCCCATCTTGAACGCGTCCCGGCGATTGTATATCAGTTGCCCGAGCTCCCTATCTTCTCCATATACCGTCGCACCCTCATCCTCCGTCGTCTCCTCTACATCCCCACCTCACCTCTAGTACCTAAATCCATATCCATATCCGCATCCGCATCTTCATCGCCTCGCCTCGTGCTACCACCAACCCACAAACCTAGCAAACCCATCGAAACCTCGTCACTACAATTGCATACCACCTTGATTGAAAATCAAAACACAATCCATCCATACACTCTGTGACGCGCCGCTTTCCTCCCGGATACAATAGCCCCCTTTTTAAGCGACGAACACCATCCGCGCAGATTATACGCGTCGGCCTTCCTCTCCATGGCCGTCAATCCACATCATGACGCGCCGCCTTTCCTGAGTTTCCTCCTCCCCGGATACAATAGCCATTTTGACGTGACGAACACTATTTGGGCAGATTATACGCGCGGGATGGTACGAACTTCAGGCTAGGGTAGGACAGGGCAGGGTCTCGTCTCCTCTTGTGAAGGTGACGGTAGCGGATGAGGATTCACCGGCGTCCACTCTCGGGAGCGGGTCTTTTCGGAGTCTGCGCCTTGAACAGCGCCCGCTCACAGCACCCCGTATGCCTCGTTCAAAAAGACGCGTCATTAACGCGTCGCGACGCGTCCAGCATGAAATATTCGCCATCAGAAAGTGCACCCTTTGACGGGCAGCGCGGATATGGCTACTTACATCTCGATCGAAAAGTTTTTAAATTTTCGATGCCAATCGCCCGCCTAACCGCGCACGCTCCCTACCCTGCTCCCTTCCTCCCAACCTCGACCTAATCGACTCGGCCGTGGACGGGACAGACTACTCATCAGCTGTTGTTCATCGACGCTGCGCATGCGCGGAGGGCGAGAAAGCTTCGAGCATGCTTGCATGGCTGTGTTTGTCCCGATTCTAACTCAAGTACTCGCTGCCATGCTGATATTCAGCCTCTCTCGACAGGGACAGTACGACGTGGCTTCGACTTGGATAGTTTGGTCATCGGGTTAGCGATTCCTCTTTATACATACTATTTTCCTGTGACGGACGGACGGCGTTTGTAAACACGAGTGTCTGTGAAGCGTATTTACTTAATGTGTGTGTACTTTTAGTCCTTATTATTATCCTACTTCACGGGGGTACATACTTGTACTATATATTCGCACCTCTATCCATAGCCAACTCCGAAATTCTATTACGGAGAAAAATTCAGACCAGTATTCTTGACAATCAATGATTCTATCGAGAAACCCAATTTTAGGAGGTCTACAATCTAACTAAGCAACAGCGCCGGCCGTACAATTATCTCGACCTAAACACGAACGAAAGAAAGCGAATACAAGATATCGAGGTCTATGTACAACAAGCAAGCAAATAGTAGGTGGATACATAACATAGATTGGCCATGAAATCGTCGTAAGTATAAGATCGCAGCACTGTCGAAAATGAGGGGATGTCTACAGATAGCCAGGGAGTGGTGGCTCTAACAAGCAGGGGACAAGGATCGACCGCAATCGTCACGGTTTCGGCGTGCGGGTATCGTCGAAACAAGATTAGATCGAGATCATACAGCTTTTCAGCCGTACATCCTCCTCCTCGTACAGTAGACGGGTGGGTGGTGAGAGCGCCAGAGCGTGAGTATTATGCGTGCCTGGTGCCTGCTATGGGGTTTGAGGCGTGGAGGTAGATGGGGGTAGAAAGCGCCGCTACGCGAGGGAACGTGGGCTCGCATTCAAGAATCGAGGGCGCGCATTATGTCATTTTGTTATAGCGGCGTGCGAGGATCGGATTGGGGTTGCGTAGGGTTGCGTATGGATATCCAGAATGCCGCTGCAAGTGAGACCGATCCTCCATCGACTCCGAGTCGCGCTTTCGCGTAGTCCGCCTCACCCCTCCCTAAGCAGCATCCCCTCGGAGTTGACCAAGCAATATCCCAGCCTCAAATAGGCTGGCCAGCGTACAGCAGCAGCGGTTTCTTCGATATCAGCCGATACGCTGCACCCCAAAATCCCGAAAAAAGAAAGTACAACCCAGCACACTCACAGCAGCTTCGACTGCTTCAAATGCTGCCTCACAACCATGTCGCGTACTGCATGCAGTCAGTCGATCGCGCACGTTGATTACGATTGCGACGAAACGAAACGCACCACTAGCGATAATGCCCCCCGTCGTCGTGGTATCCTGTCGTACATTCAATTCAATCCAATGTCAGAAAACAGAAAGACAGCGATAAGATGGCAGAAAAATGCGACCCACGGTAACACTCGTACAAAACGCATAGAATTTACGCGGACTGGGTGAATGCTCGCGATGTATCGCGCTAAATTTGCTGCGCAAATCTGTATAACGCGTCCATGAATACGATGAAGGAGCCAGCCACAAGAATGTATGAAAAGGATGTTAGCGTACATTGACTGAAAGCCTCCAGCGAATTCTCCCTCTCTGCGTAGCTCCGTACGTATCGTGACACCCTAGAGAAAAATCAGGCCACGAGAATTGAATGAGCCCCAAAAAGAAACATCAAACGCACTTGACCCCAGCCTTCAACTTCTGGTCCAAGATATCGCACTTATTCAAGAACAACACGAGATCGACGCTCGCGAGGAGCTTGTTGGAGCAGACTGCTTTCCACAGCAGAACCGAGTCTTCCTGAGGTTGGATGTGAGTAAGTACATGGATGGAAACGACGACAAGACGATGCCGCGACCGGTCACGTAGGCAGAGACAGACACTCACCAATCGGTTCACCGTCCGATCCTCCGCCAACACTTGGTCAAAGCCCGCAATAGGTGCAAGGAAGATGATGGCGTCGACTGCAGGAAAATATGTCAGCACACGAAAGGGGAGATTGGGAGAAGGCAACGACCCACCATCATCGAAAAACGGTGCCCAGGTTGCTGTATATACGTATATGCAGACGTATGGACCAAATCACACCCCATCAACGACACAATGTACGATATGCATAGAAAGGAACGGGGGGGAACGGGGGGAAGAAGATGGAAAAAGCAAAAGAAACAAGTCAAAGTCAGTTCATGAAGGAAAACGCGAGGGGCGGGAGTGGGGTGCGTACCGCGCTGGATAGAGCAGAAGTGAGTTAGCAAATTGCTTATTTGAGTACAGTGAGAAATAGAGGAGAGGAGTGAGGAATAAGGCGAAGGCGCAGCGCACATTGCCATTCCCCGCAATAGGGACAGACGCAGCAATGGATAGATGAAAGAAAAGAAGAGCCCGAGCGAACTCACCTGCCCCCTCCCCCCACCAACATCAACGATCCGCCATTCGGTGCCCGTCTCGCGCCCCGTCGACACCTCCATCTCGAAGGTGTACTCCGCGGCGCCGACGGTTTTGAGGCGTGCGCGGAGGACGTCGTCTGCGGGGCGTGATTAGAAGGATTTATTCTATATAGACGGAGTAACGGGAGTGTAGGATTGTGACAAGGATAGAACGTGATTCGAGGGGCAAGGACAACAAGTACTCACCATCCGTCGGCGTATAATTCGGAGCCGTCACACGGTCGAGGTCGTTCAGGAAGCTGGCAAAACAAACAAACAAGCTCAGGGTCAGCCCTCCTCCTCCCAACTAAAAACGGAAAACGCACAACCCCGGCCCCTCCTCCAACCTAATCTTCCTCCGCCTCAACACCTCTCTCACACCCGGGTCCGTCCACAGCGCGATCATCGCCGGCGCGCATGCCGCGAGGGACGCCTGAATCTGCGCCGCGTCGAATTCCGTGCTTCCGCTTCCGTTGGAGGGCGGTTTGGATGAGGAGGAGGATTCGGAGGCGGAGCGGGATGGGGAGGAGGAGGAGGAGTTTTTCGCTGAGCGCGGAAGGAAGGAAGGAAGTAAGAATTTAAAGGGCTCTATACGCGAAAAGAAGGAAGGAAGGAAGCACACCTTTCCACCGATTCCCCGGCCGCACGAAAAATTCTCGTGCGCTCCAACTCGCAGCGGAGGGTTCGCCCGGCGGTAGCCCCGTTTCCAAGCGCGTGGGCTCGTCCTCGGTGGGAGGAACGAGGCGAGCGATAAGGAGTTGCTCGACGTCGCGCAGCGGCAGCAACGCCTGCTTGAGGGATTCGTGTACGGGGTTGGGTGGTTGCTAAAAAACAAAACGATGGAATTGAGCGCATCAACCGGGGAGGCGATGAATGATAGACGTACGACGACAAACCGTGATGCATAGGATATAGACCTGTTCTCGGGCTCGGATTCAGGGTCCGAGTCGACTCTGGCGCTAAAGTCGTCGCCCGAGGCGTATCCACCGCTGTAGGTTTCCACGACGCTGCTGGTGCCCGGACCGTACGTTTCTTGGCCCGGGAGTGGAGGAACGGGGACACCCAGACCTACAGCGGCCGAGAGGGCTAGCATACTAGCCGACGCCGACGCCCTCCTCGATCGCCGGCCCGTCGTACCATCTAACGCGTCGAGAATGGTGCGTATAGACCGCACGATATTCAGCTGTATCACCGCGCGCCATTGGCTTCGTTCTTGACGGAACGCTGTCGGGGTGTAGATGCGCTGAAACTGCCGCAGAGTGGTGCTCTTCCCGCTCTCGCTCTGTCCGAGCAGGAGGAGTCGGACGATACGTTTCTTGCGCCGGGCCTGCCTCTCGGCCTTGATCTCCGCGTCGATGCGCGCGCTCACCCGGCGCGCCTCTGCTTCCCGCTCCTCCCGCACGGCTGCCTCCTCCGGGTTCTCGTCTGGCGGAGGCCGCAGGACGGCGTCGAGGGGGTCGTCGCTGCTGTAGCGGTGGTGTCTAGCCATAGATGGGGGCTAGATGGGAGGGAGAGTTGAAGGAATAGCAGCAACTCAGCTGAGACGATACATAAATAAATAGAGCGTGAGAAAGTACGGTCAACAACTCGTCAACGCGTCAATTCTTCAAAGGCTCTCCCTTAACTCTTCTGCCTCCGCTGGTAGCAACCCGGTATGTGCCTGATCTGCAACCCGCAACTTGCATCTCCATTCCTCCCGATATTCCCACTCTTCGCCCATCTTCCCCCCATTTTTATCGAACTATCATCCGTTACGATACACCTCTTGGGCATTACCACCACCTACTGCAGCCAGGCACAGTGCTAAGATGAATTCCATCCAAGATATGATACCGAATCTTACTGATAGAACCACTATCTCCTAAAAATTCGACCGTCGTGGCGCCGAGCGAGACTTTCAGGCACAGTTTCCACGAAGAACATGGAAGAAAAAACTTTAAATCGTCGGTTCGCTTAGGTTTGACATTCGGATAATTCAGTGCACCGACGACATACACGCACGATACACATGCCTGTTGCCTATGGCGCACATGTCCGTGTCTACTCATGTTATAGTTACTGCCCTCTTCATACAATTCCCGTTCAAACTCCTCGGATACCCACAAGCCCCACCGAATCCAGAATACATACAGCTTTTAAAGCGGTTTGGGAAACACCGACGAGATGCCGCGGCCAGCCAGGTGCGAAGTGAGAGTCGGAACATAGGAAGTTTGACTAATAGGAACACTCGCTGATGTTCCGTTTCTCACGGTTCAACTTCACAAACAACAGGGATATCTGGTCAGCTTCTGAATAATTGACCCAGTTGCAATTAGGGATGCCTTATCTAGTTTAAAGTCAACTCGCTAGCTATTTTTTGACCGCAGCACTTTACCTATGCGGCTGGGAATCTTCGATCCAGAAATTGCTGCGTTTGACGTGCAAGTTGAACCGTGGGAATTTACGGCATCGAAGAATGGGCGGCCGACCGCTGCGATTTCTCCCCGAATTACAACGAGAGTTGAAGCGCCCGTTTTAACTTTTTCCCGTGTCATACAACAGTTGGTTCTACCAAGTTCTTGAGCATGAAATGAGTCATGCAAGTCTTACGTTCAATTTCATGGCTATAATTCAGTAGATCCCATTTCCTCCTTTTTCTTCGCTGTACAGTAACTCTAAAATAAAGCCCCTATGACGCATTGATGCAGACAGATCACTGGAAAGACACCGAACATTGAACGCTGGATAAAACCAGTCAAGCTAACAGCCTAACACGGCATCTGGATCGAGTTTCCCTATCTTAGGATAGCTCTTCAACTTGGCTTCTCAGTCGATCCGTAAGGTCGCGGAATAACGAGTACTTATCATTCCTATCAACATAGCGCTGCCAGAAAGTGTTTACTGAACGTAGACGGCATTGAATGCGTAATGAATCTTCCCTTTGTGGCACTGAACCCGCAACTTCAAGTTGTCTATTTCCGCCGCCGGCGTACTTCTCCGAGTCCGACCCTGCACGCCAGTGATGCATGAGGTATGCAATGCCAGTGGGTATCCGGAAATTCATGTCGGAATGGCAAGTCACGGCCCCATAGGATTCAAAAAAGTCAGAGTTCGATTGAATCCGCACGGCACCTCAACGAATCAGACTGCCACAAGTAGGGGGCAGAAGGAATAGTATTTGCAGGTTTTCTTGATTGCTAATAGCCATCTCGAGCATGACTGACATCCGCAACCCAGACCCTGAGTCGCATTTCTTTCAAATGCCGCATTGAGAGAGTTATAATCATGAGTAGGTGAAGTAAGTAAATTCAAATTCAAGTTGGGCGTAGGTGTGCGTGCAATGGGCAAGGGTTCTACTTACCATTGAAGTACTGAAGCCTCGATGGGAGAATTACGGGAATTGTCCCGGGCCAAGAGTGTCACCGACATCGCCCGGGCCCAGCCTCCAACGGGAGTTATGGAAATCATCCCGGGCCAAGGGTGTCACTGGCGTCGAATCCTTCAGTATTGATTCAACGACCTCAGTCTCGATATAGAATTGGAGGAGGTTGGTCTGGGAAGTCGATAGCGTTAGCCTGGAGACGATGCAAGTTGGATGGTTAGTGCAATGGTGAAGGAAAGGCGGGTCGCCGTCTAGCTCTCAAATAAGGAGGGAGACGAGCTGTGGTCGACAAGGCCTGTTTTTTGACCATGAGGGACAGCAGAATGGTTGCGATAGATTGTAAACTCAAATACTAGTAGAAAAAATACTTGATGAACGGCCTGCAACTTCTACATACTTACCCACAGTAGCTTCATTTCGAGCTTCCAACCTTCATTCAAAAGGAACCCCCAGAAAACGAGCAATCTGGCAGCGATGGTCAACTACAGTCGGCGCTATTCAATTCACAAACAATCAGGTTAAATAATTATGCTCTGGATGGAGAGTAAGTAGATTGTGACTGATAATTACCAGGAGGAAGGTCTGCAGCCGGGAGGTTGAACGCGGCAGCAGAGGCCTGGCATTGATTGACTGTGTATTCAAATTGTTCCGGACGTCATCAGCACTGAAAAGTCGCAGAAAACAACTCAAATATAAGTAAGTACCTGTGAACGCGAGGAGCTGATCGCGAGTGGTAGGATGGGGAGCAACAAGAGCTAGCAGATCGGGTCCTGCGAGGGGACGGTCGGAGGAGGCTTTGGCGTTGGTTACTCGCATAATCAAGCTAAACAAATTTGATCCATAATTAAAAGGCTCAGATACCAAACCAAACTAAATGAACGATGGCACGCACTTGGTTTCAAAAGCGTCAAGCCTCGCCATGACGGCGGCGTGGTTATCATTGAGGGTGGTGGTGAAGTCGTTGATCAGAGTCGTGAGCGCGACGACTTGCGCCTCGAGCTCAGCGACAGCGCCAACGTCGGCAAAGTGTCCGATTTGTGGTGGATCCGGCGAACAATTTTCATCCATCCCAGTGAGTGAGAGTTAGGAGAAAGAGGTGTGACTGAGGCGTGACTTAACGCCGCTGCGAATTTGTACAGAAAAATATCGGCTACATAGCAACACACGGAGGGTAAAATAGAGCAGAGGGTCTCGAATGAGACGTGCTAAATATGCAGACCAGCGCTCGGTATAACAAAAATTTGAATAATTTACTTAATCCTCCCCACCAACTTGAACCCCAACTCACGCAAAATATTCACCATGCACTACTATTGGCGCCACGGCCATACATACGCACATAAGCGGGCATCTGGCTTTGCGAAGGTTCAGGTGAAACGAACGTTTCATAGGACGGAGGTGCATACAGCACGGGACGAGGAGCTGTATAAGACAATTAGACCTCGCGGTATCTTTGGTGAAGAACAAAACCACATAAGTACAATCGGCGGCATACTCCGTTGCTACGACCACAGGGATACTCAACAGAACATTATTGTTTTGCGGAGTGAATCCGACGCAGTCCGGGGGACTGAGATCTACCGTATACTGAGATTATCATCACTGATCAGGACTGTAGACAGAGGCAATTGTGGACTCACGGAAAGGCTGTATGTCGCCATGGAAGACGAGGAAACAGGTGCTTTCATAGCGCACACAGCGCCGCAGACGCAACGTCCAGGCGCCTGGACCTAAAAGCGGCTCATCGGCGTCCAAATCGCTGCCCTGGAGAGCCAGCCAGCACGGAATGACAGAGCCGCGCGTATAGCAAAGCTAGGGCCAGGCATGTTATCGCTGGCTGAGGGACTGGAGCTATGCGACGTACAGGGCGAGCAAGCCAGAGCTGAAAGTGGATGAGCTCTTGAGTCGGTTGCGAAGAAGGAGGCTCACCGTACACTTTACTGTAGCTTGCTGCATTTGGAAGATACGTCCATGCACCACAGCGGAGCCACTTGCCTCCTCGCTCGGGGGACCGTGCAACGGAAGACTGAAACGGTAGGCTTGCTGTCGCAGGGCGGAAGGCGCGTCGGGTCGAGTACAGGGCACGTATCTGAACCGAATCTGGAAGCTGCACAAAAACTATGCGAAAAGAGCACTCTGGAGCGCGCAAGACTTACAAGCGGTCGGGACGAAACACTCCCCGCGAGACGGTAACCGAAAGCTCATATAGAATCGTCACTCTGGCCTGACGTTCTAAAAATTTCAGGCAATCGGAAAGTCCACATCTGATTGTTGACTCGGACAGGGATGTCGCTGGGAATGGCTATCGAGAACAGCCAAACGTGGTCTCCAGAATCTTGGTGCGCAGTCTTGCGGCTCCACAAACAGTCGGAAACTTACCAAAATGTAAGGTTATCGTCGATCATAGTTCCTGTTACGATTGAGCCTGTTGCCTGTGAAAACAGTGAGAAGAAGCTTGGAGGTAACGTCGAATATGAGATGCGATACCTTGATAGTGACTGAGCGTAGAGATTGGTCCCTGTGTGACACCATTTCGATAGAGCCGTAGATTGTATAGCCCCCTCATAAAAGAGCGGCGTCGAGTTGGCTGAACGCGCGCAGCTTTGTGAAACGAGCGTACCCCACTGTTGTTGTTGCTGGTCCGACAACAAATTCGATGCTGGATCCCACCATCATTCCTCGGGACGTACGGAGGGGGCGGGTCCGCGGGAGCTGGCAGGAGGGCATCCATCGAGTATCGTCCAGAGGTTGCGCGTAACGCTTTGACGGGACCGGGCTTCCAAAGACAGGGACCAGACAATAAGCTAGGGGATACATATCAAACCTCAGGCGTCGAGTGGGCAAGGCAAATTGCTCACAAGACAAATAGCGAGGGAGACGACGATAAGTCAAGGTTAAAGTGGTGCGGTCTTGCCGATTTTGACGATTGAGTCAACACATCCGAACACACCTTCCTACATGAACCGAATATTCCCCACAGTTGATGCTGGATGCTAACTGTTCCACTCGAAACGTACGGCGGCTCTCCAGGATCCACACTCCCCTCGACAGCGCAGCCTTCCAAAGCAGAAAGTCTGCACAATAAACCGAGAAAGGCGCCGCACCGGCGAGACAGAGAGCTAGGAAAATCACAGCAGACCAACTCAAAGAGCCGCATCTCTTGCCGCTCCGCTATTGACGACTGAATTGGGGCGGCAAGCTCGGAGATTTTCGACCATGTCATCCACTTGGAATCTTGAAAAAGCGAACAGCATTTTAAACATAGAGCCGACAGAAGCTGGGACAACGGATAGTCACCGCAATCTGGTATCCAGTGGGTAAAGCAGTGGCAAGTCGGAGTAAGGCGGCAGGGAAATGGCGATTATCTTTTTAAGTTCACAAGTTGCTTCCAGCTTGACAGCGACAACAGCTCAGTCGTGGATGCTTCCGAAGAGCAGGTGGCTGCCAAACCCGAAACGAGTATACCAGTAACTGAGCTTGCAGGAATTTTCTGGCTTTTTGTTTGCTGGGGTCGTCGAGTGAAAGTACTGAGGGCTGCCCAGGCTTCAAAACGTTACTCTTCAGCTAGGCAACGCGCACAATCCACGCAACCGTTGCCATTTTGAAGGGGCACTTCTGGTGAAGACGTTTTTTGTTCAAGTGAGGGGGGGAGAACAAAGGCGTGGGAGTTTCGCGGTCAGTAACACTACACGTGATACCGTGACTTTACTTCTTACAAGACCAGCAAGACGTGACGCGTCGGTCTCGGGATATACGAGTCCTCGCGCATCTTTGCAATTTCTAGACAATCTCTCTACTCGAAAGGTCTTCAAAAAAGTGTCTCGCATGTCTAAAACTCGTATCACTGGCCCAAAAAGGACATCTAAGCCTCAGGCTCAGGAGGCTGCCAGCTCTGCGCTCACATCTTTTCAACACCCGAGTTCCCAAGCTTTCCAGCCATGTTCGTTCACTCTCTGTATAGTAATCCAAACGATTCTGATCCATATTCTAGGGAAATGCATCCCTCCCGAACTCGCTCGCGAAATTGTCGGACACCTTGCCGATGATGTGTCTAGTCTGCGAGCATTGTGTCTTGCCTCCAGCATAACGCGCTCATTTGCTGTAGAGCATCTATTCTCTGTGGTTAATTTCCGCTTTGGGGATGACATCGGCCGCTGGCTGGATATTCTCGAATGGACGCCCGGACTCGAAAAAGTCGTCAAAAACGTCGGTCTGTCCTTTGATGCGCTGCCTCCACTCAACATAGACGACTCTCCCTCGGATACATCCGTCCTTGCCCGCGCACTCTCTGCTCTACCCAATGTCCGTGTCCTCAAATTAGACCTTGCCTCGGACCCCGACTGTGATGCCACGCAAGCGAAGGCTCATATTTCCCTGTTTTCCCACTTGGAGGAATTGCATCTATCCGCTTTCTACTTAACCGACACCGACACCCTCACGAGTCTCCTGACCAGCTTCACCAATCTCAAAGTTCTTTCCTTCGACTCCATCGCCTTTGATTTTCCGCATTCCGAGGGTGATCCCAGCGATTTCGACCTCACATCGGTCCAGGAAGTGGTCATTTCCGATTCATACTCAAAACACTACGACGGAGATTCGTGTCTGGGTCGCCTCATTGAATACTCGCCACCTGCCGCGCTCAAATCACTGAAATTTGAGACCTTCTCCTACGATCGTTCATGCTGCTTGGACACAATGGAAAAATACTTGTCGCTGGGAGCAGCGACTCTCACAAATCTAGTGCTAGACTCGATATACCATAAAGACGAAGATGGTGAGATTTTATGATTCTCCCCGCAATCACTCGTATCTAACTCTGTTTTCAGAACATGAGGAAATGTGGGAACGCCTACCCTCTTTTCCGGTGCTCGAGTCACTCACGGTCAGAATCACGTTGACAGGCGAGGGCGAGTTGGCGGTCAACGCACTGAAGGCTCCCCGCCTCGCTACCCTCATCCTCCGCATCGTGCTATATGACGAGTACGATGACCGCTTCGACTTTGATGACATCCTGCTCGGGGTCTTCCCCTGGTCCGACTCGCCCGCGTCGATGGCGAGCATACTGACCGGGAGATTTCCCAAATTCGAGCACCTCGAATTCCATGTCTGCCTGTGCGACCGCTCGGATGTCCTTTTACAGCCAGCAGCGCGCGAGGGAATGCAGAGAAAATTGCTCAAGCGCCTGGAGGAAACAGGTGCTGATGTTACACGCTACCTCAGTCTACCCATTCAGTGGCTCGATGAAAGATACCGCCCCGTTGCCTATAGCAATGAAACCGGGAAACCTTCGTGGCAAGCGGACGAAGAAACCGTGGAAGACTGATTCTGAAAACGACGAATTTTCGGAAGACGAATGCGATTTTGGAGGAGGGATGCATGTGTCGATCGATGCAATTTCTGGCAGTGCAATACGCGCCAATGCGGCCGAGGTTTTTCGTATTCGGAGAGCGACCTATAGAAATATGCGATTCATGACTTGAGTTTCGAGCTGCCTGAACCCTTCAACCTGCGCGATGCTTCCCGTATGTCTGTTCTGAATAATGCAGCTGTCTCACTTTTGCATCCGGGTACAAGTACATATGAGGCGACGATAAAAAAACGATGTTCAACGTCTTGCGCGCTGATCGTTGTAGCTCTTACCAACGCTCAACGCAAAGTGAACCAGAAAGTCTTGTCAACTTACCACAAATCGCTTCCGAGCGACGAGGAAGCTCCCTTGCATCCCCTCTTCGCGTGACAAGTTTTCAACGCCTTTTCGAAAGTATACGACATGTCGGTTGAAAAATCACAGGCGAATATTAACAGTGTTCGTACGGACTACAGAGCTTTATCGTTTTTATGCCATACCGCAAATATTAGGCAAGATTCAGAAAACATGTTCAACATCCTTAGCTCCGCTTACGAGCTTCATTGGACTCGGTGGGGCACCAACGTTGAATAGCTTCCTCCAATCTGGATTATATGGGTGAGCCCGGATACTATCGATCGTTGTCGCGCCTATGGAACAAGTAAGTCGTCGAATTTACAAACCAGGACCTGGACCGTCACCACATACCTCCTCCAAGCCACGGAGAAATTCCGTCCCCAAGAGAGAAATCAATGAATTGAATTCTTTTCCTGCCGTCTTCCCCGGGGCGTTCTCGAACCTCGCGCACCACGCTATCAATATATTCCTCGCCTTCGCCGGGATCCAGACCCATAGCAACCTCTATATCGCGCAAAACATCCTTAATTAGGAAAACTCCACAAGAGACGACATTGAACTTGTGTTTGAGCTTGGTAGCCGTCGGGACATACTCGACGTGCTTAATCACAATGTGCGTACGTCCGCGCTCTGGGTCCCGATGCAGACCCAGAGCGTGAACTAGCCCGAATTGATTCGCATCGTGGTTAGCGTTGCACCACTGTGACCAGTCTGCGGCGCGTTTTGCACCGTCAGGATCAGTTAGGCTCATGCGTTCTATTTTGTCCAGTATCTGGGCTCGTTCGCTGAGGAGGAGAGTCAGTCGCCTATGATATCGTTACACGAACACAGCGACTCACCGACATTCCACTCTGGAAAGAGGATCATATCAGTCCATGCAAATAAAGTGCGCAATTTGTAAAACTCACTTGTGGAACTTCCAGTTAGCTCTTTGGCATTCCCGAGAACTGCGCATTGAGGTCAGCTCAATTAAATTCAGAAGTTATGGGAAGTGGTTACCAGTAGTAGGTGTATTTGCAGTTATTGCACCGCATGAGCGTCACAAGAGGCTCTCTGGCACCACAGGTGCGACAAAGCTTAGTGAGACGCTGTTCGGTCTTGGAAGTTTGCTTGCGGTTATCCCACCACGTCTCTCCGCCGAGCTCTCGAAGAACGGGCCCTTCAGGAAGGAGAAGTCGCCTCATCGAGGTCTCATCCATAGTGTGCGGGTGCTTGCGGAACCAATTCACCAGGAACTTCTCGCTAGATATACCATAAATCATCAGAATACAACCCGTTCTGAGAAAGAATAATCCATACTGAGGCACAGCTTCTTCATCAGCACCAACGTTGCGCAATGCACGAGCCAGAAGAGCTCGACCCTTGACCTGGGACGACACTCCCCGGGAATCAGCTGGCCATTTTTCCGACTCGACACCCAGCATGGCTCGACGAAGCGTTTTCACTGCTTCTTGATCGTCACGTCGGCTGAGAAGGAGCGTCTCGCCATACACCATAAAGGGCATGCTATGGACAATCCGTGAGTCGAAAAAGCAGTAGCAGAAATTTTACTCCTGCGTACGTACGGATTTTCTAACCAAGCGTCAGCTCCGCGCGAACACTCCTCGTCAACGATAGCCTTGGCATACGGAACAGCCTCCTCTACACGTTTGGAGTTGCTATATTCCGCTCAACGAGACACATCCACAGATACAGGAATTGATACGCACATCAAATGGGAGACGATTTTAGCTCGAGCGTTGATCAGCTAACAACCTCGTTAAGGAAGAAAGCGCTTTCCAGTTCCCTGAAGTCAAACACGCACCGTTATGTATCTCGACATCTTGAAATCGTTGTTCTTCTTAACATGACCGGCTGCTCTGAGCACATTTTCGCTGCATTCCTCCATTACGCGGATGAATAGTGAAAGTGCCCAAATACAATCGTTGACCACATCTTCCGGGACTACATCCGCCGTGCATCCAGTTGAGAATTTAGATACGGGAAAACTTCCAAGAGCACTCACCGTCCTCCTCCGCGACAAAATAACTGAACTTGAACAATCCGGGAAGGAGATTATTGAAGACCAGCCCGAGCTTCAGATGCTTCGGAAGCGTCTCTTTATTGGCAGGGCTCCCGGGCGGAAACATGAAAACTATGTCTTCGTAGTCTTCGGGATTCTGTTGCATCTTTTTCGCTATCTCCGAATCGTGATTTTTAATACAGAGTTATGAGGTTGTGGAGGAGAGTGAGCTCACCCTCGACGGCATCTTCTCGCACCTGTTTGAGGGTCGGGACAGGAAAATTCTTGGGCAGATTAATTCCTTCGAGGTGAGCTCTCGGTTGGTGAACGCCGGATTCAGACGGTGGGCCCTGGATTGCCTTCTGCTTCATGGTGGAACGGAAAGAGAATTTCAAATTAATTGATGTGA
Organism: Favolaschia claudopus; assembly: GCA_037176885.1. Classification (NCBI taxonomy): domain Eukaryota; kingdom Fungi; phylum Basidiomycota; class Agaricomycetes; order Agaricales; family Mycenaceae; genus Favolaschia; species Favolaschia claudopus. Next base: position 2,381,416 of record JAWWNJ010000010.1, on the reverse strand, counting down.
CCTGGCTTCACGTGGGTCGTTACCGAGCGCGTTGTCGACGCGCGACGAGGAAGAAATTGGCAGGCATCCAAGAGACAACTCATTTACGCAGCAGACAAATTACCAAGAAAAAAAAACGCGGCTCCGCTTGCAATACACAAGAAATCTCAGCAAAGTAATACAGCTATGATACATCTATTCCATAGTCCTCTATCTCCTTTTTCGTCCAGTTGAAGACGGGCAAAGGATGTGCCTCGGTATTGAATACCCACTTGTCCAGTGGTACAAGCTCTTCATCTGTGAATAGCAGGAAGAGGTATTTTAACCTGAAAAAACAAATTCAGAAGTGGTCCTGGCTTTGAGCGAAGCAAACTCACGTCTCGGCGAGAAACCAGCTGCGAGCGGAGAACATATTTCAGCAAGAGCGGGTGGAAGCGAGATGAGACACCGGACTACCCACCTTGGCATATCGTCCTTTTGATACGGCTTGTAATTGCGATCGTCGACGTATCGCACGGAGGTATATCCATACTTGGTCTTGGTGTTCTTCTCCAACGCCTGGAACACCGCCCTAAGCAAAGGTTAGCCTTGATACACAACGCAAGAAAGACCGAAACTTCACTACTCACCACCCCCTCTCCCGCCACTTGATATCCCCCGTCGTCCTCCACATGATATAAAAAGTCTCCACCACCTCCGGCCTCAACAAATACGTATCCGCGCTAGCAGTATACCCCCTTGCCTTCGCCTCACCCACCGGCTTCACATCCTTCACCCCAGGCGGCAACGTCCCCAACTTCATATTCTGCGCCTGTGCCTCTTCCCACTCCGCCACCCTCTCGACCCACCTCCCCCGCTCCGGCTCGCCCCATCTCTCCATTACAAACTTATCCGGACTGAGCCCCGACGTCGTATCCGCATAGACCACCCAACACGTATTCGCCAAGCCTTCCGCCGCCCACTGATGCCGGTTCTTCTCGTTCTCAGAAAGCTTTAGCCCGGGGGTGTGCGTGCCCAAAGCAAGGAGCGCAGGGAGGAAACATGTGAGGTGCTGGAAGTGGTGTGTTGCGCCGCCGTGGCTGAGGTCGGTGGAGTAGAGCAGCTGGCGGCGGGGGCTGACGTAGAGGAGGTGCTCGATGATCGCGTTGGCGCTGCGGACATCTAGAGGTACTTCGGTTCGCAGGCTATCAATACGAAGGAACGACTCACAAAGATCCCGCATCTTAGGCTCCTTCTGGCCCGTCATCAGCCACTGCTTGAGGAAATATTCGTATGCGGAGTCGGTGCATCCCGCGGCGGTGAATTCCGCTGAGCAGTAAGTGAGATTACTGTTTTCAAGCCATTCTCGCACACACGACGCACTCTGATTCGGCCTTCCCGTCCCCAAATCCCACATCTTGGCAAATAACCCGCCGTGCATGATATGCTCCCGCCCGTACATCGCCTTCATCGGCTTTTCGGTCGCTTCGAAGAATTTGGCGTTTCCGGTAATGTGGGCGAGGTATTTGCTGGACGATATTCAGAAGTGTATGATATGGAGTGAGCGAGAAGCCTGACAACTCCATCTGGTTGCTGAATGCCTCAGCCATACAGGTCGCTGCTTGCCCATCGTGGCCACCATACGTCGTGTCGCCTCTAGCTGGAATTGGGTGACGGTATTTAATAGAATAGGCCAAAAGACTAACGTCCGAGTGTTCACACCCCACACAGGGAACCCACTTGGGGTATTGAATGCAGGTAGAAGCTTCTCGCCGAGCATCTCCGCCTGTTTGAGGAGACGAGGGTCTTCTGAAAGGGCATAGGCAGAAAGTATGCCGCCCAGATATCGGATGACGACTTCAAAGAAATGTGCATATTCGCCCTGGTGTGAATGAGTTGAGTTGGGGGATATATAAGGGTATTTTTACCGGCGGAAGATCGAACTTCTGCCCCGCGAGGTCTTCCATCGTGTCGTAGAACATGTCTTCGAGACCCATCAACCACATTGTGTCGAGAGAGTCGTACATGGAAACGCCCCAGCCGTGGAAACTGCATTCCGTGAGTAGGCTGCGAGTGACTGAGCACACACACGACGCACTTATTCAGCCGCCCTCCCGTCAAAGGCATAAGTTCGTCATACGGAAGCGCATGCCTTTGGTATCCTCTATACGCATGGGCGAAAGCTTTCCTAACCTCATTCGCGCGACCCGTCCACAGATCGTTCGGACCATTTGGAAGGTGTATGACTGGCGGCCGAGGCCCACCAACCGGACGGCTTGACTTGAATACTCGAAAACGAAAACGGCGTGGAGTAAGAGTTGAAGTAGACACCCAGAGCAGGACAGCGAAGATTAGTACAAAGTGCCACCAACGACCGCCTCGTCCGAAAGCATTACGAGCTAAGAGGGAACAAGAAAGACGTGTTTGGAGCATCGCAATTAGTGAAGAAAAGAAACGCGGCGAAAGCGGGCGGAAGCTGGCGGAAGTTGATAGTCGTCGATGTTGCTGTCAGTCAATGCATTCAGTCACTGTCCAGTGAGAGACGGGGAAGAGGGCCCGCCAATAGGCCCAGGTCTGGGTAAGATTCTGTGCCAGCTGGGAGGATGGTGTGTGAGTTCTTGTCGGAAAGTGATCCGAGAAATTGATGCTATTGATGATCGATGATTTCTAGCTGTGAGCGAAACGCGCTGCCATAAAAAGAAAAGGGAGGGAGGAGTAGTATTATAACAAAAACTGACGTGCTTCCTATTTGCGGCTGGCCACCCGGAGGACTCGCCTAGATATCTGGTCGGAGATGGTATGGACGAAAAAGGAGGGTTGGCGTGACATATATCACGTGTGGTGTGACTACCGCGTTCGGCGCGCCGCGCGCGTCGTTAAATGGGATCTAGTAGTAGTAAGACAACTTTGAACATATTGAGCAATTTCGTTACAAAGCATTAAGTACTAAGCTGCGGTTAGCAAGTCATTGTGTAATTATACTGACAGACTCTTGGCCTCAGCTAAAAAAAAAATGGAAAGGTAAGTATAATGGGTCCGACCGTCTCAAGCATTCCAAGAAGCTCTGATTCATATTAGCTACTAGTTGTCTGGCATTGTGCTAAAATAGGTTGTAATGATGTTTCGTACAAGAAAATACATATGACATTGTAACGGCGAAAGCGAACATTCGTAGTCGATGGTCTTAATCTAGGCATAGTGCAGCGCTCAGCAGGATTCGGTCGTGCATTGGTCAATACCTACATGATCGGTCCCTGAGCAACAGAACATGCTACTTGGTCAGAACAACGAACCTGAAACAAATTTGAACCACTGTCATTCATTCAAAAACATGTTCAACATCCTTCACACCGCTGACGAGCCGCATTGGTTTTGGTGGGTGACCGATATTGAACAGCTTTCTCCAGTCAGGATCGTACGGCATCTCGCGCAGCCCCTCACTATTCATCCAACCTGAGTACAACAATATGAGTACATGCAGACTAAAAACAAAAGACTTGTCACAAACCACAGCCCAACTGTGCAGTCAAATTGTCGCCGAAAGAGAGATGGAGGTACGGTATGTACGTTATGGCGGTTCTTATCTCATCCTCGGGTCTATTGAGGAGGCTATCGACATACTCCTGGCCTTCACCGTCATTGAGATTCATCAACCCTTCGATATCGCGCAGAGCGTCCTTCAAAAGAAACACCCCGCACGATATAAGATGAAACTTGTGTTTGAGTTTTTTTGCTGCTGGAGCATACTCGACTTGCTCAAAGACAATATGTGTGCGGGCGCGCCTTGGATCGCGATGCAGACCCAGAGCATGAATGATACCGGAACTGCGCGCTGGATTGGCTTTGTGCCATGATGTCCAGTCCGCGGCGCGCTGTGCACCGAATGGATCGACTAGACTCAAAAGCTTGATTTTTTCTTGGTCCTCAGTCATCTCACTGTCAGCGTACGTCAGTCACTTGGTGAACTCAACCCAGCTGAAGCTCTGTAGGCATGACTGACCGACACATGAGTCTCAAAAGGATCATTAGTCAAGGATGAATACTAATAGTTGAAACATACTTGTGGTGTTTCCAGTTGGCTCGTTGACAAGCTCGAGAGCTACAAAGAGTTCAACGTTTAGCATCGTTCAAATCGAATACTGCAGAACAAAAACGTGTACCAGTAGTACGTGTACTTGCAACTGTTGCATTTTGAAAGCGTCACGAATGGATCTCGAGCTCCACACGTTTTACAGGCTTTGACTAGACGTTCATCGGCTTGAGCAGTCTGTTTGCGCCGTTCAAACCACTCAGATCCTCCTAATCCTTCAAGAACAGGGCCGGAAGGAAGGAGAATGTGTCGCAATGCGCGCTCCGGAATCAGGTGCGGATTCTTGCGTAAGTACTGGATGAGGAACTTTTCGCTAGCGTCATGATTCAGACGTACGATATAACAAAGAGATGGCAAAGATGTGAACGAACTGAGTCTCGGCTTCTTCGTCGGAACGTATATGGCGCAGAGCTCGGGCGAGGAAAGCTCGCACTTCTAGATAACTCATCACACCATTGATGTCAGTGCCCGCCGCACACTCCGTGCCCGTCATTGCCATCCTAAGAATCTTGACCGCTTCAAGGTCGTCGAAACGAGTTATAACCAACACTTCGCCGTACATGAGAAACGGCGTTCTGTAGATGAATTACACACAATCCAAAACAGTGGGCGTAGACGCACGGTGTTTCAAGCCAGGTCTTATCGCCCCGCAAATACTCAGCTTCAACTAAAGCTTTGGCGTGAGGGTGAGCTTCTATTGCTCGATCTGAGAGGCTGTGCAGTTTAGTGAAGCTGTATCTGTGGACAGAGCGGGCAGAAGTACATGAGATGCCAAGTAATCTTTGTGCGAGCGTTGATCAACTGGAATTCATGAGATATAGAAGCAGCTCTAAAGACCTGATGAAGCGTACGCTGCGGGCCTTTAAAACATTGTAGTTATTATCGTGTTCCGGGACCAAGACAAGCTGAGCAGATCCAATGACCGTATCCGGACACTCCTCTAGCAGGCAGATGAACTGTGAGAGCGCCCAGACACAGTCCGGTACAATATCGCGAGGAACTGAGGGTCCACTGTGAGCGCGGTAGAAATACAAAAGAGGTCGAGAAGTCGAGGGTTCTGGAAATTCAAAACATACCGTCTGATTCCCTGGCATATATACTAAAGCCAAACAAATTGGGGAGGATATTGCTGAAAATAAGCGCTAGTTTCAAGTGCATAGGGAGGCTCTCTTCATTGGCCGCGCTCCCTGACTCCGAGTCCGCAAAGCGAAAGGAAATATCTTCAAATTTTTCAGGGCTCTCCCTGACTTTTCTGGCTAATGTTTCAGGACAGAGCCGTTGAGTCGTGTAGTACCAAATCGAAACTGATACTAGACACGCACAGCGAAGGGCTTCGACGCGAACTGAGGTCAAGGAAGGCAGGGAATACCCTTTGGCAACACCGAGCGCGTGGAGAAAAGCTCTTGGCTGTTTTACAAAGTCCATGTCGTGGTCCGGTTGTAAGTATTGTCGTCGTCGACTGCAAGCTCAGGCCTTGGTGCGAGGCATGAAGCGATAAGGGCTCGATTAAGAAAGATCTAGAGGTGTGATATGTACGTCACACCTCACGTGGATCGTGACCGAAGGCGGCCAAAGCGCGCGCTACTGCACAGAACTGCAATGCCAGTTTGAACGAACTCAGAGACTCGAGAGGCGGAGAACGTGGTCGTAAAAACAGCCAAAATCTCGTCTAATCTTGCACTGTATTTGTTTTATCGAGCTGCATCTTCGTCTCTAGTCAGTCCGTCAGCCGTTGTCCAAGAATATGTAGAATTGAGTCCGTTTCGCCCCGAATTAAGTGCTGCCCACTCGTTACAGGTATATCGTAAAATAAGTTACATACGCGTCGCTTGCGCTTGCGCTTGAGTTTTGAGTGTTGTTACACAGGTCGAGGCGATATCCGGATATCGACGTTCGGCGAATGTAACGGACGCGATGGCGTCCCACTGCCACTCAGAGATCGCGTCGGTGTATGCGCGCCCCCGCCACTTCCACCCAGAGAACGCACCCCAGGCGTATGTCCCCCGAACGACCGAGTACGCGTGGGCGTATGGCCCGGAAGTGGACTGCGGGCCGGGGTCCGCAGCGCTGTACGCTCATCCGCATCGTCGTCCCAATCCTCCTCCTCCAGACGTTGTAGTCCGAGGTGCTCCCCGCCGTTCGCAGTCTCGCTGGGCCCAAAGGCATTGAAGAGGGTGGACGATTGCGTGCGGTACAGCGAGCTACGGCGGCCGTGTCCCAGCGGAGACGGTAGCGGCATCGAAAAGCTGTCCCGTCGGATGCCGTGCCAGCCGTCGAGCGATAGCCTTCCCTCCAGCACCACACGGCCCTGCTCCTCGAGAGCCTGCGCATTTTGTTCATCTAACATGGAGAGGTTGAGGATGTGTACGCCGAGGAAGGTGACGATGAAGCCGCAGAGGAGGGAGACGGTGTTCGTGGCATCGGTGGTGTTGAAGCCTTCGAAGAGGATGAGGGAGGCGACGATGGTGGCGCTGCAGAAGCCGACGTAGTACATCGGGTTGACGCTGCGGATGGAATTCAGTCAAAACGCGGAGAAAAAGCCATAGGCCACACACATGTTCACGGAAAACGTGTCAAGCGCCTTGTTGTAGTAGTTTAGTTGTATCAGAATGCATCCGACCGAGATGAGGCCGAAGACATAGGTGCTCGGATAGACGAATTGATTCTTGCCCGCAAAGGTGAGCTTGACTGCGACGCCAAAACCTTTGACAAACATGACGGAGACGGAGCCGACGATAGACGCTATGGAGATGTAGACAATGGGATTCGTCCGACCGTGTTTGGGGACGATGGCGTAGGCGAGGGTGATGGCTGCAGCAACTACGGCAAAGCAGTACATGAGGAAGGCTGGCTTCATTGCATACTCGAGAAAATCGACGATAGTCTCTATCGGCTTGTCGTCTGGTGCGTGGAGGACAATGATGACGGAGCCGATGAGGCAGAGAGCACATCCTACTCTACCTAAATGGCCTAATCGCTCATTTAGCAGAAATGAGGCCAGTACAGCGCTGCCAAAGAGTATAAGCGTCGAAGGGAAGCTAACAGACGGGCAAACGCACCCAATGAGGACACTCAATGCACCAAGGGGTGTCACCAAAACGGGAGGGGCGAATGTATACGCAGCAAAGTTGGCCGCTACAGTCAATCAGTCGGATTCTGTAAATGCAAGCATTCGATGCATAGTACCTTCACCTATAATCACTGGTGGGAACCAATTCAGTCAAGCTCTAAAAGGTACTTCTCAGAGAACATACAAGTTGACATTCCCGCCCACCATACTGGATTCCGCAGATATGAATGATTCTCAGAAGCAGAGGAGCCATCTGCAGCTGCAGTCAGACCCTGTAGGCCGCGTCAGCGCTGGCAAGCGAGTCATACGAGCCCCAGCTCGCTCGCCTTCTTCGTGATAACGGTGCTTGTTCCAATTGCTGCGGAACTGGACACGGCCAACGCGAGCCCAATGTATTTATCGTCGACCATGCAGTTCGTGGGCGCCGTTGGGTAGCCAGGGCGCAGAAAAGAGCGTCAAGAGCCAAAAGAGCTGGGGTAGATGAAAGTTCGGGACAAGCGGGAGCAAACGCCGCGCTGAAATTGGCAGGCGTGTTACCTTGATGTCAATCTTGGTGATCCCCACACAAACTTAGATTTTCAAAGAACGCAATAGTCTACAGAGCTTGAAGCCGAGTAAGCTCCAAGTCTCCTTGCAACATTCTGTGGAATGAAGGGTCCCTTTGCTGAACATAAATTTCCTCGATTGCGCATGGAACATTATGCCTGCGCCCTAGACTCCATTGATTCACATAATAAAGGGTCAAAAAAAAAAAAGCAAGGTGCCGCGTCAAGTATCTTGTCTTCCATTCAGTCATAACGCAAGTGAAGCCATCGAGCGTCGCCAACAAGAAATCAGATGCATCGAGGTGCAAAATTACATATCATTCCATGTCGATGTCTCTCTCCGCAGGATTCTCGTTTTCCTGTTGTTCTGACTGTTCGACACCGATACTGCCTGCTGGCCGCCAAACATTCCCCGACGTGGCCTTCCATAACCGGATGCGGCCGTCGTTCCCCGCTGAGGATAGCACAGTCCTGTGCAGGGCTGACTTTCAGATTGACGCTCGATAGAAGGATATTGACACTACTAACCCGGTGATATTCCACTCTACCCTCCCCACCGCTGACCTTGAAAAAGAAAGGATGAGAAACAGTCACAGTCAAGGAACATAAGACGCACTTGTGATTTTCAAAATCAGCGACGATACTAGCCGACCACTGCCCATCCTCTGAGTCTGCCGCCATATCATCTTCCACCTCCTCCCCGGGCTTGACCCGCCAGATGCGGACGTGACCGTCCCTACCGCCCGTCGCGATGAGATGATACGAGCGGCCACAAGAGGGAGCCCACGACACAGAAGTGATCGCAGAGGACGACGGTCCACCTGCGTCAGGATCCACAGGCACCACTGCCCCTTCGACGGCCGGAGAGGGGTCGAGTGTGAGCAGGGTAATTGGGCGGTTTGAAGGCATGAGTTGGATGATCTTGATCACACCAGACGTGCCGGCGCCTGCAGCAATGAGTTCGCCCCAGTATCGATCTTTACACCACGAGATGCACCAGCCGCCGTCGGCTTCACGATTCCCCAGCCCGGGACGCTGCTGCGACGTAGAAGAGCTCTGCTGCAGTCCCTGCTGAAGAGCCTGTGCTATAAGAGGGGCAGATGCACCGTCCAGACTCGAACTTGTTTGTGTAGGAGTAGCGAGGGCGTTGGTCTGCTGAGCGCGCGTAAATGGCGAAGCCGATGGACTAAGCGGTAGAGCCTGAATGTCTGTTTCTTCAGATAGTTGCCAGGTTGTTAACGACGGCTGTTCGAGACACTCGTAGATTCGAAGGTGGTTGTCGGAGGAGATAGAGGCCTGCGTTTGTGAGACAGAGTACAAATTGAAGACAAAGCATTTACCAACTTCAATCCGAAGTGATGAGGCGCGAATTCCACGGCTCTTACGGTTCCCCTGGCTTCTGGTAAGACTGCACGCTCGATCCACCGCGATGTCGATGCGTTGCTGCCGCTCCCATTCGCCTGGACTGGTTGTTGGGGTTCGGGCATTCCGATGCCAGAGGTTTGCTCCCAGACTTTTACGGTTCTGTCGAAAGACGCAGACGCGATGATATTCCCGAATTCAGGATGCGCCCAACTGATTTTTGAGACGGCCGCGTCGTGCGCCTGCCAGAGTCATTATAGTCCATAGAAAACGCGTCCAAACGCTGCAGACCTTCCAGTCATCTTCAAGCTCCCAATTCCCGTTGGATTCGTCCAGTTGCCAGAGTTTTATCCTAACAAAAGTGAGAAAAAATCCGTAGAAGTGGAGTTTGATACACACCGTTGATCGAGGCTACAAGTCGCGAGTCGGAGGCCGTAGAAGTCGTAAGACGCGTCGGTTACCAGGTCGCCGTGCGCGGTGGATATCACACCCGTTTGAATCATTGGTGGAGGATGGAGGGAAGGTGCAAGTAGTGTGCACTGTGCAAGTTTGCAAATCGCAAGTTCGGCTAACCGGCTCAAGTTTGATATATCAATGATGGGGCTGGAACACACTCAACCTCTGATTTGAATTTGAACATCCATTCCCTCGACCGCCGCAGCTCACAAAGCTTCAGAATCCCTTTCGATTGCTTCGTTTCTAATACCTTGAGGTATTAGCCCCGATTTTATTCAGAATTTAAGTATCCAATTTATCGTGTACCAAGTGGCACTAATAATATCTAGCCTCATCTGGGACTCGGACTGGCAGGACGCGCAGATTACCATTACTTTGTCGCAGAGTCCACAGACCCTCATAGAGGCGAAGATAGCTGGCGTTGTGCGCAACTTGCGAACCAACGGTCTATTGCTGTGATTTGAATTGTAATTGTTACTTACGACTGAGTCACGCCGTCAAAGAGTGCTTTGTTCTTCCTTGACTTCGACCATGAGCCGTAGATCGACTGCTAGCTCGTCTAGAACGACGCTAACCCGCTACACTGACCCAACGCCCGATTTTAAGGCCTTCTTGGCTTCACAACAACCTCCTACATCCTATTCCACCGGTGGCAGTTCTAGGGGCCCTAGGTCGAGTACGGCGGATGAGGAAATCCCGCTCCCTGATAGCACTCGTGCAAGATCTCTCACTCCTGCAGAAGCGGATCAGGCCCTCAAAGACCTGTTCCAAGGCGGCACCGACAACGCTGGTACTTCCACTGACGATGCCGAGGCTGTCGTGAAAGGTTTCCGCGACAATATTCGATTGCTGCCTCATCAAATCCCGAGTCGCGCTTGGATGCGCGAAAGGGAAGACTTTACAAAGAAGAAAGCGGGTGGCATTTTAGCAGATGACATGGGGTGCGTACCATCGGGGTTGAATATCTTCCTCGAGTGTCCAACGATGCAATCTATAGGCTTGGAAAGACGATTCAGGCCACTGCACGTATTCTTGATGGGCCTCCGACGAAATTAGACCGACAGAATGGCTACGCAGCAGCTACCTTGTTCGTATTGGCCTCCTCCTTCTGCTGTATCTTACACCTTTCGACAGGGTAGTGTGCCCTTTAGGCGTGCTGAAGCAATGGGAGGCCGAGATTGAGAAATTTACCATTGGCTTGAGGGTCGTTCCGTATCATGACGGGAAGCGGGGCAAAGGTCGCACGAATCTATTTTTCACAAATCATACACTTACACCCTTCAAGTGGCCAGGCTCCTGTCGGAAGCGAACGTCGTTTTAACCACATATGGCGTCGTGTGCTCCGAGCATGCAACAATGAATCCACAGGACCGAAGCATCGGATCTGTACTCTTCACTACCAAGTGGTGGAGAATCATTTTGGGCACGTTTGCTTTCTATGATAGATCGGAAGAGTAGGATTTTGACTGCTCGCAGATGAGGCGCATACCATTAAGAACAGGAAAACTAAGACGGCTGAGGCTTGTTGGGACTTGCAAGCCAGGTACCGTTGGTGCTTGACCGCCACTCCCATGTACGTGTTGGCGAAATTCATCTAATCAGGCGGCGAGCTAACTACTACAAGGCAAAACAAAGTCGACGATTTCTTCCCCTTGCTTAAATTCATACACATTAAGCCTCTGAACGAGTGGGAGCGCTTCAACAGTATGATTGCTAAACCAATCTCCAACGGTTCTGGCGCCAATCTGGCGATGAAGCGTCTTCAGGTGCTTGTTTTCCCGATTCATTTGGAAATAATGTAAGGAGGGCTGAGCTGAATATTTCACGAATCAGGTTGTCCTGAAACAGGTGATGTTTCGTCGAACAAAGTTGGACGTTGAATCGGTCCTCAAGCTCCCAGACCGAACTGTTGTCGTTCTCTCTTGCGAATTCGACTCATCGGAGCAGCAATTCTACACAGCTCTGAGAAACAATGTGAAAACTTTGCTTCAAAGAATTCTTGCGAAGAGCGAGGAAAACGGTGGAGCGACTTACATGAATGTGCTCGTTTTATTGTTGAGATTGAGACAAGGTCGGTCGAATCTTTCCGTGTGTTCTTTACCTGATCATGACTCGTCTAGCCTGCGATCACCCATGCCTTGTTTTGGACGGGTATGCGGACGACATGGAAGATGTGAACCCCGGAACCAAACTCAACATGGCTTTGGACGCAGACTCGGAATCCGATTTCGAAGACGATATCAGTGAACCACGATGCCACGTTTGTAAAAGCCGGTCAGTTGAACTCAACAATAAACGATAGTTGCTCAATGTTGAACACCTAGATTAACTCGACGGAATACAGCCGATGCCAAGTCGTGGCCCGACCACTGCATCGACTGCGCCGCGTTCAAAGTCCAGGCTGAAAACCTGCACAGCTCCAAACGGGCTTCGGCGAAAATCCGAACTCTTCTGAAATTGCTCCAAAATATTGCAAAGAAATCCGCCGGCCGAGAAAAGACGGTGATATTCTCGCAATTCACTGCGATGCTGGATATCTTGGAATCGTTTCTCGTCGCGATTGGGGTCCGATTCGCTCGCTGTGAGTGTGAAACACAGCGGGAATCAATCGTGATACTGATTATTTTCTGGTTGAACCAGATGATGGCCAGATGACCATCAAGGAGAGAACAGAAGCTCTGCAAGAAATCGAACGAGATCCAAGAACAACGGTCATTCTCGTTTCGTTAAAAGCAGGTGGCGTAGGTGTGTTCTTATTGATTCTATTACTACAAAGCGAGCCAGGAAACCTAACTGTGTGCGCAGGGTTGAATTTGACGTCTTGCAACCATGTCATTCTGGTTGATATGTGGTGGAATCCCGCCGTGGAGGTAAACATTGTTTCAATTGCCTCTTGAACGAGCCGTGTTGTTAAATGTTGGAATAGGAACAAGCTTTCGACCGAACACATCGTGTTGGACAAAAGCGCAACGTTCACATCTATAAGCTCAAGATAGATGATACGGTTGAGGACAGAATACTCCAGGTGAGCGAGGCTACTGCTCGTATTTAGTCATTCATTCTCATGCTATTCAATCCAGTTGCAAGAGAAGAAACGTCAGTTGACGACGGTGGCTCTTAGTGGGAGTCATATAAAGAACCAGAAGCTTGGGATGCGCGAGCTGCTCCAACTCTTCAAATGAATGCAATAACTTGAACGGTGTAGAAACACTTGTAAAAGTAGCCGTCTCTAGCACTGGATATTTTGTATCCTGGGTGTTGTAGCAAATTGTAACTCTACATCTAGACACATTTGTGGCATTCTGAATCTCAAGTAAGACGATTTCAACACTAAGAGTACATTGCATACCTGTAGAGTGTCTTTGAAGCTTGATACAGCGACGAAATCAGGTTTCCGTTGTTTACTCAAAGGCTGAGCCTGGACGAAAATATAGTGAGAAAGCAGCTTAACCCGTATTCAAGACTCGAAAATTACTGGATAGCGTTTGTCCGGGATATTTGCAACCCCCATCCAGCATCCTGATAGAGCGCAGTGCCGTGGTCCAAATCAATCTCGCCACTGTCGTTCTCGAAAGTTTTCTTTCTGGATCACTATGCCTTCTCTTCGCCTCAACAATCTACTCTCCTGACACGAGGATATGTTCAGCTGCTACAGCTAAGCTGCCTGATCCCGAGAAAGTAGATGGTTGAGGTGGCGAGAAAGCAAGAATAGTGATCCGAAAAGAAAAGTGTCAAGTACGACGGAAGTGAGAGTGGTTGGGCCGAAGGCGCTGGGCTATGTCAGGGAGAGCAGAAGGGAGTTGCAAGGATGGGTGCAAGTACCCACAGACTTAAATATGAGAGATCAATATCAAGGATATCTTGTTGGCCGATCTGGTATCTGTCAAGATTTCTTCTATCTATCCATCTATCCAACCACAAAGTGATCTACTTCGACTCCCCGCGCGGGCTTGTTCGTCGTGAGCTTGACCTCGCGATATCAACCTGGACTGTTGATGTAGTAGTATTTATACTGAGAACTCGAATAATTATGTGGTTCAGATGTCCGTGTATTCGTCGTTGCAATTAGTCTAGTCATCAACGCAAGTGGTCAGCGAAACGAAAGCGATTCAGGCGCATATTTCGGCCGGGGAGCCCTGCCGATAATTTAATGAATGAGAAATCTCCCGCAAATGTTCAACTTACCGAACGGGCAAGAGTCCAGCACACGCAGCTAAGCCACACCCGGGAATATGCGGTCTCCATGTATAAGAACATGTAGTGCCATTTTCGCCGAAACATCTCCAGTTTATACGGATCCTTCAACTCGGGATACCGCTTTTGGAGCGATTCAATGAGGTCAGACGTCCAGTTCTCTTCAAGCCGACTAGTATCAGAAGCAGTAACATTGAGCGCTGTCTTATACTTGGCACATTATGCGTCGAGACTCACCGACCCCACTCGCGCAGGCATCGCGGATAATCTGCGACACACAAAAAGTTAGTTTGAATCTCGTGCCACAAGAATTACCAACGAATGCCGAAATCTTCGATGCTGTCGACGCAGAAACGGCCCTTGGGAGAAGTACAAAAAGATTGAGCAAGAGAGAGTGCGCTGGACAAGATGGTATGCGGCCAGTGGAATTTTCGGATGAAGTTTTGGCCCCTTTTACCTGTGTCAGCTGGGAAAACGAATGCGTAAACGATAGCTATAACTGACTGGTAACGCGTATGTATGTTTTCGGGATAGGTTGTGGCCGTGAGGACAGCCACGGCATCCGTGTCTTTGAGCGCCCAGTCGATTTTGGCAACATAGGAAGGCATATATTCCAGCCCCACCGCCTGCGGGTGTCGCGCGTAAGATTACATGGCCACAGTCAAGACAGTTAATGCTAACCTCGAGCATTTCGAGGGAAACGCAGGCATCGAAAGCACCCTCGAAGTGCGGGGGCATGTCACGATAATCCATGAAATGAACTGTGATTTGAGACGCAAACCCTGCATCCCTGATTCGTTTCTCCGCCAACTGTTTTTGTTCGATAGACAGTGTCAAAGTATCAACGGTACATCCAAGTTTAGCGGCCTGCTCCAACATGTTGGTTTTCTTGACGAACGAACAGAACTGTCATGACGACTCACAGCAATAGCGACGCTGCCCCATCCGCTACCTATTTCCAACAAGCGACCACCCGCTTGAAGGCGAGCTTTGCGAAGAATATACGCAATCTTGGTTATTTGCGCAGCTTCTAAATCTCCTGGGCTCCGGTGACCGTGAAGGTCGCCGCAAACCCCTCCCTCGCTGTCTGACCAGATCGGGCATGAGTATTGCATTTCTTCGCTCAAGAAAGCCTGAGCGCGTCGCCGATAAATACTGTGCGATCACTGACGATGGCTGATTACGTACCGCATATAACTCGTTCGAGGCGTCATACCCAGCAACCTGGAGCCTCCGGTAAATACGCTAAACCAATGACAAGGGGCAATAAGGCAGGTTTACATTGGCGATAGAAAGGGTGCGCGAATGACTGAAGAGATGCTGAAGCACAATAGAAGCCTTGTAGATCCTGTGGAAGAATGTCGAGAACGAGCTCATCTTTCTCCGATTGTCGATGAAAAGCTGCTCGAAAATTGAGAATTATCCGATTGATTCATGAGGCGGCCTTACATTGAGGACCTCTTTCAGGTCGGGCGAGTCGCATTCTGCGGCCATGTAAGCCTCGGAGACTGAAAGGACCGCTTTACAACACAGCTTTGCACGAGCCATCCACGAACTCACAG
The DNA here is from genome assembly GCA_037176885.1 of Favolaschia claudopus. Classification (NCBI taxonomy): domain Eukaryota; kingdom Fungi; phylum Basidiomycota; class Agaricomycetes; order Agaricales; family Mycenaceae; genus Favolaschia; species Favolaschia claudopus. The sequence goes on along the minus strand of JAWWNJ010000010.1, from coordinate 2,366,179 downwards.
CCGACATCGTAAGAAAGGTAGACTCTGACCCAAAAACGTTCATTGTTGATGTGAAGTACCGCTCTGCGCGTCCCACACGCCTTGCTGTCCTTTACTGGCATCCCGAACTTGTGCATGGTGCCCGAAGGCTCGATGACTTCTAGCTCTCCTGTTGTAATCCCGGTCTTGAGGGCGTAGAGTACTGCTGTTCGAGCTAGATATTATTGAGAACGGCAACCCGCTTTGTGCCAGCAAACCCGACTTACCATGTCTGAGGAAAGTCTTCTCTATCCATGAGCCGGATTCGAAACTCGGAAGGGTAGAAACAGGAAGTGTGGCATATGCCGAATGAGACGCTGGCATGTCTGTTGTTTCCGAATGGTAGCAGGAGAGGTGCCGGTTTGCTGATGTGCACGTTGAAAACTTTGACTTGCCTATTTATTGGAACGTGGCGGTACCCAGTGGCGATCACAATGGAAGTACATGGTAGCTTTCATCAGGTGAACGGCTGTGCGCGAGCAAAGTTCTCGCTGTCAGGTCAAGGACAGTGTAGAGTAAGACTTTGCCCTTATTCGGTACACCGTTGACCTCCGTTGACGTTCTTCCGTTTCGTTCCAATTGATTTCGGGCTGAGGGTGGACTTAGAGGAATCATGATTGAGCGCTAAGTATGGGAAGGGTTGAGCATGGTGAGAGCGAGGCTGGCAGCCTGAGCGAGGTCGCGAAAGAAGCCGGGACTGCCGAGTCAAGGCCAACATGTCACGGGCCGAATCAGGCATCTTGACATACTTCCACCTTGACTTCCACCATCTTCTAGTCATCCCCCTCCAGGCGATACGTTTTGTGCATCCGTCCCACAGCATACCACCATGATCGCTATTAATAATCACTCTGGAAACCGCTCCGTATTCCCCGCACAGAATTTTCGCGACCTTCTAATTTGAGGCTCTCACAAGTTCTTCGAATTTCTGAGGTCTGAGTTGTACTACCATCGTTCGCGCTCCTATTTCTTGGAAGCTCTGGCCCTCTGCATGCTTTCGTTCGCAGTATCCACCCGCAGATTCCAGTAGTTGAGTCACCGCCCGCCGCCGCCGCCGCCGCCGCCGCTGTCAGTCTAGTTCGGCGCTTGAGGTCTGGGCGAATGAACCCCCCGATCAGATTTGTTGCCAGAACGCACGATTGCCATCTATTCGTCCGCATCGCCTCCCGGTGTCCGCTGTTTTGGCAGATCGTCAAGATTGTGTGAACGTATAATAAGCCCCGCCGTGTATCATTGCCATGCTCTGGGGGCTTTCATTCATTCCTTTTTTCTTTCTTTTGCGTTCTCCTTATGGAAAACTCCCCCTCAGTCCAGGCTGGCTCTCTCTCCGTCAAAGTGACCGTCTTCAACATCTCCGTCCTTCTGGGTGTTGTTTCCCTCGGTTTCATCGCTGCCTCCGCATATTTCTCGTCCACCGTCCACAGGAGCCAGCTTTGGTTCAGGCACATATTCTCGTGGATTGTGTATTCGGTCGCTTTTTTATTCCTTATTGGCCACCAGGGTGGGTCGAACCCACCCTTTGGCTTATGCTTTTTTCAATCGGCTCTGATTTACGCGGTCCCAACCTAGTACGGCTCAATCTCCTCTCCGTCTAAAGCAACACCTAACCAATTTCAGCCCTACACTCAGCGCTCTTGCTTTTGTCGCCGACGTGGGTTGATCTCTTTTTCTGTCAAGTAGACGGCATGCTTAACGAAGCTACCAGCTTTACATTCGCCTCTCAGCTATCATATGTAACAAGAGAAAGATTCATCCTTCTTTCACAAAATTTGTGCGTGGTCATTCATACACTATTGCGAGTCGTCACCGAGGCACGGCAGCTCGTCACATTCCCGCCGATAGTCTTGCTCGCCGTGTTCATAGAGGCTATGGTGGTAAGCACATGGGTCCACGTCAATTGCAGCACACTCATTGATATTTATTTCCTCCAGTCAGTTCAGGACCCTACTGTTGTTGAACTGGAAGGAAATTTGCTGTATTGCCATGTCAGCTCATCTCAACCGTAAGGCTCATATTCACCTCACCGTTTTGTGGCTCAGCGACCGCGCCTTCCAAATAGAACTCTAGTTAGCAGCTATATCATCATAATTGCCGGAATCATCATTTTTCCGTTGGAAAGTGAGCATGGCCGCACATCTGATCTTTTCGTTGCCTTCACCAACCTAGTCTGGATCGCTGTCATGCTGTACCGCAACTGGAGGCAATTCCGTTCATCGAGTGGGCCAGACCAAAAACTTTTCCTCACCATGTTCATTCGCGTTGTTCTATTCACGATTATATCGATGGCGGGAGTGGGGTGCGTGGGTCTGATCTTCTAGTCTGAACAACTTGACTGAGTTGCATGTTATTAGACTTAGCTCACTGAGTCTCGGGGCACCTAATGGCATTAAACCCTATTGGACTCGTCTCGTGCTGACAATCGGTATGTTTGGCTCATAAACCCAACCGACTTCGGCGTAATGCTGTCCAGTGCCTATAATTGCCGCCATCACGTTCGGAACTCAAGAGGCAAGCAAATTCTCACTTTTACCGGCGCAAAATCACATACTATCACCAGGATATCATGAGATCATGGATATTTTGGAGGGAGGCTCCGGTCACCGATTCTGAGGCGCCGAAGAATGAAGCCTACCCAAACATTTGACAGGACACACAGTGGGCTATGGATGTTCTCCTTGCGGGCATGGCGGACTCGGACATGGAACTATGTAATTAAAGAAAAGACATTGCCAGTTGGGTGCAAAGGTTGTGTTCGTACTGGTTATACTTACAAGGGACTCATCCCGCCTGCTTGTATCGAATCGTAAGGTAGCTCAATGCTTGGTTCATTAGTAAAACCTTAATGATCAATCGAGACAAGGAAACACTTTCTATAGAAACGAGTCGATAACTAGTGAGTACTCTAAAGTTATGTTGCCCATTGCTTGAACCGCATTGCAGTGCAAGTGTGAGGAGTGCAAGTGTGAGGGAATTTATGACAGCCTCCAGAGCGGTTTGCAAATTATACATCGTTCGCGGATCTATGGTGGTATTATACATAAAGGGTTGCATCGTGATACTTTACATGAAGCCGTTGATTTATCTACGTCGGGGCTGTACGAATGTGTACGGAGGTCATGAGAGCGGGGTCGAGGGTGGAGTTGGGTGTCATAGTTTTAAAGGGGTCGGAGTCCGAATACCGAGCGACGCTCTATCGCATCGGCTCGCGATGAAAGACAGACGACGTGGGCGAGGTAAGGAATATGCGGCTGGTCCGATTGATAGTCGCGCTGGGGGAGGTGGATGATCACGTATGCCGGGGTCGAGGGGTTGTCGGACTTTCCATGTTGCTGTGTGCGGTAGTTGCGGTCGACACAGAAAGCGCCGCTCCGTTGTCCGCTTTACGGTCGGACACCGACCCCGGTTGCATCGACGCAACGAGTTTCGTCTTGTAAGCGTCTCGTTCAGAACGCATCCGTTCCAGCTCCTGGATGAGCTGATTGTATCCCGCTCGCTGCTTCTCGACGAGCTTCCAGAGCTGCTCGTTCTTTGTTTTCAAGCCCATGCGCTCTGTATGAGCCTGTTCTAATGCCGCGAGTTTCGGGTCCTGCGAAGCAGCATGGGCATGCAAGAGACCATCGACTGAAAGTGGAGGGAGAGATATGGGGGCGGACGTGGAAGTCATTACAGTGGGCAATCGGAGGAAGGTGGAAGTAGGGGAAAGAGATGGATTTGCTGTGCATTCCGACCGGGCTATACATATATGCATTGCCCTGCTAGTGATATACCGGCGCTTGGCGCAGGCCAGAGCAGAACCAGACTTGGCCCCACTCGTAAGATTGCAGGCCTGAGCCGCTTACCTGGTAGCAGACACTATGGCGACACACAGCGAATTGCACCGCGGTATTTAGTACCTGATACCCAAGGAGTTAGGTCGGAGGAGGTTCGCATTTCGAGACATCCAGTTGAGTTGCATTGAAAAACAAGACGCGGAGAGTTGCAGCTTGAACAGAACCAGCTGTGTTCGCGATGCTGAAGTGGAAGAGTTTGAAGACAGAACAAGAAAACAAGCGAGCTAATTTGCAGTTGAGCCATCCGAAGACGTCCGGCTGAACTGTCCGAAATTATCCGAATCCTTGCAAGCTTCGTGGACGTTTGGACTCCAGGCAAATTGGAGGCTTGAGAAAAACAAATCACTGCGACGATTTTTGGAAATACCATTGACTGTGGCTATTTGTAACGCATGATTCCTACGTTACACGATACAACTGTAACTAGTTTGGGACTTTTCACATCGACGGGCTCAACCGGGTGGAAGGCATTCGGAGAACTGAACGATTGTGATAGTGATAGTGATATATTATACACAGCATGGTCCAGTCTCTGAACACTGTGTTCCCAGGAGTATCCCAGCGCACGCAAGCTCCTTGCGCTTTCGTCCTGGACCCCAACAATTCTACTTGACGAGCTATTCGAACTCCCATCGAATGTGACGGGTAGATATTATTCGTATATATTTCATATATTGTATATAGTGCGATCATTGTAGTTTACATCTGTTTACTGTAGTTGTTGTAGCAAAACAATATACAACTTACCTCTGCCCACCACTATGCTTTCTTAAACAACGAACGCAACGGGCCTGCGGGCGCTCAATATTCAACATAGAAGACTCTGGCTGGGTACCCGTACAACTACCCGCTACTCTTGGCTGCAAGAGCCCAGCGTTGGGTGACAACGTCCCGATCCCGGGATACAGGCTAGAGTTCCGCTTCGCGCGTGAACTCGCCTCTACCTGCGACTGTCTAATCATCCGCAGGTAGGGTTGAGGACCCCAGTCCTCTACCCTGAAGGTCTCGTCTTGCGAGAAGCCCCGACCGAAGCTCATAGGCTTCACAATGGTGGACACACAGGGAGGCTTCACCAAAACAAGACGAAGATCTTCAAGTTCATTACTTCCTCCTCCTATTCGAGCTCGCAACGAAATACTACGTTGAGACGCTTTGCGTCTCCGTTATTTCTTTTGCTTTGAGCTGGAATTCCCTTCTTACTCAATGCCACGCCATCAAGCTTGCTCCTCGCTCCGCGTGCCATCAACGGAAGCAAATTCCTCCCCGAACTCGTTACTCGACTAGAAGGAGGGGTTATATTCACTTTTACGACGTCTGGACGAGTCGGATGAATTGCGAGAGACTCATCTCGCCGCCACTTCTTGCCCTGGACCGAAGGCTTTCCGTCGAATGCTCGTCTGCGACGCCGTTCTTGCTTTTACTCACTTGACGTACGACCATATGCTAGCAAAGATTGGATCAACAAGACGCATGGGACGCTCCTACGACTATAAAAGAGTGGAAGAGGCCCCAACGCTCTTTATCTCGTACTACCATGTCTGGGACTTCGAACCGTAACAGGAATTATTCCAGAAGAAAAGGTAAAGGTGTGGACAGAGGGCCGCCTCCTCCTCCTGTCGTCGACTCGGAAGGGAGAACTCGAGCCGCTGGTGAACGCGCGGCGTCGAGGACCCAAACCCCGGCAACTTCGATCCTCGTTTCCGCTCCCGCTGAGATCCCTTCCGAAGGTGTATCTCGCGGGGAAGGAGACGCGCCCGCCTCCACGACGACGTCTACCGGCATCGTTTTCACCGCAGTGGATAGTAACGTCGCCTCTCCTCCCGAATCGACCGTCGCTCCTACCCTCCAAGCCGTCACGGACTCCTCCTTATCAGAAGTTGAGTCTATGGCGTTTCCCAATTTCGGCAGCTCGTCCGCGCCACCGGAAGAATCCATGACGATGGAACAGCTGGCTCAACGCTATCACATCCTCGCCGACGCCGCTCGTCGCGCCACTGAGGATGAAGCCGCCCTTAACAGAGGAAATGATGGGACGCAAGGATTGGGAGTGCCGGGCCACGTTGAGCGCGTTTCCGCGACTCCGTCCCTGTTCTCTCTCACCCATCCTCCTCCTTCTGAAGCGCACGAACGCGCCTCAAACGAGAGCGGTAGAAGCGATAAGGTCAGCTCGCGCGGCGAAGGTCCTAGTCAACCTGGGCTCTTGAACAATGAGAGTATATCTCAGGCTCTCTCGTTCAATAGGGAGTTCGGCCGCATCTTCCTTTCCTTTGGCCAAGTCATCAGCGTCTACGACGAACCTCTCTCTGCCTCAGTTGTGCGCTACCACCCTACGTACGATCCCTTCAAAGATGATGACCCTCTCATGCCGTTCGGAGCCGTTGACGGTGTACTACCGGGCAGGACTCCGGAAGAATCCATAATGTTCCGCGACATTATGATTCGTCTCACTACGAGTCATCGCCGCTGGTTCTGGGACGATCTCGCTGAAGGGGTCGCTAAAATCGTCTCTCTTAAATTCACCAAGGACGACATCGTTGCTTACGGGGACAAGGATGGTACTCAACTCGTCACCTACTCTCTTAATCAAGTGCATCTAGAGCTGTTCGCGCAAACTGCCCTCGCCGTTCACCAAGTCCTCGAGGGGCTTTACGAGTTCTTGGATAACAAGCGTAGCGCGCGTTTTCCATTGGATCCGGGTTGGAAGATCCTTCGAGGAATGGAGGAAAGTTATGGCCGTTCTACGATATTGATGGCTTGTGCGACTATGCAGCTTAGGTTGGAAAGAGCGATGAAAAGGATTGACATATTCATTAATTCAGTCAGACGGGTTCTAGGTCTGGAGAGTTTGGACACGTTGAGCTCCGTAGAATCTACGCGTAGTTCCGTGCGCGTCACCTACAATCAAAGTCACTCTGGGAAGGAAATAGCTAAACTCCTTCTCAGACCTGACTACGCCGAACGAGCGGCAGCTTATCCAGTCGCTCGCACCGCCGTGCTCTACGCCGCCAAGCTTGACGATTCTGAATATCGACTAGATTACTACAAACCCCGCTCGAAGAAGATTGCCCCAGAGCCTCCTCGTTCTCCTCCGCGTGGAGTAGAGAATGAAGGCACAGTGGGGGGCGCTTCCGTAAAGCCGTCGCTGCGTTTCGCGAACATTCCGCCTTCTCTTTCTACGATAGGGCCTAGATCGGTCAGCGCATTACCAGGTCTTGGGAAGCTTCCAACTTCGTGGCAGATTCCTGGATCAGTTCCCGCTCCTTCGACGACCGCTGCGGGTAAACCCGGACGGTACCCTGCGGAGGCTACCCTCGCTGAAGCTAGTGCCGCTGACCGTTTCGCGAGAGAGAAAGCTATCATGGCGAAAGCTGACGGTCTCCCCTCTGTCTTCGGCACCAACGCAACGAATCCTCCAACTCAGCCTGTGCAAGCTGCGCGCGCTACCATTCCGCCGTTGACTGGGTTCACTACCCATCAATTCCAAAACTACGCTCCGGCTGGTAACCCTCCTGCTAACCCCTTCGCAACAAACGGAGGCGGGTCCCAAGGACGCGGAGGAGGGAGTTTAGGAAACGGCTCCGCTACTCACGGAGGAGGTCGAGACCCACCGGGCGGCGGAGGAACTCCCTCTTCTGGAGGAAACGGAGGTGGTAATGGTGGCTATGGAGGAAACGGTGGCGGAAACAACGGGGGAAATGGCGGCGGAGGCGATGGAGGAAACGGCGGCGGGGGCGATGGTAACGGCGGACCTAACGGAGGGGGCAATGGCGGAAACGGAGGAGGTGGAGGCCCACCAAACGGTGGAGGACCTCCCTCCGATCATGGACCCATGGGATTGTACGTTCCTCAAGAGTGGCAGCTGAATCGGAAACTCAACCTCCAGCTGGTGCCCGAATGGGACGGACATGGGAAAACCGCCATTCCCTACCTGATCAAAATGTCCGAACTCGTTCGACTCTCGCCTCAGATGGTTACGGATCTGGGAGCTATTGCCCCTCTCAAGTTTACGGGACGAGCGGCAATGTGGTGGAGCGACCTTCCCGTACACGTGCGGAATTATGTTAGTCAGAGCTGGCATCTGCTCTTGCAAGCCATACAGACTCATTTCCTCAATGAGCTATGGCTTCAAGATCGCATGAGCGAGTTCGAAGAGATGAGATTCCGCCAATTCGGCCACGAGAAGGAATGGCCCATGGACTTCCTGCATAGACGCAATTCATACAACGTCTTCCTGTACCCGGATCAGGAAGATGGTGCGGAAGTCGTGGACCGCATCCTCCGCACCGCACCTAGTGTGTGGAAGGGTATTCTCAACTCGGAGAACTACCCGTCGCTCTTCGCTCTCTTCGCTGCCACTCGTCGTCACTGCCCTACTCTCATGGGTAACTGGGACACGGCGATGAAGCTTCATTCCCTGGGTAATTACTACTCTCGGAATTCGGCTCCGCGTCACGCTCGTACCGCCGAAGGGATGAACGTCGAAGGCGAGGAAGAAGTGGAGCTAGACGCTGAGGAGGAGAAATCCGTTAACGCTGGATATAGAGGATTCCGTCGGACTCCCCGTCCTGCCAACCAAGGCAACGCCACGGCCTCCTCCTCCAAGATGAAATGGCCCGAAGGGAAAACGGTGAAGGGCTACAGCTTCACTCGTAAAGACGAGAAGCATAGCGAGCGAAAGCCGCCCGGACCTTGCTTCATCTGCACCAGCGGTAACCACTTCGCTCGAGACTGCCCCCATTACGGCGTTTGGGTCACCATGAAGGACGCTGCTATGTTAGATTCGGTGGTACCATATGAAATAGAAAACAAGGACTACGCTGAACACTTAGCTATGGTAGCCGAGCTTGTCAATTCATCTGATTCTCTCTACTCGAGCGAAAGCTCTACGTCTGAAGGTTTCCTCGACATCTTGAGTGAGATTGAGGTCGGAGATGATGGAAAAGAGGCGGCTGCTTACCATGTTACTAGAGAGGCTCATCGGAACGGGAGACGACGAGAGATGAGAGCTAAACCTATACCGTCTCATCTGAAGGGCAAAGGGAAAATGGAGTTAGAGGAGGAGATTCCTCGATCCGTTCGTAGGAAAGGATCGAAATCGCATCGAGAATCAAGAACGTTAAGGGTAGATGAACCGCGGCCGCTTACGAGCGAGGATACGCGTTCAATGAAACCCTCGACGACGACGGTCGATGGAGAATTGATCTATAAAGCGCATCGAGCTAGATCAAACCCTCCTGGCTTCGATTCTCTCGGAGTCAGAGCCCTTCATATGAAAGTGGCTGTGGGGAATCCCGACGCGTTACCAATTAAAGGAAGATTGGATTCTGGTGCAGACATTACTTTAATGTCAGAAGAGTATTTCAACTCTCTTCCGGACCTACCCAAACCGCGAGAAGGACTACGGATGAAGCTTTACGCCCTCACTGGCGAGGCTAAAGTATTAGGATTCACGAAGTTTACGATGTTTGCTCGCGCGAGGGAAGGAGAGTTGATCAGTTTTGAGGTGGAAGCCTACGTGGTACGAAACATGCGCGTTCCACTCTTGTTGGGAGAGGATTTCCAAACTGCGTTGTAACGCTGACACTTGAATATATCGACAGAAGTGCTAAATATAGCGCAGCAGAGAATCTACCACCAATATATATATATAACACAATCAACCAACACACACAACACTACAACACAAATATCTCAACAAGATACACTCAAATGTCTCTCGAAGAGTTCGTGGGGTTCGATCCGAAATCCAGATGTCACAGTGACGAGGATATAAGTCGACTTGCAAGTAAGAACCTTGCACAAAACACGCTCTCACACACCGTAGATGGAAGTGATTCCGTCCGCGGACCTTTCCTAAAAATAGGAACTATAAACGGTAGGATACAAGATACCCAACGCAGTTGAATATCAGGGCGAGATTGAAACAATGGCCACAGACAGTTTCCGCGGCAGAATGCACAATTCTTATAGCGCCAGTTACGCTATAGACCTGAACCTCCAAATTCCAGGAACCTTTGACACTCCTTTATATAGCACAAGCCTTTCAGACGAGGACTAATCAGATCTCTTCCGGTTATGCGCCAGCGGTCCCAACGCAATGCTTCAGCAGATGGACAGTTCCACTCTTCCTCAGACTCAGGGAGATACTAGTTCACTCTCGAGCACACGTATCTTCACAATGAGATAGGCAGTCCGCGGGCAGTAGAGGCAGGCAGTTCCTTACACACTAAGGCCACGACAAAGCTACTCGAAAGCAAAGCCTCCGCGGGTGAACACTCTCGAAACGATGCTTAGATTCACACTTGAACTGAACTTCAACACAATTTCTATTAAGACAAACGAGTAGACAATATCTTTATATATGCCTCTACGTTGCTGCCTGAGTTCACCAACGCTGTCCAATAGACTGAGCGCGATGTCCTCCTGCTCAACGAGAAATACAGGTCCTTTTATACTAATGCCAAGAAATACATCACATAAATAGTACAGAGTAAGCAATGTCGATCCAATTGAGTAGAGAGATGGTATATTGGTATTTGGGTGTCCCGGAGGACCTTCGGCAGCCTCTTGGCTTGTCGATCCAACGGTAGAAAGTCAGCAGTTATGACTCCCACGGTTGAATCACTGTATTGTGGAAGCCCGCGGAACACCATCATTGGTGATCCCGTCAATCCGTCACTTGCGGCAACCCTTCCGATGGTGCCATCAACGCCTCTACTAACTCCTAAGACTATTCTTGGGACATTCCAATTCACTCGCGATTTCACGGACCCGTCTGTTGTCCAATTTATCAAGCCACCAAGTCATCCGCGCTGACTCCAATATAGAAATAGATTTCTAATGAAGTTGCCGCACTTGTTCGGCTTTAGCATCACACATCATCACTCCTGTCAAAGACCTCATGTCTTGCCATAACTCTGCCTTCTGATCCTAGCACCGGCATCTCCTGTATGAGATCCCTTTCCGCTGTTCCAGCTGTCTATTTATAGTCGGCAGCCCGCGGCATCTGTCCATTGACTGTTTAGCCGCCGCGGCGCCTTCCACATCCTTGTAGACCTTCGTCTAAGTCCATAGTACACAAGGTACTTGACCCTTCGTCACTCTTTCTGAGGGTTCTTGTTATAGAACAGATCCATAGTACTGCAGTAGGCTTTATTAATATAATGCCTGTCTCCTGTAGTGGGTTTTACGGTCAACAGCTCGGAGCTCACTTTGACCCTCCTTAGTGTCACCGACAGAGGTACTGACTTCCTATTGATAGTCGAGTAAGACTATAGTCGTGGCGGGTAGTTGGGTTGTTTAGGGCCGCACTTGACTTAAAATAGCCAGATATAACGCGCAAAAATGGCCAGTCGTTACATCTCCCCTTCACTAAATCTAGACCGTCCCCGGTCTATAGCCAGCAACAAAATACGTGCTTATTTTTGGCTTCAAATTTAGTGGACCGCAAGGATGACAACTCCCGCGGACGTCTATTTTTAGACCAACTGCAAACTACCTCACTGTTCTCTTTTCCTCGAGCGACTTATCTTTTGTCAAGTCCTCCTGCACTACTCGCTAAGACGTCTGCCTTTGATTTTGACAGCTGCTTCCGCGGACGCCAATCATTACGGCATATGACGTCATTGACACTTTCTGTCTGAAATATGCGGTCAGGGGTTTTTCACCTCTTTTCCTTATATTTTTCGACTTGGTCAAATTTTTGCTATCCTGGCCTTCGCCAACCCTAATCCTAGGTGCGTTCTCACTTCCGCTTTATCTAATCCGCGCTTCCGGCTTATCATTCGCCGCGGCCGTCTCCGCCATAGAAATCCGGCCTAGGTTTTCATCAAACCTTAGTCCTGGCTTCTAATTACTGCGGCTTCGCGCCAGATTAACTTCCGTCTTCTCTTCTTCTTTCTAGGTGAGTCACTGAAGGTTCAATTCAGTTCTCTGAAGGCGTGGCGACTTAGAGAAAATTTTCTCTAAGTCCGCGCTGACTTATAGACTGTGGTCGCGCTGTGTTAGGGCCCACTTCTTCCTTCCCTTCCACCACCACACTCAGTGTTGTCACACTGTGTGGCTCCTTCTTGGTTATTCCTCTGGCCGTGCACCGCGCTCATCGACGCCTACGTCGTTGATCAGCAAAACTACTTGGATTCTTTTTGCGTTTCATTCCAACTTCTACACCCACTGGTGCTCGTCGCCGGCTGATGCCCGTCAAAAAGAAAGACTCTGCCGCCGCTCCCGAGCCAACCCGTCGTTCCACACGTAACACCAGCGCCACCGTGGCCAAAACTCCGCGCAAAGCCAAGGCCACCTCCAAAGTGGGCCCTGGCCGCGACTCCGTCGTTATGCCCAAGGACGTCGAGCCTGGCCCTCCTGAGTCGGAGGAGTCTGCGTCTCCGTCCCCGGGGCCATCCGTCCCTACTCGTCCTCTTCCTAAACCAGTACCCAAACCGGTGAAGGCCAAATCGCCGTCAGTTGAGGTACCCACTGCTGGCCCCAGTCAACTTGCAACGCGCAGTCTCGCCGTGCCTCCTCCAAAGATTCCTTCGGACGACCCCAGCGCCGCCTTCTGGGCTCCCTTCGATAACGCTCAAGCCCGCGATCTCGTCCCTTTATTCATCCGCAAGCCTCCGCCTCCAACTGTTGACCAGGTTCGCAGTTTGGCTCTTCTGACTCCCGCTCTGGTGGGTTTCTTTTCTTTTTATTACTATCTCCAGCTAACGGCTGCCTTCTCTAGGCGCCTTACCGTCGCAACAATCCCAGTCTGCCTTTAAACGTCGAGGCCTTCCTGTGGGCCCTCTCTGGCGTAATCCGCCATATCGCTAAAGGAATCCCTGACGCTGACGCCGCGGACGAGCTGATCGCCATCTACCGCGAGCTTCGTCCGTCGTCGGAAACTCAAGACGAGATCCTCGCCGCGGACCCTAGAGGTGCTCACTACGGCGCGGGTTTCTGTATTCCGTCCATCATCGCAGTTCCCAAGCGCAAGGCCCGGGTGGCTATATTTTCTGACAGTGAAGAATCCGGTAACGACGAGCCGCCGCCCAAACGACAGCGAAAGCAGATCACTCCTTCGCCTGAGCCTACTCCAAGTCCTCAGCCTGAGCGTTCCACCACGCCCGCTGAACCGTCCATCGCTATTTCCACTCGCGCGGAGCTCCTTCAGATGTTCTTCGATATCCCAGAAACTGGTACGTTCTCTTTTTCAGCTACCCTTTCTCACTTTTTACTAACTCGCTTTCTCTTTAACTTTAGGTCTTCCTGCTCCCGCGCTCATGAAGATCCCTACTTCTTACGTGCAGAGTTCCCTGGTGCCCCCGTTGCTGTCCAAGATCGCTTTCCCGTGTCTGAATTGCATTCTCAACTTCGCTGAGTGCAGGCCCGTCGGAGGCCGTTCCTCCGTGTGTGTCCGTTGTGCGCACTTCAAGCACCAGTGCTCCCACAACTGGACCCCAACCACATTCAAACGTTTCGTAGAATGTATGCGTCCGTTTATGGCCGTTGCACCACACACGATCGCCGCCGCCATCCAACGTCTCATTCACGCTTACGAGGACGCGCAATTTACTAGCTTCGCCCATGCTCGCGCCCTCAACAACCTCATTCTGCAAGCTCAGGACTCCGCCTTGACTATCTCCGGTGCTGAACGCTCCCTTGCGGTCGAGCAGTTCAACGAGTTCTTCGAGGACAAGGAGGGAGCAGACCTCGCGCGGGATTTTGTGGCGCACGTATTGTCCAAAAAATCCTTCCACGAGCTGGAGCAAGATTTCGTTGCGCACGAGGCCACCTCCAGCGCTATTCCGGTGCTGGACGACTCGGGCGCCGTCACAGATCACGTTTACCATCCGAAGCCCTCCAACCGCGTCATCCCCGACTTAGAGCTCAAGGGTGTGCTGGGAACCGTGGATCCTCGCGTCTGTCCCGTTGCTTCCTACGGCGACCTGGCTCCTGCGGATCCTTCTTCCGCGCCCGTCGCGTCTTCCTCCAAAACGACGTCCTCGACGAAGCCAGCGGCGTCGACATCTTCGCCAGCTGCCTTATTTGGTCCTGCGCCTTTGTTGGAGTCCCCCACTCCCAGTTCGTCAAAGGCACGCCCTCCGACCTCTTCAGCTCAACGTAAAGGGAAGGACGCCGAAAAGACTCCTGTGGATAAGGGCAAAAAGGTGGATCGTGGGTGACGCTCGTCTGCGGTTCTCGTTTTTCTTTCATTTACTTGCAAATATCTACCATCGCATGTATCCAGACTGTCCTCTTCCAGTCTTTAAACACTCGAAGATATTTTTTCTGTAGTGCTGTTGTCTCCAGCCGTATCGTAGACCAATTCCAAAAAACGACTCTCTATCTCAACTCGGAAGTATTTAGCTTTTAGTTTACTTTGCTTGTAAACTATACTACTTGAGTTCAATGCACAAGCGCCCACTGGCGCCTATTGATGTTCTGATTCAACCGTGTGAACTCTTTTTAAGATTTTTAGTCTTCAAGAAATCCACCAAGTCGTCATCAAACGGCCATCATGCCGCCATCAATTCTTCGGAGATTGCCGAAGGCTGAATTTTGACCAAGTCCATCGTCAAAATCCTTCTTCAACTTTATGGAATCAGTCCAATTTCTCCTGTACTTCAATCAGAAGTCACACTTGACACTTAATTGACACTTTTCTTCAAGTCGTCAAAAAGTTTCCTCCAGTTAAACTCTTCTTTCAGTTTTCCGCGGGTCTATTTATAGCACAGTTCACTTCTTCTCTTCAATCACTTCTGAACGCATACTCAAAGTAAAGTTCTGTACTCCCGCATGTATATTCCACAAGCCTTTTGCTTAATAGAATATCCACCTATCATCCCTGACTGTCTCATAAAATCGATTGTATAGAAACCGATCGACATTATTCAGCCTTAAAACTCTTCCGCAACTTGGCTTTTGCAACGTTCCAGCTCAAAGTCGTCTAATTTTAGCAAAACGAAATTTCCCTGTCTCTTTATGGGTAAATTTGCAAGGCCCGCGGTGGCGCAATACCCTCCCGCGGTTGTTCGTTGCTCTATGTTCTCCCCCTCACTAAAGAAAAAACATGCGTCCTCGCATATTCAATTCAATTAGAGGTGCAACGAACAGCCTTGGCTCATTTTTACGATCGTAGCCGGGCATTAAAATTTTAACCAAGCTCTCCTAGTCAAAACTATAAATTGACTTCTGTTCTCTGCTCATTTCTTCGTCGCCTACAGGCCTTCATCGCATGCCATGGCACCACGCTCTGCGCTCATCGAAGCGTCCAACCTTATCCTTGAAGCTGAACGCGACTTTCAACGGGTCCTCGCCCTCAGAGACTCTCTCCCTGCGGCTGTCATTCACTCTACGCTCAGCACGTTCGCAGCCGCGGCGGTTCGTCCATATTTTTGCATGCCCAAACGCTTTCCGCGCTGACTCTGTCTATTTTTAGTCGGACTTCAAACTGTTCGCTCAGTCCCTTCAGCACCCCTCCAACGAGAAGGTCGTCACTGCTCTTACTGCCGCCTCCAACGCTATGAGGGACGAGTACAAGATCTCCAAGTTCAAGATCCCCACTTCCCAGCTTGGCGCTATCGACCGCATGCTCAACAACTACCACAACGCCAAGAATAGCAAGCGCGACAAGGCCGCGGCAGCCATCAAGGGCCACCGTGCTAAGGCTCAAGTTCAACAGGTGCTTTCTCGTGTTCGTCGCATGCCTCCTGGTCCTGAACTGTCCTCTATAATGCAGGGTAAGTCTGTTGAAGTCATCGACGATTCCGGGGACGACGACTCCGCGGAGGAAGCTTCCGTCGCTGATCAGGTATTCCTCAGACGTTACGAAGATTATCTATGGTATTAACCAACTCCAGATGGATCTCGACAAGGACGAAGGTAGAATCAACCCTCTCTATATCGCTGCCATGGGAGCCAACTATCGCGCAGGAGGCTCCTCTTTGCCCCCTGGTCTCTCCTTCCAGAAGAATAGTGCGCCCAAGGTCAAGAACGACACTGTGCGTCTATTTTTATCCCTCTGCACTTTCCTCTTCATTCACCCAGATTTCCGTTTGCTCGTCTTGCTCTTCTCACCAGCACGGCCAGGACAACTGCCCTGTCAAACCCAAGGACGGTATCCCTGCCGGTAAGGCTCCTCAAGACGACGGCAAATCCGTGCGCATCATTGACGATCCCGTTCCAGAGGACATGTTCAAAAATGTTCGTAAAGTTCCTGTGCGTTCGCCTTTTCACTTTGTTCTATTTTTATAACATCGTTTTATTAGGGCAAAGGCCCCAAGGTGAAGAACTCCGACACATCTTCCACTTGTCCTGACGAGGACGAGAAGGTACGTAACCCATATCCCACGGTTGAATTCTCGCTTAACGTTCATCAATTGTTGTAGATGGCGCCCGCGGAACCACTTATGGTGCGTGAAATATTCGTCAACTCTGTTTCTCTGCTTAATTCTCGCTCATAGCCTGCTTTGTCGTTGAACCCTGTGTCCAACCGCAGCAACAAGCGTGCCCGTACCGAACCGGATGACGTCGACCTCGACTACGAGCCCAAAGTCCCTGGTACGAGTTCATCTTCTCCTTGATCTAATTTCGTCTAATTTTTATTTTAGACTCCATGGACAAGGACCTCATCGCCATCATGCGTTCGGACGATGTCAACAAGACCTGGAAGGTTTCTCAGAACCAACTCAAGCACTTGGACGCGCAAGGTTTCAAGGCTCGCGAGCGCTACCTCCGCCGCAACATGGCCGCCGCTTCCTTCAAGTATCGCTACTGGCTTCGCGCCTACGAGGAGATGGATGACCAGCTCGAGCAGCTCATGAAGATCCATCATGCCGACAACGAGGATCCCATTATGCGCCCCGCTAGTTCCGCGGTATGTCTCTGCGTTTATTTTTATAGCTCTCCAGTTAAACCTTTCCGCCTTCTAGACTTGATCGTCCTTCCGCGGCCTATATACCTATGTGCCTTCGCTCTTTAGACACATAAACCGTCGACTCTCAGTGTTCCCTATCGTATCGTCGTGCGTTCAACCGCACATATTTGCTGTTCAACCAGCAACTGTCCAAATCCCCGGGTGTCTCGTATATACATAGCAGTGCTTGCAATACAATTGTTTTGTCAAGCCAACTTCGTCCGATTTCCCGCAGTCTCTTGGACATCTCAGGAGTGGTAAGACTCTTTTTCCGCGCTCAGAATTCCAAAAATAGAACTCCAATCGTCCAGTTCTACTTCAACTTCTCAAGTACTTCAAGCCGCCGCGGAAGCCTTTTTGTGAACGACTCCATTGCCGTGACCGCCTACATGCTCCTTGAAGCCCTTATTCCACTGGATATTGTGCGCCTCTAAGTCTTGGCAAGCCTAGACTTCAAGTCTCACTCCTTTACTTTCCTCCGTCCCGCTTATGATCAATACAAAATCTGATTCAAATAATCACAGGCAAGACATCTCCTCAGCAGTGTTTACTATTTAAACAGTGCCTCATAGGAACGTCTTCTCCCATAATATTCTTTTCTCTTTGCATGAGCATCCACGGCTTAGACGACGAAGAGAACGACGACTACTACGATTATCTCTACGACAGCCCCGACGAAATGGATCCTGCCGCAGTCCTCGCAGCCTTCGCACGCGATATCATAGTCCCTGTCAGCGAGATCCTTCCCAAGTTTCAAGCTGCCATCTATCTTATGGAAGATAATAAGGTGCGTCCTTAGTACTTGTTACTTTCAACTTCGACTGATCTATTTTCATCACCAGCCGACTGAACAGTGCTCTTGCTGCGCCAAGAAACACAACGTCGAGCCTTGCGCTCCTACTAGTTGGGGTCCTCCTTGCCACAACTGTCTTATTCAATTCCATCCTTGCGACTTCACCAGCAAGGACAAGATGATCGAAAGTTGGAAGAAGCGCGGAGGTCCTGGTGCGTCCATTTATAGATGTCCAGACTTATTCCTCGCTAATCCTCCCCTTCAGCTATCATCTTCGGTCGCAGCACCGTCGACCTGGAGACCATGCTTAACCAGCTTGACGAAGCTTTCGCTTACCACCATGAGTTTTCCATCAAGGCTCGCAAGGCCCAGTTCATCAAAGCGGTCAACAAGATCGATGATCTTCATGAACTCGCCTACATGCGCAAAGAACTCATCCTTCACGGCTACGACAACTCCGCCCTCGGCTTCGTCGAGCTTCGTATGTCCAAGCTCCTTCCTCCTGACACGTCCATTCACTGCGTCGAATCGCCTGACAAGTACGATCTCCCATTTTAATCTTTCCGCGGAGAAGTTCTAATTTAAGATTACAGAGGCGCATACCACCACAATCTTTAATGCTTCCTGCGTTTGGACCGTCTAGGACCAACCGACTCTTTTGGCTCATCGTCCGAATCTTCCTTATCATCATCGCTCCCAGTCTCCGATTCTGATGACTCAGCCTTTTCGAAGTCTTCAGGTGTTACCCTTATTTTTACTTTATCGAAGGCTAGATCCTTTATCTTCTTTGAGCTGCGCTCCTTTGTCTTTTCCCCTTCCGCGGGAATATCGTCCACTAGCTTTTCGAGTGTCTCCGTAGATACATCAATAAACTTCTGGATGTTGAGCGGAATTTGCATTCGGCGACGTGCTAAGTATGGAACCACACGCCCCGCGGCTATCCTGTCATGGAATAACGCGCCGTTCATTTCAGCTAGGATATACGCTCCTCCCTTGGTACGTCTTATAACAACCATTGGGCCAAGGTATCTCCCCTTCTGATCCATCTTAGAGTTCAGAGATTTCTCTACTTCAGTATGGCGCACGAGAACCAGATCTCCCGGTTTGAAATCATAGTTTTTAATCGTATGTTCATTGTACCGTTCGAGTTTACGGACTTGAACCATTTTAGCATGATCTACACGCTTCCTCATGTGTTCAACATGGGCAACATGCTTTGCTAAAGCTCTGGCTCTTAGCCCTATCAATTCCGCGGTCGTCAACACTCGACCTGGTATGTCAACCAACCAAGTAGCTTCCTCAATATCCAACGGTAGAATTGGATGCGCTCCAGTCACCGCAAAATAAGGTGAACAACCTAATCCTTTTCTAACCGTTACTCTGTCTGACCAAAGCATAACATGGAAGAACCAGAACCATTTGGATGGGTTCTTGCCAGTCGCTTTGAACAATGCCTGACGCATTTGGAAGTGTCCGCTTTCAATCTTCCCGTTCGCTTGAGAGTTGTACGGTGAAATCTGAATATTTGGTATTCCGTATTTCTGTTTCAACCATTCCACAGCTTTCTTGAACTGCCCCGCATTATCCGTAACAATCTGCTTTGGGCAACCCCAACGGCAAATGATTTCTTCAAACAGGAACATTCCAATTGCGTGAGCCGTGTCTCTCACAAGCGGTCTCGCTTCTAACCAAGAACTCAACGAGTCCCTAGCATCAACTACTAGTCCACATTTATTGGACACTTGCCCCATTACCATTACATCGGTATGGATGACCTGAAATAGACTTGGAGTATGGGTCAAGACTGGCGGGACTTTCAACAGTGTATGTTGTCGGTTTTGGCAAGCGTCGCAAGACGCAATGTACCAAAATACATCTGCTTCTATTCCTGGCCACCAGAATCGCAGCGTAATCAATTCTCTAGTTGCATAACTTCCGCGGTGACCCAGACTGTCGTGAGCAGCCTTCATCATGTACATGCGGTGTTCCTTGTCAACAACTAACTGATTCGCAGTGCCAAAAGATTTCTTATACATCCTCCCCCCTTTCAAAAAGAAATGTGAGGCGAAGCGCATAAAACTTCTATACTCTGCATCATCATTCATTCCCGCGGGCCTTTTCATAGGGTCCGCTAGCCATTCCTTTACCAATGGTAATTTAGCATCTCGCTTTTTCATCCAATCCGAACGATGCTCTTCATCGTAAGGCTCTCGCTTCGACTCATCCCATTTCAATTCTAAATTTGGAATCAGAGGCTCCGTCATTAAAATATACTCAGGGATCTGCTTATTCTCCTTCGAGTACGCTTCTCTGCGTGCTCTCGCCAGATTAGCTTCAGTCATTCTGGCACTCTCGCAATCACGTTGGAAATCATCCATACAAACTGCATCAACGTCCACCATTTCTGGCTGTTCCTCCTCCGACTGGAAATATCCACCTCTGGTATCAATCAGGTGTTTAAAGTCCTCGAATTCCAACGGCTGTGGGCCTTCCGCGGAAACGTCCTCATGGTCCTCGGGAGGTTCATTTTGGTCATAACCCTCTTCCGAATTTTTGAATTGTTCATCCCCAGGGAAAGGATCTCTCCTTGATAACCCGTCGGGTGCAAACTTTTCACCAGGGACATGCTTCAGCTTAAAATGGAACATCAAGATCTTTTCAATCCAGCGGTTAATCGTGGCGTTGGGGCCCATTCCAGGGTTTTTCAACATGCCCTTGATGTATAACGCGTCGGTTTCAACCACAAGCTTCCTTGCTCCGAAAATCCAATAATACATGGCCTCTAGAGCTCTCATCAACCCGTACAATTCTCGTTTAGGTTGCGAATAGTTCGCCTCGGTCTTCCCTAACGTTATACTCGCAAATCGTGCAAAGTATTTCTTCTTAGGATCATCTGGGTCTAGCTGGTAGATAATAATTCCCACAGCTCTCCATGAAGTATCCACTTGAATTACTATGTCCGAATCCCAGTCGTACCTCAGGGGTTTTAAAGCTGGGCAGTTTTTCAACCTTTCTCTAATTTTGGCCTGCGCCTCATCACAGTCCGCGGTCCATACAAAGGGAACGTCCTTCTTCGTTAACTCATTGATAGGTGCAACAATGTCGCCGTACCCTTCAATAAAGCTCCTTAGCACACCAACCGTGCCCAAGTACGCCTTCACTTGCGTGAAAGAGTCACAGGAACCCCAGTTATTAATAACGTCCACCCTCTTAGGATCGGGAATTCTTCCGCGGTAAGAGCAAATATGCCCCACAACTTCAAACTCATCCGCACAGAGGACTAACTTCTTCCCTGAAAAAGTCCCTCCTGCGTAAGCCATTCTAGTCACAACTCGATTTAAATTCTCGAGATGTTCCCAGATAAATCTTCTAATTCCAGGATTCGCAGCAATCCTTTCCCAATCGCCATCTTTTGTCTCGTACCTCGTAGGTCCCCCGCGGACAGGTACATCGTCTATGTAAGGGATTGTTACATGCGGCATTTCATCTCTCAAGATGGTACAAACGTCCTCGTGAAACACGGGAACAGAATTAGTCCATCCCATCGGTAATTTTACTAACCTCAGTGCCCCAAACGGCGTCTGGAAGGTTGTATAATCCCTTGAAGATTCCGCTAAGTCCCTGTTATCATATCCGACAAACATATCCAACGAAGCTCCGCACGCTCGACCAGCAAAATGTTCTGCTAGCTTCTCCGTGGCTGGAGGTACCCCAGAGTGTTGAATTGTAACCTCATTCAACCTCTCTAACGCGTGTACAATTCTCAATGACTTTCCATCTTTCTTTATCACCGCAAAAATAGGTGACCTGTAGGACGAGTTGGATGGTTCATACACCCCAGCATCTAATTTTGACTTGATGATGCGGCAGAACTCTTCAAAATGTCCAGGTGGAATTGGAATTTGCGAGCATACCCATGGTGTATGTGGTACCACAGGCATATCAACGGGCGGAAAATATTCATGTTTGAATTGCCCTCGCTCATCCTCTTCCCAGGCGAAATGTTCGTTATGCAACATCATAAAATGATGAAGCAACTTCATCTCCTCAGGCAATAAGAACCCAGTGTTATGAGTCTTTTCAAATGCCTCCATTCGCTCCGCGGTATATCTTCCTACTGGGTGAATCTCAGGAATATCCGTTTCTATTTTCGGCATATCCTTCAAAGGGTCCCCCGTGATATTCCGCACAATCCTGAACTTCTCATCCACTTTTCCAAGGATAGGCTTAATCTTTTCCGCGACCGGTTTGTACTTCTTAGTAGCAAATACTCGCTGTTTTCCCATAGAGATGCCCAAATTTCCAAAAATAAATTGCTCTCTTGGTACTTCCGGCACCGGTACTTCAAAATTCAGCTTCCCCTTCGCAGCAGGGACTGTCTTAGCTCCCTCTGCCTTCGAAGTCTTCTTAGACTTCTTCTTCTTCTTTTTCTTCTTGTATTTTCGCTTTCTACGGTTCACTTTCGGCGCACGGTCCGCCGCCTCCGCGGAACTATTTTTATCATCATTCACGCGGGAATCTCGCTCCATGTAGGCAAACGCAGACTTAGCCGAGCTATCACCCGGATTAGGTGCATGCTTTCCACGGTTCGATTTTCTCGGGCTTCCCGGGCTTCCAGATTCCGTGAACAAGAAGACATCTGTGCCTTTATCTTTCTCTACCTGCCCCGCGTATTGATTCAACAATACACTAGCATTCTTATCTCCTGCAAATGCGTCCCTAGACGCCAATAAATATGCCATCGTCCTGTCATCCTGCGTAACAACATCCCCGTCTTTCGGTAAACCATATCCTGTGCACACCAACTCCCCATGGTCGTTGTACTCAAACGCGGCCATTACTTCTCCCCCATCTTTGAGTTCCTCGAAGACTTGCAAAAATCCGGTTTGGTCTCCGCGGGAGCTGTCTGGACTGGCTTTCCTGTGTCTCGATCTATCTTGACCCCCCTCTGAGAGGTTGCAAAGGTATTTTTGTTCCCTGTGCGCGGATCCGTAATTGTGATCTCGACTTCGCCGGTTCTCTTGCTCGCAAACACAGCTTCTGACAAAATTTCGAAGGGGCGTCCCAAAAGAACTTCATAAGGCACCTCATCAATAATATGAACTTGAAGGTGCATCATTATCCCTTCAAAATTAAACGGCACATTTATAGTCAAGCCCAAGGTGGACTGAATCTGGCTATTCGCAGCAACCATCTCACAGACTATATTTGTATTCCAAGTCAAACCAATTTCCTTGGCCAACTGAGCATTCATTGATACAATCTGCGAGCCGCTATCCGTAATGGCTTCCACATACTTGCCATTCACTGACGGATGAATGCATCTGAGCTTTGCAGAGGAGCCCGCGGCCGGGACTTTAACAGCTTTCGCTTTTTCTCCCTCTGGTAGAGACTCATAGTATTGAAGGACAGGGTCCCCACAAATAACGCTTCCCTCCGGTAAATCATGATCATTGGAGGTAACCAATTCAGGGAACGTGTCAAACATCAACACCGACACAGTCTTTCCATCCTCATCTACAACTTCACAAGTCGTTGTCTCAACTCGAACGTTATCCTCTGCTTCACTTTCATCATCCGCGGGGCTCTCAGAGTCTGAGTCTTCATCCTCAAGCACCCTTTGGACGACAAAGTTGTGCACCTTGGTAGGGACAATATCACCAGAAGTAGTCTTCATAAATTTAGCTTTGTTCTTCCGCGGACCCCCAATCTCAAGAGTTTTCCGGAGCATCTCGTTACTATCCAGCAATGTGCCTATTTTGACTGGTATCACAGTTTCCCGAATAGCGTCTGCAATCTCCGCGGTAGCTTTGTCTCGCCGCTGAGTATCTTTAGGCACTCTTGTTCTTCGTGAACCTGATGACCCTTGGCCATGTTGCTCCTCTGCTGGTTTTCGCGGGAACGCGGGTCGTACGGGAGGGTCAGACAGAGGTTTCACATCCTTGAACGGAAGTTCTTCCTTCTGATTTTTATTTCTGACACCAACCGACTCGTCCTCAGAATCACTGACTTCTTCAACGGTGACTTTCCTCGTAGGTTGAGTAGAATGCTTCGGTAGCAACACTTCAACTCTATTCTCTCTGGCTGGCTTAATGGGTGCTTTCCCATTATCTCTCTCGGCTACTGTTTCTTTTTGTTGGTTTTTCTGTTTTTCTGGAACGCGGTCTTTGGCTTTCGGATCCTCAGGAGCTTTCCGCGAGCGAGTCTCCCTCATCGGAATCACTGAAAATCCTTCTGTGCCGCCATAAACTGCGCTATCTTTGCAACAGACTCCTCGATTCTGTCCAGTCTATCCGCGGTGGCAGGAGAGTCTGACTCTTCCCTGGATTCACTCGCAAACGACTCCGCGGCCGGTGCAGTGGGGTCACTAGCGTAATAATACTCAAACGCCTCTTGGTTATAATACACCTGAGTACGATTGTTATAGTAATCCCGCACTTTGGTCATGTAGCTCTTATTCTTGGGTTCCCGCGGCAAAGCCTTTCCATCATAGAAGAACATACGCCCATCTTTCAGGATTAGCAGGCCCCCAGTAATATCATCCCTTCTGTGCTTGCAGTCCGCAACATAATGCGAAGGATCCCAACAATAGTAACAGCCCGTAGGCTTGCCTTCTCTAAGAGGCGGCCTATCCGGTGTATACGATGGCCTGTCTGGCCCGTATTCTCTTCTTTCTGCAGGACGACTAGGATAATTGGAAGTCCCCTTCGTCAAGGCTTCATGCATCTTGGACATGACCTGTTTTTGGTCCGTCGTAAACTTGTCCAGATGATTGGCTAAGGTCTTTTCCATTTTGTCCTCAATCTCCTTATTCGACTGGAGAATTTTCTCCTCTCTGGCTTTGGAATCAGCCTCAAGCTTCTCCAATCTAGCCTTCAACTTGGCAGCTTCATCTCCACCCTCTGAACTACCCGAAAATAGAACAGCCTTCCTCTTTGTATCCGAGGGAGTTGTGAAGAAAATAGAGTCATTACTTTTGATCAACGACTTCAGTATTTCCTCAAAGTCTGCCCATTCGTACAGGTCATCAGGATGAGTGTAGGCCGGTTTATAGGCCTTTCCTTTGTTCGCAGGCAGCGCTTCATATTCAGATTTTGCTCGCTGATACGAAGTAAGTTCCGTCGGACTTCTGGCCAGCACGATATTGCGAAGAGTCTCCCTGAAGGTAGGGTGAATACCTTTCAAAAAGTCTTGCGCTAACTCGCGCCTTGAGAGCATCTCTCGGTCCTTGTTCATCACTGCAACTCGTCCGCGGAACTTTCGACAATAGTTGGCAAATTCAACTTCCTCATCTATTCTCACCGGACGGTCTGTATACTGTTTCAAGAAAGACGCCCAGCCCGCGCGGGAACCTTTCTCTACTGCACGAACTTCAGGATAAGCATCCATCAATTCCGCCTTCCATTCCTCATACGTTCCATTCGTATAGGTGGGCAAAGCTTGCCATTCTTTCTGCACTTTACTGTTCGCATAGTGGTGTGCTATCCACTTCTTGCTCTGCTCACTAAGCTTTCCTTGCTTCGCGATGATATCTTCGATCCCTTCCAAATACTTGGGCAAATCCCCTGTTTCGTCATCGAATTTCAGGTTATGTCTCCCAAAAATATCCGGGATCTTGCTCTTATCAATCTCGTCGTAGGTAGCCATAGTGTTTGTTTGTGGGGGGTTTATCTTGGCTACGGAGTTCGAAATAGCCTCGATGGTCTGATTCAAATGATCAGATAGCTCGCCGTCCGAGTGGGTTGCGTGTCCCTCAAAGGGTAATGCTGCAGAAGTATTTATAACTTCCGCGGAACGCGCTCTCTTTCTCTTCTTAACTGGTGACGAACTAGACGACCGTCCTGTACTGGAATTTTTGGTCGTACGCGGTTTTCTGCCAGACGTCGAGGGTCCCCAATTTACAGACTCGGGTATAAGACTGTTCCTTGAAGTCGACGTTTGAGCGGGTTCTTGTAGTGCAACCCTGGCTTGCTCTAGCAAACTCCTGGCACCTGCTCCTGTATTTAATGGAGACGGGCTACGCTGGTGTCTGCCTTTCCTCGACGTCTTTCTAGTACGAGGATTGGTTTGGGCTGGAATTCTCGACAACCCAGGAAAGTCCCTTCTCTAGACTCTCCCAACTACAGCAACGCGTTTTGTTTTATCAACAAATTACCACCGAACCCCTCGCGGTGGGCTCCAGATGTAACGCTGACACTTGAATATATCGACAGAAGTGCTAAATATAGCGCAGCAGAGAATCTACCACCAATATATATATATAACACAATCAACCAACACACACAACACTACAACACAAATATCTCAACAAGATACACTCAAATGTCTCTCGAAGAGTTCGTGGGGTTCGATCCGAAATCCAGATGTCACAGTGACGAGGATATAAGTCGACTTGCAAGTAAGAACCTTGCACAAAACACGCTCTCACACACCGTAGATGGAAGTGATTCCGTCCGCGGACCTTTCCTAAAAATAGGAACTATAAACGGTAGGATACAAGATACCCAACGCAGTTGAATATCAGGGCGAGATTGAAACAATGGCCACAGACAGTTTCCGCGGCAGAATGCACAATTCTTATAGCGCCAGTTACGCTATAGACCTGAACCTCCAAATTCCAGGAACCTTTGACACTCCTTTATATAGCACAAGCCTTTCAGACGAGGACTAATCAGATCTCTTCCGGTTATGCGCCAGCGGTCCCAACGCAATGCTTCAGCAGATGGACAGTTCCACTCTTCCTCAGACTCAGGGAGATACTAGTTCACTCTCGAGCACACGTATCTTCACAATGAGATAGGCAGTCCGCGGGCAGTAGAGGCAGGCAGTTCCTTACACACTAAGGCCACGACAAAGCTACTCGAAAGCAAAGCCTCCGCGGGTGAACACTCTCGAAACGATGCTTAGATTCACACTTGAACTGAACTTCAACACAATTTCTATTAAGACAAACGAGTAGACAATATCTTTATATATGCCTCTACGTTGCTGCCTGAGTTCACCAACGCTGTCCAATAGACTGAGCGCGATGTCCTCCTGCTCAACGAGAAATACAGGTCCTTTTATACTAATGCCAAGAAATACATCACATAAATAGTACAGAGTAAGCAATGTCGATCCAATTGAGTAGAGAGATGGTATATTGGTATTTGGGTGTCCCGGAGGACCTTCGGCAGCCTCTTGGCTTGTCGATCCAACGGTAGAAAGTCAGCAGTTATGACTCCCACGGTTGAATCACTGTATTGTGGAAGCCCGCGGAACACCATCATTGGTGATCCCGTCAATCCGTCACTTGCGGCAACCCTTCCGATGGTGCCATCAACGCCTCTACTAACTCCTAAGACTATTCTTGGGACATTCCAATTCACTCGCGATTTCACGGACCCGTCTGTTGTCCAATTTATCAAGCCACCAAGTCATCCGCGCTGACTCCAATATAGAAATAGATTTCTAATGAAGTTGCCGCACTTGTTCGGCTTTAGCATCACACATCATCACTCCTGTCAAAGACCTCATGTCTTGCCATAACTCTGCCTTCTGATCCTAGCACCGGCATCTCCTGTATGAGATCCCTTTCCGCTGTTCCAGCTGTCTATTTATAGTCGGCAGCCCGCGGCATCTGTCCATTGACTGTTTAGCCGCCGCGGCGCCTTCCACATCCTTGTAGACCTTCGTCTAAGTCCATAGTACACAAGGTACTTGACCCTTCGTCACTCTTTCTGAGGGTTCTTGTTATAGAACAGATCCATAGTACTGCAGTAGGCTTTATTAATATAATGCCTGTCTCCTGTAGTGGGTTTTACGGTCAACAGCTCGGAGCTCACTTTGACCCTCCTTAGTGTCACCGACAGAGGTACTGACCTTCCTATTGATAGTCGAGTAAGACTATAGTCGTGGCGGGTAGTTGGGTTGTTTAGGGGCCGCACTTGACTTAAAATAGCCAGATATAACGCGCAAAAATGGCCAGTCGGTTACAGCGTATGAATTGGGAATCGTCCGTTTCTCCAGCGGAGAATGTGAGTACATGTAGGGAGCTCGGGACGTATCATTCCAGGATCCTCCGCATCCGGAGTCGATTTAGGATTTGATGTACGTCGCGTCTACGCCGTTCGTGCTAAAGGCTTCCAACGTCGAACTGCGGCAAGGCGAGAAAGGAATAGACTCCTTCGACAGGAAGATGATTCTTACCCGTTGTGTTAGCCTCGAAGGATACCTTGATACACGCCGGGTCGGTCTGCAATGTACCTATTGAAGGACCATTGGAGGGACGGGACGATTGGGCTAGTCGAGAAGTTGCTCATCCCGACTGGAGACGGAACGGTGGTCGCGGCTCCGACTACGTGATAAATTCGACCACCCCGTTTCTCCCTATAGCTAATCCAGGAGCTCGACCGTACTACGTGAGGCAAGGAGAAGTGGTTGGAAGGTTGATCAATCCAAGGGAATTCGCGGATAGACCGAAGGACGATGAACAGAGAGAGAAGATGGTCCATGCCGCGGATGCGATGAGAACGATAATTGGAACCTTGAGGCAGCAAGATTTGGGAACGGCGGAGAATAAGGCTAAGGAGGACGATGCTGAAGATAAGCTGAGCGGAGATGAGTCCTGGGGCCCTAAAACTACGGCCGTGCCAGAAGACCGCTCTCTCCGGGACCGATGTCTCTACCCTCGTAAATTGGGGACCCGACATTCCCGACGAACATCGTCGTTCGTTGGAGAATGTGCTACGAAGAAATGAAGCAGCCTTCGGAGTAAATGGAAGATTGGGTCAAGTGGTAAACCAAAGTTCCCATCCCGCTCAAACCTGATTCTTTACCAATATCCTTGCCCATGTACGGAGCTTCGCCTGCCAAACGAGAGGTTATCGACAAACAAATCGACGCCTGGTTCGAGGCTGGAGTCATTGAGCCTTCCTCCAGCCCGTGGGGCTTTCCTTGCGTTGTAGTGTACCGAAACGGAAAGCCGCGACTGGTGGTCGACTACCGAAAGTTAAACGAGAGGACTATCCCAGATGAGTTTCCCATTCCGCGGCAGACCGAGATTCTACAAGCGTTGAGTGGAGCTCAAGTTCTCTCTTCTTTCGATGCCTTGGCTGGATTCACTCAGCTGGAAATGGCAGATGACGCGAAGGATAAAACAGCGTTCAGGTCTCACAGGGGACTATGGCAATTAAACGCATGCCCTTCGGGCTACGCAACGGTCCCTCTGTCTTTCAACGAGTTATGCAAGGCATCCTGGCTCCTTACCTTTGGATCTTTACGCTGGTCTACATCGACGACATTGTCGTATTCTCCAAGAGCTGGACGGAACATTTACAGCACTTGGATGCGGTGCTAGGGGCAATAGCCAGAGCGGGGATAACTCTGTCTCCCGCTAAATGCTTTGTTGGGTATTCCTCAATTCTTCTGCTGGGTCAGAAAGTCTCTCGACTGGGGCTATCTACTCATAAGGAGAAGGTAGCGGCGATTTTGGAGCTGGCTTCCCCTACGTCCATGAACGATTTGCAAAAGTTCTTGGGGATGTGCGTCTACTTTGCAGCGTACATACCTTTCTACGCGTTCATTGCGGCGCCGCTATTCAAACTCCTCAAAAGGGAGTGAAGTTTGAATGGTTAGCTGAACATGAAACTGCCTTTCGGCAGGCAAAAGACGCGTTAGCTTCGTCACCGGTTCTGGGTCATCCGATTCAGGGCCGCCCTTACCGACTATACACCGACGCCTCCGATTTTGCGATGGGCGCTAGCTTGCAACAAGTGCAGCCCATGCTCGTTAAGGACCTCAAAGGTACATCGGTATACGATAGGCTGAAGGCGGCATGGGAAGCGGGACTAAGCGTCCCTCGCTTATTCGTTGGATTGACGAAGGAGATAGAGGAGGTTACAGGCGACGACTTATGGGCAAACGAGTTTGAGGAGACGACGGTGCATGTGGAGCGAGTTATCGCTTATTGGAGTCGGTCGATGAAGCCAGCGGAGAGGAACTACAGCGCGACTGAGAGAGAAGCATTGGGCGCGAAGGAAGCCTTAGTGAAGTTCCAACCGTTCATTGAAGGGGAGAAGATCATCCTTGTAACGGATCACGCCGCCTTGCAGTGGGCTCGTGTATACGAGAACGCGAATAGGCGATTGGCGGCGTGGGGGGCAGTGTTCGCTGCCTATCCCGGATTGAAGATTGTGCATCGGGCTGGCAGAATACATTCGAATGTGGACCCCCTGTCTAGGCTCCCTCGAATACCGCCGCACAGTTCGCCAATTCGCGACGACATTCCGGCTATCGTGCAAGACCACGAGAAGCAGGAGAGAGCTCAGACCGCGGAAGATAAGGACTCGTTTTCCAAGGCTCGCAGGGCTGCCTTTGTTGCGTTTTGGTGGGAAGATGTACTGGAAAGGAAAGAGACTTTCCCCGTGATGACGCGAAGGCAGAAGGAAAAGCTTGAGCAGTCTCCGGGAGTCGAAGGGCCCGCTATCTCGACCGATGAAGCAAAGGAGGAAGTGGAAGAAGTAGTGGGGGTGGAGGATGAGATGCCGTTCCCAGCTTCTGATCATTGGACGTATCCGACGGGAGTTGAGGCTCCTGAAGATCCGCCGGAAGAGGATTGGGAGAACCGCGCGCATTTGCTGATATCAGCTAAGCCCGAATTCTTGAAGGACTTTGCGAAGGAGTATAAAAGAGATCCAACCTTCCGCAAATATTACGCTGAAGCCGCGCCTAATCCCGAAACCTTGCTTACCCCGTCGAGATTCGAGAAGGGACGCAATGGATTGCTGTATTTCTTGGATGCGGATTGGAACGCCAGGTTATGCGTTCCTCGGAGGAAGGTACCGTTCATTATGAAATGGATGCACGACAACGCCACGGAGAGTGCGCACGCAGGACCGGAGAAACTTTTAGCTCGATTAAGAGAGTTGTTCTTCTGGCCTCAAATGAACAAGGACGTGGATACGTTCACTCCCGCATGTGATGTGTGCCAAAAAATTAAGATTGACCGTCGAGCGCCCATGGGCGGCCTCCGGCCTTCTCATATTCCTTCCAAGCCTTTCTCTACCGTGTCCTTGGATCTCATTACTGGATTACCGCCTTCTGGGATCGAGAAATTCACCGCGATATGGTGGTTGTCGACAAACTCACCAAATACGCCATCATTGTTCCTACGCACGACAAACTCTCTCAAGAAGGCTTCGCGAAGATATTCGTGGAGAGAGTAGCCAACGTCTACGGCCTACCGGAGAGGATTATAGCGGATAGGGACAAGCGTTGGTCCACCGCTTTTTGGCGATCAGTCGTTGAGTACTATGGGAGCGTTATGGCTCTATCATCCTCTCATCACCCTCAAACGGACGGTCAGACGGAGGTGTTGAACGCGTATATTGAGCAGATGCTGAGAGCATACGTCGCGACGGACAGGACCTCCTGGGCTAGATGGCTCAGTGAGGCTGCCAGAGCGTACAATTCTTCGGTTCATAGCTCCACGGGCTATACTCCTGATTTTCTGCTCATGGGATATCAACCCAGGGGAGCAGCCGGGCTCTTGGTGCCCAGCCGCGATCCGGCTCGCCGACCATTCTTAGCCAGTCAGAAAGCTGAGAGTACATTGCCGTTATGGAGAGACATCGTCAGGCTGCCCGAGACGCGCTGGTTTTAGCGCAAGAGAAACAAGCTCGGGCTTATAACAAGGGACGCCGACCTGTCGAAGCGCTGGAACCTGGAGATCTGGTTCTCGTTAATCCTCACACTCTCAAGCTGGTGGACGTCAAAGGGACTGGTAAGAAGCTTGTTCAAAGAACTATTGGTCCTTTCGAAGTCATGGAGAAAATCAACCCCTTGGTCTACCGATTGCGTCTGCCGGACAACTACCCTATGCACCCAGTGTTCAATCTTGCGCATTTGCGGAAGTATCGAATTTCTGATGCTGAATTCGGTGAACGTGTAGTCTTGCCTCCGACCAGAGACATACTCAATGCCTCTGAGGAGTACGAAGTTGAAGCTATTCTGGGTCATCGTATGGCGAAAAGGAGAAATGGGAACAGAAGGATGTACCTGGTTAGATGGAAAGGTTACGAACCGTCCGAGGACACCTGGGTTTCCGAATACGATCTGCGCAATGCGCCAGAGATTAAACGGCAATACTTGGACTCGATCTGAGTCCGACTAAAACCGATAAATCCGAAGTTTAGCCTTGTTTGGCTACAGGTGCCCTATCAGATCAAATCCATCTTGTCTTTTACCTCGTCGAGTCCGAACGCGAGACTCCGAGTAAAGGGAGGCAGCAAACTGCAGAGCAGTGTGAGCCCGAACGTGTGGCTCCGCCTCGACTGTTACTAGCCTAGAACAACGAGAAGCGTGAGTCCGAACGCGAGACTCCGCCTCAAAAGGTTCACGAGCAGCAAAAAATGGATTCCAAAAGATTCTCCACCTCTCGTCTACGGAGCGGTCATGGCTACGACGATTTTCCCTCCGCTATCAACACTGGGTTCGATCATCGACTTGAAGGATTACAACGCGTCAAATCTAGAATCGTGGAAACGTCGGGAAAGCGCTGGATGATATGGAGCCCCAACTCTTGTCAAGATCCCTTCTATCCGGGAGGAGCTGCGCCGTTGGTTTCTGGCTTCACTGCCGTCGAACTGGAACAGCGAAGATGTGACGGGACACTGCGGACGGTACGACACCGCTCAAAACCCACAACCCTACGCCAAAGACATGCCTTGGCTGGGGTTCATCAAAAGGGACGGCGAGCGGACTGCTGGAGAAGTCGAGTACGAATCCGTCATGTCCGCCTGGTATGAAACGGAAGGCGGAGGGCAGGTCGAGGAGACCCACGTCTCTACCCTGCTGATTCGGAATCAGGAACTGGAAGATTTCATCGGCCACGTCGTTCCTCAGCTCCTCAGCTCTCACCCTGCCCTTTGCTCTCAACGTCCAAAGCCGCCTCGACAGCAAGACATAGAGCGTTTGAGGGATGTCAAAGACTACGAGGAGGCTCTCGACCGGCTTGTCCACATTCATAGGGGAATCAAGGAGAAACAAGCGTGGTACACGCTAGCTAGGCTCCGAGTTGAGACCTCTGTGAGCAGAGAGAACTCCTCGAGTCCTGTTCCGATTCCCCTCGCCGACGACGCCTACCTCGGGACTTGGATTAATGGGGTGGATAGACTCACCGTCGACTGGTTGCTGCACGTCGCTCGCCTTCCTTGCTTCGTCATCAGTGAAGTCGCTGAAGGCGTCGAATCGGACAGAATCTTCTCGTCTTTTGTGCATGGAACGCTCGTGGAAGGACTTTGCAGCCCCCACAATGGGTACGACCTCGTGGCTGCCTCGGGACTTGGCTTCACGAGTTACGAGCAGCCTGCCTTTGCGCTAGACGCTCCCTCCCTGTCCAGTCTGGAAAGGGTAAGGTCGAGTGTTTACTGGCAAACGGAACTTCCTCTCCTGTGGTCAAATTCCTCACCTCGTCGACGATATGAACTCTGTGGAAGACGTCCGCGCCCATCTACGGCCTCCTAAGGTAGCGGCCAAGGCGAACCCCAAGGGATCCTGGAGTGTATTTCGCGAAGTCCTCCCGGAATACGACGAGCCAGACGTTGGCCCAATCATGCGACTGGAAGGAGGAAAGAGAAAGGGGAAGGCGAACATGGAGGACGAGGATGAAATGTGGTTTGATCGAACCCGCAAGCGCAAACTCATCATTGCGTCCATGCCGCCCCTACCGCCTTCGCTAGCGGGAATGGATCCTCAATTCGGTCGACCCGCTCCTACTTGGCCATTTGGCGCCCGCTCTAACGACAAGTGGATTACGCACCAGCCGTCGTTATGGATGTACCCCAGCGAGGAGCCTCACCCAGCTATGGTCGGAGCTGAATATACTCCGCCTGAGCTTGAGACGAAGGAACCCGAGCTGAGGCCCGTCGCTGCGGAAGAAGAACCTACACCGATGGTCGTCGACGAACTGCCTGTGGTGCAGCCGCTCGGAACGCCCCCGACAGAGGGTCGCCCTCGTCCAATCGACGAAGACGAAGTTTCTTTGGGCCCCTCCTCGAACCCTCCGTCCCGCGCCTCTTCGCCTGTTCCGGAGCATGACTTATTCGCTGAAGGGGTCGACGCGGTCATGAGCGACGCTCTTGACGCCATGCAGGGGCTCACGACTTCAGCGCAGGGTGAATCGTTGAGACGCGAAGCGTCTCCGATCTCGGATAGTCGAGGGAGGTCTGCGAGCCTTTACGTCCTACTCAAGGGTCTTGGGTACTCTATCAATCTGTCGGAGATTAGAGCCTGGCTAAGCAGCGTTGGCGGAGGATTTGAGGCGGCCTCTATCGTGGGCCTCTATCGTCGGGTCTTGGAGAGCTATCAAGCGGACTATGTCGTGGAACTGACGACAACGTCTAACGCTGAACGGTTATTTCTGGCTGCCTTGGACAATCGTCGAATCACGGGAGGAGCGGTATTCTTGGATGAAGTCGAGTTCCGGCGGGTAACAATGGGAATTGGTAGACGAAGCTTGACCAGAACCCCTTCTCCGGAACGGTCAGGACGAATATCTCGTCTTCCCTCCATCCCGCGAATCCGTAGGGAGCCTACTCCGCCTGAGATGCGTCGAGAAAGCCCCGCGACTCTTCCCCGTAACCAGCCCGCTCCAATCAGCCGCGAGTTAGCTCGAGCGCGGGATGTAGCCCGACTTCAGCGTGTCATGATGGCATCTGAGCGAGAAGAGTTCCTTCGGCGACAGGGCGGAACGACGAGCGTTCAGAGGGATCCAGTTGTGCCAACGGAGGATACACGTCGCAAGCGAGCACGATCGCCCTCGACGGAGGCTAGCTCGAGCGTTCGTCCCCGCAAGGAAATCCCTCGAGAACCGAGAGCAATGCGAGAAAAACGCGAGTCCCAAACTGGTTCTCAGTCGGCCGGCCCCACCGTTGAGGATCATAGGCGCCGAACTCTCACCTTGGTCGACCGTCTCACGGACCCGGAATCTCGCCCGCCCCGTCTACTGGAACGCTTGACTGAGCCGAACCAGCCGGCGGATAGCACTTCTGGACCGAGCGCTGAAGGTCCTCCTCTCCTCGAACGATTATCCGGCCCGACCACTCCCTCGACTATGCTCGTCGACGAATCTCCACGCTCTGATCGCCTCATAGAACGTATCTCTGGGACGCAAACATCGCCCGACGACTCGAAAGAGAAATTGATGCATAGGGTCGACGTTAAGTTACAAGAAAGAGTATTGACGGTGGAAAGGCCCAAGCGACGACGGACTCATCGTCGCACTGACAAGCGCGTGTCTCGAATTGAAGTGTTGGTCCGCTCTCCTTCGCCGGAACCCGAGAGATTTGCTGGTTGGCCGTGGACGGACGACGAGATTGATTGGTTCATTGACCAGGAGGAATTTGTGCCGGACGCTGACGAGGACGACGATGCGATGGATGAAAACTAGCGCTTCCGCACTGGGGGGCACTGTGACGGGTAGATATTATTCGTATATATTTCATATATTGTATATAGT
The DNA here is from genome assembly GCA_037176885.1 of Favolaschia claudopus. Lineage (NCBI taxonomy): Eukaryota > Fungi > Basidiomycota > Agaricomycetes > Agaricales > Mycenaceae > Favolaschia > Favolaschia claudopus. The sequence goes on along the minus strand of JAWWNJ010000010.1, from coordinate 2,331,143 downwards.
GCGATCATTGTAGTTTACATCTGTTTACTGTAGTTGTTGTAGCAAAACAATATACAACTTACCTCTGCCCACCACTATGCTTTCTTAAACAACGAACGCAACGGGCCTGCGGGCGCTCAATATTCAACATAGAAGACTCTGGCTGGGTACCCGTACAACTACCCGCTACTCTTGGCTGCAAGAGCCCAGCGTTGGGTGACAACGTCCCGATCCCGGGATACAGGCTAGAGTTCCGCTTCGCGCGTGAACTCGCCTCTACCTGCGACTGTCTAATCATCCGCAGGTAGGGTTGAGGACCCCAGTCCTCTACCCTGAAGGTCTCGTCTTGCGAGAAGCCCCGACCGAAGCTCATAGGCTTCACATCGAACGTCTATCTAAAGCAGAACAGCTGTGGTAAGAATACAAACTAGTGATTCCGTCGCGGTATTGTCAGCCAATCTACAGGAAGAGGAGGAACATACATCGGAACTGCCTGGAACACCGAGATCACTTCATACGCGAATTTCGCGACGAGAGAGATAGTTTCTCTGTAAGCAACCATCTTCGAGAAGAACACCGCCGTCGGCATCGAGTTCAGTTGCGGCAACCCTGGTAAATCATTCCTCATCTTAATCAAAAAATCCTTTCGGAGGGTAATGAGTTCCGGGCTAGCTTCGCGTTCGAGTAAGGCGTGTTCAGGCGACTCGATCTCGGTTCTACAGAATCTGCAAACTCTCAAATTGCGATCAATTCTTGGGCGACGGAGCTCAACCCAGCGCAATCTTTCCAGGGCTAGACAGTGGCTTGATAACAGTAACTGCGTAAGTGCTTTCCGATGATTTGGGTTCACTACATTCAAGTAATGACGGAATTGCAGTGTTTTGTGAACAGGCCCGCGGTCTTTCTCCGGTTCCAACCTTCCCCGCAAGAGGTACAATTTTGGCGAGTTGGGGTCGTCGATAAACCATTGTAGGTAAGTTCGAAGACCGGCATTGATGGACTTTATGACCTCGTCGACAGACTTCGCGTTAATAGTCAACAGGTTTGGCATCACGACATGGAAGGGTAGCTTGCTGATCACAAAATGAAGATCCATGGCCCAAGAAGTGTTGCCAGAGTCCCAGAGCAGAACTGAATCACACGCCGCAGCTTTTACGAGTCTTTCATCGTTCGCGGCGAGTAGGTACTTCAGGTGCGTCAATGCCATAATTACTCGACGGAAACGCAACGGAACTAAGCCAGTTTCCGTGAACAAGGGTGCAATTAGTGAGCGCTTGTTAACACCGAGGATTCGTCGCAGGAAGTCGTGTTGCACATCTTCAAGGGGTTTGAGAAGGTCAAGATCGACATCCAGGCTGACCTCACAGCCATGGCTGAGGTGCGGGTCTACGAGAGACATGTAGAGTTTGCGCGCTTCCCAAGCCGGCAGTGTGCCAACCATCGACTCGAGTCCGAGTAAGGTATTTGCTACAGCCCTTGCTTTGCTTGCTTTGTTCTCATAGTGGTCGTGGAAGATATTTCTCTTTGTAGAGTTCAAATTGAATCCCACATACTTTGCGGATTTTACGATGGATACGGGATCTCCTCCGAACGTGAAAGCGGGCAGCGATTTCGGAAGTTGACCGAAAATCATCAACATTGATTTAATCGCGTTGATGACCATGAAATTTACGCCGCACCATTTCCACAGCGCGTTCATCTTCCGCTGAGTGCCCTCAGGAGTCAGAGACAGCAAGACTATATCATCGGCTTGCTCCAGGTTCGTGATGAAGATGCCGGCAAGCAGTAAGTCTGTCGTCGCATCTGAGAGTAATTTGAAGTCTGATAAGTACAGAGTCCACAGGATGGGCGAAGAGGTGTCGCCAATGAGGATCCCAATCAGTGCGCGGAACATTGAAGACGTCTCAGACTCGTGGCGAACAATGTACGTCATTCTTCGATACAGCATTCTGAGCCAATCGAAAATTGCACCCCCTGCGCCAGCGGCCCGCATTTTGAGCCAAAGTGTTGGCTGGTCCGTAGAGGGGAACGCATTGCTCAAGTCAGCAAACATAGCAAACAGTGGCTTTCCAAGAGCTCGGGCTCGATCAATTGCGCACCGCAGAATGAACATGTTATCGTTGGTGCGGTATCCAGCGCGAAATCCATTCTGAGATGGGGGGAGCATGCCTGCGGCAAGGCACCATTTTGTGAGTCGCATGTGAATTAGCAGGGTTACGAGTTTTAAGAAACAGCTTTCCAGTCCAATTGTCCGGTAGTTTCTCGGGTCGCCTCTATCTTTGCCTCGCTTAAGAAGCCCTATCAGGACTGTAAGAAGCCATACGGATGGAGCGTCATTGTCGTGCATACATCGGTTGACCAGATTACACAGGATATCATTCTCAAGACCGCATACGTCGGCGTAGCTTTGCTGGTCATAGCCACGCGAGCTCGTCGGTGGATGTTCGCGAAGGCGTTCCTTGGCATCTTCCATCTCTTCCTCATCAAACGGGTGAGAGAAAATCTGGTCCGGAGTTTCATCGCGGGTCCGCTCCGGTATTGCTGCAGCGAGGGCCCGATTGAATCCTAACCTATCGTGATCAAACGATTGTGGGGTAGGGTGTATTGGGTTCATTCGGACTACAAACTCCTCCTTCAGGGTCTCAGCGGAAAATGCAGAGGCTGATTTTTTCGGGTTCATTATGTTTTTTGCGACGACCCAGAACTCGCGCTCGGATTTAGCCTCTAGAAGGTCTTCCCGCCACTGGCGCTGAGTTTCGAGCAGCATCGGACGGTCTCGGTGAGCGGTGAGTGAAGAATAGTGATCAATTGTCGAGGTTTGTTCTGGCTTCATTTGTTTTGGAAGCGGGCGGTACGAGACCTTTGGAACAGTCGACACATTGTCAATTTTATGATTCTCATTTGATGTGGGCAGCTCAGCCGGAGGCGGGAGGGGTATGTAGCCGGGTACGGCGGGCATTCGTGCCCCCTGCTTCGCCAATTCATCTGCTGCATCATTATGCTTGTTCCCACTGTGACCTCTGACCTGAATAAAAATTACGGGTGCGCGGCGAATTTTGAGCAGTGTTACAATGTCGTGGAAGAGATCACCGTTGGGACACTTCCATCGGCGTGCGTGTTCCTCAGGTGAGCGTTCGGTGATTGTTTGCAGCGTATATTCCGAGTCAGAATAGATATGAAGAGTTTTTGCTGTATTGGCTCGCAGGAGGATGCGAAGAATAGCGTAGACTTCACCTCGATTGTTTGTTTGATTGTCTGGCACACGTACAGCCTCGTTGAAGGGGTGATTCGGGCCCCAAAAGACTCCAGCGCCGGCGGAGGCATTATCTCGTCCATTGTTCAAGCAGGATCCATCTGCGTAGACCTCCAGTGGGGTACTTGCGGCACTTACGGGGCCGAAAAGCTTCGCTAGTTTTTGCGGGAGGCTTAGTTTGGATTGCAGCGCATCAATAAAGAGACGGTCGAGTTCCGTGGCGTTCGGGAGGCAGGCCACCGGAGCACGTTGAGCTCCGGGGCGAGCGTGGCTTGCAGCACGTTGTTTGGGCTTCCAATTTCGCGATACCAGGCGTGCCGGAGTCAGGTTTTTTGCATGGAGGTCCAGTACAGTGGCCGCGTGGTCAGATTGAGTATCAGGCTCTAAGACAGTGAAGGCTTTTATTCGCGCCTTAGCTACTTCGTTTACGATAACGTAGTCAACCACCGCCTCGCCTTGAGGTTGGAAGGAAGTGTATCTGCCGTTGTGGGGTCCATACGAAGAGTTACCATTGAGGATCTCGTATCCATGGTCCTTGCACAGTTGAATCAGAGCTGTCCCTCGAGGCGAGACAGGTTTGTGTCCGTCTGCGCTGTCTCGTTGGACCGTATCAGAACCACCTCCATTTGCGGTGCGTGCATTCAGATCGCCCATGCTTATTATCCCTTTTCCCGTAAGCTGCAGAAGAGCCATGGTCTCCGTGTACTTGAGCCAAGGGTCGTACACAGCCCACGAGTGAGAGGGAGATTGCTCGGGGCATATATAGGCGTTGACAAGGAAGAGGTCTTCGTTTTCAAGTTCCAGTACAGTAAGATCGGGCCCTGAGAGGTCGGCACGGACGGACGAACGAAGGTTTTCGTTTACGAGGCTTAGAACACCGCCCCAGGGATCTTGAAATGAATTGTTGTATTTGCGGGAGTTGACAGACAGGTGGAAACCGTCAGGAAAGTTTAGAGAGTCATGCAGGTTAGCTCTGAGATGAGTCTCTTGCATGAGAAAAATGTCATGTGCGGTGATATCTTTGCAGAAGGAGGGGCAGTATTATGGGCAGGTTTACCTCCGTTGGAAGATGTTTTTACATCGTACATCAACAGTACAAGCGTATGTAAGTAGTCAGTCAGTCCATAACAAGGGGGCAATAAAGGCGTTAAATATGCGTACGTAGGCAAGTATGCGGGCAGGAAAACTCGAATCCCCGCATCCCCATACACTGCTGCAGGGGCGAGCAATCCATCCAGGTCTCCGCCGACACCGGCGGAAAGGGTTTTGTTCGTAGTACATGTGTAATCGTATGATGAAGAACGGATGTAGGGGGCGAAGAGCGAATATGCAAGATGCAAAAAAAGTGAAGCGATAAGGTTAAGGGGGAAATGAGCAAGTAGAAGGCGACATATACGATACACCAGCAGCAACAAAGTCCAATGGACGACACAAACAGACACACAGACACCATGACCATACACCGACCAAGTACAGCAACCACCTCAGTCTCGCTGCGGGGGCGGCATATCAGGAATAAGATAATGCACAGGCCGTCCGTCGCCAAAGCTGGATTTATGACCGAGCTGCGGTGCGCCAGACATACCGCCGCGCAAGCTGCCTTCACGGCTGCTGTCGGAAGCGTCGTGCACGGGCGGTAACGGCGTCGGCGAGCTGGCGGGCGGGGACGTCAGAGAGGGGTCTGTGGGGTTGTACTGCGGTACGGGTTTGCGCGGCGTCCGCCTTGTGGGAGGAGCTGCTGCAGCTGCCGGCTCGTTGCTCCCCGCGGACCCGCGTCGCTCGACGGCTGCGGTCTGTGACGTGCCGGAGGGGAACGCGGGGCTGGGTGTGGGTGGATAGGAAGATTCGTGTACGATGGAGGACGATGTGTTCCGCTTCGAATCGCTGAACGGCCCCTCGGTCGAGGTGGGGGAGTTGTATGGGGAGCTCGGGTGCGAGCGCGGACGGCTGAAGTTGCTGTTCATGTATGAGGACGTGGAGGTGGATGAGTTGCGTGTGACGGCAGTGTTTCCTGGGAGGGGAGCTATATAGTCGAGAGCGACCGCGTCCTCGTGCCCGTGCCCGGATTCTGAGAAGGGCGAGCGACCGGGCGGCGAAGATGAAATCTTTTCCTGCGAAGGGGAGAAGAACGACGATTCAACCTCGTCTTCTTCCGCCAGCGTGTCATTCATGCGTGAAGGTCGTGAGTTGATGCCCACATTGCCAATCATATAGACGTTACTGTCAAGCATGGCCCCGACAGAGTTGGTTTGCGCTTGGTGGTGGCTGCCTCCGCCAGAGGCACCCGCAGACCGTGAAGAGGGCGACGGGTACATGTTTGTCTTGGAGTCGGTTGAGCCCAGACCGGCCCATCTTCGAGAGGGCCCGCGCTTGGCGGGGGAACCTTTGGAGGTGGAGGATGCCGCAGCATACCTAAAGTAAAAGAAGGCTGCAATCGCCGCAGCGATGACGGCAAGACCGCCTATTACGCCGCCAGCTATCGCGCCGCGGTTCACCTTGGAGGTAGATGCTGCTCCGTTTACAGGCAGCGTTCCATCACCTCCAGACGAGGTTAAAGTGCTACTTGAAGATGCAGTAGTGCTGGCCGGCGGCGATGTAGAATCCGACGTAGTGGAGGATGATGCGGGAGTAGAGTTGATGCACGATGTGTCGGTGCCATTTTGAACGTAAAAAGCTTGGGACTGCCTCGTGAAATCGGGGAAAGGTAGAGTCGCGATGATCTCGTACCAGCCCGGAGGCGCATCGACAGAAGTCCAGGTGAAGGTACGTAGCCCTGGGTCAATGGAGCTTACTATAGGCCGTTGAATGTCGGCTCGTCGTCCGAGACCTCGACTTCCCGGCGGCCTGAATGTCCCAGACACCGTTATCGAAGGAGCTGGAGGTTGGGCCACATTTTCGTTCGTTATAGACAACGTCAACCCCCCTGGATCGTCCGCAGTGACCGGTGAATATTGCCAAGTAATAATTGCTTCAGAGCAAGTGGTCATCTCGGGGATGGAATTGAAGACAAACGCAGGCGTCACAACGGCGGGTGCGGCTAATTGCGCGCTCGAAGCTAGAGCAGAGTTAGAGAAAAATAGACGATAAACTATCAAGCTCTACTTACGCCCTTGCCTAGGCCGCACATAACCATAAACCGAGCTTATATGGCCACAGAGAGCCCAGATTAAAAGAGCGACTGGTAGGTTGTACATTTTCCTGTGGAGTCGTGGCCCGGCGAGGGGGACGTCGATCGATAGTCTCCCAGACGCTCTCGACGCTGATAATGACGGTGGTAGGAGGAAGAGGACCATGGGGCGCTGTGGAAACAAATGAGACAAGCACAGGCAAAGCACGGAGAGTCAGCCGGAGAAACGGTCACGCGCGGCCGGTTTGTTGATCGCGCCTTCCCTCCTCCTCCCGACTTCCCACCGAAGAAATTTCTTTGCTACCCTTTCGTTGCAATCCTCACTGTCAGCCTTGGCCTGTCTTCGATTTTTTTTACCTGCTAGAAAGCTCTGAATCTTCCTAATCTCGACTCGGACTGCACTCTCCATGCAATCAGATCGTTGCCACCACCGTTTATCACAATTTCTAGCTCAAGAAACGACGTTCTACTCCTGAGTCATGACGGTGGACTGCCAGTGCTAGCTGAGGCTCGGTCTACCTCGAGGCAGGCTTGCGTGCAGGCATAAGGAATAAGAGGGGTCTCCTGGTAGCATCTACTAAGTATGTACTTACGTGCCACCGCTCTACCGATTATTCCGACAATTTCGAGCCGCCAATCCAGCCAACGTCTAGATTCACCTAATGGATAGGGATGGGAAACTGTTTAGGCTGTTCATAGCGATATGTTCACGATAGAACTTGGATAGAACGACCCCTCAGCCTGAGGTCGAATTCACTCCCTATAACTGCAACATTGCCTGTTTTGAATCCTGACCCGAAGCCGGGTGCGTATGCTGCGGAGGGATATCCTGTGCTCCTGCACAATGGGGCTGCCGGACAGACAGACTGGATGCATGCCATCGGTATCGATGTTTCCCGCGTCGTCGGACCAAGCGTCGGAACATCCTCAAGTTTATAGGTGTGTATTCTCAAAAGGTACAGCATACAGTACTGATTCCCTCAGAGCTTCTCAGCCTTAAAGAGCTCAAACTCAGAGCAATGATAATAATAATAATAAGGCACAAGGTCCCGCGCGAGCAAACTCAGTCGCGGCTCGTATAATGGAGAAAAGTGTGCAGTCAAGAATTTCTCATTTTTAGTGGAGATTCAGTACGACTCCAGACAACGAGAGACCCGGTGGTCAAACGCCTCTTCGTCGCGAACCTACGTGGACAAGATTACCTCGCATGGACGAAGGCCCATTGAAAGCAATGGAAAGGCTCCCAAAGATACCATGCGGTATGACCTCAAACTCGCCAAAGGATCATACCTTGCCCTTGCGTACAAGCAGCCTCGCCGTCCTTGTTCTCTGACTCCGCAAAACACCTCCATCGCATTGGAAAGGCCGAGTGCCGTCGCTCAGCAGAAACTGTAGAGCACTTCCTCGTTCACTGCGCAGCTCGTCACGGAGCGAGGCGGGCCCTCTACCGGGCAGCAGACACCAGCGTCCGCGTACTCATAAAACTGCTGTGTCGTCAGCTCGAGCTCTTCGTGGTGAAGTCGTGTGCTTCTTCTCAAATCTTTCTGAACAAAGTAGCAGCTCTTTCTACGATACTCTCGGATGACTCCGCGGTATACGATAAATTATCGATCCGTGGTAGCGTCTTTCCGCTGCACGGCGGTGCTACCAATCCAATGATTGCAATCCATCTCCCGATCGTGTGAGGCTAACGGAATTACTGGCTCTGTCTCATCGCCCGTCATTCAACTTGGGAAGCAAGCCGGACGAAGAGCAACTTTCATTCGTTGAATCGTTCACTTCCCTTGGACTCAATGGAAACATCTTGGGCACTGGCAGAAGTGATACAGAAGCTCCCCGTCGCCGACCGCTGAAGGTTTTGTTTGAGATTGACGCCAGGAACTTCAATTCCGGCTATCTCTTGTGGCACAACACGTCCGACATCCATGCCCTACCCAGCTCATCTTTGCCCCTGTCCAACAAATTCTTAGCGGGCAGCCAACCCCGTAGCGCGTGTCCGTCGGGTCGACCGGTGTCCATTCTGCACGTTCTTCACATCCCGAGACGATACCCGGGCCTGTTCCCTTCACCGGACCTTAACTTTCTGCCATCGTCATGCCTGATCACCAGGGTCGCTTGTCGCTTATGCTTTCTGCTCCGCAGGATTTCCCTGGATCACACTATGCCTCCGATCCAGAGGCTTTCATTCTTGTCTGCAAGAATATCTCGGGTACCACTTCCGTCCGACAATGAAGGGTGGGGCTTGGTTCTCTACGTGGAGCTGCTGAGCTTGAGCGTCTTCCGCGGAGGCCTGACTATGAACGGCCATTGAAAGAGAAGGAAAATATCCTGGAAATACCGAAGCAAGCCGCAAACTTTTCGCATGTGCGAGGTGACGACACACACTCAGAGCGGGTCACAGTTGATGCTTCCTTTTCTGGCTCTATTTGGAGATCATATCTGTTTCGAATCTTCATGTCGCTATGTCCTCAGCCGCTCGCACGCTGGAGACCAGTCAGCTGCCTCCCTGACTGAAAGAGTCTGCCAAATGTCAGAGATTCTTTCGCTGAGATGGATTTCGGATTAAGCTTGGGGCCGCTCCGTGAACCGATATATCCCAGATACAGGCTTTTCTTCATTTGCTGTCAGACAAGGTGTGCTGGGTGTCCATATGTTTGACATGGAAATTTATGCTTTCTTTCATAGAGCTTCGTCGGGAGTACTGGCCCCCGGGTTGGCGCCTTCGGAGGCATTTCCGATGCCATGCGACCCTGCGCATTCGAAGGTTTGGTTCGTGAATATTAATTCATGAACTCTTCACACATGACTGGTATTTGGTCTGAAAAGAACGGTTTCAAAACGGTTCGGTCACTTGTTTCAGACAGATAAAAATCAAACTCGACACTTTTGTCCTGAACTTCGCTTGCGACCGCTTGCCCTGTCTCCGGATCTTCAGCATTCAGAGACGTGGGACCCAGACCATGTAACCCTAGCAAACGCCGACGTCTCAAGAACCAAAACACACACATGCATACGCACGCTTTGCCGTAACAGAACCAGATTCAGCCATGTCTAGCTGGCTTTCTTATAAGTGCATGTTCCCAGAAAACTCGTTGCTTCGAGGATCTTCTTCCGCGCACGGGTGTAGACGCCCAGACACATTAAGCGTTAAGTGACAGCGAACTGAGCCGAAACCAGGGATGATGTCAAGAGGAAGTTAAAGAATAAATTCCATGCTGTGGATTTTACATTGACATGCGGTGATTTAGAGTATGTGTGTGGACTGGGATCCAGCGCCGTCCATTTATCATGGCCAGCCAGCTGGTGTTCTGTGCCACAACGACAGGGGGGACCATGGCCTCCGCCGTCCTCTGTGTCTAGATTTACTAGGATTTACTGGTATTCCAGCCCGACTTGGCGGATTTTAGCCAATCTGAAGACGGTAGACGGGGACTGCGTGCCGTTGAGTGGAGGAAAATACACACGTTCGCAGGCCACTGAGACTCCTGAGTGAGAGCCACGATTACGACGAGAGCCATAACGAATCCCGTGATGCCAGAGAAAACCTATGGGCGGTCTCGAATCAGCAAAAATTGAAAGCCGCAGCGTGAGTGAGGGAGACGAGAGAGCCTCTCGATCATGCCGAAGATTCTGGCGACCAAGACTTCAGAGCATCTGAAGCGATCATGGTCGTTTTTTCCTCCATCTCCTCCATGAGTCGATTTTCGGCAAGTCTCCAGGTTTGTAGATAGAACATGAGCTTGGCAAGGTTGAACGAAGAGTTGAGACACAGATTTAACTGGGAATTCCCCCGCACATATCCGATTACTTGAATTGTCCCAATTTCGTTTTCCCGTTGCCTTGTAATATTGAAATCCGGCCACTCAAGTGAATAGGGCTCTGCATACCGTCTTGATCTCAATGCGACGAAATGATACTCTCTATGTCGAAGCATTAGACCGGTTGACTTGATACTTGATGTCCTTTCATGACTGCTCTGCTCGTCGATTCCTTTTGAATGTCGGTCAAGTCAATCATCCGAGACTTGAGACCACAGGACGATCTATATATGCATAGCAGTTCCCGAAGCGCGCCTGACGACAGCAAATGACGATTGAATGAAATCGAAAGCTCAGCCGCTCAGGCTAGTAGCAACTGGAAGAATGATACAAGGCCAATGTAGAAAGACAAGAACCGGTTTTGAATTTGAGGACATTTTGTCGTCTCAAAGAGCATCCCAAATGACTGGCAGTGGCAGAGAAACTGAGTAGTCCTTTCTTGTTCTTGCTGGCGACAGGAGAACAATTTGCAAATCCGACGAAACTCGGGGTGAAAAAGTGAGCCGGCTTGATCGTACCGGTCGCCGGAGCGTGGCACTACGTGACTTGTCACACTAGTTCGAGTTTTCCACACCTTCCGTTTCCAAGAATCTGAGAATTGTGTGCAATCAAGGGAACCGACACAATGGCTCTCTATGCATGGGGGCTAACAGAATGTGCCGCGGCATATCGGTTAGCCCCCCCAAAAAATCTTGTATTTTCTTGCCAGGTTCAACGATCAAGATTCTCCCAACTTGGACACTGGCGATTCCCCCAGAAAACATGCATGTACTCAACCACGGTAGCCGGCAGTGTGGTCCGACTTAAACTTCGAAGTGACCATACTAAGCGCGTCAAAAAGTCTGAAAACAGCGTGTCCTGGAACTTGGTCACTTAATGGCATTTCGACTTGAATACCGGCCTGACAACGTGGTCGACACTTCCAGATCGGACTTCTCCGTTCTGTGCGTCCGGGGAACCTGATCAACCATCGACATCTCGAGCACTCTATACTGGCGTACATTACATATTTAACTGATGGGGTGCCCTCGCTGTTCACGCTCGACCTCTTCCTATATCATGACCTCGGCCTGACCTCGACTCTCACATTCTGCGCGCTGTTATGTCTGAAACCCGACGACTTTTGGAGGCTTCGGCTGCCCTGTCACAAATCCTTCGTGCACATGCAATTCCGCACGCGTTCTACGGGAGTGTCCTCACAGCGGTACTGGCAAATAGCCCTAATAGCGATGTAGGGATTGGCAGCCTAAATTTGACTGGGTTTCACGTTTTTCTAGGAAATTTTTTGTGTTGTCGAAGGTGGACAAAATCAACCCCATCCGTTTCGACGAGTTCGAGACGCACTTGCCGGGAACGGAGATTTCACGATAACTCATTCGCCATGGACTAATCGGTAAGAGCAATTGTTCCCTCAGAATTTCGTGAAGAATAATACTCGACGCACAGGCTGCATGTTACCTACCGTCGGTTCATACCCGCGATTGAGGTAAGCTGCCTGCGCGTCGTATGCATTCCCAACCCAACGGCACACGACCTTGGAGATGGAGATTTTGCCTGCGGGGGAAACTGGTCCCAGAAATCTCGACTCCACCACCGTCATGAAATTGCAAGGGCTACCGTTCTTGACAATTTCTGAGTTCATTCGCAGCAAGCTGAAGTCATGGATGATGTACGCTGTTGCCCGCGGGGTCCGCGATCTCCATCCATTCTTCAGCTGACTTGCCAGATAGTCGGGGGGAGGACCGGGACGCGCAAGATATTATCTACGTCCTCTCCCGCTATTGGAATCGGGTGGATATAAACCGGATTCCTGAGCAGGATATGAACCATTTCGTGTCACGCAACACGTCGGTGGCCCCAGCCTGGGCGGCTGTGAGACGGAAGTATGGAATGTGGGTGGTCGCCTTCACCGCACGCGGCTAAGACCTTGATAGTAATACTGATTTCTTGGGATCTTCGTCAGGTGATTGTTCTCGCTCGCCGTCGGCTCTCAGCATCTCTTGCGAGAGATGGTCTGCAAAAAAATGTACTATCCACAGAGAAGTCTAAAAATTCTTGTTCCCTTCTCGTCTCTCCGAACGTCGTACACCCCGAAATTTGGCACTTCTCCAAAATTTTATGTCGGTTGAGTCTGTCGGACGGTTTCGGCCGTGCGATGGTCCCAATCGATTGTGGACATGATAGGTACCGGCAAACCTCGTCGGCGAACGTTTGCGCTCTGTCTTCCGCTTCTTCTCTGTTCATCACGACCGCTAGTTTTGCTGTCGACCGTGGCTATTGTTCTCGCTGAACACGCTACCCCAATAAACCAATTACAGTCTGTGGTGGCGTTTCTGATTACATATTTCAAGCAGTTTGAATCCAACTGTCGAGCATAGTTCAAAAATTGCTTCGATATCAAGATCGCAGCTGTGGCTAAAAAGCTTCCAACGCTCTTGGCTAAATCACAAGCGCCGGTTTATGTCTACAACCCGATCCGTTCATCTATATACAGTTGCGTTGGCTTCGATTCAGCCACTGAAAGGCTGCCAAACAGGGCATTTTAGGGTTCGCAAAACCGAGCTGCACACATGGACACACACCAATGGCAAGACTCGGGAATCTCCGACGTATCCACGAGGTTTTTGAAGAGCAATTCATGGTACGTTGAACCCTCTTCGCATTCTGCCATGGAAATCGTACGATCCTTCTAAAGAACCAGAATAGTCAATCTTCCTGAGATGGGCAAATTCCAACTATGGCAATTCACCTTATGTTGCTCGACTTCCGGCTCGCTGTCTTCGAACTCACTGTCCGATTCGGTTGAACCATTGCTGTCGGTGTCAATTTCTGATGACCAAAAATCCTCCTCGGACCCCTGTTCTATCTCTGCCGCATCGAAGGACGTCGCGAAGTCGTTCATCCATGTTAAAATAACTTCGTCGCATTCCAGAATGTCTCCGCCGTCCTCTCCTTCAGGCACCGAATGCGCTGCAGCGCATCGCAAATGCTGAGGTATAATTAGAACATGTGCTGCTGCTGCTCTCCAGAAAGTTGATGAACCTACCAAGGAAAGGGAATATTGGTTTAGAAAGCGACGACAACAGCTTCCGCACCGGGGATGTTTTAGGGAGTGTTCGATGTGCTCTGAGCGAGCCACAACATCGTCGAAATACAGGCCACAAACTGCACAGTACACAGAGAATGCAGTCATTATTGGGCTCATTGTGGTGCAGGAAAGTGAGAATGAGCCCCCATTCCGCGTCTCATATACTCAAGAATTGTCTCACTTCAGGCGAATTTGCTTCCGCGGTCTCAAATTTTGAATCTGATCGGAACAGTGACTGCTGTTCGAGACTAACTTGAAATAACACTCGGCAAAAACCGTAGTTTAGGACCGTCCTAAATTGAAAGAAAAACTTAAAATTTTAGCAATGAATTAAGTAGGTCCAAAACTGTTACAAAAATGTTAAGTAAAGGCCTAACAAGAACTGTTTCCAAAACATTGAGTTTCGGCAACAGTTTCTGAAGGAAGGACTTTTGGGCCGTCTAGAACAATAAGTTTCGGCAACACCGCCGAAACTGTTGCCGAAACTTATTGTTTCGGTGCGACCAAAACCCTTCCCAAAACGATTCGTTTTGGCAGCCCTTTAGGTGAGTCTGAATCTTTTTGTTTCGGACCTTCAGAAACTGTTGCCGAAACTCAATGTTTTGGAAACAGTTTTTGTTAGGCCTTTACTTAACATTTTTGTAACAGTTTTGGACCTACTTAATTGGATAATTCTATTTGGGAACCCCAAACCCTTGGGGCTTCTTTGGGAGCCCCAACCTTTGAGTGGGGTTCCCAAATAAGATTCGCATTTCAGAACATTGAGAACAATGATGTGATACTGCCGCGACTGTGGCGGCCGCCTCAGCCGAGAGCCTACTATCAAGTTGAATAATGGTAAATACCATGAGGTCTTGTGCTTAGGATCTTGTAAGTCCGGAATCAAAGATACTACCCTTGTCTATGAATCGATGAGGAAGCCAGACGGTGCCGGTCATGCCGGAGGGCGGGATCTCGCTAGACCATAGTGAGTAGTGATTTTTGTTTGCTGAACTGTGTACCGCGACACTGGAAAATTTATGGAGTCGAAATTCCTCATCAAATAAATCAAGCCTGTATAGTACCGTGTCCCTTCCCTCTCTTAGCTGCAGAAAAATTGGCTTGCTTATTTTTTAATTCGGCCCGAGCTGAATCCTGAATGCAATCAATTATATCATTGATCAGTCTGTGCCTGGAACGAGAGTAAGCGAAGCAAATCCAGGTCGGGAAATCGCAACCACGGTCATTTTGAAGCCATTTTCAACAAATGCTAGATTATTCAACATGGTGCCGCAAACCGGCCAGTTCACCCAGATCAATTGATGCCATGGAGTTGCCGGACCTCGCCGGGAAAGTTGGGGCTCCCAAATAGACTCTTTCTATTTGGGAGCCCCTTAGCCGAGAGTTTGGGGTTCCCAAATAGAATTATCCTACTTAATTCATTGCTAAAATTTTAAGTTTTTCTTTCAATTTAGGACGGTCTTAAACTACGGCTTTTCCCGAGTGTAAGGCATTTTACTTCAAGTTCATCATGTTAATCGAAGAACATTGCACCAGCTCATCAAACATCTGAACTCACTCGGCTGGCACCCACACTCGCCATGAACGCTCCAATCATACTAAAACGCGTTAATCACAATGAATATGCTCTAGGTAATGCCTATGCTTAGCTCTGTGCTTGCAAAACCAAAGCTTTTGAACTCGGCCAAGAATACAGGTGTCAGATTCCTACGACACGTAGAAGCTGTCAATCGCATGCTCACTGGTGTATTTAAGTAAAGTGAACACCTGTCTCTGCCACATTTTCCGAATTGTGAACGTAACGGATCAGCACGGCGAGAGGGATATTATAGGATCAATTCGTAATATATTGAGCGTTACGCAATATGGGATATGCCAATGCAACCTTCCCCAACTTTTCGCAAACTTTTTGCAGGTTGCGGCTGGTTGCGTGGTGCTCAAGCTACCCAGATACTTTCTAGTCTGCCCGGCTTGATATCTAGTGCCTGTTGCCGAAGCCCAAGCTCCAACTTCAAGGAATCCGCAATATCCACACGCAGCCGAACGATATCCTAGATTCCTCAAGCTGCAATGACGCACACGGATTCGAGAAGAAGTCTGTCCCGATTCATTCGACCCTGGCCTGATTTCGAGTTAATGGACGACCCTGTTACTCGTATTAGCTGAAACCATCTCGACTCGACCGTCATGGGAAATGTTGCTCAGGGTTGCTCTGATTACCAAAGTTAAGAAAGACTTTACTCAATCGCCGCCATGATGCCTGGCAGCCCGTTGTTAAAGAAGCTTCCAATCGGCACGTCTTCCTCTACCTTCACCATCATGTCGCCGCCTATCTGTACTCAGATGCTCGCGAATGGGATCTGCGAGGATCCATCCTGCAGTGGTCGGCACAACGTTTCCACTTGCGACATATGTGGCCTTGTCTTTGGGTCACCCGCAGCGTACGCTGCGCATATTGCCACCCGACGTCACCTTGCGAAGGCTCGAGGAGAGTGTGGAGCTTTCTTGTTTTGTTCGCCGTGCGGGAAATACGTCTCAGGGAGAAATCTCTGGCAGTCGCATGTCCATACGAAGAAACACAAAGCCAAATGCGAGAGCAAGGGTGTTCCACCCGACGCCGACCCAGAGGAGGCCGAATATGTTCCCAACTATACACTTTGCCCCACATGCAACATTCACATCCAGAATGAGCATTGGGATCGACATCTGTCCACTCCCAAGCATCTAGCTCGCCAACGGTTCGTATCGTTTCAAGCGGCTTTAGACGAGGCGGAAAGGGACAAAAACGGAATTTCGATTGTCGGCGACTTCGACTTCGGCATTGTCGATGTATCAGCAGCCAAATCCGGAATGACCATCTCACCGACCATCAAGAATGCAACTCCGTCTTCCAAAATCTCTCTCATTAGTATGACGCTTGTTTCAGCCAAGGGAGTCCAGACAAAATCACCGTAAGCTTTATCGTTCCACTTGCGCGGACCGCTCATGATGCTCCTATATAGATTTTCAGTGGACTATGTTCCACCCCGCACAGTTGGCTACAATATTCCTTACTCGTTCAGTGTGACACTCCTTCAAGCCCACAACGGCAGGGCAGAGGATCGCCTCGAGATTCTGTTCGAGGATATGCAGCTGAAGAAACGGTTCATGATCGCGCGCGTTGTACGCGTCATCGTTGGCAATCGACGCGACCACGAGAATTTCCGACCTTCGGCACCATTCAAGCCTCGGAAACGGGCCGCGAGGCAGCCAGAGACGAACGTTGTAGAAGGAGTTCTTCCGCCGTCCTTGAAAGCTGTCCCATATGTGGCCCCGCTGCCCAAGGCTACCATTCCGCCCTACTTGGTCCCAGTCTTGTCTACAGGCAGTACCACGAGCATCATTGACAATTTGCGCCGGCTGTATCTCCCGCCCGTTGTCGACAGCAACACATACGCTCGCCACTACAAGTTCCTACTGTGGATTGAAGAGTTTCGCATGGAGTACGTCCTCTATATGATCATTAATGTGGCTAGCATTCATTTCTCCATTCTTTCAGACGCGATCTTGAGCACTACGACATCCCCAATGCCAAACTCACTGTCCACAATTTCTATCACCTGTACGTTCGTCGCAGTCTTACGAATGTAGGCTGACCTAGGCATAGGCTCGATGTTCCCGGGCTCGCTGAGAAAAGACCCAGTGTTTTAGTTGGTGAGTATCGTTCTAGCTCTTTCTGTGTCGTGAGCTCACTATAAGCATACAGGCGACCGCATACTCGTACAAAAACATTCGTCCGCTTCCGGTCACTGGTTTGAGGGCGGGGTGCACTTCGTACGAAAAGAAGAAGTCGGACTAAGAACGCACAGCTCTTTCAGGGCTTCACCAGCAGATCGTTTCAATATCCGGTTCAAGCTCAACCGATATCCGTTGCGTCGCCAACATCTAGCGCTCGATACAGCTTACTCGGAGGATCGAGTCCTCTTCCCTGTGGCGCAGCATGTGCCGACAATCCCATACCCCACTCCCTCGAGCGCAAAGCTAAGGGTTTTCAATTCACTCATTGGTACGAATGCCCCGCAATTACAAGCAGTTGTATCGATCGTCAAGCGCCCGCCTGGGTCCGTTCCGTTCGTAATCTTCGGACCGTATGTCTTCCGTCCCTGAGTGCTCCCGCATCGATTGCTGATATCATGTAGTCCTGGAACGGGGAAGACTGTGACCATGGTGGAGGCCATTCGCCAACTCCTTGTCGCCGACCCCAAAGCTCGAATCCTCGCATGCGCGTCGAGCAACTCGGCGGCCGACCTCATCGCGACGCGGCTCGTCGCAGGCTTGACCACGGACGAATTGTTCCGATTTTATGCGCCTTCGCGAAATAGGGAGCAGGTTCCTCTCGAGCTGCGCGAGTACACTTTCGAGAAGGAAGGCGAACGAGGGGGACACTTCTCCGTGCCACCATTGGCGCGCATGAAGCGCTTCCGGGTTGTCGTTGCGACTTGTGTGTCTGCATCAGTTGTTGCGGGCATTGGTATACCTCGGGGTCATTACACCCATATCTTTTGCGATGAGGCGGGGCAGGCCACGGAGCCTGAGGCAATGATTGGTGAGTTTTGCCTGCTGTAGTGTTGCCACTGAGAGCCCATATGGTGACGATCCCTTCAGCGATCAAGACTATGGCGGACAACAATACCAATGTCGTTCTTTCCGGAGATCCCAAGCAGCTGGGGCCGATCATACGTTCGGCGATCGCCCGCGAGCTTGGCCTCGAAATCAGCTACATTGAGCGTCTCATGCAGCGCGAGATATACGACGAGACCGCAGGCTACGGCAAATCGTATTATCCCATTTCCCTCCGTTCTGTCCTCACACTCATCGCCGTTTAGCGTCGTCAAACTCATCAAGAACTTCCGGTCCCACAACGCGATATTGAAATTCCCTAACGAGCGATTCTATAAGGGCGAGCTCCAACCGTGCGGTGACACCAAAACTATTAATGCCTACCTCGATTCGCCCCTTCTACCGGCGGCCAAGTTTCCGATTGTTTTTCATGCAATCGCGGGCAAGGACGATCGCGAGGCGGCGTCGCCGTCTTTCTTCAATATCGATGAGCTGTCGCAGGTGAAGCAGTATGTGGAGAAGCTGCGTGCAGACAGGCGGTTCCGTATCAGTGAGCGATAACAACCACGTAGTGCCCAGTTGCTCACCCCCTCTGTCAGCGGACGGCGATATCGGTGTCATCACGCCATACCATGCGCAGTGTCTCAAGATTCGCGCTGCGCTCCGTCCTGTCGCAGACGGCGTGAAAGTCGGAAGCGTGGAGGAGTTTCAAGGCCAAGTAGGTCTGTCCTATGAGCTAGAAATTATTTGACAAAGTTGGTGAACAGGAGCGTCGCGTGATTATCATTTCCACCGTGCGCAGCAGCCGCGAGTTCGTCGAGTATGACCTTCGCCATACCCTAGGCTTTGTTGCCAATCCGCGCCGATTCAATGGTATGTCATGATCATCACTTTACCCGTACTGCCCGCTAAACCGAGTCTTTAGTGGCGGTAACTCGCGCCCAAGCCCTGCTGATCGTCGTCGGCGATCCTGATGTACTCGGGCTCGACCCGCTATGGCGCTCATTCTTGAACTACGTGTATTTGAACGGCGGGTGGACTGGGGGCGATATCTCGTGGGACCCAGACGTTCCTGTAGCAGAGGAAGGTGGGTATGATGACGTTGTGAGGAGCCTGGCGGAGCGGGATATGAATGCATTCACGCGGAGGATGGAGGCGCTGACGATGGAAGGGGTAGAGACCGCGGATGCAGACGACGACACGAATGTGGACCGGCCATGGCAGGATGTCGAATGATACGTGTCTCTCGAGTGGCAGACGTCAATGTTTTCTTGAATTATCGTAACCTACAGTATATAGATCTAGCCCATAGCCCCACATATCACTCGTATATACTCTATACTCTCGCAAAAATCTCAGATTCTCAGATAAAAATATATGAGGCTCGGATTTCTTGACTCGTACATATAGAGTGTGAATAAAAGAGCAACTCCGTCGAAGCTACTGCTCTACTAGTCGACAAGCGCAACACAGACCAAGTGTTAAGTACAGAAGAGGACGTCGACATTTCATCTCTGTGTGTTGTTTAGGCAAGATTGCTTCGAGGAAACTCGGAACATCGACGGAGACAGATATGCAATCAGCCCGACTTAAGATATTGATCGCAAGTACTAGAAAGGTCCTCAGTTGTGCATCATCAGGACAAGAACCGCACTGAGCCAGAGAAATGAATTTTCTATTCCTCTCATATACTTGCGAAATCACGTAGGGTATGTTGCAAGAGGGGAACGGATAGTATGCGCAGGCCTCACAGAGTCGCAATACGTCGTTGCGGAGGGCATACAGCTTTAGCTTTGTTGCCCATGCGCAAGCCAACATCCCTCTCACTCGAAGGGCAAAAGATTGCCAGCCATCATTCGGTCTCCACCAGACGAGGAGGGGGATGCTCCAAAACACTTGGGCCGCCATTCACCTTCGCAAGCCACTCGTCCAAGACTTTCCTAGCAGAGGACACGAACGTCGCAGAGAAATTTGGATAAACCTCCTTGTCCTCCTTGACGAGATCGTCGATATCGTCCTCAAATCCTTCCTTGTCACCAAGCAGGATTTGTGCAAACATAGCACCCCGGAGATTAGGTATGTCCTCACAGAGGGAGCCCACCGTCGGTATGGGCGTCCTGTCGGCCACATATGTCACATAGAACAGATTCGCGCAGCGCGATGTATCCGGTAGGTACAGCTCGCCCCAGGGTCTAAACGGCGTCAGATTGGCGAGGTCCGGGGGAGCGTATACGGTGATATCTGTAAGTAGCGTGGGATGGCGCAGGTCTTTGAGCGATGGGAGAACGACGCCGAGAACTCTGTCCCATATGAGATACAGAGTCGAGAGTTGGAGAGCACGGCATTCGTGAGCGAGGCGTGCCCAGATATGCCAAGTCGTGGCGAGGTTTTTGACATGAATGGAAGCTTGAAGCAAGGCTCGGATAAGCGACTGCTCTTCGTCGGAGAGAGTGCGCTGAGATAGAGGGAGATCTAATGCCAGAGTGCGTATGTGGATGGCGTTTGGGAGCAAGAGGACATTGACTCGTTTCGTCCAATCATCCCGTCTGCGAACGACAACAGTTCGGAAGACGAAGGGTTTTGTCCTACCGGACAGTATTCTCATTCAACTGAATGGGGCCACGCACTGAGACCCACCAGGCACGGAATCTGGGAGCCACGAGAGCCATGGTGCAGCACATATCTTGATTCTCATGGAGCAGGGTATCGGTTATAGCCCGTTCTACGTCTTCCGGGAACGCTGGCTTCATGGAGACGGCCTTGGTAGCAGCACAGAACCGTAGGGTTTGAATATCAGCTTCACGGGAAGAAAGCAGCGCTGTTGCAGCGTTGCGGTTCAAGTTGAGGATAAGATTGATCGGTTTTTTCGGCTCGTTGACGTGTGACTGTGACAAACAGTAACAAGCTAACACGTGAACGTGACATGCGCGACTTGACTTTCCACCACCACTACCAGCTTTCGGATCCGCATTAGCAATGTAGCATGAGCGTTCAAAACCACAGTCTGACAGCATCCCTTCAACTTCCGCCAAATTTGCCACCACCTCTCGAGTTGTAATCAATTTATTTGGGTTCTCGTGTCTCTTTCGTGTTCTCGCACCTGGTAAACTCTGGTGCCACTGCCACCGTGGCACGCAAACTGTCGGGTTGCACATTGTGACTCTTTGAATACCTTGGGCGCCACAAGTTCTGAATTGGGCCTGCTGAATGACTGTTTTGTGGATGCTAACCACATCAGTATTGTCTAGGGCGAACGTAATTCCGCCTTCATTCAAGATTCAATTCAGAGTCACTGGAGCGTTTGCAAGCCACAGATTTATGTAGGAGGTGCTTACTACCTCTTTTATTCAGAAGTGAAGTCTGAACCATATTTTCCGTAGCGATCGCGCTGTACCTATACTTACTGCAGTAGAAAGGAAAACCTTGCCTCCGGAATGACAAGATTTCACCAGCTTTTGCCGAGTGCTACTCTAGCAGAATATTCCAGTGGCAGTTGACCTGCTTACAATGTTCTCAACAGCATGACGATGTGCTGTAAGACTGTCCTTCTCGGTGACCCGGCGAGAACGCACCTATCTTGTCTTGTTTCGCTCAGGGAGCGCCTTAGATGAACGCGTTGTTTCAATGAGGTGCCTTTCAGACAACGTTCTCCCGTGTTTCTTTACTCATGCTGCGTGCAGAATAAGTTCCACTTACATCTCCACCATTCAACAGCGGCGAGATTCGTAACTCAACTCCGCAACATTTACACAGACCGACTTTGAAATGTGTCCATTCTGAATACCATTCCACAACAGCATTTAGTTATATCCAGAAAGCCATTGGTGGCCATTAGACGCGGCTTTCACGGCACTACTTTGGAAAAATACCTCCGCCGAACACCCAAAAAGGAAGGTGCCATCGATTGATCCACGTGTTTTCATTCCCTGACTCAATTTGGTTTTTGCCACAGGCGTTCATGCAGAAAAACGTATAAAGTTTGAGGGTTTTCCAGCTTTCCCCTCCACCATGTCCCAATCCTCCGGCTCCTCTTCCCGGTCGTCTTCCCCACCGCGTACCCCGCCCAACCTGCATCAAAACAGCATCGATCCCTCCTCAAGATGGCTGGTTCAAAAATTCGGTGGAACGAGTGTTGGGAAGTTCGCCGTGAATATCGCTAGGGATATTGTCTCGTATGTGTTTTATTCTCTTGCTGTTGCTGGGTGTTGAGTAGTCTTACACGCAGAGGTTACATTGGTTCCAATAAGGTGGCCGTTGTATGCTCGGCGCGGTCGGGGTCCACTAAGGCGCTTGGGACGACCAATTTGCTTCTTCGGGCGGCTTCTGAAGCGCTTAAACGCCCGAAACCGACATCCGGGACGGCGACTCCGATTTCGAATGGAATTTTTGGACGCACGGAGGAGGGCTCGCAGAGTCCGCCTGTGAGCACCCCGCGCGGGGGTGAAGCGTATCCGTGGGGGCCGGCTACAGCCATGACGCCGCTGTCAAATTCGGATTCTGTTCCAGAGTTTCACGCTACGGTGGACCTTATACGGCAAGAGCACCTCAATGCTGCACGGGCTTCGGTGCAGCACCCAGGCATACTCCGTGAACTTGAGGCAGAGATTGATAGAGACTGTGAATGGCTGAGGAGTTTCTTGTTCGCGTCTCAGGTCAGTTTTGCTATGCGTTCGTCGCCCCGTATTTACCAGTCATCATGTTAGGTCATCAACGAAATCTCTCCGCGTTCTAAAGACACCATCGTCGGGCTGGGAGAACGACTGGCGTGCAAATTCGTAACCGCAGTTCTTCGGGATCAGGGTGTAGACGCTGAGTATGTCTCGCTTGAGAACATTGTACCCTCTGTCGACGATCTCGAAGCCGGTTTGGATGACGGTTCGTTGGACCAAGAATTCTACGACCAGCTTTCGCTTGCTGTTGGCGAGCGTGTAAAGCAATGCGGTCCGCGAGTTCCTGTTGTCACTGGTGCGTTCCGCCTTCTTTGAATGGTTTTTGTTCGTGCTCAATGATCTATGACAGGGTTTTTTGGCCCAGTTCCAGGGTCGTTGTTACAACAGGTTGGCCGTGGCTATACCGATTTGTTGTCTGCTCTGCTGGCTGTTGGTCTTGAAGCATCGGAGCTGCAAATATGGAAGGAAGTTGACGGGATATTTACTGCCGATCCTCGCAAGGTCCCCACTGCGCGCCTCATCTCTATAATCTCTCCGGCAGAAGCGGCAGAGCTGACTTACTATGGCAGCGAGGTTGTCCATCCGTTTACCATGGAACAGGTAATCCTTCTTTAACTGTTCTCTGTCAATCACCAAACTCATCCATTCTCTCAGGCCATCCGCCGCAGAATACCCATTCGTATAAAGAATGTAGAAAACCCCCGAGGCGGGGGCACTGTTATTCATCCAGACCCGGAAGCGGATACGACTCAGGTCGATGAAGAGGTTGGAAGTATACCCGAGCCTGCGTCCCCCCTGGCGCTCGCACAGCTCACTGCTCGTGCGTCGCAGGCAACGAAGCAGCATCCACGGCATCCAACAGCAGTGACTATCAAGGAGCGAATCATTGTGCTCAATATAAACTCAAATCGTAAGAGCGTGTCCCACGGCTTCCTTGCGGGTATCTTTGGGACGCTCGACCGCTTTGGCGTGGTCGTGGACTTGATCAGCACTAGCGAGGTTCATGTGAGTATGGCCATTGAGGATGGGTCGAATAAGAAAATCCTGGAGCGCCTGCTACGGGAGCTGCAAAAAATTGGGACGGTATGTGGCTCCCTACTTTGATCAAATCAATGTCCTCACTCAAACTGCTGTAGGTCTCAGTGCACCACGACATGGCGATATTGTCGCTGGTCGGCAAGCACATGTACAATATGATCGGTATAGCAGGGCGGATGTTCACCACGCTCGCGCAGGGCAAGGTCAACATTGAGATGATCAGTCAAGGCGCGAGCGAAATCAACATCTCCTGCGTCATCGACGGGAAAGACGCTGTCAAAGCGCTGAATCTTATACATCAGAGCTGTTTACAGCCGCCCGATTCCTTCTCCACACCTAAAAGCAGTACGTTGTCTACATCACTACTTCAGTTCCTTCGCATGCTGACCCTGCGTAGTAGCCGTAGGGCCATGGCTGTTCTAGATGCAAACTCTTTCTCCTTTGCTTTTGCTTTCCGTCGATCCAACTCGGCATCTTGCTTTTCGCATCTCATTGAACGCGGCATTTGCGGTCACAGTAGAGTAGAAGTTACTGAATTAATTGTATAACGGACTTCCAACAGTCGGACTTCTACAGTGTTGTAAATGTATCGCATAGACAGGAATACAAATTTTTGCATTGCGCAGTAGTGCAGACTAAATTGGCTAGCCATCATTCCGCTATTTGTGTTCCGTCAAGCTTGTTTAC
Organism: Favolaschia claudopus; assembly: GCA_037176885.1. Classification (NCBI taxonomy): domain Eukaryota; kingdom Fungi; phylum Basidiomycota; class Agaricomycetes; order Agaricales; family Mycenaceae; genus Favolaschia; species Favolaschia claudopus. The sequence goes on along the minus strand of JAWWNJ010000010.1, from coordinate 2,306,884 downwards.
CGCGCTTTCTGCTTGTCCTCATCATCTGTCTTGAGGCTCACGCGTTTAGGAAGGCTTTCGCCCCGACCATTCGATAGGAATACCGACCCCGCAGGACTCTCTGGACGGTGACGCGGATTTTAGGCTGGAATTGGGCTTAGTCGAGGGCCAAAAGGTACGCCACCCTGCCAGTTTGGACCCTCAAACCACGTCTGCCGGCGCCTCAAGCCTTGGAATCGTCTTGATAGTGGCTGTCGGGACTGCCGAGGATGCCTGACCGGGCATAGTTTATTGTCTCAGTTCGAAGGATATCATGACGCGAAGATATCACAGACGTGTCGGCTTATTCTGTGGCTTTCATGCTTGCGGGGCTTCAAAACTCAATATTGACGATTTCCCGTTCACCTAGATCCTTAGGCGAAACCACGTCTACTTCTAATAATTACCTTTTTGCTGCGGTACAACGCTAGGTTCTTCACGCGTCAATTTCAAGCTCGACACCACTATAACGCCCGGTTCACAAGGTCCTGCCGATGGCAGAAGCGACCGCCACCTTCAAAGACGTCCCTGAACTTTTCGAGGTGTCGTAGGCTGCTCGATCGCGTTTTCACCGACTGATCGCGTGTTGCAGGTCGACCTCGGAGAGTCGCTCACCGCTCGCACAGAGAGCCTTTGTGAGTCTCTCTTTCGTCACTAGACTTCTACTTACCTCGCCCAGCAACATTCAGAGAACTAGGACCACCCGACTTGTGCCATGTGGTGAAGAGTATGGGGAAAAGCGGTCAACGCGACCTTGGCTCGTATCACTTCGTTTCTGGCGTCGACGCCTCCTCCTCTGCATCCCTTGCCGCCTACATCAACTCTCTGACGTACGGTATCGAAGATTCGAACGCCTGGTTTTCCAAAACCCCGGTGTGGAAAGTCCGAAACGGGTGCTACTGCTGCTTCAACGCCTTTTCCCGAGTCGACTTCCGTGTCGATGTGAAAATTCCTGGAGGCGTAGTTGCTTATGTGGTGGATCTACGTGGCGAACGGTGCGTTTGTGCAGCCTATTGATTCCTGTCGCAGCTCACTCGGACAGCCACGATGCGACGCCCGAGATGTGGCAAGAAACTTATGTCTCGGCTCTCTTGCGAGCAATTCTCTATTCCGACGACCCCGCTCACGCCCTCGACGCCTACCGGAAACTCGACCCCATTACCACCGCCGAAGGAGAACTGCGCTTTTTGGCTGCGGCGGAGGCCCTGTTTCTCAAAGGGTGGCAAGTGGGCTCCGATCCCGAGATACAGGTTGCATCCGTCACAACAAATCACCTCACCGCCGGGCTTCTCAAATACTTCGGTGCTTCTGGGCGTTATCAGCAGGTCGCCAACCTTTTCGAGAAGATTTCCGTTCGTGAGCCCGAGGTCTCCTCTCTGCTCGCTCGTGCATATCTCGGAATGCGTACGCACCGTCGCTTTTTTCTCTGCCCAGCCTCTGATCCCGCACAGACGAGGAAGTAAAAGCGCTTCAAATAATGTCCTCTGCACTGCGCTCGGTGCCCGGCCCGTCGTCTTATACCCTGTTACATGCGCAATGCGACTTTTTACGAGAAAAGGGTCGCTCTGATTGGGCGTTGAAGCTTGCACGACAGGCGGTCAATGCCGCCCCCAGCGAGTTTGTTACTTGGGAGAAACTCACAGATGTGTACATTGAGCTGGGAAATTTCGAGTCGGTGAGCGTCTATTGCTGTGTTTGTTCTGCTTCCATCTGGCTAATTCACGGGCAGGCGCTGCTCACTCTCAACTCATGTCCGATGTTCACTTTTAACGGTCGTGATGCACACAGACAGCTTACACCTTCGCGTGTTCATCTCCCCTTCCATCGCTCGATAGGTGAAATATTGCCGGAGCGCGTGAAGACTGACGATGATGAGGTATGTCCTTGGTTCTTTGTTTCCGCATTTGAGTAATCCGCACAAAAATCAGGCAGATCCCGCTCTTCAGCGACTGCCTGCTCCGGGGCTACGCGGCACCTGGGCTCGCGCGTACGCTCTCCTCACCAAGCTGGTTGCGCAGATCGGGTGGGACGAGCTGCTGAAGACCCGGAGCTGCGTGTTCGTCATGGAGGAAGAATACCGCATGCAGAAGGCACAGGGGGATATCGCGAAGCATGCGCGGTCGGAATCGGAGTCGTCTGTCGCGGAAGGGACGACTCTTGCGGAGGGCGAGGAAGAGGATGATGCGTCGACGCGCGGGATGGTGAGTCCCGGGGGGAGCGCGGTCTCTGCGGCGACACCGGTCAGCGCGAGTGTCCCTGAGTTGAATGGGAATGGGGATGTCAATGCGAACGCGAATGAGAATGGGATTCCGACGATTCGTATATCGACGGAGTCTGACCGGGACAATACAGAGGGTGGCCAGGTCCCGCAAACTGCGACTGCGACTGCTGCTGGGGATACCCTGGAACGGCCGGTGCAGGCTGCGACCGAGGACGAGGTGGATGGTGCAGCGGCTGACAAGGATGGGAAGAAAGCCAGTAAAGAACCTCCTTCCGCCGTCCAGCAAGAACCTTTCTCTTTCAGCAACAAGCGGCTATGCGAGCGATGGCTGGACAACCTCTTCATGGTCCTGTACGAGGTAGATTTATCGTGTCATCCTCCCTCGTAACATATAACTGATTGTGGACGCAGGATCTGCGGGTGTGGACGATCTTCCGCGCCGAAGTGGCGCACTTCAAGACACAGCACGTAGCGTACCGTAAAACGGGCTTGGAGTGGGAGATCCTAGGCGACTTGGGGGTGCGGCTGCACCACAAGGAGGAGGCCAAGGAAGCGTATCAGCGTTGTCTTGATACACCGCGCTACTCCGTCAAGCCTTGGAACAAGCTTATGGAGATGTACGCTGATGAGGGCGATATCCAGCGGTGTATACAGACTGCGATCCGCGTTGCTGCGTATCAGTATGCGGAGTATACTGAGATGACGGTGCGTTGCGTCGTTCTTCTTGCCGACGAAACTAATATTCAAAAAATGCTGTTCCAGTATCCGACGCAAATTGCCAAGTGTTTCTTCAAGTTGGGGCAGGTGCATGGACATGGCAAGATCTCGTACACGCTGCTGAGTATGGGTCTCCCCGAACCCATCCTCAAGATTATGGACAGTTATCTCCAATATGGGAAAACGTTCAAAGTTGAGGGGTATGACTTCTAGCCTCCATTAATATCGCTTTAGTCCTTGCATCAAAACGCCCGCCTGTTTTCTTTCGTTCTTGCGGCGAACTCTTGGTTCCTACTTTTGTTCTCCTGATTATTTCCGGATAGTTCGTAGGTATAGGGCCTGCGAGCCGCTGCATATAGTTCTTTACTCTAGGTTACCATTTTATGTCACTATTCTTTCTCATTTTCTTTCGCAAGTGAGGCAAAGAAAAAAATTGAAAGACGCCATCAATGTTACGTGATTTCGCGCATTGACGTGTTTCTGACTTCTTCAACGACGAACGTCGACGAGCGCGATGGCGGCAGGGGTCTCACTGGCTCTCTTCATTACCACTTCCGTCTGTGTAATCGCGCCGTGGTTCTACCTCGCAATCCATAAATCTCCAGGCCAACCTTTGACCTCGACCCGCTCTTTGGTCAACATATTCCTCCTCCTGCACTCGCTCTACCAATTATACCAAATCATTGTCTTGCCACCCGTGAATATCTACACGAGTCTCAAGATACCCGTAAACACCCCGGTCGACGCGATACGGAGCATTCTAATAAAGCAGTCCGACACGGGAGAGCTGCCGTCGCCACTGGAGACTTTACTTAAACATCTGGGCTCCTTTGATGTCAAAACGTACTACGTTAGGTGCGTTGAACTGTGCGGCTTGTGTGGGGGCTCCTCACTAATTCTCTGTAATCAGGTTTGGCCATGATGTAGTTTCGGCCTGCGACTATTGCTTGTCTTTCGATGAATTTGGGCTATTTGCGGTTCCTCGAGCTTTGATTTCTTATATCTTCGAAGTCGCTGTTATCGGGGTAAGCCTTGAATCAATATGATATTTTCATTGGAACAAATTTCTTTCTCTAGTTAGTCACCGTAATGAACTCGGGACGGGAGCGCTACCGGACAATCACAGTCGCGATCGTAGCAGGAGCTTTCTGTGTTGAAGCATACTATATAATGACGGTCAGCATAGAAATCTCCAAAGCCGACAAACCGGTCTTCATGGCGCGTCACTTCTTTCATTTCAAAGTTCGCTGTCGTCTGACTTCATGTGCAGTGGCACGACAGGCTCCTCCTCGCACGACGCCTTCTCTTCCTCATCCTCCCTCCGTCAATACACATGCTGCCCCCGTCCGCCTCCCCTGCGGCTCTCGTCAATCCTACCATTGCTGCGATGCGCGCCGCCGAACAAACCGCTCTTCGTCTGCAACTCCTTCGGCTGGTGCGTGGCGCTGTGATGCGCGTTCCTGAGCTTCGGACACGCGCCGCAGCGTGGTGGACTGACGAGGCGCGAGAAGGCCAGTGGGTTCGTGAGGACGAAGGTGTGCGGGAGTTGGCGCGGAAGATGAATTCCGGATTCGACGACGCAGGGTCCGATGGCGAAGAGGTTGGCCCACTGCGCATGACTGCGCGTAATTCCGTGACTGCACTCAAAACTGGCTTTACACCTAGCGAGTATTGGAGGGTGTCGTCGCCGTAGAGTACATACGTAGATGTTTAGTGTGTATTTTTAAAATATGACTTGTACGGTTCTGTATCAACTTGTCGAGTGTGGGTAGACTGCCCAACCACTTGACACCTTCGACCAGCGGTGCGACCAATTCAAAATCCCGCAGAACGACAAAAAAGAACAGGACATGTATGAACTCAGCCAGGATCGAACTGGCGACCTTTTGCGCACCAAGGTGTAAAGCAAATGTGATAACCACTACACAATGAGTCCATGCCAAAGGGCAACTCCTTCAACGATATAGCAGGTTCTGAGGGGATCGCGATCAACGAAATTGACATCAAAATCGAACTCTTGCCCTTTGTCTTTGACTCTCATGGTCGAAAATTCATCAGCTCCTCGCCGCTCCAATAGAAAACCGAAGCCTACTCAGCGAGAGTCAACTCCCGCTGCTGAACATGTCCCCGCCAAACGAAAAGCCAAAGAAGATGTAGATTCCGCACAACAACTCCGATCTTTGTTGCAAAATTCCAAAAGCCGTCTCACCAAGATGGACATCTCTGTATGTTGCTCGTTGCATCGCAAACTCTGCTTTCCGAAACCCGGCATTGGACTTAGGATCTCATCAATGCCAATTCCTGGCAAATGCTTTCCCCAGAATCGCAGTCTCGCTTGACTGCCTTGTTACCTCCCACTGCTTTCTCGTCCTTCAAGCCTTCTATTGGACAGGATCATCCCGCAGCAGTGGATTCAATGAACGTAGATTCAAAAGAATCTGATTCCGTCGACTCATCCTTCTTCTCTGACTCGCACTTTCTCGCGGCCGCACACACCTTCCAAGATCATTTGTTTTCTGGTTGGATGTCTGATGCTCACGTTGAAAAGGTGAAAAAGTATGAGCAGGGGATCAGAGACGGTACTCTTGCTGTGCCGTGGAAAGACGAGGTTTGGGAACGTGACAATGCAAAGGAAGAGCCGCCACCTGCGCTGTCTCAATCTTCGCAGGCGCGAGCAGGGTACGGATTTTACTTGTCGGCATGCTATTTCAGTTTTTTTAACTTGACCCTCTCAGCGAAGCAGCCGAACTGAAACTCGTCGATCTGGCAAAAAATTCCGTCTTGCGCGAGGGCGACGTTCTCGCATACAAACGCAATTTCTCGAATTTGAACGTCGTCGTCGAGAAAGATGTTATTGTGAGGATATAATTTTACTCGAGAAATTTATGCTTACATGTCCGCCACAGATTCAGAGAATAGATCCGCGCACACATAGCCTCACGATCCTAGTTGAACCGGGTACGACACGCGATTTGCCCGCCCACTTGTTAATCCCGGGTCCGAGCGAGCCCTCCGCGCCAACGCGCAGCATGACTATCACCAGCCCGAGTCAACTCGAAAATGGTTTGCTGGACGTATACGGTATCGACAGGACGACGAGACCGAATGGAAACGCGTGGAAATCACTAACCTTGTGGCGCTGGCCGGGGGACTCCGTCGAGTTTACTGGGCAACGAGGAGGTAGGCAGGCTCATGGCACGCTATTTTACTTGCGGGCGTGTTATTATGAGGATAGATGAATATTCTGTGGTCATTTACAAATGCTCCATCAAGTAAATAGTGAGTGGCTCGTTCAAATTCTCGTTTTTTTTCTTATCCCGACTTGAGCGCCAATCTGACTTCGTTGGTTAGTAGGGTGTTGATGCTTCTCGTTGTTGAATCTGTTGGCCAATCCACCACTCATTGATGCGACTGGGACCAGTCTATGCGCGGGAATCACATCTTGAGCGCATAAACAAATCAGAACCCACCGACTTGACCAAGGCTCGGCGAAAATTTTCGGAGCTGCGAACTGGCGCCGGCGACTAGAGATTTTGTCCCGCTGCAGATAGAGCGATAGAGCCTTGACTCTTGTTCCAGTCCAACATCAACTCAACCTTGGTTGAACGACTTGTGAGGCACTGCCGGCCCGGATTTGTTCGGCCGTAGGATCGGTGAAAGTGATTACCAAAATTTAAATACGTCAAGTGGCAGTGCCCGCAACTCAACCGCAACCCAGCTTTAAACCCAGCCGCAACCTACTCAGTCTCTTGAAACCAGACGCGACTACACATACTTAGGTCCTCGTACGTGCGGTGTGTTTCACAGTAGACACGGTATTCAGCCTACCTTTAGGCTTTAGTTCGATTCTGATACGCGGCCCCATCCTCCCTGCTTCCCCACATCTTACTAGTATACGAATGCCGCTCCCAACGTCCAAGATGGCGCCTTTACTTGCGCCTACGGATAGCTTAAACAGGAAAATTAGAAAACCTCCGGCGTGCAACCCATGCAAGGTCAGTCTATAGCCGGTATCTCCAAGTGTTCGGACTGCATATGCGTGTGGTTAGGCGCGGCGCGTTTTGTGTCATCCTCAGCCTGGAGGCGCACCCTGTCCGCGTTGCGCTGAAAAGGAAATTAAGTACTTGCGCGTCGATTCGACTTCGAAATCATTCCTAATTCACCACTTTCTAATGTACTCTAGGTGCACAACAACACTGACAACTCGGGGGAAACAACTCAAAAGCCGGATTCAGATACGACAACAACATCTGACTGCTCCCTCTCTAGTTTTACATCGCCAACCAAACTTCGAATCCTCAGACGCTTGCCCGCAGCTGACCCCTGAATTTGTGGCACATTGTTTCGAGGGTACGTATAGTCAGCCACAAATACCCAATTTACCTGGTTTCCTCTCATGAATATTTTTCTATGATATACCAGGCTTTGTTCACGACGCGTTTTCCCTTCACCCCCTCATTATGGCAACGACGATTGCTTCGGACCTGCGCAATGTTTCATATGAACTAGAACTTCTGCCCCAAAGCACTCGTATTCTCGCCTTTTGCAGTATTGCTTACGGTTCCTTCTGTTCGTTCCATGAAAGCATCCTGGGGGAAGGTCTACGCCCACAATGTTTCGCTGATGCTGGCTTCTTCTCTTCGAACCCAGAACTTTTGGGTTGCGGTGTCCGCCGCATAAAGGCATGTCACGCTCTTCGTTTTCAGGCCCTCAAAAATGCTTGGATGGCCCGAATCATAATCAGTCAACCGTCCACTGAAAATGCGGCTGCATGCTATATATTGGATGCATTAGAACAAAGTATGCGTATTCCCTTGCTTCAGATCCCATCCTTAACCTCGTGATATTGGTTTATAGTAGATGAAACTCCCACCTCAAACCGTCCATGGGCAACAGCCTATCTGGCCCATCTACGTGCATTGATACCGCTATGGCGTACGCCTTCTTGCCCTCCTTGGGAGGGGGCTGCGGGGTCCACCTTTCTGGTAAGTGAAATATCATAGATGCGAAAGTCTAAATCCAAATGGAAAGCAGATGTTAGATGCTCTCTCGTCTGCTAGGATGAGGAAACCAGTACAGATGTGTGCCCTCAGCTCTCTTTCGTCCCCTTCAAAAGTTTAACGAAGGATTCCAGCACTCACCAAGACCAATTATTACTTTCTGGCGCTGCACCTTCGTTGGAGAACCTTCTGTGCAATTTAAACCAAGCTCAAAGCAATGCCAACATAGATCTCGTGCTTTCAACAGCAACAACATGTGCGTAAATATCGACATACGTATCGCCGACAATCTCAGCTTCCCGGATAGACATGTTCCACGTCACAGTTTTAGCCCGCGAACTCGTTGATGAAATTACTGGAGGCATGTTTTTGTTTCGAGTTGCGCCAATATCTCAACAGTGTAATTAGAAGTCGCGCGTGCAAAGCCTCTCTCCGAAGCCGTGGTTCTGGCTTTTCTGGACCGTCTGTCAACAATGCATCTCCTTGCAACTCTGATCGTCGATTGTCTCGACTTGTGCATTGCCCAAGGCCTTCCAACGTCCGTTAATGATTCCACCGCCCTGCCCGGTTGGTCCGCCGTGAAGGCAGGGTTTCTGGTCTGCTTCGGGTTCAGTTCTCTGACCCTCACGCTGTATGATGAGTTGAAATACCGCGATACCTATGACGAAGATCGGAACCTGGCCACCACAACTTTTTTAGCACGCGCGCATGAGTTGGCGATTTTCGGTGCGAAGAAAATATCGCGAGGAATACGATACCTGCCAAAAGTCCACTATGCGCCATCGAAGTATGAACTCTTCCGTGCGTGGGCTGACTTCTTTGTTGAGCAGGCGAACTGTGAGCGCACTGCTGGCAGATTGCCAATATCCATTGAATTCGCGCACGATATCTTGACGTACGTCTTGCTTTTCGTGTTGAAAATTCTGTCTCTTACGGTATCACTGGCAGGTTGACGGATGAATTGAAACTTCTGGGATACTCTCTGCCTGGTGCTTCCTCGCCTGACACTTTTGCCGTTATCGAGCGCCTCGAGAACTATGCGAATTCATCGCTGTCCTCGTTGTTTTTAGCGGAGACCGTACATCAGGAGGAAATATAGTTTTCTGCGAACGAGCAAACCATCCGAGTCCATATGCATGTTGAACGTTGAATCTCGATTGAAGTTGATTCACAAGACAGTGGAAATTCCAAGAAAATTCCGAAGTTACTTACATACGATAAAATCGAATGTCTCTGCCGCCTGATTCCTTTCCGCTTGATAATAAGTACAATCCTTCTGCAACAGAGTTTTGACAATGGATTTATCAGCCTGAGGCTTTAGGCAACCTTTTGGGAAAAGAGTTGAACCAGTCAATATTTGCCATGTGGTTGATTGATGGCGTTCGGACCGCTCATTGACCCACCACCACGGCGCTCATTCGAGGCTGCCTCTCCCCACCATGTCGATATCGCCACCAATTCGACGGCTATCTGTCAGCTCAGCGACGAGACAAGAAGAGCTCATCAATGCGTACGAGGCAGAGGAGGAGCGAATCATGAATGTTTTATCTAAAAAGCTCCAGCAGGTCAGTCGCAATAATTCACACCGGGAAGGTCGAATTCTGAAGGAACAGCGTACAGCTCAAAGAAGACAAGATTGAGCTGGAGAATACTCTTGAGGCCGAGTCGGAGTCGCATGTTAATAGGTTAACAAGAGAGTTGGCAAGCTTGAGGCTGGCGCAACAACAACTGGCTGGAATTGGGGCTTCGCCGACTGCTGGGCCCACGGATCCGTCTCTGGACCTTATGCTGGCGGCGCTGCAACGAGAGAATGAGGCGCTCAGGTCAAGACTTGTTGATACGGAGCGAGACTACGTACGAGTATCGAGACTAAACGAGGTGTATCGCGAAGAACTGCTCGAGCATCGGAATCGAGTAGGTGATGTTACTCTTTTAACGACGAGTCTAAGGGATCCTCCAGCTAGGATTACCGGTAGACCATCTCATTGGACTCGCCTCGCCAGATCCATACTCGCAGCCCACACATCAACGTCCCCAATCCTCATTCTCATCCAATACTTCTTCTCCAACTAATTCGGTGCTCTATGCCCCCATCTCGCGACCAACAAATGGTGTTCCTATCCCCCGACCATCTGCGTTGACCAACGGTGTGCCAATACCTCGGCCGCCCACTCAGATGCGGCGCGCGAGCAGCCACAATATTTCTGGAGGCAACACTCCTCTCTCACATTCTCCCTCCTCCTCGTCCGACTCGCCCTTCCCCTTCTCGCCCGTGACATCCCCCATCTACGCCAGCAGCTATGTCAGTGGCAGCAGCAACATCACCAGTCCCCCGACGTCGTACAATCCCGGTGGCGTCACATTCGGCGCGCCTTCGCGGGGCCTATCATATCCCTCCGTCCCACCCCCTTCGCTTTCCTCGTCGTTCGGATCTCCCACCGTGTCGTATCATATGCCGCATCGTGACCACTCGCTGTCACCGGTGGAACCGCAAAGCCGACGAAACTCGATAAGGCGCGGCGGCGCACGCGTGGTGGAGTCGGGGAGCCTGCACCGGAGTTCGAGTCAGAGCCGACGGAGTAGCGTGGAGCGCGGCGGGCGGGTGGCGGAGACGGGGCAACTCGTCCCACGGAGTCATCCTGATGGACACACACTGCCCTCCACGACCGAAGCGCCTGACTCGCCGCGCATGAGTGGCGGCATTGATATCATTCCGAATGGTCGGTCGCATGGGTAAAAGATATGCTGAAAGCTTGCGTTTCTTTGCTTTCCTGCTCTCTTGGTTGCAAATGGTCGTCTGTGGCCGGACATTGAACAAGATAATACTGTACAGATTAATGTGCCTTAGACACCATGACTTGTATATTAATTGCACCATTTCTTCTGAATTTCTGCGCGCTTGGCGTCGGGTGCGTCGGGATCTGATGGCGGCCTCGAGGTGATGGACATCAGTGATGGCCCATTGTCCTTCTGATCGGGGATGTCCGCTGTGACAGATGATGCCGGAAGTATAAAAACGCGGTGGGAATGGTTCCGCGGCTTGCTCTTGACTTTCATGTCGTACAGTTATGGCGGCCAGCAGGGCGCCCAATACCCAGATGAATATGTATCCCATTCAGCACCACCTACACCGCGCGAATCCAGCTACCAGCCTCAGCAGCAGCAGCAGTGGGAACCACAAGAATCCCAGCATTCACATTCACAACTATCCGACAATTTGTCCCAGCAAACGCTTGAACAAGCGTTAGATCAGCCTCAAGATATCCAGCCATTATCGATACCGCCCCCGTCAGCATCGCTATACGACCCTCATCCGACGCTTGAGGATCCTCAACATTTAGTCCCGAGTCAATTACCAATGCGAGGGACGCACGACTTGACCCCAATACGTCTTGTACCGGTGGCGGCGACACCACAGCGCTCCCCGCCGGTAGAAGTCCTGCCTGTTTTGTTGCAAGTCGACACCACTGTCAGATCTACCGCCCACGCCGCCGGTCCGAGTCATACGCGACCCGCGTCGCGTGCGCGTCCACATCAATACCACCCTTACCCGCGGCCATCGAGCGCGTCGGGGAGCTCCGCGGCAGCACAGCGACGCGAAATTGAAGCACATCACCATGTACGGTTTGCCAGCCAGACGAATACACCATTGGGGTCTGCACAACATTCCCCTGCGGCGGGAAGGCAGTCATTTGTATCGCTGATGAGGTACGTTTGCCCCCTGGGTAGTTTGTCTTCTTGGTCTTGGGTTTCACTATTTTTTCCAGTGAGTATCCACAAGCGACGGGACACGTTACAACACCGCCGTCTTTTGTGTCCCCATCACCGCAGACTGCCCTGCCCGAGGGAGCGTTCACAGTACCGCATGTGGCGCCGCCAGGTCCAGGACCACCTCCGGCTGAGGGGAAACGATTTCTTATACGTTCCGACACACATTACGACAAGGAGACGCGTGTTCTCACTGCACTCCTCGAGCTTCCCGGGCTGGCGAAAGACGACCTCAGCGTAACGCTCACCACAACACTTTTCAACCGCATACGCCAAGTCACCGTCACCGGCCAATCGCGATCGCCGTTCCCAGCTTCCCCGTCGACGTCGACACCGGCACCAGTCATCCGCGAACGCAGATACGGGCGGTTTGCACGCGCGTTCCCCGTCCCAGCAGACACGAAAGTGCGTAGAATCTCTCGTTGTTCCGTTATTTCTGACCCGTCTTTGTGTGCCAACGAAATACCTTGCTTGCGCCCCTCAGCCTGAAGACATTGATGCTTCGCTGGAGGGTGGGGTCTTGGTATTGAGGATATCGTGCGGCTTGCCTGCTGCTTCTGCTGACGAGCATGAGATTCCCATTCGATGAGAGCGCGATTCGCATCTGAAGACGAATGAATGATTCGGCAAACCACCTACAAGAACAAGAACAAGAAGAACAACATTAACTTATTTCGCTATCGAAAAATTCCAACCATCCACCCCGACATTGATATTGGCCTTGTAACGAAAAGGTGACAAGGCAAGTGCTGTATTCCTCTTTCATTGTCTCGTCATCAGATCTTGTCCATTGGGCTCCCCCCACCTCACACGCACCCCAATCCAACTCTTCACCTTGTACATATTGACCGTTTGTAGTCGCATCTCGACCGGCTGGGGTTTCGCTTTTCGTTTTCGGCATGTTTTCTTGCATTTGTAACTCGCTGGAGTAGTCTAGCGGGTCCATGTTGACGCACAAGTAGCAGTAGTAGTAATTGGCTCTCAAATCACGGACTCTTAGGTAGTTTAATTATTGGCGGTTGTCTCGCTAGATAGTGTATTGTATTCTCAAATGCCCAACTCAGGCTTTTTTTTGGAGCAGCTGGACGATGTCTTTGAGCATGAGCAGTACAATTTTGGGGGAGAAGATATGAAAGAATAATTTGACATACCGCTCATGCACGCAACGCTCATGGGTAATGACTTTGAATACCACAGAATTTCGCGGCCAGATATACATTCTAGCAATTTGACGAGTCATCATAACAAAACCGAGTTCGTTTCCAGACCTCTAAAAGCATGCCAAAAGGAAACAGAAAAAAATAAAACCCTGCCAATCTCGTGCATCTAGAAATTCTATGCCAACCGTGGGGTCTCACCCGCTTAGGCCGGACAAATACTTGAACCAGTGTGCCCTCTAATTCTTCTGACCAAATTCCTGCCTGCCCTTCGCGGTGGAATTGACCCAGACGCTAACGCTCATGGGGGAGCATCTAAAGTCTGCCCATCCGTCCTTGCCAATCACAACTTCGCCCTCATGCCATCCCAACAAATCGGTCCAGCGCTCGTCAGCGTGTTCCTGCCCCAATTGTTTACCTGGTGAGACTGCACGGATGGAGAAGAAGATCGAACCTTGCCAACTTCCATGTGTTTAAACCTATTAAAATCTTATGATGATTGCAAGGGAAAACGACTCCAACCACATACCCTTCGTCTCCATTGCATATGACCACCGCACACCCGTCCGGTCTACCATGCTGCGGATCGCCCATACGTACCCAACTTCCGCAATCTTATCAATTTGTGTGAAACCAGAATAACAAATACGCACCCAACACAGTTCATATGATCCCAGTAATCGCGCAATTCACCATACGCAAAAAGCTTCCGGGCGCGGATGAGGTCGGCGAGCTGCGATATAGGTTCCTGAGGATTTTCGCCCTTGGTACCGTAGAGGTCGCCCCAGAATACGCAGCTATTATATAGTTAGTGAAGAGCACCTGCTACTGAAGGGATAATAGCTCACGGATAACCAGAAGGGCGGAGCAAGATCAACGCATAAGCCAATGGTTTGAATGCAGGGTTAACAGCGGACTCTAAAGCTTGGCCTACTTGCTGTTCAAAAATCGTGAGCCAAATCTGCCAGAGAAAATAAACTGCAGATTTACCGTACTATGATAAATGATTTCAATTGTGAGAATTTCGGAAACTTCAACCAACTGGCACGTACTCGTGGTTCTCAACGAGAGTCACCGCATCGATGGGACGCTTTTGCACTACAGTTCCATCCCAAATGGCACGCAGGTCATATTCGCTTCCGCGATCTCCCGCTTCCTTGAAATTGTAATGCAGAGGCGCGTCGAACACGCTGAACTGCAATGAAGTCAATCTCGAATTTCAAGATATCAACATGGTATAGGAAGATTTGAACAAACCTGCGTGCCGAGACCATCGAGATATTCTTCGAGGTCCGTGATGGAGTCCTTCCAAAATTCTCCGACCGCGAACATCTTCGGTTTATCCGTTTCGGCACGGACACTCTTGACAAAGTCGGCAATGAAACTGCGGTCGATGTGCTAGACAGGATGGATCAGGTATATTTCTGGCAATTTTAATAAAATGCTGAACCTTGACAGCGTCAAAGCGAAAGCCGGCCGTCCCCAGTTGCTCTGTCACCCATTTGCCCCAATTTATAAGGTCGGCGCGCACGTCAGGATGGTCATGATCAATGTCCGCTCCCACTGACAAATTATTTCATGTCGGCTTCAGAACTCGACTCAGAAGAAAACGTACTCAAATAGTCATAATTCTGGTTTTCGTTGTCGACGCCCTGTGCCCAATCCTTACCCTCTCCATGGATCTTGTATATCGCAGTCTTTTCGTTCTCGTGGTTGTAATCGACACCGGTAAAGTGGTTGAATGTATATTTCAATTTGCTGTACTGTATGCCGAGTCAGCCTGAGTATACTGTCTGAATGCAACGAAGCGCTTTTACCTTGTCACCGCGCCCGGGGAATTCGAAGCCCGTCCAACCCTATGAAGTCTGAGAAAAGGCACTGCTACCACAGGAAAGCAAAGCCTCTGACACACCTTGATATCATACTTCTCAGAAACCTCCTTCGTCCGATCGTCGTTGTCTACCTCGACCGCCGCAAACGTTTCGACTTTATCGGCGCCGAAGCGATGGTTCAAAACTGCATCAACGTAGCAAACAATACCCTCCTCTTTCGCCTTCTTGATTGTCGAAATGAGTTCTTCTTTCGTTCCCCAGTTTGTAGGAATGCCGCCTTTCTGATCGAATTCACCTGAATCCATCCTCGCTGTGAGACAAGCCGATGTACCAAGCATAGAGGGCGAACCTAGGTCATACACGTCGTAGATATCGTAGCCCACAGAGTTCTGATTGGCAGCCTTGGTTGGCGCTGTACGAATTTCAATTTTCGAAAAAAAAAACCTTCGGAATGAACCAGCTTACGCGGCAACCACATCGCCGTTATCCCCGCGTCCGCCAGCTTCGGCACTAATTTCTCAATGCGCTTCCAATGTGTACCACCGCCCTCTGCATACCACTCGAACGCCTGAAGCTACAGTGACAAGACGCGAAACAATCGATGAGGATGAGCTTCTCCCCGCGAACAGACGACCCGCGAACCATGGTATAGTTCTGATCCTTCTTGCCAGAGTAAGCTTCATTCGCGTGGCTCGACATGGTGGGTGCGAGAAGGAGGAAGAATGAGCAAAGGAATCTTGACGCGTTCTAAATTTAGCTCGACTTGCGGGTCATGATGACGTCACGCGTAGGAACACGTCACGACAAGTACTTAGGCATTCCAACTCTCGCCAGAATTTTTGAATGGACCGATGACTGTTATGTACCCCATCCGAATTTAGCAATATCTCTGCATAGACGGCTTTGACGCGACACATCGATGCGGCCGGCGAGGAAAAGAGCGTTGCGGGAGCGTGCATTATTGAAAGGAACTTGAGGGAAATGATTCACTGGAGAACCGCGCATTCGAGAAGGTTTTGTGGGTATTCATTAACACGGTACACAACGCAACCGGTTGCGTGAAAGTTCAGTTCCCTATTCCGCAGTTGATCTTCTACGCATCTCAAGTTCCACGAAATAGTCGATTCTCGAATGAGTCTGCTTGGGGGCTTTGGAATGAGCGAGGTCGATGTAGCATTATAACCCAACCATAAACCAACCTGGATCAATGCACCTTCGAAAACATCCCTCAACGTCTCCTCGCATCCTCATGGCTCGACTTTCTAGTTCTGTGACTGTCGCTCTGATTTGTCGAGAAAAATCCTTTTTGATAATGAACGAATCGGGAGTCAGTCAGGCAAGAAGTCAAATCAAACCACCGACAAACCAACCAACCTGATCTGTCGCGAACCTCTCCAGCAACGCAACTACCTCCCTCGCTTCCCATGAAAAATCAGACATCATCCTCTCTCTCTCATTTCCGGATTCTAGAGTCAAAAGCCGCGCAACACGATATCGCACATCCTGGGGCGTCCGCAGGTACTCCTCAACTGTCTGCGGAAACGGAAACGAGACCTCTTCAATTGGCACCGAACTTGTGTTATGCATATCCATTTCGGAGTTTCTAGCCTGAGGATTCCGATGACGCGAAAGTGCATCAATTCTAGCATGAAAAGTAGCCGTCGTGGTATCCAATGCATGATACCATTCACGAGAAATAGTGCTTCTCTCGGACTTCGCATCCCCTCCAGAAGATTCATCGCGGCGCAAGCTCCAATAGAATTCCTGTCGCGACGAGTTCAATTTCAACCTCGACTTATGAGCAACAGTTACACTCACTGCAATCATTTCGTCTGCTACATTCCTCGATTCGGATTTGTTGTCTTGCTCCATCTTCACATCTAATGGCAGTCTCTCTTCAAATGAAAGATACCTATCTTCCATCTCATCCATGTAGTCCTCTGCAATTGCAGCATACAAATTCTCGACGTCTTTGGAGTACTGATCATTCAGTTCTTGAATTCGCGTCTCCACTATACTAGTAGGATCACGACTGGAAGGTTCTGATGACTCAACAAAAGCTTTCATTGACTCGTACCTGCCAACAGAAATTTTAAAAGCGGGCGTCAATAATGGTTCCGAGGTTTTCCGACATAGAAATATTCAGACGTGGATTGCATATGCGCAGGGCTTCAAATTCAGGGAGTAGCAGAATGAAGAGACTGAATGATGACTCGGACTCACGAAGGAATAGACCGGTTTCTGCATGTCAGAATGAAAAGACTGAGTCGTTGTTGGTCAACGAGATCAAGCGGCGCCGCCACCGGTTCCAAAGCTGGGGAAGCTGAGCTTGAGAGATTTTCTGTGAGCGTAGGTCCAGATGGCGCTGGCAGTGCAGGTTCGCCCGGTTCATGTGCCTGCGAACTCTCTAGTGTCAATGGGCCTGGGTCCATCACACCGTCTGAGTGGGCGTTGCTCATGCCCTCTACTGGCGTATTGTTTCGGCCGATTTCGAGCTCTGTATTGAATGCAAAAGAAAACCCATTTTCGAAACCTGAAACGAGCTCTTTCGCGCCGCCAAACTCGAGTTCTGAATCCAAGTTGAAGTGATTCCAATTCTCCTCGCCCATAGCGAGGTTCTCCATGGCAGAATCGATATCCGCGTACATACCCCTCCACACGATTTGAAAATCAGCTAGTCGTCCGATTTCGCGCTTTGGGCTGGTTTTGGGCAGATGTGGCAAAAAGAGAAATTTGAACCGTGACGTGACCAGTACAATGAATGATGTGACCGTCAGCCTTTCCGATTACATAATATTCCCAACCCAACCAAATCCCAACTCCCCAGGTCTCTGCGGGCTTGTCAAGGTGTAAGTATCCCATTAGCTACTTGTATACGGGGACCATTGCACAGGGACCATTGAATCTAGTAGGTACAATTATATTTTATCCCGTTCGATTCATTTTCCCTCGAGACATTCATATCTACAGTATCCATCGGCGGCATCGCATTATTGTCATTCCAACAGGTCAACAACCATCGGTTGAAACCCGCCTCCGCCCATTTTCACTCGCCTACCTGGCTTCCGACCAGCATTTGGACCCGACGGATAATTGGCGGCGTTCACGAAGATCGTTTCTGGTCCCACATCACCATCCGCTGGTCCCGAGTTAACTTGGGATGCATCGTCGTCGGTGTTCAGCAAAATCACAACTCCGTCATCTTTGTCCTCTGTCTCGTCATCGTCCTCCATGTCAACGTCGTCACTGGCATTTTTGGTGACTGGAGGTTTTTTGTTCTCGAGTCCCAGTTGAATTGCATTCTGCACCTTCGGTGGCCCAGAGTTCCCTTGCCATCGATGCAGATGAGCGCCGCGGGCTTCATGGATGTGGCCAAAGACGTGGAGTCTTGGCTTTAACCTCGGGAGCGCAGCTAATAAATCCGAACAACCAGCGCGGTCTTTGCCGTTCGTAAAGTCAAGGATGTTCTTCGGGGGACCGTGCGTGAGACTGTGGAATATTGGTTTTGTTACTGTTTATCTGAAAAGTCGATATTGGTTCTACGAACAGGATATCGGTCTTCGGGAATCTAGAAATCAAGGCTGATTCGTGATTCAACCTCTGACATGCGTGTCCCTATGAAACCTTACCTTCTCCATCCTCCCTCTCGTAACCAAAAGCCCAGTCTCCCCAATACGGGGACCACTGCAGGAACATAAGCGAACGAAATGTATACATGTTCAGAGATGAAATCTACTGGAGAGCCATAGACGGACCACTCTTTCCCATTCTCCCATACTTTGAATTTATACTGCTCGTCCTGAAGGTAGACAATATTGGCGGCCACAGCGCGAGGGCCCTTCAGCAACTCAAGAACTTCTTCAGCTGGCTGAAACTCTGGTCACAGGGAGCCGAGGTTCATGCATTAGTCTCACCTCAGGGCCGTCTTTCGACCTGTGCAAAAAGAGCCCATCCCAGTTCGCCTCGTACCATTCACGATGGACCACGGAATCGTGGTTGCCCGCGATAATTCTGAACATTCCCAGTCAGACTTATCAGTGTCATTGCAATTGAGGGGAGAAATGCACATCTTGAGACGATGCGGAAGAGCATACAACCACTCCATCGTCAACTTGAGCTCTTGGAGTGTTCCATGCTGCGTGAGGTCCCCAGAATGCAAAAGGACATCTCCGTCCGGGACGTCGCATCGCTGCGCATGCGTGTCGGAGAGGAGAACAAAACGGGTCCAGTTTCTGTTGGGACTACTACTAGGCGCTGCGGGTTTCGGAAGGGGGCCAGGACCGTCGCCACTGAGATACTCAAGCTGGACCACGGAGGTGGGCGACACGATCGATTCGCGATTTGGGAGAGCAATAGTGGGCATTTCGAGGTTCCGTCTGTCGAGATGTGGCGAAAGGCAAGAAAGAATTATATACGGCAGGGCTGAGCGCTGAGTACATGGTGACGATGATTCAATCACCTCCTTCCAGGGATTTCCAGAGTATTCTGTATACTCTTAAGTCGATAGTGGTGGTTTGCCACTAAGATTGGCGGCGTGAGTACAGCTGAGTCCTGGTCACGGACAACAGTCATCAGTGCGCCCACCTTGCACCCATATATCCTCAGACGCCGTTTATCAATCCGTGGGTCTAAATCCTCTTATTCAGCACGATGTTACGCCTCGCAAGCAGAGTTCACAGACCTTTGACTCGAACTTCCATGTCCACCACAGCCGCCCCAGCTCTTCACAAATTCTTCGTCTATGCACCAGACAAGACCGATCCTGACGCGTTTTCGCGTCGTCTTTCCGTCCGTACCAAGCACCTTGCGGTCGCAAAGAAGAGTATTGAGAGTGGGTTCGTCAGTGAGTCGGCTTATACTCGGTTTCAGTCTTGAGTTCTGTTGAATCTGTTCTCCAGAGGTGGCCGGCGCAGTCATGACGCCTGAATCCGTACTTTCCGACGACAAGAAAATGGCGCGTCGCGCAGCGCGCTCATCTTGTACATCCATCCTTATTGACTGATGAGAGTGGTATAGATTGGCTCTACATTCATCTTTGAGGCTGAAAACATCGAAGTAGTGAAGAAGGTAATCGAGAATGATGTATATTACACCTCCGGCGTGGTGCGTCTCTTCTGAGTCTTCAAATATTTACTGGTCGAAATATCCTCAAACAATTCCCAGTGGGATCCGGAGCGCATTGTGATCCTTCCTTACATGGGGGCGACCCCGTATCCCTAGAGCGCGACGGGCTTTCGAGGGCAACCTCGTCAAATTTCATTTCCTTGGGGGCGGCTCCGCGGTGACGGGTGCAGGGAGATCTACTGATAATCGTTGCTACTGTACACTTGTATTGAGCGAACGCGATCCTAAAAGAATATACAAAGTTTCAAACATCAAAGCTACTCGCACGGCAGCAGGTTCAGCCTGCGCCGCCGTACTTGTCAACAAACGACCATCGCATGCGATATAAGTCCAAGACTCGGAGACACTCAGCATCGTACCCTCACGCCTTAGCCCCATTCACCGTACTCCCCGCAATCCTCCCTACCAACCCGTCAACATCATCCACCGCCGACGTCTCCTCCTCCGCAATACTCCCCGGCGCCGCCCCATCCCAAACCCCCTGTATCAAACTCATCGTGCTCTCCAGACTCCTCCTCCTCGTACTCGGACTCGTCATCGTAGTCCCCAAACTCGCCTGCCTAGCATGCCCACGTCTAAACGCCCCGCCAGGCGAGGTTGGCGAAGCAGGGCTCGCGCTTCCCGTCACTGGAGAACCACTACCGCTGGTGTTGGTGTTGAGTTGCAGTGCCGGTGGGCTGCTGCCGTTCTGCTGCGCGAGCGCGGCCTCGAGGGTAGCGGCGTTGACGGGCATAGATGCGCCGGGGTCGGCTTCCGCAGGAGTGGAGGGGATGGAAGACGACGAGGCGGAAGAGAGAAGCGCCTTTCCTTCCTCCGACGATGCGTCGACGAGTTCCGGAGGAAGCCGTTCGTTCTCGATATCAGATTTGCGTCTAAGAGGAGGGTCGTATTCGTATCAGTAAAGCATATAAATCAATGAGTTATAGCTAAACATATACTTACGCATCCTCAAACCCGGTAATCGCCGCCTTGATGCCCTCCGAACCAGACGCCAGAGCACCGTAAGGAAGCTTATTGGAACCAGATACGTTCTTGAGTTCTGAAACATTCTCCGATTCTTCTCTGGGCATCCACAACGTTCACAATGTCAGTAACTGCTTCCGCAGGCTAGGGAAGAACGACCGCACCGGAGCAAAGCGAAAACCCGAGCCATACGTCCAACAGCCATAATCTTATTCTTGATAACCTTCCTACGCTCCGCCGATTCCGTAGGCGACGTAGGCGATGGGGGAGAAGGTATCATCGTCACGTCCTCGTCATCCTCCAGCTCCTCCTTAGTGCAGGTATTCAAAACCGCCACAAGCATATCCGTAACTGTCAGGCACATAAATAGGTCAGCAAGAGAAACCATTTAGTAGCAACGCCAGAAACGCACTCTTCTCCCCGACAAATGGCAAACTCCACGTAAACACGTCCATGAAATTGGGCAGCCAATACGGATGTGGCGTGCAATTGAATTGCCTGATGTTCATGACATTGCTCTCATACTTGAGAACCGCAGCTTTGTTGTTGTACATATCGAGGTAATTCGGTGCGGAGAAGATCGTCATCACAGACGGGAAGCCGGTCGACTTGGTTTTGCGGTACATCCGGTAACTTTGCGTCAAGTATGTATCAGTATGCATATGCGATCCATGGAGAGAGAAATCCTGACCCTGCGTCTTGTGCTTCATGCGCCCGGATGATGGAGAGCAAATTATTCCGCTCAAGGAAATTACATGCTGCTTGATATCTGGTACGGTTTGGGCTGCGGATCCTGGAGATAGAAGCGAAGAACAACTCACGTGAAGAAATATGAGCAACCACGGACATGGTTGTGCAGGAAGCTATCGTTCGTTTTTTCCGTCCCGAAATCCTCCACGGGGTCAGCCCATAATATATCACACATGAGGCCTTGCGTTGGTGGTTCGCGGAAACGATCGATCTATACAAATGCTGACTGTAAGCAAGTAGTACGCCGACGACACCAAAAGGCTCACGGCGCGAATGTCATCGAGCGTGTTGAGTTCGGGGGATAGACCGCCATGTATACACAAAAACTGCTTGTTCATGACGGCGGCGAGGGGAAGGGCGCAGAAGGACTCCATGCACGCATCATATATGCGTTCCGAGTACTTGTGCTTGCCTGATCGTTGTTTCAGCAAGATACTTGAGATAAGGAACAAATAACTTACACTCAAGCTTAAACGTGAAGTAATCGGTCAAATGCCGACATTCGTGGTTCCCTCGCAATAGGAATAAGGTGTCGGGGTACCAGATCTTCAAAGACCAGAGGTACAATACGCACTAGGTGTGACGAGACAAGGGTCAGCATGCATCATACCCAAAAACAAGACTCTCACTTCGATGCTGAAATAGCCTCGATCGACGTAGTCGCCAAGGAAGAGATACCGTGTATCTGCCGGGCTTCCACCGACCTCGAATAGCTTCATCAGGTCGTACTAGCAAGAGAGTTAGATGCAATCGGACGCTAAGCGGTGAAAGCACGTACGTATTGGCCATGGATATCGCCACAGACTGTGATCGGGGCATCAACGCTGAGAACGTTAGATTCTCGTCGGAGGATTTCCGTAGCAGTCGACAAAATCCATAGCGCCTGCTCCTCGCTGAGCCTCCCTTCACGGTAAAAGTGGTTTTTGAGGAAGGCGATGTCAGGCTTGGACTGGTCGGCCGATGAGAAAAATTGGGCAGGGGTGGGGATGCCAGCAGAGGGCGCTTGTACCTAAGAAACAGCATGAGCAACACGATCTATCAGAACCCGAGGTGAATCCTATGCGCTTTGATACACAGCGCGCTGTTCGCGGATGACACACAGCTTGACGCTTGGCGCCCACGTTGCCAGCGCATAGTCCCGCCAACTCCCTGGCTGGTTTTAGGAAGCGCCGCCATGCAGAAGGGATACTGAATGGATGTTTACAGACGACATTAAAGCCCGGAACTCGAGGAGGAGTCCCCTCTGACAGGAAAAAAATAGGGCGAACGGCAACTTGCTATCGCAAGCACCCGAAGACCACCGAGAGTAAGAAAGAATACTCACGTCTTTTACGACGCGCTCCTGGGTGCTTATAGTTGTCCCGTCCTCGAGAACATGTTGGGTAAAGTCGATATCGGGTACCGGTGGACGATTTTGGATCTGCTCGATAGCATGGGCGACTTGAGCCTGTACATTGACGCTCATTTTGGAACAGAGTTAGCTGGACGTGGGCGGCGATGGAGGCGGCGGCGAAGACGCGGAGGAGGAGGAGGAAGACGCAGAGCGCCGACACAAGCTTTTGGTCCCGTGACGCGAATCATTGACACTTGACAGGTACCGCCGGGATTTCCTACCGACTTGATCAACAATAGATTGGCAGAGCAGATGTTGCTCAACTGCCTCGGTAGTAAGCACAAATTCGAAGCAGGCTTCAGCGCAAGGGATGATGGGTTATCCCGCCAATTTTCTGTCGAATATCGGATTACATGGACGATCTTTCAACGCGTTTCTTATTTCATCATGATTTTAAATCCGCGAAACAGCTTGAAAGTCTTGAATGAACCAGCGCTAGGCACGGTACCTCTTCGGATATCAACAGACCTCCCACAAACAACGAGGAAAGCGACGAATTCGCGTTTCATCGAGCATCTCGAGCTCGATCCTTCAGAACGGAGAAGACGAGACCAGAGTATCCTACCTATAGGTAAGCCCAAGGGTTTTCATCTCGTTCGTCAATCTGAATCCAGAGACACCATGCAAATGGAATCCCAAAGAAAACATACGTTGAAATACCATGGGAAAAGTCAGTGGAGATCGGCGATCTGCCAGTTCCATTCCCTAGCGGGCTAACGATGTAAAAGGTCGCCCGGACGCGGGACAATGTAGAAAAGCTTGCGTACCTATTACTCTTGCTGCTTCTTTGTACCGTTGGCATTCCAATCGTTGCTGCCGTAGGTCTACCGTTATTCCAACGAAATCTGAAGCGGAAAGTTTCAAGAACTGAGCCATAATACTAGAGAATAACCTTGGCTACTCATTTCATAAGGGAACGCGCAGATGTAAAGCAGCGGCAAGAGGACGTCAAAGGCAGATTTGAATCGTTGAGTCGACAAAGAGTCCCGATAGTTGCGGTCCAGATGTTTTGGTATGAATGACTATGGAGCGAACGAGCTATAGTGAGCGGAGGTAGAAGCAGCGTTTCCGTTAGGCTGCTGGACGGTTAGACACTGAACCGCTGGAAAATTCAACCAAGTTCCAAGGACGCTGAAGCTGAAGCTGGGAGTGCCACTGGTCATTGGGTAGGGAACCAGGGTCGAGCCGAATAATTGTTTCCATAATCCGACTAGTAGACGCCCAAGAAATCCTGAAACAGTCAAAACGGGAGAGAAAGACGGCGAATATGACGACTTGATGATGAGATTCTCTGCAGGTGCAGCATGTTTGCGGCCAGATTAATTTGAGGTTAGTAGTTCAAGTTCAACGGTTTACGGCGATGAAGATCGGCGGCTGGAGTTTGCCTCGGAGTCCTGAGACTCCTGACCGTTGTGGCTAAAATTTCTTCGTATGCATGACTATTTGGCGAGCGAGCAATACGGAGAGGAGTCGGAAATGGCTTATTTTGTTCGGCTGCTAGGCGGTTAGACACTAGTACTAGACCACTGAGAGTTCAACCAAGTCCCAAGTCACAGGACCGAGACACCGCAACTGAATGCTGAAGCTGGGAGCGCCACTGCTTATTGGGTAGGGAACCAGATGATCGTCTCCATTGTTTTACCAGTAGACACCCGAGAAATCCTGAACAGCAGAACGGGAGAGAAAAACCGCGAAGATATGAGGCCTGAGGACTCCTTGATGTGGTTGATGGTAAAGCAGAACTGTGACAGTGACGCAAATTCTCTCAATTCCGTCACCGCCACTGTCCGAACCTTCATTCGGAAATATCCCGCGATGGATACCACAGCGGCCAACGATGAGACTCAAGAGATACTTTCCGAACCTGAAGAAGAGATTTATGGCCCAAAAAGACCTTTGCCACCTCCCCCAGTCATTGACCAGCAGCGAATAAGCCACTACATCCTCACTCAAAGAGATCGACCCGTTTCATCGTCAGTTTTTCCCGCATTTGAATTCCCCAAGTAGTTTTGAAGCTGATTTGTTGGGAATCAAACAGACTTGAATCCATGAAACGATATCTTGAATTCCCCGACGACATAGACTCACGCATCAACGAGCTCGAGCAGCAACACGCTGACGACCTTGCCCGGCTCTATACGGCTCTTGCGGAAGAGTATCTCGATGAAGCCGAGGATCGATATTATTCTCTCGACGAGAAGGTACTGCACAATGATATTAAAGTAAGTAATACACAATCACCTGTGCACCAACGCTTACCATCACTGACCCGCCACAGGCGTTATACTGGGATTTGCATGGTGAAAAGTCAGATCCACAGCCCGAGTGGGGTCGTGCCCTGGAACACACAGAAATTGCGTACCGCAGTCGTATGCAAGATTTAACGCGCCACATCAAAGCACGCGAACACAACAGAAAACTGGCCGAGATGGATTTCCCCCAGTCTATAGCGGATTATCGTCTGAAGCCTAGAGACACCCAGCATCGCGCCGCTCGGTTCTTGGTGTTAGACTCAGATGAACATAGAGACAAGATGATGTCTGAATTTGGCTGGGCCTGGAGGCAGGTAAATCCTCTGAAAAGGGAATATCAAGCAAATGAGGTGATTTTGTTTTGCTACGGAATCCTCTTGAATACTGTCAATACATACTCAACTCCCTCTTCAAGGAATTTCAACACGAAATCCGTGCTACTGTGGCAGAACTCGGCAGCATTTTTGATTATAGAAAGCGGTGATGTTTGGTCGCTTCAGCTTCCTCGTGGCCATAGCTTGCACTTGGAAAGATATATGCTAAGAAGCTGGCTCAAAGTTAAGGTTCCAAGTTCTAGTGATATCTTCTGAGTTAGACGACCATCGGAACAATAGGTACGTTTCTACTACGGTTGAAGTTTTACCTTGGCGTTTGGACAATCTGAAATCCTCAGTCATCCCGGTGCGTCCCTAGTTCCATCCCATTCTCCCGTCAGTGCACAAAGAAATGTGCGATGGACGGAATCATAGCAAGCTTTTTTCCAGTGATACTGACGCACCAGTGAGTGGTTGTTGCTTTATAGTAATCTAAACGGACCTATCATCTTGTGACCCCTCTGTTCGAAATTGTCTTCCCTGTGCTCAGAGCCATGTTTTCTGTACACTCGCTTATCCGGGAATGTCGAGCCGTAGCCTCTGCCCTGACCGCCTCCAGATACTGGGAATGGTTCATGTTGAATGAGAGAAATGACGTAAGTTTGATCATGATATGTCTGAGTATTTTTAGATCCTCCAGAAAAACATGACGACCCTCTGTCGTTCCCGGTAGCTCCCCCTCTCTTACCATGTCGTCAGCTAACTACGACGAACCTCAATCTGAAAAGCCCAACACCAGCCTGAGCCCTGGGCGATGGCATCTCGACCTATATCCCCATGTCGAAAGACATTCACCACACAGCGCACTGCGATTCGGCTCCTTCATTCATCCCACACATGCGACGCTCCACGCCGCCGCTGTTGAAAAACCCTTGAAATGGACGTCGAGAGACCATCGCAAACAACGCCATCTTTCCGAGGATCCGAGAAGTGGGCGAACGCGGCGACGCGTCGATACATGGCAGAAGCTGGCGAACATGGGACGAATTGAATACTGGAATATCAGTTGGTGGGTTGCAATTGTGAGTCGTATTGCATTCCCACAGTCCGTCGTCATGCACCTTTTGACGACGAGGGGGCGGAGGATATAATAGGCTTTCACTCTCGGGAGTATCGTCTGGGTCATCAACGGCTTCATCGCGTTCCTCCCATTCGTGAACACGCATGTGGCGAAAGACGACGTGGGCGGGGGATGGACTGCCTGGCTTGGCGCCACCATATTCGAGTTTGGCGCGCTTTTCGGATTGTGGGAGGCTTGGAATCGAGGAGATGCGGCGGACTTTGGTTGGAACGTAAGAAAGCTTGTCAACGGCAACTCAAACGATGTCGAGGGAGCCTCGGACGGCACTCCGGACACGGATGAAAAAACTCACACGAAACCGCACAAGAAGTGGATATGGTTCTCAAATGACGGGAAGTATTTCCATGAAATTGGTTTCTTGGCGGCATTCGTGCAATATTGGGCGGCTACCATCTTCTGGATAAGCGGGTGAGTGTCCAGTCGAGCAGTGTGGCATTCCATTTCCCTCTAAATGCGTACTTTTGGCAGTTTCACCGCTATTCCGACTATCCAGACTGCTATCATGCCGAAGCAGGGCCTCTTGGATGGAGTCTTCTGGACTCCTCAGGTCATCGGTGGAAGTGGCTTCATCATAGCTTCGTACATGCAATCCCCTCTCTCATCTATATCTTCTCATTCTTTCTCAGCTCATTGATGATGCTGGAGACACAGAAAAAATGGTATCTCCCTGCGCCAAACTCACTCGGATGGCATGTCGGATGTATGTTCTTCCCAAATCCATTGTATCGAGAGCACTGATCCAGTCCTGCGTAGTTTGGAATCTCATTGGGGGAATCGGCTTCGCCCTTTGTGGGGCACTCGGTTACGCCTTGAACAGTAGCAATGGCATTGCCTACCAGAGCTCATGCTCCACGTTTTGGGGAGGGTGGGCATTCTTAATAGGAAGCGTGATCCAGTGGTATGAGGCTGTCAATCCGGTGGAGACGTAAATGCATTTATTGTTTCGGTGCTTGGACTCTGTAATTTTTGACTGTTATGATACTCCTGCGCAAATCACTCTAGCAAATCGACGATAACAGGCTGCACTCCAGCGCCGCCTACAGTCACTGGCTGACCGTCCCTCATCTCATTATGTCCCGACGGCCAATTAGAGGCGTTCACGAATATAGTATGCTCGCCGTCTGTGACGGTCTCCTCAACAAGTTCGCTGACCAAACCACCCGCCATTTGAGAAGAGTTTTGCGCAGCGGGTTCTGTTCCTCCATCCCAAGAGTGCACGTATGCACCGCGGGCTTCGTGAATGTGTCCGAAGACGTGCAACCGGGGACGGAGGGTACTGATGCGAGCGCTGAGGGCTGGGCAGCCCGCCTTTGCGAGGTGGGTCGTGCGATCGAGGAGATTATGGGGCGGGCCATGAGTGAGTCTGTGATTTGTTCAGACGGGAATACAGTTGTGGGGTTCGAAGACTTGCAAAATGTCAGCTTGAGGGAAAGTGGATACAATAGCTGGAATCGAATGCTAAACGAGTTTAGACCATAGCTAAGGCGGACGCATACCTTCAGCATCAGCCGCATTGTAGCCGAATGCACGTAGTCGGGTACCGAAATTTGGGCTTAGCTGAGATAAATTCAATGAACGGGGGATTTTTGAAAGCAATAATGAAAATTGACCGGAGAACCATATACAGTCCACTCACGCCCTTCAGGTCGTGTGCGAAATTTATATTCCTGATCCTGAAGGTAGACTATATTGGCTGCCTTGGCTTGCGGGCCCGTCAGGAGCTCGAACAATGGATCTGGCGGCTTGGAAGTTGTCGACAAACCAAGTCGTCGCGTGAAGGGACGTCCCGACTCACCTCCCAAGCAGCGTCCTTTCCTTGCCGCCCTGTATGTATCCAGTTCGCATCATACCATTCTCTGTCGAGCCCAAAGTCGCGGTTTCCCGCAATTAGACTGCATTTTGATTTACATATTTCTTTGGAATGCAAGTGGATGAGAAGAAACCGACATTTTCACGGGGTGCGGGAGGGCATACAGCCATTCCATCGTACGTTTCAGATCGCGCAATGTGCCGCGTCGAGTGAGGTCGCCACTGTGCAGCAAGACATCGCCGTCGGGTACAGGGAAGGTTTGTGTATGCGTATCTGACAGTAGAACGAATCGGGTCCAAGACGACGTTAGCGTTGGTGAAGGCTTTGGAAGCGGCCCTTGAGCAGGATATTCGAGCTGGATTATGCTGGTGGGGGAAGTGATGTGCGTGCGACGAGGAAGAAAGATAGCTTGAGGTGCCATCGTTTTGACGCCCGTCACTTTTGTCAACAACTCCCACCGTGTTCGTCCTTGGCTCACCGACTTTGATAGACCTTGATAGTGTTACAAGGCTGAACCACACGAGTTACAGGAAGGCTATCCTTTGAGCCCACCATCCAGGCGTACCGTGTCAGCGGTGGCAGATGCCAAAAGCAAGATGCAAGTGCCAGAAAACGTGAGGAGGACCTGATGAACACTGCGACGCCTATCCAAAGCCACCCAGTCTTCACCACTCGATGCACACAAGAAATTGTTCGGGAGACCGAAGGGTCAACCGTGTATAGCTCAATGACAAGACACCGAACATATTTTTACTCTCGGGTTCATCTGATCTTGTGGGCGCACACCATAGTCCTCGTACTACCCTTCGACTCCGACCTCAATGGTGTCTCAGCAGCTTCTGTATCCTTTGGCCGTAGAAGTCACAGTTAGATTCACCTACTGTCTTGACCGACAACTGGAATGCATCGCGACGAAATATATCTGCGTCAAGGAATCTTATCATTCTGAATCTGAATCGGCCAAATGGACCCTCGTCCTGGCCGGTGGAATCTCACTGCGTACGCTTTTAGACTATCTACCTCTCCGATCTTCTGCTTCCTCAATTTCTCCAGTCCAAGACACCTGGATTCCCTTGATGAAGGAATTATTCAATTGTACCCCAGCCAAAATCAAATCAATTTGGGCAATCGAGCGACCTAACCATGGTGAAGTAGCTCTCCTCAACGCCGAGACGCTGAAAGAGCATTACTCTGTTCGCTGTAGGGTTCCCGTCTCGCCTGATTGACTGCTCTGATATATAGTGTTTAGTTCCTGGATTACAATATGCATATGCCATCCATACCTTCCTCACGTCCGGCATTCTGTCTTCGTCCGAACGCCAACACCTTATCGCGATAGGACACTCCGGCGGAGCAGGCGCCTTGTAAGTATAATGTCTCATATGTGCGCGCACCTTCGCGAGCTCACTCAAGATATCGCCAAGAATACAAGGCTTGGAGTACGGAGTGCTTGTAGGGCATGCAATACCTGTGAAAGCCCTCATCATGCTCGAATCGCCCCTTGTCGGCCCTGAAGCGTGGCCGTTCTTCGAGGAACTCTATCGGGGGGTACGCAAGTCTAACGCACAGCGCCCCACTTCTTGGGCTTCCAAGGCAGACGCTATGGCTTGGTTCAAGACTCATTTCCCTTGGAGAACATTCGATGAGGAGGTTCTAAGGATCGTTGAGGTGAACATCACATCGCCTATCTTGACGCCGCAATTTTCGATAACCTCTATATGCAGAACACGTATTTCATCCCAGATGCAGACAGACCTGGGTATATCACGACAAAGACCACGGTGGAACAGGAAACGGCTTGTTTCATTGACGATGGTACCCAGCTCAACGCGTATCCCTTTTTGAAGACCGTGCTCGACATTCTCCCGACACACATCATCGTGGGATCTATACAAGATATATGGTATCGTGTTCATTCATTCGTACCTGAAATGCGCGAGGCATTGTCAACAAAGCTACGCAGGGTCGCTGGGATGTATCCCTTGATCGAAGAGAATACTGAAAGCCTTCGCTCGCAATTAGCTTCGGTCACAACCATACCAGGGGTCGGGCACTATGTATGTGGGTTTCCTTTGGATTGGATCCGGACGGAAACCGACCGATCCATGTACAGCTTCCGGTCGTGCAACCACAGGAAACCGCGCGTAGAATTGCCCAAATAATCCAGGACCACGGTAACCTTGCGCGCCCGCGATTATAGATACAAACAATACTGGGACGATAAATATTAGTGTATTGTATATATGCGCTACCAAACATGACATCTAAGTTACTCCTACGCCTGAATGACTCAATGAGTGAATTGGATTAGAGTATGTATGGTTGAAGGTCTGACTCACGCGTTGAGTTGCTACGACCCGAAATACACGTTCAGCACCCATCGTGCGAGGTTGAAGCCGAGGAGGGAGACGACGTATCCTACGCCGAGAGGAAGTAGTGGGGCGAGGAGGAGGGTGGTGCGCGCGAGGAAGGGGAGGGCGGAGAGGCCGAGGTAGAGGCCGTAGATGTATTGTGCAAAGCTTTTCAGAGTATTAGTGAGATGATTGATGATTGATGGAAGAAAGGCAGCATACCCAGCAAGATACAGCGTGTTGCCTGCCCAGAGACATACCCAGTTGTCCCGGCGGATGACGGGGAGGAGGAAGAGCTGGGCCAGGTAAATTGTGAGGTAGAAGGGGAAGAAGGCGTGGTGTGGACATCGAAGGTGTAGCTGTTAAGCGGGGGGTAGATTGTTAGATTGGTGAAGTGTGAAGGGCAAGGAGGAGACTCACCCCCACTCGACGGATTCGTGGCGCGGGGTTGGTGGCGGGTATCGCGCACCGGAGTGTGTGAGAGAGGGTGCGGGTTGAGAAGGCGCGGGTGGAAGGAGAAAAGTTCGTGAGACTTGCCTAGAGAGACAGGTTAGTGACGGCTGTTCATTTCGGTTCGATGGTGGAACACGGTATTTTGTCCGCACTTGAAGTCCGACACGAATGAACGAGCCCAGGCAATCAAAATTCCGTTTGCTTAGCACAGGAAAAGCCTCCCAACGTCCATTTGGCTCCAAAATAAAGCACTCACCATAATATTGTGGATATTATGACCCCCGAGAGCAAAAAGTCACGAAAAATCATAAGCAGTGCGAGCTTCAATACTTCCAGCAGGCTGAACGAGTAGATGAGAAGACCCCAGGCTACAGCGGACACGCAAAGACACGCGGAGATGAGCACGAGGATTGCAGGGTCGTCGCGCGCCCAGGTGTTTTTGGTTTCTAGAAAATGTTTCGGATTTGGGGATGAAATGAAGCAACTTGGCCTACGTTTGTGAAAGTATACATTGCGGTACACCCTACGGGGCGCAATGCACAGATAGGTGAGCTGCCAGGCCGCGAGTTCAAAGTCCTAGAGTATTGCGTCGAGGTTACGGGAAAGCAGAGCCAAGTATGACGAGGTTGCTCACCATCTGGTGAAAGCGGTGAAGACGGCGGAATATGACGGGTATTCTGGGGGTCGACGAGGACGCCGAGGTCGGGGTAGGCAACCCACCGGCCTCTGCAGCGTAGGCGGACATGCTGAGGGCGGGTAAGTCGTGGAATTTCCGACGATTCATTATTTAATTTCATATTTAATTTCACTGAAATTTCCGGAAACAGCTACCTTACGTAAATAACCATGTGTGGTCGTGCTTGTTCCCCAGCCTCTGCGCTTTATTCTAACCTTCACCCCATGGCAGACGAGGAACTCGACTGGGACGACGACGAAGGCCTATCCGCCTCTCCAACCAAGAAAGACGAGGACGCTGTCTCTTTAGGTGACAGCGACGAAGGCCAGGAGGCGCTCGAAGTGGCGCCTGAGGCGCCCACAATCGAGGATACACCTATTCCACCGCCAACACCAAGTCCTGAAGCACCAGAACACACTTCTAACAAGCGCTCGTCGCGGCATAGAGGCGACAGAGACCGCGACCGTGACCGTGAGCGCCACAGGGATAGCAGAGACCGCGACAGAGACAGAGACCATGGTGGCCATCGGGAGCGAGAGCGAAGACCACAAAAGATGACTCTTGCGCCTCCCGTTATGCATGCTCTTCCACCAAAGCCTGTAACAACTGTCCCCGCCTTCACTCATCATATGAGCCACGGGGCCGGCATTGAGGCTACAATGATGGCACTCAGTAGCCTCAAAGACAGCAAGGACGGGGTGAGCAGCATGATCATCGTCTTGTCTGTTACTGAACCTTCTTTCGAATCAGAAACCCAAATCTACTTCAACACCAACCGACGGAGTGAGTGCTTTTCTTTTGCGTTTTTCTCTGTTCTCGTTTCTTGTTTCGCATGACACCATATTGTATGCAGGAGGAGGAGGAGGATTGCCTGCGCAGTCCCACATCTGGAGCAGCGACAGTGACGTTGTCTCAGTACCCTTGACTCCAAACTCCAAATCCCTTTCTTTATTGGTAGTTTCTGTGCCTCCTTCTGCTTTGTGTGGTGCACGACCACGTGGGCGGTAGCGCTGCATTTGACTTCAACTTCTTCTTTCATCTTATCCGCGAGATTCATAATAACTGACATGACATTCTCAGAAACCAAAATCCAGCGCAACCTCTAATGGCGCCGGAACTCCTGCTAATAATAAGAATAACTCTACAGACCGCGAACGTGACCCAGATGACTGGGACGCCCGCCAAGCATCCTCGTCCCGAAACCCACCATCTCCCAATTTCTCCCGCGCGTCACTGAAGGAGTCGTGGGAGCGACCGTCAGGCGACGACCGCGAACGTGGACGGCGCCCCGAAGACCGCCGTGCCGACAGCGACCATCGCGACCGACCGTCATCGCACGCCACACGCGGGGTTGGTCTCCTCGTTACCCTTCTCCCTACCCCCGTCTCTTTACACTACTTCCTCTAGCTTCAACGTCGCGACGAGTCAGCGAGTCAGCATGATAGCAGCACAGTTAGTCAAGACGACCTGTCCTACCAGGACCGTCATTACCGGCCTTCGGAGTGGCCAGCCTCTGCATCGACGTCAGCTCCGCCGCGTAATTCTGACCACAATGTCCATAGTAGCAGCTCTCGAGCCCTGTCACCGCCGCCGCGCGCGCGCAATGGCCGTCGCGGAGCACGTGGAGATGACCCAAGCGGCGGCAGTGGGCGATGGTCTCCACCCCCACCGCCGAATCCTAACACCCTCCGTTCTGCTTCAGGCTCCATGTCGACTTACCCGGATGCTTCAAGTGATTTTTCCTCCAAGCGCGCGCCGTCCGGCACACAAGGATGGGGCCCGGATCGCGGCGACCGAGAGCGTGAACGGCCTAACCGCGATGCGCGGGACTCGACACGAGGTAACCTGGAGCGTGAGCGTGACCAACGAAGCATGCAGGGACACGACGAGCCAAGAGATCGCCGCGGATACGGCACAAGCGCAGAAGAGGGTCGCGAACAAGAGCGACGAGATGGCCGGGATCGCGAACAGCGCGGGGCGCGCGAGCGTCCGGATGGACTTGCGTCGCACAAGGACTCCTCTGATGTCTGGCCAAAAGAGCGGGACGGCCCGCCGCATCAATTTGACCGCAAGTACAATGATTTCAAGCAAGATAGTGGCTACAGTGGTCGAGATTCACCGCCGCCGCACGACAACAGCATGATTCCAAGTCTGCACAGTCAGACGCAGAGTCGTTCCCGCGAACAACAGCAACACGATTCCCAACCCTCAATGCGTCATCGCGACCCACCTCGCGAGCAGCGCTCGATGATGTCTGCTCCCAGTACGTTGACTCTCAATCCTCAGACCTACTGCCCCTTCCTACTCCTGCTTCGCCATCGCCACTCGTTGTCTGTCCCTATACTGCGCATATAGGCCGTTTCTGTGAATGGGTTGTCTGTCGCGGGAGGTGGACGTCACGTCCAAGGACTTCCGCAACGCTACCCTAGTCAGTCAGTCACGCATTAGTAATGCGCGCTAGGACTGTCCTGGCGTGGTGTCAGTGGGATGGGATATCCACTCCTCGGCGTACCTTCTTCGTCATCTCTGCGTGCTCGTCTCTTACCTACCCTCCACCTCCCCTGCACGAAATTATTTTCTTGCCTTCATTGCTTGCCTTCTTCCGTCCTTCCCCCTTCTTACCAACGCCTCTACTCTTCTGTTTCAATAGGAAATAACCGCAGGTCACGGTCACGATCGGGGTCGCCGCCTCCTCAGCAACAGCAACGAAAACGGGAGAAGTCGCGCTTTGCACCCGCGCCTGCAGGAGAAGGAAGTGGAAGTGGGGGTAGTAGTGTGGTTGGGGCTGCTGCATTGATAGCTAACCAGGCAAGCATGGAAGTGACGTCTGTGGTGGAAGCGTTCGGACTAAGGTCTACGAGCGCGGTGGACATGTTTGTGCCGGATGAGTTGCTGGAGGATGCTAAAGAGGCAGAGAAACCTGAACTCAGGAAGGAGAGGGCTACGGAGCAAGAGGCGGAGGTGGAGCGAGTGGAAGAGAGGGTTGCAGAGCCGCCAAGGGAAATCCACGAGCCAAAGGTCGAAGAAAGCCCGAACCGTAGGTTCATCTTTTCATTGATTGTCGTCCGTTACTCAAGTACGATTTGCTCTGCTTCTCAGGTCCAAAGCGAGCTCCTCTCCCTCCGCAATCTCAGATTTTCAAGGGTGAGAGGCGGCATGGCAGCAATCGTTCGGCGTTTGGGCCGGCATCTATGCCACCAGTGTCAGCGAGGTTCCCGCCTCCGAGCGACCATGCGCCTTCAGGCCCCCGAGACACGATTCCTCCCCCTGTGGAAAGACTGCCTTCTGGTCCGCGCCGATCGTCAAGTCGCGGGAGGTTTACTGGTTCCGACGCTATGCAAGTCGACACGAATATTCCTTCTGGGTCCACGAACGACCGTGAGATGCAACCCTCGCCACAGCAGCTGCAGGCGCTTGGACCGCCTCCGCGGGCTCAAGCGCCTTCAGGCCTCGTTCGCACGGGATCGGGGATGTACGCGGACCGCGAATCGTCGTCGTTGAATGCGCAGCAGGGATCGGCTTCGGCTTCGACGGATGGTGGGAGTGTCCCGAGGGGTCCGAGAGCTATGGCTACGCCGACGGGACCGTCATCATTTGGCTATGGACCTAATGCTGGACCGAACGGGTTCGATGGCGGTGGCGGTTTTGGCCGAGGACGGGGTCGTGATAGATCGCCTCCTCATATGGGCGGGTATAACGAGAGAGGGCCACGCGGGAGTGAAGCGTTCCGTGGAAGAGGAGTGAGTTTATCTTGTTTGTTTTCTAGCCGCTTGTTTGCTAATGGTTCCTGCCTTCAGAGAGGTTCTGGGTCAAACAATGTCCCTATCGGCGTGCGACCGGCACCGAACGCTGCTACAGGCGAGAGCCATTATCTACCCGCCCCCGGACCGCCTATGAATGGATTCGACTCGCCATTTCCACAAGATAATGGGTACCGCGGAAGAGGAAGACCTCGCGGCGGTGGTCGAGGACGTGGACGCGGAGGACCGGATCTCGCTCCGGTGTCGAGTAGGTCGATTCCTCAGATGGGACCTCAGCAAAACAGTTATCGGCCTGACAACCTGCCGGAAACTGAGCCTGGCCGTTATGATCCTCCGGTGCGTCTTGCCGTTGTCCATGCAACAAATCTTGTTGAGCATATTAACAGCCAGAACGAAATGTGTCACCTTCATATTCACGCAAGGATTATCCTGAAGAACCAGTATGGTGTTCTGTGGTTCCAAAACAAACTAATCTGACATGTCGTCTTTATAGCCTGCTCGATTTGAACGGGAACCAGCGCCGCACAGGCGTTTTACGGAGAATGAAAGCGCCCCGCCCTCAATGCCTCCTCCGCCGTCCAGACAAGCACCTGTCTCATCAAGCTGGGAATCAAACGACGGTCATGATCGACCCGAGCGATTTTCAACGCGGTCGGAGGGCGACAGCGCATCTATGGATGGACGGAAACTGGAACGCGATCGTTTTCCGCCTGGGGATGGACCGCCTCGGGTCCGCAGTCTCGAGGACCGACTTGGAGCGCCATCGTCAAGTGACCGTTACACTCAAGAGCCACGTCCTACCTCTCATCCTCTGCCTTTGAATCCTACCCTTCGGCGTGATATTCGCGACGAGTACCCAGATGACCCAAGGCAATCTTCGAGTTATGGACAGTCCCAGCCATTCCACGGCCGTCAATCGCCCGAAGTGGACCGTCGCGATTCATTCCGCCCAGACCACGACTCTTACTCACACAGCGATAACCTTGTTGATCGCGTAGGTGGCTATGACAATGGTGGACCCAGTCGCCCTCCCAAGAGCGGCCGCAGAATGCGTGGGGACCCAGTCCTCGACAACAATACTGCGCAAGGCCATGATGTCTCTTCATCTTCTCACAATCGCATGGAAGGCGTAGTCGAACATAGTCAGCGCCCATCGGGTCTGCATAGGAGCGTCTCGCTTCTGGAGCGATTGGGGGAGGGTGGAGCGGACGGCAAGGCTGGAGGCTTTGATGAGCCGCCGTCGTTGCGCGATAGAGTGCAGATACCGAGCAAGCGTGATTGGGATGATGGCAGTCGGATGGACTCGAGCCCGGATCGGTATGGAGGACGTGAGCCCTATTTCGAGGCCGAAGAAGAATCTGCTGCCAAGAAGAGAAGGAAAAATGGAAAGCCTCGACGACTGAGGAAGGGAGGCCCGGCTTGAGTGACTGATGCCAAAATATGATTCTTCAAGTGTTGCTAATGTAGATCGAGGTTATGATAATTTTGCTAGGCTATTGCTTGTTGCATCTTGTTACACTGTACATGAAACTCTTCAAACGGTTGTTTGTTCTTTCGCGCGTTCAGGTAATGCTGGGAAAACTCCAGTAAATTCAAGTCCACGAAAACAACTACAGTACACCAGACATGAACGATATAATCATTCAGTCTTGACCTTGGCATTCCGAGCCAACTGAAAACCTCATTCAGCTCCCCACATCTCCAAGCAAGCGACGACCCACCTCCTCAAAAGTATCCTGATTCCAATGCGCACGAACAAAATGCATGTCCTCCCTCGGCATCCACCACTCCAGAAACAAAAAGAAAAGACAATCCACAACCAACATGATGGTATATATGGGCCCCGCAAACACCCCCAGCGACATCGTTCGCTGCATACGTTCCCACAGATCTATCGCCGGCGCCTTCAAAGCGGCATCGTAGACCGCTTCGGTGCGCTCGGCGACTTGTTCCCAGTCGTAGAACGTCTTGATGCGCTCGTGTGCGAGTAAGGGATCGTGTTTGCCCTCTGAGACGATGCGGATGGCTTCGCCGATTGCGCGGCAGACGTCTAAATCGCGTAGAGAGAAGAGAATGTTGGATCGGGGAGGAAGTTGTATTTGTATTTGGCACGAAGACACTCACCGTCTTCGTCGGGGTTGGCAAAGCTGATCATGTCTTTGGGTAGGATTTCTGGAACGCCGCCGACGCGGGTGGAGACGACGTAGAGACCGGCGCAGGCTGCCTCGAGGATGGCGATGCCGAATGACTCGGTTAGCGCTGTGCTCATGTATATTGATCCCTGGGTGAGAACCTGCGCCGATTCAGTGCCCGTTCGTGGGTATACTAAGAAAAGGAAGATATGATGATGTACAGAGCAGACGTCCGTATGGCGCACGGGCCCCAGTAATTTGATACGGTCTTGCAGAAGGTATTTTTCTCGCATTTGGAGGATGTCGATGAGTTTGGGGCCGGCACCGCCGATGATGAACCGGACGTTGGGGAATTTGTGGCAGATTCGAGGGGCGGCGGCAACTAAGAGATCGATGCCTTTGCGGTATACGAGTCGAGATAGGAAGACGATTGTGACTGGAAAGAATTAGTCGGCGTTCACAAGATTATTTAGGAGACCTCACTTGTCTCGGTAGATTTGGGGGGAGATGGCTTGAAGCGCTCTGGTATCAAAGCATTCGGAATGACGTATACGTTTTCGTGAACACGAAAATCTGGAGGGTCTGATTCGGTGATATTATACAGCCCTCCACGTAGAGCCGTATTTTCACGGCTGAAGGCGCAGGTCAATGAAGACTCAGTGCAACTTAACAAGCGAGGTTCCTCACCCAGTATGCGAAACGCAAATCACAGCATCCACATGTTTAAGCGTCCCGATCATGAGCTTGTTTGTCAGTATGCTCGCCGCGTCGTCAAAGCCGAATAAACTGTGATCGGTGAACACCGAACGGACGCCCAATAGATGGGAGTGGAGGATGCCTTCGTGCCCGAGAGCGGAGAGGCTCGCGTGGGCGTGGATTAGATGGATGTGCTCGCGGATTAGGATGGTCCGGAGGTAGGGCAGGAAGGTGAAGAAATCGGGGAGCGTTGCGGAGGAGGCGATGGGGACGAAGGGGATGTAGTAGACTTTGAGAGAGGGTACGAGCCAGCGGATTCCGACGCGGTCTGGGGGATGGCTGTGGGTTATCACAATGACCTATAGAGCTGGATAATGAGTGACTCTCGCTCAAACCCAGTCAAGAAAGAGAAAGGTACCTACTTTGTGACCGCGGCGAATGAGATTCGCGCTTAGCATGTAG
Organism: Favolaschia claudopus; assembly: GCA_037176885.1. Lineage (NCBI taxonomy): Eukaryota > Fungi > Basidiomycota > Agaricomycetes > Agaricales > Mycenaceae > Favolaschia > Favolaschia claudopus. The sequence goes on along the minus strand of JAWWNJ010000010.1, from coordinate 2,267,893 downwards.
ACGTGGTTCTCCACGCCGCCGACTGCTGGGTGAAAGAAGTCGGTGATCATTCTGAATATTTTCTCAGCAAATGATGAGATTTACGCGTTTATGCTAACAAACATACGCGATGGAGATGGGATTCATCTTTGTTGGATGCGTCGACGTATTGGCCTGTATGATACTTCGTCAATGCCGTTTTGTACACTGTTACTCTAACTCGAGCATTACTATTTGGCTCGAATTCGACTCTTCGGGCCCCGCGCGGGGAGACGAAGCTTCAGAGGACGTAGAAGTTGAAGGGTCGCCATTAGAAGGAGCCAGTTGCGCAGTTTCAGGGCTGTCGCGAAGCATACTGATTCAACTATAAGATAAGGGAGATCGCGAGTAGACAGCTCTCCTGTGAGAGTGAGGAGGAGAGAGTGTGAGGATGTGTGTAAGTAGGGATGTTTCCAGCGGTCTACGAGCGCTATAAGTGGTAATATCAGTGAGATGTAAACGGCGGTTATGAGTGAGGTGGGTGTGCGGGTGGAGTTGGGCCGGAGGCCGATTCGCTGAACTGAACGCGCCAAAAAAGATCGGGCGGTAAGCGAATCGGGCGGGAGGATGGCGAGCGGCCCAAATCCAGTACGCACAGTTCTTGGGTCTTGGACAAGGAAACGACCGAAGCAACCAAGCGTGAGGAAAGAAGAGGAGAGGGTGGGTGGGCGAAAATAAGGTCGAGAGGCGCGTAAGAGGGGCGGGGAGGGGACGCGTCGAACGCGTCTGTCAAGGAAGCAGCTATGTCACGTCACAGGTAACGCATACTATCTAATCTCCCTTATCTTCCACTAAAGCCAGCCGCTCGCAAGCTCGCGTGGGTTTAGCTCGCACCAAGACATGCTAGCAATTGACAAGTGCAGCACTACAGCGCGTCCCGCGTTGATCTTGTGTCAAAGGTTGAGGTTCGAGTGAAGTAAGGATCAATAAGTACAAACACTACAACGCCAAAATCCGTAAAAGGCAATTTTTCGGAGAATGACAGGTTAGCGCTTAGCCTCGAGGGAGAAATATATTGACTGTGTTGTTCTTCCGTATGTGTTTGCGATTACCCGAATGGGCGCGCTCAAACGACATTCCAATTCCACACTCCATAATTCCGTTGGACCGTTTTATCCGCGTAACTTGGAATTCGTCTGATCTGAGAGCCGTTTGCCTAGAGTACCACTGAATAAATGGGTTGCCTCCGGGTATTATAACATGAATAGGTAAGCTCTGAGCCGTAAAAAGTGCGGCATGTTATGTTTGCGTTGTGTACGCGTCTAGGCCTCGGCTCCGCGAAATTCAAACAATTCGCGTGGCCACACCGTCTGTCCAATTCTGAACTCCCCCTTTGCGACCTCTCTCCGGCATACCCTCTGTGGCTACTATGTCAAACTCCGCAGCGAAGAGCCGCAACACTCTGGAGCTGCGGAGTGCAGTGCTTCTATGTCCACTGGCACGTCCGTGACAGAGGGCACAGAACGAAGGCAGAGCACGAGTGGTTTCGATGATGATCTGCAAATGCGTATGGCTTGGAGTGGCCACTCGGATCGAGTGCTGAGGGCCTGAAACGACGGAACATCCTATTGCCCCGGAGAGCCGATGTAAAGGCATCGCAGAGCGGGCAGTGTGAAGACGTCGAGGAGGGGACGGTTCGTATAATAAGTATAGAATGAAGGAGTGAAGACGAGGAAGTGTGAGCTGCGGCGAAAGCGTCGGCTCTACGCGATCAGCGTACAGAGTTGTTATCGTCAAAATCTGGAGGTTTGTCGTTTCCTGCAAGATTTTGAAGCAGCTCGAAACAGTTTGGGACGCAAGTTCCAACTTCGTCAGTTGAATCCACGGCAATGCGAGAAGGGTCATATCCACGAAACCTGATAGCCGCTAATTGGTGGATGCCTGGAAAGTTACTCCGGGTCGCAGGGTATACATAGATTTTCTAGGAGCTATAGGTGAACGGAAGGGCTTGCGGGGCTGCGAATAGTCCAAATGCTGCGCCTTTGCCCTAGATAGCAATTGCGGCGGAAATCATCGACCCTTGGCTCGTGTTTGAGCAGAGAAGAAAGGCTCGACCGGCCAAAAGCAACTCGCCAGATTGGTCGGGGTCGGGTGTAGAGACGTAGAATAACTATAGATGGCTGGCAGTTCCTATGGTACTTGACGGGCTTCAAGTTGCCAGCAAAGCAGCCGACTGAATCCTGGGCTTATCATGGTGGCCGGCAGCAGCTACAAATCGGATCCTCCGAGACATCAGACGCATCTTGTACGAGTAGGTAGAGCGCAAGTTGAGGAGCAATAAGAATGAAAGCAACGAACGTGCGGTAAAAGCAAAAGATATCCAAATGCGGATCACTGAGTCGTGAGCTGCTTCTTCCTTTCTTCTCCCCACCACCTTCTTCTCCACTTCTTTCACCTCTTCGGCGTCATGTCCACCATCGCCGCCGACACCCCCCAGGTCGTCGACGATGAAGCGCCCGGCCCCCCCATCTCCGTCCCTGAGTCCGGCGAGGGCGAAGGCGGAAGACTCAAGATGATCGTTCAACTCGTCAAGAAGTCTCTGGGAGTCAAGGATATCGCAGCTATGTCTGTCGTCTTGCTGCTGGTAGCTCTTGAAGTTGCTTCTGACGAGTGGCCTTTGTATTCAGGCGTATCTCATTGCCCGCGTCACTCCTTGAGCCAATGCCTAATCTCGAATATTGGCAGTATCTCGATAGACCAGACATGTTTGCTTCGTGAGTTGCTGGTTTTATAGGTTTTTTTGTCTCGTCTTATGTTCTGGTTAATAGAATCAACGACTCCGATGACCCCTTTGAACGCATACTCGCTCTTATTCGCTTCGCTTTCACGAAGGATCTCAAATTTGTGGTGAGTTACCAACATTTTCGCTGTCGATGTTGGAACGGAATGTTGTGGCCACGGAACTGCTGAACGTGCGATGTTGGGGAGAGCTCGACACTGTACACATCGCTGCGCCTCGAAAGCGCACCCTGTTTTCGGGTATGCTTGGTCATCGGTCTCTGCCGTTTCTTGTGTCAGTGTCGGCGGAGTATCTGTGGCTGCTGTGTACCGGGGGAGCGGCGGACTTCGGATGTGTGGAGTGTGCAAAGCCGTTATCGGTCTCTAGCGCTTCTTGGGGCCGAGAAAATCTTGCAAGGTGGACGGAGCTAAACTTTACGGCCACTGGCGCATACTGCTAGTGTGCTTGGCACAGTCGCTTGGACGGGATAATCATGGCTACAGATATGCTGCCTGTACCACCGCTGCGCCGCGGCAGGCGGTGCTGTCCCTGCTTCGCATTGTGCTTGACATTAGGCGCAGCGTAAACTCTCTCTTTCTCTCCAAACTTCGCGTTTCCCTGGGAAATGGACTATCGGCTTTCGATCTGGCTCGCTATCCGTGATGGAATGGAAGACGAGTTGGCCTACCCGTCATTTTTCATCGAGTTTCTCGCCGTATGCTGTCCGATTTCTTCTTTTTCCATCTTGTTGCTCTTCATTCGAAAATGCTCAAACCCGTTCATAGCACGGCAAAGTTTGCAAACCATACAACTCTGTTCTCGGTGAACATTTCCGTTCTCACTGGGACGTAATTCCTGCCAAGTCCCCGATCGTGTCCGCTCCTCCCTCCATCTCTCCATCACTCTCCTCCAAGACCGAAACCGCCAGCATCAAGAGTGGCCGCAGCTCCAAGAGCATTCGTACCAGCCTCGGAAGCTCAAAGAACGGGAAATCGCCTTCCACCGCAGCCACCTCGCTCGAGGCCCCCATGTCGCAGCTCAACCTTGCCTCTGAGAATTCGGAACGTGTTATCTTCCTGACGGAGCAGGTTTCGCACCATCCGCCTGTCTCCGCATTCTACGCGTCGTGCCCCACTCGCGATTTGGAGATGTACGGAATCGACCAGATCAGCGCCCGTGTCTCGGGAACGACACTTCGTGTCTCGCCTGGCGGGTACAATAAGGGAATATATGTCAATATCACGGGTGGGCCGGGCGAAGGGGAGCAGTATAACATCACGCACCCTATTGCGTTTGTTAACGGGCTGCTGAGGGGGAGTTTCTATGTGACTATTTCCGACTCGACTATTATCTCGTGTACTAGCACGGCGGGGAAGCAGCGGTTCCGTGCGATAATTGAATACAAGGAAGAGGTACGTCTCTCTCAGTCTTTTCAAAAACTCGAGTGGCTGCTAATTACTTCACCCAGTCATGGTTAGGGAAGGCACATTTCTTGTGCGAGGGTGTGGTGCATACGATTGTAGAGGGCGAGACGCAGCACAACGAATGGACCAAGGTCAAGCACGTCCCGCCAGCGCGCGTGGTAGCGGTATTCGACGGTTCGTGGCGCGGGCGGATCCGCTGGCGTCGTGTCGGGGTCAACTCGTACCCCGACACGACGCCCTCCTCTTACTCGTCGCCCTCGCCGTCGCATGTGTCGCTGCTCCCTCCGCCCGGGGACGTCTCCGCCTCTGCCGCGTCGTCGCGTCTGGACATCACTTCCGCGAAGGTGGGCGGTGCGGGGGAGGAGCAGGAGTGGGCGACTTTGATCGATTTGTCGACGACGAAGGTGATACCGAAGACGGTAAGGCCGCTGGAGAAGCAGGTGGCGTATGAGAGCCGGAAGCTGTGGGATAGTGTTACGTCGAGGTTGTTGAAGAAGGAGTTTGGTGATGCGACGAAGGAGAAGGTGATTATAGAGCAGAGGCAGAGGGATCTTGCGGCGGATAGGAAGAAGAAGGGGGTTGAGTGCGTCCTTCCGTTGTTGTTTCTTCTTTTTGGTCGGGACTGATCTGTTCGTGTATAGATTCATCCCCAAGTTCTTTGAGCCCGGGCTAGAGAACGGTTATTGCGAGCTTACAGCTGCTGGCCGCAAGGCTGTCGAGGAGGAACTGGCGGAACCCAAGCAGTACGACTAGACATTTGGGTTGGTTTTAATGACGACGATCGACTGAATCATGGACTACTTTCGTAATGAGCTACTACACAGTACACAGTGGGATATGACACGACCCCCCCTTTGCATGGTACATACACCATAGATTATCATTCTTCTCGCTATTTCGGCGACGACTCATCCTCATCCATCACCATCATCGTTCTTTGTTTTCCACTTGCATGTACATTTATCATTTTTCTGCACGCCCATGATATCTATGCGCTTGATGATTGAGAGGGTCTCCTTGCTCATAATGATAATTTCCTTTTCTGGATTTTGGCGTTGTGTTGTTTGTGCCTGTTGATTTTGATTTTGGACTTGACTTTTACTTCCACATGACCACTGCGAGTCGTATCCGTTTTCTCGTTCACTTTTGTGCTATTGCACTACCAGCCTGCGTTTCGACCACCCAACTTGATGGACACGAGAATTGTTGTCTGCTCATCGGTTACTTGAATACTTCCTCAGGTTTTTGTCCGACGGACGCACTGCGCAGTGCACAGGCGGCAGGATTGATTCGGGTCATGTCAATCCTTAGTTCAAGTATCAGCCTTATTTGCCAGCGTACTAGCGGAACCTCGAAGTTACTTCAGGAGAAACACCATCAGTCGCTCCAGAATTGTCAGGATCTCGTCAGCGTAGAAAGCATACACCAGCGCGATTGCATTCCTCTATTCCACCCGCCTCTCCATCGCGTGCCCGCACGCATTGGACCTATTTTTGCATATCTGACTGTCGGTGTTGGCTCATGAGATTATCACACCGACAGATGGCCGTGTACGTACGCGCCCATGACACAGTACAAACAGTGGACCCACAATGTCCCTTCTGCACTATCATGTGCGGGCTGCGGCATGCGTTCTAACCTAAAGCTCGATCCCGCTTCTGATCGACGCGCCTGACGGGCATGGAGCCACACTGCTGGGATTCGGTGGTTTCAGGACTAGCCTCGGAAACCCGCGATCCTTCTCAAGAGTTGGACGTAATTCTCAGCGGGCCCTGATCCAGTTATAGAATATCTATACCCCGCCCGTTTTGAATTCGCCGTGAGGTCACCGGTAGGTCAATCACCTATTCGTCCCTTACCCCACCATGCTACTCGATGAGAAGACAATTATTTTCGCAGCTGGTGCCGTCGCACTTGCAGCTCTCTACTTTCTTTGCCTCAAGTCAGATAATCCTCCACTGCCGCCTGGTCCTCGCGGCGTCCCCGTATTGGGAAATGCTGCTGATTTGCCGCGGTCGCATGCATGGCTCAAGTTCACAGAATGGGCAAGCACATACGGTATTGTTCGAATCGTACTCACAACTTGTCTCTCTCACCCATCCTTGTTCCGAATCCTAGGTCCCATCGTACATCTTCGTATCCTCGGCAAACACATCATAATTCTCAACGACGTGAATTATGCCATCGACATGCTTGACAAGAAGAGCCGTATATACAGCAATCGCCCCAACCTTGTGATGGGTGGAGACATGGTTGGGTGGGATGAAGGCCCTGCTCTTATTCAGTTTGGCAAGAAATGGATCGAGTACCGCCGTCTCATGGCGCAGTTTCTTGGCACACGGTCTAAGATCGAGACGGCTTATAGTGATGTGATCGAAAAGACGACACATTCGTTCCTGCACGGCCTGCTGCAAAGCCCGAAGAAATGGAAAGGGCATGGTTATAGGTGTGTGATGCTTTTCTTCAAGCCTGACCAGCCTCTCAACACTTCGTTATAGATTTGCAGGGGCCATCGTGCTCAAAATTGCATATGGATATGAAGCGAGAGATCACGACGACCCTTTGGTCAAGTTGGTGGACGACGCGATGGATCAGTTTTCCGAATTGACAGGCACAAACGCTTTCGCCGTTGACACATTTCCCTTCTGTGAGATTCGGTCCATCTTTTGTACGTTTTGTGATTCATTATTCCATTCCAGTGAGATACGTTCCTCAATGGTTCCCTGGTACCGAATGGAAACAGAAAGTGGAGCCTTACCGCACTACCCTGCAGACCATGCTCGATGCGCCGTTCGCATGGATCAAGGAGCAGATGGCGAGTGAACTCCAGCTGTGGTCCATTTGTCTGATCATATATTTCAGGAACGGGGCAGCTCGATGTCGTGCTTCGTGTCGGATCTTCTCGAAACGAATGAATGTTTGAGCCACGACGAAGAGCGCACCGTCAAATGGGCAGCTGCTGGAATTTACAGCGGTGAGTGCCTGAGTGGGTTATTCTTTCGTTCATACTGAAGAAAGGACTGAATCGAAAGGTGGAGCTGAGACTGTGGGTCCAATTTCCATCGGAAATCTGATATGACTGAAAATTCCCCGCTGGTTACAGACGGCGGCCGTCGTCGAAACTTTCTTCTTGGCCATAATTCTACAGCCAGACGCTCAGCGTAAAGCGCAGACCGAGATCGATACCGTACTTGGGTATGGAACGGTCCCCAGATTGACAGATCGTTCACGTTTACCCTACATGGATGGCCTGTTCTCGGAAATTCTGCGCGTGTATAGCATTGGACCGACAGGTGCGAACGATGTATCTCAACTGTAGCAGTGCGTTGTGTCTCAGTGCCCGGTGCACAGGTCTCCCGCATGTCGCGGCAGAGAACGATGTACATAACGGTTATTTTATCCCCAAAGACTCGATTATCGTCACAAACAACTGGTGTGTTCAACCATAATACGCAGATTCCGCCTTCACCTTTGTTCAGGCTTTTTTATCGCGATCCCAACACATATGCCGACCCCGAAACTTTTCGGCCTGAGCGTTTCGTTGAAACTACTATGCACATAAAAGAAAAGGACCCTCGGGATATACTTTTCGGATACGGGCGAAGGTAAATCTCGTGTCTCGATTTTTGCTGGCGGGACACTCACCCCGACGCCTGTTGTAGAGCTTGCCCGGGTAATTCCCCATCCCCTCAATTTCTTCAAAAATAATAGCACCCTGCAGGTATCCATCTCGCGGACGCGGCCTTATGGCTTTCGTTCACCTCCGTATTGGCATTCTTCGATATCCGCGCGCCGATGAAAGATGGCCGCCCCGTCTTTCCTTCTGGGAAGTTCTCCGATGGCAGTATCAGGTACGTACGCTTTATGCAGCATTCGTTCTTTGATTTATTCACAACTATTGTTTAGCCGACCCCAGTCGTTCGAGTGCGAGATCACTCCGCGAGAAGGGGCCTCTGAGGTGATACGGAGGGTCGTGGAGGGTTAGTACAGTATTTCCATTTCGACAACAGTGTCACCCGTGCCAGAGCAAAGGATCTTCGAAAGAGGAATGGGACGAGCAGCGAGTTTTTGCAGTGGTTTGGAAAGCGGGAGCGCAACTTGGTCAGTCGGTCCATAGCCCGGTGGCCAAAGTCTGATAGATCCTCGAATATTGAATGCGGAGCTTGACCGTTGCCTAGTGTTGAGTTGTTGCAACGGCAAGAGTAGGATGCATGGGTGCTACCGAGTCCTAGCCCAAGTGGTCTCGACTGCAGGGCTCAATAGGCATCAGACACATAGTGAATACGGCGCAGCGTAGACGGTACTAAGTATACTGCGTCTGTGGAAAAGAACCAGGGCCCACTCAGAATCAATAAAACGCGTCAGACGTACAAGCAGGGAAGAAAGAGGGGGAATGTGACGACGATCACATGATGCGCTGTCACGCGTTTTCACTGTCACTCAACGAGCATGATTGAATATTGAATGTCCCTGAATCTGCGCGGCTACGCACTCGGACGCACTCTCAACTGCTTCAGGAGAGACTCAATACCCATGTAACGCCCACTCGCCCACTCGCTTCCTCATTTACAACAAACTTGACACTTGGTGGGTCAATCTTCAATTTGAGTCCTACCGATCGTCATCCTAGATTCCTAATGATCCTTCCTGCAACCCCTTTGAAGAGCTTGCTGGCCCCAGGCCAAGCACAAGGTTTCGATCGCGAGTCTCAGTATGCATTGTCTCTGGTTTCACAGTAACTTTGTGTTCGCTGGAGGTGATAACGGACGGCATTCCATAGTCACCAACCCCGAGGTAAGCCTCCTTTTCCTGTCGGTGTCTTGCGCATATTTTTCGCGAAAAACAGGCAGCCTCAACGTGCAAGCTTTTCATGACTGTGATCGAGTCCGGAAACTTTCCTAAAAAAGAAATTACCATTTTCAATCCGTTCAAAAGGCGTTTGCGGTGGTAGGTTTTTGTTAATATCCGGGCTGTATTCGATCTCGTTATTCTTTGCAGCTGACTGCAGAAAAGACAAGAAGAGACAAGAAGGCAAAGACGATTTACGACGGAACTACAAACGAACGGCCAACTGGGGAATGATGTGATGATGATCTTTGTTGCGTGATCGAAGAAAGACAATAAGGACGACAGTGATCTTGAAATTGGACGCAGACAATTGAAGCAGCGGGCAGGCGCACGCATTGCTATAAGGTTCAATCACCGATTCGTCGAACCCATCTCACTCATCGCCTTCCTTCCGGGTCCCCACTTCCTTTCTCAGCTCTTCTCCCCCCGCCATGCCTGTAGACAATAACCTCAACCTCGATACGGTTAAAAGCCACTCTCCCGAGCACGATCGTGACTGTTCCTCGCCAAAAATGCCCCGCTGCAGGTCTGGCGCTTCAATGTCCTCTTCCCCTCCCTTGAAACCCTCCGACATTTCGACCGCATCCTTATTCACTCCTCGAGCATTCCCCCCTCCTTCTCTGACTGGCGTGCCTGTCGAGTATATTATCGACCAACTTCATACTTTCGCTCCCCACTATTGGAACAAACCCGATACAGCCGACTGCACTATCGGTGTGTCTTCCCTCGGTGCTCTGACTCAATCTGTGTCTGACTTCGCTTGCAGTTATTCCAGTACCACATCCACGCGGGAGGGCTGGGTCCTCTTTCTCAGGGGATATGCCCGCCTTTTCCATGTCGAGCGGTTCCGAAAAGGGTCGACGAGTCACCGAGCCCGCTTTGAATTCCGTGCCTCGAATATCGTTGAAGGTACGTGCACACACGCGATATATCCCATTCCTTTCTCACTTTTTTCTCTCCAGCTGCACATGGACTATTTGTCTGCGCACTCCACCTTCCTTCGAGGGCTGTTCAGCGGAGCATCGTCACTCGATCTCATCAGCAGCGCTGCCCTTTCCGAAGCCCCCTCGCGGCCAAGTACGTCAGGGCAATTCGCTGTCCCAGAGAATCGTCTCCCCCGCCTCATGCCATGCGATCCCTCACACCCCGTCGTATTCCTTCCTGTCCCCGACCCATCCTCCATGCACCTCCTCGTACACTGGATGTATTTCGGGAGCACATCCTACATCGAAAACAGTCTAAACGAGGGCCAAGTCGAGTGGGAAGGAATCGCTAGGAACGTCGAGTACCTCGGGCTGCCCGCGGACATTAAGGTGTTTCTCGGGCGGTGGTATGCCCGCTGGCTGCACACCGAGCAGGGTGCCTCTGATGGGGAGGAGGGCGAGGAGGACGACTTTGAGGACGACGAGACCGAGACTGTCTATTATTCCGACGACGAGGATGCTTCGGAACCTTCCACGGCACCTGCCCGTGTCGATCTGGCCGCTGCTCTCGCCGAGCCCCACAGTGCCTCCTCCGCTGACGATAACGAAAAACGAGGCAGACCGCGGTCGGCACGGCCACTATCCACCTGCTCCTCGCAAAGTGTTTAACCTTCCTTTCTCTCTTCTGCGTCTCTCCTCCGCCTAGTCCAGTTGGGCTACGCCTTGGCCCCATTTGTGCGGTGTCCGACCTGTACCTCCTTCGTGCTTTTGCTTTCGACCTCTTCGCATTATCATTATTCATTCCGCCTTGTATCCGACTCCGGCAACGAGTACTACCCGCACCACGCTCCTTCGTTTTTCGATCTCTGAGCGCAGTCTCGAGATCTCTCAATGCTTCGCGCTACGAGAAACCACTACGACTACGATAGCCGAGCTTAATTTCAGCTACGCACGCCATTTCAGCCTACATCGAGGACCGCACACGCCATTGCAGTGTATATAACCATGTCGATGTCGACGCAACGTACGATAGCCAGCAGCATACATAACTTAAATTGACTATAAACATTGGAAACGCTCTCGAAATCCTTTGGGGAGGCAAAGTAGATACATACTGGATCAAAAAAACATACCAGATCAAAATTCAAAGCGGCGAGACAATTGGAGCTGTCTCAGACAGGCGAGCCATGCGATCTACACGAGGGTCGGTTAGCTGTACTTGGCTATTTGCCTTTTCGATCTGATGACGATCATACTTCGATCTGACGATCATACTTCGGGAGAAAGACAATAAGAGGTTGACAGGCGGGGTAGATGGCAGTGACGAAAAGAACAAAAAGCCAGAATTGGAAACACAAAAGAACGAGTCGGGTATGTTAGTTTGCCAAAGCGCCCGACAATCGTTGATGTATTGAACGAGCTCCACAGTTTTCTGTTCGGTCAGAAGACTGAAAAATTAGAGGACGCATCAGAGCATCTTTTTGTGCACCTTATGCAGCCGATGCTCGTCCAGTTTCAGCTTTCACGCACATACCGCGTTGTCGCGGTCACGAGAGGTACCCCCCGTTTTGAGGACGGACGTGGCTGAAGCAGTGAAACAGCGGATTGAACTCGAAAGTTCGTTTGAGACTAGTTATACGGTAACCCCCGCATCTGACATGCACAGAGGGCCGAGAGAGAGAAGTAGACGTTGTACACGACGCGACGGCCATGCGTGTAACTAACCGCGGGGTGTCAAGTCAAAGCGGCTACAAATAGCAGCACAGATGAGCGTTTGTTGGACCGGAAGATTGGGGGCCGGATATCTCTGAGAACAAGTAGAGTTGAATCTCCAGCTGCTTCTCGAGCATGGGTAGATATAAAAACAGAATCTGTCTTTCCCAGCAAGTTGTTTTGGACGTAACCAACGGCAACAGCTGGCGCTCAGCTTAGTTCAAGGCAGAAGAAGACAGACGCCTGCCCAAGTCTGGTGTGTATTTAATTTTGTCGGTAGTACTAGTGGTAGTCGACAGGTAGGAGCATCTCGAAGGGTATCTGCTCACTGACACGGACAAGGAAGCAAAGCACCTGCAATTGGCGTGAACACTGTTTGTTTGAAAACAAGACAAGACCAGTTCCCCGACTTCTGTCGACCAATTGTTGAACAGAGTTTCACATTCAAAGAAACCGAGCAGCCAGATGGCATTTTGCTTTCCCCGAAGTGTTGCGAGCATTCAAGCATGTAGACTCTCGAGCAGATTCAGTCGGAGATGATCTCAGTGGTGAAAGCGAACGGTGACAATCAAAACGCGTGACATTGTATCATGAGGTCTAGTCACAGCGTATTTGTCACAAAGCTGTCAATTTCCTTTTGCGGACGAGATCAAATTGCGTGAACCCCTTGGTTGTCGACCACATCATCCTACTTTTGCTTTTACGGTTCTGAGCTGCTCCTCGCCGGCATAACCTTACCCTTTTTCTTGAAAAATCTGGATCAACCCATCCTCACGCAGTGTGGACTTGTGTAGACGCGATTCCTGCTGTGTTGAGCGACTCAGAATGCCACCCAGAGCCACTCGACCGCGAATGAATGCGCAGTACCTGCAATGGTTGCAGGAACTCAGGGACGAGCATGACGACGGTATGTGTCTTCTACCGCTCGAAAATTCGACATCTTCGCTCATGGTCGATAGGCGTCAGCAGAAAACACTACATCTATAGCAAAGCTTTCAAAAGCCTCAAGGAACAAACCACAGAATATGCCACTCCACAAGATCTCATATCGGTTAAATTTATTGGCCCAGATATCATCAGGGAATTGGAAAAACGGTCTGCCCTGCAGAACGGGACCGGGGGAACACGGTCGCAACCTGTTGCGTCGGGGAGCAAACCTCGGGGTCGTCCACCAAAACGGTCTGCGACGGATGTGGATATGGAAGCCCCTCCCGCTGCTAAGCGGCGTTCGGTGTCTTCCGCGCAGGCCATTCCCCAGCCCCCGCCAGTTTTGGAGAGGTCCTACACGATGCCCGCTGGCGAAATTCCAGGTCCATTTCAGTTCTGGTATTTAGGTAAGAATAATGCTGCTCCCTGAAGCCTTCCTGGACTCTGATTATTGTGTTGGAAGACGGCCAGAAGCGCGCCGCAAATCGTGCCGACGCTGAAGTCTCCTGGTGCGAGGACGGTAGCCAGATGCTGCGCATGAAGATCGGCTATCCCATTTCACAGCAAAGTCACCCATTGGTGGCTCAACTTTTTGGGCGTGAACGTCGGGGCGACCATTTCGTGGCCGAAATGCGAGAAGACACTGCCGATGCTTTCCCGCAGTGCACAGTGTGGGAGGCAGCGCCGCGTCCTACTCCTGCTCAGACCCAAAGTCTTGGCGCCCTCTTGCGCGCGGAAGAAACACTGAAGCGATCGACCATTGACCCTTCGCGTCAACTGCCGACGTATCTCCAGAAACCGACCAATGCCGTGGCTAGTGGAAGTGGCTCAAGTAAGGCAACAGCGAGTGGAAGTAAAAATCCCCTCAACGCATCGGACATGCGTCTTGCTGCTGCAGCTCGCTCTTATTCGAGCTTGTCTGAAGTCAGTAGGCCCTCGACGCCTTATACTACTGCCTCGCCCTCCACCTCTGCAGGCTCCTCCCCTGTTCGCCCTACCGGCGTCCATCGCGCAGCTACCCTCGCCGCTGGCCCCTCTCGCTCTTTGTCTAACCCCCACCTCCAGCGTACATCCTCCGCACCAAACCCCATCCCCCGTCACACCCGGCCCCGCCTCTCCCACAACATGCCAAACCTCCCACCCGTCGAACACCCCTCGCTTTACACCCCACTGCAGACATTCAAAGACTTCGCTCCCCACGTATTCAAAGCGGGAACGTACACCATAGACCTTATTCTCGACAATCGTGAACATGGGGGCAAGAAGAGTGACCCAGAACGCGACGCCATTGCCAAGGGATTGCGCGAGAAGGGTGTGTCGGTGGTACGGCAGGCGTTGAACCTCGGCGACGTTGCGTGGGTTGCGCGTTCGGTTTATGATAATGCGGTGTGTGTTTTGGATGTCATTGTGGAACGGAAACGCCTCGACGACCTGGTCTCGTCTATCACTGGGAAGGATGGTCGGTTTCATGACCAGAAGGTTTGGTTGGCATCTTTTTGGGCTTCGTTCTGACTGGCTGACAACTTCTTTCACTTGCTACAGTTTCGTCTGCATCAAAGTGGCATGAGCCGCGTCATTTATCTTGTGGAAGAATATCAAACGCGAAGCAACAAGGAGAAATGGGGCCCCCAAATCAACACCGCGCTCTCTTCTACGCAGGTCGTTGATGGATTCCTCGTGAAAGAGACCAAAAACCTCGACGACACGATCGCATATCTCGCCACTTGGACGGCGGAATTGCGTCGTTCGCACGCAGTGAGTGCTCCCGCCCATCATCTCTCCTTGTCCGCATTCTTGACAAATCCCCAAAGACGAAAGACCTCTTCATGATCCCCACACACATGCTCGCACGACACTCCTACCTTAACCTCCAGAAATACCTCCGCACCAATTCAAAGCACGCAGACAAATGCTACGTCACTTCACTCACCGACTTCCAGATTTTGAATCACAAGTCTGCGCACACGACGGTGCGGGACACGTACGCGCGAATACTGCTGACTGTCAGGGGCTTAAGCGCGGAGAAGGTCGGTGCGGTTATTGAGAGGTGGGATACATTCAGGGCGTTGATGGAGGCGTTTGAGACCGCGCAGTTTGAGGAGCAGGAAGGGCTTGCGAGGGAGGCGGCGGAAGTGGCGGAGGAGGAGGCGAGGGCTGCTGCTGCTGGGCCGTCGAAAGGTAAGGGAAAGGGGAAAGCGGGGAAGAAGAAGAGTGGGGTGAAGGAGGCGCGGTTGATGTTGCACGGCGTTGGAGGAGCGGAGGGTGGTGCGCGAGCTATCGGCCAGGCGCTAAGCACGAAGATTTATCGTATCTTGATGTCGGGGAATTATGACGAGGAGGATGCGGATGAGGAGGAATAGAGGATATAGAGGTATGTATATGGACAGGTATAGTTCTAGCTATCTCGCGTTTTCTTGGATTTGTTGGTTTATTCTAGATCTCCTACGATATTCCCGATAGTTTCTTGGTATTCTTTATATAGTGAGCGTGTATAATGTAGATATGGCCGATACAAATACAGTTAGATCATGCAGTGGTGTTTTCGCTGTCTTCCGGAACTGGAGACACTCTGACGAAAGCCAGAATTAAGAACGCTGCAGTCGCATTCCCCAATGCGACGAAGAAGATGGTCCTCGGGCTGGTGGCTACGGTTGAGGCGTAGATAGATCCGTACATGAGCGGTCCAAGAACGTTCGCACTACGGCCACAGATGAGTATACAGTGAAAATATTAAGAAAGGAAACATCACTCACAATATAGCCTGCACAACACTCAACCCACCAAGCAACTTCCCCGACTCAGCACGCGCATCTTTCCCAACCTTACGCCTGTACAGCTCGAGCGCGACGGCGTTCACGGCGGGAGTGAGCCCCGCGCCGAGGGAGCCGATGGTGGTGAAGAGGATGAAGAGTGCACCGGAGGGGGCGAGGGGAAGGGTAACGTACATGAGGATGTCGATGAAGACGGAGACGCGTGCGAGGCGGAGGTCGAATAGGAAGGGGCTGGACGGACGTCGTCGGGTGCTCTCGTGCAGCAAGGGCTCGCGTTCGGACGGGTGAGCGGTTTCGTTGGCGGTCTTGGGTGGTCGGTGTTTGAAGTATCTTATTAGGGCTGAGGAAAAGGCGGGAGAGTCAGAGGGGGCGCTTCGGAACGATGGAGGGCACAGACGTGGAAGAATACAGGTAAGGAATAATGCGCGCGCTAATCCAATGACGCTAATGCAGTAACCGAGCTGAAAGAATGAAGAAGTATGAGGGAAAGAAATACAGCTAATGATTGTATTGAGGCTCACGTATTCCGCGTCCCATTGGAACATGTATAGCGCGTAGTAAAATTGGTTGATTAGAGATGACTGAAGCTGTCTTTCAGAACGCATGCCTGGATAGAGAGAGAAGAGCATACCGCGGCCAAGAATATCAACGCATAACTCACTGCTAATAGAGTCAGATTCCAATCCCGGTGGACTTTTGATGATCCTGGGCGGCTGATTTTCGCTGGGAGCAGAACCAGCAGGGGTTCCAAGAAGAAAAATGGGCGTCCAGTCGACGTCGAAGCTAGAGCCTCTTCTTCATGTTTCATGATGGCGCGTTGCATCTGCACTTGTGTCAGAGATTCGGGGAGGATAAGCCAGACGACGCCGGATTGGATGAAGCGGAGGAGGGCGGCAAGATAGAAGACCGAGAGGAGATTTCCAGTTTTCCTGAGGAATTGAGATGACGACGGTAAATGCATCGTTGTACCGTGGGGCTTACTGGATTATAAAGCTGCCTAATAGTGGCCCGACTCCGATACCTGCCAGCATGCTGCCTTGTAAGGCAGAGAAGTACCCCGCTCTGGAATGGCATCATTCAGTCAGAATTCTGGGAACGAGCAATGACATAGAAAAATGTCACCTTTGGTCTGGAGTAGTAATGTCTGACAAATAGGCTAGATAGACAGCAGGTTCGGTCACGGATGCTGAGTCTGGGTCAATATCTTCCAAGCCCAGAATGCTGGGATTGCGACTTACACCCGACGAATCCACTGACTACGGCTTCGCCGAGAAGGAGCCAGTATCCGCCGGGGAGCAAGTGACCGTAGTGGACGACGATCAGAGTGATGAATGGCAGAAGAAATTGGCCGAAGGTGATGAATCCTAGGGTTCTGGTGCGGCCATGGCGGTCGGAAAACGAACCCCACCGTCCAACGGTGAAAAATGCGATAATACCGGTCAGAACAGTTATAACTGGTTTGGGTTCAACGAACGGCAGCCTCGTTGGAAACAAACTTCACCGTACTAGTAGTCAATCGTGTGACGGTCGCTTGGACCTTGGGATCGGAAGAACAAGAGGGGCTGAATGCGAAAGCAGAGTCGCCAAAGGAATGCGAGGGTTGGTATTCGGGTGGGTCAATACGGCAGACCAGTTCAGTGAATAACTCGACTTGAGCGCTGACTGTGAATGAAAGGACAGTGGCAGAGAACGGCGTTAGAACGAGGAGCCTGGTTCGCAAGATGAAATGTATGTTATCACAACAAGAGATTGACCTGCCACCAAGGAGCTGGTCTTTTCCAGAGCGGGAGTTGTTCCCGGACTTTGCGCGCCTGTTCATGTTCGTCTTCGAGTTCCTCATCCTCAGGTTGATTCACTGGCACGTCGGGGGGGTTGCGCCGAGAAGTACTGCGCGAACTAGCGACGCGGTGGATGGAGGAAGACTGTGACATGGGGGGAAAGAAAGAGTGAGATCATCGCGTCTTTATAAATCGCGAGGACAAGACATTCTGCTCCAGTGCGCAGCCGCAGCGAAACCACGCGCCGCGGCCGAGGCTGATAATCAGGAACGAGTTCCGAACGAGAAAAAAAACATATCCACGCGTTGCTGCGGCACTGATCGGATTCACCCGTCCGACGTTGGTCGGCGTCGCTGCAGTCGTCTCTCATCGCCCTGGGAGTCAAGTCTGGTTTGCAAGACTCATAGGACTACATTTCTTGTATTTACCTGGGGGAAGAACACAGAATACACAGATGCATTTACAACAGTACAAATTGCTGCTCCAGTCAAAACGTTCCTCTCCGAGCTGCCCTCATTGTTTGAATAAATTGTTTCACTGCATGGCAGACTATTTCAAGAACGGAAACTCTCGCCCAAGAGGATGCGTCGCAACAACCCTCTTGTCTGTGAAATCCTCGATACCGAAATGCCCATACCCGGAAGATCCGCTAGAGTATACAAAAAATATCATCAACTGTGTGAGCCAACTGAAGATACAGTGATTTTCACGCACCCAAGCCCGACGGCGCTCACAAGATTCTCGCTGTGGAAGGTTGGGCCGTTGATGTTCGTATATCCTGCACCGCGAAGATGGACATGAATAAGGAATACATGGGGAAAACCGAATGAGACAACAAAAACCCACCTGCGCGAATCATTGGCGCGATCCTCTGCGCCAGATACATATCGTTCGTCCACAGAGAGGCAGCGAGAGAATAATCCGAGGCATTAGCCAGCTCGACAGCCTCTTCGGGCGTTTCAACCACCGCAAATGCGATAACTGCATGATACTCAACCTCCGGAGAGCACAAGTCAGACGAGAACGCACCCGGGCCAAACGATTCCCTCTCCCAAAGCCTCATCCCCGGCTTCACGCCCTTCACCAAATGCGGCCGAACAACAGCACCCTGCCGCCCAAGGTCACCCAAAAGCAGCTCCGCACCCGCCTCCTTCGCTTCGTTGATCATAGCCAACACATTCTCTGCCGAACCCTCAGTGAACAGTGGACCCAGCTTGCCCGAATCAGGAGTCAGCGACTCGGAGAGCTTCTTGATTTCTGCAACGAGCGGCTCGAAGGCGCCGCTTTGGACGATGACGCGTTCGGTGGACATGCAGATTTGGCCGGAGTGTAGCATGGCGCCGAAGACGATTGCTTGGGCGGCGTCGGGGATGCTTGCGTCGTTGAGGACCTGAGGTTATGCGTTGTGAGAGTGGCTGACTTGGAGTATATGGAATTGTGCAAGTGAAAATAATAGACTAACCACAGCGGGTGCTTTTCCACCTAATTCAAGAACGGTCGGTTTCAGATATTTGGCCGCTTCTGTGGCGATAATACGGCCGACGCGGTCGCTCCCTGTAAACTGAGATTTCGTTCTCAGCATATAAGGCCCCAGTCACAGATCGAAGACCAAAGCTAACGTTTATTTTGCGCACAAGAGCATGCCCGATGAGTTGCGCAGTGAGCTCCGGGGAGCTCTCGCGCGACATGGAAATATAGTTCACGACCCCGTTCGGTAGTCCTGCTTCATGAAACAGCTGAATGGCAAGAGCTTGAGTTCGCGGGCTGTATTCAGAGGATTTTATAACGACGGTGTTGCCGCAGATGACGGGCACCGCGAACGCTCGGATGGTCAACTGGAAAGGCGCGTTCCATGGTGAGATCCCGAATCTAATTCACCGCATACTGAGTTAGCGCAAATACAGATTCGACGAAAGGAATTCAACTGACATAACACCCATAGCTCTCTGCTCCATCACACACCGCGCACCGGGAACAGACGACGAAACAAACGTCTTCCCAGTCAACTCGTTGGAAAACCCGGCAATAGTGCGAATCATAGGCGCCGCAGCCATCCACGCCCCCATCGCCCACGCGCGACTACAATTCGTTTCCTCTATCGATGTCTGCACGACGAGATCCCGCCATCGGTCCGTTGCCACCAAATCCGCCGCTTTCAGGAATATATCGCGCCGCGCATACGGGGTAGTGTGTTCCCAAGTCTTGAACGCCCGCCCCGCAGCTTCTACCGCGGCATTACAATCTGCACTCGACGCCGACGCGGAGATCCCAGCGACTTGAGATATCCCAGTGTTCGAGATGTTGATTACTTCAAAGGTCGCTTTGTCGCTGGCAGGGCGTTCTTGCCCGTCGATGAAGAGGGGGGTGAAGGGCGGCGACATGGTTGAGGTTAAGTGACTTGGGTTCCCACTGCAGTGCGAATCCGGGTGTACTATATATCCTGAGCGTTTCCTGGACCTCACCTGACGGCGCGGGATTCCGAAATCGCGAGTCGCCCAGTTGAAGGTTTTGGTCCCGGATTTGGCTTACAGTACGATGATTGTTGAATGAGATCGAAAAGCCAAAGACGACAACTCGAGACCTTGCAAAACAAGGCAGAAAGTCTCTACGACATTGCGCCGTGCGGCAAGCCCAGATTCACAACGACATGCACAGAGGTGGAAGAGAATTGTCTGCAGAATCCAGGGATGGAGAATTTGAGTACGGCGATTCATGGTCATGAAAGTTTAGGACAAGGACGAGCTCAAACTATCCTTTTTGGTCCGACCGTCCCAAAATCTCACTACTTTCATTATTATATAGCACATTTTGTTATCTTCGTGTATGCGACTCGTCTATGATATTACAGAGCCGCAAACAATTCTACGCGTGCGTGCATCCGTGCATCTAGAAAACCGTCTATCTATGACAGGTGGAGGACGGAGGCGAGGTCATCTCGAGACAGGTTTCCCGGGGATGACGATCCACGCGAGCATGATTAGGACACGCACTCCAGCGCCGACTCCCAAAGCCCCAGCCGCGCCAATCTGGCCGAGCAGCGCACGACCGGTGAAGGCGCCGACGAAAAGTGCGACGGCGGCAATGAGCTTGTGGTCTCGCGTTATGACCTTCTGCCGCAGGTTGAAGAGACGCGGGTCCGTGACGAGCTCAACCCAGACGGTCGTTAGCACAACTGTTTTGTGTATGTGGGTCAGACGAACGAATAGAACAACAAGAGGAAGAAACGCAACTGGTCGTAGTGAACTGCGTATTCAGCCTTTTCCCCACAATCCCCTGCACACCAAGACTCGCACTCATGAACGCTAGACCAGCGAATGTGAGTGCATTAGTCCAGCTTGGGTCCCCGCGAATAGCCGCGATGCTCCCTTGCCCGCTTTTCCAGATGGTGAGCGCAGCGGCCATGGTGAGGAGCACTTGGACGAAGGTGGAGAGGACGAGCCAGTGTCGCTTGTGTGCGCCCATGCGGTCGCCTACTCGTCCCAAGAAGGCGCCAAGATTGAAGGCTAAAAGGGAGGTGATGGCTTGTTTGTCGGCGATGTGGAAGGCGGAGTCGCGTCCGGGGCCGTTAGGGTTGGGTTCCCATAGACGCGCGAGAGCAAGCGCTAACTAGAAGAAAATACAGTGAGTGGACGGGTTGCAATATTTTGCGTATACGGCTCCGCCCAAAAAATCGAAACCCGAACTTCTTCTAACATAACTCTCACCTGTGCGAAATTACCCGTCTGGAACCCACACCACACGAAAATAGCAGAGAATGATATAGCATCGCTATAACGATTTGTGAAAATTCCTTTCAACGATCGAAGACGACTGTTAGCACACACATGAACCCAGTCATGAAGCAGAACGCCGCCAAAGGACCAGTAGCTCCCGCTGGATCCACGTCCGTGTCCAGATGTTGCCAGAAAGTCAATCGTTCCGGGTTCTTGGGCTCCGGCGCTTGCTGCTGCTGCTCTACGTCGTGCATTTGCGAATCTTTGTCGGTGGAAAAAGCGGTCATGGCTGTTCGTGTGGTCATGGCGGTCCTCTAGCGCAGTAGTGGAGTCGAGGAGGAGGGTATCGTGAAGAGACGGGGGGAGTTAAGGGCTTGGAACACAGCTCATGATGATGGGAAAGACCAACTATAAAGAGGGCTTATTTGGCTTGGCGACTAATTTTCTTTGGCAGTAACGGGTCTCCGACTGCCTCCGATCTCACGAAAGTTCCGCGATGATATTACAATGCTCTGTGTCGCTGCCAACGAATCTCTTTGCATTCAAGTTGTACTACTGCACGTTGGTGCTAAGCGCGAGCAAGCGGTCTCATTTTCTTGGGTTTTCTACTGTTTCAAGACCCGAAGTTCTGGATGAGTGGCGATAACCCTCTTGTCCGTCAAACTGTCGACACAAAAATTGCCGCACTCGCAAGATACACTGTAGAAAACATGAGGCGGAATCAGCTGCTTGAGCGGGGCCGGAGAAACTGTCGCATTTACGCACCCAAAGCCCTGCAACGTTTCGATGTGGAAGGTCCCAAGAGGTACACGCCAGGCACCCGCGGATACCCAATCTCTCAAGCGTTTTCTCAGTCTGTCGGTGACATGGAACGACAGTGCTTAAGGCTACGTATGAAGAATCTCTGGCTTGGGGTAGTCGTTTCAATTAGCTTTGGACCCTTCAAGCAATCTGTGAATAATAGTTCTCTCCGTTGGGGACCGTTCAAGTTGTCTTTCCTTTCCTCACTGGGTTTACTCTGTGTACATGCCGTGAGCTGTCTCAATCTTCCGGCTGGGCCAAAAGAACGTTCAAGCTCGTCAACGTATCATATCTACGATCTGCTCGATACGACTCCGATATCTGTGCTTTCTCACTCAAGATTTCACCCGCCTCTCGTACGAAAGCAACACCGGGTCGAAGATGGCCGCACCAACGACTAGGCCGCAATGTGTATTCCACCTTTCAGTTGTTGAGGTCTACATGTACCTTCTCCAGTACTAGTGCCGGCTGTCAGCCCCCTTCTCCATGGTCTGAGGAGCGCTCATCAGGTGGACCGGCAGCGGCCACCGAGAAGGAGGATGGCCATGTTGGACGTTGTTGGGCGTGTGGATGAAGCGAAGGGTCAACTACAGTCTGCGGCTGGCGGCGGTGGAAATCGGCTATCCGGCTCTCCGTCTATTCGCCACCTCTTTTTTGGTCTCCCGTTTCACCTACCTGCTACTGCATTACAATGCATTCTCACATCTATGTATACATTCAGGGTTATGAAAGCTTACGGTGGGCCGCTTTCTGCGCTTATATCATAAGCCATGAACTCATTTGCCTCCTCAGGTATCTCTATACCGGCGTTACGAAAAAGCCTACGATGAATTTTGCGGGGATATCAAGCTCAGATGCTTGTGGTGGCAACTTATAAAGCTACACTGCCCAGGTACCATAGAATCTGTATACGAGCCGATTTTCTGCGATTGAAAACATTCAAGGAATTTTCCTTTGTCGGCCACGCTGGGCCTGTTTCTTGGAGGGGAACAAGTTGATGGATTCGCTGGTGTGAATAGCAGTCCTGCTCATGGCTGGAAAGTGATATCACAACTTGAAGTCCTTTCGCCCAACGCACTCAGACCGATGAAAACGAATTACTCCTTCTATTCCGAGTCCATACCATATGTAACCAAACGAGTGCGGTGTGTGCTAGTATCTACCTTCCTCACTTTAGACTAAGTAAGTAAAGAAAACGCCAAACACAAGTCCGTATGAAATTAATGCAATGCAATATAAGTAATAGCTTGTGGTTGTGTGCAAATCAAGAGTCCGTGCGTTGTAAGGGTCGTAAAGATAAAGTCCATGGCTTCCGCTTTTCGCAAACAGATCATAAAGCGTCGTCACCTCACCAACTTGAGCTTCAAACTGGGACAAACTCAATCAAAGAACAGTCCACGCGCCAACAAGTGCGCCGAACGTCGCCACAGCGGCAGCCGTTAATGAGCCGGCGCCAAAGCTGAACCCAGAGAACGACGCGCCATTGAACGGCACATAGGTTCCTGTCGGTGACGCAGACGAACCAGCGGCGCCACCGCCAGTTCCGCCGCCGGTGAGGTTCGCGCCGTTAGGCTGCAAGGAAAGAACATGTCATCAGTATACCGCTGGGGAGGATGGCAAGCAGCACAAGAAAGCACTCACCCCGATCGGCCTTGACTGGTCGTTGAACTTGCATTGATCTGAGGAGCACATGCACTTGGCGCCGATGGGATCCCAAAACGCCGTGGTGCAGTTACTCGGGACTTCAAAAACATCGATCAGCATTACAGACCAAAAGAAAAAGGCAGAAAGGACTGGACGTACGTCGCATCCTCGCCTGCTGCCCATCGGGAACCTGTTGCTTGGGGTTGGGGTTGCCGACGGTAGGCTGAATCTCGGGGCATCCATACTGAAACACGCAAAGAAGTCTCAGCAAGGAGTCGAAGGCCACGGATGAAGACGATACGCACGCAAGTATAGAACGGGAAATCGTCGAAGGCGCAGTGGCTAAGAAGCCCAGCCTCATGATCCGGCATACCGTTGCAGATCTTGACCGACGAGTCGATTTGCGGGGTAGCGCACTTGAGAGGCTCGAACGAGTCCAACTGCGACACCGGGACGGGGTTCTGCACCCAGGCAAGCAGCTGCTCGCTTGAGACGATCCAAACTGCGAGTGATCGTTAGTACACCTCACTCTTGCTTCGTGAAAAAGACACACCGTTTTGCTGGTTCTGCGCCCAGTCCAAGAACTGATTGATCATGTCGATGGTCGACTTCGGCGCGTTCACACCGGGGTAAGTCGTTGACAAGTGAATGGGATGGGTGTAGAGACCAATAGGCTGGCGCTTGGCGTTGTAATGAGCGGTAAACGTGTTCTTCATGTACTCGAGAGTTGCTGAGTCGTTGGGCTTGGAGCCGCCGTTGGGATTGTCGCTGATGGGTACGATCAATACCTGTAGGCATGCAAAAAATCAAGAAAGCTTACAGCCAAGGGTCCATGAGATGCGGTCCCGCAACGCCGAGGTTGTCGAAGAACGCATACATGGGGATCTCCCAGAACCCAGGAAGCACAGGCTGCCCCTTGCAGCTACCCTCAACCTGCAGGCAGTCGTTCGCCATGCCGTTGTCGAGGGTGTACGGCCAGTAGGCGTCCGTGTTCGGATCCGTGACCGGGATGGACGCAGAGGCAGACGAGTCATAGGTGAAACCTGATTCAGCGAGGAGCTTGAGGGTGTTAACGGAGTAGTTGAGGAAGGGGGCGCGGAAGCCTTGAATGGAGGACAAGGGAATACCAGCAAGGGCATTGAGTGCGATGAGATTACCCTGGACCTCATTCTTCGGAGGGTCACCGACGTGCGTCATGGTGTGGTCGGCAATTTCGTTACCGGCAACATACCAGTCTAGATCGGCGATGAGCGTGGAGTTGGATTTGAAAGGTGGATGCACGCACCGGTTACGAGCGTGTAGTTGGTGTAGTTGAGCGAAGTATAGTAGGTCATCTTTATCGCGCAGCCGTTGGGGTTCTTGCGGTGAGCAAGGAACTGGTTGACCGAGTCCAGAGTGTAGGACTGAACAGCGTCGTCTGCAGTGAATACGACAAACATAGGGACATCGTTCTACAAAGGATTCAGAGTCAGGCAAAGGTACATGCAGGAACTGAGATGTGAGGCGAGTAAAAACATGAGAAGGAGGGGCAGTTTGAAATGGGCAGAATGAGTCGAGCTGGTTCCAGGCCGAGAATCAACCGATCGCGGACTGAGTGAGCGTCGAATTGCAGCAACAAAGTCAAAACCGACTTCAATGCAAAGTTCAGAGCATATCAACGCCACGCTATACCCCGACACCGAGTCGAAAGTTGGCTGCCTCGCTTGCAACTTTAGCACATCCAAGCTCAGATCGGCGCAAACTCGACCGTGGTCAAAGGGTGAACCGGTCCCAGAGTCGGCATCTTCGTTTCTTCTCGCCTTCCTCTGAATCCAAGCAGCAAAACCCAGCGATCCCACATAGCGTTCGAAGAACCCGGATTCCACGTAAAAATAAAGCCGACAGGGCGTGGCACACCAACTCGCCATCCATTGGTAGCCCATAATAGACAGTGCGGCAGGGTATAAAAGCCCAGGCAAGCACGAAAGAAGCAAGAAAGAAACCAAATGAAGCCTGCACCCACCGGACTGAGCCCACCAGGCGGATCCGCACTGGCGCAATTACATTTCGGCAACTTGCACTTCGAAGGGTCGCAATTATACCCAGCGGCCTCAGGGCTAGTCGTAGGACCAGTTATACCCCCGTCGTCGCCGGCGAGAGCAAGTAGAGGTGCAATGAGGAGTAGGAGGGCTTGCGGGAGCCTCATTGCAGATATTTGTTTCGTTTTTTGGGTTGCTTTGTGGGTTGAGGAAGCCTCTTGAGTTGAGAGAGGCTTGAGACCCTAGTGCGCTGGATGGGATGCGCAGAGGGAGAGAGCGAGTAACGAAGGAGGAAGGAGGAGGAGACGAAAGTGGAGTATTTGGCTTGTTGATTTGCGGGCTTGATCAGCCGCGTCGTCATCGCGGACCTCGGCGTTCCAGAACGACCAAGACCAAGCTTGAAGTAAACGAACGAGTAATGTACATTGTCTATAGTACACAATTCCGAGTCTATTTAGAGTAGAAGAGAAAGAGTTAGAAGGAGCTACGATAAATTTGAGACCGCAATAATACGACGCGGCGGGACCTAATTCTTGGTGTTTTGGAGGGGAGAATAATTTCGACGCTACCGTCGCCTCAACTCTCTCGCCAGCCGCCAAGCGAGTACGAAAGCAATAGAAGCCCATATGCCCCCAATCCTACAGCAATATGAACATTCATGGAACAGAAGAAGAAAAAGAATGAAACGCCCACCGAAACACATAGACTACGGAATTCCTCCCTGCCTCACCCTCACTTGCCGGCGCATGCCCTGGTGCTGCCGCCTTACCGTCAAACACAGCAAATATTGCCGCTGACAACCCCGTTACAAGGAATTGAGGGATAACGATGAAGATATTGTGGATGCCCTGCGTTGAACGAAACACCATCGGTAAGGGGGCGAAGTAATGAAAGCAGAGAACAAGCTGCAGAAAAATTCACTCGCCAATATCACACCAGCCTTCGCACTCAACCCCGCCGACTCTCCGTCCCCTTCCCCTTCCCCGTCCCTGCCTCCCAACCCTCCACTCCGCCCCTCCCCTGGCACCGGCCCAGCACCACCAAACTGCCCCTCATCACCCCACGTAGACCTCGGTGTCAACACATCCACCACACTCACCTGCGCCGCCGGATTCCCCAACAGCAACGCAGCATTACTCCTGTTCCCAGGCTTGCTCGCAGGCGGATACAACCCACCCTCATCATCATCACCATCGTCATCCTCGCCGTCTCCATCTTCGCCATAACCATTCCCATTTTCCTGTCCGCTCCCCCGCCGCTTCGACGGAGGCTTGATGAACTCAATATCACTGTCGCTATCACTCTCCTCCCCTGGCGCAGACACCAAAAACCCCTCCTCTTCCTCGTTCTGCGGTTCCCGTGTCCGCGTATCCGCAAGCCTTATTGAAACGGAACCCCCAGCTGAAGGTGCGGGCGAGGTTAGAATAGCTTCTGCGAGCTATAAAACGGCGTGGTTTTAGCAAATGACGAACTTCATACGGTAAAAAGTTCAAGAGCCCACCAGCGAAAACGGTGCCCACTGTGTAACGCCCCACGAAAATCCCGTTAACGCAATCAACAGCGTCGCCCCTCCAACACTGTGGGTGAAGCTTGAGAAACAATAAGACACTCGACAACACAAAGAATTAAACAGCACCCACAAACTCCCAACCATACACCCCGCAAACACCAGATGACTCCCCGCCCACAACATCGGCAACGGCACCCTCATCGCATCCGGCACTCTCACCCTCCTCCACCACTTCCCTTTATCATCAGCGAAAGTGAGACTCCTCCCCACCCCACTAGCCAAACTCCCGCCCCCATCAATGGGACTCAACCCCGCCGCCTCAAGGTCCACCCTCCCCACCAACCTCGAATTCCGCAACCCCCTCCGCCGCTGTTTTCGGTCGTTCTTCGAGTCGGGGATGACGAGCGGCAGTAAAGCATTCGCGGCAAGTGCGAGGAGAGCGCTGAGGAGTTGTGCGCGGGCGCCGAGGCGCGTGGGTTCGTCTGCGTCTGCGTCTACGGGGACGGATTCGGATTCGGATTCGGAAGCGGTGGAATTAGCTGCACGAGTTATTTGTAACGCTGTGGAAATTGTGCTGCGCAGTACCAAGTTGGCTGTACTGTTGGTAGATGTCGACAAGGATTCGGTAGGGGCTCGCTCTCGTACGTAGACATCTGTCATATACATCGTCGCGTAAAACAGAACGGGGAACCAGCCGAGCCAGGCGCTGGAAAGCTGGCGTGAGAGACGACCTTACGGAAGATAAGATTGACGCACAAGAACTGAATAAAGCACTAGCGGCGGAAGGTCAGTGAGATAACAGAGAATGGAAACGAGACTCACGATCTGCCTGATAACGCGGGGAAGCGTACGCGCGTTGGTGTAGATGTCTTTCAGCTCATGTTTGAGAGAAGGCCCGCGCGAACTAACAAAGAAACGTGAGGGCTCTAAAAACGTTTTTTAAGACGTTCTGCTGAACGTACCCTGCCGTCTTGAGCAGTACCCGCTCTCTTACAAGAGCGGCAGTCACCAAATGGCAGCCTATAAGTAAAGTCGATACGAGCACCGAAAGCGCTTGTAGCTCCGAGTCGGCGTTGAGAAAGGGGAGAAGGGTGCGTAGGGGAAGGTTACCGCTGTCGAAGCCTCAGAGAAACGTATAGGACATGCTTAATGCCAACCTACACAAAGAATCCAACAACTGAGCCGAACCCAAGCATGAGCGCGGCAGACGCGTTTCCCGCAGCTTGTTGCGCGGGCGGCAGCGTATCGACCAGCAGCGCACGGTCCACTGCCTGTACTGCGTAGCAGTGTCAGCGATCGCACTATAATCAAAGAATCAACCACGCACCAGCATTTATAGAAAAGTCAATCAGAAATATGGCCAGAATCGCGAGAACAACAGTAAGGACGCTATGCGCGTGTCCGTCCCTCGCAAAGAACCACCCAGCAACAGCACGCGTATATCCGAGTAGCAACATCCCGACCACAGACACGACGCATCCGCCGAGTATATACGGTCTCCTTCGACCCCAGCGTGACGTGTTGGCATCAGCATAGGCGCCGACCAGGGGTTGAACGAGCAAGCCAGAAAGTGGGCCGGCGATGAATACGAGAGCAACGTGGGAGGTGGTAAGGCCGAGAGAGAGCAGGTAGGGAGAGGCGTAGCTCATTTCGACAGACCAGAGTATTTGAACGCCTAGAAGACCGACTGTAAGGATTGGGAGGTGGGACCAGCCGGGGCCGACGACGCGCGCAGTGCCAGACCAGCGAGACGAGTCTATAGGCGATGTTGAGCCCAACGAGGGCCCAAATCCACCTGTCATGGTAATTGCACCGGTCAAAGCTAAGGTTTGTGTGACGGTCACAAGCGCGTTGAGCTGCTGTTGTGCTCTGTTGAGCTCATGGTCGAATGTAGTTACTTAGTCGCGTTCGTCAGCGCTCATTGACCGGTGAAGAGACTCAGTCGAGGGTCAAACGTCACGGTCGTCCATGGACGTGCGCCCAGTAAATCAGGCGAAAGCTGCAGGTACTCAAAAAATTCGCGAGGCAGGAACAACAAGTCGTTATGAAGATAATCGTATTCAGAGGACAAGATTACTCATAGGACAAGGGCATGAAAAGCAGATATCTACAGCATACATACAGGGAGGGTTCTAGAATGATACAATGAGCAAGACATTCAAAAGACAAACAGCAAAAGAGAAAAAGATCAGAGAAGCCGGTGTTTTCTTTGCCCTCGACCGCGCCCAAGCACCACGCGCCGCCTACTCTACCCCAGAACGGAGCAGAGAGTACACTCCCTGTAAACAGGAAGGACCCGTAGCACCCGTTGACGGAGGAAGTGTTCAACGAATGGATGAACTTATTTTCGTCGTGGAGGATTCAAGGAAGGGGCGAGGCTCACCTTGCCAAGCCCACTGACAATGCACGCATCTTACAAGATACCTGGAGGAAAACGAGACGACAAGTCAGCACACTATTCACTTATGCATGGAAGAGAATTGAGAAAGAATCAGAAAGAGTTTTTTGGTATAAAGAGGTTGTCCACAAGAGCTTTGGGCTCTTTCGGAAGCAGAACTGAGTTGATCATCACAGAAAAGAGAGGATAGATTGAGATGAAGGAAAGGAGACGAGTGCTCACCGAATCCAAAGCCAAAGAACATGGTGGTCGGGAAGAAAGAAAAGTGGTGACATGTCACACTCAGTCACGCAGCCCCAATATACTGCCCACATGATCGTGCGAACTGACAAGTTCGGCTTTCGGCTCATCGGCCTATAAAAATTCTCCGTGGCGGCAACGTTGACTTGCCTTCCTCCTCGTCTTCAACGTCGTCCAGCGTGCACTTTCAGTGAGTCCTCTTCTCGTTCACGGCGTTGATGATACTTTCCATTACTCGAGTCGGTGACGATTTATCGATGATCCCCACTCGCAACATGCATCACCAACTGAGCCTTTCTTCGTTTTCTCTGCTACGTGTCCAGCCGCAGTTTGTTGACTAGTCTTCTCCTTGCAGGACCCGAATATAGGTGAGATACCTTTCAGGTAAGTATGTCTTGAGACGATACGCGTTGGTGGGCGACAATATTCACGGGCCCTTGATGAACACGCACTGCGCTGAAATCTCAGTGTTTGGCTGTTTTTGGTGGCCTGTCTCATGTGTGTCATAGTATTCCGTGTTGAGTAGCTTCAGTGAGTACTGCTTTCCTTCCCCCCTCCCCAAGATGTTTTTTCAATATACAAGCATATGTCCGATTCTTCGTGAAGGACACCTTTATCTACGTCTGAGGGTCTTCCACCCTTTTTCGTCCGTTTCATTTCAACAGTGCTGACCATATCTTCGCCAGTTTATATGCCAGTTGCTCGAATGAATTGCTGTGTACGTAGTCGTATATTATCGTGAATGGATAAATCTCTTTCTACACCTCGCGAATGACTGTGAATCTATGTCCTCCAACCTGAACTCGTCTCAACTCTCGCTACCACCACCGCCCCTCATGAGACCCTTTCGACTTCGGCACGGAGCCATAATTGGGCGGCCGTGCGTCATGCAGTACGGGCGCGACCTCCCCATTCGCGACGCCAGCCTCCACCCGCGACTCTCCCAACACAGGAACATACCCATCCTCCTCACCTTCAACCTCCTTCCCTTTCACAAAAAACCACGCCACCGCAATCCCCAGTCTCACCCCTGCCCCCACCACCAATACCGCTGGCGCACCCATCTCACCAAGCAACACCCTAGCAAAGAACGCCCCAGCGAAAAGCGCACACAAAGCAAGCACCTTCTGGTCTCTCCCCTTACTCTTCTTGACAAAAAACAACTTCGGGTCCACCATCAAGTCAATCCACACACTTGTTAACACCACTACAATACAACGTCAGCACTTCATCAAGAGACAGCAGAATAAAAAGAGCAGAAGAAAAGAGACCCACCCGTCGTACTAAACCCTGTATTCAGCCTCTTCGCCATGATCCCTTGCAACCCTAAACTCCCCGCCATGCACGCCAGCCCCATATACGCCAACCAATGCGTCCACCTCGTCCCCCCTCCCCCATGTCCACCCAAACCAAAATCAAGATGCAAATCCGTAATCCCCCCCTGCCCACTCATCTGTATACACATGCCCGCAACTAGCGTCAGCACACTCTGCACTACTGTCCCACCTACAAGCCACCCTCGAGTCTGCGGGCCGATGCGGTCGCCCAGCCGCCCGAGGAAAGCGCCGACGTTGAAGGAGGCTAGGGAGGAAAGAGCGTGTAGGTCTGAGGAGGTGACACTCCATTTCCGGGCGTGATAATTCCGCGCTGAGGCGAGTGCGAGCTAAAGATTTTCGACAACCCCTCTTCGTGAGTGCCTTGTTCTATCAAATTGAATACGAAGACGACTAACATTAGCGAAGTTCCCGGTCTGAAAACCACACCACACAATGACCGCAGTAAACGAGATCGCATCGCTAGTCGAAAAGCAGTTATTCAGATCAGACCTTACAAGTAGGAGACGCCGCACGTACATGAACCCCGTCATAAAACAAAACGCCACCATCGGCCCCGTAACCTCATCCGTATCGACCTGTGCAGACAGAAAATTCCGCCACGACCGAGCTCTCTTTCCATATCTCTGCTTCGGGCAGAGGGGTGTCGACGACGATGACGATGAGGCGGAATCCGCCAAGGCATCGTCGTCGACGAGATTCTGGTGCCGGGCGACCATGACGGAGTTGGAGGTTTACGAAGCGGAGTAGAGCAGAGCAGGGACGTGGGTATTTATCCGGATTGGTTTGAAGCTCGAGGGAATTACGCCTCTCGACCGACCAGAACGCCTTTAAGTTCCTAACACCGCTAAGCCGGAAGCGAAGGAGTACTATAGAGCTCGGAGAAGATGAAGAAGATAGCCTCAAAATAACTGAACCGGACTTGGCGGACGCAAGCTAAGGGCGAGATG
This sequence comes from Favolaschia claudopus, assembly GCA_037176885.1. Taxonomy (NCBI): domain Eukaryota; kingdom Fungi; phylum Basidiomycota; class Agaricomycetes; order Agaricales; family Mycenaceae; genus Favolaschia; species Favolaschia claudopus. The sequence continues at coordinate 2,236,164 of JAWWNJ010000010.1, read as the reverse complement.
ATACACAGAAGATTGAGCGCAGGAAAATTTTAAAAGGAGTCGAAGGAGGATGGGGAGCTAGGTATAAGATCTTATAAGAACTGAGTCAGACGTCGACGTCGATAGTGAGACGATGGTGATGAGACCTAGACCAAGATATGACACTCCACTACCAATCGCTACAGTATTTTTCCGGTTCATTCGTCTTACCCTCGAGCCGAGTCCAAGCGACCGTGTTTCAGACAGATCTAGACCAGGTTATGCATGCCACTGCCAGCTAGTAGACGCGGATGGAGAGCGATCAGGGCACCCGGATGCGGCGATAAGAGTCGCCGACGAAAAAAAAAATCACAATCCCGATCAACGTTAACCGAGGGGTCAAGTAGGAACCCGGAAATGGCCTAGCACGAGGCCTTCTGATCTGACCTTGACGCAGTAATACAAGTCGGTCCTGTTTTGATTCGCAACGAAGACATTGGAAGAAGTAGCTAGCTGAGATTATGAGATAGCACCAAGAAGGAAACAACATAGGCAAGGTACATCGAAAGCAAAAAAAAAACGGAGCTGTATATATAGTAAGAAGAAAGCAGTAGCGTTTATTTTGAGAACGGCCTGTCTCCTAGTCCTTATCATCCGAACGCATGGGCTCAGATCCCGACCTGCTCCCCGTCGACTGCGACCGCTTCCCTCCTCCTCCATCGCCCATCCCTCCTCCTCCTCCGCTCCCACCCCCACGCTCCCACGACGTCGTCCCGCCCCTACTCCCACCCGACGGCAACGGCGACGTCCCCGACAAAAAGTTCAACCAATTATTCGGATCCCCCTGCGCGCCGACTGAGAGAAGATCATCATCATCGGGTGGTGGGGGGTAGAGGACTGAATTTATGAAATCATCAAGAGTATTCCATGAGGACGCACCCTGTGGGCTGCCGTGGCCGTTACTGCCAGAACCATGATTGCTATGGTGATTGCTATTATGATTGCTATTGCTGCTACTGCTGCTTGAATGCACAGGCCAGTCAACGCCAAACGGATTGGCGGAGCGCTGCTGTGTCGTGCGCATGAGCTGCTGGTACATCCCCGGATCGTATTGCGGCGCGCGGAAGCCTGACGAAGGGGAGTCGAAGAGCGGGGGGAAATTGGAGAATGAGTGAGAGGGGAGGCCGAAGCCTCCTCCACCGCCCCCGCGGTACGGCTGCATTGGGGGGAAGTTGTATCCGCCGCTGGAAGACGATGTCGGTGGGGGCAACGTGAGACCGCTTGTGCTGGTGCTGCCTTCCTCGTCCGAAGACATCGAGGAGTTCAGACGCGGTTTTTTGGACGCTGAAGGGCGCGCGTCTGAGCTGGTGCGGGCTGAATGACGATCGCTTGAGGTGGGGATGGCGTTGGCTTTGGAAGTGGTGCTGGGGAGTTTCCGGATTGAGATGGGTGGGCTGGGGATTGTCATTGACTTGCTGCTACGGTGTTCCTGCCGAGGAGGTTGATAAGTATGGGGAAAGATGAGGAAGGGGGAAGAGGTAAGAGGCGTGCATGCGAAACATCCTCGTTTGCCGCCTGCGCAAGAAGCGCCATAACGATAGACCACCATTCGACGTCCCAAGCTTAGAACTTGGTCCCGCAGACGTACAGCAAGAGTGCCCAGAATAGACCACAAAGTTTGATAGACACTCACATCATCTTTAGTCGTTTTTGACTTTGTCCGCTTTGTCGGTGGGGGAACATCTTCATCCTCGTCTGCTTCATCGTCGTCTTCACCCTCAGCGTCAACATTATTCTTGATAATGGCACCACCCGAGAAATCGGGGGGTCCGCGTGAATCCTTCTCGCCCTCGAACTGGATGGCGTCAGGGGGGAAATGAGCGAGAAAAAAAGCTATACTTGGACGTGTCGGTTTATTATTTCGCGTACATCGGTCGAAGAGTATTGGTACAACTTGTGGTGATGGCCAGGACGCTCCTCTGAGGTAAAAATAGAACCGACAAGTGCGAATGAGAACGAGTGTGACGCGGGCGACGACGACGAGCAAGGGCGTAACGTACCAAAGATTATAACCGCCACATCGACAGAACACAAAACCCCGAGCTCGTAGGCCTTCTTAAAGAGGCCATTCTTGCGCTGTAAGGCAGTCAGGTCCGATGCCAAGCCAAAAAGACACAAAAATAGCGGAAACGACTGTGATATGAACAAAAAATGAACACATGTTTACGCCTTTACTTTTTGGAATGTGACTGCCCGGTTTCTTTCATGCTAAAGATACGGTAAGCGAGCAGTTGGTATAAATGGGGAGCGGAGCCCAGGAGCGAAAATTGAAGGCGCCCGCTTCCCCCACGTAAACTAAACTTGGACTGACAGTGATAGGCTGAATTTCAATCTTTCTGCGACCCATTGGCGGGGAGTGGTGTGGTGGGTTGGAGGATGAGGAGGGGCAGACGGGGAAAGTCCGGTGAGGGGGGAGGCTGGGGGTTTTGCTAGCTGGAGCTCGGCAAGAGAGCCGGTGGATCAACAACTTTGAATTTGGCTCCTTTCCCGCCGTGCTGCGGTCCATCAGATTCATCCCAGATCGCGGCGTATATGTATTCCCTCTTCAAGCCTCTTCTATCACCTCACAGGTGTTCTCATCTGCCATCTGCCTGCTGCTACTGCCACCTCGAGTCTCCGCGTTTTTCGTCTCCGCTCCCTGCGTAATTCATTTTCCGACGTGCCGACTTCATGCCGTCTGCTGCCGGCCGCTTTTACAACTCCGCGAACGACAGGTCGCTTAGAAACCGGCTCCAATTGTTTAGTTTATGTTTACGGCCAGCCGTAAACTAAACATAAACCCTAGAAAACGGTTTAAAAAACTGTTTAAATGGTTTATAAACATTAATAAATTGCCAAAATAATCCACTGCAGCGATTGAGGCCGCTAGGAAGCTGTCATGATAGGTTTGCACCACAAAGGGCCCATGAAGTTGTGCCCGATAGTTTCAAGGCCCTTTACGACCTGGGAACAAGAAAGAGGGCCCAAAGCTGTCAAACTCGGCAGCATAGTAGACATCACCGTATCATCGGCATGCTATCCAACGACCAATCACACCTCACCATCTCCAAGCTTTCATCACCGGAACCTTGCCAGGAACCCTAGCCCTGTTTTCGCTCGGGCGGGGAGGAAATATCTGCTGGGAATATTAATGATTTAAATAGGTTTATAAACTGTTTATCAACGGTTTACGACCCCTCGCAAACTAAACGAAAATATAAAGCGTTTTAATGGTTTAAAACTGTTTTTAAACAAAATCATTGGAGCCTTATCTCGGACATTCTCGGTGCACTCAATAAAATTTGCTTATTCTTGCGACTCATCAATACAAGTCAGGTACAAAAGCTGCAGGCACTCTCCTCCAAGTTCAAAATTCACCTCCCATCTCTTATTCTCGCAACTCACGGCACAGGTTCGCGGACATAACCTCATGATCATATTTTTGGGGTTCCACTCACTCTACTTGTCTCTCATGTCTTCCTTCTTATCTCGTAACGACTCGTATTCTCAATTCCGCGAGTAATTTCCTGGCGTCCCCAATCGCATCACCGCAAGCGCATCTGCCATCCCAGGATTCCCAAGGTAGTCTTGTCCTTGCTTCATTTGGCTAGTAGATAGTCATGCAGTACGGTCGACACTGTCCGGCGGCGCGTCATGGATAGTTGATTTTCCAGGGTACGTGCCATTTCGTTCACTGCATCTTTGCTCCGTTGATCGCGATGTCTATATAATAATTATGTTCGTTTAGAATTTCAAACTGAAGAGCAGACAGAATTGAATGAGAAGAACAACAGAACAAACATCGACTCGAACCAGCACTCACTATAATTCCTCTGCGCAAAATGCTTGGAGGTCTGTAAGTCTATTCCCAAGCTCGCCCTGTTGTATACAGCATACGTATCGCTAGCATCATCAACGCCCTCAGCACCGAGGATTCCAACTGCTGAGCGCTGATTGGGGTGGGTCGGGAAGTAATTTGTTCGGCGATCGACGACCATCATGAATGAGCTGTACCTAGCCCTGAAGACCACTCCGGCCGACGGGCGAGCCTAATAACCATGTTGGTGGCAGAATTGATGAATGCAAACCTTAATATTCATGAATGGGTTCCCTGAAATGAACACGAGGGACTCGAGGGACCCCATTCAAAGATCTTCAGGGAAAGAGTCCGAAAGACAGCAAATGACGCTGAAAAAAATGAGATCACCCCGGGGCCCGAGTACTGACAGTTGTTCACATACGACCTATGGAATTGAATGTGAGTGGCTGAACCTTGTTTTTTACCTTCTATGATAACCAATTGAGCTTGTAGCCTTGAGTGTAGAATACTGGCATTCGGCATCGCGCTGTCGGGAACTGTTCGAGGTCGCTCGGGCATCTCGGCCAAACCTTCCTCTCTATCCCCGCCAACCGGCATTCACTACTCAGCCAACGAGTAGGAGTCTGGTATCCAGAGCCGCCAATAGTAACAAGGAACACTTACTTCCATGGCCAGCCCCTCCCCCATCCGAGAGCGCCGGCCGTATTCACACCATCTCGGGTTTAACGGACGCCAACAAGATGTCCTCCCGTCCTGTTGACTATATCATATCCATCAATCTCCAGTAAGTGTAGTCGTGACTCGAACACATGCTGGCACGCTGGCAGGACACCCGCCATATATCAACAATCTTTCTTCCCGTTCTGTTCTGTGGAAGAATTGACTCATTCTCACCTTCCTTCCTCCTTCCATGTCGGCAGTCCGTCGTAGCCCTAGCGGGTATCCGCTGGGAATGGATAAATGCTGGCCATTGGGTACATGTCGGGAACAAAGGACAAGGACAAGGGTATTTCGTTCTGTTCCCGGAACAAGGTGCGGGTAAACTCGCAGGGTTCGAAGGGGTTCCCCACATCACGAAACTACACCGGTTACGACGCATATTAAATCGATGAGAAAGAGCTATGCTATAGAAGGGAAAAGGACATTTGAAGAAGCGGGAATTAATGATCGTGACTCTCACCCTGAGATGTATACCCCTTCCGAAACGAGTTGAAGTCATCGACAAAGAAAATGCTGTCCATCTCAAGCCTATCTGTCTCGACAAACTGGCGCGACTAGAAGCGGTAGCTTTCATGCAGAAGGAGAGGTGGGATTTTACTTGGCAAAAGCCGGAGTCAGTAGGGAATAAACTTCACCTTCACGGTGCTCTGCTCAAACGAGTAACGGACCTTCTATCTTGCCAGCAGGAATCGGCGCTCGATCCATTCATCTGCACACTAGACCCCGGGTGTTTCAAAACCCTGACCAATCATCGAGCTCATAGCCTCCGACGTTGGAAGCTTAAGGCTGATCATGGGGACGAGCAATGTTGTCGTCTACAAACTGCAGCTGCGATTAGGTTGGGACGAAGATCTTGAGACACCGGTGTGCGCACTGTACCTTAGTTCAACTAACTACGGGTGCATGGCAGTGGCTACCGCATGGACGGATGCACGGAGGTCCTTTTCTCCGCCTCCGGACGACGGACAGCGGCGTCTTTGCACGCCTCGGTGCGTCATAGCCAGCTTGAAGGAATCATGAGTTGCGGATAGTATGGGACTGAGAGGGCACGATAGAACGCACATGCGAAGTAAGCCCGAGTGACTGCGGAGTAGGGTTTGTGGGAGCAAACCTAATGTCCACCGCCGCCGCCGCGCCAACAAGACAGACAATGATGTGGGACTGCTTGCAATGAATTACTATCGTGGTGAGTACAAGGCCATGAATGACGTCGACTTCCAGGCACGACAGACCATCCGAAAACCGTGGGCTCACACTGAGCAGCTGAGAATCGAAAGAAAAAATCCGTCCGAGTCCCAGAGTACCCCTGCAGAGTCCTTTAATGACGAAATATATCGCCGAGAGGACCTCTCACACAAAGAAGAAGCGGCGGCGGCTTCACACGATGCGGCAAAAGCGAGCCTATGCCCGATGAGAAGAGAATCGACTACTTCCAGCTGCAGGAGTATTCCAAGTCGCGTTCCTTTGATGGTGATACACTTATCGGGACGGCGGAGCTCACCGGAGGGACTCCTGAGCGGAAATTAAGGGATGCCAGAGGCTAGCAAGTGCCTCGTTAAGACATTTACTTCCCGATTTCGCACTCGGAAGTGGAGGAGAATTCGACTCAGGCCGGAGCAGATAAATGGGCCTGAGTAGATGATATACACCATTCCCAGAATTTAAGGCGCAAGAGCTGAGAGGTAGGGTCCAAGCACGTATTTCGAACGGTGCAAAGGTGAATTGGATTTGGAGGTAGAGGGAGATTCAGTGCCAGAAGGTCCATAGTGCCACTGTGCGGACGACCTTCATCCGGGACGAAGAGGAGCTCGAGAGCAAGAGATGCTAGACCTTATACCCGATTTGTGAGCTCCCGCCTGCATGCAGTCGGCGTAGCCTGTTCGGGTTGATAACGCGCTTCGTCACTCGTGAATCGGTGACTGATTGGTGGCTCCCTCAGCCCTCCTCCGAGCGACGCTTTAAGCCACTTGAAATATTCCTCTGAAAGGTGATGTCTTGTGTGAGATGGATCTTGTATAGTGCTTAGTCGTGGAGACAATTCCAAGATGAAGTTGACCATCGCGGTTCGTAGACAAGAGAGACGCGGTCACACAGCCACCAGTGAATTCCGTCTTACCGAATTCGGAGTTAATCGGATTTGCTGCAATCTCTAAATTTCTGACTCGTTTTTTCTTCCTGCATCCATGTCGATTCAAGGACTCCCCACCTCGGTATCGACTGTAGGCCCATCTCACTTTGACATCGTCAAAGTTATCCGGCCAAATATCCTCGCCCTTCACCCGTATCGATGTGCTAGAGACGATTACCAGGAAGGAATATTGTTGGATGCTAATGAGAACGCGCTGGGACACTCCATAAAAGACGCCGAAGATCCAGTCTTTGCCTTGGATCTTCACCGCTACCCTGACCCGGCACAAATCGCGGTCAAGGAACGCGTCGCGTCTCTTCGTTCCGTACCAGGCGTGGACCACGTCTTTCTTGGAGTAGGTTCAGACGAGATCATCGATCTCCTCATGCGTGTTTGTGTCGCGCCCGGAAAGGAAAAGATCTTGACTACCCCTCCGACGTACGGCATGTACGCGGTCTGTGCTCAGATCAACGATATTGAAGTCGTCAAATGTCCCTTGGAATTGACGGGTTCAGCTGGAGAAGGCGGGGAAAGCGGACGGTTCAGCATACTCGTTTCTGAGGTTGGATTCTTTTTGTATGTGTTTGAATTGCTCAAACACGGTTTAAGATCAAGAAAGCCGTCGACGCTGACCCGTCAATTAAATTAATATTCGTCTGCTCCCCTGGCAATCCAACGGGCACATTGATACCCTTGAGCGCCATTCGTTCCATTCTCGACTACCCAAATTTCAAGGGCATCGTCGTAGTCGATGAAGCTTACATCGACTTTGCCACCCCCGAAGCCAGTGCTGTTTCTCTTATCAAGGACTACGGCAATGTTGTTGTGATGCAAACGCTCAGCAAGAGTTTTGGCTTAGCCGGCGTAAGGTATACAGTTTTCCACGCTCTCCAACAAATTATCACTCAGTGGTTTGGAAGATTGGGAGTTGCACTCGCTCAACCCCCCGCTTATCCAGGTCCTCACAAACACCAAAGCGCCGTATAACATCTCCACACCTACCGCGCACATTGCCCTATCGGCTCTCACTCCGGCTTCGATATCTCAGATGCACAGTAATATTACGACCTTGATCGCCTCACGCACTTCGCTTCTCGCAGACCTCGAAGCGCTTGCTTCGTTAGGCGTTGGCCGTGCCATCGGTGGAAACGGCGCCAATTTCGTGGTCATTCCCATCCTTGGGCCAGATGGAAAGCCGGATAATGCGCGCGCTCAACGTTTATACCGTTCCTTGGCAGAGGAAAACGGAGTTGTAGTTCGTTATCGTGGTAGTGAGCCTGGGTGTGAGGGATGTTTGAGGATAACGGTCGGAACGCAAGAGGAGAACAAGACGGCGGTAACTAAAATGCGAGAGGTTTTGTCTGCGATTTGAGCAGACGGCCAATAAGTTATTGGGATATGCAATAGAGTAAAGAGTGGTTGGGTTTAGAAATAGAGAATGTGTGTGGTATGGAGCGGAAGACATCTATGATTCCGGCTCAAATCACCATTTTTTGGAGGATTAGCACAGGCTGAAACATCCGCTTCCATCCTCGCCATCATCCGATTCCTTGAGCAAGTCATTCTCTCCTGCGAAGCCTTCCTTTCCATTGCCAATATCTCCAAAACACAACTCGCCACACTGTTCCATGAGCTTGTGAGGAATATGGTGCCGCTTGGCGCTTCGCAGCGCGTCGTCAAACAGTTCGGTCCGAGTTGCAGCGACTATATGGCTGAAGCTGAAAGAAAGGTTGCTCGTGTTGTGTTTCCAGAGTGAGTGAGTGCCCCAGAGAATTGTTATAAAGGCCACGATGAGACCGATCTGCCAATCGAGACCAATCAATGCTGGATGTTGAGTGAAAAAACTTGAAACTTGAGCCGACTCACAGCGTACGGGGCCTACAAGCCACCGAGCGTTATATCTGTAGATCCCCACGCTGTTGGTTTGGGTGTCAACGGTGAGGCTTCCGACGGGGAGAATGGCGGAGTACGGTACAACTAAATATCGTTAGAAGGAAAATGTCGATAGCATTTGTTTCTTACCGATGCTCAAGGCAGATAGTACAACGGTCGGGAAACATCTGGTCAACACAGTGAATGAAAGAAAACTGGATAATATAAGGCATGAGTCAAGGGCCAGGATAAAGTCAGGGAAGACACTGTTGACGGACCCCGTAGGTTTTCTGTGTTGCAGCGCTATGACACAGTCGATTTCTGTTGTGAGTATTTTGATTCGAATAATAAGATCATGAAGCTTGAACCATGTACGCACGCCTAACTGAAAGACTTGACGTGCGAAGCGATCTCCAAGCGTGCTGCAGGAGACCACAAGCCATTGAGCGCACGATACAAGATTTCCACAGAAAGGCGAAGAGGCTAAGGACCCAGAGTTGTTCCTTCTGCGACAAATTAATACGACGATCGAGATACGGGACATTGAATGAAGCTATCGCTACAGCGTCACTATTTGGGCTGAGCATACTGATAGGAAAGGAAGGAACAGTAGTTACATCGGTTTACCATCCAGCGCGGAGTTCATCCAGTGGTGAAGGGCGGCAAAGACAATGCCAAGGGTCCAATAAGCGAACGGCATCGAACCCGTCCAGACACGCGTCCGACGAGCATTTTCGTCGTTGGGATCGTAATCGTCTGCTTTTCCCATAGTGTGTTGGGTGATTCAGTGAACCTTCGAAGAGCAAAGTAAAAAGAGAGTGAGAGGAAAAGGACAAGAAGAACTAAGAAAGCAAATATGACCACTGGCACTTTTAATACGCAGTGCCAACCCATCTTTTCGTAGACAGGCCTGCGAGTGGCTTTGTCGCCTTGGCTGCTGTAGAACCCTTGATGATAAGCTGCCACCTCTGATGTGTGGCACAGGTCGACGGATTAACGCCCGGCGCTAATAGAATGATCTACGAAACTGAAAATTGCAAGTGGCCCATCGAGCAGCCTTGGACTGAAGGCTGAAGGACATGGAGGATAAAGTGTGTTGCAATCCCTCGTGTAAGAGCAAGCCAGAGCAGAGAGAGGGATTATAGAGTCGGACTCGATTGCGTAGACACTGTAAACCAACTGTGAACCCCGAGCGCTTAGCCGCTTGGGAAATTAATGCAGATGCTAAGAAAGAAGCTGGATACGAAACAAAAGTCAAAGCCTGCTCAGCGCTGAAACAAGGGCTGTTGTTGTGCGGGACGGGGTAAGGATGCGACGGAATTCGGGTGCTTTTGGAGCCAATGATCTTGTGCGCTACTTGGCGGTCCACATTCTTGAGCTCATTGGTGCATAACCGTAGAACTGGTATACCGGCTTGTCACTGCCACCAGACCGCCATTGTGTTGCTGAGGTCGTTTTTAGTGAGATCGCTGAGGAGACCCTGTGCGTTAAAGCCCTGCAGCAGACAAAGAGTTAATGCAACAGATTGCGGGAGAGCTCTAGAGATTGTGGCAGGCGGCTCATCAGACAAAAAGTTAATGCAACAGATTGCGGGAGAGTCGCAGGATGAGCCGCCTAAGAAACTGACAGCAGTGCTCCACCATCTCGAACTCGCGGTAAATGTGTCGCACCGAAAAGGCATAACGCGACTGTGGAGAGGATGCGGCGTGAAGAGTAATAGCATCATGCCCTCGTCCCGAGACTTTGAGGCGGGGTCGAGACTGTGGAGCATGCGTTTTTTGGCGGCCTGTCGCCTGCTGCGCGCATGCTGAGTTGATGGAGTGCTAGTGGAGAGAACGGCTGGCCGGTGCGGTCACTGCGGTGCCACTCTCAGCGAGCAAGTGCTATTCGGAACGTTGCTCCATGGATTATGTTGCGTCGACTAATCTTGTCAGAATTTTGTCTGTCCGTGGCGCACAAAGGTTCTCAAAAACTTTTGCGGAAGAGTTGAAGCTTGAGCGCTTGAGCGCTCGTACTGGTCGTCTGCGGTTGTTCGAATTTGGACTCGGAAGTGATCGAACATAGTTATGTAATCAAGGATCGCAAGTGATGTCACAGCTTTTTATTCCGTTCCCTCAACATGCCGGGCGCTAGTCTCCCGCCCGAGCTCTTCGACATAGTGATAGAACTGACCCAGGATGATATCCGGCTCATTTCGTCCTGTGGCTCAGTTTGCAGGTCGTGGCTAGCTGCCAGCCGCCACTATATGTTCATGGGGAGACCTGTTTCCCTTCGAAGCAGCAACGCAAAAATATTTATCGGGCTTCTCGATAATCCGTACTGCACGCTGGCCCCATATGTCCGGGTCTTGAATCTTCTGGGCTCTGAAAGCTCGCGGGACTGGCTAGACGAAGCTATCGGTTCTCTTTCGAACTTGCCCGCTGTCCACGAGCTCCTCATTCAGAATTTTGTTTGGGGGAGGATGAACTCGGCCACAATAACCTCACTTTCGACGGCATTCCAAACCCTCATTCATCTCGAGATTCGGGCTGCCCAGTTCGATTCTGTCAACGATCTTATTCAACTGCTTTCGTCCAAACCGCTACTTCAAAGTTTCAGCGTTGACGATCTTGCTTGGGATGATCCTTTATTCGACAATACATTATTCATACCCAAAGAGCTACACAGTCTGCATTTAAGCAACTGCTACAAGCGGGACATCTTGGATGCTTTGCTTGATTCCGTCCCGCCCATCAAACATATGCAGTTAGGCTCTGTATATCCTGAAGACACCTACTCCATTGGTCGTTTCCTTCGCCGTCTCGGATCCCAGCTCCTTACGCTTCAACTGGAATTCTCGTCCCTGGACGCGGGGGGCGACGCAGGTCAGCGGCACAGCTAATACCGGAACAGTAAATTGAACACGCATCGTTGTAGAGGATTTTTGCTCGCGTGTGGATCTGGCGCACAATACAGCTCTACATACACTTGTTCTGGACAAATTCATCAATTATTCCGCATATCAATTCAGCAGCGCTGTTGGATGGATTCCGGAGCTTCTCTCACAGACATTGAACATTCGGGAGTTATCGTTTGGGGTCGCGATTCGGCATCTGGGAGAGCTGCACCCACCAGACGATCCAATCGATTGGGTTGCCCTCGACCGCTTATTCTGCGATCCAAAATTTCCTCATTTGCGAACACTGCGGTTTTGGATATCCGGTATTCTGACGTTGGAAACTGTCAGCGTGGCCATCGGGAATTGTTTACCGCGCAGCAAGGAGAAGGGGATGCTTAATTTTCATCGCGGAACGCCCAGGATGAATATATAAGGTATCTATCCGAAGCGAACTTCTTGTAATGTATGCAGCTTCATTGGCCCGTCGATCCCTTTTGTGCGCCCGCTTTGGGAGCCATGCATTTCGCCACAAGAGGAGTATCGGTCCAGGTGCTCCCGTTTTGCGCCGGCAATTCCGACAGAACGTAACCCGTGTAGAAGTTTCCAGCCGCCCATCCAACGTACCCTAAATAAACTGGGTGTTTTTTAAACTCAGCAATATATCGCGCATTGGCAGATTAGCGACCAACCATCACTGTTCTGGGCCTGAAATGCTATTTGCTGGCACATGTAGGTCATGCAAGACGCTGTGTTGTATCCTCCCCCGGTTTCAGTGTTGAAAGCTTGCCGACTGTTGCATCGCAGCCATTGAGCGAGTGGAGCCCAAGCTTCTGCGATATTGTTCGTGGTGCATTCGCTACATTGTGTCATTCTCCCTCCCTTGCGTTTGAAATGAACCAACTCACGCGTTTGTTCCAGAATTGTCGAAATCTAGATATTTGTGAACATCAAAAATGAGGTTCGTTGTGCTCCCGTCAAGATTGACGACTTTCTTGAGCGCTAAAAGATTGCAGATTGAATCAGCGTTCTCTCAGATACTCCAGTGAACAATCACCATCAGCAGACCCGTTCGAGATAAATGTCGCCGCCGAGGTCCAATTATTACCGGGGAGCAAAATAATTTGATTTGTTGCTCTACAAAATGGTGAATATGGTCCTGTGAGAACGTGTTGGAAAGCTTACCCGGCTTTCCGAATAGCAGTAACTGCAGCCTGAACCGACGCAGCCCAAAGAGTGATATTCTGTGAAGGTCATTGTCAAGTTTCATTTAATGAGAAGAAGGTAAAAGTGCCCAACCGGAACGTCGTGCGGCTCGTTCATTCTGTTGGCTCGTCAGCTTCTGAGAAAATGATACTCAGATTTTTACAAACATTCCGAACATAATCTTGGGATTGCCCTTGTAGAACGCCGCAATCTCGCCCCATATCGCAGCAAATTGCTCGTTAGTTGGTCCGCCTTGCCCAATGATCTGAAAACGAGCGCTTCAGTTCGTGATGGTATCCTATTAGTTATACATAAGAACTCACTCCTCTTTCCCAACGAGCGTAGTTGTGCATGTCAACAATGCAATAAGCGCCGGTAGCTAGGCAAGCCTATGGTGTATAAGTATATCAAACGAAACGATCTTCGGCACGAATGGGAAGTACTGACCTGAACGAGCTCGTCATATATAGCCATATTGGTAGCATTGAGCGGTCCACCTAAGACGTAGTTTGCTAAATATTGCCAGGCAACTGGTAGCCTGAAGGTGTTGTATCCGTCGTCTTTTACGAAATGCGACATTTGACCTGCGCCGTCCGCACCTGACTTTGATATAAGCAAAATCAAGCAAATCGAAAAGATTTTCCAACCAAAGTATTTAGTCAATGGCGGGTAGGCGGCACCCTGGGAGCAGCTGCCATCCGAGTTGCAGCCAAAATCAAAGCCTACGCTAATGTGAGATGATCTCGAAACAATATATCGAGGGGATTTTTCATACCTGCAATGTTGACACCGCTAATCAGGACAGAATGAACATGAATTATTCGAGAGGTATGGAAATTCAAACAGACGTGAACTTCAAGGTTCCAGAGCCAGATGCTGGCGAATTTGGAGCACAAGCACCTTGAGCATGGACATGTGCAGCCAATATTGAGATACCAAGCAGGCGGAGCAGAGTTTTGGCAGTCATTCCTCAAAAGTTGGAAACTTGACCTCACATCGAAAGGCAATCGCTGTCGATTAAATACCGCGAGGGAAAGCGGTTGGACCGACGGGCCTTGGGGAAGCAAAAAAGTCACCAGAGAGGTTGTGCAGTCACCTGGCCGCCGTGGACTTGCTCAGAAACCCATGGCATTCGCCAAAGTGCGCTCCACGTGTTGAATTGAGCATAACGCGGATTATTTTCGCGTCATCGTCGGATTCGATGAGCATGCAGCCAAGACCATTGATACGGCGGTACGTGTACAGAGCTTTGTAACGGAAATTGATTTCTTTTCTTAGCCTTTCTTGAAAGTACTAGTCAAGCATTGCTGACAAGTTTGAAGACTTTGACTCCGAGCGAAGTCTTCGCACAGTGATTGGCCGAGCAAATTCAAGGCATATGCTGCGAAGAAGGTTATAGACGGTGGGGGCTAGTAGGTGCGGCCCTAGGGTATGGGGCAAATATAAGGGTGAATTCGATGATGGTGGTTGGACTTGAACCAACTAGCCAATGGCAGGTGGGCGTCTATTTGGCTTATTTGGATTGATATGGGCGCTTATTGCAGTGACTGTTGACACCAACATCGGCAAAGTCAGCGCGAAAGCCTGCGCCTCCGCCTTCGAGGTTGTCTCTCACCCATTAACCGCGGCCTTGGCTTGCTTACTCCACCCCCCGTCCATTCACCGACGCCGCGTCATGGGTGACGCGCCACTCCGCCTCACTCCGCGAAGTTCGAACGATTGAATCGCAAAAAGCTGCATTAATATTTCTTCAAGGTCCTTCGAAATTTCTCTCCAGTTGGTTGGTGAATAGTCTCCAAGCGCAATTTCACAACTCCTAGTCTACCTTCCGCCATACATCCTTGTTAGCTTCAAAGAAGTCGCGTATCTTCCTCTTCCCGACCACATTGGCTCGCTCAAACTGCTTTTCCTCTCCCCCTCCCGCGACATATCCATCTATTGCGACCATCATCTGCGCATATTCCTCCGGCATGCCTCTCCCCAGCATCACTTGCTTCAGTTCCGCCTCATCCAGCCTCCTATGCGTAATCTTCCGACCAAGAACTTCCGTCAGCATATCTGCAATCTGCAAAGTATTCGATACTGGTGTCTCTCCTCTTCGAATTTCAGTCCCACTTACCTGGTCGTACGACACCAGCTCCGGCCCAACGATGATAGGATTATCATGCTCAATCACATCGTCCACCAACGCCTTGAACGCAACCTCCACAATATCCTCCGTCGATACATACCCAAGCTTCCCATCCCCCGCGGCCGACACAATCTCATCCTCCGTCCTAATCCGATCCGCGTATTGCGTCGCAAAGTTGTCTGCAAACACCGATTATCCTTCCTACTCACGGCAGAGTCAGACGCACACACGCACCAAAGAACCACGACGGCCTCAACGCACAATACTCCACTCCCAACCCATCCAGATACTCATGCACCCTCCCCATCGGCGGCTGCCCCTTCTCCAACGGCGACCCACTCATCACAACAAACCTCCTCACCCCCCTACCCCTCGCATAATCAATGAACGCCTTCACCTGCGGATACGGATCGATCAGGGACGGCGCCACGAGGTATACGCGGTCGATGTCTGGATGCGCGGAGAAGGGGAGGGGGTAGGTGGCGGGATCGAGCCAGTCGAAGCGGGTGCCTGCGTACGGAGCGGGGACGGTGCCGCTGCGGTTGGCGAGGACGATGGGGTGGTTGGCTTGGTGTAGGAGACGGACGAGCGGGGTGGCGGATTTGCCGGTGCCGCCGATGAGGAGGATTGTCATGGTCGATGCTGTGGTATCGAGGGTGGGTGTGTAGAATGATGATGCATTCGAGTTCTTATATTGGCGGCGGTATGGAGCACATTGTGTTCGCCATCCTCGAGACAATTCAGATGCATATCCGCCAAGTTATCGATCGAACGGAATGAACGTGAAGGGGAACAGTCAAGTTGAGTCAACACTCCAACCGCTCTATTGCTGGTTTTTAGCGAACTCGGCTACACGGCTATGATCTCTGCCACCTAATTGAAACCTCGTCATCTCCGATGCCCCAGCAGCTGTCCACATGGGATTACAGACCAGTTCCTCTTTCTCGAACTCGGTTATCCGGCTCCGCGCTTGTTCGCTAAATCCTTTTCTATTCCGTTCCTATTGCTGCTGCGACTCGCCTGGGAGGAAGTATAGGTTGGCGAGATATGTGCTACCGTCATAAAGCTTGGATTCCGACGATGTAGAGTGTGGTATAAAGGTGGGGTACGAATAATTTGCACCGTATCGATTTTTGACAATCAAGAAAACCGAAAGTTGGAGTACAAATGGCAAGCTACACCGTGAACGACTACCTTCTTGACCGTGTTCAAGTTGAGGAAACACTGTAAGTTGACTCTGAATTCCGGATCTAGAGACGAGGCTAAATCGAAGACCTTTATAGCCACAAGCTGGTTTGTCCATCTCCTTCTTTGTCGCCCGTGTAAGAAGGTTCTAACCCAACAAATGTCCTGCAGCTCTGGTTCGTCGATCGAAAGGAATGGGACAAGATCAGCACAGTTTTCGCCGACAAGATTATCGTAGACTACAGTGAGTTGCTCGCTCTGTTTAAACTCTTACCAACTAACCTATTCATCATTTTCAAAGCGGATCTACTGGGTGGAGAGCCATCCCGTCAGTTCTCTTGTGATTTCTGCTTCTTGGCTGCTCATTCACCTCGTACACAGATACAACCGGCGTTGACCAAGGCAAAGTCTGGGAAAGCATGTTAGAATACGTGGACGCGACACAACATAACGCGACGTGCGTATCGTCGAATCTCTGCTGGATCTAATTAATTCATGACAATGTGAAAAATGTATAGCTCAATCATCCTGGACCTCCCTTCGCCAACGGCAAATGCGCAACGTCCTACCGAAGTCACCTTGACTTGCAACGTTTTCGCGTCACACGTCCGGAAGGACGTCCTTGCAGGGTCTATGCTGCAGAATGGGGTTAGCTACCTTCTTGCTTGATAGCATGTCTCGACTGTCTGTATACTGATGATTTGTATAGGGACGCTACGAGATGAAGATTATTCGTACCGATGACAAGACCGGAAACCCATGGCGCATTTCTGTGATGAAGGCTTTTGGTAAGTCATCTCCTTATTCTGTATATGGTATATGAAAGTCACGAATCCATCGACTTGTGTACTGCAATGTGTAGGCATCTTCTACACCGGCAATACTGGAATTACGAAAAACCCTGTGACGGGAATTGCTTGGATGTAAATTATGGACATAGGCCATTATCCTTGTTTGATATCGCATCTATATGCATGTTGTTTTTTCGTAATTGAAAGAATTCACTTTGAGTTATTGCCTTTTTCGGACGCGATGGGTTGTTTTGACGTGTTTGCCGTCGGCTACTTAATCCCTTCACCCAAATTTGGGTGTTGTTGGGACCCTTTCACGACCATATGCCTGGACCTGGGCATAAGACCAAGCCCAAGCCCAAGCCCATCCCTAGGGGCGCTTCTTCCAATGCCCAGTCTCAGGTTGATATAGGCCTATTGGACGACATCGACGGTGTGGACGGATGGAATCCCGTTGTCGGGATTCTCTGTGCCCACCTCCGAATACCCGGTCAGTAACAACGAATGAAAACGTCTGTTCCACTCTTTACTGTGCGGTCAAGACCTCGAGACCCGCGGCGGCCTCAAGAAAGTGCACGCAAATTTCGACACTATTTACCGAAAATTAGACCACTTGTACACGAAGAATGCAGGAAATATCCGCATTCAAGCTGGGGTTTGTGGGATATATGCAAAATTATGCATAGATTCGATTCTGCGTAACAAGCTCTTTGAGAAAGGTGCGTCTCCCTTTGACGAGCTAATAACCGTTAAATAGTATTGTGGTAGGCTTCTTACGACAAGTCATCCCCCTCCTCGACTACCCCGTATGTCGAAACATGATCCTTCGGGCCCTTACCACCGTCACTCATCATGGTGGAATTGCTATCCGATTGGCACTGGCGAAATTGGCCCATGAACCACTCCTCAATGCCATGTTCGTACATATCTCCACTATTCACTCCGCGTTCCTCACATTCTGGTAGGCAATCTTTTCCCGAAGACTCAAAAACTGTCGAGTCCGCCATCGTCACCCTTTCACATTGTCTCATCGCCGCTCTCAGCGACGACGGGATGAAGCTCGAGCCCGGTCTCAGCAAGTCGTTGGATCTCGAAACCGCCGTGAATGCTGTAACGGAAGCTCTTCACAAGCCATTTGTGTCTCGCATTCTGGTGGACCATAGCGTCCAGCTTCTGGCTGCGGCGACGCTTCACTACAAGGTGCCCCCTTCGACCACGAGGTTCCTTGTCGCAGGGCTCAGGAGCAACGACTGGGTTCTCCGGTGCACCTGCCTAGGCGGTATTATCCGTCTCCACCAAAGGGATTGCGAGCCGGATCAGCGGTTCTCAGACCCCATGAAGCTTATTGCCTGCGCCTCCCGCCCAGCGCCATCGCACCTCAACGACATCTTGCGCGCATATGGATTCGAAAGATGCGAGATCACTATAACCCTCAAGACGACCACCGAATTCCAACGGGCCATGATGGACTGCGTCTCGTCGCACGATCTCTATTCCTTGGGGATCAAGATTGCTGGCTTCATTCTTCGGTACGTGTAATAGTATATCGTTTCTGTTGATTCACTGAACCGTATTTCAAAGTACCGAGTTCTCCGTCGCTGAGGGCATGTTCGAAAGCCAGAATCCTGTCACTGGGAAGCGAGAAGTCATGGACGTTGGTCTGCCGTTCAAAATGTGGTCAGACGCCCTTCCGCATTGCGCAAAAGCTATCCGCGCTCGAAACATCCCAGCGCAGGCCGACGCCGCCGACATTCTGGACATGAAGTTCTTGATCATGAGGCAACGGATTCCCGACGCCGTCAAAATCGCCAATGCTGCCTTGGAGCGCTCCCCGGGGCTTGCCTATGCCTACTACGTACTCACCCTCGCCTCCGATCCCGTGGTTGGCTTACGCGCCGCAAAGAAGGGCATGAAATGCGCGAACATCACGCCCTTCGTCCGGTTTCAGATGATGCAACGGGCTGTGGAGCATGCTGGCGAAATGGGCATCCAAATCTTGCAGGAGGCTTCTGGCTCGGACGACAAGAAATGGGCGGAGGGGATAGCGTTTCTCACGAGCGCCTTGGAGGATGCCAAAACGTATATATCCGAAGCGCCTCCAGACAATCGCCATATGAAGAATGTTTCATACTGGTATATCTTGTTGCGTATCACCACTGCGGAGGAGATGGATGCGGATCTCAGCGAATTGCAGGTACGGTGCTTCAACAACTGCAGATACCGCCACATCTGACGGGTAGTAGGGATACGTACGCAGGCTCAAGATCGCAGACGACTTCAGTAACTGGATAGGCGTCACCCCGCCGAAGACGTATCTGCGACTCGCACAGCAGACTGTAGTCAGACTTTTCTCTGATGCTGTCGAAGAGTGGGGAGAGTTCATTGCTGGCAAATCTAGGGGCGACCAGCCCGACCTCGAGTCCGAAAAGGTGGAGGATGATCTAGCAGCGTGGCTGGAGGACCTTCATATCGATGGCGAACGGGATCATAACTCCAAGTTGGCATCATTCAGCAGTAGCGACGTCGAACTGTATCGCTGCTCTTGGTGTGGCAACCCGTCGGCGGTTCTGCGCAAGTGCGCTCAGTGCTCGAAAGCGAGGTATGTACTCGTCTTGTGGCCATTTGCAATGGCTAATATTTTGCAGATATTGTGACGGCTCGTGCCAAAAGTCGCATTGGAAGGACCACAAGAAGGTCTGCTCGAAAGAATAATCCACGCAGTCTCATATGCGAGACTGGAGTCTGGGGATATTTTTGTGAAGATGGATTAACTATCTATCTAGTTATTGTAATCCACCATCTGTTGTATGTACTTGGGCTGTACAGGTAGTCTTACAGTAAGCATTGTAAAAGATCTGTAGACCATTTATTTCGTGCTTGTAATACCCTATCTGTCGAAATATAAGCATTGGTTGTACACCTCGTCTTACAAAGCATAATCCAGAAGGTGCGTATTGGCTCTCGGAAAAGGTATCAGCCGCCTTACCACTGCCAGTGCTTCCGGCCAGGATGAATCCGGTGACCTTGAGAAAGGTCTATCTGCGATAGAACGGTCCGCCAGCGGTATAAGAACGCGGCGCCCTACTAAGCTCACGTCCCACTATCATGTCGTCCGATACGCTACACAAGTTTATAGTCTACGCTCCCGATAAGACAGACGAAGGGGCTTTTGAGCGCCGTCTGGCTGTGCCACCAAAACATCTGGAAAACGCCGCTAAGCTCATCAGCGAAAAAGTAATCCGTAAGTGCAAAAATTTCTTAGATTTCGGTCGCTCATGAGTGAGAAAAGTTGTCGGGGGTGCGATGCTTACGCCCGAGTCCCTGACGGGAGCAGATAAGAAGATGGTGAGTAGTAGTATCTAGCACTCTGCTTTAGACTCAATTTTCGTTCCCGCCGACAGATTGGATCTACCATGATTTACGCAGCTAAGACGCTTGAAGAAGTCAAGGCCGTCGTGGAGTCGGACATATATTACACGTCTGGAGTTGTGAGTTTCGATTGCTCTTCTGCTCTCCTTGTACCGCTAACGCGGTAGCTTTCGCAGTGGGACCCAGAGCGTCTTGTTATACTGCCTTTCGTATCAGCAACACCTTTCCCTTGAAAATGTGACTGTAATGTCTGTTGGCAAGCTTGAGAGTAGTCGATAACAAGACCATTCGGAAGCATAATATCGAATACAGCCATCGTTGAGACGCATCGAATGACAAGCTAGATTAGGTTGACTGTTGCAGAGCGAGGCGAAATAATTGCGACTACTTTTCCTTCAAAATCGACGCCGCCGCGTGTCGCCACAAGATCCGTATTGCTTTCTCTGACGCCGAGTAACGTCTCGACATTCGACGACGCAAGCGCCAGGGCCTCCGCCCTGTTGAGAGCACCATTAGACTCCAGTCCCGCCTATGCAAACAATGAAGGATCAGTTAATCAAGCGCCAAAATGAGTGAACAAGTTGTACCCATGCAACATCAAACGGCGTATTCCGAACACTGGACGGCTCACCGTCGACCGCAATAGCGACAGTGACATTGTGTGTTACTAGCGCTGCAATGGCGCTAGATTGCGTGAGCGGCGGCCCAGGGAGAATGCGTTTCTGCTCCCAAACTCCCGGGAACGGCCGTTGTTGCAGAATGACACCAACGCCTGCCTGGCCAATCTCCTTCGCCAGTAGATGCGCTTCAGTAGCACCTGCAAGCGTGAGGTGAATCGGCGTTCCTGACGTGGTTTCAACTTCTTTCTTGAGTACAATTAGGCTTGCGATGACATCTGCGCTCTCCGCTTCGACAACGAGTGGAATTTTGCCCTGTGACACGTAGAATTAATCGCAATGGAATCTCGTCCACGGGTGACATACGGATACAACGTCGCCAAGAGGCCCGCTAGCACCTTTTCCCAATAATGCCCGAAGCGTAGCTAGCTGCGTGCTGACGCTGACCCGAGAATTCATGGTAACTCTGACATGCAACGCTGCAACATCTTGAATCACAGCGCCCTTGGCGAGTTTGTGTGGCGCGAGCGTGCTGAAGACGGTGCTCAGGCCTGACAGGAATCCACCCCGAGGCGCGGTGACTGCAGAAGTTACACCACTGCGATACCCGAGCAAAGCGTCGCGGGCGCCAAACATGAGTCCGTCGGCTGCTTTGATGAGGATCCCATCGATGATACGAGGGACTTGTGAGCTGAGAGGGTCGAAGACAGGTCCGTCGTTGGTCGATGCTGCACATGGACGTGAGCTTGCCATATAAGAATCGTTGAATGGCACGTACCTTCGCCGGGAATGTGGCTCAGACCCAAAGCACTACCATAGGTAACGAGGCCAGGGCTGTTGAAAGCGTCAATGTCAACGCGCTACTGCAGAAGAGGCCGATTTGGCGTACGTGATAGAGCCACCCTCAAGATCGAGATGAAGCGCGTCAGATAGCGAGAGCGCGTCCGGACACGCCGATGGAGTTCCACTGCACACAATTTGACCTCCCTTAACGACAACAACGCCCTCCGCACTCGCCGACGTGAACACCTCGTCAACGCGCTGGGTAGCAGGATTCTTCAAAAATATGCTGCCGACGTTCTTGAACACGATGACTTCCGATTCGGAGGTCTCGGGTTCCAGAGGGGGGAGTCCTTCGTACTTGATTGCGTCGGCGATTTCCTTGTCGAAATTGGGCGTGCTGGGAACGTGCTGGACACCTTTGGGCTTGTTGGACGTGTAGGGCTTCTTGAACTGCGCGATACCATCGATGAAGACTTGCTTAGGAGCCGCCCCCAACGATAATGGGTGACTGTCCCAGATGACCACATCTGCCGGGAGGTTCAGCGGGCGAAGCGTGTCCGACGGTGGTGTAGCACACCTGCGTCGTAACCCTCGATGATGCGGCCGATGCGATGGTCTTGACCCATGACTCTTGCCGGGGTGCCTGTGTTGTCGTTCATCTATCTGTTGCAGACGAGACAAAGAAGCACTGACTTGTCACAGATGCAAGAGCCAGATTAGCCGGCAGTCCAAAGTAGTGGGCTTGCTGCGCCTCGTATATCAAGTGTCGCGAGTTGAGCACGGGGTGGTCGCTCTGAGAACATTAGCACGGGTGGTGATAACCAGCAAGAGAATGATACCTTCATGACAACATCGAGGTCGTTGTCCGCGAGAATGCGAGGCGCGAATTCGGAGCCGCGATAGGCTTCGCGCTTGTAGCGAGCGTTCGTGGCGAAGATAGCCACGGCAGGTGGATGCCCTTGAGTCTGTTTCAATCAAGAGCCATAGTGTGGTCGCAGACCTTACCATAAGCTTTCTTGATCAAATCTGGCACCATGTACGCTTCGTCTATGAGAATTTGAAGTCAGCTTGCACATTCAAAATGATCAGCGTGAACTAACGAGCGTGATGGAAGGCGGCAATGGGGAATTTGAATTCGTTCGTCAACTGAAATCACACCGGTTACACGATCATAGATTCGAGAGCCACTGGAGGATACGCACCCTGACCATCCCGTCGATATCGACACCCTCATAGCAGTGGTTGTGCACCTTGACGCGGCCACGGAGAACGTCGACCAGCGCTTCCCATTGTAAGTCTTCCGGGAAATCGCCAAGATCCCTCCAGCGTCCTGAGAGCGCCTTGCTACAAAAGGTATCCTGCTTCTCCTTGAGAACTCGCGCGGTGTCGTACGCTTTTCGGAACGCCCATTGCGTGTCCATTCTGGTTCCTGAATACACGCGGCTTGGGTTCTCGCCTACAAAATTCTTTCAGAGCCTAGACCGGACCAATTTTCTGAGACACACCACAGGCGTGCCTTGTGAAGACCATCAGCTACGAGCTCTACAAAGAAAAGGAGAAACTCACTTCATCTGGCGCCACCGCGGGCGCTGGAATTTGTCGGTATGTGTGCCGTTGAGAGAAAACGGAGGTTCCAGAAGCATCGCAGAGGACGAGCGCTCCGTCGT
The DNA here is from genome assembly GCA_037176885.1 of Favolaschia claudopus. Lineage (NCBI taxonomy): Eukaryota > Fungi > Basidiomycota > Agaricomycetes > Agaricales > Mycenaceae > Favolaschia > Favolaschia claudopus. Next base: position 2,213,003 of record JAWWNJ010000010.1, on the reverse strand, counting down.
TGGACGTAATTTTATGACGAAGGCTTGCCCCCCAATTGCGTCTGCGCTGCCGGGTAGGACGTTTGCTGTAGTCACTCCTCCAGACGTGGAGAGCCGATACGCATCATCGTGGGTGTTAAGCCCATCCAGGGACCGCAGCCATGGCAAAGTGAGTCCCTTGAGAGAATTGGTGTCCGAGGCGCCGCTAGAATGAAATATAAGTGAGTCCGACGTCGATGCAGGATGTGAACTGACTTCAAAGCGGGTGCGCTGTCGACTCCAAGGTGGGAGTGGAGGTCTACAATACTGAGCAGATGATGAGCCTGAGAAACATTCAAGTCACTGCAACGTACCCTGGAGAAACCCATGCTCCCGCCGCGTCCACTACCTCAGCATCAGAGTACAACTGCAGGTCGACAGAGCCAAGCTTCTTGATTATTCCTTTGTCAAGAAGGATGTCGGCGTGAATGACTTCCTTGCCGTCGTGTTGCCCGGTCCAGATAGTCGCATTGCGAATGACAGTCGGCTTAGTCCCTTGCTCAAACCGATCCGATGTTTTTCGCGAATGAAAGTTATCCGGAGGTCCAGGAGTCAACCGGAGAGCCAGACATTGCGCTACAATCGACTGAGCATTGATTGGCACGTTCTCCTGGGTGGTTTTCGACGATAACAAATTCTGATTGAGGGAAAATGAGACTGAACAGGTCGCCAAGAATACAAGGGCTAGATGGATAGGTTTGACGCGTCTTTTGGCTCTTTTCTGAGGGCCAAATTGGCCAGCTTCCTTGTCCATGGTGGTGGGTGAAGACAAGGAAGGGGTTGCACCATGTTGGGGTTAGCTGTCGTTGTACGTCGTCCGCCACGGCCATCACAGCGGCCTCACACGTCTATCTTAAACCTTAATAGCGTCGTGCCGCGCGCCGCTAGCCGGCTCTATCCACTTGTGCCGGAGATTCGCCCAAGTTCCGACAGTGGTGCGGCGTGACATGTACATAGTTCAAGTGAGGAGCGGGATAGAAAAGACTGAGTGAAAGGAGTCGCCTGTGGAAAGAGGGAGGTGGATGGGAGAAGAACGGAAGAAAGTGCACTCGGCGGCTCGGGCATGTGAAGGTACAGTCCGGCGCGGCGAAATAATATGCATATGCCGACATGTTCCGCTTTAGTGATGCATTACATAATCCATGATCTGAACGAGATTTTTTGTACTCGACGCGTTTCTTGGCAACGCGTTCGCGGTTTGGTTATGTACCTGGAACCATTCGGCACCGTGAATAGGTTTCATCTCACGAATCGAACTTTTAACTAGCAGACTTCATGCAATAGAACTTATTGAGTTGTATATTCAAGTTGAATAGAGCATATTGGCAACTGGTAAAAAACCATTTGTACCAGTCTGTGATTGGCCGCTCCACACTTTTCTGGCCTTTGATTGGTGGATCGCAGGAATATTTCCAGTTGCCAATATGCTCTATTAGAATACTCAGTATGAGTTGCTTATGTATGATGTCAAATGGATTCCTAAATCTAAGTAATTTCTTCCGCACGGTAAGTTTTGAACTGAGGACAAACGATTTCGCAGTCACCCACGTCCCGTTCAAGTGTAAAACCGAGTTGAAGGACTGAGGTCCCTTCAAATTGTTGATTTGGATCATATGTAAACACACTGAAACATTTATTACAGCCAGCGAAACATATACTCTACTCAATCCGACTCGTCCGATTCGTCTGTCTCAGCGTCTACTCCTCGCCCGAAATCAAACCCTAATATCCCTGAGTCCTGAAATTGTGGCAGATCCAGACGAGTCCGAACAAACGCCTCCGCATTCTCGACATAGCCATCCCACCACCTGGCTCCTCCAGCTTCCGACATGGTGAACAAGAAAATCACGGATTCCAGGCACATGAACTGTGGTCTGTCCAAGCATGTCTTCAAAGCCAACCAGTCGATTACTCCGAGATTTTCCAGGCGCGGTGAATGCGCGCAGACACTGAAGGTGAGATCCCTCAGGGAAGATCCTTGGATCCCGTAGAGGAGATAAATAAACCAGCTCATGCCGTCGCTGTTGCGAGGGTGTAACATGAGGTTGGCAAAGTGGATGGTTGTTAATTGCCAGTTGTGTTTGAGAGATATTTCACGATGCATGTCTAGAATACATTGAGCAGGTATTCCACGGTCAAGCACAACGGAAACTCACTAGGGACGGATTCTCCGCAAAGGGTGAGATGTTTAAGTGTGTTTTTGAGGCTACGGAGCAATTTACCGGCGAGTCTGGCTTCACCTGGAAGAATCGGACCAAGAGAAAGCTCCTCAATTTCGAGATGGGATTTCAAGGTCCATTTCATCAGCTCGCTCTTGACAGACCCCAGGGCATGAATGCTGCGCAAATGAGGAGGGGGAGCGTTCTTCCCGTCATTTCGCGCATTTGGCCCCTGAGACACGGCCGTTCTATTAACTACAAGGCGGTGGAGGGAGAGCCTTTCGAGCAGAGGAAAGGAACAGACGAGGCGGAGGAGGCCTTCAAATGTTCGATATGGACACTCTCGCAATTCTAGAGACTTCAAAGTGTTTCTGAAGTAAAACACCAGAAAATTGAGAGCTCCATTAGACATTTCTTCCCAGTCGCAGCTGTGAAAGACGAGGGATTCGACGGCGGTCATACGTCCGGCAATGCGCGGTAGAAGGGGATAGAATGATTTTGAACATGTTGAACTCCAGTCTTCGAGAACCAGAGAGCTGATGTAGGGGGATATCGTGGATATCGGATTGTCCACAAGAAGGAGAACTTGAGACAGAGACGATGGCGAGATTATGAGGGGACGAAGTCTGCGAAAGAGGTTGATTCTGGTGGAGGGAATCCAGTTTCTGCAGACAAGACTACATGATGCAAGGGAGTCGGTGTCTGTTATGAGGGATATAATGAGATCGTAGAGCTCCTGAGGAAAAACAGACATGGGAGCAGGAGGAACGAGCACTGGATAGAGACCAGGGTAAGTATGCTGCGCGCCGCGCGGGGACATGCAGTCAAGATTGAAGCTGTAAAGCGCCCGCTCAATCAATGATTGTCAAATAGACGCCCACTTACAATAATACACCGCAGGTACGAAGTCTATGTGCTATTTTGAAGAGACTACAGTAACGCGGTCGCCCACTTGGTTCAAGTCCACAATGATTGAATTCACCCTGGGATGAATAAGGGCAAATTCCTTTTCCTCCTCGTGCGGCAGCTGCAATAGCCCCAGCTTGCAAGAGCACACATACACAGAACTTGAAGAACCTCTCCTCTCCTGTTCGTTCGAAGCACCTCTGGGTGACTGACCCCATCACGGCGCTCATGATCCACCCACAAGCGCACTCTGCAGCGCAAACGGCGTATTGGGGTTATCAGGGCGAGTGACCTCTTTGTAGATGAGCACTACAAAGAAACGCGTGAGCTCGTTTTGTACACAGATAACAAGACCAAGTCGTTCAAAGCAAAGAAAAGACAGAAAAGAAGGCGTACCCTTAAGCTCCTCCTTCCCCAACGGGTCCCCATTATCGAAATAAAAAAACGACGGGTCGATCTGCTCCGCGGTCGGTTCGTCGGCGGGGTGGTCGTGGTATGGCTAAGGTAGAATGCAGAGTGATAATTGATTCACTCCAAATCAGGAGACAGCATGATTTATGCCCAAAAGAAGCACCCACCGACAAGTACGGGTGTGCGAGCGCCTCGGTGACCTCGATGCGCCGCCGCGGGGAGAAGGTGAGACATTTTTCCATGAGGTCGATGGCCTGGAGGGGCGTTGAGGGATGAGAGGGAGAGGGAGAAGAAGGATGAAACGACGCACGTCTGGATTCGCTTTGGGGAACAAGGCGGAGAAGGGCCGTTTCTTGCGAAAGGGGAGGGCGCGGATGTATTCGCAACTGTAGGGAGTGGGTTAGCGAACGTCGCGATAGACGGTGACGAGTATTGGAATCACCTTCTCTGGCTGGAAATGGCGTAAAAGTCGTCTATGGATGGTGTATCCAGGATATCAAGGATGATGGATAATTGGTGGTGATCTATGGCTTGAGGGTGAGAGGGAGTTGCGCGAGCAGATATCGACGCAGAGCAACATACAGTCTCGCCCAGGGAACAAAGGTTTCCCGCTAAGCATCTCAGCAAGCACACAGCCCACGGACCACATATCGATAGCGCGCGTGTATTCTTTGAAAGTGAGCATTACTTCCGGCGCGCGGTACCATCTACACAATATTAGAATGAGAATGCGAATAATCGATGGGGGGATGAAAGTTGATTATGTACCGCGTAGCGACGTATTCGGTCATGAAGGTGTTGCCGTCGTTTGCGACATTCGGCGGGGGACGCGCGGATCTTGCGAGACCGAAGTCACAGAGCTTGAGGTCGCAGTTTGCGTTAAGGAGGAGATGGGAAGGTTTGAGGTCGCGATGGAGGACATCGGCACTATGTAGCGCTTTCAGAGCGCGCAAAGTCTGCCGTGCTCACGATGAGTTGAAAAAAGAAAAGAGAAGAGAAATTGCCGCCAACCTGGTATATAAAATACTGGCAATGGTCGTCGGACAACTCCTGAGTGCGAATAACACGATGCAAGTCCGTCTCCATGAGCTCCTGGACGAGATAGACCTCATTGAAGTCGTTGATATCTTGTGGTTTGAGGATGTCGAGGATGGCGATGATGTTCTCGTGGTGGAAGTGGCGGAGGAGCTTGAGGGTGCGGAGACAGAACATAGACTCGGAGTGGTCGAAGGGAGTGATGCGTTCAATGGCGACCTTGCGTTGGGAGGTGACATCCTGGACAGTGTACGCGGTCCCGACCACAAATGCGGCCTCCCAGTCTCTGATTTTGAATTATGTGCATTCCGAGAAATGGTCGCTCAGCCACCTTGCATGCACCTCAAAGTACTTCGTCCGAAAGCCAGTCTCGCGAATCGGAAGAGCATCAAGAGACTTCATTTCGGCGCAAGCGGGTTACTTGCGTGTTTCGCAAGCGTTTCGAGTCTAAGTCTAGTTGGACTCGGACCAAAGTCGGACATTCCGACTGTAGATCGTAGCAATCTTGCAGCAGCAATGCCTGGATTGTGGTCGGCGCAGCGCTGCCGGGCATCTATCAACTTTCGAAACGTGGACGCAGTCGCGCCGACTGATGCCGACCGACGACCGTCAACAGACATGCCAAGACCATGCGCATTTTTGGATGAATTGAAGAGATGAACAGTTACAGACTGTTACACGCGCTGCAAGTCCTCCCGTGAGAGCGGGTCAGAACAAGAACGGACCAGCAGACTTCCCGTCTGTGCCAGTATTTCTCGTGGACGCAAAATGTTGTCGGCCCTGAAAACTCAGTTCGGAATAAAAATAAAGCGAAAGCTGAATGCCGGCGTCGATAACGTTGATGATCAGCGTTTCTGCCTCGCTTGCTGTTGACGCGGTGACGATGAGTCGCTACGTGATCACCAGGAGATCCCGACATTGAGGCACAAATGATGGATCAGAGCCTCAACAGAGAACCTTCAGTTCAAGAGGCATCTAGCAAGCCAGGGAGTGCATCCAGTATAAAGGGGTCCGAGAATGGACTATAGCCAGAGTAATAGAAGGAATTGAGCAGAGCAGAGTCGAGGATGAGAGGAAACGAGCAACCGAGAACGGAGGGTTCCGAGGAGCGTGGGATCATTCGTGATGATAAATAGGCGAGTTGGTTGATCAAGTGTTCACCTTCTTTCTCTTTCCCCCACTTCGCAGTTTCTTCAGGCCCCCAGGCGCCGCCGTCCTTTACTCTGCTAGCAGAGCCTATACGATCTTTTTTCACCACTTTTCCGTCAATCACACAAACATGTTGACTTCCACTCTTTTCACGATCCTTGCCGCTGGTGTCGCTATTGCAGTCCCTCTCTCCCCTCGCGCCGCCAAACTCGACGATGCTGCTACTGCTGAGGCCCAGAAATTCGACGCTACTGCTACGCGCGCGTTCACCGCGACCACGATTACTGTCCGTCGGCCAAAACTCCCCGCCGTTTCGCATCTAATCAAATAAACAAATAATCTAGACTTCGGACGGCCAATGCCTCTCGGTCGACCCTTTCTCGGGCGATTTCCGCGAGAACTTGACCCCCATTAATGTTGCGCCCTGCGACGGGAGCAAGAACCAGACTTGGGATGTTATCACCTCTGGTGTCCACAACAACGTCAAGGGACAGGCCCTGATCGTTTCCAGCCTCGTATGTCTCCGACTGATTTGACGCGTGAATCTCTTTCTAACACGTGGATAGACCAACGCCTGCCTTAACTTCGACCCTCGGAGAGCCAATGGTAACCAGGTTATCCTGTTCTCTTGCGGTGGACGCGCGGACGGAGGTAAGTTTATAAAATAGTACGCAGAGTCCATCTCACACGTATTTGTGCAGGCGGACAGGTCACCAACTCTCAGCTCTTCGCCTTCAACGGTGCTGCCGGCCCCCAGGCTCTTACCCCTCAGAACGGCAAGGACGCCGTCTGCCTCACCGTCAAGGGCAAGGCCATCGACCAATCCGCCTGCAAGGGTGCTGCCTCCGCTACCGGTGCTCAGGTTTGTCTTGTCTCCGTTTCCTTACACGAAATCACCTTCTGAAAATCTTTCCCGCGCATCAGCTCTTCACCTTCGGTGGCGCTGCCGCTGCGACTCCCGCTGACGCGGTCTCTGCTTCTGCCTCGGCCGTGGCTTCTGACTCCGCCACCCCTTCTGGCACCCTCGCTGTCGTCGACACCACGACTTCTGCCGAGGTCTGCTTCGCCACCACCGTCACTAAGAGTGCGCATTTTTCTTCTTTATGATAAACGACTGGTCGCCTGAACGTTTGTTCGATCAGCCGTGACTGTCGGTGCGGTCGAGACTGGCTCCGCCGGGTCTGGTTCCAACAACAACAACAACAACGGGAACCAGGGCGGCAACGCTGGAAACAACAACAACAGCGGGAACACCGGCAACGCTGGAAACAACAACAACAACGGCAATACCGGCAACACTGGCAACAACAGCGGAAACACCGGTAACAACAACAGCAACAGCGGCTCGAACAAGGGCGGGAACTCTGGCTCTAACAAGGGCGGGAACACCGGCTCGAACAATGGCGGGAATGCCGGTTCTAACAAGGGCGGCAACAACAACGGCAATGCTGGGAACAACAACAACGCCGGGAACGCTGGTAACAACAACGGGAACACCGGGAACCAGGGCAGCAACACTGGAACCAACACCGGCAACACTGGCACCAACACCGGGAACGCTGGAAACAACAACGGGAACACCGGCACCAACACTGGCAATGCTGGAAATAACAACGGGAACACTGGAGCCAACACTGGGAACACTGGAAACAACAACAACGGGAACACCGGCACCAACACTGGGAACGCTGGAAACAACAACGGCAACACTGGAGCCAACACGGGTGCCGGAAACGGGAACGCCGGAAACGGCCTTGCTGCCAACCCTTCTGACCCTCAGGCTCTCCAGTCGTCGCTCACCGTTGACCCGGCCTGCATCCAGAACACCGACGATGGTATGTGGCTTCATCTTCATCGTATCAGAAACGCAGGCATTCTGACATGAATTCAAGGCCAGAACCCCCCTGTCGCTGGTCAAAGCCCCGCTGAGATTTCTCCCAACAACTTTGCCAACCTTTGCGCCCTTGGCCTCCCCGGCGTTCCTATCACCAACGGTCTGCAGATCACTACTGGCTCGTGCAACCCGATTCCCATCGGTAACATCCCCTCCGTCGACAACATGCCTTCGTCCAAGTTCCGTGAGTAATTTCCTCACTCGAATCGCTCGAAACAGATTTTAATATGATGATTCGCCTTTCAGAGAACCCGAAGAACTTCGACACCATCGCCTCTGGCCAGACCTTCACCATCACCCTCAAGACCGGCGGCATCCAGCTCGGCACGTTCACCAACGCGCAAAAGACCTACTTCGCCAACCCGCAGAAGCTGAACGGCAAGGGCCAGATCATCGGCCACACCCACATCGTCATGGAGCCCATCGAGTCGCTGACCACCACCAAGGTCACCGACCCCAAGGTGTTCTTCTTCTTCAAGGGTGTCAACACTCCGCAAGACGGTCAGGGCAACGTCCAGGTTGATGTCGATGGTGGTGTCGTCCCCGGTGTTTACCGCATGTGCACCATCGTTTCGTCGGCGACCCACCAGCCTGCTATCGTCCCTATTGCGCAGCACGGTTCGCTTGATGACTGCATCTACGTGAGTCTTTGAACACTTGAGTTTCGAGATTTTTGGAGCTGATGGGGAAGAATAGTTCACCGCCACCCCTGGAGGTGTCCCCGCTGCCGGAGATGCTGGTGCCGCCGCTGGAGGTGCTGCTGCTGGTGCAGGTGCTGCTGCCGGCAACGGTAACAACCTCGCCTCCGCCTCCGCGTCTGCCCCCGCCGATGCTGCCACCGGTTCCACCGCCGTAGGCGCCTCCGCTTCTGAGTCTGCCCCTGCTGCGTCGGCCACTGGTGTTGCTGCCTCCGGCTCCGCTGCCCCCGCCGCCAGCGAGGCTGCTTCTGCTTCTGCTGCCCCCGCCGCCGCTTCTAGCGCTGCTGCCACCGGAAAGGGCGGTAAGGGTGGAAAGGGAGGAAAGGGTGATGCTGGAAAGGGTGCCGCTGCCAGCTCTGCCGCTGGTGCTGAGGGCGCCACTTTCACCCCTGCCCCTGCGACTGCGAGCCCCGCTCCGGCTGACGGTAAGGCTGCCGATGGGAAGGCTGCCGACCCCGCCACTGGCAAGGCCGCTGAGCCCGCGACTGGAAAAGCTGCTGAGCCTGCAACTGGGAAGGCTGCTGAGCCTGCCACTGGGAAGGCTGCCGAGCCCGCGACCGGAAAGGCCACTGACGGGGCCGCGACCGGAAAGGCCGCTGACGGGGCCGCCACTGGAAAGGCCGCTGAGGGCAAAGCCGCCGATGGAAAGGCTGCCGCTGGCACAGCTGCTGACGGCAAGGCCGCCGATGGTAAAGCCGCCGACGGAAAGGCTGCTGACGGTAAAGCCACTGCTGGCAAGGCCGCAGAGGGTAAGGGAGCTGCTGCCGCTGCTTCCTCCTCCGCTGCACCCGCCGCCGCTTCTGGCGCCGCCGACACCTTCACCCCTGCCCCTGCCACCGCCGCCAAGAAGGCCGACTGAGTGACTTGTTGACGAAGCCTGGTTGTCCCTTGCTTTTTAGTGATGCACATGAAGTTGCAGGATCTTGAATTATTCTTCTTTATTGACGCGCGCGTCAGGCATTTGTCTCCGCGAGCGGATACAGAGTTTTGCAATACCTTTTTCTTGTATGATACGGCTCTGATTGCTTGATCTGTGTGTATATAGTGGGGACGGCGCATGCGCCGCTACGTTTTTTCAATTTAGGATTTCGAAACAAACAGGATACCGAATGAGCCCGTTGGATTCATGTTTTTAATGGGACCAGAAGAAGAGGCATCGTGCAGCTAATAATATATGGTGGAACGAATACAAGAATAAATGTACAACAATCCATGGTCTTGAATTTCTCTAGTCGAGCGCTATACTTGAGAGGCGTCAGATTTTACTCTGTTATCACTCAGAGTTCTGGAGCTCGGGCGCGCGAAGTCGGTCCTTAATGAGAGTCAGTAGTCGGTACACGATCGAAGGTCCATATTCTTACATGACTCAAAAGGTTCAGCAGCATCTTGGCTTGGCGGGGGCGTCAGACGCGACCGCTGCGCCGCTATCACTTCATGAGACGACATGAATATCGTGTCCTCTAGAGCTCTCGTGAGGAAGATATCATCGCTGATGCAAAGCCATTGGTAAACGACCGAATCATAGACTGAAGAGGACAAAAACTCACTCATGGGCTCGTTCTACGCGTACGACGCCCGGTATCCTCGAAACAAGTCCCGCAGCTGCGTTCCGCAGCCGATGAGGGATGTGAGATATACTCCGTTGAGCAAATTGGGTCATGTAGGGCGATATTATCTCTATTTCAGGTATTGGGATAGCATATGCCGGTAATGAGGTTGTAGCGGCGAGCAAAGCGACGACAGCGAATAGCTTCATGGATGTCGTGGAGGCGAGGCGAAGAAAGGCGAAGATGCAAAAAATGCCTCGTTCAACGAGAATTTAAGAAGCACAGAAACGAAGTGACGTCAAAAGATTCGGACTAAACGCTCCAATTGATCAGGAAGGAAGAATATGTTCCAGACCAGTGCTTACCCGCTGCGGCGAATACCAGCCAAAAAGAAGAAGGGTATGGGGGAGACGGGGAGTTGGTGTCTTTTTTATACGCCAGTCTGTGCATTGTGGAGTGGTGTAAGCGCCGAAGTGGCAGAGATGGTCGTCAACATCCGAACGGAGATCTGTCACGATCCGCGCATTTTGATGCGTTTGCCTTTCTGTTTTTTACCGTCAATTTCGTGGTTTAAGGCTAAGTATCGTTCATGAGAAGACCTTGGGCTGAATGTCACCGACGTGAATCGCCTTCATATCCACTTCATAGATACATACAAAATTATACAGTCACCGGCTTTCCAGAAGCCTGAAATCAATATCCTCAACATCCCTCATGAATCGCACACAGCTTGAATACCCATTGCTTCATGAAGGGAATCCAGCAAGATATCGTTCTGGTCCCCCGTAACATCCCACACAGCAAACCCAAGCAGTCCCTCAGCATTGATGAATTTCCCTTTGGCAGCTAAGTTCATAGCGGCCACAGTAAATTTCCGCAGCTCAGAAACCCGACGAGAACGCACCAAAAGAAGTAGCATCATCATAAGACACCATGACTTGAGAAGTCTGGTTGTATACGAATGGCTGATTTTTACAGGTGAGTCCCGACATCAACAGGTACGAGCAAAATCATGACTCACTGTTTGACTGCATGAATCGAACACATAGTCGATCCCCGTAGCAGCAGAGCCGTTTGAATTCAGAAATCCGCTGCTAATGAGTCCCGCGAACGTGAAGATGCCGCTCACACCGTTAGAGTCTCCGCACGGATCCAACGAAGTATCCCCCGGAGTGTCCGCACTGCCCACAGGCTGCGCAGAAGCGTCGAAGTTTGGATACAGTGCGATTGCCGTCAAATTCCCTCTCTGGAGAGCTGCTGTGGGCGTAACACGGAAACTGTGGCCATACGCCGCCAGGCCAAGGGTGATCTGAAATTCAAAATCTCACTAAGGATGTTGGAATTATAAATTTTGAGATCAAGACTTTCCTGGTTAGCGGGAAAATTCGCTGCCGTCCACGCAGCGACTGCTGACACTGCGGAGCCCGCTTGCTCAGAGGAAGGTGCGCAGGAATCATCAAGTGGTGCGTTCGGTCCCACTGTAGGCGACCACGAACCCCAGACGTCGTAATTCATAATGGCTGTTCATAATAGGGCTCGATGATCATGTTCAACTTGGACGACCCGTTCAAGAAAAGCCTACCAATTCGATCTAGGACCGCAGCAAATTGCGACACATCATTCATTGGTTGCCCACTGCTTCCAACGAAAGGCTCAATCCCAACAGCCGCCGTAAGAATCAGATTTTTGCCTGCCGGTTGATTCCGCAGCTCTTGGAGAAATAGCAAAAAATTCGCCGAGTCATCTGGATTCACGACATTGCAGGATAGACCTGTTTTTCCTGGGTATTCCCAGCTGGATGAATCACCAAACAGAAAAGAAAAACCCAAATTCCAAGACTTACTCAAAATCGATGCCGTCGAGGTTGTATTTCGTCACAAGGTCAAGGACAGCGTTGACAAATGCCGATCGGTTTTCCGCTGTGGCCACTGCCGTGGAATAGTACATACTGCCAGTCCAACCGCCTATCGACAACAAAGCCGAAACTCCCTGTCAAAGCTCTCTCAATATTTAGTAACTTCATGAACGAGAAAAAACAACATTCTCTTGGGCAGCAGAGACGAATTGAGGAAGTGTCTGTTCGCTAATATCATCCAAAGCTATTGTAGACACGTCAGGCGTGGTCGTGCTAGAGAATTTCGAAAAATCATTTGTTTTGTTCAAACCGATGTAATCTTGTGTGGCAAAAGAAGCATACGAACGCAAAAGAAAAGGTCATCGCATTATATTTGCTCCAGGAAATTGACGAGGGAGGAAAGTCGGCGGCGAGCCATCCGGGATACCACGCCGAGGCAATAACATCGGTCGAGACGTCTGTTACGCCTCTAGCTGGCGAAGAACCAGAGCTTCCACTGCGAGGCGGCTTCAGCGAGCAGTATTGCGATGATGCCGAGGCGCGGGTGAATGCGTGCACGAGGAGTATGAGAAGGGGGAGAGACGCTGAAGGTGGGGGGAACATGAGCGTAGCGCGGGAAGAGAGAATAAAGGAAAAGCGGGCTTCTTTGGGTTGTTCTTTGCCCAAAGCGCGAGGCCGTTGTATATATCATACATGGGCACTCCGGCTATGGGCGATCGGGCAGCTCGCTTTACTGTCATTGTCCATTGTCTCTCGGCTAAAACCTTAGTCTTCTTGTCTTGCGTCGGCCACGAGGCTCACGCGCCCATTGATCATTCCTGATTTGGGTTTTCAGTGGGGAAGAGATGGGGAATAGACTGTATGGCAGATATACGATTCGCTGTAGACACAACGCACAGTCAGAGTTTAATGAATTCGGGATGTCTAAAGGCTAAGGATAGAGCTCGATGATCATGACAGGGCCTCAGGCGGTCGCGAGGCGGATCGGAGCTTGCTCGGTGGGGAACGAATCAACATTGTTGTCGCGCTGTTTACACGTGTAGGCGGCGTGGTTTGATACCACGGATGTCGAGCCTGACAGCGGGCAGTTCGGTGGGTAACCAATGAATCGAGAGCGACGTGCTGGAAGACTGCTTCAAGGTTCCTGGCCTGCTCCGGCGGATGTACGTCGAATGAAATCACCACGATAGGCGGCCAAATCAGTCTGCAAAGAAAACGAGAAATTTTCTGCAGTAACGCTGAGGGCGTTGCTAGAGCTATCAGAATAAAATAGGAGGAAGAGGAAAGAAAAAGCTTCTTATCGTAGGTCGGTAGCCTATATGCTTAGCAAGAGGTCCGGAACTACAAAAACTAGCTCGAGAACCAAATATCGAAGCAGGAAAAAAATGAGGAAGAAGATACCGAAACACATACCTTTACGATGCGGCAAACCTTCGACCCCAACGCGTGTGATCCAGGTTTGGTGAATTTTGATATTAGTATGGTAACGGAGCTATGGATACAAGACAAGTCCACCTCTATTGGCGCCCGACGCCAATCCTCGCAGCCAGCTGGCGAGCCTGAAGAGCACGCATACGACGTGACCGCGTGTAGACACCAAATATCGCGATTCCAACGAAGAAGACATTACATGCCACGAATTCAAGAAAGTCGGCGCGTTCTTGAGCAACAATACGGCCACAGGCGGCCCAGGCAAGTGTTTCCCCAGCGTGCGAGTGTGATTGTTCTGCTCTTCGTTGGGTTGGGAGTCCAGCGTTTCGGTCATCTAGTAATGGAGGTCGGTCGGTATGAGCCAGAATATCTGGCACAGTACCATTGGCGCAGTGCATCAAACGACGTGTGCCGAAAGGTTGGCAGAACGGTTCTTGCAGCTGAGATTCTCAATGAATAACATGAAGTGTAAAGTAAGAGAAGAAATACAGATTCCGCGGAGCAAGGTTCACATTCAGCAGCAGGCGTGCAAATGAGGTTGGTGGGGAGTTGGTTATGAATAGTTTGGTCGGCCAGGGATGTCATAAAGAGACTGTAGCACTTAATTCACTTAAACTAAGGGATATAGAGCGAAAAACATACAGGGAAAGCACCCAAAGAAATAGCAGCATTTCCGGCTCATGAAAGTCGTCCAGAAAAGGGAGTGGTCACATTGCGATTTGGTGACCTTGTCACGCCTTGCTCTCTGAACAACTCCAAAACTCAAAGACCATGTCGCGCCGTGCTGTAGTCATTGAGGAAGAGTTTGACGACGATACAGACCTCCCGCTTCCCAATATCCCCTTGCCAAATACTGGGACTAGTGGTCCTTTATTGCAGGAACTGAATATCTCTGACGATGAGTTCGAGCCGCCTCCGAATCAACGGGCAGGGCCTGCATCGCCGCCGTCTGGTCAGCCGAATTTCCGGATACCACCAGGGTATAGTTCCAAGGAATCTGTCGCCGATATCACGCCGTACAAGAAGTGCGGTAATATCGAGTTATCGCTGCAAAGTCCACTCTGATACTTCGTAGTTGGATGTGCATCTATCCCATTTATATTGATGCAAAGCGGCCGTATGGGACTGGGCAGCGTCGGGTGTCTCGGGAGCATGCGGTGTGGTGGCCTCTCAGCAAGGATATCGCAGATGCAAGTACAGCATTAGGGCTCTCGGTGCTTCATGAGGTCAACAAGTCCCACCCTCGGGACTGGGAGAATCCTGGACGAGTAAGAGTGCAGTTCAAGAAGGATGGGAGATTAGCACATCCAACGATAAGAACGAGTACGTTGGAACGGTTTTCACTTTGACCTTGAAATTTGACTTTTTTGCAGAGAAGAATCTCCTCGAATCCATCGCTGCCCGTATACAGTCTACGAAGCCTCAGTTAAAACCCATCCCACCGTTCAGTCCTGCTCCCTTCACGGCTAACACGCCCTCGCCGAATGCAACACCCGCACCGACAATGGCAAAGGGCAAGCAGGCGTCTGCTCCGGCGCCGAAGAAACCCTCTGCTACACGTCCTGCACCAGCCCCGCCGCTGCCCCACCCCCCACTCAACGCGCGCGTATCGCCGTATTCGCCCGCGCTTGCTACAGGAATGTTGGTCGATGCGGTGAAGGCAGGTATGGCTGCACAAGCAGAAGCAGCGGCTGCTCCTGTGCCCGGCACGCCGGGACAACAAGGCTCTGCAGGGATGCAAAAAGGCAAGAGGAAGGTTGTAAGAGTGAGGGGATAACGCGTGTAGTGTAAATGAATAAATTCTGCTTCTCATCTGATTGAATCGTGTGCGACAAGGTTTGTGCGGTGTCGCTCGTATACGGGTCTACTTGCAACTGCAATAGCGAACCGGTAATTTGCTACAGTTGATTGTAAGGGGAATAACATCACATTGGTTCGTACGACGCAACGCGCGATGCGGGGTTGACAGACGTGACTTGCTTACTCTTAACCCTCACCAGCTCACCGGAAACTTGTTCCAATTGCAATGGTTTGCTTGTCGGTGTGCGTCGAGGGTTACTCTCTTATCGGCAAACTAGGAGTCTCCCGCACATCAATTCATATGCATCCCTGAACTCTACGAGCTGCTGTTGGACCAGTTGAAATCAGATCACAAGGCTCTCGCAAGACTCGGGCGTGCCGCCAGATTTATCTCGCGTCTCGCCCTCGACGCTCTATGGACGAAATTGACGAATCCGTCGCACATCGTTCGCCTACTTTCTGTCAACGATGCAATTCAGCCTGGGCATGCAGTTGGAGAGGTCGGTCTTAAGATCCGTCGTTCGCCTCAGAATCTATATGGACTCACGGAATCCTGTCACTTAGTACACCCTGGTTCGACCGTTAAAAGAAAGCGACTTCGTTTTATTCGACAAATATGCACCACGAGTCCTATTCGTCGATTTCGAAACAAACTTCACTAGCTTGGGGTCCGGCATCAAGTTTTTTTCCACTATCAAGAAGTTTCGGAACCCAATCTTTCCGAACTTGCTACGATTGGATTGGCATCCCACAACGGGCTTTGACACCATGGGCGCATTTCATCTCATTTCTCGAGAATATAACGTGCCCAGAGACGGCCTTGCACTGACTATGTGGGGAGCCCTCCCCAGTCGGCAGAATGCGACACGCACAGATCCCGCGTCCGAGTTTTTGACTGGAGCGGGAACAGCTGAAACGATAGATTTGTTCCAAAAACCACTTTCGTCCTGGTTACCCGATGTCTCGAGCTTGACGGCAGACACGGAGACTTTTCTCGCAGAGCCGTCGGCTTTTCTGCAGGGCCTTCAGAGTTTGTCCCGGCTGCAACATTTCCAAGCCAGAACTTCAGGCTCGCTCGGTTCCCCAATTCTCGACCATCTTGCCCGTCTGCCTCATCTGAAGACTCTGCATATAGGGTATGAGGACGAGGGCAGTGTTTTTCATCTTAGCAAATCTATCGAGACTCGGCAAAGTCTCATTGGGCTATCTAGCTTCCCGGCGCTCGAGACTCTGGAGATGAACGCTGATTATTCTGGGCTTTTGACTTTCCTGTCCCTTATAACGTCCAACTTCTTGCGTTCAGCCAATCTCAGGGTCAAAGACTACCATCCCATCGACTCTACCATATTCTCCCTACTTACAACGCCTCCTACGCGCTCATCGACGTTGCGGAACCTCACATTCCAGACAAGAGATTATCCCGTTACCCGTGCTGACCGGCACGTTCTCTTTTCCATGGCCGCATTCGAACCCTTGTTGGCTTGTAGGAATCTGGAAACCTTGGACATCAACTTTGACGCGTCCCAAGTCGACTTCGGCGATGATGACTTGAAGAAGATGACAGACGCATGGCCGCAACTCACACATTTCAAAGTGTTCTCGAGATACACTCAAGAAGCAGGTTGGGCTGATCCACAAGTCCATCTCTACAGCCTTTGGCATTTTGTCGAAAACTGCCGCCAGCTTCAACAGCTCGAACTCCGCGTAGATGCACGAGTTGATGGACCATTTGTCCCGCCTGACCCAAGTACTGCAGGTCTACGTACCACGACGAGAATCAATTTCTTTCTCTCCCCGTGTAAATCACCATCGCACGTTGCAGCGTTCTTGAACCTGGCATTTCCACAACTTCCGGAATTCTACGCTGGCGGACCTCGAGATGAAAAGAATCTGCAGCACGCCTGGTGGTCTGAGGTTCACGCAGCGTTACCCGCCGTAGATCGTGAGTTCCGGGCCAGGTATCGACTCTACGCCGATAGTGAGAAACCTTGTAATCTATGTCCTGAACTACCACTCAAATGATTCTAGCTGAGACAGAAGTGGGACCGTCGGATACGGTTTCAGATCTATACAGAACACTGGCAGATTCTCTCATTGAATAATATCTTCTGACCTCCAAGCGAACCTCGCAAACCGACCTGAAGCAGGAATCGTTCTGTTCCGCTCTACTTCCGTGAAGGCTACTACACGATGTTAACGAATTGTTCGAAGAGGAGGAAAAGCCCCTTGGCTGCCGTACTTCGGGAAGCATATTGAAAAGCGTTATGCACTCGACCGACATGCCTACCCCAGTGGAACGTCCTAGTACAGGCTGCGGAGGTTTTTGGAGCAGAACAACTTTCAGTGCCTGAGCTGAGTAAGAACTTGATATATAGGTCTACGAGGTCTCATTTGCCGTGCACGGCACTGGCCAAAGGTGAGCCGACATTCCGCGAGCAAGTCGGATGGTACGGCAACAACTGGGGACTGAGCTTGGTATCATTTCATGACCGACCTATATCCCTGTCCTTCCGTCGGGAGTTGTTGTGGAGAAGTATCATTTTTGCATTCAGCTGTCGGTTGGCCTCTTCTTTCACGAGGCGAATTCCCCATAGGGAGCACTGCACTCGGAAGAAGCACGCACGACGAGCAGGGGAGTATATATGTACTTGTATTCGGGCATCTCAAGTGCGACCTGGTCACAACAAGCCGACAGCGGGAGATCGGGCTTCACGGAGGACGGACGTTCGGGATGGCAAGGTCAAGCCCCAATTTCGGCCGTCCGTGCAGCAAACTTGTATCAATTCATTTTGCCGAGACAGATTGCTGAGTGAAACGATGTTGAGCAGGATGATGTGCCTGTGTCGCCAGAGATCAAGACAAAACGGCAGTCCGAAACCTGAATTACTTAGCATGCAGCAGATATGGTAGAGATCTGGGCTGCGAACTAAGTACGTCGTTCGCTGTCGTTCGAGGACTCAGAAGAAGCAGTGTCTGCCAGGATTGAATCAAGAGATATCGAGATCATAGTGGTATGAGCGCTGACGTGCCCCGAACATTCCCCAGGCATTGACAGATGCATTTTCGTGCTTCAAGTTCACGCGCGCGTCATGGCACCATTCGGCCGTCAATAAGTACAAGGACCACAACAACACGAACCGCCAGAAATTTTCGCAGAGTCTTGAGCCAATTTCTGATACGCAATTCCCTCCAAACGGCATGAAACGATCTCGACGGCACGAAGAAAATAGCGGCCGCAGCTGAAGAGATTTCTATACGAAAAAGTCCCGCTTTAACAAAGAAATTCTGGAACAGCGCTTGTGAACGCAGTCCAAAAATTTGCGACTTGGCCCTCCGCAAAACCCATGCTGTCCCAGCACAGTTGCAGCACGAGACGGCCACCGAATGAATGTCCGAGGAGGAGAAGCCCGCCAGCTTTGAGTCTACTGGCGGTCATCACGCTCAGGAGATCAACACCAGGGCCGTACGAAGAGCGTACGTAGGTGCGGTCCAAGTCGCCGATGAGAGAAATTCCGAGAAGCGCGGCGCTTGCGTCGGGCCGCTTGGGAAGGTCGGGGGAATCCGATGATGGGGGAACGAAGGCGGAGGAGGGTGATGAGGGTGACAGCACGCGACGGGCGCGGCTGGCTGCAGCGAGGAGGGAGCGGGCAGGGAGGAGGGGGGAGCGTACGGCGCTTTGCATTTGGGTTTTGGCTAGTCGTGCGCGATGCCAGGCGCCTGCATTTTCGGGGGGCATGAAAGCGGGGAGAGAGATGGTGAAATAGCCAAGGGCTAAGTACCAGTAGGAGGTGCTGGGGTGCGGGGTAAGATGAGTTCGTAGATTAGCAGCTGTGTACAGCATTCTGCGTCAAGTGATTAGGGGAACGTCCGAAGGAAATGTGAGAAGACATGCATAGGAAGCTTGGGGCTTTGGGAAGTACAGCGCGACCATGCAATATTGCAAAGGGCGACGAGGGCGTGGTTTACAGTGACGCCGTGGGCTTTACAATTGGCGAGAATAAGAGAAGTTTGAGCTTGTGAGAATTCATATTCTTCTACGACGGTACGCTTGGGGCCACGTTGGATTCTAGAGAAGGTGTGACCGCCCTGAGGTAGGGAGTATAAATTCTTCGCACAGTGGAAGTAAGAAGACCTACGATTTCGCGACGGAGGGTGTTGAGATAATTGATCTTGCAAGCTGCCCTGGCAAAAGCAGACGACGGGACAGATAGCCTTGATTCAAAGTTCAGAGGTAGTACATTTAACTAAAATCACCGATTGAGCGGAATATTCAGATTCGAGTGGGACTCTTACCCAAATTTGGGCCACATCTAGATCTCGCAGCAATTCTGCGTCTGCTTTGTTAGAAGATATCAGAGAGAGGAGTTCATGTGTAGATTGATGAAGTGCAGTGCCGTCTCCAATGAAATGGGGGGCGCACATTAGAAGGTCGTATTTCGATATGTCTCCGCTCGTAGACCTTTCGGATTCCGCGACAATTAGATATGATAGATAGTCGCTGGAGAGCACGCGGGTGCCATCCATATAGGTTGATATAAGCTCTAACAGAAGGGACTCAGATTCCAGCTGATTGAGGCTCTCGCGTCTGCGCTTACCATCTTTAGTTTCCTGGCTGAAACGTAACGCCGCTGCGGCTTCCTGGATAGCTTCTTCGCTGTTGGACGGGGGGTTGAACCTGAACGTGAATTTGAATTTGGCAGCTAGATTCAGCAAAAAACTAACGGATCAGAGGTGACTCACACAAATCGTGCGCTGCTCATATCAACTTCATCGGATATGATGACCTTTGACATGAGCAAAGGATTTCGTCTGCGGATGAGACTCCATGCAATGCGGACGCGTTCCTCGCGAAAACAATGTGTTGGGGCGCGAAGCGTCATATGTAGGAACCTTTTCCGGTTAGTGGTAAATCCCTCCGAAACGCTTGTAACTCACATGTCCCCGACCGCGCTTTGAGACCCAAGAAACAAGGCATATTCACTGTCACCCAGGAGGCGTTGGTAGCTGCCGTCCTCGAGAGTCCAAGACATGGGGAAGATCTGCAGGCAAGATGCTGCGATGGTTAAAAGGCTGCATTTGGATGGATCGGCAGCTCGGATCCGAACTGCCAAGCTGGCTGTGACAGAAAAGCGGAGTTCGGATGTATTCGGCCATGCATTACGGCTGCCTTACGTGCCCTTGGGTGCTTTCACCATTGACCACCCTGGCAGACAGCAAGTTGAATTCGAATGACTGAGCTCTACAACCGAAAGAAAATATTCCATGGTAAGGACGTGCTCGCCCATTCAACTCGTCAAACGGTTCGCGCATCAAGTATCAGAGAATCATTCACGGGCCGACAGGACATGTGTTCTACAGGTTAAACTTACGGGCAACATGTTTGTCGTGTATCAGGGATGTGTTCCACAATCAGTGAAGTCAACAGACTTATATCATCCCGCGTATGTCGTTTCACTCCAGCCGTTGTTGGCCGTCTGGACAAGATAATTTCGCCCGATTCCCTTTTGGACTTTATAGCTTGATTCCGGCTTCGACTGGATCTTGTTCCCTCTATCGCCTCTTGTACCTGTTAATGTCCAGTCCCCTCTTTTAAAAAACACTCTCTTGTCCTTCCCTCGTCCATGGCTGCCGCTACGACCGCCACCTATCCTATAACTCCCGCGATGCCCGTCCCCTTTCTGTCCAAGGGCGTACACAAGCCCACCTATCCTGGCGGGCTCTCGACGCTTTCCCCCGAAGACATCGTCCTTTTCTACCGCTATGGTCTGGGGCCGGTGCGCCACGTCGACTTCCCAGTCATCCATCACTCCTTTGAACACTATGCGCGGCTGCAACCCGACGCCATCGCCGTGGAACACACTGTTTGCGGCCACCAGCTAACATTTGGCCAACTAGAAACACAAGCCAACCGTCTGGCCCGCCGCCTACGTGCTCAAGGCATCTGTCCTGGCAAGAAGGTCTGCATACTGGCTCGACGGTCCATCTACCTCGTGGTGGCGATTCTAGCGGTCTTGAAGAGTGGCGGGCAGTATGTGCCTCTCGATGCTGTTACCATTCCCGACTCGACGTTGAGCTACGTGCTCAACGATGCGGAGCCGAGCGTAGTCCTTGCTATGAGCGAATTCGTCCGCCGAGTGAGCCCCGACATCGTTTCGACGGTAGACATCGAGGCTGTTGTACGGGAAGACGAGATGTGCAACGCTGATGGCAGCAGATTGCAAGATATTGTCGTGCTTCCTTCAGATGGTTCGTCGCCTTGTCTAAAATTATTTTGTTGTCTTTCTAATTCCCCTTCACAGGCGCCTATATCATCTACACCTCTGGTGAGAAGATCGAGAACGGTTGTTGTGGTTTGCACAGGCTGAGCGACTTGGCACAGGCACAACTGGTGTGCCGAAAGGCGTCGACGTCCGCCATCGTGGCGTTACCAATGGTATGTTATTCCTGGCAATTCCAGCGAAAACTCTGTCTTCGGACTAATTGTTGAATCCTGACAGTCATCTCTGGCCCACCGGCCAATGTCGGCATGCGACCTGGACTCCGTGTCGGCCAGGTATGTATATTTGTGAAATCAATATTTGGACGCGGGCTCATTTCGCCAAAGTGTTTGAGCGTAGCGTTCGATATGGGTGCCTGGGAGATCCTCGGTTCGCTGTACAACGGCTGCACGCTCTGCATTCGCGGGAACACGAAGAAAGATTGGATAGCCCTCATGAAGACCGTCCACGTCGTCATTGCGACTCCGAGCATCTTGGCATTGCACGAGCCTGTCGATTACCCGACCATTCATCACGTCATTGTCGGTGGTACGTACTGTCCCCTTAGCTGTTTTACTTTTTGCCGACTGACATGATATCAGGCGAACCCTGCCCGCAAGGCGCGTTATTTCCTCCTATCAATATTCTTGGTCCCACAATATTACTGACTCCGTATTCGTTTACAGCACTCGCCGATAAGTGGGCTCGTTTCACGAATTTCAGCAATTGCTGTGGCCCGACGGAGATTTCGATCTGCAACACCGTGCAACCTCACACACCGGGCTATCCATTGTCCATCGGGCGACCAATCCCGAACACCAATGTCTACGTACTTTCGCGGGACCCGTCCAGCACACGACCAGTGCCGATCGGCGAGACGGGATGTATGTGGGTTGGCGGGATCGGTGTCAGCAACGGTTATTTGAATCTTCCTGAGAAAACGGGAGAACGCTATCGCCCGGATCCGTTCATCGGCGGGAATGCTTTGATGTTCAACACTGGGGACCTTGGGCGGTGGAGAAGCGACGGCCAATTAGACCATCTTGGGCGCGCTGATGACCAGGTCAAGGTGAAGGGCTTCCGGGTGGAATTGGACGGTGTGGCGGCAGCGATGAGGGTGAGTCGATCGAATATACCCCTTTATACTATTTTGCTCAGTCCAATGTGCAGACGCACGATGCTGTTCAGAACGCTGTCGCTCTCCTCGTCAACACTGAGCTCTGGGGCTTCATTACGCCCTCCACGGTAGATCTATCTCAAGTACGCGACGCGACCGCGGCAGTTCAGCCCTACCACGCCGTGCCGACCCAGTACCTCGCCATCGACGAGTTCCCCATGACGAAGAACGGCAAAGTCGACAAGCGCGCTTTAGTGGTCTATGCAGAGGGCCAGTTCTGTGAGGGTGCCAAACGATTTTCGGCGCCGAGTCGCAGCGGTTCCGCCTCCCCATGACATTGACATTGATTTTCTCTGGACTTTATGTACTATAGAGGTGTGGATATTGCGTTTTGCTTTCTGGGACACTTGCTTTGGACCATATCTTCTTCACTGTGGTTATTTTACCCGCTTACTTACTTACGGCCTTGGATCTCATTTAGCGTTTTCAGTAGCATGATGTATTTTTCGTTACACAGTACAGGCATTTTCATGATCGATTGGTTAGGTCGCCACGTTTTTAGGACATGTTCAGACTTGAACTAAGACTTTCGAGAAGGTCATTGGCATGAGGCAGGGATACAATTCAGATTTGGACACAGTGCTATATTACAATTCGTGAATTATTTTGGTCCGTATAGTATTGGCCACAAGGTGAGATCAGAGAGAGAAATTCTGTGAACGGGATGTAATAATCGTGACATCTGAATCCGTTCACGCAGGGGCAGGGACCGCCCCCAACGCAGCCGCGACGTCTTCAGTGTAAGTAAAAATGTTCCCACTAGGGTCAATCCAGGCCTGCAATGAAAACGTTAAGGCAATTCCGTATATTTCAAGCCATCTGGGTTACTCACACAAGCAATCTTGGCCTCAGCTAGAGTTGATGTCAGCTAATCCACCACGTCCGAGACTGGATGGAATACTTACTGTCCGCATTCTTGCCTTGCCAGTCACCAGGTTGTACGATGGCGTTCAGGAAAGTATAACTGTCGCCGTGAATGGCAGGGTACCAGGTCCGACAGGTTTCTGTGAAACTAAAGATGATGGTCAATATCCGTCTCAAAGACGCGAGAGCTTGCCCACGTACTCGGTCGTAAACTGGTCCATAGACTCCCCAGCAGGGATGATGTAAAGCAGCCTGTCGTCGCGGTGCGGGAGGGCACAGACGCCGACCACAGCAAGGAAGACGGAGGTAGTCAAAGTCGCAAAACGCATTCTCGAGTTGTTTATGAGGTTGGAGGGGATGTTGGTGAATGCTCGACCTGCATTGTCTTCACATTTTATAGCTGCGTTCTTGTTGACCAGGAGGTATTGAATGTCGACGTTGCGGGGAGTGAAGACCGCAAGCAGCCTCTGGGCGCGTCATGAGAGCGTCTGGATCGGGTCTCAGCGTCGATGCAGTCGACCCAGAGATTCATTTCTCGGTCCAGTCAGTTTCATTGTGTTCAGAGAGCTCGCTCGTTTTTAAGCGGCGAGATCTAGAGCGTTGGTCTGCCTGACATTAGGGCGCTGAGAGGGAAAGAACGGAAAGAAGCGCTCGATTCGCATGATGATTCACACAGCATAGGGAAGTCGGCAGGGATAGCTGCAACGACCAATGCGAGCACTCGAGAAAGTTCGAGACCGTTGGCGTGATCGCAGATTGAATTGAGGGTGACCGTCTGAGCGGCGAGCACGCAAGTAAAGAACAGTGTCGACAGGAATCGACGAGATAGGGAGGAGCCTGGGGCGTTCATAAACACCAGAGAAACACAGTAACCAACGCATTCGTATTCAGAAGGGCCGAGAAGATTGGAGACGGCGAAAGCGAGGCAGGAGATGAACATGTTCGAAGAGGAAGGAAAGCAGGAAAGCAGTGCATTGCTTTCTGTGCTAGTGACTAGCGCTGCCAAATTTGGGCATTGTTCACTTTACTTGCGGTGTGCACACCGATTATTGGATTCAAGTAGCTAGAGTACTAGTACAATCCGAACGGCGAGAGACTGATTGCTCCAATAATTCAACAGTCGCACAGATGACAACCCTATAACCCAATTGCACTTGCCCAACTACTGGACTGAAAATTTTGCCTGCGATTGATCAGGCAGGGGTAGCGCCCAGGGAGGCCGCGACGTCCTTCGTGAAGGTGGAGACCTTGCCATCGGGGTCGATCCAGGACTATAATAACAGAATTAAGGCAATGCAATGTACTTGTCCCTGT
This sequence comes from Favolaschia claudopus, assembly GCA_037176885.1. Lineage (NCBI taxonomy): Eukaryota > Fungi > Basidiomycota > Agaricomycetes > Agaricales > Mycenaceae > Favolaschia > Favolaschia claudopus. Next base: position 2,188,488 of record JAWWNJ010000010.1, on the reverse strand, counting down.
GTCAACTCACGCAAACGATCTTGGCTTCAGCTGGATAGAATTGGTCAGTCAATCGAAGCACAAAGGCATCTAGTGGAGCGAGTACTCACTGTCGGCGTTGTTGCCCTGGAAGTCACCAGGCTCAACGAGGGCCTGAAGGAAGGTCAAGCTGTTGCCGTGAATGGCAGGGTGCCAGGTCGAGCATAGGGCCTGGAAGCTATACGACCGCTCAGCCGCATTGCACATAGTTGTCGTTTTTGCACACTCACTCGGCGGTGAACTGATCCATGCTGTCGCCAGCAGGGATGGTGTACAGCAGCCTGTCGTCGGCGGCACGAACGACACCGACAGCGGCGAAGATAACAGAGGCAGCGAGAGTTGCAAAGCGCATTTTCAAGTGTGGGTTGGAGAGGATGCTGGATATCGTTTAACTTGCGATCCAATTTATAGTTGCTGTTCCATCACTGGCTTGCTCCGAGGTCTCGGAATATCGAAAGCAGAGCGGTAAGATGAGGCCGCAGGAAGTTATGGAACAGTTTCGTGCTTTCCGGATGCAGTGGACCTTGACATCGGCAGAGAACAAGTCGGATTCAATTTCTCGGGTCAACGTTCGTTGAATGAGTTATGTATCGAGGTACTATCGAGGTCAATTCGCTACATTATTCGTGCAAGATTGATGACCGACATGCGGACCACGGCGAGGTTGTGAAAGTTCCTGAAAGGTCCAGGCTACATTGAATATCTAACTTGAAGCACTCCACTCGTTCCAAGTTTCCGAGCCGAACGAATTTGAGTCGGCCAATCTTTGAATGCCACAGGTGTGTTCGAGAGACAGTGCACGACAAGTTAAGCAGTAGTTGGGACTTGGGCCCAGCGTCTCCCAGGTTCTGAAGCAGCGAAAGCGAAAGGAAAGCTATAGCGAGACGTCGGAAGGAAGGAAGGATTGTCATTGAGAGACGCGGTCAACGTAAAGAACAGCCTAGAACTGAGAAAACACGGAGGCGCCAATCCGGCCTGAGAAGGCTATTGAATAGTCGGTAGGAGTTGCCCGCTCAACTGAGGTCAAAAATCGGTGAATCTGCAGCGCTTGTTGAATTCGAATGTTGCAAGTTAAGGGCAAGATGAGAGAAAACGCCCACGGGGCCAAAATCGCATCAAATTGATGCTCTGCCTGGTACCTTGACCACCACTCCCACCAGCGACGCAGCGCATATGCAAACGGCGAAACCTCGCCCAGTCCATACTCCGACGGATTGATTCATTGACTCATTGATATCCTCCAATTTCTTCAGGCGGCGCTGTGCCGACGTCATGTTCCACCCAACCACACTGCAGCAACGAATTGAACAATGACGATCTCATTCATTCAGTTCGGCCTTGCTTCGCCGCACCTTTCTCCACATGAGCTCGTGGTCGCCTAACAGTGATGCACTGCAGTTATAAAAAGCGACCGCATCCATCCAACACCTTAAACTACCCTCCAAAATCATAATGCGCTTCACCACTTTGGCTGTCTCTGTTATCTTCGCTGCCGTCGGTGTCATTGCCCGCGACGACAGGCTGCTGTATAACATCCCTGCTGGGGACTCCATGGATCAGTTCACCGCTGAGTGAGTCGCAGAAAGTTATTTTGCGTGCGTCATCTTAACATTGACAATCGTCGGGTCATTAGCTTCCAGAGCTTGTGCTCGACTTGGCACCCCGCCGTTCACGGCGACAGCTTGACATTTGTTCAGGCCCTCGTCCAGCCCGGTGACTACCAGGGCAACAACGCGGACAGTGAGTATCTTGCTCGACGTCCTTTGCAGTCGATTAACTAACCAATTTAATTCTATTCAGCTGAGGCCAAGATTGTTTGCGTGCGTCCACCACATCACCAGTATGTAGAACCTCACTGATTATGTTTTGACAGTCTTGGCAAGACCCCGACGGCAATATTGTCACCTTCACCGAAGATGTTGCTGCCTCGTTGGGCGCGACCCCCGCCTAATTATCGTGTATATGACATGGACAAACGGACAAATTTACGATCTAATGCTCATCAACTGCGTGCTCGTAGTAAATACAATAAACTCATTGGAGCTTCATTGCAGTCAGCGTCTTGCGGATCGGAAAGGAATTGACCGAACGCATCGACATCCTTCGGTTTCGCTCCTGCTCCGTGGCGTTTCCTCTTCTACCCTTGCGGGTTTCGCAAATTCCCTCTGTCGCCTCCGCAGGCCGTCTCTACCTTCCATGAGAAATTTAACATTGACTGTTTTTGCATTGCGATTCAAGCGTACAGTACTTGTATACACACTCTACACACTCGGCATACTCGAGCGCATCGACTTCAACTACAACCCCACTACTGTGGCTGCCTGGATTCCTGGCGACACAACCACCCAAACAATTTTCGATTCGTCAGTTGATACTAGCCCATGAATAGGACGTCGGGTCGAGACTCTAAATACAACCGCCACTCATGTGAAGAGTAATCGAGGGACGCGGAGAATCACGGAGACGACAGAGGTAGGAAATCGCGAAACCAGCCTTTAATCCGCTTGGATGTAAGGGGAAGTGATACGACCTACAACAGTTCTCCGGCTACGGACCACAGAACATCGGAGCGGCGAAGAGAAGGTCTCAGGCTCTGATAACATTCTTAACAAACACTCAGAGAGGGCTCAGGTGCGTTCAAAGTCAGATATTGACCAATCCAATCCAGATCATTACTGTATTTCCAAAGGTCTATTGTCCGTGATACGTAGCGACACCGTGTCCAGAGTGATTTAAAGCGGGGTCGCTCCAAGAGACGCAGCAACATCGACGGTGAAGGGCGGGAAGTTGGTCCCGTCAGTCCAAGACTACAATCGAATGGTCAGAGGGATCCGTGATACAGTAACCTTCAGTGTTAACGGGTACTCACGCAGATGATCTTGGCTTGAGCTAAAGCAAAGATGGCGGTCAGAGTCGATCAGTATGGTGAGTAAATTGAAATACGCACTGTCAGCGTTCTTGCCTTGCCAGTCGCCGGGCTCGATGAGGGTCCGAGCGTAAGTCAGGCCCTGGTCAATGGCGGGCTGCCAAGTAGAGCAGGCGGCCTCGAAGCTACAGCAGAGAACAATCAGACATTGCTCCTAGCAATAGCTACCGTGGTAGACGCACTCAGCGGAAAAGGTCTCGAGGGTGTCACCCGCAGGAAACTGGTAAAGCAGCCTGTTATCGACGGCGCTGACGAGGCCAACGACGGCGAAGAGAACAGAGGAAGCGAGAGCAGTGAAACGCATTTTGAGTCGAGTAGGATTCAAGATGATGGAGCTTCATGGTCTGCAGGTCTAGCATTTATACGTCTTCGCTTAGCGCAGAATAAGACATCTCGTGTCATCACGAGGGCCACTGGATACGGCGGATGTCTCCGTTCCAGCGCAGGAAGAACGGACCTCGCCACGGAGTCGTTGCGGCGAATGGAAGCCATAAAAGTCGTAATGCTCGTGAGCGGCTTCTCTTGACCGTTCTTGGTATATAAGCTGAACGTTGAAATTTGGAAAGGCGGAAGGAAGAGAGTGGAGCAGAGTTGGCCAAGACTTTCTTCGTTGGTCCAGCGAGGTGATTAGACTCTCCAGAATCCAGATGTTCTTGAGCGGTAGGTAAGGCCAGTTTCACCGCCTAGATGGTTGGTGAGTCGTAGAGGAAAGCGATTGTTCTGGATTTGAATGCTTGTTGACTGCGAAATATGATATTCGGCGCCGACTCAAGCAAGCAGAAATTTTCGAGGATGAAGATGTCAAGAATTGATTCTGTAAGGAGGGCTTAAAGGAGATGCGAGGCTTGGACGTTGAAACAACGTCGCAAAACGATTCTCTGAACAGTCTGCAGAAGGGTTCTGAAAGAGCTTGGGATGCTGAGCTAAGCTATAACTTCCGAGTCCTTCCGATGAACCGACCGGTTCCGTGAAGAGCTCGTTTGAGTGCGATTTGTTGGCCCTCTATTGGCCTCTGATGTCTATGTATGTTTCGAGAGGACAGTTGCTGTAAAGATCTAGGCGTGAGGCGTGCAGTAATACAGTATTCCCAAAGCCCAGACCGTCGCCATGTACCGAGGTGCGAAAGCCTGTTCAGAGAATCCACCGTCTCCGCGCTCAGCACGGAGTCGCATGAGCCAGGCGCAGAGCGCGCCACATCCGGTCCACCCCAGGTAGCGCCTCCCTCACCTGTGCCCAGGTCTGTGTCCTACAAGTTCCGTCATTTTTTGGCGGACCCGCGAAAAACTCTATAAGATGTGGGAACGCAAAGTTCAAGAACGCCGCGACATGTGCGGGAGAACCGCACGGCGAGAGGAAGAACCCGATCTTTTCCATGCTGAATGACCCCGGGGCAGCGGGGCGGATTTGAGAGGAATACCTTGGCGGGACGAATTGACTGCAGACGCGTGCATCTACGGGCATCTCAATGCGTCGGATGTTCCGACACTTCTCCACCAGGGACCAAAGCGTGTAAAGGTGCACTTGTGGGTCAGCCCAGCAGAATTGCTGGGTGTATCGGGAGAAGACTTTGAGTGTCTCGAGGCGCGGCCAGGCATTGGCCATTTTCTCGAGGTCTGCATCGTCGAATTCGACTTTGTAGGCGTCAAAATTGATGTCCAGGGTTTCGAGGTTTCTGCAACCCAGTAGTGGCTCGAAGGACGATATGGAAAAGACTGCACGGCGTTCGTGGTCAGCGACGGCGTGGTCTTGAGTGTAGAAGGCGAAGTGTCGCAACGTTGACGAGCGTCCAGGCGGAGCTGTTAGCTCGAAGAATATGGATGAGTCAATGGGGTGGGCGTCTGTGATGTTTAGGCAGACAGTGTGCAGGAATTGAGATGTGATGAGCGTCACGAAGGTGGTGAGTGCAAGGTAAGGGCCATATATCTCCACGCTCTCGAGCGCAGGGAAGCTCGCTGATCCGGTCGTCAATTCTCTTCTTCTGACAGAGTCAGAGAGAAGGGAAATCGATTTTTCGTCTTCGTCGCCGATATGTAATGTTTTTAGGTTTGGTAGAAGGGCTAGATGATCCAAGATCTCAGCCCCGAGTGAGCCCGAAGCCCTTGCATAGAAATGCTGGAGCTTCGACAGACTTTCAAGTCCTTGCAGCAAGACCGGCTTTGCAAGGTAGTTTCCCGTGTTTATTGACAAGCTCGGGACATCGGGCAGCCACGAGGAAAGCGGACTCCTAAATGAGTCTATTGTCTCCGCCAGTCCTGCTCCAGTGAAGAACTCGGGTGCGGGGTATCGAGGGCCCGCATCACGACTGCTGATGTTTCCCCACATGGTAAGCGCAAAGTCGTCTCTCGGAACGTTGTGTTCTCGAGAAATGAGGTGAAACGCGCCGACGGTATTGAATCTCGTTGTGGGGTGCCATTCAAAAGAGCGGAGATGTGGAAATATGGGGTTCCTGTGCTTTCTGATAGTCGATAAGAACTCGCAGCCGGCCCCGAGGCCAGTGAACGATTTTGAAAAATCGACAAAGTAGACACGGGGAGCGTATTTATCGAACGCGACAAAATCCGACTCCTTCAAACGACGAAGCAAGGTATACTAAAACAAACGACCTTCAATCAGGGCGTAGAGATTCCAGATGTGCAGGTACCAACCTCTCCTCCGAACATTCCAGCCAGTTGGAGCGCATCTTCTGGAAACAAGCGCATGATTTGAGATGGGCGCGTTACCTTGGACCACAGGACATCGAGTGCGGGGCCTGAGGTTAATCTGGACGCGCGTGCGAGTCGTGCAATAGAGACTCGGTCCGTTTTGTCGGAAGCATTTTCTTCCAGAGATAGTTGAGCCAATAACAAGTCATAGAGCTCGCGAATGCAGATAAAATGGTGCGCAGCAGACTCCTAGTACGCTCATAAGATAACAACGACGGAGCAAAGTATAAACGAGGTGCTTGCCATCGAGATAAATGGTCTGGAAGATAAGAGTCAACATATTGCAACAGCCAGGATCTTTATACCGCTGTATGCTTTATGTGTTCCCGCTGCCAGAGCACTGCCCTATCAAGGAGCGTGATGTGGGTCGCATAGCGGGATGTCTGGGGTAGCAATCCTTGTTTTTTAAAGGACTAAGGTGTACACAATTCCGTTCGCCTTCGTATTGAAAGTCCTGCGTCTGTGCGGAATGAGGTGAGGACCTTCCCGCTTTGGCAGGTGGCGATGCATTAGATCACCGATTTTGATGGATGATTGGCGATCAATCCTCGTTATCGATTTCGTGCGTCTTTTTCTCTTGACTTTCATGTCGGCTCCTCTGCTGTCTCATAAAATCGGACCTTATACGCTTCCAATCTACCTTCCCGAGCTTTCAGTCCTTGTATTATATCGTCCTTCCCAAAGATGATAATATTTATGAGGATCTGTAGAGAGACGTGTAGAAGTTCTACTCGTGGGCTCATATTTAGCGAGAGGAGGGCTGTTTGAGGACCGTGCGCGTTGTGCGCGTTCTATCTCAAACCCACGGGATGCTAGCTCTTCACTTCGTTCACATCTGGTCATCTCTGCTGGTTTTCATTTCATCCAGACTGATCAAGCGCCGACTCGACATCTTCTTTTACCCTGGATTAAACTCGGATCGAGTCAGCTCCTCCCGCAGTTACTGCTAGGTTAGGCCTTCCAATTGGACTCCCTGTAGTAGTAAGATCGCTCCTTCGTTGACTCCAACATTCGTGCTGATCCAGTCCTTATTAGGTTTTTTGCAATTAAATACTTTTTCGTCATTTTCGTGCCTGTTGAAATTCTGTCTGCGTCACCAATCATGGGGATTGGTCTGACTCCAGCGAACGTCGCTGTAATTTCAATTCGCCAAGAGTCGCCTGTCGCTATCCCCCCGCCTTCTTCTGTTACTGTACGTCTTGGTTTTTTCTTGGAAGTTTTCAGGCAAGGCGTCGAAAAGGTCTTCTGCGAGTTCTCATCGTCGGCTGCGTACGGAGAGAGGACTCGCAGTAACACTCCCAAGCTGTCGCGCAACGGATCTTAACGCGCGACCGAGGCTGTTCTGGCGTGTCTTCGAGTCTTCCAATACATCGATGGATCACGTGGATTGCCATTTTGGGCTCGCCGTAGGTGAAAACTTGGAGTCCTTCCTTTTTGAGGAGACTGATTTAAAAGGATCGATTGATGGAAGCAGTGAACTCTCTTGCCTAGCCTTGCTCTTCCCTCTCTCCTCCCTTGCCCTGTACTTCACCATTTCTCTTGAAAATGCCTATCCAGTGCAGCTCCGGGCCTGCTCTGTATCATCCTGGGCTGAAGACGACATTATACGGTCTTCAGCACCGCGACTCGACCCCTGAAGTTCCGATACACCAGTATCGCGGTATAAAATATGCCTCCATCCCAGCTCGTTTTCGTCAATCTCGTCTTGTAACAACGCTGCCTCCCAAAACGGACGCCACGCGATATGGGTGCGTTTGACTCTTCCATGGGACTACGACTCTCGCTAAACGGCCCCTCTTAGCCCAATATGCCCCCAGCTCCACAAGAAGTGTATCGAAGAAGAACTCTTCGGTCTGGGACACCCAGACCTCCCTCAGCAAATATTGGAACAGAACGAATTTGAATGCTTGAATCTGAACATAACATGCCCTGCTGGTCTGACGCCACAATCAGCTCTCCCCGTCATGCTCTGGGTGCACGGGTTCGTTTTCAATTCTCCTTTCGTTGAATTTACGTCAGTCTGATCGTCATTTCTTGGTCATATAGAGGCGGTGACAGAGGATATGGCTCCAGCTGGATTTACGACGGCGGGTCCATCGTCCGCAAAGGCATCCTATTGAACAAGCCTGTTATCGTCGTAACATTCAAGTTCGTTCACGTTCTCTACGAATGCAGACTGCATCCTTATCTTTTTCGCACGCAGCTTCCGGCTGGGATTGTTTGGTTTTGCTGCCAGCCCGCTCATACGAGAGGATAACGAAGCGGCCGGCGATGCTGGCGTTGGAAACTATGGTAAGGGAAGCCAGCTCCTCCTGAGGTGCTCGGAATAACATTGTTATTCAGGTCTTCGTGATCAACGCACCGCCATGAAATGGGTGGGTCGATTCATCCGCGAATTCGGAGGCGACCCCAAGAATGTTACCCTCTTCGGTGAATCGTCGGGCGCTTCTGACATCCTATGTCATCTGTTATCCAACTCGAATGAACGTCACCCGCTATTCCACCGCGCCATAATTCAGAGCGCCATCATCGACCACAACATCCCCGACGCTTCCACGGCGGGATGGCATATTTCTCGTGTTATGTCCAATTTGGACGTTTCGAGTGTCGAAGAACTGCGTGTCATCAGCTCTGAAAAGCTCATCAAGAACAGCTGTGGCTCGACCTTGAGAGCGGTTGATGATGGTTATTTCTTCCTCCCCGACTGGCGAACGCATTTCCTGCCCCCAGAAGATACCTGTCCGCACAATCTCAAATCATCCAGCCGCTCTCGGTCACGACCGCGGCCGCATCCGCCGAAAACACCAGTTCATCAACCCTTGATCATTGGAGACACCGGTTCCGCTTCTCTTTTCTGGTCTCTACCTGCATCACTTTGGACCTCCCAAGCCGTCGTCCGCCGCCTCAACGCCATATGCCAATCTATCTCTAAAGCATCCCTTCTCCTCTCCGCGTACGATATCTGCATGAGCACACCCGACGAAGAGGTCGTCGACCGTATACTCGAATTAATAGGTGACACCCGCGTCGCATGGCCGACCGACTGCGTCGCCTCCCGTGCCCGCCTCCGTCGTTCGGGCGGCGGTGTCTGGCGATACGTCTTCGACCAAGATGCCCCCGCCCGCGTGCCTCACAAAGCCGACCTCGCCTACCTCTTCGACAACGTCCCCAACCCATTCGTCACCACCGCCCCCACCGATTCCCCCGCGTACGACTTCTGCGACTCGTTCGATCTGGACGACGATGACGAGGAGCACGATTTGAAGTTCGATCGCTCTGATGATGGGGAGGAGGGGGACGCGTGGATGGAGCCGCCTGTGGATGAGTACGCTTATACGCGTGTGCGGGACGCGATGCAGGAGCGATGGATCGCGTTTGCGAATGGGGAGGAGCCCTGGAGTGCTGATAAGGTGTTTGTATTTGGGCCAGAGGGGGAGGTGGGCGAGCGCTCGAGACATATCTTTGAGAATCGACGGAGGAGGGGGGTGTGGAAGGAGGCGCTGGAGCCGTTGGGCATGCAGCTTGTGAATAAGGTGGGGATGGAGCTGAGTCGTGGTCCTCCGATAAAAAGTGGTCAAGTGCAGATGAAGTTTTAGCTCCAACCCCTGCATTTTTCTTGTATTACCAACTCGCATCGCATCGCATTGTTTTCTTGGGCCAGCATTTTACTGTACTCATACATCGGATAATGTATCATTGACACACGGGAATCCATGGCTATTTGTTGTATAGTGCGCGTAGTTGAGGAAGCGAGAACAACGAAGGAAAAGAGAGGTCGTGTTGGAAGAAAGTATTACTACATCCGAGTGATCTATCGAGTACAGAAAGTCTAAACGATACATTTGTGTTAGGCATTGTCCGCAGTTATCGCTCAGAAGTGGAAATCAAAGGGAGAAGATTGTGTTGGAGCTGGAGCATCCGAAGGAGGCGGCGGGGCGACGACGGAGGACGGGGTTGCTGCAGTGGCAGAGACAACTGCGGAATTACTTGAAACTGACGCGGGAGCGCCTGAACCCGTTGCTGCAGCTGAGGCGGATGACGCAGGCAATGGGGCGTCACCGGGGTTAGGTAGAACAGTGGGGACGACGGCCGCGGAAGCGCTGGCGCTAGGGGAAAGTACGGCTGCGATGGAGGAGCTGGGGACCGGGACAGCGCCAGAAGGCTCGGCAGTCGGAGCAACGGCAGGGGAGGGGACTACGACTGCTGAAGAAGCCGAGTCAACTGGGGCCGAGGGAACAGCGACAGAAGGTGCACTGTCAGTTGGGGCACTGGAAGCAGGGATAGATCCAACAGGAGCAGTGGCCGACGCGGCAACAACCGTAGGGGAAACGACGGGCGGCGCACTCGTTGCCCCCGCGGTAATAGTCAGTGTACTCGTAGCGGCGGCAGCAGCACCAGGAGCGAAGGCGATAGGTGTCGGGTCTGAGGGAAGGGCAGTTCCGACGCTTGCAGCTGCGGCAGGAGCAGGAATGGATGATACGGGTGCACTGGTGGCAGCAGTATTGCTTGCTCCAGAGACAGTGACGACAATGAGAGCTGTGGGGAGCCCGTCAGCCCCAATTACGGTTGATGCAGCGGCACCAGTAGAGGTCGGGGCCGCGGTGGGGACCGCAGGAGCTTCGGAAGTAGAGGCGGCGGCCGATGGGGTAACGTCGGCGAGGGTCTGTGATGAAAATTCGACAAGTGAGTGAATAAGGATAGAACAGGGTGCGACTACTCACAGTGCTTACAATTTGACCGCTTGCCGACGGTGCCGATGGAGGCGTGGTTAGAAGAGTATTTGGGACGCTCGAGACACCCTGAAGATAGATGATGAGAAAGGAGAGTTTTGTGGAAGAAAATAGGGAACTCACGTTCACGATGAGACGTGAAGCTGGGGCGTCTGCGACTTCAGGAGAGACGCTCTGAAGTGAGGAAGTCAGTGAATTGTGAGGGATCGGTAAAATAACATGAGACGTACATCTGCTAGTTGGCGGCGGAAAAAACGCCGAGCAGCGAGGCTAGAGATGGCAGGCGGAGCGCTCGAAGTTGGCGCGGCGTCGGACGATACTGGGGCAGCAGTCGACGATCCCGAAACAGGGACAGATACACTTTCAGCATTCGAGGAGCTGTCATCATCTCCCTCATCCCCATCACAATCATCCTCCTCGCTGCCAATTCCGCTATCCACTCCAGCAAAGGCAAAGCGCTGCGAGATACCATCGGGGGTATCGCAAGTCAGGACAGTCCCTAGCGTGCTACTCTGCGGCACCGCGGCGCAGGCAAGACCACTTGTACAGGGAGTGAGAACCCAGGCGTTTGCGGCGCACATTGCGAAAGAACCGCCAATACAGGCGGTGGCATTTCCTGTAGACAAACATGATCAGCCGAAGCGAAAAGGGTCCACAGTGCATGAGACGCACCCGTGCAGGCGTCTGTTTGTGCCATGGAGGCAAATTGTTGATTCATAAAACGGGCAGTGATGGCGTTTTCGGTGTATTGCTCTGGCGCAGTGGAATTCAAGAGGGGGATCGGTGCAGCGGTGCTCTTCATGGGAGCCAAGAGGCCCAATACAGCCAGACAAATCGAGAAAGAAGACGTGAAAGGCATCTAGACGTTGAAAAGGTTGGGAGTAGTTGATATATCAAGTCGTCAAGCAAGGATCGTGAAGTTGAGCACCGGGCTCAGAGAAAAAAGAAAGCAAGTCGTGTAGCTGAGAGAGGAGCCAGGAGCTAGAGCCGCCACTTCGCCGTTTATATAGGTCGAGAGCAAAGACAATTGACAGAGCCGGCCATTGTTCTTGGGACAAAAACGGAACAATAGATGGCATTGCTTGCTCCAAGGACCACAGAAGCAAACTGGATGGTGAAAAGGTTGCATAAGCTATATAGCACTGTTGTTTCCAAGGCTTTGAAGTCTTGAACATAAGTGCAAGGTCTACTTCGACCTCGTACAAGTAGACCTTCAAGTTGGGAGAAGATTCATTGCTATTCATTAATATTCATTGTTTGCGTGACGTGACCAAACTGAATCACGCCCGTCACACTCTTTCCCTTTGCCTCCATCGAGTGCGATTCGTGTCAACAAGCTGCATAAATAGGCGGGATATCTCTGTTTCAAGAATTACTGTGGCGACCTCCCGCAGCGGCTATTCCAGGCAGTTTCTTCTTGCACAAAGTCAATTATAACCACCTCAAATCGGGCCAAATTTCGCCACCTTACATAGACAGCGGCCGTGAATACCGCGGTTCAGTCTGTTCACATGGCCGTTCAAGCATTCAGTGACTTCAAGCCAAAGGTATTATCGCCGCGTCACCGCGAGTGCTATAGTATTGGTCTGAGTCCGAGGCCAACATTTTGTTCGGACTGCCGTCGACTAAAAAATGTGCTGATCGAATATTCCGCTCCTGCTGCGGTTGCACTCTCGTAGACTCCCGTACATCTGGTTCCTGGTTGAGCACTCCGCTGGATCGGGTGCGACGATGTTGAGATCATGGATAACCGACGGATCACTTGCCGTTTCTTTTGGTGAGCTGCCTTGAAATAATCTGCGCTTTGGAACAGCAAAAGACAGCACACAACAAGTCCAGGTTATGAGCACCACGGTGTCCAATCTAGTTTCCTTCCTTTTCTAACCGCTTGTCGCGTCGCGAACTTGTGGCGAACATCGACGCAGGATCATGACATCAAAGTCGGATTCGATCAAACAGTCGCTTGACAACACCTCTTAAAGTCTTCGAAATTGTAAACTCTCGAAAACTCTAACGAGTGTCACTTCAGGAATAGAAAGGGTTCATCTTGAAAGGGAGTAACAGCTGCTGCATACACCGTAAATCAGGGCAGGGTCCCAGCCCAAGATTAGCGCCAAGATCTTCCATGCGTCGGCTACTTCGCGGCGGCTACCGCAGTTCACACGATTTATTCAAGGACTATAAAAGTGAAGTCCGTTTCCATGTGCAACTCACCTTTTCTCTCTCCGTTCACGCTAAAGGCTCAAACCTAGCGTCCCTCCACTCTTTTCTATCTCGCTCTTTAGTCTGCCTCTCGCAGACAACAATCACCAATGTCTCTCTCCACTTTTGGTGTCCTCGCCCTCGCCGCTGCGTCCGCCAGCGCATCTCACAATAGCTTCAACCGGCGCAGCCACCACGCTCGCATCGCAGGAGATGGCGCCCCCGGATGGAAGCGCGGTGACGCTGTCTCTGGCGTCGCGTACTATGGCTTCCAGAACAACACTCAGAATGCCTGCGGTACCTACTCTAAGGACTCCGACATGATCATCGGTGTGGGCCCCAACTACTACGGCGACATGAACATTGCCTCGTCCAAGTGTTTCCAACACGTACGTCTGATCAGTTTTTCTTGACTCAATGAATGTTGATATTGATACTTTTGAAGATTACCGTTTCGCTGGCATCCGACGCGTCCAAGAGCATCGATGTAACTCTCACCGACGCTTGCCAAGATTGCGGCGAGCCTGGCAATGTCTATCTCTCCACAGCCGCCTTTGAGGCTCTCAGCGGCGGATCTCTTGATGCCGGCGTCCGTACGTTCTTGATATCATCTTTGTTATATCTGTTCGCAGCGCTCAAGTTATTTCTAGTCGACGTCACCTGGTCGTTCGGTGGATCTTCTTCCGGTGCAGTTTCGGCCCCCGTTTCAGGCGGATCCGATTCCACTGGCTCTGGTCAATCATCGTCGCCTCCTTCGAAAGATGAGGGAGAGGACGATGAGGATTGCGACGATGATGAGGAGGGTGGATCTGCTGGCGAGGGTAAAGCGCCGACTACACCCGCTGCCGCCCCGACTTCTTCCAAAGCAGCCACCCCTGCCAAACCTACGACCGCTAACCCACCCGCTAAGGAATCAGCCCCGGCCAAAACGTCCAGCTCTACCCCCGCCAAATCAAGTTTGTTGTGTTTCACTCATCTTGTCAATCCGATCTAAATTTTGTGGCAGCTGGTAACTCGAACGAAGGCTGGAAGCTCACTAAGAAACTCGAAGGCTCTGCTTTCCTCGACTTCTTCAACTAGTGCGTTCGTTCCCTCGTCCACTGAAAATCGATCCTCACGCTTTTCGGGTTACTTCAGCGACTCCAACACCAATGACAACGGCGGCGTTGCCCAGTACGTCAACGGTGTCAAGGAGGGTCTCGCCTTCACCTCCGGCAAGCAAGTCATCCTCGCAGTCGACAACACGGAGAAAGCGACCACTCGTAACGCCCTTCGCATGGTTTCCAAGCAGACCTTCAACGCCAAGGACCAGAACCTCTTCATCTTCGACATTGCTGCTATGCCCGCTGTTTGTGTACGTGCTCTAACTTCTTGTCCTGTCCCCAAGTAACTGATTCCGGGTGTAGGGAACTTGTACGTTTTTATGACGATTTCTTTCCACTCTCTGATTGACTAAATATCGACTTTTCACCCATGCAGGGCCTGCTGTTTGGGTTCGTGGATTTAGTACAGCAATTGGTTTCGAATAATCATTCCTCGCGTAGTTCACCGGTGCAAACTGGCCCTTCCAAGGTGAGATTCATGTCCGGCCAACATCACATTGTTCTAAATTCAATCCGCAGGGGAAATCGACGTCGTTGAGGCATGCAATTCCGTCGCCATTCTTGCCTCGTATTCTGACAACCAGCATCCAATCAGGGTGTCTCGCTCTATACCCAGAACATCTACTCTATCCACACCGGCTCTGGCTGCACCATCCCCACCACCTCCGTCTCTGCCATGAGCAAGGTCAGCATCGTCAAGAGCGGCGGCAACAACTGCGGTGCGTAGCTCCATCCGTTCTCATTCAACCTGCATATTCATCGTGATGAATAGATGCCAATGTCGACACTGCTGGATGCGGCTTCTCCGACCACGAGAAGACTACCTTCGGCCCCGGATTCAACGCTGCTGGTGGAGGAGTTTTCGCTCTCCAGTTCGACACCGATGGTATCAAGATGTGGTTCTTCCAGACCGGCAGCGTTCCATCTGGTAGATTATTTCCCTCCTTACTGATTGATCAGGTGGTTAACGTAGTTGATCTCAGACATCTCGTCCCTCGCACCGAACCCTTCTACCTGGGGAACTCCGCGCATGTCCGTCCCCACCTCCAGCTGCGCGCCCACGACTTTCTTTAGCGACCTCATGATGATCGTCGACACTAACCTTGGCGGTACCTTTACCGAGGGTGTCTGGGCTGTCGGTGCGTTTTTTCTCTTTGTTTTCTCACTCAGTTCTTCTCATCATCGCTATCGAATACAGATGGCGCCGGCGGTCAATCCAAGTCCTGCAAGACGCAAACTGGTGTTGAGACCGCCGCCGAGTACGTCCGCAACCACGGCTCCGAGTTCGGCGACGATGCGCAGTGGAAGATCAATGGATTCTATATCTACAACCAGTAAACGGGACGCCGACGCGTCATTCTTTCCGTTGGGTGTTTTCAGGACTTTGCTCACGCGTACTTCGCTGTTCATCTTACCCTTCGCTCACGGCTGGCCTCTTTCAGTCCATTTGTTTCACGTATATACTTACGTTGCATATATACCACTGCATAACTCGGATACATACCACAAATTCTCATCAATTCTCATCTAAATGTAAAACGACAAGTTGATACTGCGTACATACTCAGTACTCAGTACTCAGTTGCGGCCGATCTTGGTTTCGCAGGGGCTCAAAATCTCCGCCGACGTTTCTTCGTATTTCGTCGATCTTGGCCCAGAATTGACTGGGTTTGCTTGGGGTTGAGGCATATTTCATCGTCGACTACTTACCTCTCAGAATCGAGTTCGTAAATGATCTAAATGTGGACAGGATACTCTACATGGCGAGTTGTCTCAACGTCAACTCAACGCAGACTTCTACAAAGCCGAATACACTAATATATGCTTGCGACAATGATCAAAAGTTCACCAAAGAAAATGTAAAGTGGAAATTCTCTATGCGCCCTGCCCATCCCCCTCGGACTGTTTTCGGTGCCACTGCTGGACCATGCATATGAAGAAGACAACATAAGGATGGATCCCAGGATGATACAGACGTCGACGGGCGAAATGATTTACGGCCTCGAGATGCATGCCGTATCCCAGGCGAAGAAGAGCAACAGTTTCTTGCCGCAGCGCTTCCTGCTCAGGTGTTGGCTCATCTTCAACGAGACGGTTCGCCAGATTGGCCATCTACAGTTGAATATAATTACCCGCGAAGGCCAGTTCACAAGTATGCGCACCTTGGCTTTCTTGACTTCTGTAATAGCCAGGCGGTTGGAGTCCGGCAGGCAGAATCTAGGAGCAGCAGCGTTAATGGTGCTCCGGAGCTATTGAACATACTGAAGCACACATACTCGGGAAGGCGGGAAGGCAGCAAACCAAGGTGATGGACAGTGACACCGTTCAGTCCGCGGCTTGGCCGTCCACGAAGCAGCAGGTCCATCCAAAGCATGCCTCCTGCGTCTGCGTTACACAGGCTGAACATGGTGAGGGGGTCTTGACCAGGGGGATATTCCCAGCACTGTACAGCGTCGAGAAAGTGGGTTGTTGTTAGATCCACCATACCATTTGTCTACAATTGACGAAGGACGAATCAGTTCTCCGAGACGCGCTGAGTAACAGTATCGATACTCACCCCGACGATGAGTCCCGGCTTATCGAAATGTAACAACAGCTCGCTTGCTCGCACGTCCCCCAGGGCTCGAACCCAGTCCTGATTCACAATTTTAAAACGGGCAGATGTTTCCTCAAATCAAGTCAGTCCCAACGCACCCGGTTGTCAACAATAAGCATCCAGGCCAGATCATGCGCTATCTTGAAGGACACGACCTCACTCGGGTTGGGAAGCTCAATGGGCTAGATAATATTGTCCGTCAGTGACCCAATTTCCAAATTATTAGGAGCAGTGTTACCTGTGAAGCAGAACTCTTGACCAGGGTATCCGTTCCTTTTATCTTAAAGGTAACACCAGCCCCCACAAGCAAACTACCCCCCTCCTCGCTCTTCTGGCCTCAAACATCAGAAATAATTGGCGGTGACAGAAGACACCATACTATATTGAGCTCAGAGGGTTCGGATGCTCCGAGAAGTCGTTGGACCAACTCCAGGGTGGTGTTGATGACGCGAGTGCCGCGTCCCCATAGGCTCGGAAACTCGTTCACAATATTCCTAAAAAACATTGATACAACGACAAGGGACCCGCTAACGGTCTTCCGCTCACGGAAGGTAGAGGTACGTTCCCGTCTTGAGGGCGTCAGCAATGATGATGACAAGCAAAACCATCTTGACTAGTCAATGGTTTAGTAGATAGGCAGCGCTCGATATATGTACTCACCATAAAGACCAGGTTGCGGACTGAGATCCAACGTCGGCCAATATACCGCGAAGTAACCGGAACCTGAGTCCCTCGGCACCGGGAACGATAATTGTTGGAGGGTAGTGGGATCGTACGCGCGAATTTGATTGTAGACCGCGTACAATAAACGCTGGGCTCGCGTCTCGGTACTTCAGTTGGGCATTAGACACCAGAAGACACGAGGATCACAACTATGAAACAGATTTACTTATCGCCTTCGTCAAACCCGGGGTAGAATTCTGGCGCGCCTTCCTCTTGTTCTAAGATGTAAGAGCGAATCTCGTCGGCCATGTCATCGTCAATTTGGTCGTCGTCGTAGTCATAGTCGGAGCCCGTAAGACACGCAAATCCTCGCGCCATTGATAGATCGACTCCGTCATCCGAGGCCATGTCTAGAGGCGCGTAGTTACTCTGAGACGACACGAGAATTGGATGCAGAAAGAACGACTGGGTGACGAAAGTGCAAAACAAGACTCGGCGGTTGAACGAAGAGGACAAAATTTGCACTGTGGCGAAAGGTATAAGAGGCAGTCGACGACTAGCTATTTCCGGCACGTAATTAGACCAAGTCAAGAAATGCTGGGCCGGGAGTACGCCATTGGTGACGCAGAGTTCAGAAAAGATAAGACGAAGTGCACTTCGAGGGAGAAGCCAGGTTTAGGTCGGGACCGAACTGTCCACGCAACTGGCACAACTGTCAAGCATGTCATTGTCAAGAGCAAACCTCGAACGTCTAAACCTTGAATATTTGAATCGCCACGTCGAACAAACCCAGCATGGCCAAGGGAGGAGATCTCGAGGAGAGCCAAGGGTCTCCTCCAACTCGGATCACCTTGAGTAGGTTCTCAACTTGGACGTGCAATAGTAGGCAGGGCCGGCGCAGGGTATTACATGACGCGGTTTCCGGCAAAGGCTTTGCGCTGCCTAGAGTCAAAGCAAACGGTTGCAAAGGAAACCTCGTTCGATGTATCGACGCGATAGGTGCCAGTCACCAGTCAAATCCGAATTGTAAACATGTCCCACTGGCAGATAGACGCCGCTGGCTACTAATGAGTGGCCCCCAAGTCTGCCTGCAGATTCTGCCTTAACCAATTAAGCAGCACGCAGAGTGACGGAGAGTATCTGCGTTGAAGATTTGGACTCTTTTCAGGGTTTCTGGGAGACGTGGTGTCTGAAGATGGTCGTTCTGAATAAGGTCGTCGGCTGACTAATCCATGCCTTTTCGTCGTTGTTCCATGCATCCATTGCGGTACGTGCGACTAACGATGCTATATAATACATACGGTCCGGACTATGTTGAATGTCCGTTATAAACTAACCAACCCAATGACCGATGAATGTTGAATCTTCTTTTCCGAATCGTCCCAATCACATCCTTCCTCGCTCGACCGTCATGCTCAACCCTACATCCGCTCAATCATCGATGCCCTCGGGCTTCGAGAGCGTGGAAACATCCACACCGGGCAACGGCCACTTCATGGCAAACGCGCTCACCTCATCGCGCAGCTCACGAACCTTGGCGAAACCCTGCTTCCCGTCCTCCTGCACAGTGGCGACGCGCACAAAGTCCTTCAACATCTTGCTACCCGCCTCCTTCTGCAGCAGCAACGCAAGCTGGACGGCACGGTGCAGGAAGTCACCGACGACTTTGACGTCTGACTCAAGCATGTTGCGCGAGGTGAGAGCGGAGGTTCCGAGACGGATACCGCCGGGGACCTGCGCGGAAGCGTCGCCCGAGACGGCGTTCTCTAAAAAAGGGAATGGAAGAGTTGAGAGGATATAATTAGGCGACGCGGCGAAAACTTACTGTTAATGGTAATCCCCATGAGGTCGCAGACCTTCTCGACCTTGCTGCCAGTGAGACCAATGGGCCGGAGATCCCAGAGGACAAGGTGGTTGTCGGTGCCGTTAGTCTGGAGCTTGTAGCCGTGGCCGACAAGTGTGTCAGCAAGAGCACGAGCATTGGCAATGACCTGCTTGGCATAGTCACGGAACGAAGGCTGAGCGGCCTGCAGCAGGGCGGTTGCAACGGCAGCGATGGTGTTGTTGTGAGGACCACCTTGGCAGGCGGGGAACACCGCGTCATTGACGCGCTTCTCAAGATCAGCGTCCTTGATGTCTTTGCGGAAGAAGATGAGACCAGCACGGGGGCCACGGAGGGTCTTGTGGGTGGTGGTGGTAACAACGTCGCAGTATTCGAAGGGGTTATTCAGAGTCTGCGCAGCGACGAGACCACTCGTGTGAGCGATGTCGGCCATGAGCCATGCACCCTCTTTTTCAGCCGTCTTCTTCAGTGTGGCATAGTCCCAGTCGCGGGGGTATGCAGAGGCACCGCAGATGATGAGTTTTGGTTTGAAGATTTTAGCTTGGGCAGCGAGTCCTGGGTAGTCGATCAAGTCAGTCCCCGGGTTGAGCGCATAGGGGAAGGACTGGAAATAGATGGATGATGCCGTCATCTTCTTTTTCGCAGTCTAAGCCAGGTTATTGGGTCAGAAGGGCGGCGGAGTTGAAAGTACAGGCAGAACGAACATAGTATCCATGGGTCAGATGGCCGCCATCGGGGAGACCAAGACCCATGAGACGGTCCTGAGGTTGAATCAGAGCAGTCAGGGCGGCGAAGCTATAGACTCGTGAGTTGGCCGATGGTACGAAGAAATGTCGGAAACTTACTTGGCCGTCTGAACAGAACAGAAGATTGTTAGATGAAGGTCACTTGGAGACATAGAAGGGGCTCACGCTGCCAGAGTACGGCTGGACATTGACACCCCACTTTGCGGGGTCCAGGTTGAAAGCCTCCAGTGCACGTTTGCGGCACAGAATCTCGAGCTCATCGATGTACTCGTTCCCCCCATAGTAACGAGCGTTAGGGAGACCCTCCGAGTACTTGTTGGTCAAGATAGAGCCATTGGCCTCCATCGCCGCCAAACTCGTCAAATTCTAGTGATTGCTTGAGGAAAACGTAGACGATGAGCATGAGAGCGACAAACCTCCGATGCGATGAGCTCGAGACCGGTGAACTGCCTCCATGTCTCCTTGTCGATGATGTTCTTGACCTCGGGGTCAAGCTCCGCCAGCGGGGTGTAGAGTGGCTTGTTCTGAACGTAGAAACCGACGGAGAAAATGGCGAAAAAAGTGAGAAAAAAACAAGGAGACAGGGGAAGGGACACTAACGAAATCGGGGGTGTTTGCGGTAGCCATGGTGCGCAGACGGAGAGACGAGGGGAGGGGAGGGAATGAACGAGGAGAGTAAGAAGAAGGACGAGGCAACAGACGAGTACGAGTCAGAGCACGAAGCATCCCCTGATAAAAAATCTTGAAACGCTGTAAATACTTGAAACGGCATAGTGCCGGCATCCACTTCCTAGTCCGATTTCGGACTTCGGCTTTTCGGAACGGAACTCCAAGTTCAACCGCCACAAGTTCAGTTTGTACTGCTCCAGTATGCAGTAGCTGTGACTCTCGAAATTAGCCTAACGAGTCGAAGAGCTTCATGCCTTTGTTATTCATTGAGCAAATATTTTATTAAAGCGGACAACTCGGAACAAACGGACTTTCAGTGGGTTCAGGTTGATGTTGAGTACGAAATGAAAGTTGAACACAGTTGACTGTTAAAATTTATTGAGGGGGACGATATGGGGGAAATACAGAGTTGATGTCCATAGAAAATATCTCGGCGAGGCACAGAAAAGCCGTAACAAACGAGGTTTGGGCTCAAGCAGGATCCAAATAAACCTTATACGCGTCGAGCCATGCCTGCTTTCCGCCTGTCTCGATAACGTCGCCATGGCATGGAATGATTCTGTCAAAGTCCCAAGATGAAACGGTCTTCACGTCGCGCTTCATCGCGCTGCGAAAAGCGAGAGCTCAATAATCCAGCTGCATGAGGGTCCAGAAATTATGACTTACGCCTTATCCTCACCCATTGCTGCCGCAAATTTCTGGTGCATCCATGAGGAAGGTCCAAACCCGCCGAGAAAGGGGACAGAGCCCGAGGATTTAGTCTTGGAATACTGGAACGGAGTGGATTCAATACTAGTCGGAGTTTGGTGAGGTTGTCGTCGGGAATACAGACCTGTTCGGTGCAGGGGAGATTGAACAACAGGTCCGCCTCAATCTGAATAATGATTTTGGTCAGCGTACGCAGACGTATGGGAGCGACACAAGTAAAAGAGACCATTGTTTTGGAGGCCGAGTGAAAGAAAGCCACGTCCTTGTTCCGGAAGCCAGAGAAATAGCTGTTGATTGAATGGTCGAGATTGATTAAGGAGGGTGGTCCAAATCGACGATACATACCATGCTTGAATCTACCAGGGCGAAGTACGAAAATTACTGGCTTGTTGAACTGGGAAGTGAGGATTACTTACGTCTTGCTCGAACCCGTATTTCGTCTCTGGCGAATCCCGACCCCAGACGCCGTCGAATATAAGAGTCTTGTCTGCTCGTGCAATAGCGGCTTCTGGTGCAATCAATTTAGCAGAAGGATAGGCAGTCTTGAATTCCTCTGAGCACAATACAAAGTCATGAAATAATTAACTAGGGTTAAATGTTGAACTGCCACTCACTGAGGAACAGATGGTGAACGGCGTCAGGGCTGATAATATATCTTTCAAAAAGAGCATTCAGCTTGACCGTCGCAATAGAGAAAGTAGTGGCCAAGACGCACTGCACGGGACCGAGCTCGTCGAGTTTAGCCTTCGTCTCGGGATTCAACGCCGTGGAAGCTAACACCCATACCCCGCCGCCGTTTCTCATCTTGATTGCAACAGACCTTCCTCCAACCGGAAAGATCCCGAAACGGGAGAAGGGGCTGAGTAAACGAGATTTAGCGAGACAGTCAGGGAGACTTTCTTTTGGAAAATTAGCATTTGCTAACCGAGAAAAGGTCCAGACATCGGCCGCGACCTATGGAAGGTCTCGGTTGGATCTCGCCGTGCACGACAATGAGTTGAGACGCGCACCTCGCGAATTACAGTGAATTTGTCCGCCATTTGACCGTGAGGGACTCGGCAGAAGAAAAGCAACAATGCTGAATGCGTGACATCATCAGACTCGGAGACCTTCGGAGACGCGGCGGCATGTCACGGAAGAACGGAGGACTTCCACAAAAGGAAAGTACAACCAAGGACAACTCGGTCTTTGCGAGTCCTTATGGCCATTCATTCTACTGATAATTACTCACCAACCGCCGCATGTTAAATGAAGAGAACCCTCGCAACTTTCTAGAACATTAACGGTGACCTCTTTATTTGGAAATTCAACGAAAAGCGGTTAAGGCCGTTGGATTTCTGGAAAGTGGCGCCTCAATTCTCCGCAGTAGTTCCGTAGTCAAGGGGTGGCTGAGATCTATGGCGGAGGAACGTCCAGGCAGAAAACCGACATTGCTTACAGTTTGGGCAAGGTTGTGTCCGTTTCGGGTGTGATGGCATCAGTACGGCATGATGGACGTTGGTTGAATTCGAAGCTTGTTTTTGACCACATATGTACGCGGTAAGTTTGAGGCAACACCGACATGGTTTATTGTCGGCCACGCTGAGAACTGGAGTCTCTACTACAATGATCAAGAGGGTGTCATCTCCTGGCTTGGGGATGGCTCAAGACTTTCAAGCAAAGTCCGGCCTGGCGCTTCAACACAACCTTAATTTTGACAGTGGGATCGTCATTTATCTCCAGCAAGGGATTCGGCAAGGATGCGGCCCTAGCTGCGCCCCTCAAACGCGGCTTTATTGCAGTGTTCTCTTCTCTCGGCTGCGCAAATTGATTACACTTTTTGGCAACTTTTTGGAGAGGTTCTTCTGGTTTCTAATCGTCCTCACCGGCTTCAGCTCCGCCAGTTCTACCCTTCGATTTGCGCTAGACGATACATGAGCCCACACTCTCACAATACGCGATTGGCTGGCCCCTCAACCAATTCTGGATTGGCTGAGCTCACTTATTCTCAGCAGATTTCGCGAAGACCTCGATGTAATGTTTTATGTCGGATTTGGAAGACTAACGACAAGGCAGCTTCATATCCCTACTCCCATAAGGACTTGCATTGTCACCGTAAAAAAAATTGATTCCGCGGAATCAGGTACGCTGCAATATTCCTTCAAGAGCCTTCAAGTCTATTCTGTCGTCGAGCAAACGGACTGTGAAACGGTAGGACGGCGAGAGCGTAAGAGTAGAGGCCGTCATTCAATCTCCGGAGCCGCGATCTCCAGGTCCACTTATCTTCATATTTACGGTCTAATCCTCGCATCACATGGGAGCCTGCCTCGAGGCAAGATCTTTTGTGTCACTAACATTTGAGATCTGTCTTCGCGATCTCCAATGGCTCCCGACATCTCTATATGTCTTTTCCGCCGGTGGCTCCCAGGGTCGAAGTATAAGTGCGACACAACCTTTTGCAAAGAATTTTCATCAACCCTGACTCTCCTTCGTTATGGCTTTCAAGTGCCGACAATGCCCGCACCGCGAGTTTATTTCTCGTGCCGCGCTAATCCAGCATCGCCAGTCGCCGGGTCACCCTTGCTGCACACAATGCGGCAAGTATTGCAACTCCCAAGAGGAGCTCGAGGCGGTCTGTCTTTCTTATCGATCCTCCCCACTTCATTGACAATCTTGTCCCAGCACACCGCGTCCGACCACCCAGAGTTTGCTTGTAGGAAATGCAAGCAAAACTTCTTGACCCAGGCGTCTCTCGAGGACCACTACCGCGGGAAGGCGGCGACCATACATCCAAAGTGCTCACGCTGCGGTAAAGGTTTCTTCGACGCCGCTGCAAATGCGGAGGCAAGTCTTCTTCCCTTTTCGCGCTTCGCCGATACCTACCAGAACCACAGCACTTGAAGGCCGCCCACCCCATAGAGGACTGTTCGTGCAACAACCCGATTTATGTTGACGAGCTCCAGCAGCACTACCTAACATCGACAAGCCATCCCACCTGCTTGACTTGTACCATCGGCTTCAAAGATGATGTTGCGTTGAATGCGGTGAGTACCGGTGCTACCCTCCTTCTCTTTCTTTGTCACTCAGTGTTCCCTTCCACAGCACAATGCCGAAGCACATCCCGAGTGCCGTTGCAATTTATGCGACCGCCAATTTCCCAGCGAGGAGTTAGTCAAAAGTCACTTTGACGTTGCGTCCGTCCATCCCAAGTGCCCAATGTGTAAGTTAGGGTTCTTCGACGACCGCGCCCTGAAAGAGGTGAGTTGCGTCCTATCTAATTTTCGACTCGTCTTAACGTCATAAACAGCACGTTCTGGCGGCACATACTCCGCCGCCTCCTGTGGGCTATGTTCAAGTTCCGGCGTATAAGGTATGCGATCATACCCTGTTGCGCCTCACCAACATCTGACAATAGCAGCAGGGAACTCTCGCGATCGAAGGTCCACCTCTCAAATTACTTCCTGCTCCGGGGAAAGAGACGAACGCCATATGGAACTCTACTAAGGTGCATTGTATTTTGAACATTATTATTCCCATTCACATCTCTAACGAAGTTTGAAGAACGAGATCGTTGCGACGTTCAACGGAAGTGCGGTTCAACCTTCCTCCGCCTTTCTACACGGTGACTCCCTCGCCAAGGTGGGTGTCGATCTTTCTCATGGGTTCGTTGGTTTGAATGTTCGATAAAGATCACCACCAATGAATTGTCCAAGCCGGCCAACCGCGGCAGCGAGGTACGAGTTGATACTATACTTTGCAAACCATTGCTCAACATTTTCTCATTCGTCGTAGCCGCCGCGCTCCCGTCTATTTGAGAAGGCTATGGAACAGAACCTGGTCTCTTCATCCCAGGTTCGTTCAACTCTTCCTTCTTTCAGACGACGACCTGGTTATAATACAATTCACCGCAGACGAGTTTTAATCCGTTCGCGGAGACCGGAGACAAGGTGTCCGATTCTCCAAAGCCGTAAGTATCATGAGTTTCGCAGCGCCACTTGCGTTGATTAATTTGGGAACACAGCGCGCTTTGGAACGCCACGCACAACGGCGTCTTCAGTGACTCTAACAGCACCAATAAAACCTCGTCCGCGTCTCCGAAATCTTCCCGTTCTGGATCCACCGTAGGATTTTCGGAGCGCAGCAGCAACGCGTCCGGTGAGCAACATCCCAGCGCTTGGTTGATTGACGCCATTTTTATTTATTTCAGGAATTACCGGCGTTGTCGTGTCCTCGACTGGTTCATCCGTCGATGAGAGCATTGTCTCACCCCCGGTCACCTTACGGTGCATGGTTTGCATGGGTCGCCCCATCAAGCCAACTGCGACAATGTGCGGCCACATTTTCTGCAATCAGTACGTTCATTTTCCCGGAGTTCTCTTGATTTCAATCTTTCTTGGGGTTGAACCCTGAGGGCACCTTTGCTTTTGTGCCTGCACTGACAATGTTGTCCCACAGTTGCATTAGCAATCATCTGCTGAAGGCCCCAACCTGCCCAAAATGTCAAGTCCCGACCTTGTTGTACTGTGTCTTCCGTCTTCATCTCGACGCTTGAAAATTATCTAGAATGTCTGTACTGATCTCATGTCGCGCTGCTCTATCCCTCTACTGCTGATCGTCTACTTTGTCTCTGCTCTGTCTCGTCTAATGGCTTGAGTACTTTCGCTATCGTATTGCTGTACCGTTTCGTCCCGCCTTGTACTGCTAGTTATATCAGCTTATTAGCTAAAAACACCAAAACGTCGAAGCACCCCCAACCCGAAAATATCTACTTATTCTTACCCAGCTCCATCTTTCTATCTAATCAGGTTTTTTTGCACGAGTTCCAATTTTATTTATTTGAACATTGTAGTTTGGCCCTCAGAAAGATTATCGGATGTCCGGTGGGAGCCAAAACCTCTATTCGTTGGAATTTAGCGAAGTTCGCGCGAGCGTGGACTTGTTCGACCTGTTACTTCGAAGCAGAGCACCAGGCATTTTCTGGAACACTCTTCACTGTCCATGTCTGATCCAATTCAGACGACAGTGACCAACGCAGGACTTTGACCTATCGGAGAGTCTCAGATTGTATTCGATTATCTGATGGACCATGCTGAAAAGATTGAACGTCAGATCATGAAATTCCATTGAAAGTCTTTTGTCCCGGAAACTACATATTTTTGGGTCGTCAAAGAGAGATTTTCTGCAACCCGCACCCTACTTCACTTCCACAGGCTGTTCCTTCTCAGTCTGGGCCGTCTCCCGCGCTGTGCGGCGACGTGTCCCCGCAGCCGACTCGTACCCCAATACCTTAGTGCGGCCCTCGCGGTACTTCATAACGATGAGTGTCACGATGACTGCAATCCAGTAGAACACATATGCCAGGACAGAGCCCACTGTATAATCCAAATGACGTTTCAACGTTTGAATGAATGTAGAATGATTATATGAACTTACACGTTGCACTGTTGGTCCAGCCGAATAAGGCGTTAAAGATACTCCAGCCCTGACCGTCAAAACGGTCCTCCGGATTACAGCAGTCCAAGTGCCAAACATTACCTTGGACGCGGAAGCTACCGGGACCATCACCCCCAGCGTCGTCGACGTCGGCGCCAAGCAGACGATTGAAAGCATTCTGTTGGAAAGCCCATACAGCACGGGAGAAGAGGCCGGCGCCGATGAGGAGGAGAAGGTTCGTCATCACCACAAGGAAAACGGTGAGCGTGGTGCGAGATGCGAAGGAGTAAATTAGGAAGCCAATGATCAAGCCTACGATGAGACCAACAATCGTCGCAATCGGGATGGAAGTCGCCGGTTGGCCGAGCGAAACGCCGCCGACAAAGACCACGGCTTCCAAACCTGGCCAAAATTTGTTAGCAAAGGGAGCCAACGCACGAGTTGGTAACACAAACCTTCACGCAGGACGGTAATGAGAGGGAGTATGAACAGAATCCATCGGCCGGCTCTCGTTTCGCCGTCGGTGCGCGCGCCCGAAAAGGCTTTTTCGAGCTTAACGCGCCATTTGGCCTTTGCTAGATATTGATCATTAATAGATGTGGTACAAACGTCGCAAACGATGCATACCGCGATCCATTTTGAGCATCGTGACACCCATGACAAAGATCATGAGGGCTGCAATGAGTTCGAAAATACCTGTATCTCCTATAAGTAGATTTCTCCAAAAGATATCGACGCCTTCAAACCTTCCCAAAGTTCTTCCGATTTTGCCCAGAGGTCAGATGCCTGAGTGAACCAAACCGCAATAAACCTATGAAATTTCCGTGTCAGATGGGCGAAACAACCGTTAGACAGATAGAAAACTGACGCGGCACCAATCGCAAGGGCCAGGAAGAGTCCGAGGCCCGCGCCAGCGAATATCTGAGCGCATGGTCAGTTTCACCGAAGGAGCTTGGTATAGATTTCGGACCTGGATGCGCAATTTTCGGATAAGCAGTCGACGGTGAGCAGGGTCGTCCTCTGGATCGCTTGTGGCATCGTCCTTGCTGTCGTTCGAGCCAGTGCTAGCGGCGACTTGGGGTCTCTGACCGAATCTTGCAGGGTCTTCGTAGACGATCTGTTCGGCGAGGCCGAGGAGGACAGAGACAATGATCGCGGCCTCCAAAGTCTCGCGGAAAACGATGAAGAAAACAGGAATGGAGAAGAGATTTTTGCCCATCGTGGTGCGGGTGCGAGAGCTTGAGGAAAAACGGGGATCCAGGCGGACACAGTTTATATGGACCACACGTAAAGGTGTCGACCGATGTCAACCAACTGATCTTATCGGATAAGATTATGCGAGCAGATAATGCTTCTCTGTGCTTCCAAATCCACTTGGGCATATTCCTGTGCGACGATTCATCCGTGTTTGTGTGTTTTTGTGGGAAATCCAGTTATCCGGATCACCTACCGATGTTTCTGGGCCCCGGCAGAGCATGTGCAAGCTGTTCTGGACCAATGGCGGTTGTCAGCGTTATCTGATACAGATAATCTGATAAAGATGGGTTCCTTTTCTTTTACTTCACTTACCAGCTGTTAAAAACCGCGAAAACCGCTCGCGAGTCAAACCACCCCAACATGTGGCCGGCTTACCTCCTCCCCTCCCTGCTTGCAGCCCCCTCTGCTCTTGCTGCAGTTCACGAAGTCTGGTGGAACCTTACCTACGTTGAAAACGTCAACCCGGATGGTCTCTCGCCTCGTCGTGCCGTCGGCGTCAATGGCACATGGCCGCCGCCTCCCCTCGACGTGCAGCAGGCCGACTCTCTTCTGGTACATGCCACAAATTCTCTGACGGTCCCCGCCTCCCTGCACCACCATGGCATGTTCTTCAACTCATCCTCCTGGAACGATGGTGCTGTTGGTGTAACAGAGTGGTAAGTGAGATTCTCGGACAATGGTCCCCACTCATGGAAGGGAAACTTGATTCTAGTGGCATCCCTCCTGGCGGCTCTGCATCGTATGATGTTGATATACCGACATCGAAGCAGACAGGGACGTACTGGGTTCACGCGCATGCATCCGGTGAGCATCTTGTTTACGTGTGATCTTCAAACATTTTTCAACGAAAGAAAAATGAAGGGCTTTATGTCGATGGCCTCAGAGCCCCGTTCGTCATCCACGCAACAAAAGAACCTCACGTTTACGACGAAGAATTCACGGTTATCCTGGGCGATTGGTACCACGATGAACACGAGGTTTTGATCAAACAATTTATTAGCATTGCCAACCCTGGCGGCGCTGAACCTGTTCCTGGTTAGTTGATGCTGTCTTTTGGTTTGTCAATTAACTAACTCACCTATGATCAGACTCCGGCCTAATCTACTTCGCTCAAAACGGTTCCTATCTCGGTCCTAAAGCGGGTACATCTCCGTCGTCGGGAACGGCTGTCGGATTCAATGAGAACGCGACTCTACCGTTCCAGCCTGGAAAAACCTACCGGCTGCGAGTCGTCAACACGTCTGCCTTCGCCATGTTCTTCTTCTGGATTGACGGTCACGACATGCGCGTCATCGAGGTCTGTTCATTGCCTTGCTCGTTAGCTTGACAATGACTCATGCGACTGTACAAGGTCGACGGCACGGACATTGAAGAGTCGCCCATCGACCTTCTGACTCTGACTGTTGCGCAGCGATACTCCATCCTTGTCACCGCGCGCAACGACACCAATGCGAACTGGGCTGTCCACGCCAACATGGACACCGACATGTTCGACACCGTTCCGGACGCGCTAAATCCAAGTATGTCTGGATGCAAATCTGCACTAGAATCGATTTGACCTGCGGATAGATTCAACGGCGTCAATCACATACGACGCATCGAAGGACATCACCGACTTGGGAGCCATCGCCGAGTACTCTGACGTGGACGACATTAGTTTGGCGCCGCTCGAAACCGTCTCCGCCCCACCAGCTACCCGCACGCTCGAGCTTGAGGTGAGTGGATCCATCTTGAGTGTCTGATCAGTCAAATTTACGAACTCCTAGGTCTTCTTCGATACCATGGACGACGGCACCAACCACGCGATGTTCAATCTCGTCACCTATAACTCGCCTCTCGTCCCTGCTGTTCTGAGTCAAATGACGCTCGGTCCCAATGCAACAATGGCATCAGCGTACGGTCCGCAGAGCTTCGTCTTCGACCACATGGACGTTCTCGAAATCATCGTGAAGAATGGCGACGCTGGAAAGCATCCATTGTAAGTTTGGAGCGCGTCGCGAGCGTGATGAGGTGCTGATGAAGTTGCTGCAGTCACATCCACGGTCACAAATTCCAGATCGTCTCGCGGTCCTCCGACTACACCTCTGACGACCCCTCTGTCATAACCATGGCCAACCAGACGAATCCCATTCGCCGTGACACCGTCCAAATCGAGAGCATGGGCTCTGCGACGTTGCGGTACGTAAGCGATCATTTCCCTCTCCCTCCTCCTCCTCCCCCTCCTTCCGGTCTCCGAACCTGATTTTCGTCTTCAGAGTCGTCATGGACAACCCAGGCGTCTGGTTCTTCCATTGCCATATAGAGTGGCATCTGGAGGTTGGACTCGTCGGTGTTTTTCGTCGTTTCCGGGCTGGATTTTAGCACTTACGATGATATTACAGGCAATCCAGCTGATTGAGGCACCGCTCGAGGCCCAGAAGTTCGCTGGCAACATTCCGAGCTTCATACAGGACAACTGCAAGGCACTTGGGCTCCCAGTGAGCGGAAACGCTGCGGGGCACGAGGACCCGGCCGACCTGTCGGGTCTAAAAACTGGTCCTTTCCCCCAAAACAACGGGTGGCACTCGAAAGGAATTGGTGCGATGGCGGGATGCGTGCTGACCGCAGTGCTGGGCATGCTTACCGTTGTGTGGTACGCGCTCGGGGGCCATATAACGGAGGAGGAGCAAGAGAAGGAGGTCCGGGCCCAGCTTGCCGCCAAGGAGGACCGAGGTAGGTTTTTCGGGCTTTTCAAGCGAAAATAGAGGGGAACGTGGGTTTGAAAAGACACTGAGCATGAAAACAGTACAAAATGGAATGAAATACATACCTATGAGTATCTACGAAATACATCTGCAATGACCGGGCACTTATGATTTTTTTGATCGGTATTCTCATGGAATCATTTCAAACAAGAGGAGACTTCGTGTAGACGAGATGCAGGGGCAGCAGAGCTAAGAGATACTCCAGTACGTGTACTTGCACATTCTGAGCGCCGCAGAGCCTGAGGTGAGGACCTGGACGTCGTAACCAAGTCGTAACCGATCGCCGCCAATTTAGTTCTTTCAATTCACAGCGCATACAGTCAAGGAAAGATGCGTAGAATAGCCTTCAAGCAAGAAAGGCCAGCGAGAACGAGCATGCTATCCATAGCAATAAGATACAGCGAACTTGGAAGTTGAGAGATGGGAGAGCCGGAGTGGGTCGGGCCGGCCGATCAAGGGAGTCACAAAGATCACACGAATGTGACCAGTCGCGTTCAACTGGTGCGCGTCCTGCTGCCCTATGATCTCTGACGAGCTGCGGCACATTTGAGATATATCAGGAAGTCAAAGGTCATTGGGTATATATATTAAGATAAAAGAAACTAAGGAAAATTCCAGATAGCCTGAGGATCACAAGTCATTACAGTAGTCTATGAAGGATAAGAAAGAACGCCGGCGGCGGCGCCGAAATACAAAAGCCCGAGAAGCAAGGAGTGTGGATGTACATGATCACTCGGACCAGCAACAAAGTCCAAGAATTTGACAACTTCAGCCCGATCACTCGAAGTACTTGCTATAGGCTGCCTCCCAAGCCTTATCGGCCCCCGTCTCGATAACATCCTACGAACGAATACCCTCAATTAAAACAGTGTGCTCATGACCAGAACATGAAACGACTCACACCGTGGCACATGATTGCCCTTTCCATTCCCCATCCCAGCACAGTCTTTGCGTCTCTGCCCATCGTTCTGAATCAACAAATTCAATCCAACGAAAACAAAGGTAAAAGATGAGAAACTGCTCACGCCCGATCACTGTTTGCGGACCAGACAAATTTCTTGTGTAGAGAAGTCGAGGGGTCAAGTTTCCCCAAAATGGGAACTTTGGCGGAAGATTTCGATTTGGAATACTGCGAGATGGCAAGGTCAATTCCGTGGATTTTGGGTTAAGAGGGCTCGCACCTGTTCATTGGCGGGCAGATTGAACAGAAGGTCGGCGACAATTAGGGTCTTCGAGGCTACATGGAAAAAAGCGACGTCCTTATTCCGGAAGGCAGAAAAATAGCTGGACCAATGAAGAGTCAGCGGAATCAAAGGACTTGAATGAAATCCTGACCAGGCGTAGATCTGAATCATGAGACAATGAGAAGGTGAGAAACTGAGATGCATTGATACGACGAACCTCATCTTCAAAGCCGTACTTTGTGTCTGGCGCGTCAGAACCGTACGCTACATGAATGAATCAAAGGAGGTCTTTGGAGAGAAAGATGAAGGAAATACCTCCGTCAAATTTGAAGCCCTCCGACTTCTTCTTCTCCACAAGAGCTTGCACACCAATGACCTTTGCGTCCGGATAGGCTTCTTTGAATTGGGCTAGAAAAGACGAAGACCATTCGATAATCAGCTCTCATGTCAACGACGAGCTTCTCCCGTGAAGCATACTACATACCCAGAAACAGGTGGTGTACTGCGTCCGCTCCTACAATCCACCTATCGAAACGAAATGAAAACGCCACATTAACTCGGTCCGAGAACGCCTTACTTGACCGGGCCAAGTTTATCTATGGCCGCTTTGGTATCGTGGGTCAACGGCGTGGAGGCGAGAACCCAGACCCCGGTGGAGGTACGAATCGCCGTGGAACGTCCACCGAAAGGAAAAATGTACCGTGTGAACGGTCTGAGGTGGCGTTCGGTTCCATGAATATATGGAAACATGTAGTAGAGCTCACTTTGAGAAAATCGTGATGTCTGGTGTGACCTGGAAGGAGACATGAATCACAAGATTTCCGAAACCGCACAAGAGTACCTCGCGAATGACCAGTTCAGGAATGTTTTCGGTCGCCATTGCTTGATATCGAGGGAGATTGAGAAGATGTTATTGAAATGAGACCCACTGGCAAATGCAACGGTTTTATACAAGTTTTATACGCCCGAGTCGCTTTTAGTAAGTTTCGCACCTGCCTTGCTGAATGTACACCTTGACGGAACACGGGACACGTCCCGTTCTGCATTGTCAGACCTTAAATATACGCCCACCGCCAATTGTGACGGAATCAGCTATGCGAGGCAGTTCTCTTCCGCATGTATCTTCACAGATCTTCACGGCTACGAGGCGGTCTTGATGGGAGAAGACAGCATGCGTGGAACACACTGTGTAGTCATACTGTAGGCATAGGCGACTGGCTGACGATCTGCGTTGGTGCCGTCTGTGAACTCTTCTGGAGACCGGGACCGGGGCTGACCGGGGTTGGGACGGAGAAAGCGTGAAAATCACATGCATGATGCTCTCACGCAGTTGGTCATTTACTCACGTGATCGCTCATCTTTGATCTCCGACTCATCCCCGAACTGATGCCAAGTCGCAGATCATTTCTTTGCTTTCGAACTTTCATGGCAGATATTGTTATTCGCGAGGTACTCAGGTTCCATACAACCTCTACTCCCTGCAGTGGAACTCATTCTGTTCTGGCAGGTTACAGATAACATTTGGACGTTTTCCAGGTCAGCGCTGCCGCGTTGAACTTCAATTACAACAGTGTGCCCATTTGATAACTGTAGACCATTCGCCCTCTTCGGATGGATTCACGTTGGTGGTCGCTCGACCGCCGTGAAGTTGTCAGACGGTGGTGTCTTTGTAGTTGCCTCAACCCCTCTGAGTCCCGAAACCAAAACGAAGCTCAATGAACTCGGTCCAGTCAAGTGAGTAGAGGGAGCTTCAAAACAGCTTTTGCGATTAAAATGACCAGGTACATCGTCGGTATCAACGCCGTGCACAATCTTTATCTTTGTACGTTCAAAGATGCGGTTTCTCAGCTTATAGACTGATTGTTGAAATTCTTAGCTGAGTTCAAGAAAGCATACCCGGATGCAAAGCTGCTCGCGCCCGCTGCTGCCCTTGCCCGTGTTGACGACAAAAGCCTGGTGTTCGACGGAGCTTGGGGAAGAGACCCTCCTGACACGAAGTATGGTTTCGAAGATGATGTATGATGTTTCTGACAGCGGAAATTTTTGGCAATTAGCTGACTGGTTTCAGATCACACCTTGGTTATTTCTTTCAAGCTTATCAGCACACTGCCCTAATCTTCGTCCGTTTTCAGCTATTTTTCTGGACACAAGAACAAAGATGTCGCCTTTTTCCATGCTAAATCTTCTACGCTAGCAAGTTCTCAAGCTTATCTTTGGCGGTCTTGATAATGTATGTTTCAGATTGAGGCCGACCTCGTCGTGAACCTGCCTGGCAAAGAACAGGTATTTCCCTTCGTCCTACCTGCGATCCGCCGGTCTGACCCCACTGCTCTTCAAGTACTCCAAATCTTCCATGGCGGGGCAATTTCCGTTCTATGGACCATTTGGAAAGCCGTATGGCTGGATACAGCAGAAATTCGCTGCAGCTCAGGTCGCAGACAAAGAGTTTGTGCGGTCATTACACTGAAATAGGCAGTGCTAATACTATTCTCCTAGCGCGATGAGACGCGACGCCAAAACAGTGGCAGGGTTCAACTTTACGCGAATTATCCCCTGCCACGGTGATGTGATCGAGAAGGATGGCAATGTTGTTTGGAAAGAGGCCTACAAGTTACATCTCGAAGAGTCCTAATACAATCTCAGTTCACTAGTTAGAATACTCGATTACATTTTGGGTCAACAAAATTGCTCCTAATAAAGGCAACACAACGACAGTCAATGTCATCCAAAGTCCTGTCATGTGCGATGCATTATTTTGACTCGGTGTTGAACTCGTTGGTCGTGGCCCTGTGGTTCCTGGCGTCGCGGAAAATTGGGCATTATCGAGGAAAACCATGCCCATGCTCGTTCCCGATACATTGAAACTGCATCCAGATGAGCACTCCAGATTTTGATCAGAGGTCGCCCATGCCGCGCCAACGGGACTATTACCGTCTCCAACCCCTGCAAACGTTTTGCCCGCCCAGGAAAC
Organism: Favolaschia claudopus; assembly: GCA_037176885.1. Taxonomy (NCBI): domain Eukaryota; kingdom Fungi; phylum Basidiomycota; class Agaricomycetes; order Agaricales; family Mycenaceae; genus Favolaschia; species Favolaschia claudopus. The sequence goes on along the minus strand of JAWWNJ010000010.1, from coordinate 2,154,014 downwards.
TTTCGTCGTTTCATTGGCCCCTGATGAAGACTCCAGGTATTTGACGAGAGCCGATTTTGTGGCACTATTTTCGAAGAGGGTGATAGGAAGAGTGAAAGTCGTGGATTCAGCAGCGTAGTTGAACAGAATCAGACGTGTAACGGTGAAACTTTGGGCATCATAGACAGCGTAACCGGCTTGCGAAGCAGTGGAGTCGGTCATCGAGCCGCCAACATTCAAATCAGCAACAATCCCGCCGTTATCTGTGCGAAGCGCTTCGGCAATAGCGAGGACGGTGTAATACGGTGGATTTGTTGTCCAGTTTCCTGATCCACCGTCAGGGCCAGGAGGTGAAGTGAAAATGTTGTATGTGATTCCAGGTTCCCGCGTGTGAATGTAGGCAGCGGAATAACCGACTGAAGCCAACTGTAACGCGTAGTCTAAGGCCCAGAGCCCCCCAACGGCGAACGTATCGCTCGAGCCAGGTATTCCTCCGCAAGATGCGGAATTGAACTCGCTCATGATTAATTGCGGGGCCCCGGCCGAGTTGTTTGTTGAGACGGTCTTATATGCTGGACTCTGCCAAGCGGCGAGTGTTACCACTGGATCACGAGAGCGTAAGCAAATGCACAAAATGCGAAAGCAACTGCGCGAACCATTGGAATGTTGTATGTAGTACGAGTTTCCAAACTGTTGATGCACCATCCCCAATCCGGGGCAAAAGTTTTGAGGATAGTGTTGCAGTCTTGTTATGATCATTTAGCACTTTTCGACTATTCAAAATGCAACGCCTGACGTTACATATTTGAGCGTAAAATTTGACAAATATCCGGCCTGTAGAACATCGGCCATATTCTAACAACAATCTTCAGCGTCTGTGGGTTAGTTCTAGTAGGTTGCCTACCCAGGAACAACATATCGTTGGCCCGGCAAAGCTGTTGAAAGTGCTTTGCAGAATGTCAACTGTCTGCGAAAATTCCTGTGCCCAGCTAGTTGGCTCTGGTATAATTTTCGAAAGCTGAATGCTACTTACCGTTTCGTATATCGGAATCGTATAATTTGGAATATTGGGTCGTTCCTTATGTGACTGGTACAGGTCCGGTTCCTGTTGTATGTGTTCAAGACTGGCGGAAGTATGAATGATTCATCGAACTCACGTTCCCGAGCAGAAGAGCATCCAGATTATTTCCTAGAGCGGCCTTCGCGTCTGCCGCTAACTTTGAAATCGTGTTATTTGGGTTCAACAGCGGGACACCTTATAGATATATCACAATTTAGGGGATCAAAAATGACTGCAGTGGCTTACTGAAGAGATAATCGACGCCACCAGCCATCTGGCTCACTTTCGCCATGGCGGCCCATATTTCCGGCCCATAGTTAATTGCCTGATTATCGGAATTTTTGTCGACGTTAGGGTTCTTGAGGACCGCCATCGGCGACGTTTGAGATGCGACGTATGTCGAGCTGTCGGCAGAGTTGCCTCCAACTCTCATGCGAACATTCGACTTGCCGGTACGCGCACGAACACCCGCAACATAGTTGATCAAAGCCTGCGGTATCGTCGATGTGTCGTTCCCAAGATATTTGGATATCGAGCTGAGCTCGATGCTAATTCCGAGAAAATTCGATGCGATGATCGTGTGGGTGGAGGGAGGGGATGCTGGGATTTCCAGTTGTATACAAAGTGTAGAGGCTGCCGAAAGCAACACCAGAGTCAGACGCAGTACCCGGGCAGTTATCCTCATGGTGAGAACGGGATTCAGGTGTGCAGCAGTCGTCGCTTTCGACGAATGAGGAAGAGAATACCGGAAACGAGAGATTGAGAGAGAGAGCGGAGAGCCCGCTGTCGGATTCAAAGAAAGTCGATGAGGGGGACGACTTGAACGAAGTTGGCCGCCGACGCAACACCGTCCGATCTCTCACCGTCTAATTTGGAAACATCGAATTCACACTGACCGCAGCATTATAATGTGCTCGGGCCGACTCAGTCAAAAATTGTCCTCGCGGATACTTGTATTAGGGATGGTCTTCATACCGGCCTTTTAGGCGGAGACTCCAATTCCAACGCACCTAAGTGAGACGGTAACTCCGAACGCGTCTGAAACTTGAGATTTGTCGAACATGTCCACTCTCGGCGTCTCGCTCGAGTGCCAGTTTGGTATACTGATTCGAGGGAGGTATCATCAACGCAAATATCCACGAAACTTGAAGCTCGCCTCATATGGATGCGGACGGTGCATAGGAGCAAGGTTGGGAGCAAGTTGGGAGTCAGTACTTCTTGATCATTACTTCAGTTCGAAGCACCGCGATCAGCAAATCACTGATGGAACCGGGGCAAGCCGACTCTCCCGCGACGCTCTTGTTTCTCATCAGCCACATCCTTGTGCAGCACTCTCGCTCAGAACTCAGAATGCCGGACAATCGCGGTGTATACGTGGTCGGAGCTGGTAGGAGGGTGTTATTCTTGGGAAATTACAACCCATCATCGTCAACAGGGGTAGTTGGTTTATCAACTGCGATCCACGCCCTTGAAGCAGGGTTCGAGGTAACAATATTCGCAGAACTGTTCCCCGGGGACAAGAAAAGTATCAAATACACTTCCTGCTGGGCTGCCGCCAATCATATCAGCGTCGCGTCAACCAACGCGCTTTTGCATCGTTGGTTCCATTTTCTATCTCAAGTCTGCTTCACATCTCAATTAATCGTGTTCGCAAGAATTGGAGCGGGAGACATTTTCTGCTTTAGCGCAACTTCTCAAGGATAACCCCCTCGCTCCGGTCATGTCTCAACCGCATCAAGAGCACGTTGAAACCGTGACCTACTGTTTTATCTTCTCTTGTGTTAGTCCTGAATTTCGTTTAGATGCGCCCGGAAATACAGAAACAAATGGACCACCTTGCTCAATTTTATTCGGATTATCGTGTCATGCAGCCCGACGAACTCCCAGCAGGAGTATCGTATGGCGGGGAGTTCACGACGGCGAGTATTTACCTGAACTGACCGCTAACCGATAAGCTGAGGCTACTCGCAAGTTTTTCATCGACGTGCCGAGGTATCTTCTCTGGCTGATGGACCGATTTTTGGCCCTGGGCGGTCAAGCATTTCGTGCCACTCTTCCTTCCCTATCTGTGTTGCTCTCGGAAGACAACTGTCCGACATTAGCGCCGTTCCCGCCAACTTCAACCAATCCAACACCTTCTTTCAATCCGGCGGCAATACTTAATTGCACCGGAATTGGGGCAGTTTCTCTCGGAGATGTTCTCGGTATGAACCCTGGAATCCCACCGTTGACACCGCAGATGATTTCAACACTGTATAGATACCGATGTATTCCCAACCAGGGGCGAAGTTTTGATCCTCCGTGCGCCTTGGATCAAGTACGGATTATCGCACTATTACAACGATGGTCATCTTTCCTATGTACTCCCTCGCCAGAGCGGAGACGTGATTTTGGGCGGGACGTTCCAAGTTGACGACTGGTATGACAATTTCGCCGATTTCTTTGGGTTTTAATAATCGGCTGGACCAGGCATCCCACCTCGCGACCAGAAACGGTCAAATTAATCAAAGAGCGAGGTATCGAAGCATACCCAGAGCTTTTGCCCGAAGGAAAGCGCGAGTCTCGGAACATCCAAGACCTAAATGTTGTCGAAGAATGTGTTGGCCTCCGCCCCACACGCAAAGGGGGCATTCGGTTGGAAGTCACGACGTTGAGTAAGTGAAATTGCCGTCTACTGTTTTGATGTGAGGTCTTCTCAATGTCAATTTTCAAGACGCGCACAGCAAGAGTGTTCCGGTTGTTCACAACTACGGGTACGTGAAGTTTGCGAGGTATCAGTGTTTATTTGTTCACCTTCCGGTAGACATGGTGGAGCCGGATACCAGTCGTCTTGGGGGTCCGCGAAGATGGCGCTGGAACTGTTGAAGTCTGCATTGCAATGACGTTCTCACTTTTTCTCTGCCAGTGCCGTATCGAGTACTTATACTTACTCGAATGGTTCTGATTTCTTTCGGGAAATATACCTGGCAAGTGCTCAGATTTTATGAACCTTGTACAACCGATGTCTTCCAACTCTTTCTCATGTGTCCAATGCTGTCCAATGTAACTGTCGATCTACAAATGAATGAGATTTGAGTTCGACTCACCAGCCAGCGATCAGATCGATCAGATGCTGGGCTGTTGCCATCAACTGATCAGCGACGAGGCGATTCGCCCGCAGCGCCCACAACTGCCTTGCCACTGCCGCACATTTAAATCAGTTGTTTGCTTCAAGTTTGAGTAGCTTGCTTTACCTTCTGGTCCTTCATGTCCAAAGACATGCAGCCCCCGCCTTCCCAGCCCAGAATCTATCTTCTGTCACAGTCTCCTTACCTCAAATCGCTTTTTCCTCTATCGTCGAGAATTCCATCTTCCAATGTCAATCCCCAAACCCAATCCCCTCTTTTCGGGGTTCTATATCCCGAGCTTCGGAATTTTATCTTCGACCTCGCACTCACCGCTTACGACGACCGGTCCCGGCCTTACAGCAAACACAGTTGCCATTACCGACCTGGCTTCGAGTACCCAACCAGGATAGCCACCAATCTCCTCCTCAGCTGTCGCCTCATCTATTTCGAAAGCCATCTTGCGCCAGTTTCGTTGAACGAACACGCGTTCTGCATGGAACGTGGTCCTCACGACTATATTCGGGACCACACGCGATATTTTGAGAAGATGACCGTGGAGCAGCGCGCCGCGGTGAAGCAGGTGCGGTTCTACACTCAGCTATACTGGTTGGAGGGCAGAATGAAGCAAGAATGGCCTGTTGGGCTCAACATCCCTAAGCTGGTCATCACGGTGCGACACAGTGATTGGTGGTTCTGGGAGAATTCGGAACCCCTCAGAATCGATGATCCTGACCAATGGGGGGCTTGGGTTGGGAGCATACCAGGGTTGCGGGAGCTCGAGTTCGAGTTCGAGACAATCGATGCGAAGAAGGAGGAGCTAGAGGAGCGTGTGCGCGTCGCTCTTGGATGGAAGTTCCCGTTGAAGGACGACGCGTGTCTAATTCACAATGGAGAGGAGCCGGTCAAGTCGACATGGTTGGGCTCCTCATACTTGTCTCCCGACAATTACGAATATGACGATTCAGACTATTCGCAAGACCCACAGTATCGCGCAGAATTGGGGTACGATTATTCCGACGACTCCGACGAGGAGGAACCCGAGGACCACTCCGGAAATGGAGATGAAGGTGAAGAGGGAGGCGTCGAGGAAGAGGCACGCCTCCAGGAGACTGACCAGGAAGAGCAGGGCTTCGAAGAGGAACCTGAAGAGGAAGGTGGCGAGGAAAAGCCGGATAGCGAAGATCTCCATGGAAACCCTAGCAATGTCGCGCATAACGAGTTAGCAGGCGGGCAAGATGCAATACTGGACGACTCCAACGCAAGAAGGGTGGCGGAGGAGAAGGAGAGTCCCCCAATCGGCGGCGAGCCACAAACCAATCTGAGCCCAGAGGAACTTGAAGCTTCTCTATACAAACTGCGTGCAGACGACCATAGTGCGGCAGTAGATTTTGAGGGCAGGCGGGATCTCAAGTTCAGTATGACCTTGGTTCACCATGTCCGAAAGTTTCAGTTCGTTGTGGGGACACTCTAGAACTTTGATGTTTTCGGGCTGTATACCTTATAGATAGTTCCGTTCATTTGAACATAGAGCCAGTTGGCAAAAGCAGTCCGTATCTGTTTGGGAAGGGAGAAACGCGAAATCTGCGCGAAACCAAATATTGTGGCACGGCTTGCTTCCTACGACCATCTGAATCTATCCCAAGTATCTCGTCCACCGGCTTATGGGCTCTCTCGCCGCTCCGCCCCTTGTTGTTATACGCTCCTTGAGCGAATTCTTCAATGCATCTCGCGTACGCATTGCCAGTTATGCCGCATACGTTCAATCAGTTCGCCGTCAACGGTCAATATCAACCTCACACAAACTTTCACCCGCTCCTTCGTCTTTCTCGCAAGTGCCAGGCTTCTCACTGGCAGAGGTTGATAGCAGATACATCGCAGACAAGGCGTACGTAGACCATCTGTCCAACATTTCTGTCACTGCTGGCTACGACGTCTATCGTCATGACTTCTTTATGCCAGTCGCTGCCAGGCTGGTTGGGGTCATGATTTCCACTCGCTGTGCCATTCTGTTTGCATGGCCGGCAGCCAGTGAGGGCTGCCGGAGACATCTGACTGGAGATATATAAGGAATACTACTAGTACTGCCAGTCGACACTGGAAGACTGGTCCTTTCCGTTCTACGCAACGACGTTACGATGACTCTTCTCGGCCTCCAGTTTCTCCTCACTTTCATGGGTGTGATAGCCCACGGTTCTCGTGTCGCTGCGCTTGTTTCAACTACCTCAGGCCTCCTTCAAGGCGTGGAGGAAAATGGGCGTGCGTTTGACATTTTCGTTTAAGCCCAGAATTTGTTGGCATAACTCTCAGCGCAATGTAGTCAATATCTTCAAGGGTATAGTAAGACTTTGGCTAGAACAGGGCTCGGGATCTCTCACCTCTCGCAGCGATTTGGACAGTCGACCGGCGGACAATCACGCTGGGAACGTCCTGTCCCGTTTATTTCGACCGCCGTACAGAACACTACGAAATTGGGACCCGCTTGCGTTCAGCAATTTCCGTTTGGGCCTCCATCCGGCGTACTGACGGAATCGCTGTTCAACAACCCCGCCGATCCGCCGGAAGAAAGCGAGGACTGTTTATTCCTGTGACGATGCGGCGGTAATCTTCTCTAGCAAACTTATCTGACGTGCAAGCAGAAACGTATGGGCTCCAGCTTACGCTGCCAACAAGTCCGTTCTCGTTTGGATCTACGGTGGATCGCTGGCTTTCGGAACGGCAAGCGTACCTTTATACGACGGAGCTTCACTGGCCTCGAATCAAGACATTATAGTTGTTACCTTCAACTACAGAACCAATGTGTTTGGATTTCCGCTCAGTCTAGAACTCGCTGGCCTTTCCAGTAATAATCTCGGATTCCTCGACCAGGGTGAGACCCACTTTCATGCCAACATTCTTTCGATTTCTGAATCGCAGAAAAAGAGTTGGCTTTTACCTGGGTACGCAACAACGTTGGGCAATTTGGCGGCGACCCCTCCAAAATCACCATCATGGTATAAATTTCATCATATCTTCTGGAAGAATTTCTTACACCGACATTTATTTGGTTAGGGTCAGTCTGCAGGGGCGTATTCTGTGAGCACTGCTATCACTCGACACTCCCCGAACGATGCGCCCTTCCGTGCGGGAATAATGCTTTCCGCGGCCCAATATTCTACTGTTCCTCCTACCTTTGATGCGTTCGACGTTTTCGCCGAAGCTATGGGATGTAGGCAGACACCAGGATCAGCAAGGTTGTCTTGCCTTAAACAAGTCCCTGCGGAAGAGATACGGAATTTCACCAACAGTGCAGCCTCCCCTCAGTTTCTTCCGGCGGTGGATAAGTGGGTCTTGAATCGGATTTGAAATGAAGCTTCACAATAAACTGTGATTTCTAGCACCGTCTTCTTCGCGGATCCCTTGGAACGTATTCGTCTCGGCTTGAGTGCTAGAGTACCTTTTATCATTGGAAATATGCAAGACGATGGATCCTTTTTCGCTCTGGGGCAGCCAGACCTCACAGATTGGCTGATCGAAACATTTTTCCCCGTGGTTCTGTCTCCGATCTTTGTGCGATCACTGTATACACCCGGCTTGAATGACTCTCGGGTTATTTCGGAGGTCATCAAAGACTTTTTGTTTCAATGGTAAGTTTCTTTCGGGGTATTAAGCCTGAGGGCTGACAGCCAATTCAATCAAGTCCCGCGCAACTTTGGGCAAGCGCTGCAGCGACTGCAGGGATTCAGAATGTCTATCGTTATATATACGGTAATTCTGTTGGAATCAGCGATTCGATGTGCTTTAACCAGATTGACTATAGGTGCTGTATTCTCTGACCTTCAAGCTTTCCCTGGGGCCGGCGCATGGCATACCTCTGAACGTATGTCTAGCCACTGAGGGCTCCGGACAACTAATATCTCGCCCATTCTGTGGACTCGGTAGTGTTCGGAATATTTGGCAATTTCAACACATCCACGGCAACTGCATCCGAAGTGCAACTGTTCAAAACGATGCAAACAACGATAGGAAATTTCGTCAAGAATCCTGATGCTTCGCCTGCACAGAATTGGCCGGTGTATTCACCTAGACGGGCGGCGGCTACTGTTGCAGCCATGGGTTACACTGGAAATGTCGAACCGAGTAATTTTATCAAACTTGAGACGGCCGACTCTATTGTAAGAATTCGTCGACTATAGGTGTATATGCTGATGGGTCATTGTTTCATTTAGGATGGGCCTTGCAACGCGTTGTGGAATTCCTTTTTGGACGTTCGAATCTTGTAATGGTCTGTTGCCCTTCATTGTCTGTAGTTGATACATATATTCGGCTTGCCTAAAGTCATAGCAGTCGCGATAGTGAAACAGCCTCCAACCATCAGTGAACTGCGGTGCTAAAATTCCAACCAGCCAGAAACAACTGTTGAAACCTGAACCATGTTGTACATACATCCGGAACGCGACACATTATATCGTTACCATTAATGGGCGAATCGGAAATCCAGCCGCCTGTTCCCGACATCTTTCGTCGTAGTCAGATAGTGTTGACGTTCCTGCTCTTGGTTAGTACATTGCTGGACAGGCCGTCTACAATGAACCCACCTCATTGGTCATCGCATTCCAAATCCTGTCTCGTTGTTTGTTGCGCCATATGTAATACATCTTGGTGGCGGGATACATGACAAGGAGGTTAAAGCTGTTGATGGCTATGAGGACGCGATTGCCTCGAAGGTCTGAAAAGCGGAAATGAGTGAATCAGGGTAGTTCTCAACACTATAATTTAGACGTACAACGGGGAGCGTCGTCTTTGCGGTATATTTGACTGTAGATGATTGCTGACGCTTGGACGAACCTAGAGTGGAGCTTGATATGTTCACTTATGCACAAAATAGGAACGAACTGACATATTATACAATGAAGCATTCACGGTACGGCTAGCCACCGCGCCGGAATTGCGAGAGCACCACCCAACCTATTTATGTTTAATATCGGGATCGGAGGACGGGTTTTGTCAATGGCGTACCTGGATAGGATGCGTATATCTGTATTGACACAGAGAGATCGTCAAATGATTACTTTGATGAAACAACTTGTAACTTACGGGTACGAAAGCAAACCGGATGCAAGCCCCTAACGAACGATATTTAGCGTGGATCAGCATGATGAAAATTGAACCCTACGAAGTAGACCCATTGGTTGGGATGTTCCGGAAGAAGATACAGAGCGACTAAGAACGGCAGGGTCCAAAAGTCCTGCGCCATCGCCACCAGAGACCTTTCATTGACGGTTTCAGATACCAATGTGATTCCAAACATCGTGATCATTCCGACAACGGTGTTTGGGATCGTCAAGAGGTTGGTTTGGAAGGTGGAGAACCTGGAAAATTTGATCTGGATACATGATAGAAACACGAGGGCAGGAAACATACCCAAGATTCCGCAGACTCAGAGTGAGATATGAACCGGGTGGGCCAGATGGAATGCCGAATAAGAGGCCGATCAAGTATAAGGGCCACAGGTCGTAATCGCAGACTGCCGTCCACAGTCGTTTGAGGGTTAAACCTTCGCGGTTATGCATGTCGCCCTGTAAATCTTCAGCCGACGAGTACTACCCATGTGATACTGTACAACAGAAAACACACTTTGGTTGGGTCATCCCTCAAGATGCGCGAAACCGCTATAACTTCTTCTCTTTCAGAGAACCAACCCTTCGGTCGGAACCAGGATTTAGTCTGGGTGGGGGATCTATCTTCGTATGAGACGACTTTCCATGAAGTGGGCGTGGAAGTACGTACGGCGGCATTCGGAAGAAGGTTGCTATTCCGATGAGAAGCGTGATTACACCCCTATGAATGATACGTTATTGTAGTGAATCATTGCATGGATGCGACGCACTCGATGAGGAATAGCCAGCTGAAATTTGAAATGAGAAAATAAAATGGATGCTACTGGAAAACACTTACCGCCATCCCCCGCGACCAAGTACCCCACGCATGTGAAGAACGCCGAAAGCGATGAAGCTGGCGATTATGCTGCAGACGTTGGACGACATCCAGAATAATGCGAGGCGGAAAGGTAATTCATGTTTCGTGTAGAAATCTGCAATAATTGTCAGGATCAGACGGCGGGATGTTGAAGGTCGTACAAGAGAGGTAGAGGATCAGATCAGGTATGAAGCTATAGGGCAGTTTTAAGGGATTTGAGCTCATTCGAAATCATTGGCTCGACATACCCGCCCTGCAAGAACCCAAGAAGAGCACGACAGACGAGAAAAGATGTTCGTCCCTGCAAAAAAAATTGCGCCATGGTCACGATCGACCAGAGTACTATTTGGGTGGGAATCCAGCGATCCGGACCGACGCGTTTGGAAACCAGCTGGGATGGGAGTTCCGCGCATAGGAAGGCTAGACGGAAGACACTGGGACAAGTCAATATCCAGGTAAGAGATGAATTCTTCTAGTCGAGGGGTTCACCTGTTTCCCCAGTTGTAGTCTAAATTCAACATGCATGTCAGGCGAATAAGAAAGCTTGCTTTCTACCGGGGCAACTTACCGTCCGTAGTCAGCTTCAAATCGCCCAAAATGTTGTCCGAGTTAGCCTGGCTGAGATTGCCCCGATCCAAGTTGAGAGCAGAAAAGCTGATCGCTGCCCAGAGCATGACTTTCCAGTCGATTTTCCGAAGGAGCGCCTGCTCTTCTCTGTACGTCCAGCGAGCTTTAGGATCGAACCGGTGTAGGTTCTCATAATTCGATTTGGGCCAATAATGCGAGGCTAAGGCGGGATCGTCGTATACGGAGCGGCGAGTGGCGACTGCGTCTAAATCGAGTGGTTTCAGCTCCTGACGATGAAATAGCAAGCTGAGCCAGCGGAAGGGTGGGGGTTCCTTGTCGACGAGGTCATCGGAACCTGTGCCGGTGCTGCTGATAACCGACTTGGTGTCTTCGACTGCGCTCTTCACCATCGAGGAAGTGGAACTCGAAGAGGGCAAAGGCTTATGTGCCGAGACTGGCATCTTGTACCCCTAGTAGTTCTTTCGGATTCCCACAAGTGCCGCTTTTGAGGTAGGATGGGAGCACGCCATACGACGAAGATTTCCGCGACCGTCAAGCTTAGATTAGGATGTTGGGCATTGATCAATTATGACGCGAGATGGCAGAGTTTGAGCTGCAGCGCTGGCTGCGGCTCGAGGTCTGGAGTTGAATTTCGTCGGCGGTGGCTACGAGAGTGGAAACGCTTTCAAAAAATATTGTAGCCAAGATAATTGCAGCCCAGCTATTCGCCTCAACAAGCTGCTGAAGTTGAACACGCATGGGAAATGAAGAACCGTTTGGCCGGAAAATTCAGATCGCAATTCTGCGGCGCAATGGCGTAGTGTTCACAAGTCTCCCAAAGATAAGGAAAGCTTGGAATTTGTCACCAAAGTCGACCAGCCGGCCCTTTAGATGGTCAGCATTGAGAAGGCTCAGGCACCACCATGAGGAATCACCGGACTCGCTGTGAAGCAAACTAACTTGAAACCAACAAGAAGTTGTTGAACGGTCCGAGTCTTGCTGAGGGGTCAAGGAACTTCCGTCCTAGATTCGGATTGACCGTGAGTAAAGGCAAAATAATTCAATATGGCCGGAAAATTGTGTGGAAAACAGCAGGGTAGCACAGCGGCTTTCAACGTCTAACCGAAATGGAGTTTGATGTCGAGTTCAAGTTGCATTTGACTGTGACCATGTAGATGTGACAGGTGTCACATCCGCCCTTGCACTGCGACCGCAATTTCGCGGCACTTACTTCGCGCAAACGCGGCTCATTCTGCGCCGCCATGCGATTCACCAAGCCTGCTTGGGTTGCCCACAAAGACTCTACCGCGAAAAGTGACTCCTACAAGCGCCTCTGCATATTTTCCGTTCATGTGCACCCCGATGGCTCACGAATCGCAACGGGCGGATTGGATGCCAAAATTCGAATATGGAGTACAAAACCTATCCTAAATTCTGCCTCCGAAGCTTCGAACAAGCCTCCGAAAGCCTTATCTACATTGACTATGCACACTGGACCAGTTCTGACGGTGCGCTGGGCAAATTCCGGCAAATGGCTGGCGAGTGGGAGTGACGATGAGATTGTTATGATTTGGGACTTTGACCCGTGAGTAAGTGGCGGTATTTGTCTGTCTGCAGCCATTAACGGTCATGTCAGGTCTGCGAAGGGCAGGATTTGGGGGTCAGACGAAGTAAATGTAGAGGGATGGAGACCATTAAAGCGCTTGCCTGGGCACGACAGTGGTGAGTCTTAGGTTTGGGAAGAAGTTTGAACTCGCGGTCCTCCGTATCTGGTCAAGTTTCTTTTTTGCTGACTCGCATTCTCCAGATGTCACAGACGTAGCATGGTCTCCGGGAGACCGTTATCTTGCGTCTGTAGGACTCGATTCAAAAGTGATTATATGGTGCGGTTATACACATGGTACGCTTTCTCTGCGCTAGCTGGTTTTTTGTACTTTACATCTGGAAAGAACGCCTGCGAAAACTCGACCAGCACCAGGGCTTTGTCAAAGGCGTTTGCTGGGACCCTGTTGGCGAGTACCTAGCCACCCAATCCGACGACAGGTCAGTCAAGATTTGGAATACGACGGATTGGTCTCTCGAAGCGGAGGTTACGAAACCGTTTGAAGATTCACCGGGCAGTACGTTTTTTCGCCGGCTAAGGTGAGGTGATCCAATGTTGTGCGTAACATCCAATGTGTTTGTTTGACAAATTTGCAGCTGGTCTCCAGACGGTGCACATATTACAGCATCTAATGCTACGAACAACAAGGGGTTTGTTTTCATCGCTTCTGTCATAACTCGCAATACGTGGACGTCGGAGATCAGCCTTGTTGGCCACGAAAATACGGTCGAAGTCGCGGTTTGTGCTTTTATCGCCGACAAGTCTGAATGTCCGTACTCATAATAGCGTTTCAGTCCTACAATCCCCACATATTCTTGCGTAACCCTCAGCTTCCGGTGCTGACTTCCAATATTTGCTCCGTAGTTGCGCTGGGTGCGGATGACCGCTCTGTCTCCATCTGGCAAACGAAATCTGCCCGCCCCCTGATTGTAGCAAAGGAGGTCTTCGAGCGTCAGATTATGGACCTCAACTGGTACGCGCCGCACTCTAATGCCGTTCAACGATCATTCTGACACTGACGTAGGTCGTGGGACGGTCTGACTCTTTACGCAGTCTCTTCGGACGGTACTCTCGCGGTCTTCAACTTCGATCCCGACGAGCTGGAAGGCTTGTGTCCGCACTCGGTGCAAGGCACGTACCTCAAAAAGTTCGGCTTTACGCCCGCGCCGATTCCGGAAGGCTTCTCCCACGTTTCTGCACGGCAGCTAACACCGCCGCCTTCACCCAAGTCGCAGTCGCAGGGCATGGACCAGACAGGGTTTGGGCACGATGCGGGCGGAGGGGAGAGGGTGAATGTGTTGGTGGCAAAGCGCGGGGGGAAGAAACGCGCGACGTTGACGAATGTAGCGATGCCTCTTGCCCCTCCGATGATGCCGTCGCAATCGCAACCCCGGTCGGTATCCTCCTCAGGCCCCATCCCCGGTGCTCTCGCGGGTCCAGCGCTCACAGGTGTTTCGATCTCAAAACGGGCACAGCTCAGCCAGCAACAAGAGCGTGCGCCGAGTGTGTTCGACGTTGACGCGGACACTTGGAGCCCCTCGACTGACGTGCGTATCGACGCAGTGGAAGAAGGCAGTCGGAAGCGAAAAGCCGTGGCTGTTGTTGAGGTTGAGGAGCCGAAACGTGCGCGTACTTTGGGTGGCGAACGCAAGCGAGTTGCGATTCCCATGAAAGAGCTTGTGCCCGGAAGCGGTGCCGTGCGTGCGCCGTTTGGTGGTGGTGCTTCGCTCAACCTCCCGATACCGGCGGTGATGACGCGGGTTTCGGCGCAGGTAGAAGGGAGCGACGATGTTTTTGAGGCTGTCAATCCTGACAACGACGAAGGTGTGTTCGAGTTCTTCAATCTGTCTGGCAAACTTCTGATCACGTTGATGTTGCAGATGCCCCAGAGGTGTCGTATATGAGCGGCAAGCATACGCAGTGGCTTGATTATTTACCGTGTCCTGCGTTGGCTGTGTGTGCGTCGTCGCGTTTCTGTGCGGTTGGCATGCGCGATGGTAGCGTTATTGTGTATTCACACACGGGCCGACGGTATGTTCTTCAGGCAATTTGTCAGTCGAATGATACTTATGTAGGGGCAGGTTAATGCCAAGTCTTAGTCTTGGAGCGCCATGTTCATTCATTGACGGTCGTGGAAGTATGCTGCTCATCGTGTCGTCCATTGGGCAGTTATATTCGTGGTACGTTTGCTCCATTTTTTGTTTGCGTAGTTTTCCCTGACCAATCAAACAGGGACGTCAAAAAGCAATCCGCCGTATTCCCCCCCGTTTCTCTCTCCCCGATACTCCCGTCACCTAATTACTCCGTCACATCCGCGAAAATCCAGCCCAATGGCGCAGCCATTCTCACCTGCTCCAGCGGCGTCGTCTATTCCTACGACGCCGCCCTCCTCTCCTTCGTCAAGCTCACAGAGCGCTGGTGGTCCGAAGGCTCCGACGTGTGGCAAGCACGACAACGCTCTGCAACAAATCCCACGGCCAATCGCGGCGTCCTGAGCGTCGCGGAAGGCAGTATCGCTGGTAGTCTTGATAGTAGTGCGACCGGGGCGAATAAGAAGCGGCCGCAGTGGTGGAATACGGCCATGACATTGGGGCATTTGGAGACGCGGATGCATTCTGCGAGGTTGTTGGAGAGCCCGACGGAGTATAAGCAGGCGCTGTCGCAGTATACGAAGAAGCTTGCGGATGAGGGGTATAAGGCGAAGGCGGAGGAGTTGATTAGGGAGTTGATGGGGCCGCTGTATTCGTGCGTATTTGCCGATGTTTTGTGTGGTGGCGGGTTCTGACGGTGGCATTTATTTTTCAAGACGTTCGTCAGAGCAAGGGTGGTCGCCGACTGTAGCTGGTCTAGTGAAGCGCGAGTTGCTCAAAGACGTGTTATCTGCATTCGGTAAGGGCACGATTTCACACCCAAATTCTTACTCTCATCCTTTGTGCTCAGCTCGAAGCAAAACCTTGGGTAAGCTTGCTCAAGATTGGCAAGACGTTGTGAGGAGGGCTATTAGCGAGGAAGGCGATCGATAGTCCTCCATGCTCGTTTTCGTTTTCATTCGTTTTCGAATTGCTTTCGGGACCGCTGTTGTAATCTATGTAGGGTGCACGAGCACTATAGTCAAGCCGGGAATGGCACAAAACAACTGGTTTCTTCAGATAAATCACATATCCAACATCTAGTGGCTGCGGCTCTACTCGCTTTTGTCGGATTCGACGTCTACATCCTCCCGGTGCTTTGCGCTTGCAGCCGCTGCTTTGGCCGCTTTTGAGAGGCGCTTGGCGCGCGCGAAGATACCCACCTCCTTATCACGAATGAAATTGACGATGACCATTGGCCACGATGGGTGCGAGGGTAGTGTGTCATAGACCTCGGGAGCCAGTGCACGGAGAGCGGGTAACCGCGTCCATGGTACAGACGGGAAGTCGTGGTGCTCGTTGTGATATCCGACGTTGTACGCAAGGACGTTGAGCGGGCCGTAGTAGCTGTAGGTCTCCTGCTCGAGGCCGTCCCAGAGGTAGTGTTCTGCGATGAAGTGCCCTGCGCAGGGGTGGAGGCTGCCGGCGAAGAAGCTGCTCGCGATGAGGTAGATGAAGGGACGCCAGCCGAAGGTCGAGATGAGGAGATAGTCGAAGACTAGTTGAACGGCGAAGTTTAGGACGTGCCATCGTCCGAACTTTTGCGCGCGTACGATGCCGGGGCGTAGCGCGTAGAACAATATTTGGAAGATGCTAGGGGACATGTGAGGAGGTGATGCAAATTGTGCAAATGGTCAACTCACGCAAAGAATACCTTGCCGAGAACGTTGTTGAGCAAGAGGAGTTCTAAATTCGTAGGAAGATCAACGTCTATAGTGTCCTGACCCAGAAATTTGTGGTGTTCTAGGTGGTATCCTTTAAATGTGACGGAGTAGGGAATGCCGATGGGAAGATTGGCGAACATGGCGAGCAGTTTGTTCGGGACAATTCCCTTGAATGCGAGATTGTGGGTGATCTCGTGGATAGCTAGGAAGAGGTTGTGGTTCGCTGTGCCACCGATAACATAGGCACAGAGGAGGAACAACAGAGAAGTTGGGGAAGAATGGCGCAGCGCCCAGGCGCAATAGAACTGCAGCGCAACTACACCCAGAACGACATATTTTGTGAGCGGTTCGTGCCCCATTAACTTGGTCACCTGCGCGCGTGGGTTTAGTCTTCGAGCAAGCTGCTAACAGCTCATTACCTCCGGGTGGGCTTTCAATATTTGCATACGCCGGCTGCGATGCGGCTCCTCCGTCATCAACCACAGAAAATCGGCAGGGTCTTGGGGAGGCGCTACATGAGAGCTGCCATCGTCCTTGTCCGTTGGCCGAATTACAACAGTGCGACGAGGGGTTCGGTGAGGTTTCTTGCCTTCCGTTAATGATTCTGCGCCGCCAAAGAGACTGAAGTCTGGACAATAAATTAGAGGTGAGGGTAGGAATACCTGGGCACTAACCAACAGGCTGCGAGCCTGATATTGAGCTGGAATGCATTATGAGCCGATGTCGGGGAAGAGGCCGCCCCAGCGTGACATGCGTGACGCATTACCCCTCTTTCGCCGCGGCGATGTTTGTCTTGGACCTCAACTTGACTTAGGGCGCCGCCTTTCAAGGGAGTCTCGCGTCGGGGACATCTGGGCGACATTGGCAACTTGTGCGACAGGGATAATTTTGGGACAGAATTCAAACAATGACCCCACTTCGCCTTGACAATCTTCCTGAAGACGTTCTGCTGAAGATCTTAGTCTTCACAGACATCTATACGGTACTGACTTTGTCGCGGGTGAGTCTAGTCAATCTGAACAGCAGAGGCACTCTCTTCATCGGGTAATTCAGGTCAGCAGTCACTTGCGGGCAATTACATCAGTGAAGCAATTATGGGTCCTTCTGACCAGCGATTTGCTTATGCGGGGATTATTTGAAGCGTCGTTAGAAGAGATTTTGGCCAAGTCGAGTGAAGAACTCAAGGCGGAGGTCAAACGTCTCGTGTGTGGTCCACGAACCTGGTCCCCCGACTCGAATTCAGTGCCGGCTTTGAATCGACGATATTGCGTTCCATTGGGAGATCATCGCGCATCCTCTATCGTGTTAGTGCCAGGAGGCGAATATCTGGTCATCCGAAAGTATACCGATCGCATGGATACGAATATGCTGGAGTGCTGGAATATTCGTGCTCAACGCTGTGCTTGGACGTGGAGCCGTATAGGGTGCACATTCAGTGATTTCAAATTTACTGCTTGTCGGGGTTCAAAGATGATTGCCTCTTTGAAACTGCGCGATCCCTCGTGCGTTTCCCTGCTGTCTTCACCTCACTTCCTCATCTCGTGTTCATTTGAAGCTTGTCTATTTCGCATCTGTTACTTTTGGAAGTCGATTTGGATACAGGGAGCTCTCGCGAGATATTCCAGATATCCCCCTTCCACTTCTACGGCCCGATTTATTCAATTTCGCAAGTTGAGGACGATTACTTTAGCTGCGTTCTGGCGACAGATCACACCGTCTCTGCCAAAATGAAGCTCCTTCTGGTCAACCATCGGACGGAACAGTACGTTACATTTGAACACTCAGATGCAAAGGTTTTTATTCATCTCCTGCCAAATCTGGTTATCGCGGTCTTAACTGACATTCATAGACCGAAATCCGCATCGTACCCGGTTACGTCTTTCTTACTTGTCCTACAATCGAGCCCGTTTCGCTCCACGTCTATGCCATTGCTTCCCTCCAGCCATTTTGGAAACCCTTGGTCGAGTTTGACCCGGAAAGCACACTAGCGGACGTCACTGTGACATCCCCGCTGGCTGTTCTTCTCGTCAGGGAGCATCTTACACCCGTAGACAAAAGCAGATTCCAAGCCCTCGACGCTATGTTAACCATAGATCAGAGTCTGCTTCGTAGGGAGACCTTCCTGTTACGACTCACGGACAGAAACGGATATCTAGGCGACAGCACAACTTCAATCCACCGCTTGGATTTCTCCCACCTGCAGGAGCCGCGTTGTGTTTTGCTCTCGTCGGTTGACACGGAAAATACGAAGGAGTCAGTGGGAATAAGTGTCTCTCGTGGGGGCTATACGCTGGCTTCTGCGACATTGTGCAAGGAGGGAATTATGGCTACGAGGCAGCGAGATCATGCTTCGAAATTTATACCATTCGAGAATGGTACGCGGCGCGCGCGGTCTGCGGTACTGACTCCCGGCGGAGGGGTGATGATTTTGCGTCAAACTTCTGCGGAGGTTTTTTACTACGACTAGGTACGCAGTGCATTCATAAGTCCGTCATAATTCAAGTACTGAGTTTCAGGCGTTAGACGAGAGATACAAGATCATATGCGTGACCTGTTCCGCGCTTTGACGACGATTGTGGAACTATGATTGGATTGTCTTGCGTCTTTTGTCTCGACGCGACTGTGGGACAAAAGGGCAAACACCGAAACGCTTTGCATCTGAAAAAGGCAATTTTCAATATCCAAGCTGATTCAGCAATTTCATCGGTGCAGCGCACAAAGGCGGCGCCTTGAGGAAGTGGCAGCTTGTGCTTTGTAGCCGCTTTGACTAGCAAGAGTATAAATATGCTGCAGATTGCTGGAGCCACACAACACCAACGAACACAAACCCTCGAGCCATTTGTATTAATTTCTCATATCCTCGACATACATGAACTCTGCTACTCGCCTCGGACTTGGAATTATGACCCATGCTCCTTCCAAGCTTCTCCAGCCCTTCACTCACTTCCAGAGCCCGAAAGCACGTCTCCAACCCGGTTCTCATTTGGAAATTTATGTGGATGGATCCGCGGGGCATGCCGGGGGAGACGTCGGTGCTGCCGCACGGGCAACTATTCCCGATGGCACGACGATAATCATGAAGCAGTACCTCGGAAAACTGAGAAAATTTTCCTCTCAGGATGGCGAAATTTTCGGCGCGATGTTGGCGCTCAGAATTCTCAAAGCTACAGAACCGCTTCGTTTCACCCACGCGACCATTTTTACGGACTCGAAATGGACCATTCATCGGCTGCTCAATGACAAGGCGAGGGATGGGGAATTGGTTAGACGGTTCGACGACGAGGCGCGGCGGTTGAAACTAACGCATTTACGCGGTCTTCAGCTTCAATGGGTTCCGGCGCATAGGAGAGTGTTGGGAAATGAGTTGGTGGATTTGGACGCGAAAGCGGCAGCGTTGGGAGAGTCGTCGATTGTCTGGCTTAGAAGAGGTGTTTGAGTGCCTTATAATGTTGAGAACATCGTGCGATCTTGTATGATATCTCACTGTCCTGTAAAATATCAACCGAATTTCCTTACATATTGTTACCAGAGTTTTCGTTGACCAACCTACCCACGGAAATAAATGTCTCGTACAACCCGAACTTCTGAAATATGTCTCCAATTCAACTCGAAACAGATGTGGCGTAAGAGGCTGCAACCCAGATAGATAGAACTACAGTAATGTTGCCATTTGAACGTGGAAGAAAATGGCACCCATAGAGATCAACGGCAGACTTTAAATATATGAGTACGGTACACAGAGATGATCGCAGTACAATACAAGGTAGTACAACAAAGAACATACATGTAAGTATTCGTGATTGTAAAACTCTGGAGCAAGCGCCTGTATCAGAATGTATTTATACATCTGCTGGCCACCATCCCCCCAACCTCGTACACTGACGCATTAGGTCAGGGTCAAGGAAGCTGTCGGTTATTTGGAAGTTCTGGCCATATCTATCGCCTACGCTTCCCGCGAGTTTCAAGCGTGGTCGCCAATTTATACCGTCTGGCCCACGAAGGTGCACATTTCGCTGCAACAAAAGCTCGGCCCATTTAACCCAGCAGTCTTTGGCAATGCGCTCTCTGAGTGCTAATCAACCTACGGTCATATGATGAAAGGACTGGGACGCACTCCCATATAGGCCACTTGCAAAAAGGGTGTTCGATTTCACGCAAGGCTGGAAACGATGTCGTGGTTCGTATTGCATTGATCAGATCGTTGAATTGCTTTGGGCTTGGCGCCAGCATCCTATGCCAGTGACCACTTTCCCTGCGCTTGTTAGAAATCCCCGAATCGAGTGTGAACACCATTACTCACGAGCTTGTGTTGGTTATTGAAAAGATAATGCGCTGGAGGTGTATATGCATATGCGTCCCCAGTGATGTAGCAAACCAACTCGCAGGTTCGCAAGCAGGACGCTCAAATAAGATGAGCTGGTATCAACGAAGAAAAGAGATATTGACACACCGGTTCGGAGGAGACCCAACTATCAGAATATATATGGCCCCTCTAAAGCGCCGTCAGGCTTTCATTATGAGAGGAGCTCATGTACGCACCGGTTCGTTGCAGACGATACACAGAGACTCTAACAAGGGACAATGGTGCCAGATAGTGGATGCATGATCCATTTGGAACTCTGATACAGTGAGTTGCTGTAGCTTGGGCCCGTGTTTTTTTAAGAACGTGGAGCCGTCAAGTGCATGTTGTGAAATTAAAACAAGATTCCGAATGGAAGGTAATCTGAGGAAGAGTCGGTCACAACGCTAACACAAGGAAAGGTAGCACGTACTCCATGTGTGCAAGTGTGTCCAACAACGACAAGTCAGATCCGTCGATCGTCAAGTTGGCGAGTAAGGGAAAAGCGTCGTTTGGAATTGTTGTGGGATCTGTCCAGAAACGCCCTCTGGAACGCAAGTGCAGTGTTTCTAGTTGCGAAAATAGAGCGAAAAAACCAGCGTTAGCCGGTTCGTTGTTTGCAGGAACTTCCAACCCCCGGCAGACCCGTAGAGTGGTTCCTGCTGATTCGCCAAGACGCCGGAAGGAATCCCAAGTAATGCGCTGGCACGTATCGGCATCCAGTTCATTTAGTGAGGGTGCGTATAAAACAATTTTGTCAAACTCGATGGGGATTGCGTTGCCAGGATAGCGAAACTGAATGGTTCGGATGTAGCAGCCCAGTGCCGGATATTGCTCCAGCTGCGACGCAAAGAGACGTGCGCTTGATTCGGAACTCAGCTGGACATTTCGGTATAGATTTGGAATCCCAAGTCGCTGTGAGATGTAATATCAACATTTACCGAATCTGAAATGCGCCAAGATAAACACAGACAGACCTTGTACATTTTGCTGACAGTGAGGAGAGCCACACGAGAATGGTCCTGGACAACGTCTGAAGGGTCGCGCTCAAAAGCAAAGCAAAGAATGCGACTCCAGATAGCATCCTCTAGACTGGAATCGGCCAGCAGTCGGGCTGGGTACGCAAAAGGAGCTGTATGTTGTGGTCCGACTACCGCTCTAAAAACCTCATCAGTATGTATGATTGGGAGAGCAATTCTGGATGTCTACCTTTCATCGGATAAGTTCAACAAATTTAGAAGCCGTGGTTTTTCCTTGAACAAATCGTATAAAACCCGTTCAAAATCTTGATCATAGCCTTGCTTCGCAGCGTAGACACCTTGAACGAAGCGAATACTCTTTAGGGCAGGGTTCTTGGTGATCTTCTCGATGGTACTCGGTATGCGACGTGCTTCATACTTGTTCCATAGGACCAATGAGTGCAGGCAAGGCGCCCGATTCAGAACTTGTGGCATGGTTCCGTCGGCGGCAAACAGCAGCGACGACTCGAATTGAACCTGTCGACAGCAGAAAATGAGCATGCAGATCAAGAGAACAAACCAGACCCCTTACCAATTTCTCCCATGTGAGCACGCATGTCTGTATGGCCCCATACAATTTCTCAGCAACAGAGGGCAAGGTTTCACGGGTTTCGACAATGAGACGAACGGGGTTGATCAAAGGAAGACCGGTACACAATCCACGCGGGTTGTCTAACCGCGCAAGATCCAGAGTGACGAAAATATCGGTGATATTTTGCGACAACTCGAGGATTGTGTGCATGAAATTCTGGAATCCACCTTCAACTCGTAATTTCTTGATAAATCGACCGAGCTCCGGATTGCTAGTCAAAGTGGCGGCTAATGCCTGAGCCTGCGCTTTCGATCGTAGCACAACGGTTTTGTATAGCAGTGGTGTGCCGACATGAAGCCAAGATTTAGAGACAAGCAGATAGGCTGAGCTAGATTGAGAGCGTGTGAGGAATGGAGATGTTGCTGGCGTATTATGGGAGCGCTCGAAAGATAATAGGGTAGCAAATTGAGCATCGGGGACATGAAGGACCAAGGACAATATCTCGAATATGATATCGTCTGGCAGGGTGTCGGCGGTGGACATGGCCGTCTAGAATAGGAGGGTTGTTGACAGTTGCTTGGCTGACTCGGACTCGATTCAACTTCTGACAGACTGGATCATCCGCCCAATCACAAGCCTTTGAATTCACGTTACAAGTTCAAGTCTGTGGAAGCCGTCTGTGTGACCCGCCTATTCATAGTAAAAAACGTCCGCAGAAGTTGAATGCAAAACCACCAATCCGCCATTGGCAGACAAGCCCACAAAGCGTGCGCGACGTATATCATCCTCCAACTTGATGTGTTTCGGTTCGCGGTCTTTCCGCCTCATGACAGTGATCCACTCTTCCCTCAACCATTCCGAAGACAGACTGTAGCCGCCGCGGCAATGGTCGGTTTCAATCACCTGTTCCGCCGGGTCTCCATGGTCAGTCGAGGTGACCGAAGAGAGTGAGATGCAGCGTGGTCCATGCACGCTGGAAAAATCCAGACGGAGCATGGAAACCATCCGGACGTGCTGGTCTACGTCCCTCTCCGTGAATTGTAGCAGGTAGCTTTCCCGGCGAAGGAGACTTTGGTCAATGGCAAAGGAGAGTTCGAGAGGATGGGACTGGCTGTGATCTGCACGCACGATGTGTTCACCGACAAGGAAAACGGCACAAGGGGCCAGTGTGCTAGCCGATGGCCTGCTGTTGGGGTTGAATTCAGCCAAGGGCTCCCAGAACGGCTCCAGAGAAACCATCGAATAGACGCGAACCGAGCCGGGCTCGACATGTGTAGAGGTCAGGAAGACGTAACCGGGGACGATGCAGATCTCGGTCTACACAAATGCACGTCAAGAAGCTTCTTACAAACCAAGAGGTAGATGGACCAATACGAACCGCTATTATAGAGTAGACAAATGTAAGGTATTGTTGAGTATGATGGTTGATCAGTAGTAGCTTTATTTTGGGTGGGAAAGTCATATCTGTGGAACAAACGCAGCCGAAATAATCATCCACAAGTTGGAAGGCTCGGCTGAAAGGATGGAAAGGCGAAATCCGGGATATTTCGCGATAATGACCCGTATCAAGATCCAGTTCCAGAAGTAAGAGTTGGGACGACCTTGATATGCAATCAAGATTAAAACGTTGAAAGGATAAACCTGGATGTAGCCTACGATTCCTCAATGAGCGCCAACGAGGCCACGATCTTGGTCCCCCGACAAATGGTGAACCTAGTCTCCGAAAACGTGGCACCTATTCGACTCCAAGCCCAGACGCAGCGTCGAGCTCCGATATCCCAGCACTCCAGCAAATGCGTATCCGAGCGGTCAGTGTGCTTGTGAAGAACTAGGTATTTTCCTCCAGAGAGCAAAACGGCTGAGAACGCGCGATCATCTTCCAACGGGACTGTGTAGCATCGGAGAGGAACTGGGATATCTTCCGAGTCGGGGGACCAGGTCCGTGGACCGCACACAGCGCGTTTGACCTCCGCCTTGAGATCTTCAGTGGACATGACCGAAACATCTTCCAGTGGTATGTCAATTAATCCTCGGGTAAGCAGATCACTCGTCAGCAGAACCCAGAGTTGTTTCACAGATGTGATTGCACGCAGATGGCTGTTGACCTGAGAGCCCCAGTGTGAAGACCGTCTACGATACTCAGGTAATGCAGAAATCTTGCCTTGGACAGAGTCAGAACGGTGTAAATGTCTGTGAGGACCAAGATTTTAAGGAGAATGTCTTCGGGAAGTTTGTCGAGACACTGAAGTCGAGTCATTACTGTGGCTGAAGCGCTGAAGTGAGTTGACTCTGCCTGCTGTCGTGGTAAGTTAAGAGAGGTCTCATCACTGTCAAATTCCTGGTCCCACGCTGCAAGTTATTTAGTATCAAGTGAAGAAGATCGATATTGAATGTTCTGGCTCGTGAAAGCCTTTGGATGTGTATGAGGAGTAGATCTACAAATTTTCAGAACATTCGACGCGCAACTGAATCACAAGAAAGCTTTTCACTGTATTGGTCACGAAAGGTGACACTGTCAAATGCATTGCTATTGACTGGCGACTTCTTTCAATTTTTCGTCAATCGTCCTAAAAATGTGGCATAACATATATATAGAGCCCTTCCCAAGGCTTTGACGGGCCAGAATTCTCAATTTCATCCTGGTTCGCTCAATACCAATGTCCTGGGTTGTGGGCACTGGGAAAGAGTTTTCGTACGGGTGAGTCGGAGTCCGGGGCAACAGTGTGTAGGTAGGCGACGGTCATGTTCGCGATGGGGCCCGTCGCGTCGTCAAAGTTTTAGTCTACGTTGGTCTGGCAGGCCGGCGGGCCACCAAATCCAGTCCAAAAAAATACGATGTTTGGCGGTTTTTTTGCCTATACATCGGCCCGCGTCGCGTCGCGTCGCTGACCTTTGCATACCTAGACAATGTGCAGTGATCCAGTGCGCAGCCTATCTCAAGAAATCGCAAGTTGACGATTGATGCCTAGCAAACTCAACCAAACACCACAACGCTTTGCGTCCCAAAATGGCAATTTTCGGGTGCTCACAATCTCAAGACTTTCTAAAGGGCGCCTGAAAAAAAAAGTCGTACAAAACAACAGCGATTCAATGCTTATACTAAAAACGATACACTAGTGAGGTAATCTAAACGCTACAATGTGAGATGAGGAGAAATCGAAACAGTCCGTGTGGGTCATAAGTGATCAGTAGTCAGAGAACGGGAACGGGTTCGCAGTCGCGCTGGCAGGAGCCGCGGCGGAGAGAAGAGTGAGCACGGGCTGGGAATCAGCCGCGTTGTTGTTGGGCACGGGGGCAGAAGGCGCGGGGGCGAAAGTGAGCTCGATGATCGAGCGGCTCGCACTCCCATTCCCACCAACGCTGACGCCACCGGTAGCACTAGGCCGGATGGTCGTGACGGGCGTGGCACCCTCAGCGGCGAGGCTGGAGAGGATGGCGGATGCAGAGGCGCCGCTTATGATTGTCGTCTCGGGGTCGAGGGTGATGGTCCCCGTGATAGAGAGCGGGGGCGCGGAAGCGGAAGCCGCCGCAGAAGCCACTGGAGAGGAGGAAGAGGTGGGAGCGGTGACGAAGACGGTGGTGGTGCGGGCGGCGGGGACGGTGACAGTGACGGTGGGTTCGCCGTTGTTGTCTTTAGCTTTGCCGGAGGGAGAAGCAGAAGGCGAGGGGGCAGAAGATGGTGTGCTGTCCTCTGCGTCGCAGCTGTCGTCGTCGTTGTCATTATCATCGTCACCGTCGTCGGAATCGCAGGTGTCGTCGTCGTCGTCCCCATCATTGTCCTCGCCGTTGTCGGCATCGCATGAGTCCTCGTCGTCGTCGCCAGAGTCCTCCTCATCGTCGCCGGTGTCGGAATCGCAAGTGTCATCGTCACCCTCTTTCTTGGGAGCAGAAGAGGAGGTGGTTTCGGTGCCGGCTTCATCGTTGGCCACCGCGATATCGTTCGAGGCACCGGTAGCCTGGATTGTCGCCAAAGCATTCTTCTCGCTCGTGCAAGCGACGCTCTAGAAAACAATCAGATGTATCCCTGCAGTGAGATGCGAGCAACGTACCACGCCGGTTTGATTCAAGAAGGGAACAGCGAAGCACGACAAAGTGTTCGGGCAGCCTTGGGTTTGCCACTTGTCGTCAACGCAAGTAGCCAAGTCACCCTTGATGCAAGCAACATCGCCCGCTATGATACAGTCAGCGTAAGGATCCGAGAAAGAGAAAACAAGGCTTACTCTTGCAGGCCGCAGTGGCGGTTAGGTTTTGAAACTGGAAGTTGAGGTTTTGGGCGGTTTGGCCGTTTTTAAGCAGAGTGGCGAGGGTCGGAGCGGCTCTGGGCACAGGGGCGGCGGAGACGACAGCAGTGGAGACAAAGAAGATGTAAAGGGACGTGAGGCCGAACATGGCGGTGGAGTCGTATAGAAAGTCAAGTCAAGTTATAAGGATAGTGTGAGGCGTAAAGAGCTCCGGGCTCGAGCGTAGCGAGGCAAAGGTCTTAGACAAGGGTCGTGAAAGGGAGCAAGTGAAGCGATTGACATGGAACGTTGCCAGCTTTATAGGGCGCCGCCGAGTACAATGGCCAGCAGAGGTTCATTGTTGCCGAGAAAGGAAAGAAGCAGAACAATGGCTGTGTTACGTAAATGAGAGCTGTTACGTAACATCACAATGGTCCTGCATACAAGCAGGTAAACAAAGGTCAACAGTCCTCAAGCCATCCACCCGAAAAATGGTGAGTACGATTCCCAGCGTCGGCCGCCGTGGGCAGCGAGCGCCGTCGACGTTCTGCTCGATGCTGATCGACTCTCTCGCTGTAGACTAAAAAGAGAAGAAATGGCGGCCGCAACAAGAAGGGGCGCGGCCATGTCACCTTCATGCGCTGCTCCAACTGCTCTCGCTGCGTCGGAAAGGACAAGGCCATCAAGAGGTTCACTGTGAGGAACATGGTCGAGAGCGCTGCCGTCCGTGATATCAGCGAGGCCAGTGTCTACCAAGGTGCGTTGCTACAATATCATATAATTTTCTCTCGTCTCATCTACCTCCTTGTCGGCAGAATACACGATCCCCAAGCTCTACAACAAAATCGCCTACTGCGTATCATGCGCTATCCATGCCCACAGTGCGTCGTGCGCTTTCTCTGGTGCCGATATCTAAACTGATTCTGTGCAGTCGTTCGTGTACGCTCTCGGGAGGGAAGGAGGAACCGTGCCCCGCCGCCCCGCATCCGGTGGAAGGATGGCAAGAAGGTCAACCCCGCCGTTGCCGCTGCGGAGGACGCCAAGTTCGCTGCTGCTGCTGCAAACAAGGCATAGGCCTTGCATGCGATCGAGATACTCTATGTTTTACTGTCTCCAGCGATAATTCAATGCCATTCGTCCCATGCACTCGTTTTGCTCGTTCTGAAGTTGCTTTATCCATTCCGAATATGCGCTATTATTGCACAAAATACACGAGAAATGTGGCTTGCACTACTATCTAGAAATCCATCATCGACCCCAAGACGGCGTCGTAGTGTTGCTAGCGAAAGCGAAGCCTAGTATGCTCTCCGACGCTGTAGAAGGAAGCCCCGACTCGTGCTCAAGTAGGCGAATGGAAGGGGGGCAAAACGTCGTGAAGAAACAAAAATTCTCGGCTCGTCGGCTTTTAACTGTGCAGCGACGGTGATGGCCGGATGTTTTGATTGCCGACGAACGCAATTAATAAATTTTGGCGTGAAATTTCATTCTTCCTACAGTTTGCAATCCCCAAGCATCATGCATCATGAGCGATCTTGCGACGAAGAAACCAATAAAAACAACAGAATTCGAAGTACAAGGAAGTATTTATTCCACTTCGAAGCTCACTGGCGGCCCAGTGCCACGCCAACATTTCCTCAGAGCGCACTTTCGAAGAGTCGAGCCCGGCAACAACGGCGGTAAACCAGCGCAGCGCCGACTATCGGGTGTGCACCAGCACCAGCGTAAGCAAGCTGAAGATGAGTCGGGAATTCAGGAGGAGGTAAGATTATACGACAAACTTCCCCCGATCCTCGAGCGAGCCTGGCAACAACGCGGGGAACCAGCGATGCGCCAACTATCGGGTGTGCACCGACACCAGCATGAGCAGGCTGAAAATGCGTCGGGAGTTATTTAAGATAATACGACAAACTTCCTTCGATGCTCGAGCGTGGCATGGTGCCGGAACTGACTGCACAGCAAGCACTTCTGTTTCATTTCTGCATTCTTCCTCTTCCCAGCGATTCCGCAGTTACTGTGCCTCCGTCTTCGACGACATTCAGCGACCATGGTCAAAGATAAGCCTTGCTGGCATTCGACTCCGAGTGGAGGCGCCTCATCCGCACTGGGAGCAACGCCAATCTCTTCTTTAATTTGCGTCCTTTCATTATTGGGGAATAAATACACGACGAATTCTCTGGATCCGGCTGTCAGTAAAAGCAATGCACAATGCAAGAAAGACGCGGCGCACATATTACAGCTTTACTTCCAGTGTCCGCTTGTCATCATCTTCACCGCGCAGACCCAGCCACTTCCCCCAGTCCACGCCCTGCTTGTGTACCATCATCAGCGCCATCATGACTGGCAAGTACCACAGGCTATGGCGGAACATCACCCGCGCCTGCTTCTCCCCGCCAACGCGCCAAAACTGCCACGCCGCATGCGTACAGACGGCATTCGGTATTAGTGAAGTCAAGGCAAATGACCATGTAGTCAACCCGGATAACGGGATGAGGACGGAGCAGATCGGGATGAGGAGGACGGCGTGTCGGAGAGCGACGAGAGCGTTTTTCCGAGGCGAGAGGACGGCGAGCATTCGGTAGCCGGCTTGCGCGTAGGATGAGCGGACGAGATGGGAGAGGCCGTTGAAGTGGGGGAACTGCCAGCTGAAGAGCAGCATGAAGAAGGCGATGGGGGCGAGGGCGTTGTCGATCAAAGCCAGGTCGACGGGAGAGGAGGATAGGAATGAAGGGAGGAAGAGGTGGATGGGGTATGTCGAGGAGGGGAAGAGCTGCCCCCCGCCCGCAGTCCATCCCATTAGGGGAGGTATCGCACCGACGACGGAGCCAACCCAGGTGTTATAGATGGATTTCCGCTTCATCCAAGTGTACACCCCGGCGTAGAGCGCGATGTTCCCCGCACCGAGCAGGGCCGTGGTGGGGTTTACCATCGTCCACAGGACGAGTGGACCAGCTATTCCGGTAGCCACTGCGAACCCTGCGGCATGAGCGGGTGTGATCGCTCGCCTGACCAGCGGTCGCATCCGTGTGCGCGCCATTTGCGCATCGAAGGGGATTTCTTGCAGCTGATTGAGGGTGTTCGCTGAAGCCGAACACAGGGCGGTGCCGACTGCGGTAGATAGCAGGGTGGGTACTGTGGCCGGCAAGGGGGAAAGAGCGACGCCAGTCATTGCAGTCAACACCATGAGAAGGCTGAGACGGGATTTGGAGAGTTGGCCATATAGTTTGAGGAGTTGCGGTGGAGAGAGGGCTTCGACGTGTCGGAAGGGGGATACGACGACATTAGACCTGCGAATGAAGGATTTATGGAAGAAGCCAGGTCTTGAGGCGCTAGGCAGCCATACTCGCTGCATCGGACCTCAAAACTTCACCCAAGGATCCCGACTGGCCCAAGCTCTACAAATATCGAGGACACCTGTAGGCAGCGGCGGAGCTTCACGGTGCCTTTTAGAGCCCTCCAAAGCTAGACAGCAGACCTTGTACGCTTGTTTTCCAGCAGCCGAGTCCGGTCGTGGAGATTCGGAAGCAGGAGGTGCGCGATCACGTGAAACTTTTCCTCTTCTCCCCAGTCTCGATGCTATGGGTTTATTCGACGTGTCACTGGCACTAGTACATCGTACGGAAGATATGATACTGCAAGAATTAGGATATATAGGGGTAGTGCAGAGCATCCAAAAGTCGAAATACAGCGTCTGGCGTCAAACCCTCGTCAAATCGCATAACCAAGCCCCCCTTGAAGTCCCCCTTCACCTCCTCCTTGCGTACCGCCCAGATTCTCAGCGGTGTACCGTTGCCTAAACCCACCGATATCAGCATAGTCGACAAACCCAGAAACACTGCCCTCGTACGTTGTTTTACCCTTCACGAAATACCCCTCCGAGTCTCTCGCAATCGACTGTATTTTATACCGCCCATATGCGTCTGTCTGATGAATTTCCCCCGAGCCGTCTAGCGTCATAGAGGATTGAGAGTAGTAGGAATGCGAGCGGTCGACGCCTGGGCGCTCGAAGTCGTAGATCTGAATATTGGGGTCGTCGCTGGCGTTGGTGGGCATGGGAAGCACTGGTGCGCTACTAGTAGCAAAAGCGGTGTGCGCTGGCGCGTGATATAGCGGTTGCGTAGGAGCGGGAGGAGGGGGTGAGGGGGTCAGATCGTAGAAAGATTTTGGGGATGACTGTTTCTTCTTCGTTTTGTTCCGTCGGTGTCGCATACATAGGATGTATGCGAGGGCGATAAGTAGGAGGGTCCCGGATGCAGTGATACCGACGACCAAGCCGATGATTTGCGTTTGGGTGAGTCCATGATGATCCTGGTTGCCGGAATGACTGTTTAGATGTCCAGAGAAGAAATTTCGGAGAATAAACCATGATGATTCAGAAAACACGCAGCGCGAGCAGAACGGGCGGCTTACGGGAACGGGCCATGGAAACCTGGGTGAGTCCCGTTCAATGAGGGGGTTGATGCCCCGGGAATAGCTGGCAGTGACGTCGACGTCGGTGGGTCGTTCTGCGGATTATTAAGATCGCCATCAACCGTAGCATAATTCACAGTGAAGGGAAAGAGCGGAGAGATGGCATTTGCGTTGAGTGTGAGAATGTGCTCTTCTGAAGAAAGACCATTGCTGAAAAATAAGAGCTGGTTCGCGGGTGGGACTCCTACGGATGTAAAATCGAATACTTGTCCCAATTGTACCACCGCGCCGCTATCCAGCTGAGCGGTATAATTGGTACCCTGTCCAGTCACACCATAGAGGGCTACATGATCGCCCTACGAAAGGGTGTTAGTTTTGGTGGTCTCTGATCTGTCATAGAACATCACCTGGAAAGTGAAGTTTACTGAGGCACCGACTTTGCTGGTCGAACTGATTATGGTTTCATTCAACTCGACTCGGATGTCAGGGCGTACTTGTTACAACGCACCTGCCTTTGTCATCGATGTCCCATTCACCATCGAAGTGGAATAGGGACGCCTTGCTATGGAAAGTTTCCTCTGGTTTTGAAGAGCTAACGGTCGACGTCCAGTTAATCTGGCCCTGCGGATGAGAACAAGAAAAGATTGTTCAGAGACACGCACGTAGTGGAATTCGAAATCGGTTCCATTCAACTGTAAACTATTATAGACAGAGAGTGTTTGGCCTGGTCCCTCGAATGTCAGCTGAAGTTCGTTCTGGGAATCATTCGGGGTGCCGTTCATTGGGCCTAGTTGGCCGCTGGAGGGGATGGGCTTAAGCCACGATTCAAAAGTCAAACAGATTTGCCCACGATAAGCAATTCTTGTTGGAGTCGTTATTACAATTTGCGACTGCAAGGATTGAGGAGCCGATTCCCATGGCCATCAAAGTCGCTGAACAGGGCGTGCCATTGCATACAGCATGTATATGGTTGTGGTGTTTGCTGACTTCGTTAGTTCCTATTGAGCTTTTGTACGAGAAACAACATACGACCATTTGGCCTGTGGGTCCGACCCTAGGCCATCATAATGGATTAAAGGGCTAGTCGCGTCAATGCGTATCCTATAAGGTTGCATAGTTGGGGTGGGTGAGACGAACCTCGAGAAGAACCTCACGACTTATATCATACGGGAAGGCAGAGTCGAGATATCTTGGCCGCATCTGGATGGTTGCACTGCTGGCTTGTTATACGATATCTTTTATCAAGCTGGAGAGATTTACGGGTGATTAACAGGTGTAAAGCACACTGCCCACCGCCTTTATCCCGCTATGTGCGAACTATGGTCCCCAAGTACCATGACTTAACCTGCGTCCTTGCGGTAGCATAACAAGCACTGGCAGATGCTTGATGAAATGTGATGCTTGGCTGACTTGCTCCTGCTTCCTGAGATATCATGTATAAAATGCTTGAGATAATTTCGTCTTGAGAGCTGTAGACCCTAGGTCCACCAGGTGGGTACAACTCGAATCCTTTCAAGATTCCTGCCAGTGATGGCAAATTTTCAAGTGATTCGACTACGACAGCGACTGTGACGCAGATTTGAAAATATGAAAACAAGCCCCAGCACCCAAAGAGCAGATTGTAGCTTGTTCCAAAGCTGCGCGGACTGGTGATTACTAGTGGCAAGTGAAAGTCAAAGCGTGAAAACGAGTAAGGCCGTAAAAGGAAGTTCCGATCAGAGTTTCTTTGCTTTTGACCACGATGACCTCCGAATCCCTCAACCTCAATAGTCTCGTATCCTCCCTCCCCGCCAACTCCCTCGATGCTGCCTCTGAGAAGGAGCTACTCGACAACTTCAAAGGTCAGTATCTTTGCCTTTAATGCGGTGGCATGGGTTGGCTTATAAAATATATTCCTTTCACAGCGGCTGCACTGAGCATAACAACTTTGTACCGCTCTTCCAGAAATGCATCGAAGCGCGCATACAACTCAGGATACGCTGCCGCCTGTCGAGATCTCATGGAAATGCTGCAGCTCGGCGTGTCCGACACTCACACGCTCGTTCCCGACAGCCATCAAGAGGCAGGGATGACAATCGGGAGAGTCATGGATTGGGTTGAAGCTAGACTGGACGCTGTACGCTCCAGGGAAGAAGAGGAAGACGAGGAGGATGAACGCGAGAGGGGTGGACATCATTCTTCGGCACCCAACGCCAATGGGCCGCAGCGTTCTAGCGCCCCTGCACACAAAGTAAGCTCCGCACGGCTATCGTCTGCATCAGCGAATAGGGAATCCTAATTGCACCCCATCCAGCCGTCGCCTTCACCACCCCCGCCCGCACGTGTCGCAGCAGGGCCCTCTTCCCCTGCCAGATCTTCGTTACCTGTCAAGTCGGCCCGGACGATCTCACAGTTAAAGCCCGCGAGTTCCACCGTTCTCGCACCTCCACTCCCTTCCACCGACTTCCATGTACACATACCTACAAGCCTCTCCTTCCCCTTCGCAGAGAACTTGCCACCGCCGGTGACCGGGTCGAAGCGCCGCCACGCCGTAATGATGTTGCCGCCCTCGAATTTGAATTCGTCCCCGCAGTCTATCCCCTCGACATCCAATTCCCCGCTGCCAACGCAAAGACGGCGCACACGCAGTACGCGTGGCGTCGGTCTCTTCCCGCATAATCGTGGCGAAGTATCTGATGGCATGATGGATGTCGAAGAGGAGGGTCGGGAGAGGAAACGCGTTGCGAGACGATAGCGTCTGCCTGCTCGTCACTTGAACAAGATACAGTTGGGAGGCGGGGTGTGTCGTGGCCGGCGACTCGGGGTGTTTTTGGTGCGCATTTGTTCAGCAGCAAGCATGTATTTTGTTCGAACGCGGTCGTTAGATTCGGGTTGGTCGACCAAGAGTTTTGGCGGTTAATCTAGGCATGCATCTTGTATCACGATCATTATGGTCCATTCATTCACACATGAAATGATATTGTTAACGAGCATACGCACATCACGCCCACGATGGCCGGAAAAGGAAAGTAGTCATTCATCAGAATCACAATGAGGAAGTGTGAGCAAGCCCCGCATTCAATCGTGATTTTGGGAGCCTTCCATTGAATAATTTCGGCGAAGTAAGGAGCCGCTCAGCAACCTACCTGCCAAGCCCATTCCCGCCCTGTCAATGGTGTCGAAAAAGGGCGGAAACGATCAAGTTTCACGGAATTGTCGGGGCGGGACACTACTTTGCCGTCCTGACGGCGAATTCAGTTATCAAGGTTCGACATTCAGTATTCAGGACAGTTAATGCATGGACCGGTCTAAAGCGCAGTCTGGCTCTCAGGCCCCTTCAGCTTTATAGAGCATCCGTCAAAACAGACTGAATGGACTTCCATCCCTCGCCTTCTATCTTTTTTCTTCGGGAGTTCAACCATGGCAGGACCAGCTTTCTCTGAGACAGTTTATACCACGTTTGAGCGTCACGCTGTGATCGTATGTGGTCTTGAATTTAGCGTCGACATTCATATAATAAATACCATCCTCTGATACAGGCTCTTGTTGCCGTCTCCTTTCTCTCCCTGGTGGCCCTTTTGTATTTATTAGTCACGGTGCGTGCGGAGTTTCCTTTAATCATCTCAACCAACGCCGCCCATCTCTCCCTGGCGAACGAATACATAGATCATCACGTACTCGAAGAAATATGCCAACACTCACTTTCTGCTCTACTTCCTCTGTCTGTTGCTCGCAGATGTCATGCTGTCTCTCGGCAGTGTCATGAGCATTGCTTGGGTGAAATCTGGCGGGGTATATGACGGGGCTTTCTGTGCTGCGCAAGGTGAGTGTCGACGAGGATATGCGCTTGCTTTAATCGAGTTTTCGGTTGAGCTGACAGCATGGGTAGGAGGGATCAAGCAGGGAGGAAGTATCGCAGCTGCATTCTGGTAAGTATGTATTTATCTTCCTCACGTCGTAAATCATTACTTGACGCAAACAGGAATTTCGTAATTTCATGGCAAGTATTCAATATGCTCTTTCGCCGACAGGACACGCCGAAAGCCGTTCGCTGGGGTGTTGTATTCTTGGTGTGGAGCTTCGTGTTTATAATAGTTTTCGTTGGACCCGTCGCCCTAGAAAATGAAGCGCGCGGACATTTCTTCGGAATCTCAGGAGCCTGGTAAAAGATTAGATTTGCTATTTGTGAGATGGATCTGACGCCATTTAGGTGTTGGATAACCCAGCGATACCAAAGTGAAAGGATTCTGATGGAGTATCTTTTCGTGGGTTCCACATTGCAGCCTCATGACAGGCACATAATTCGCTGACACAAGGGTCTCAGGAATTGCTTTCAGTTTTTGCGAGCTCCGTCCTGTACACCGCGACCTTGCTCCGGGCACGAGGAAATGTCTTGAGAGTAGAGGGACGGTGGAAGCTACGTTTCTTGCCGGCGAAAGAGTCATGGAAGCTCGAGTTCGCGAGGGATTTCACAGATTCGGCTTCGCTGAGGTTGGTTCAGCATATGATTTGGTGAGTAGAAGTGGCGGCATAAGGGCTGTAATTCATGGAATGCTTCTTCCAGGTATCCGGTAAGAGCATCATGTCCACTGAATGCATGTTGATGAACATCCCCATGCGTTGAACAGGCCGTGTATGCGATTTGTATACTGCCCATTGTCGTTGTGCGTATGTGCTCGATCGTCGGACTGGATCCACCTTTCGCCGTGACGGCTGTAGCCGCTTGCATATTCAACCTCTCTGGTAAGAGCAGGCAATCCAAGTACTTGTAGAGTCGTCGCGTTGACTATGGTTGGCCGGCCAGGTTTCGTGGATGTGGTGCTGTTCTTTACAATGCACCGCGTCTTTCCAGAGCCCGAGTCACTTCCAGTGTTCGCGAGAAGAAAGACAATCGACCCCAGCGTTATTCAAACAGGGATTACGCCGTTTACGCTGAATCTATCCGAGCCTGATATTCCAGAAAAGGCTGAAGTCCATTGTGGTCTCGAAAAAACGCTGGAGCGGCGAGGGAGTATCAGCGCGGCGTCCATCAACTCACTGACACCATTGCGCGCGTCGTAAGCACGGAAGTTCTCGTGTATAGCACAATGCTGTAGTATGTCATGGAAGTAGAGTTCAAAGAAACAATGGATGGGTGACACAATGCCAAATAAGCGAGATCCTTCTCACCTTTCACCACCACCATGTCCCGGCGTCGTCCGCCGTCGCGTCCACATTCAACAATGTACACCCCCTCACCAACCCTCAATGGTTCGCCAGCAGCCTCCAGGGCTCAGCATAGACCCCAGCAATCTCAGTCTGCAGAACAACAACCCACTAATCTCGGCATGTCGCCGCAAGCAAGATATAACCACAATCTCAAGGTCCTTCGGCGAAGAGACCCTTCAATTATCACGATATTCGACCAGTTCAGCCATGTATGTGTGTATCACCACAACGGACAGACATGGGAGAAAAATGGTTTTGAGGGAAGCATGTTCTTGTACGAACGGTGAGTGGCAATTCTTTGTGGATCTGCTATGGAGGTGGAGCTCGCCTCTATGTCCGGTTGTCTTTGAAATCGTAGCGGATGGCAAAGACAGGATTTCTTCGCCCTGTGCCGTCCGTCCATCCAGAGGGCCAAGGGTGAAGTTCAATGCTCCCCTCCGACCTCTACGACGGTCTACACTTGTCTTTGATGTCGTAGCGGACAGATTTCTCATAGTTCGTGCCACTAACATTTCATTTGCAGTGACTCATACCCTCCGTACGGCTTATACATCCTCAATCGAATGGGCATGGACGATTACATCCAGCGCTTGTATCCAGAAGACATTGCTGGAATACACGGCACCTATTGCATGATTCGATCCTACCCCGACTTCACCAATCGTCGCATTTCCTCTGTCCTCAGCTCCCATACTGAAGTGCCGCACAAATTCTCCGACGCCTGGGCTATCCCCACCCTCGAGTCCCTCACGGAAGAGGACAAAGGCCGCTTCCACACGGTCGGTCTGTGGATGTTCCCCACCGATGCGAGAGAGCCGATGCTGGATGTCATGATGCGGTAAGTTTTGATATTGTTTGTTGAATGAGAGCTCAACATTTGCAGGCTACACTCATATGTAAAACTCAATGTCCCATACCCTGAGCAATTCAGGTATGGTCCCAATCGACCCCCTCCCCCGAACCCCCACTTGCGCACGAGCGCGCCGTCGCCGCCTCCTCAACAGCAAGGTAAGAACTTCCGTACTCACAGCATGTTTGACTAACATGACCATGCAGACGAAACACCGGATGATCTAGACAATAGTCTCGCTCTGTCCTTCCCCACCGAAACTGCCACCGAGCTGGACCAACTCTTTGCGAGAATGCGGACCTTTTCCTCGCCTATCGCATCTCCTACCTCGCCTCCCGCCGCTTCTCCACCCTCCTCCAGACGCACGGGCTCCACCATCACCGTCGCGTCTTTGTTCGCGTCTCTCAACGGGAATGCCTCTGCGACGCCCCCTCCATCTACCCCATCAGGAACCTCGCTACTTGACACCATATTTGCTTCTGCGGCTGCGGCAAACCCTGCACCAGCGCCGCCCATCCATTCGCCGACCCCAGCCGTGGCACCCCAAATTCTGAACCACGAGGTTATAACGACCCTGCTGGGCCTGCCACCGTCGCGTTCTGCGTCCGCGGCTTCCATGTCGTATAGCAGCGACGCGTTTTCGCTCACGAGCTCACAAGAGGGCGACAACGAGTATGAAGAGTCGGGGAGCGGTGGAGGTGGTCTCGGTCCCGCAGGGTCGGACGGATACCCTGACCAAGGTCACGGTGGCGCGTTCGATTCGCAGGCACTAGGCGGTGTGCAGTCGGGTGGACGACACCTTGGCGGGCCCACCCCTCGTACGAGCACGCGCAGTCTCCCGGTCAACGCAGCTGGAACTGGCGCTGTCAAGGTGACGAATGGCAAGGGACGCGCTCATGGGGACGTGACGCCGCGTGGACAAGGGCCGCCGCCTCCTGGTGTGAACGGCCACGGCAACCCAGTTCAGCGAGCGCCCGCTCCGCCGCCGATGGAGTCCGTTGGATCTACATCGACGATACGCGGCGCAGCGCGCTCTCCGTCCGGGCCCTTCGCAGCTGGTTCCGAGCTGTGGCCTGGTGGCCGCGCTGTCGTGGATGACAATTCCTTCGACGCAGATGGACCGGAAGAAGGGGAGATTGTGGAGCTTGACTTTGCTGACACAAGCGCGCTCAGTGATCCCGATGTATTCCGGCAAGTCCAGCAACGCGCGCGGCGCACTCACCATGATAATGGGGAGGATGCAGGAGGAAACAGCGCGAATAGATTTGATGATGCAGACCGCGGTAGCCCGGCGAGTGGTGGGCGGGAAAGGCGGGACCGAGGGAAGGGCCGGAAGAAGGGCAGGCGCGAGCGCGCGGCGGAGCGTGCTGCTGAGCGGTCCCTTGAAGCCACGAGGCTGCTGCAGATCATGGACTCGAGCAGCGTTCGCGAGCGGCTGGGGTTGCCGGCGTCTTCGTCGTCTTCGAGGTCTGCATCCGCCAGCCCGTCGCCGGAGCGGATGGAATATCATCACGCTCAGCCAGTGCCTACTGCGCCATCGTCCTTTGTACCCGCGCCGTCCGTCGTGGCTCAACCCAAGATGGTCAATGGCTATACTGCTTCGACGGCCGCCAGGGTGTCCCCTCCGAACGTGAACGCGAATGGGCTCGATCCTGTGGCAGCTAGAGATTCTATCGTGTCGACGCTGGCTCGCAGGCTTCCCGCTATGGAGAAAAATGCATTCATGAGGGAACTCCTCACTCTAATCCATGTAAGTCCCAATCACTATCGAAGTGAGATTTACCTATAGCTGAATTCAATTATCTTTTCTTCCTCAGACCGACAAGGCATTTGTGGATGCTCTCTGGCAAGATTACACGACTCGAACGGAATAAACAAACTGCTTCTTTTTATGTTCGGGGAACTCATGATTGACACGAAGTGCTTTTCGCACTCGACGCCCACACTCGTTCATTTTTCTATTGCTGTTTCGCACATCGCTATCGCTATCTACCAATTGCAATTGTGTATCAACCACCATCGTTCTGTGTACCCATTTTCA
Organism: Favolaschia claudopus; assembly: GCA_037176885.1. Taxonomy (NCBI): domain Eukaryota; kingdom Fungi; phylum Basidiomycota; class Agaricomycetes; order Agaricales; family Mycenaceae; genus Favolaschia; species Favolaschia claudopus. The sequence goes on along the minus strand of JAWWNJ010000010.1, from coordinate 2,115,355 downwards.
TGTAGCACCTGCGATTTAAATACAACACACTCATTATACAGTACCTCTTCTCTGTTTTGCTGGCTTGGCGGATGGGTTGCAGAGCGGACTCTCACGCCGCCCCCGAAATTTATAGGGAATCCAATCACGATTGAAATGCGGGGATTGCCCACATTTCTTCTTCACTCTGGGTCTGATGAATGACTACTTTCCTTTTCCGGCCATTGTGGGGTACTTCAACATCACGTGGGGGAAACTTCTTTCACCTCGTTCAATCAGCAATGTCATTTTTTTGCTTGCTTGCTCTGGAATTTTGTTTGTCGTATGATTGCTTTACCTCTTCGCGCTCCAAAACAGTCTCGCCGTCAAGCCCTTAGCTCGTTGTCATTCGCGATCGCCAACTGATGTCGGATTTATGATGCCTCCGGTCCGAGCAGTTCATGAACTGCTCCGTTCCTATCCTCATCCTTATAGTCCTCTGAAAACGACGGAAGATAGCAATGATCCAGGCGCTTGGTGCAATCTGGGCAGCATTGTCCCCTCTTTTGAATATCGCATCTCTGCCCAGTCCTTCACCGGCACGAGACCCATTCGTACTCGAAAAGTCCTGGGGTGTATACTCGCCTTTCCACGCCGTCGAGGAGTATGTGTCGCCCCCACCAGGCCGCAAAATTTCTCAGGTGATTCGGGTCAAAACGCTTGCCGGGGAGTTGATATACTGACTGCGACGATAGGTTAACATTGTCAGTATGCTCTACCACAACACTTCATAATTTGCTCAGCCGAGATCATATGCAACGTAGCTTCATCGCCACGGAGCCCGCCTTCCCACCGAAACTCAGAGCGTGGACATAATATCGGGCGTTACAAAGTTGCAAAGCGCTGAAACCTACACAGACTCTCGTTTGGACTTTTTGAATGACTTCGAATATTCGCTGGACGATAATCTCCTCGTCCCCTTGGGCGCTATCCAGTGAGAGCTGCGCCATCCCTTGCCGTTTACCCCTCAGCTCGCCTGCAGATCGTTCCGTTCCGGTGAAACTGCCTTTGACCGATACTCGTCGCTTGTCTCGAAAGAGGATCTTCCCTTCGTCCGTGCCTCGGGTATGAGTAGGGTCGTGGAGACGGCCAAAAACTGGTCAGCCGGTATATCATTTGCCATTAACTCGTCGCTTCCGACTGCGCTCAGTTTAGGATAGGATTTGCTGCTGGAAATCACCACAAGTATACCCCTCGGCTGGCAGTCATCCTCAACGAAGAAGTGCGTCGCTCCGAGTCGTTCTATCCAAAATCTATCTCATTTCGGACGCATAGGGCAACGACACCCTCCAAGACAACAACTGCCCAAATGCCGCTTCTAGCCACAGAGAGATGGCCCAATGGCTAGACATATACGCTCCACCGATTACGGCTCGGCTTAACAGTTGGGCTCCAGGCGCAGACCTCGCCAATGAAGACATCCATGGACTGATGATGCTCTGCGCGTTTCACACTGTCGCTTCCGTCACCTACGACTATGAGGAAGGCGACCCGCTCCCATTCAGCCCCTTCTGCTCTCTGTTCACGAAGTCGGAATTCAAGGATTTCCAGTATTCGAGCGATATCGACAAGTATTACTCTACGGGGTCAGTCTTTCGGTCATTATTTTCTCTTCTGCCACCCCTAACGTGCGTTCCAGCTATGGTGGCCGTCTTGGACGCGTTCAAGGGGTGGGTTACACCAACGAGCTGCTTGCTCGCCTCACGCGCTCCCCCGTCAAGGATCACACCTCGACCAATATCACCTTGAATTCTGACCCAGCAACGTTTCCACTGAACCGCACGATCTACGTGGACTTTACGCACGACAGTATTCTCATCGCAGTGTACCACGCTCTCGGCTTATTTCCCACCCACAAGCTGGATACCACGCAGCCGGACCCGGACAGAAGCTGGCGCACAAGTGAAATCATGACATTCAGCTCCCGTATGGTTATCGAGAAGCTTTCTTGCGACACCTCAGCGCGGGGACGTATAAAATCACAGAGTTACATCCGAATCATGGTAGGTCGAGCTGCTTGAAAGTAGAGCTTGAAGGTTCTGACTCTACCGTGACACAGGCCAACGAGATGCTTCAGCCTCTTGCGTTTTGCGGGGCGAAGGACAAAGGGCCCTGGAGGGGCATGTGCAAGTTTGAAGCATTCTTGAAAAGTCAAAAGTATGCGCGCAAGAATGGGAGGGGGGATTGGGAGAAATGCTTCTTGGAGGAGTGAACAAGGACGCCGAATCTGTTTTACTCGTCCGTTCAAAGGTGCGGTAGGCATCTTTGTCCCCTGGTCCGTCTTGAATTTTAGTTCACCGAGACTCCGTCCGTCCCTAATAGTTTTGACCCTGATCGATGTACAGCATGTCTGCGACTCTTCGGCTAACCACATAACAGGACAACAGGGGAGATTTCTGTATAGACCAGCGCCCACAGCTGTACCGCGCCTTGCTGCATGACTGGAAGGACAAGTTTAATTCTCACACTTGCTTTTCTGATTTTTGTCAAACTTGTCTTGGACCCTTGGCAAACCTACTTGCTACGCTTTCGTTCTTTCTTTTTGCGAGATTTTCCACCCGTGTTCCTTTTTATTCTATAGGCCCTTGCACGGGCCCTTTTCGAGTCAGCTCAGCGGCCTCAGCCTCCTGAAATCTGCCATCCAGGACCATATTCAGTTTTTTTGACGCCGTGTCGGCTTGGCATTTGATGTGTCATGATCGGAGGGCTGTCGTCCGTACATCACACCGCCCACCTCTTTAAAGATGGCGACACTCGCACCCGTTCCCCCTTCCCTCCTTTGCTTTCTTCGCGATGCGAAGCTCTACCGTTTCGCTGCTTCATTTCCTTCTTTTTTCTTATGAGTCCTATGCCCTCAAGCTTTCGATTTCGCGCCCTCCCACATCTCAGCGGTCTTCCGGCTTGAAGCGCCCCAAAGCATCTGCTGATGTGGACAACAATATCATCAACAAAAGCAACGAGCGGGTATGTGTCCCTTTGTCTATCTGGAATATCATGCACCTTTGAGTCTAACGAATTCTCGCAGTATACAGCAAACATCACGATTAGCGGACGAGGCACGCGTTTTTGCGCGCATTTATCGTTGAGAAATCTCAATGTTCCTTCCAGTCGTCAATGTCGCGCTGGATACTGGTAGTACTGACCTTTGGGTGATGCCACCTGAAGGGCTGCCATCTTTCAACGACACTTCTCTGAATGCTACCCTCCGTTATGGTGACGGGTAAGGGCTCCCTGCATGCAATCATACTTGAATTCACGCCCAGCGACTCGGCAGGTCGGATTTCGTGACGGGAGACATTGGTGTTGGTAAATTTGAGCTTGGTACTGAGATTGTCATACCTCAACAAGGTGCGTGCTGCTATTGCAACATGCAACGCATTGTACTGATGTTTTGTGTCTCATAGCGTTCCTCAACGTCCGGGAGGTGTGGAATAATAACCAACATCTGAAACGCGACTCATCTCTTTCTCCAGGCTGCATCGGCCGAACAACCGGACTTTGACGATGGAATCTTCGGTCTCTGGGGTTTGGGATTCAATACCCCTGGGTCATCTGGGATCAACGACGCCGTTCAGGATGCTTTTGGGTCGAGCACTACCTGGGGCCAGTCTGTGTTGGCCAACATCTTCGCTGCGCATCCGACTGGTGACGACTATATCGGCATCTCGTTATCCCGTAGCGGCGACACCGCAGGGACTTCGGATGCCTCCCTGACTATATCGGAATACGACTCCGACTACGAGGCTGTCGCTAACACGCCCAAGATTCCTCAGAACCCCTTGAACTCAGGAGCATGGACGGTGACCCTCGATGCTATTTCTGTTGGTGGCAAGAAGGTTACATGGCCATCAACGATGAGACAGGCGCCCACAGGGAAGAATATCGTTCATTTAGACACTGGGTGCGATAAATTTCGATGGTCCTATGTGGTCGACCGAGGCTGAATAGTGGAATTAAACAGAACTACCAACATCATGATGCCTGCCGCTCAAGTTCGCGCCATCTATTCCTCGATTCCTGGCGCAGTGCTGTCTCCGGATTCCCAGATTCCTTTGACGAAATTCAGCACGACGTACGATGTCTGGGTCGTGCCGTGTAACGCATCAGTGGAAGTTGTAGCGACTTTCGGGTGAGGCTTCCTTCTCTCGATTCCGCCGCTTTGGGTCGTTAACCTCCCTGTAGAGGCGTAGACTTCCCCATACATCCTTTGGATGTTACTGACATGCAAATTGTAACGTCCCCTGACGGCCGCCGCAACTACACAATGTGCATCGGCACCTTCACCGATGTCGGTACCATTGTGCAGGGTGCGAGCGACGCGCTGTTTGGTGATACGTTCATGCGCAATGCCTATAGCGGTCCGTACATTCCGTTTTTCTCTCTGAAATGCGTGCTGAAATAATTTAACAGTGTATGTATTCTAAATCCCCTCTTGCAAACTTTCCTTGTCTCACGAATCATAGCTTCAACTTCGGCACGGGCGGCAACACCAAAGGCGACCCTTTCGTCCAGCTGCTACCTCAAACCGATGCCAAGAAAGCCGCTGCAGACATCGTCTCCGTCCGCCAGGCTCTCATGGCCAACATGCCCCCTGAACTCGACCCCGTCGAGCTTGTGAGGATCTTCAACGGAACGGAGCCGTCAGGGAACACCGGCTCCCCCGCACGCGGCGGCAGCGGTGGTGGTGGTGGTGGTGGTGGGACCAATGGTTCTGTTGGGAGCACGATTCCGTCCCTGCTGTTAGCTGGGGTTGTCTCGTTATTGGCTGTCATTTCATCTATCTAGGCAAACGGGGAGGATGTAACTTATATACCACACACTGACGAGGCAGAGTAAATTAAACACCGTGTAATTGTGACGTTTGTTGAATGACCACGGTCTTTACCACGAGACAAAGGTAGGTAGGTAGATTACATGGCACGGTCCCGCTTAGGAACGCCGGGCCCAGGGAGTAACAGACAATATTAATACAGGGGCACTACTGTACTGCACGGTCCCTGGACTTCTCAAACCACCCGTAGCCGAGCTCACGATCACACCCGCCGATGTAGTCTCGCTACTCAGACTTTCTGCCGAGTCGATGAGAAGATAGTCGTTCTCAAGGATCTATAGAAAGTCTGGGCGCTGATGGGGGGTAGGTCAGTGAAGTGTCCGTGGGAGTGATGCTGGCGATGCAGAAACTGATGGCCGCAAGTTGGACAATTTTCGCGTATAGATTGGGTCCCCAAAGCAGTATATAACCTGTATGTGAGCGCATGTGAGCACTTGAGGATACCTATTATGCATGAAAATCGGTATTTCGACCGAACCCTGTGTGTCTAGGCTGAAAGTGCCTGCGGCCATCAGCAGTCGGCATGGTTGAAATCACTCCCACGGACGCTTCACTGACCTACCCCCCAATAGATCCTAGACTACCGCCGATGCACCGCGGTAGAACTAAAGGAAGAGTGAGAAGCAACACGGAAAAACTGTGACCTCAAAGAGCAAGCAGTTCAGGAAACTTCACTTAACAGTGCGTGATTGGAGCCCAACTATGATTTGTAGGGCTGGTGCAAAGAAAAACTCCTAACTTTGGAGAAAACAGAGCACCATCTGTGACTTGGCATTCCTCGCTCAAAGAAAACGAAATTTGATCGGGATGTACGGTCACACCGCTGTCACGCTCGGGAACCTTTCTTTCTAACTTTACCAGTTGCTCTCACCCAGAGCCCGGACTCGCTCGTCCCTCTGCGCGCTTACTTCGTTTTTTTGAATGTCGTATCCATGGCTTGCTCAGGCCGCCCATAACAAAGCTGCTGTCCGCGAAGGCTTAAAAATTGTCCGCAAAGTCATTGCTCGCGACGCTGTGAAAACTCCGCTCAGCACCGCAACTATCTACAAGCTTGCAGTCAGAGAGCCGCCTCCTCCTACCTTTGCGTTGACTATACCGGAATCCGACGAGACCACTCAAGTTGAATACTTGAAGTCCGGGCGACGACGTACCCCCGCTCCCAATCCTCCTCATCCGCGGCATCCTGTTCGCTCGCTTTCGTGCGTTACTTATTAACTTTCTTGGGCTCCGCGGCGGACTTATCTTGTGCAGGTTCCTCAAGCACTCCTTACTTCCCATCATCGCTGGTGAACGACGCGTTCAGCATGTTCGCGAAACACGCTTAGTCGTTCATCAATCCAAGGCGGAACAGAAAGCAGCGGCAGCGCGAGGAAATAAGCAGCCCACTCCCTCGACGAAAAAGTCCGCAGAACCCGTGCAGACTATGGTCTGGCTGTGGCAGGCGACGAAGCCGCCGTCGCGCGTTGTGAAGCCCACAGAGTCTGTCCGGACGAACGTGTACGACTACTCGCATATGAAAGCCAGCAAACGCAAGGCGCACAAGGCTCGCCTGGAGCTGGCTGAGAAGCGTGCGGAGCTAGAAGCACGGCGGAAGCTGCGCAAGTTGCAGACGCGGCGCGAGGCGGATAGGAAGGTTAATGCGGAGAAGCGGGAAGAGGCGAAGTTGCGTCACCAAGAGGAGGAGAGAGCTGGGCTGCTCCGGAAGGCGGAGAGGAGGAAGCGGTGGGAGACGAGCAATCCGATATTGGCGAAGGCGTTGGCGAAGAAGAAGGCTGAGGATGCTCAGAGATTAGCACAGGTGATGAAATCATAGGCTTGAAAGATTTTATCGTACCAGCTCTTGAAGTATTCCTCGCCTTCAAGCTTGTGGTTTCCTGATTCTTGGCGACATCTCCAGACTGTGGGCATGCCGTGGAAGGCGCATTTTACCGCTTGAGATCCGTTCTACGCTGCGACTACGCACCACCTGCAATGCGACAGAAGACTGCTCTCCGTGCGTTGGTCTCGCAAATGAGTTCTCATACTTGATATAGATGATTTTTCAAGCAAAATGTTCCTGTTCCCGTAGATCATTCACTCCGTCGTCGTACTCAAAAAGACTAAGTATCAGAACGAACGAATCGCGTGCACGGTAATGAGTACAGCGTCAGAGTACTGAGTACGACTCTGACAAGAAAAAAACTAATGAAGCCAGCTACATAATGTATCACAGTACGGGGCAAAAGCAAATAATATTTTTGCAGACTAATAAGAGATCGTTCAGCATGGAAAACGGCGCGATTCAAGTTGGCAGTGGTATTCAACGAACAGGTTCAAAGTCGCGGACTTGCGATTCAGAGTTAGGGGTTTGTTGAATTTCCCAGGCTTTTGATGGTCAACTTGTAAGCCTTGCATGACCACTACAACGCGTACTGCTTTCTTGGATAATGTGCTCTACGCTTTGAACGATAAGACTGTGGATGTCATCTCGACGACGGGCTCCTTCAGGGACCATTTTTATCTGGCACTTGGTGTTTTCCTTGAACGATTCAAGATTTTGTGACGATTTGTGGACATTAGTCAAGTCCTGGTCTTGGACGCCGTTAGCAAGGCTTCTCCTGGCTTAAACAGAGAAAAGCCCTACATCTCGAGCTCTTGGTGCTATTTTGTCAACTCTGTCTCTTCTCGAGCGACACTAGGTGATGACTCAGCCCTAGACTGTGATTTATGACGAGGAAGAGGACGCGTCAGCTAGTTGGTACAATTGTCCCCCTGTTGAAGGAACTGATTCAAATTCCAAAGGTCAATGGCCTCATTCCGGGACTGCAGGTCCAAGATTTGCTTTCCCCCCTCGCTAATGGGTAGGCGCATTGTTTCATGTGCAATTCGTGGTTTCTTACCGTCCCAAAGGAAGGTGTCGCGCATTTTGATAAGACTTTTCTCGATCACCGCGGGCATGCCTTGCACACGCGTAAGGTATTGCGATCTACCACCAATCACCATATTGACAATGTGTCGTTTGCCTTCAAGGGACGGTTTAGTTTCTGACCATCTGGCGAGGTCCCTCGAAATTTTCTCTAAGGTTTCGGGCCACGGTGTCATGTAGGTGACATTGTTACCAATCCAGGCCCCCAGAAAACGGCATGTTTGCGTGTCCGGGATCATCGTGAGTTGGTGTGGGATTGGCGCCTGCGCGGGGTTGATTTGCCGTGTCGCAACGAGGTTGTTTCTATAGTTTACGGAGCCGAAGGGGAGTAAGACCGTTTTCTTCATATTATACTTTGACGTTGACGCACAACACCAAAGGTCAAGGGTTCTCCATAGTGTATTCCAAGAGTCCTCGGAAGACAAGAAGATTGTTGTGTCGTCGGCGAAGAGGGACACAATCAGTCTTCTGTCGGTACTGGGAATTTTTATTCCGTTCAGTGTTGAGTTGCGTAGCAGACATGCCAATGGCTCGATGGCTAGATTGAAAAGTAAGCAGGAAATCGGATCGCCTTGTCGAACTCCTCGGCTGACTACGAAAGGGTAACTCAGTTTACCGTTTATCATTACTCGTGTTTCAGCGCGGGTGTACAAGTTTTGAATAAGACTACAGAATCTTTTCGGGAATCGCATATGGCGTAGGACTGATAGAAGGTAAGTGTGGTCAATTTTGTCATATGCCTTTTCCTGGTCTAGAGCGACGATAACCCCGTTTTCTTCGACAGCATCGGCGTAGTTCAAGAGGTGCTTGACCTGTTTAACCTGGTCTTCAATTTTCCGCCCTTTCATGAACCCAGCTTGGTCCGGGTGGATGAGATACGGTGTAACATCAGCCAATCTTAAAGAGTGAGCTTTGGTTAACAGTTTATAGTCAGTGTTTAACAGCGTTACAGGGCGATAGTTCTGGACATCAGCTTTATCCCCCTTCTTATATATCGGGCACATCCAACCGGCATTGAATTTGGTTTCAGGGGCAATCCCATGGGTCTCAATATCGTTGAAGAGGTCCTGAAGCGTCGCAATAACATCCCAGGTATCTTCTCCTTGCTGCATTTTATTTTTATGGCGAATCTCAAGCCATTTGAATAGTTCGTAAGGAAGGCCATCGATCCCTGGTGCGGTTCCATTCTTGGATATTTTAAGAGCTGACCGTATTTCAGTGGCGTCTAAAATTTCCCCCATTTTATCGTGCTGATGTTGGTTTAAGTGAGCATCACAGTTCTCTAAAACCAACGATGTGGCCATCAGCTGAGTATATTCATCAGGTCTATCTCGGAGTTGAATTTCATCGTGATATTTCGCAGCCATGTCGGCCATTTGCGCAGGGCGGGACTCGTATTCTCGCGATCCAGGCTTGTCTTTAATAAATTCTTGGACCGTTTCTTTCATTTGATATCCGGTCGCAGTGCTAGTCCAGAACCGACTGTTGAGTGTCTCGCCTTCCACGTCGTAACGAGCCTGGGCAATATCTTTCTTCCGTGTCGCCCGTTCTCGCAAGGTGCTATTTATTTTCTGCTCAAGCAAATACGCTGACATGTTGCGGTCTTCAAGTGATATGTCTTTGTCGTGAATGACAAGGTCACACTTTGCTGAACATACCATCCGACACCGTTGGAACCTCGGCCAATCGGAATTTAACCGAGACCTCCTACAACGTGTGTTCCTTCAAAATATACACCTTCCCCGTTGGCGACTTAATCCGCTGCCCGACGACTTAGCCCGAATGATAACAGCAGCTAAGAAATTCCATCTCACCTTCACCGCGTTGTCCATCTCAAAAGAAATTCAACTGCAGATGCCTGTATGGAACCACTTAGCAATGACTGACGCCAATCTGGAACGCATTCGAAAAAAGAAAAACACCTCGTGCTTACGACAAAACCACCGAGTCAAAACCGTTCTGGATATTCTTCAGATTGCCCACCGCACGTCCACGAACTACAGGCGACCACATATTTTGAATCCCTCCGGCGTGGGACGGAAAAACTGTGGATGCCCACCGTGCCAGCGAGATAGGAATGAATTTCACTGTCGCAACCCAGGTGAATGCATAGAAACCGCCAAGCTGATCTTGCAGTGTATTCCCCCGAAATGGAATCCCGAAGTAGAGAACTTGGACCACTGCGACACGCTTGCATTAACAGAAGAGGAGCAATTGGCGAACAAGGGAGTGGGTGATGACAAGACCCTCACCTTTGATCCGGACTATCGATTGACGGACATGTCCCACGGATTTCGGATCTTCGCCTCCGACGACTATCTCCAGCAAACGGCAGCAAAACGATACGGCTCACTCCTCACCAACGGCGACGAGTTAGAGGCTCAAATTCATGCCCGTGTCTCAAAACCCGGTCAAGCAAATTCCGAGATGACAGCCTTGATCCACCTACGCCAACCTAACCAAGTAGATCAGACACTGGCTCTTCGACTCTCTTTCACCGAATGGGACTTGTACCCGTCTTTCAATACCGCCCTACTAGGCGGTCTTCTCCATATCATCTCATCTACACCCCTTAATACACCTCTCAAGGTGTTCACGACCTCCGATTTTCTGGGCAAAACATTCGTGAAGAATCGCTGCGATATCGAGAAACATCCCTTAGAGCCCAACTTCCGTCTCGTTCAGACTGTGATCTCACGCTTGAATGAAAGGACGGCAAGAACAAGATTCACCCAGAGCAAAGTGACGGATGCCTTTTTACTCCAACACCTGCCCCCCCACACAATATTGCTAGACGCCGCCTCCGATCTGATGTTCTCGTTGCCGGGGATCCGATTAAAAGCTGGAAATCAGCGCCTGTTCACCAAAGTCATTATGGACATCAAAGGCAAACTACGCCCTCCGCGCAAGTCAACAACTTGTAATCTCGAACGCATACGATGCAGTCTTGGCGACGAATTTAAGTTCTATCCCTCTGATTCGGCTATATGGAGATCTATGCGCTGCACCGACATTAATCGTCTAACCAGAAACTTCTTGTGGAAATGTGTACATGAGACCTTCCATGTAGGTCTTTTCTGGGATAAGGTAAACAATTTTGAACACTTCGGCGAATGCTCGCTGTGCCGTGTCCCCGAAACCATGGAGCACATCCTCCTTGATTGCAACTCTCCTTCTGTTCATACAATATGGCAATTAGCAGAGTTCATCTGGTCTCAACGCTATAGAGACTGGCCATCGCTCAATTGGGGATTACTTTTGGGATGTTCTCTTTCCAAATTTAAATCTAATCGAGGTAAAGCAATTCGCGGAAAAAATAGATTCTTTACCATTATTGTATCCTCATCAATGCAACTCATTTGGACCTTAAGAAATGAGAGGGTACTCGAGAGGAAACCGACGACGACCACAGAAGCACGAAACCGTTGGCTAGCCGTTATCAATGCTGCGTTGACTCGAGACCGAATCCTCGCAAACAAGGCTCGTTTCGGAAAATTTTCAAGAAATAAGCGGCTCGTCCTTGAGACGTGGAGCGGCGTGCTCCATAACGAAGAAGCGCTGCCGGAAGATTGGATTTGCGCCAAGGAGGTTTTAGTGGGTATACGGCCTGCTGCCCGCAATAATGGAGTAGGGTAGATTTTGCGGCCAGAGTCCCACACGACGGCTTGAAACCGGTGCGTAACGGCATTTCCTCCAGGACATTTCCCGGCTTTACTGGACACACCCAGTTCCCTCGCGGATGCTCTTCGAATGCTTTGCAGACGTAGTGGCATTATTTAAACGCTCCTAAAAAAAAAAAAAGGACGCGTCAGCTAGGATACGGAAGAGAATCGGTCGGCTGAGGATCCGACTGCTTAGACGCGAAAAATATGGCAATCTCCAAAAAGCGCTCGCCATTTATTATAATATGTGGCGACAACATTCTGGTACTTAAATCGCGTTCACTTGCTATCATGACTTCAACATGGCACGAATTATTCTTCTCAGTATCTTCTTGACTACTCTGTCTCTACTTGCAACTGCTGCGTCGCTCTCCAGGGACCGTCAGGTTTTCAATATCCCTTCCGCAATTCAGGCTGGCCCTAGCATCGCCCAATTTAAATCTTCCTCGCACGGGCTCGACGCTCCCAAGCTATCGAGTGTCAACGGTTCAGCCTTTGACTGGTGGTACTTCGACGCTATCTCAACAGATCCGGACAATCTTGCTTCCGTCGTCATTACCCTCTTCACGACCGTGCACGATGCCCTTCCATTCGTGGAGACTACCGATAATGTCCTGACTGCAGATATCATTGTCTCCTTCCCAAATGGTACGCGTGTCAAGGCCGATATCCTGGCTGACTCTGCGACCGTCATCGCCGAGGGCAACACCTCGAGTGGTGAGTGGCATGGCACGGGCTTCAAGTGGTCTGGCGGTCCCTTGGGATATACTATTACGATAAATTCTCCACTTGTTGGTGTTAAGGGCTCCATTCACTTCCTTCCGGTACGTCGGGTCAGGCTTCTTCCCTATGTACCAAATTGACACCCTTCTCAGGTCGCTCCTCCGCATCTCCCTTGTGGCCCTGTCCAAGCTGGACAAACCCTCGAAGTGGGTCCACATATCGGCTGGGCGAACGTCATGCCAGACGCCAAAGTGTCTGTCGATCTTGTCGTAAATGGGACTAGGGTTGCATTCAATGGAATCGGATACCACGACAAGGTCTGTTCAATTATACCGCCGTCTGTTATCGAATTAAGTATATGCTGACGCTTGCTGCAGAACTGGAGCGACCAACCTTTCCCCACCCACGTCGCTTCGTGGTACTGGGGTCATGCGCACGTCGGACCCTACTCCCTCGTCTGGTTCGACTTCCTCGATCGTACGGGCACAGAGTACGTATCAGCGTACCTCGCGAAGAACGGAAAGATCATCACGGCGACCTGCGCCGCGGATAGCATCTCTGTGCGACCTAACGATGGGAGCGCGTTCCCGCCCGTGCTGAGCACTCCTAATCCGACGGGGTATCATATCTCTCTGAAGCGGGGGAGGATGGAGGCGGATGTCCACCTTGTTAGAGATCTGGTGGACCCTACGCCCGCCTATGGGCGTTTCATCGGGGAGGTGACAGCTACGATCGACGGGAAAAAGTTTCAAGGAATGGCCGTTTGCGAGCAGTTCAAGCTGACCAACTGAGGCTTGACACGGTGAGGAGTTGATGAACTGCGTTTCTCTGCATCGATACTGACTCCTTGTCAGATTTTCCCACATCAACCCCTGCAATGTGTAGAATCTACCATGGCTATTGACCCTAACTTAACACCAATTTACCAAACTGTGCCAAGAAGTTTTGAGCTACGCCTGCGTACTCGTGTATTCGTGACTAAGTAGTCTGTCTCGGAGAATACGGGTGTCTCTCGAACAACTCCAGGCGATACTCCGTTTACTCAGAGTATCAGTCGAAACATCGATGCTTGGGACTTTGTGTCTCTGGTTTCGTAACCAGTCTTGAGTCCTTGGAGCCAATCTGAATTTCTTACACGCGCGAGCTCTTGGTCGACTGTGTTCCTTCGATCGACCCTCTTTACTTATTAAGCAGCAGAAACTGAGAGATGGTTCATCGTATATTCCCTAAATAAACAGGTATCATAGGTCGTGCAGCATTTCGAATCAAGATCGTGGAGTCGGTGACTTGCTATCGTATCGACGTTAGACTACCGGAGAGTTAGTAGTCGAGCTAGAAGGGGAGCTGAAAGAGCTGACAGTGAGTAAATTTGACGATCGACTGTAACCGGCGGTCTCACAGTTTCGACACAATACTGTCGTCCTCTTGGTACAGGAAAATATCGTACAATGCCACTGCAAGTTGGGCTCCAATGATGGGGGCGAGGATCCCCGTCCACAGCCAGTATTGGTGTCGGAAACTAAAGACGATCCCGGGATAGCCAACAGCAGCCGACAAAAGCCTGGGTCCAAAGTCCCGTGCCGGATTCATAGCAAAACCTGGAAGCAAACTTGTTTGAGAGAATCTAGATCAAGCGAAACAGGATACCTACCGGTCTGCATCCCCAGAGACGAGCTGATACCAAGCATGACGATGAAGATGGCGAGGGGAAAGAGAGCTGGTGGCGGTGCGGTGCTTTTCTTGTCGGTCAATGCGACGATGATTAGCACTAACATTGCCGTAGCAAGTAGTTCAGCGAAGAATGCCGATACATTGGTAAGGTAGTCGATCTACGGTTGCAGAGTGAGGATAAAGTCAGATAAGGGCCGGGGCACAAACATACCGAGAATGCACCAAAGATGCCTGCAGTCTTCATGGTCCGGATGCCGGCTCCACCCTCAAAAATATCGATGGCATGGAAATAGGTTGCGTAGACGAGGGCGGCTCCGACAAAGCCACCGAGGGTTTGGGCAAAGATAAAACCCTAACAGAAGCCGTGAGTGCCACAATTAGCTGACAAAAGCATGGAGCCATAGGTTAGGGCATGTCGAAGACTAATGATGACTTCCAGGCATGGGGTCCACCTCGCAGCAAACAAACAGCGCACATGCGTGTAGAAATTGCCTTGCGTATGCGGCGATCGTAAGCGTCACTTACAGGAACTTTCCTCCACGGAAAACCGCGCCAGGTGGCCATAGCCAGCGTAACCTAAGAAGAGAAGAGTTGGTCAGCTGCACCTCGATGACGCCCAATGAGCTCAACGCTACGCACAGCGGGGTTGATGTGGGCGGGGGAGATACCACTTGCGACCCAAACGCCGAGACAGAGGCCGACCTAGGCGCAGTTATGGATGAGAAGAAGAATCGAATGGATGAATCTAGCTTTTACCGCCCAACCAAAGCTCCCGGCGAGATAGTCCTGGAGCTAGCATTAGACATATCGGCACCAGGCAGCGGATTGCTACGTACACCTTTGGGGGAAGAAGAGACGCCAGGGACGGTAGAGAGAAGGATGGAGCAGTTTACGCCAGCCCCGAAGATGACGAGGATGGCGACGCCCAAGAATTCAGCGACGGGCTCTCGCAACATGTCCCTAGCTAACTGTAAGCAACGGGGGCAGATGTGGTCGGTGTATACGGTGTACCGGATGCGACGAAGACTGTTCTTGTGTGTAGGGTCAATAGTGGTCGTCAAACGCGAGTGTGAGGCTTGCGACATTGTTGGAAGCGGGTGATAACTGGATATGATGCAGCGGCCGAGGTATCCAAGGTTTTTATATGTAGAGCCTTGAGTTCTTTTCATATAGCGTCCGTCACAAACAGATGACCTAGCCCACACAGGCATGATCTGCCTCCGCTATCGACATTGCGGACGCACCCTGTCGTTTATCGGACACAAGCATGACAGAGATCTTGGAGCGAGGGGCGCGGAAGCACTGGCACGGAACTGAGAAGAGACATTCAGAAGCCAGTAGATCTCCTAAAACCGCAATGGAGGTCTGTTGGATAGAGTCCAGACTTCGAGAGGCTCAAGTGCGGGGAGCATTGACGCTGTAAGGAGGAAGGAAGAAGCCCAGATGCGGGACTACGGATCCACAGTCAAGGCGGGTCGTACATATTTACGCTTTCACGTCGCTGTATGGGGAGCAGCTCATGACGAGGGGGGTTTATACTCCACAGTGCGCAAGGTTGAAGAGCTGCAGAATCGCTGAGTTCAGGAGACGGATCATCGGGTGGACACAGACAATATTCCGCGGTTGCCCTGAATGAAACTAGCAGAAAACCAGAATGATGCTGACAAAACGGACCGCAGAGAAACTGGCTACGTCTCCCGCACCGCTCGGGCCCAGGTGGAAAGTTGATATAGGCCCGTAGTTAGCGGATGTATCCCTCGGATTCGTGAAAGTCGACGCCCGAGAACACGATAAAGTATACGTAGGAACAGCCGATTTGTTGACGAATAATTTCAATAAACTCGCACCCAAGATAGAATCCGAGGAGTCGACTCCTTCAGAAGTAAGAAGAACACTCGAGGTCGAGAACACAACCCCTTCTCGGCGGATTCGCAAAGGTAGTCTGTGTTGGCCGTTGGGGCACAGATAGTACGAGGCTTTTGACGGAATGGGACCCAAGCGTCTATCAAGACGTCAACACTAGGACTCGTCAGAAGCTAGTAGTTCCAGCACCAGACATAGCAGCCGATGCCCAAGCCTGGAATGACCCTTGTATGGCGGTTCAGGTTACAATTCAGACCATGGCATCCAAACTGTTGCTAGACTGCTAGTACGAATTTCGGAGAGTCACTGACAGAAAATGAATGCTAGTAAGGCGTTGAGACGATGACAACGAGAGGCGTTTGTAGCTTTGGAGCAGACGAACGCTGAGGAGCCCAAGGCAAGAGTCGTTGTTTGGTCGTTGTCGAGCCGCTCGTCGTCACTGCCAACCGTGACATCGCGATGGTCACGCTGTGACACTCCTACTTTGAACTTGCATGCGGTGACCTCAGCTACACTTGGACAAGGGTTTCCACATTTTCTGCGAATACTGCGTGACCCGCTAATCGACTATTGCAAGACTCAGACCCCTAGCTTGTGATCTTGAGTTCTCTGCCTTGTAAGTAATGGTTGACTTCCCATAGTACTATTTATTTCCTATTGTTTTTTGAAGGGGTGCCAATGATGCCAACTACAAGCTTTGATGGTGTCGAAATAAATATCTGTTCGTTTCCAGCATGTTTTTTTATGAGTAGACATGGAATAGTTTAATTCAGGAATCTCTCACAGGCTGAAAACTCTTAGGTAAGCCTGAAGGAGCCCCTTCCGTCTCCTCTGCGTGTCTCGACGCGTTTGCGACGCGTCAATACGTGTTTTTTGGTGGCAGCCATCAAACGGACCATTTGCTTACCCGGCATCACCACGACTCATGGGTTCCGAAGGTTGCCGACAAATGGCAAGCGGGAATAACCGAGCACCCGAGATCGGCAAGAGGTCCATCTATTCAGTGGATAAGCAGGCGGATTAAATCTGAACAGGGGGTCCCTACCCCCTGTTCAGATTTACCATCTAATAAGCTTTAGTACGGGTTAAAAACAGCGGAAATGAGATCTGAGCCCGATGGGGTCCCTCGGCATCTCTTCCGAAAAAGCACAGATATTCGAAAAAAAGTATTTAGTACTATGGGAAGTCATCCAATATGTACTTACACTTTCTATTCAAAATTTCAGACGTAAGTTCCAGCGTTGTTAATTAACGTTCCAGCTCCGGCTTATAGTGTGTATTCATTTCTACTCCCACCTGGGTTCGAAGCCTTTTATGTGTTTAGGTGACTGCAGAAGTGCTCTCGCTCATATGGCATATGCCTGATTCACAGACACTCATCTGCAAATCGAGCAAGTTTAGTTGTTTCAAGTAGGCGATCACTGTTGTCTTGCCAAACTGTTCACTCAGTTGACTGTACGGCGTATTCCTGACAAGGGCACAGGTCAAGTACTGTTCGAGTGACGTTTTTTTTCGGGAATTTGAAGTGAACGGTAAAGCATCTAATTCCATTCCCTTTGCTGAATGCAATGCACAACAAATGATTTCAAAATGCATTGACAGTTTCGGCTGTCGTACGTAGATAATTATAGAGGCTCGGAATTTATTGAAGTCAAAACCAGGAACCGAGAACCGGGACCGGGGTTGAAAGGTCGACATGATAAGAGACGAGAGCTTCACACCGTCTTGAGGCTTGTGCGTTCTTCCGTTTTACCAAAAGTCTTCCGCAAACCAAGCAATCAGAAAATTTCTCCCTCCCGCTACGACCGAAATGGAATACTTTGATATCTACAAACAGTCCTGTGAGCTATCCCTGCCAGGCGATTACTTTCTTGCCTTCAAATTTCAATCTTAGAAATTGTCGCTATCCCATATATCCAAGAGCTAGCCATCCGTTTTTCTGAGGGAGTAAACGTCGTCAGTCAAGTCATCTGCAACTGACACATTCAAAGGCACAGATGGTGGAAATGCCACGATAAAACAACCGTCGGAGTCGAATGCCCATTAAAGTAATATAACCTTGTTGAGTGTTAGCTTGTAGTACTTGTCAATTCAACATGAAATACGGTCGACATCTTGGATAATCGAATACGGCGGAAGAAAATTCAGGTACCATACTGAATAGCGTAAGCGGGTAAAAGCAGGTTGAACAAAATGAAGCTGAAATGCAACTTGCCGCAATGCCGATATCAATCGAACAAATATTATTGATGCTCACAACTTGCGACTTTGAACCCAACGCCGAGGTCTTGACTGAGCAGATGCGCCCTCGAAGTGCTCTGGCCGAAGGAACGCGGCTATCCTTGCAATGAATTTACGCTGGCCTTGATATCGAGCAGTACTTGAAGTCGGTGAAACCTAGAGCCTCAACCAACTTGAAGCCTCTTGAAACCCCCCATTTTTATATTTGGCGGCCCTTTCGTGAGAGTCACCCTTCATGAAAACCCTCTTGACAGACGGTCCACTGCTTTCAGCTCTCTTCCCAAGCTTACACTGATTGTATACCCGGGCATCGCGCACAATCAACTCCAACCTCGCGCCCCAACGAGTCGCCGTTTCACCGTGACTGGCGTTTACCCTGGCTATTCTTTGCTGTGTCTCTTCATACCGTGTCCTGACAGTCAAATCACTTGTTGAGTATGACTCGGATGTCTCGCTGATACTTTCCCGCTCTTATTATGCATCTGGTGTAATGGATCGTTGTCAGGAACGAGCATCATCTTGCTTCGGACATGGTATGCAGTAACATTTGGCGGGGTTTTGAGTTCACTAAGACATCTTTCAAGCTACTCTAGCTCGGATGAGTCCGAAATTCCTGGGTGGCTTGAGAAGACTTCGATTCAAAGCTGCCTCCGGGCATTCATCTGTTGACAATCACGTCGCGGCACCGACTCGTCAGGACGGTCTGAAGGGACCGTCTGGCCGACCGAAACTTAGTGGTAATCCCCAAATAATCCCCCACACCGAACATTCTTCGTATCAGCACTCCCGTTACTGCGGATGCAAGATCAGGGACTTTACTGATGCATGATTTTCAATACCATATGCGATGATTTTCTTCGACTTTATCCTCGGGAAGATCCCTGACTTTCTTAATATGGCTACTTAGCTCCCTAAGGTGTAAAGCAAGATGCTCGGCGGATTCGATACCAATGCCCTCGGACAAACGAGACCAATGTTTCGACCGGTTTTAATCTACAGGTGCCTTGACATTGCTTTATTGTTTACGATGTCGATTTCGTCCCAGGTTTCATCTCGCTGCTGTGGAGTTGTCAGAATTGCCGCTCGAGGATCTATAAAAGCCAACTGCGTTCATCCTATGGTTCATTCTCAAAATTCAACACAATGAGGCTTCATTCTTTCGCCACAGTTCTTTCCTTCTCTTCTCTGTCAGTCGGATTAGCCTCCGCTGCTAATTTAGGTCGCTCTCCAGTCTTGCCAAAACGAAAGGCCTCTATTCTGATCGGTGAATAATCTCACCTCGTCACGATTGTGTATTGAGCTCACCGAAATTGAAGATCCTGCTGCCCAGCCGGACTTGCCTACCATCGGCGAAGCTAAAGCAGCCGCCAGTGCGGTCAACCTGAACCTTACCGATGTTCAGGCCGACATCTTGTAAGCTTTGCGCTGTACTTAATGACGTCAAGGATTAATTTTTTGTGAACCAGGCTTGGCATGAAGAAGGACAAAGAGCTCTTCTTTTTCTTTAGTATCGCCGACGCGAAGGTGTTCAAGGCGAAACTGAAGACCGTCGTATTGCCCTTGGTGACGAGCACAGATCAAATTCTAAATCGAACGACCGAGCCGGATACTATGCTCAATATTGCGTTTTCGCAAACTGGACTCACGGCTCTGAACATCACCGACGATCTGGGCGACGCACCATTTGCTGGAGGCCAGCTGAAAGATATTGGAAACCTCAATGACCCCGGTACTACAAACTGGGTTCCCCAGTTCGTGGGCACCAGTATTCACGGAGTTATTCTTCTTGCGTCCGGCTCTGTTGATAATGTCAACACGGAGTTGGCTACCTTGAAGACGAAGCTGGGGAGCAGTATCAAGGAGGTTTATTCTCTTGAGGTAAATTTTAGTTGCGCTGCCAATCCAATTGGCTGACGAGTCTTCAGGCAGCAGCACGTCCTGGCAATCAGCAGGGCCACGAACGTGAGTAGTGAACTGTTAACAAGAACAACTGACACATTTATTTGTAGACTTTGGATACTTGGATGGGATTTCGAATCCGTCAGTCGAGGGCTTCCAGCCCACCCCATTCCCTGGTCAGGCTGTCGTTCCCACTGGAGAAATTCTGGTCGGTGAGAGCGGCGATAAAGTCCAGCGTCCCGCCTGGGCGAAAGACGGCTCATTCCTAGTCTTCCGTCAACTGGAACAACTGGTTCCTGAGTTCAACAAGTTTTTGACGGATAACCCGATTCGCGCACCGGGATTGACGGCACAGCAGGGTTCAGACTTGCTCGGTGCGCGGATGATTGGTCGTTGGAAGAGTGTGAGTTGCAATGACTTTTTCTTCTCCCCGATAAACACTGATTTCAACTTGAAGGGCGCTCCGGTTTTCCTTTCTCCCCTTCATGATGACCCGGTGCTCGGAGGCGACAACCAGAGAAATAACAACTTCACTTATGTGGAACCAGGGCAGACCCACACGAATCTCACAGATCTGGCATCCGAGTCCAAGTAAGCCCAATACAGCAGGGTTTCTTGAAATCTCTTCTCAGAGGCTAACTGATTTTCTCACTTTTTGAAGATGTCCTTTCTCTGCACACATTCGCAAGACTCGGCCTCGGGCGGATTTGGGTTTGCCGGAGGGTAGCTCGAATGATGGCTCGATTCAGGGCTCAAGCAATCATCACATTGTTCGGGGTGGAATTCCCTACGGACCTGAAGGTCAGTATACGGCGCTTGCTTTGTTCTCTACTGAAATCTCTCTCCTTGTGAATCAGTCTCTTCAGATGAGGCCACATCCAACAAGACGAAGACTGAGCGTGGACTCGCATTTGGTTTGCGCATTTGATTTCATAGAGCTTCTTGGATCTTACAAGCCCATTTCCAGTGGCTTACCAGTCGAACATAGTCAATGGCTTCCAATTCCTGCAGAGGAGATGGGCCAACAACGCCGGGTAAACTTGTCGATAAAGTTATATCCTTCATTGTCTAACTCTTTGCATATAGCTTTGTCACTGGTAATACCGGTTTCGACCCAATCATTGGCGCAAATAAAGGCCTGCCTCGCAATGTGTCTGCTTTAGATCTCACAAACCCAAGCCGTACGATCACGCTCACTACCGGTAGGATGGCTTGTACATTCAAACGAATGCCAAACTGACTATCTTCCTTCCAGATTTTGTCGTTTCCAGGGGTGGAGAGTACTTCTTCTCGCCCTCGCTATCCGCTCTTTCCAAGACCTTTTCCGCTTGATAGTAAAGTTCATCTTCGACAAGTTCGGACCTTTATTTATTTCAATGACAACGATTGGGGTATATAATACATTAGGCACTCACATGTTATAAAATTCATTAATTCCACCGAGTTTTCGGTCTCTCGCATTTTCATGTATGAGTGTTCGGGGAGGAGGAGGATGGACTTATTCCGTGTCATTCCAATCGAAATTATCGAATGTTGAAAACGGTTGAAATAATTGATCGCCGGTTTATGGAACACGGTGCCCATCACCCACCTTTGAATCGCGACTCTCCCTCGTTGACCTCGTTCTTCCCGGTGCTGGGACTGCCTGCCCCAACAACACGTTGTATGTGTCAGAGAACAGAACCACATCCTGCGTATTCTATCCTAGTCCATCGATCCATCAGAATCAATGACGCATTTATACGCCGCCCAAGTATTTATAGTGGGTAACACTGGGGATACGGACAGAACCACCTTAGCACCCTCCCACCATGTCCCTTTCTCGCCACAGTAAGCCAGAGAATCTTCTTTGACGGCCTCCGTGCTCAGTTTTCCCAGTCAACGCAGACGAAGTCATCGAAAAGAGCAAGGAGCACCCTCACCGCAAGCATACTGCGCAAGAGGCCCGACGGACGTTACACCAGGTATTCGTGCTCTTGATTCGATTCGGGAGGATTCTCATATGCACAAGTCATGGAGCCGCGACGAAGATGCAGCGAGAGCTCCGAAGTACACCATTCCCGAGGTCGGCATTCCCTCCAAGGCGGCTTACCAGCTCCTCCACGATGAAACCGCGCTGGATGGCAACCCTTTGCTTAACCTTGCGTCGTGAGCAGGTTTTGGCTTTTCTTTGACATGATTCCGACTTTGGGGCAGATTTGTCCACACTTGGATGCCTCCGGAGGCTAACCAGCTCATCATGGAGAATATTAACAAGAATCAGGTCGATCTTGACGAATATCCGGCGGCCACAATTATTCATAATCGCTGCATATCGATGTTGGCGGACCTGTGGAAGGCGCCGAAGGATACCAAGGCCATCGGTACCTCCACTGCTGGGTCGTCAGAGGCTATCATGCTCGGGGGCCTCGCGTTGAAGAAGAAATGGCAAGAAGCCAGGAAGGCTGCTGGCAAGGACCATTATCATCCCAATATTGTGGTAGGTTTCCTCGTGTTGGAGTGGATTTTACCGTCAACAAATGATGCACGCATAGTTTGGCTCGAACGCGCAAGTTGCGCTCGAGAAATTCGCCAGGTTTGTGTCCACAATAGGTTCGTACTTCGCTGCTGACGATAATAACCAGGTACTGGGATGTCGAGGCACGGTTGGTCCCTGTTAACGCATCCACCAACTATGTCATGAATCCTCACGACGCAATTCCCTTCATCGACGAGAATACCATCGGTGTAAGAGACCCTTTGACAGACCTTCCGTCACTCATTGTTCCCCGTAGGTCATGGTTATTCTGGGTAGCACGTACACAGGCCACTTCGAGGTCCGCAGAAATGCTCTTTGACAGTCTGCTGTGTTCTAATAAGCTTTCAGGACGTTCAACTCATGTCTGATCTCCGTGCGTCCTCTAGAATGGTAATGTGCGTCGAGGCTTACCTTCCGCGACAGTGGACGATTTGGAAAAGCGCACTGGACTCGACATCCCCATCCACGTTGACGGTGCATCCGGCGCATTCGTCGCACCGTTCGCATACCCTAATTACAAATGGGCTTTTGATGTGAAGCGTGTACACTCTATCAACACGTCAGGTCATAAATTTGGTATGAGACCCTTGGAAATGGCATGACTTCTGCCTCATCCCACTGTCAGGTCTTGTTTACGCTGGTCTGGGCTGGATTTTGTGGAAAGATGAATCCATGCTGCACAAGGATCTCATTTTCGAGCTTCGTGAGTTTCGTCTCTATAGTGTGCATGCATCATTCTCACTGTTTGCAGATTATCTCGGAAGTGTAGAATACTCGTTTACCCTGTATGCATTCTTTCCGTCCCTGCATTTTCCGGGCTGACATGGGAGCTCGGTAGCAACTTCTCCAAACCCGCCGCTCCCATCATTGCACAGGTGAGATGTCCTACATATCGTTCTAATTACTCTCGCTGACCCTTTTCCAGATGTATAATTTCCTCAATCTAGGTTTGACCTTCGTTTCCGCGTCTCCAGAGCACGTCTCAATATCAACTAGGCTTTGACGGGTATCGTCGCATTGCCATTAAAGACCTTCGCAATGCTCGTATGCTTTCGCGTGCTCTTGAGGCGACCTACTTCAAGGTGCTCAGCAATATACATAAGCCGTCCAAGAACCAGGCTGCAACCGACAACGACGACTCGGATGATCCAGAGCTCTATGAACGTGGCCTCCCTGTGGTCTCTTTCAAGCTTTCCGACAAGTTTATTGCCGATTACCCGCATGTGCAGCAGGCATGGATCCAATCGATGCTTCGCACCAAAGGTAGAGTCTCGGCTACTTGCCGTCATGGTAAGCTGTCATTACTGACTTCATCCCTGTAGGGTGGATTGTTCCCAACTACAATGCGCCAGAGGGCGAGGCAGAGACAGAGATGCTCCGCATCGTTGGTACGTAGAACGTGTGTGGCGAATGTTTGCGGGGCGCTAACGATGCTTTCGTGCGTAGTGCGCGAGACCCTCAGTGAGGATTTGTGCGAGCGCCTAATCGTGGATATCCTGGAGATCACTGAGGCGCTCATGGGTACGTCTATGTATTCGCGGTCTACATTTGTCGATCCTTCATCTCCAACCCATGCCGCTGGCGTGGCTACCGCTACCTCTTTACCCCCTTCATCCGCATTTTCGCGAGTTCCTTCCCACTCCGCCTATGTGCGGCCGGACGATGTTGGGGGCGAAGGCAGCGCCTTGGCCATCCCATCGTCTTCGGTTGCCCCCATAGCTTTCAATCCTCCCTATGCCCCATCGGAATCTTCGTCTTCTTCCCCACCCAACTCCCCCCTATTATCCTTCCCACCATCCCTGCCCGCAGCCGCGCTACACCAGCAAACCCTTCCAGCGCGGGTCACACACACACTCCTCCTGCCCTTCTCCTTCCTTTTCCACATGTTTACAGCCTTCTTCTTCCTTACTTCCCTTCACCTTCCCTTCTCGTTCTTTTCTTCCCCTTCCCGGCCCTCACGTAACTTCACCGCTTGCTTTCTTCTTCCACCAAGCTTCCCTGGCTGACCACTTTCTTTCTGTTTCGTCTTTAGAATCGGGTAGCGCGGTTATCCTTTCCAAGACGCTTCATCAGCCGGATAAGGACCATGGGCGCCCTGAGAAGGCCAACTTTGGAGATGGCGATAATGAGGGTGGAGTGGGGCAGTCTGGATTCGCTCGTCAGTGCTAGTTCGTTGGTTCGGTGTGGTATTTGGATAATGCGGGGACATTTTCTGTTATGCTTTGGATGATGTATTTGTATTCGCCTGTGTGACATGGACATGTGTTTCTATTGACCTTGCTTGCCTGCCGTCTCTACTAGTACTTGTGGTACGATTGCTTTATTTCCATTTTGGGACTTTAGCGGTTGTTTGTCTTTGTTGTTTGAAACTACTGATCCTCGTCTTTCTCTCGATTCTTGCTGCCTTGCAGCCGTGAATTACTCCGAGACAATCAATGCTGGCCAAGGACCGGAAGGCGGCATACAAACTCCCGCCCGCTGTTGCGGCGCCTTCGGAATCACAGGAATTACGCCGCAGAAAGGTTCCCTCGTGTTCAGTGCACACTGTTCCCAAAATTCACAAAGAAATTGCTAGGCTCTTGACGAACAGAAACGGGTATTTTAACTTCTGTTAATTTCTAATGTCTGTTCGAGTGATCTGTCTTAGAAACGCGCTCAACGCGTTGATTCCACGCGACAACTCGACCTATTCGCCGACCTCAATCTAGGGCAATCGGATGACGAAGACGGTGCAGACGACTCCGAAGTTGTTCGGGCTGGGATATCGCCTTATGCTTCTCTACTTCCGTCGTCCTCTGCAACACCTCAGGCCCCGGAAGCCGCTATGGAGGCTGTCGCACAAGGGAAGAAGAAGCGAAAGTCAAAGTCGAAGAAGGGCCATAACAAGTGGGCTGATCGATGCATGTATGCTGAGCTGTTGGAGATGAACGAGGAGAATTGCTGGGACATGTCGGATTCTGGTGCAGATGGTCTGCCGGAAGATCTCGAGACCGCTTGGGTGGCAGGTTTTATTTCGTTCTTCCTCTGATGATTAATCGGCCCTCATGATTTAAACATAGTGGGCCCTGTTCCTGTAGGCAAACGCTGTCTGGCCGTTACTGACCAGTCTTTGGGCGTACCTGGCTTGGGTCAGTTTCGTTGTTCATCCCGCCTAAGATTCCTCGTTACTTGATATTTTTTCCTCAGTACCCAACACGTCGTTACGAAGCAGGAAGCTCGGAAAACTTTTAATGCCTCGTTTTCCGTCTTGTCTTCCGGCGTCGACGGTCCTGTTGGAATTCCATT
Organism: Favolaschia claudopus; assembly: GCA_037176885.1. Taxonomy (NCBI): domain Eukaryota; kingdom Fungi; phylum Basidiomycota; class Agaricomycetes; order Agaricales; family Mycenaceae; genus Favolaschia; species Favolaschia claudopus. Next base: position 2,089,739 of record JAWWNJ010000010.1, on the reverse strand, counting down.
CCATTTTGAACTATCCCAAACTTATGAGTCTTTTGACAGGGATTGCATTCTCGACGCACGTTGGAAGGAGAATGGTATACTTCACATTCTGGATGTATTGAAGTGGAAAGGCCAAGATATCGCCGAGTGCGAAACTCCGTTCCGGTGGGTTAGAGAATCTATTGCACTAACACCCACTGAGCGTTTTTCAGGTTCTGGTGGAGGGACACACGGCTAGGGGAATTAGCTCCCTCTCCGCCCCCCTCAAGCTCGTCTTACAACGAGCTTTCTGATTTCATTGATTCGACCATCGCTCTCCCGAGAATTTACAGCTTCCCGTACCCGACAAAATTTCTAGCAGTCCCGTATCACTCCGACACATCCTTAACGACTCTGGTCTCACATATCATCCCTTCTGCTCGAGCTTCCCGTCTCGTAGATGTAGATATCCCGGCTGATAATGGCGCAGAACCCGATCAGTCACTGTCTATGGCAGTCGATCAATCCTCCACGAACATCTTCACGACTAGAAGTTCTGAAATTTGTTCTGACGGATTGTTACTCTACGTTTCTGAAGCAACTTACGAATCCGGCACAAGCCCTTTGAGTAGCTGGATACCTCTGGTGAAATATGGGGAGGACGCGCCTTCGAGCGCTATGACAGAGTCTCAACCTTCAGAGAGTCCGTTGGATATCTTTCTGCGGTTGGTTTCAGTATTGGATTTTCGCGTCGGTTATGAATGCTAATGTTTGACCGCAGGTTAGTCCAGAAGCGAATTGGGCAGAGGTCGGATGGAGCTTACAATACGGGGTCGATTACAATGGATGTATAATTTGTTGAACCTCAGATAGCTCAAGGGACCAGTGAACTTGAGATCGTCGGTTGATGGCATCTATTCAACCACACCAATAATTTCGACGAAAATATTGGTAGTCATTATATTCAAAACATGATTGTACGCGACAAATTTCTTCGTTAAAAGATCTCCCAGGGTCAAACGTGAAAGGGCATTCATTCAGTGTAAAGAGAATTTTTTCTATCGCAAGTCATGAGATCCATATTCAAGTCCATTCTCAACATTTAATTTTACATACCCGGAGCGCACGGCCCTTGAGCTGGAGCGGCGGAACAATGAGTAGGAAGAGTCCAGCTACAATGCTAGTACAAGGTTTTAAAAAAACGGATATAGCAGCGTTGAATTCGTCACTTACGCGGCCTCAACACCGAATGTTTGAAGAGCTCCGTTCTTCTCCGCCCATGGAACTTGGAAATATGCAACAGCAAAGCCTAGATAAAAACGACTAGGTACCAGCGATAATAAACCAAAAAGGTAAGTTCGTACCTCCAAGGGTTCGAGCCAGATTGATCAAAGCGCTAACTTCTCCCTACACTCCGATGACAACCCGATTCACGATCGTAATGTAATCCACTTACCTGGTGTTTCGGGAACGCATCGTTACAGTATGCATCTAGAGTAGACAACCGTTGAGTGAATGTTTTTATGTTCGATTCCAAAAAAAAAAACTTGCAAACGGCTGTCGTATTCAGCATAATCGCAATCTCAGCCAAACCCCAGCCCATGACGATTGCACCAGGGCTGAGATGTTTCTGGAAAGCAGCGCCGAGAACGACGAAACCCGTGATATACAACGGGACAGCGACGTAGCACGCCCTGGCAAGTGTTGAGCACGAAAAAAAAGAAAAACATGGGATCCAGGGATATTCACCATAGACTAAGAATTGTTTGAGGACGGGTAATTCAGCCAGATCAGAAAAAAAGGGAAAATCACACACCGACTCTCAGCTTCGAAAACACCTTTATTTCTCCGGATACTTGTATTCATGATGAAATCGTTGAGGAACCGGCCGGCCAACTCTCCGAGGATGACGCCAACCTGCATGTAATATGAGAAGACGGCGACAGAGATGTGAAGAGAGAGTTACGATCGGTGTTCCGTATCCCCCTGCGATAGCAAATGGAGACCACGCAAATCTGAAAGAGCAGATCAATAAATGAGTTGAGAACAAAGTCGTAGTAGAACGAACCCGACGGGAGGGGGGCTTCCCAGGAAGACGGCGTTAGTCACCTAGCAAATATGGGTCGATGTTCGAAATGCCAACAGAAAAAAAATATTACATTGATACCGATACCGAACCCGAAGAGCAAGGCCTGTATATCCTTGGTTGAGGGCAGACGAGCTCTCGAGTTACAACGAGCTCACTTCGAAGAACAGAACGCCCAGGATGTGCGGGCGCCAGACGACTAATTTTTTTCATTAAATATACGATCAGCAAAGAAAAGAGAAGTAGACGATACCATGGAAAGGCGAGATGATAGATTCTGCCCAGGAGATGCGATATTTCTGCATTTTCAAACCCGTCAAACCAACGAGGGACTCGATGCGGTAACGAAGACCCGTCGTTGGACGGTCGGGAATCGGTCGAACATTTCGGTCATACATTCTAAAATAATTCAACATCGATGAACGGCTGACAAATATCAACAACATGAGACACGTACGTTTCTTCCATGAAGAATGCAATCAACAGCACGACAATCAAGCCGTACATTGAGCCGATTCCATAGGCCCATCGCCAAGAGGTACGCGCGACGAGGAATCCGAAGGCGAACGGCGAGAGGAACGGAGAGATGATGAAGCCCATGGTCCAAAAGTTGAGCTATGATTTGATTATCAATGGAATTGTATTACACTGTGCGGGATTCCGAAACGAACCATGCGAGCTTGTAAGTGGAAAGGATACAAGTCGGTGACGATGTACAGTCCCTGAGATTCATTGTTTCAATGGATTGAAACAACGATGTTATCTTGGGACTTACTGTGACTTGTGGTGCCGTGCTAGAATTGCATGATGAACAATAAGGTAAAGCTGAGAAAATAATTCAACATACCCGAAGAATGCAGTGAGGCAACGCATAGCTGAGGTTTGTTATCAGCAGAGGATAAAAATGCGTGGAAATCAAACGCACCCGTGAACGTCTTGAGGTCCGGTGCAAATGTACATCCAACCAAGAAACCCAACGCCAACAACTGAATACGAATTAGCAAAAAATTCAACCACACTGTAATTTTTGCGGTAACGCACCTGAGACCAAAATAGAACTGGTAGCCTGCCAAGTCGCCGTATAGCCATGCTAAGGTTGTCTCAGGAACGAACACATCTCGCCAGAATGGAGAGGAGAACTCACACCGCGGTCAACCCACCCCATCCTGCAAGCATCAGGTATTGAACGAGAGATACAACTATAGTACCCACCTAGAAGGAAAATACTCCAACTGCAAGCATACACCAATGAAGCCTTAGCTTCCAACATATGCAGGATGAACACAGAACACACTTTGAAGTTAGGTTGTTGATGTTGTTAGGAGTTGTGTGATATTGTTCTGCGAGTGCGAATATCGCGGCGATACCTGAGCGAGTATTAGCTCCCAGGAGAATACAAACAAGACTTTGCAACGCACCGATACCGGAGTCGAAATCCGGTACAATTGCCGCCTGTTGATCTCTCAGTTCGTAGTCCCTGTCCCCTAGCTCTGCGCGTTTGACTGTACCAAAGTGACGATGATCAACAGGAGAGATTTGCGTCTGTCGCTCCAGTTCTGCGGATCGTCGGGAGAGTCTGTAGGCTTGACATGTCGTCAGCAGGGTACAGTCTTGCCACGCGACACGACTCACTTGCGGCCAAAGAACTTTCGTTCCGTCGCGAGAAAGCTTTAGGCGCGACGCGACGGCCTCGCCGAATTCCACCCTGGCCTCTCTGGAAATGGTCTGATTAGGGCCTGGATGTCTTTGGAGCGAGCTGGACGCGCGACGGACTCTGGATCAATAACCAAACGTCCAGCGGCCTGTTCATGGAAGGAATAGAGGTCGATATCCGACTTTTCGCTGATACTGGGCTCTACGACAGGCTTTTCGGTGTCGGGCTTTCCTTCAGAGGTCATGGTGGACGAGGAAAGAGGATGACCTACAGCGCGGACTCGGACATCAGGACGCTAGCTTATATTATGGCACGAGGGCTATCGAAAATGGAGAATCTTTCTCATCAGCAGAAATGATGCGTCCGTAGTGATCATTCGGGTCCGTGGCATCGGCCAATTCGTCCTCAAGCTCCAGCAAAAGCTCCAGGAGTTCGATATACTACTGGCTACCCCTGGTGGCTGGGAGACTAAACGGTAGAACGTTCAGCCGTCGTATGATACGCTCAAATTTAAAGGAATGGGCAGCGTCGGTAAACGAGTCCCGCGCCTATGGTCTATAGCCGTGGAAAGTCCTGGAACGTCTTGGGAAAAATCCAGTCGAAAGAAACGGATGTCCACAAGGATGGCAATGCCAAGGATGAGCACACGTGAATCGTGAAGATGCAGTCTGCATATTCAGAACAAGTTTGCGGCTTGCCGAATGACATCGAAATTCCTCATAACCGAGCGAACTTCTGGCTTCCGTACCTTTTCCCCTGCTTGCAGAATTGTTGACAAGGGGCTGTCTCAGCAAGGGTATGAGAGGACGTTCACCGGCGACCCCCAGTTGTCAGTTGAGTAGAAGAAAACCAGTGAGAAAGTTGTCCTTTGATAGCATTCGATCGCGAGTTGTTTTGGTTGAATTGCGCAGAGAAGCCATCGCCGGCATTGTTGACGGTAAGACAGACTGACGGAAGGCCTGGTAGACTGAAAACTTGAACAACTTTTTCAACATGGTGGTGGGAGAGAGAAGCTGACGATGGCATCAAACAACAGATGTCAACAACAGGTTTCGTAATTTTTTCAATGCCCCTTCCTCACGACTTGTGTGCGCGCGTTCAGAATGCCTTTCGCGCGCGGCATAGGAGGATAGCCGTCAACCACAGCACACAGAACCTCGGCATAATGTCCATCCTCCTCCGCAGCGGCTTCGTCTCCAATCTAACCCGCGGCACCATCGCCGAGCCCACCCCCGCCCAATTTCTCGGCGTCAACGACGCGCAGAAACGGATATGGGCAGACCTGAAATACCGCAACGACCTGCCGGTGCTGACGCATATGGAGCTGATCAGCAAACCCAGTAAACGCGTCTTTATGGACCTCAGCGAAATCCGCCGGTTATGTACTGGCAGACGAGCACAAAACATCAAGCCTCTTGGCATGGGGGAGGTTATTGTGGTACGAACGGACGATAGGGAGAATGAATGGCTGGAAGCTCGGGAGGCGGTTCAGATGAAATTATCTGGAGAAGTAATATGTCGGGCTCAATGATCTAGAAGTCGGTGAGTTTTTTGTGGCTGACCGTTCTCATTTTCACTCATGTTCATTATTTGCTAGGCATATGCGCGGCCAATACGCGGCCCTCAATCTCGAAGTCTACGCGGGACGCACTTTGTATTCGTACATCCACAAATAATGTCAGCATCTTTTTTCTGTACATCATAAATACGTGTAAGTATCGTCAAGTCGTGTATGCGACATAAATTTCGTTCATTCATCGAGTTTGAATTCAAACCCGTTGTTCGTCGTCATTGACACTCGGTTTGCGTTCTGCGTTAATCCGAGCAACCACTTTTCTCACCTCGCGATCCCAGTCTGTTCGAACGCATAGGAGGGTGCCGAATACGGCACAATAAACGAGAGACACGGTGAGGCCGATCCAAAGGCCATGTAAACCGTAGTCCCAGGTGAATGCTAAATATGCACCAAAAGGGATGCCGATCACATAGTAAGCACTAGTTGGTTCGACATATTAGTGAATCAACGATAATGTCCTGTTTATCGCGTACCTAAGATTGAGCAAAGCACCGGTCATCTAAGGCAAGTAAATGAATCAATATTATAAGAGGTCGCTGAGCCCAGACATAACTCACTTGTTTTCCCTTGGCACGCAAAATACCGCCGGCAACACCACTTGTACCGTCAAACACCTGGAACAGTGCTACCAACGGCAAAGTAGCTGCGACTTGGTGCACGACCTCTGAAGTCATATGGTCAGAGCAATTCCATCAAGAAATTCGCTCATCCTACCGGCATCGTCATTGAACAGGTACGCCCAGGAATTTCGGAATCCCATGAACAAGGCGCTAGCGATGATAGGTTGAAAACGTGAAACTGGTGTGTTGAAAACCCCGTACCTGCAAAGCAAGCCAATAGCCAATGCCATGAAGAGGGAAGTGTGGGCAGCTACTCTAGCCCGCGTAGAGTTAAATTCGCCGAGAAGGTTTCCAATACTGCACCCAGTGTAAGCGGACAGTTGTCTGTATTATAGAATGGATATTTACCGAACTGAGGTGGCGACACTTAAAGCAAAAGGTGCTTGATACGTCGTAGATGCAGATGACAGAAGAATTGACTGCGTAGCAAGTGCAACGGGACCCATCCTTCGAAGAGCGTGAGATCGGTTGGATTGTAAGTTGAACGACAAAACTTACAAAGATGCAGCCAATGCGACCAGTTCCCAAGCCCACCACTCCGATGCGGTTTGACCTAATTACAGAGTGCTCAGAGCAGCGATGACATGGCGCGAAACTGAACTTCCGTACCGACTCCGGAAAGTCCAAGGTGTAAAATGAAACCTAGACTTGTGAAGCTTCGACGCGTAATGGGATGCCACGCGGTGCGAGGAGCCACAAATACGCCGTAACAAATGTTCAACAGGGCAACCAAGTTGAATGAACACGCCGTAGCGATGGGTGCCCCGATGAATCCAAGCCTAAAAGGCTCGGGACCCCAAACTGCATTGAATTTCAATAAGCTTTGGTTCATTTGAACGATGTAGGCATTCGGCTCACCCAGGAAATAATTCAGTAGCGCGTTTATTGGGGCCACTACCATGATGATGCGAGTAGGAACCGCAAATAGACCTGTATTTCGGCCGGGTTGAGAATTAAATGAGATTTGGCTCCGAATAGTATGATACCTTGTGACTGGAAATATCGCCTTCACACCAATTTCAGATTTATTCGCTGAAGGAAAGCGGAATTCGTACCGACTGATCAAGTTGAAAGCATAAGCTAAAAAAAGACTTTGATATACTCAAACCAGGAAAAGCAACGTAGTTGACTTACCTGGTAGCCCGAATGATACCCATTTGAGGTACAGCGCCGCCAAGTGGGCGACCTCTGGGTCCTGCTTGAGGCCGAGCAGGATGAGTTCCGCATTGAACCAGATAAAATACATGGGCTAAGGGATTTTCCATTACGTCAATATCCCTTGTAGATCGGTGGGTGGGAGAACCGCTCACGATGAGTGCGGCGGCCATTACAACAGCTGCCGGTAGAAAATTGAGTTACAACTCATCAATAATAAGAAGTAGTGGCGCACTCATTCGTTGAGACCATAGTCCTACGAGAGTGGGTTGGGAAGAGGTCCAGGCCGGGGGTAGGACGGTGTCCAACGCGCTGACGAAGCCTTGAAGTATGGAGAACCCGGAAACATTCGCGGTCATGGAACCCTGAGGAACACGTTCGAGATTAGGTATGGAACGTGAGTCAAAGATACTAAGATGCAGAACCCACGAGAGTGATTCCCGCGAGGGCAGTGGTGCCCGAAGACAGGTGGCCGATGCTCAGTACCGGGGCCATGATCAGGCTGTACTCCAGCAAGTGGGTCCCGAACACGGGAAGTCTGGCCAACCAGTCAGAGATTTCAACATCGCGCAGGAGGGAGACGAGATCGAAGATACTAACGAGTATTTGGTGAGAATACGGAGCTCCGACAAATACATCGCGGTTGTTGACAGCTGTCCATCGTCTGTATCGTCGCATTCTTCGATGCGGGGTACTGGAGGTTCGGCCTGGGTGCTCAACAATAACGGTGTGGTTTCCATAACGCTTCCCCCAGCTTGCGGTGCTTTAAGAAAAGCAGGGCGCGCCATAGACGGCCGCGATGGACGCCTGGCTGCATGGTATTCGCTTGTGTAGCTCGGCTCAGCGTCGGCGGACTCGGTATTTTGCTCCACTCCACTATTGCGAGCTGAGTGGCCATGGGTAGCCGCATAACTTGAGACGATGGCATAATCAGTGGGGAGGCTTGCAGACACTGAGTGGACGTTGGAGGCCATTGCGAAGCGAAAGACGCGTCCTTGCGAGGTGGTCGGTAAGAAAGAGACAGCTCAAGCGAGAAAAAATGGAGTTCCGGATTTATAGGAGTCATCTATGCTTTGCTCGTCGTGGGGAAGAGAGAGAGGGGGTTTTGGGGACAAACGGGATCGATTGGTCGCCAAAGCTCTCTCGCTCAGCCCGTAAGGGACCGCGCTCGAGCCGGCTACGGCGAAGACAAGAACTACACAAGAGAAACTACAAGAGGGAAAGCGGCATGGGTGGGAGACGAAAGAAATCAAGTCTATCGAGCTGTGTGTGAGTAGGTAGAGGATGAGGACGTAAGTAGTCAGTACCTATCGAGCTGTGTGTGAGTAGGTAGAGGATGAGGACGAAGAATCTACAAAGTGAAAGAGACTATATATATATATCTAGAGGGACAAAGGAGACCGGAAAGAGAAGGAGAGACGCGTTGCGTCATGGAGTGGCTCGCCTGCATAGACCGTGTTTGACGCGTCAAACACTTCTTCTATGCTTTGCTCGTCGTGGGGAAGAGAGAGAGGGGGTTTTGGGGACAAACGGGATCGATTGGTCGCCAAAGCTCTCTCGCTCAGCCCGTAAGGGACCGCGCTCGAGCCAGAAGGAGTGCAGCGGAGAGCCAGAGGCTCAAGAGACTGCAGGAGGAGCAGCGGCCACATGAAGACGAGCAGACAACCTCAAGACTCGGTTCTTGGGAACGTCCAGGTAGAGCTTGTAAGCATCGCTACGCCAGCGGCCAAGGAGCTGAATCTCGAAGTCAGCATATCCGGCAATGGCTGCAGCTGTAGCTGCTCCACGCCGGAAACTGTGACCCGAGTAGCCCGATTGATCAAGCCCAATCGCCGTAATACGATTCTTGAGGGTGCGGATGAATTGGGAGCGGTGGAGGGGTTTGGAATTCGTGTCGGCAAAGAGGGGAGCATTAGGAGGAAGGGGGTGGATGGCAAAGAGGTGCTTCATAGAACGAACGGGGCAGGTGGATGGAGAGTCTGGTGCGGCAGCGAGAGTCACTGTAACGCCACCGCGGAATGGATCGGTTTTCGAGGCAGGGATAGTGAGCTCCATATACTCATTACCACCCTCGTCGAAGAACCGAATTGAGTCGCGGGTGAGGTGGATGGAACTGTCGAACTTCGCGCCATCCGCAACCGTAAACTCACCGCATCGGAGAAACCCCGCCCAAGCTAAGTTCTTTGCGGCGTCGAAGATTGCATTGTCTATGTCGGCGAGATCGCCAGCCACCGTACCCAGACGAAGCAAGATGTCGAGAGTAATGGGAAGCTTGGGCTTACGATCACGATCGCCTTGGTACCGCTTGATGCCGCGAATCATTCGCTGCAAAGCTGGGGAGTGGCAAACTTCAAATGGAAGTCCCGCATCGACATGGAGGGAACGAACACCGGAGAGGTAGCCTTTAATGGTTTTGTGGAGAAGAGGGCGCTGCTTACTGGCGAGGTGAGCTGCCCAGGCCATAAGTCCGATTTCGGTAGCAGGGAGGAACTGGCCGGGTGCGAAGGCGTGCTGGGGGTTGAGTCGAATGAAGTCAATGAAGGATTTCTGAGCAGAGGAATAGGTTTTCCGGGTGGAGGAAGCGAGGCCGTGCCAGAGGAAAAATGCGACTTCTCTAGGGAGGTGAGCGTGCGACGTATACCAGTCATCCGGGACTGCGGAGTTGAGGATGTCCGGGTGAGCTGCGGAGCCAGTTGGAACAGACGGCTGTACTGAAAACGAGAAGCAGCATCAGCGAGCGAATTCTCGTGCGTAGGAATCCAAACGGCTGAGAATGTGAAATGGAGAACAGAGGAGAGCAGAAGAATCTGCCTCAGGATACTCATGCCCGGAGCGGATCTCGCTGTATCGCAAGTCAGCCACTGAACCACCGCTTGATTGTCACAACGGAAGACAACATGGGTGCCAAACCATGCATCACCCCATCGTAGAATCGCCTGAAGGATGGCAAAAATTTCCTTGAACTGGATGTCCCGATCGCGGAAACGACGAGGACATCGAGAAGAAAACCAGGAATTGCCCCAGACACCGCCGAGACCTTTGCGCCCACTAGCATCGGTCTCAAGGTAGATATGGGGACGAGCTGGCTGAACTAACTGCACTCCATTCCAGTGCGCGCTCAGTGCTGACCACCAACCTAGGTCCGAGCGAGCACCAGACGGAATATGCCGGCGTTGGAAAGGTGAGGAAAATTTGGAAGAGAAGTCATTCAGCCGCCGAATGAAGGCGCGCGAATGAGGAATGACTTGAGAGCTAAACTGCAGGAAACCAACAAGCTCCTGAACCTCCCTCAAGGAGCAGGTACGCTTTGCAGCCCACGCGGATAACAGCTCATCAAGATAGACTAGCTTGTCGGCAGGCAAGCGAGCCTCCATCGCGTCCGAGTCCAAGTCAAGACCCAGAAAATCGAGATGGGTACAAGGCCAAAAGGTTTTCTCCTCCTGGAAATGGAGACCGAGCTCTTGCCCAAGAGCGAGTATCCATTCCACAGCGGAGCGCGCAACGACGGGGTCGGTCTCCGGATGGAAAACCAGCCAGAAATCGTCGAGGTAATGGCGTAGCCGGGCAGGGATGTGACGAATGATGATCCAGTGCAGAGCTTCAGAAAAAAGATTGAAGATGTACGGGGCGGAACGCAGACCGAACATGAGAACAATGGCATAATAAAACACACCGTTCCAAAACATGCCCATATGATGATGATCTGCGACGCGAATAGGTATATGGCGGAAAGCATCTTTCAGGTCTAACTTGACCATCAAGGAACCCCGGCCGGAAAGGCGGAGGTCAGCGACGGCGCGCTCAAACATATCATATGCAATGTGAGCTTCAACGTCGGGAATACCGTCATTGACGGAGGAGCCACGCGGCCAAGAAAGGTGGTTGATCATGCGAAGCTTGCCAGGCTTACGCTTGCGCTCAACAACACCCAGAGGTGAACAACGAAGTTCGGGGAAAGGTGGGGAATGGAAAGGGCCAGCAACAGCACCCTTCGCAAGGAGAGTGGATATAGCATCAGTGAGGAAAGCACTGTGCTCAAAAGCTGACTTGAGATTCTTGACCGGGCGGCTGGCTTCAGGACCAGAAAAACCAATATTGCAACCGAAATCAATTATCTGAAGTAGCGAGGATACAAAAGCACGATCGGGATAATCTTGTAAGTAGAAATCCCAAGCGTCCCGGTTCAGAGAAGAAGAAACGGGAGGCTGGCCGTGATTAGGAGGTAGAGGGGAATTACAGCGCGGTGACGTATTAGGGCGCGGCGGCGGCGGAGGGAGGGGAGGAAAGAGAAACAGATGGGGGAGGGAAGACTGGAAGTGAGCAGGAGATGGGGACGAGGTAGCCGTGTCGGTAGAAGAAACCATAGGCTGCTGGCTCGAGCGAGCGAGCCGAGCAGCACGAGCGCGAGCTCGACGGCTCGCTCTGCCGAATACCTAGGCCTTCTTGGTGCAAGAGGAACTTGGATGATCCCCCTCACACGTACGACAGACGTGCCGACGCTTGGTTGGGCAAGGCGTCGTCTTACAAATCCCCGAGTTCCAGTCGTAGCAAATCTGTTGCTCGACGGGCCTCTTCAGCTTCGAAGACGAGTTCCGAGAGCCAGCAGAAGCAGACGAGGACGGCGGGGGAAGTGGGTGCAAATAAACCAAACGAGAAAGAAGGTTATGGTCGGGTTGGGCCCAGCTCGAGTAATTCCCGGCCTTCATGTCCCAGATACGAGCGGTGTGGAACTCGATGTGATAAATCACCACAGCAGACCACTTGTACTGCTGATGAAGCTCGGTGAGATGGGAAATGTATTCCGAGAGGGAGCGAGTAATCGAGAAGACTTCCCAGGCCTTGCCCGATGATGCGGCAAAAGCCCCGAGAACCTCGAAATACTTGAGCAGGGGCCGATGAAGGGAGTGGAAGGAAGGAAAATGTTTGAGCGCAAGAGCATGCTCAGTAGACGGGGCTGACGACGGCGGGGCTACGTAGTCCTGGCGAGCGGCAAGTGGCGACAGCAGACGGGGCAGCTCAAGCGGTTGGAACGAGTGCGAGACGATATCCAATATGGTCTTCGAATCGATCGAAGGGAATAGAGCAGGTAGCGACTTACTTCCAAACTCCGCTTGCGCACCCGAGGCGGTGAAAGGCGGGGCAACCGGCGGCTGTGGGGCCGCGGGCTGGGGCTGGATTTGCTGAGCAGCAAAGGCGGAGGCAAATGCATTCGCGAGAGCGGCAAAGGATTCAGGCGTGAAAGCAGGAGGAGCAGGTGGGGCTGTAGAGGTACCAGGCCCGGGGTTGGACGAGCTGGAGGAGCCTGCGGATCCGTCGGGCATGGCTTCAAAGACGGCGGTGGGCGTGAAAGACAAAGGCAAGTCGTTTTGATCGGTGCTCTGATCCGCTGATGGAGACGGAGCGCGGGACGCGACTGGCGATGGAAGGGAGAGTGGCTCTTGAACGGGAGAGGCCGGGCGGCGGGCAAACTGGCCGCGAACGCGATGCTGAGTCTTCCAGCTAGGTGCAATGGTGGCTCGATGTCCTCAAAGACAAGACGAAAGAAATCAAGTCTATCGAGCTGTGTGTGAGTAGGTAGAGGATGAGGACGTAAGTAGTCAGTACCTATCGAGCTGTGTGTGAGTAGGTAGAGGATGAGGACGAAGAATCTACAAAGTGAAAGAGACTATATATATATATCTAGAGGGACAAAGGAGACCGGAAAGAGAAGGAGAGACGCGTTGCGTCATGGAGTGGCTCGCCTGCATAGACCGTGTTTGACGCGTCAAACACTTCTTGTGTAAATGTCCGGATTCCGGTCCGCGGCGACACGGTATCGTGATTTCGGCGTGACTCGACCAGGCGAAAGCCGTCGTTGATGAGCTCGGGAGCAAATGCGATTTTGTCGGTGTAAACGAATGTCTTTCGCGTTGTTCGCTAGTCGACCGGGAGAATGGAAAGATTGGATATCATAAGTAAGTGCAGCGACGGTTTTCGGCCGATCCGCCATTCTGATCGGATTGGTTGGCGTGAAGGCATGATGTTTAGTTTATTCATAAACTGGCGCTGAATGTGGCCACCCGCTAATAAGGATGGATGTACGTTCAGTATTTCTCGAATTAAACACAGACCTGGGCAAAGGTGCCTTCGAAAGCTCAAAAATGCTCGAATTCATGAGATGCAAAGAACTAGAATGGTCTTTTGTCCGTACTACGTATAACGACCGGGATAAGTTGACTTACAGCGGGATCACTCCAAGACATTCGGGTAGTTTGTCCCGTCAGTCCAGTTCTATATTTGAATGGTCAGCGAAATCCACAATACAGGAATTTTCAGCGCCAATGGAGACTCTGGTAAGTAGATGATCTTCAGCTGAAGCGAAGATGGTTAGAGGAAAATTGGTATTCGGCACATTAAAATACACACTGTCAGCGTTCTTGCTCTGTTTTTTGACAGCTCTCGAGCGTATATGACGCCAAGGATTCAGTTGGCGATAATCGAATCCACCAAACAAAAGGAAACTCACTCGCAGAGAAACTGACTTGCGATTATCTGCGGGCCAAAGGCCAACAAATGCTGCTGGAGATGAGCGTGAGCGTTCAATTGTCTGTTCAGGAAGATTATAAGATATGGTAAGTCAAGGTTGGAGTTGCTTTCAAAATCTCCCGAATGTTATCGCAGCTGACTCGCATTTATCTCTGGGAGTCTGGAGCAGTTCAGCTAAACTCATTGAACATACATAGCAACTTCGACGAATTCAGATACTCATGATGCGGCGCCCTGCGTGGTATGAATCAATATGCGCAGGATGAGCTCAGATCTCACTGGTGTTCAACGTTCTTGCTGCCTTATCAAGGACAGCGATAATACAGCATGGGTAAAACTCGAATCGCGGACAAATTCAGATTGATCACGGCCGCTCGTGCATTTTCGAGACCTGAATATAAGGCCTGAATCTGTGATGGTGATTTCACATTCCGAGAATTAATTGTTCAACAGTCGTCAAAACGCGGTGGCTGAACAACATGACCTGTCAGATTTTATCCAGCTATTCAGTGTACCTTTCGATTTGTGGGGCTGCCAGTTTAGAACATCGTCGTACATAATCCGGTTGCAAGGTCCTTCCTTCCCGCGTCCGGGAGTTAGCAACGGTGTCGTTGAGCGAGCCGAGAATAGATTCGCGTGCCTTGAGAAATCATGCTCCACTTTCCGTCTGACACGAGTCGGGGGGATTGGATGAGAGGCGCCTCCGGGTTGTAAGCAAAGGATATGTTGTCCGCGATTCAGCGAGGTTGTTTTCAGAAATGTTGAGAAACAGGATGTATTTTGGGAAGTGCTATGGTGATGATACCTCCTTGATGAGAGTGATGAACAACGTTTCCTGTCAGTATCTGAACCGATTCTGTCTCGAGAGCACTATCGAGACCGTTGATTTCCCCATATTTTCAGGTACATCACGGCGGAAACCCAGGATCATTCTCTTGGCGCGGATTTGTCAAGTCATAGAGAGAGTCTTTGAGCCAGGTTGGGGGCAAAAGAGAAGAAATGAGGTGTGCATGCATACATAGAACTTCGCGGATTTTGTGTTTTTGGAGGCAAAACAGAAAGGTGATGGAGGAGTGGAGTAAAGGGCAAGAAACCAAAAAAGGAAAGGCAGCGTGCGACACGCGTTTTGATGCCGATCAATTCCGTAAACTTGACGAAGGAATAAATTGTCAACTCGATGGAAAGCTCGGTTCATTATTCTTTCTCCCTCCCCTCCCTTTCTTTTTCTTCTGCAGCCAGTTTTGCGGCATCTGTCTTTCCTCTGCAAGCAGAGTTCTACGGTCTTTTCCCCCTTCAACCTTACTTCAACACCTCCCCGATTGACCATGTTGGTTCCCACTCTTTTCACCGTTCTTGCAGCCGGTATTGCTACCGCAGCCCCCGTTGGACGTCGCGATGTTACTCTGGATGCTGCTGCCACGGCTGAGGCTCAAAAATTCGATGCTTCTGCCACTCGGGCATTCACCGCGACCACAATCAAGGTTCGTAGTTTTCCTTCGACCTGGGCAAGATCTCTGATATTTTGAACTTACGATAGACTTCGAACGGCAAATGCCTTTCGGTCAACCCATTCTCGGGCGATTTCCGCGAAAATTTGACCCCCGTCAATGTCGTGGACTGCAACGGCAGCAAAAATCAGACTTGGGATGTTATCACTTCCGGCGTTCACAACAACGTGAAGGGACAGGCCCTCATTGTTTCCAGCTTGACGAATGCATGCCTCAACTTTGACCCTCGGAGAAACGCGGGCAATCAAGTCCTCTTGTTCTCCTGCGGTGGACGCGCAGACGGCGGTAAGCCTGAAGTCAAAAAATTTCAATTGAGCCCCACTGATGGGCATGTATGCAGGCGGACAAGTCACCGATTCGCAGCTCTTTGCTTTCAACGGTGGCTCTGGTCCCCAGACTCTTACGCCTCAGAATGGAAAGAGCACCGTCTGCTTGAATGTCAAGAACGGCCTCATCGACCAGACTGCTTGCGGTAATGCTAAAGAGGTCAGATAGTCTCTGACTGTGTCGTTCTCCAAAGCTGACATCTCCACAGCTCTTCACATTCGGTGGCAAGGCCAACACCGACACCAACACCAAAGCTACCACTCCTGCTGCTGTTACCACCAAAGCTGCCGCTACGACTAAAGCTGCCGCGACGACCAAGGCCGCTACTGCCACCAAGATCAAGGTTTCCGGCGCTGGCGGTATGTTCTGCATTGCTTTCGCAATTTCTCTGCTCATCATTTGATTAGGCACGCTCAACCCCACAGCTGTGGCTGAGGCCCAGAAGAAAGATAACACTGCTACTCGTGCCGCCACCGGTGTTGAGATCAAGGTAGGATTCTAATTTCACCCCATGTGCTTGAGCTTATGTCCCCCAGGACTCGACTGGCCAGTGCCTCACCATTGACGAGACTGCCGGCGACTTCCGCGAGAACCTCATCCCCGTCGCTGTCAAGAAATGCGATGGTAGCGCCGGCCAGAAGTTTGACTTCATCACGAAGGGCGTCCACAACAACAAGGCGGGCAAGACTCTGATCGTCAGCAGTCTCGTGCGTTGTTTCTTTCTTCGTCTTGAATATGTTCTCAATTTTTCCGCGTAGACAAACGGCTGCCTCAGCTTCGACCCGCGCCGCGGACAAGATAAGATTCACATCTTCTCCTGCGGTGGCCGTGGCGATGGATGTTAGTTCCTTTCGTTCACTGTTAGATTCATATACTAAATAACTTGGTAGCTGGCCAGGTTACCGACTCGCAGCTCTTCCCCTTCAGCGCCACGACTCTCACGAAAGCCGGCCCCCTCGCTCCTTCCAACCAGCAGAACACCTGCTTCGTCAACGCCAACGGCTTCCTCCAGCCCTCGAACTGTAACGTTGCCAGCCCTGCCGCTAAACAGGTACGGATTTCAATACTTATGGTTCCTTGCACCTTGCTCTAACTTTTCGCAGCTCTTCACCGTCGGCTCTGGCGCCGCCGCCGTCGGGACCCAAACCCCTGTAGCCACTACTAAGGCTCCAGCAGCTACCACTGCTCCCGCTCAAGCTACCACCAAGAACAACGCTGCTCCGACTGCGACCACTCCCGTCAAGGTTTCCGGCGCCGGTGGAACCCTCAACCCCACCGCCGTTGCTGAAGCTCAGCAGAAGGACAACTCCGCTACTCGTGCCGCGACTGGCGTTGAGATCAAGGTACGTGGAGACAACTCGAATACAATATAATCGAATTTATACATGTCTTGTCTTGCAGGACTCGACTGGCCAATGCCTCTCCATTGACGAGACCGCTGGCGACTTCCGCGAGAATCTCATCCCCGTCGCAGTCAAGAAATGCGACGGCAGCGCTGGCCAGAAGTTCGACTTCATTACCAAGGGTGTACACAACAACAAGGACGGCAAGACTTTGATTGTTAGCAGCCTCGTACGTGTTTCTGATTCCCTTAATCCGCATTTTTCTTATAATTTTTTCCTTACAGACGAACGGATGCCTGAGCTTCGATCCGCGTCGCGGTAATGACAAGATCCACATCTTCTCTTGTGGTGGTCGGGCTGACGGATGTCTGTCCTTCCCCTTTCCATCGCATTGCATCGATACTAAGAAAACTTTGTAGCTGGTCAAGTCACGGATTCGCAGCTCTTCCCGTTCTCTGCTGCGACTTTGACGAAAGCCGGTCCCCTTGCGCCTTCGAACCAACAGAACACTTGCTTTGTCAACACCAACGGTCTCCTCCAGCCGTCTGACTGCAACGTCGCCAGCCCCGCCGCTAACCAGGTGCGTTTCCTTATCCGAGTTAAGTCTCGCTTGCTCAATGAATAACAGCTCTTCACCGTCGGCTCTGCCTCCGCCGCACCTCCGGCCGCTGGAAACGGCAATACCCAGACCACCAAGGCCCCCGTTGTTACCACCACTGCTCCCGCCACCAAGACTACCGCTGCCGCAACCGCCACCACCCCAATCAAGGTCTCCGGTGCCGGTGGAACTCTCAACCCCACCGCCGTCGCTGAGTCTCACCCGCGAGACAATACCGCCACGCGCGCTGCAACGGGCGTTCAGATCAAGACCTCCGACGGCCAGTGTCTCTCCATCGACGAGATCGCAGGCGACTTCCGCGAGAACTTGATCCCCATTAACATCAAGAAGTGCGACGGCAGCGCTGGGCAGAAATTTGACTTCATCACCAAGGGCGTGCACAACGACCAGGCTGGGAAGACACTCATTGTTTCGACCCTCACCAATGGATGCCTCAACTTTGATGACCGTCGGGCGGCGGGTGACCAGGTTATCATTTTCTCGTGCGGTGGTCGTGCGGACGGATGTACGTGGCGTCTTTCCGTTCTACAGACTTCATGACTTTGTGCTGATCTCTCTTGAATAACCACAGCCGGCCAAGTCAACAACTCGCAGCTCTTCCCCTTCACCGCGGCTGACCTCAAAGCTCCCTACGCCCTGACCCCCTCCAACGCAAAGGGTGTATGCTTCGTCAACAACAACGGCCGCTTGAGCAACGTCAACTGCGATGCCGCTAAGCCTGCTGCTAATCAAGTGCGTAGTATTCAGGGGTTTCCTATTCGGTTCACTGACATAGTTCATCTCTTCTTTCGCAGCTCTTCACAATCGTCGCATGATCCCCCACAACCGTCGAGAAAGGCTTGCTTATTATCAAGCAGGCTCTCTGCGTTTGCCTGCCGACGCAGTGCCCGGCTCTATATCTTATTACTTTAAATTATTAGGGTCTGGACGGCGCATGCGCTGCTGGGAATATATCAGGTTTCAAAGGATAGTTATAGAATGAAGCCCGAATCGGCTGCATGCTCCAGCGTGAGCCCATAGAAATATCAGACTACACGACGAGGATCCGACAACGCAAGGTACTCATGTATTCCGAGTGGCTGTCGACCTTTGAGAGAATTGGTCTATTTGTTTGCATTATATACAGTAATTTTGTGTATTCCTATGTAAAGAACGTAGCAATAAAACGAGCGACAGCAGTCAGTCATGTATCTTTTGAATCTCAGTCCGTCATTGCAATTCATCAAACCGAAAGCTTCGACGCGATCGCGGATAGCGATGGCGCGAAGAAGTACTCGCCACCCCGCGAAATAACGAAGTCTGAAGAAGGGAGGGCGTAAGCGCAATCAGCACCGAGTCGGAGAGAGCGAGAAAAGAAAGCACGCACTGTTCCCGGTGAGTGTTATCGTCTGGTTGGCGTTGCTGGGATCCATCCCTTTGATGACGCGCTCGGCACCTGCGAGGGAGCCGATGATTGGGTCTACACCGACGCCGGGGTTGACGAAGCTAAGGAAGGTCGAGTGAATACAGAATGCGTGAGGGGAAGGGGAGAAGGGCTGACTTAATGCTGTTGGCCCAGGTTTGTTGCATGAAGCGGAAGCCGTTGCCGATGTTGGACTGGTATGCGACTGGGGGAGCGAGATGTGAGTGGTGCATGTACCAGGATAGGTGGCGTTTAAACGTACCGAAGGCGAGACCTCGCTCGGTGGATGTCGTGTTTGCGGCAGCTTCGTCGTCAGACACTGCGAGTCATAATATGGTTAACGCTGGGATTAGGGGAAACGGCAGCTAGTGAGAACCTTCGGGACCTGAATTTCATGAGACAAATCAGCGATATAATTAGCTCATTGGACCTCGAACGAACCGTATGGAATTCCAGCACGCATGATTTGAGTCACAAGATTCTCCCCTTGATCAGCCCGAGGACGAGTTTTTCTCGTATGCGCCGAGAAGGGGCATCTACGGCACGTAAATCGCAGTGAGCATCGAAGAGTTTCAAACTTTCATGGGAGACGCACCTCGACTGGTCAGTAGAGAGATCCAGATCCGCGTGAGCATAGGTGAAGTTATTGTTGCGGAGGGGATCGGCGCCGAGCTCGGGGTCGTCGCGGAGAGGTGCGAGGTCAATGGGGGCACCCTGTTTTACGGTGAGTCCGAAGAGTAGATTGAATGGAATGGAAAGGAAACGACATGACGTACGCTCTTCCAGCGACCCATCATCCTTGCACCAAGCAGCTCTGAGCCCTCTTCACGCGTCAATCCATTTCCAACGATGGGGTTGTCGACAAGGAACTTGTTGAACTCTGGGACGAGTTGCTTGAGTTGGCGGAAGACGAGGAACGAGCCGTCTTTCGCCCATGCTGGGCGCCCCCTCCCAAAGTCGCCCGTTTCGCCCAGGAGAATCGTACCTGTGTGAAGGGGCCCATAAGCAGCAGCTGATGATGCCAATCATAATGTAATCACCGCTACTAATGCGAGCCTGGCCAGGCATGGCCTGGTCTGCGTTGAAACCTTCGACAGCAGGGTTTGAGATTCCGTCCAAAAAGCCGAAGTCTAGGGAACGCTCAGTTCATACGGCGAGCGGGAAGAGGGTTAGTACTTACGTTCATGACCGGCCTGCGAGCCGGGACGAGCGGCGGCGGCTAGGGAATACACTTTCTTGATGCTCCCACCCAGCGCCGATTCCAGCTCGAAGACTGCATCGTTAATGTTATCTTGAGAGTCCGACGCGAATAGTAGGACGCCGTGGATGTCAGTCCCAGCGAAGTCAGGCACCCAGTTATCCGAGCCCGGATCACCCAGACTTCGTAGGTCTTTGAATTGGCCACCAGCGAAGGCCGAGTCGCCCAGAGATTCGTCGACGCCTAGGGCGGAGAGGCCGGTCGCGCTGAAGGCGATGTTGAGCATGGTGACGGGCTGTTTGGAGACGTCGAGCAGTTGCGAGGTACTGGTGATATTGGGGAGGATGTCGGATGCGAGTTTGGGTTTGAAGTCGGAGGAGTCCAAGATGCTGAAGAAGTAGAATAGCTCTTGATTCTTTTTCATGCCGATTCTACATGAAATGTTGGACCTCGATCCATGACAGGCAATGTCTACCCACAGAATGTCTCCCTGAATATCGTCGAGGTTGAGATTGGCGGCGTTCGCAGCACTGGCAGCTGCATCGGAAGTGGGGAGATTGGGGTGAGCATCAGGATCTAAGAACATAAAAGTGAGGTGAGTATCTTCACAGAAAGGCAACGATGAACACCTACTTATCAGCAACGATGAAAGCCTCGAGGGTTTACGAAGACCCTGTCTGTGCTTGAAAGGGCTGGCGGAGGGGATGTTGGGGCGGAGAGCAAGGGCTTGCGCAGTAAAGAGTGCGACGGTGCAAAAGGAATGGACGGTGAGTTTCATGGCGGAGGACGACGAGAGAAAGAAGAAACAGAAAGATGAAAGGGACTGGCACGTTTATATCACTTCTCGCGCGCGGGCAACCGAACATGGTGAATGGAAAGTGTCGTCGCTCTGCGGCGATCATTGGAAGGTTGCAAGCGAAATTGCGATGCTGGCATACACCCTGAGGCCCTGGAAGGGTCGGCGCCCTTCGGTACCGCTTAGAATATACCATTAGAGCATAGAACTTCAGGCTGAGAATATCGAAGGGAGCAGCCAGAAGAGTGCCCCTGCTGGCAGTGGACAAAGACGTTGGATTGAATGATTACTTGGTTGTCACTCAAGACTTTCCCGTGTTGTTGTCAAGTCCTTGGCCTGAACGTTATAGAAGACGTCGCTTGAGACCGCTAATATGGCGTGGAGACCGGGCTCGCCTGCAGCTCGCCACACGGAGGAATCGCGGATTCCAGAGCATTTGTGTAATACTGTCGGAAGCTGTCTCCGGCGCAGGCGTGAGGGCCCAATGGACTGGAGGGGCATTATTTCACCACTTGAAGAAGAGATAGATCCAATGTAGGGATTTCAGTGCACTTGACGATGAAGAGGAGGAGAAAGCCACGAGTTAGCCTCCGGGGAACAGTGTCTTGCCGCGGCATCGGCACCGAACTTGGACCCACCATCCACCATGGCCGCGAACTGGCTACCAGACGAACTAATTTCTCGAATTCTGGTTCCCTTGCTGCATGTTCCAGATGATATACTCTCTACCCTCATCTCTATCGCCGGAGTGTCCCCGTTCCTCACGTTCTCACTGGCAGAGCCGAGTTCGACGTACTTGACTGTTTCCAAATCCTGGCTCCGGGTCGGTACTCCGCTTCTTTACAATGTCGTGGTGATACGTTCGAAAGCGCAAGCGCAAGCACTGGCCGCTACCTTGACCGCCAATTCTGATCTCGGTCGTTTAATCAAAAAATTACGCGTCGAGGGCGGCTACGACTTATTCATGCACACCATTATTGAAAGGGCGCCGAACGTCGCCGATCTTTTCATTTCTCTGCAGCTTGACCAGGCAGACTATGCCAGTGGTTTATGTTTAGGTCTGCCTCTGCTCAATCCAGTCCGTGTCACTGTAGACGCATTCAGCGAGGTGTACGCAAACGGAGTGAAATTCTTAGAGGTTTTGCAGGCCTGTATACTCGGACAGTGGACGAGATTGGTGCTTTTTACCCTGACCTCTGTGACATCTCTTAGACTCACTCCCAAACTATGTCAGACCCGGCTTGAGATGCCCCTTGACTTCGCTCAACAGAATCTTCAAGAGGCGATATCTAAAGCAGCGTTGCTTGAAACGCTGGTTGTCTGGAGCTGGACAGACTGGTTGCATACGCTCGCTCAATATATCAGAGCTGTATCCGGAAACCCGTCATTGAAAAAAATACAAGTGATGAGGGGTTCTCAAGAACCGTGGCACCCCAGTCTACGGCAAGATATGTATGAGGTATTCAAGTCGAATTCAAGGATGCTATCTATGTTGTTCTTAGGACGCGAAAGGTTTGTAATGCCGTGTCTCCGTTTCATGCTGCTCTAAGCTACAACCAAGAATCCTGATAGAAACGCCTGAAATACCATTCGTGTATCCCCTGCGACTCGCGGCCGATACGCTGCAGGAAGATGCCATATGGGATCGCATTCTTGCTTTTGTTTTACGTTCTGATGTGCCAGAGATCGAGGAAGCAGGGGCCGGCTTGCTAGGGCATGGCAATGGTGCACAAACCTCCCGTCTTTCACCGCTTTTGGTTTGCAAACTGTTTGCTGTGAGTATGCTTATGCTTTATCTACTTGAAATTCGTTCACCACTGACGCGTCTAAATCAGAGATTGGGGAGAAAACACCTGTACGCAATTACGGTGCTCAAAAATGAGAATAACGCACAGTCCCTTGAATCTGAGCTTGAGCGGCATCCAGAGCTCGGGCTGCATGTACAAATTTTGTGCATGAATTTTTACAGCGATTCAAGTATCTTATGGAATCTCGTGGTCCATATGCCAGCTCTCACCGAGTTGCATGGGAGATACGCATCTTGGAAGGTATTCCGCAACTTTTCCGTCGTTGCTGGACGGCGCCTCCGAGTGCTGCAGGGACTCGAAGTCTCTAGGATCACTGGCACGGCCAATCCGGATACACTGACTTTATTTCCGCAAATCGTCAGGCTTCATTGGAATTCGAAAACCAAGTTTAATAGCGCACCGGAGCTCCTACACTGGACCACTTTCAACAACCTTGTGAATCTGACCGTGACCGAATTTCACGAATCGTTCTTTACTGTGTTGGCGCATGCGGAGTGAGTACATAGCCTTGATTCCTTGCCCAATTGCTCACTTCAATTTGTTTTCAGTCTGCCCTCATTGCGGTCCGTCTTCTTCACTTCGCTTACCGCCTACGGCGGCGCCTCATTTTTTCGAAAACACGGATCGAAATTGCAAGAGGTTCAACTCTCTCAGCAACAGATAACTGCCCCCAAACTCGCCATCTGGCGCAACTGCCCCTCAGTGACCACACTGAATATCTTATTTGATGAATATGTGGGTGCAACGTATTCTACAATCAATTGTCAATTAACTTGTTGCAGCATCCTGTGACTGATCGTTGTCTTGTCGCTTCAGAGATCCTCCTGCGTCTAGAATGTATTCAGTTCAAAGTCTTGGGCCATTTTGCGTAACTATTCTGTCTTGGAAGACGGCTTCAGGTTACTTGACTTTTCTTCAGAGAGTTCAAATGGGACCATGAGCCGCACTTCGACCGATTTATAAGTGCGCTCGCAAATACGACATCGTTTCCTGCACTTCGTCAAGTCCAACACCCGTTTTGTGTGTGGCCGACGACCGAGTGAGCCACAAGTCTTATTCTTGGAATGTTTCGCTGAGAATATATGAGATTTGTACCACCAGGTCCTTGGCCTGAATGGGCGGAAATATTGCTATCATGTGGGCCATATAGTGTCTAATAATTCGGGTAACGCAAAAAAAGTTGAAATGACATACCTTATGAAAAAAATATTGAAATGAGACAGACCATTGAAGCACTGATATGACTTCCACCGGAGACCGCTGATACAAGAGAGGCATCACCTTAAGTAAGCGGCAAATGGTGGCGAACGTTCAAATGAGTTGGAATTCATTTGAGATTTGGGACTGTACACATCACTGCATCAAGATTACGGATCAACTTGACACTGATTCAACCTCTTGCCTCTCAAACCTGGATTCGGTGGTAGAGAATACAGTGTGCTATAGCTACACAGACAAGTAGATTTTACACTCTAAAGGTAGCATATTATGTAAAGCAAACAATTTGTTCGGAAGTTGTGACAATCAAGTATTGAGGGTGGGGGATCCATTGATAGCCTCATGCAGCGGCATCTGGAGCGAGATACTGAATGATGGAGGTAGTTTGAATGATTCTACTCCAGCCAATAGTATATATGCACTCGTCCTGCACAGACCCTAGTCCGTGAAGCCGAGGTTGCCCGCATTCGGATCGCAAATCACATCTGATGCGAAGGTGCGGCATGGCGAAGCCGTGACTCCTACCACAAGTTGAGTTTCCAACTCCATATGGCTTCACCGACTTGAACAATGGCTACATGGCGTTTCACTAGTTTTGGCATGCAGAATGTCATTTCAATCTTTTTACTTTGTCATTTCAATACTTTTACCTTGATAACATGTCATTTCAATATTTTTTGTCCCGAAAACCGTTGTTTCAGTATATTTTCGCACTTTCCATGTCATTTCGAGAAAATTGCTATTTATTAGACACTATATGTGCCATACTATCACGAGATATCTATCTCGTTGGGCTTGAGGGTGTGCGCTGGCGGCAGCGATTGCAGTTCGTGAAACCGCGTCCGGATACCGTAGTGCAGAATTAATTTTCCATAAATTGAGAACTAGGGGCCGCCTGCGGCGACTGCAACCTTGCTTTAGCTGATGTTTTCAACTATATAATTCAAGTTGCCACAGGCGGCCCCTAGTTAGCAGGATCTATGTATTTTACTGTGTTAACTCTTTATTGGGAGAGCTGCTGGAGAATTCCAAGTCAAAGAATACGACTTACGCAGACGTCGGGCGATATCTGCAGTGAGTGTCAGGTAACGGGCGGCGATAAAGGCTGAACAGTGTTGAATTTTGTGAGAGGGAGTGGCGAAGGGAAATCGCGCATCCCGCGATGTAGGTGTGGACGGTGTGGATGGGTTTACTGGAGAGGTTCAGTAAAAAAAAGTGGGTTTACGCCGAAGCAGTTGCGGAGCAGTCGAATTTTAACGTAGGCGCTCAAGAATGTATGGCAGTGAAGAAAATTTGTACATATTTGGTTTTTGCAGGAAAAGAGTTTCGACGAACACAGTTCCTCCAAGCTTTGTACATATTTGGTTTTTGCAGGAAGAGAGTTTCGACGAACAGGGTTCCTCCAAGCTTTGTACATATTTGGTTTTTGCAGGATAAGTCCTTAGTTAAGTTATTCATTGATTGAAAAGTATTGTATGGTGACAAATCATGTTTACTCAGTAGCAGGGAACAGTAATGGACTCCGTGTAATACTATGTGAGACTATTTGGTTTTTGCTGATGCCAGCGCCGAATTTCCACGGAGGGGGACCTAGCTAAAGCAAGGTAACCATGTAAATTTTAAACACTGTGGATGTGATCATCCGTGGGGCACCCAATACGACATTACTGTAATGGTCAATTTTTTTTACTGATTTTAGAGCAGGGACCTCCTACTTTGGCCGCCGGGGAACGCCCAGTCCGGCATGTCTGCGACATTCCCCTAACCCTCACCATGGCCGCGAACCGCATCCCAGACGAGCTGATTTCTGAGATTCTGTCGCCCTTGCTGCATGTTTCTGATGCCTCGTTCTCTACTCTCAACTCCGTGGCCGGAGTATCCCCTTTCCTCACGTTCTCAGAGTCCAGTTCCTCATACCTGGCGGTTTCCAAATCTTGGCTTCGCGTCGCTACTCCCCTCCTCTACAATGTCGTAGTGATACGCTCGAAAGCTCAAGCGCAGGCCCTCGCCGCTACTTTGAACGCGGATCCTGATCTCGGTCGCTTCATCAAAAAATTACGCGTTGAGGGAGGATACGACATGTTCATGCACACTATCACGCAAAGGGCGTCACAGCTCACCGACCTGTTTATGTCTCTGCAGCTCGATCCGGGAGACGATGGCAGCGGTCTATGTCTTGGTCTTCCTCTGCTCAATCCAATCCGCGTCATCGTCGACGCATTCAGCGAGGTATTCGCAAACGGAGCAAAACTTTTCGAGGTTTTGCGGACCTGTATAATTGGGCAGTGGTCGCGATTGGTATGGATACCAGTCTTTCCTGCATTGCCTGTATTGCCTGTACTTAACAGTGTGCTGCGGCAGACTCAACTCGAGATGCCCCTTAATTTCGCTCGACAGAATCTCTCCAAGGCCCTATCCCAGGTGCCATTACTCGACAAACTGGTTGTTTGGAGCTACCAAGACTGGCTGCGCCAAGTTCCTGAATACATCAGTGCCGTTTCCGAAAATCCCGCCTTGAAGAAAATTCAACTCATCAGGATCATCGAAGAGAGAGACAAGCATGATTACTACCCACATAAAACTCTGTCGCAATACCTGTATGGGCAATTCCAGACAGATCCAAGGTTGGCCGCGCTGCTGCACTTGAAAAGTCAATTGTATGTACTCCAACGACTTGCGGCTATCTTTCGAATATCTTTCTTCCCAGGCCAGACTCAACAATCATAGAGGACCCGTCTACTTCGATGGAGGATACCTCTGCGGTACCGTTCACTTATCCTGCGCGACTCAGGGCCGATGCGCTCGAAGATCTCGTATGGGGTCGCATCCTGTCTTTTGTTCTGTACTCCGATGTCCCAGAGAAAATGGAGGACGGATGGAGGGAATCATGGCGACACCGTCACGCCGTGGTCTCCTCCCGCCTCTCCGCACTTTTGGTCTGCAAAATGTTTGCGGTAAGTATGTTCATATGAGTTTGGTAAATTTCGACACTTACAAACCGTGACAGAGATTGGGAGTTCCCCATCTGTACACCGTTATCGTGCTGAGAAGCGAAAACGCGGCACAGTCCCTGAAGTTGCAACTCAAGCGACATCCAGAATTTGGGCTTCGGGTCCGAGTTTTGTGCATGGACTTTTACAGCGAGTCAAATATCTTGGGGAAGCTCGTGGTCCATACGCCAGCACTCACCGAGTTCCACGGGAGATATGCCCCGTGGAGGGTATTTGAAAATTTTGCTGAAGTCGCCGGGGATCGCCTTCAAGTTCTGGCGGGACTTGCAGTTTCTAGTACTACTGGTGCAGCCGATCCAGGCACCCTTGCTCTATTTCAACGAATGACCAGCCTCCACTGGGATTCGAAGATCAAATTCAGAAGCGCACAGAAGCTGAAGCCCGAGACGACTTTCAGTATACTTGTGAACCTGACTGTGAACGAATTTCATGAGTCGTTCTTCGATGTTTTGGAACATGCAGAGTACGTAGAGTTAATTCTCGATCCGTTGATTGGATGATCTTGACCCTTCTTCTCCAGGCTACCCTCGCTGCAGTCCGTCTCCTTCAATTTTCTGACTAACGGTGGCGGCGCCTCATTCTTCAAAAAACACGGATCCAAGCTGCGGGAACTCAAAATTTCCGAGAAGCAGCTAACCTCGACAAAACTTGCAATTTGGAGCAATTGTCCCTCACTGACCATACTCCATATCTTATTTGACGAACAAGTACGTGGTGCATTTTCTGTGGCCGATTGTAAATCAACCGGTTATAGAATCCTGTGAGCGGTCGTTGTCTCGTCACTTCCGAGACGCTTCCGCTTCTGAAGCAAATCAGCTTTGAAGTCTTTGGCTATCTTGAGTAATTATGTTGTGTCACTGAAAACTGTTTCAATGTTGACTTCACTTCAGGAAGTTCAAATGGGGCCACGAGCCGCATTTCAACCGATTGGTAGGTGTGTTGAGAACCACAACATCGTTTCCTGGCCTGCGTGAAGTTCAACATCCTTTTTGTGAATGGCCTGCGACCGAGTAAGCTGCACTTTTTTTTGTTGGAATGGTCTGCTGAGATCATTCGAGGTATGCGACTGCCAAGGAGCCATGGGCTAAATGGGCGGAAAAATTGCTAGCACGAGACATTCATCTTGTTGGGCCTGAGGGTGTGCGCTGGCGGCCGCGGTTGCAATTCAAGAAACCGCGAGCTAGGCGCATATAATCGTTATTAAACGTACTACTGTACTCCGAAACCACCGACCGAGATTCGTAGACTAGAGAATACAGAGATTTGGAATGACGCGGATGGAAAACACTTGCAATTAGTGTGCACCTGGAACGGTCGGCCACCGGTTTATTGTACTCAAGGCAAGGGTAATTTTTCGCCTGCTAGTTTGCTGCGAGTAAACACCGAGCCTGGGAACTTTGAAGCAAAGCCAAACAACTTGCTTTTGAACAGAACCTAAGCCTTCACCATGGCCGCGAATCGCATACCAGACGAGATAATCTCGGAGATCTTGTCTCCTGCGCTTCGTGTTTCCGATACCACATTTTCCACTTTGACCTCTGTCGCTGGCGCCTCTCCCTTCCTCACGTTTTCCGAGTCGAGCTCTGCGTACCTTGAGGTTTCAAAATCTTGGCTGCGAGTCGGAACTCCTCTCCTCTACAACGTTGTTGCGATACGTTCGACTGCGCAGGCGCAGGCCCTTGCCGCTACCCTCACCACCAATCCGGATCTGGGTTGTTTCATAAAAAAACTGCGAGTCGAAGGAGGATACGACATGCACATGCTCACGATTATCCGAGCGGCTCAAAAGATTTCAGACGTCTACCTCTCCCTGGTATTTGATAAGTCTGATAATGCCTCTGGCTTACGGAAAGCCCTTCCTTTGCTCGATCCAGTTCGCATCATCGTCGACGGAGATAGTGATGTAGAATCGGAGGATGCGACAGGGCTACTGGATATCTTGGAGACCTGTGTTCTCAACTGGAAGCGATTGGTACTACTTTTGTTGCTCTTGTCCCTTCTGAATTTACACTTATCAATCACTTAGACGCAGATTAAGCTTACCCTTTTGTTCGCAATATTCACCTTTTCGGAAACTTTGCGTAGCATGCCTCATATCAAAACATTGGTCATTGGAATAAATTTCGACACGGCTCGTTTACCTCAACATGTCAGAGAGCTTTCAATTAACTCTGGATTGAAACACGTCCGAGTCGAGGCACAAGACTCGTACTTGAAGTCGATCGATTCACAGCAGTTGCTCTACGATGAATTCAAGGGAGATCCAAGAATGGCCTCCTTGTTAGACCTACCAGACGGGAGGTAACTTGGCAATATAGAGTCAGCACGTCTATTTCTTGCTCTGACGTGTGTTCATCAGGCCTAGTTCAGGGAACTCCCACCTCAAATGCACCGAAATGAACATCTCTAGCAGTTCATTCACGTACCCCGCGCGACTTACAGCTGATACGACCCAAGAAGACGCCATATGGGACCGAATTCTCTTTTTTGCTTTGCGTGACAATATTCCAGAGATAATACCAAAGGAGTCGCACCCTCCGAGCAGGTTCCGATTTCGTGGTGAACCGTCTTGGGATCGTCTGGCTCCGCTTCAGGTTTGTAAAATGTTTGCGGTATGTATTTCTGAGCTGCGTTGTGTGCTTCTCAAGCTGATCATCGTTTCGTTGAACCAGCGACTTGGTCTCCCGCATCTATATACCATCGTTGTGGTCGAAGAAATGCCTTGCGCACGATCCCTTGTATCAAAGCTCATCGAACGTCCGGAGCTTGCGCATCATATCCAAGCTCTCTACCTGGACCTCCACACCATCAGTGCTGTCTTTGACCAACTCACTCCTCATATGCAGAGACTCATTGAAATGCAAGTGAGCTATAACTACGATAGTAAGATATCCTGGAGGACATTCAAGGACTTTGCCGAAACTTCGGGGCACCATCTTCAAATTTTGCGAGGACTACAGGTCACGGAATCGATTGAGGCTGTCAGTCCCGCCACCCTAGCCCTATTCTCCCGGATCGTTAGTTTCGACTGGGACTCGGATGTCAAATTCAACACCGCACAAGAGCTGACTCCCCGAACTACTTTCAACACGCTTACGAAGTTGACGGTTGATGAATTTGATGAATCTTTCTTCGATGTGCTGGCCTGCATGGAGTACTTTCTAATCGTTTCTTGTCAAACACTCTCGCTGATTTCTTTTCAGGCTACCCTTGTTAGAAACTATTTTTTTCAATTCTCTCACCGTTTGTGGCGGTGCTTCATTCTTCCAGAGGCACGGTGCAAAGCTGCGAGAGTTGAAGCTTTCCGATGGACAGCTAAATACGCTGAATGCCGAGATTTGGCGCAACTGTGCCTCGCTGACGACTCTTCGTATTTTATGTGACAACGAGGTGAATACAACATTTTGAAGTTCACCGTCTATTAATCAATTGACAATGTCAGCATTTTGTCAGAGATTCGTGTCTTTCAACACCGGAGACTCTCCCACATCTTGAGTGGATTTCCTTCGAAACCGTGGATGAATACAAGTATTTCTGTCCATGGTCGCAATACAACTCTATTTACAACTTCTAGGAAATTGACGACGAAGGAACAAATACCTCATTTCAACCGGTTGATCAATGCTTTACGAACCACTAAATCGTTCCCTGCCCTGCGGGAGATTCAGCACCCCCTTTGCAAATGGCCCACTACAGAGTATGTCGCAGCTAATAGTTCTCGTATCATTGTGGGCTCAATGATCATAGACACGGAAAGGACACATGGTCGAAATGGGCAGAAAAGTTACTCACACGAGATGTCCACCTCGTGGGTCCCGATGGTGTGCGCTGGCGGCCTCGAATGCAGCTCCCTAAGCAGCCCAGACGGGGACGGAATGTCGGACTTTCGAAAACTAAGTAATATTAATGGACCAAAGATTTGAAGAGTCGTACTGTCATATGCAAATTGCCCAAGAAGTACTCAGAGTAATTAGGTCGGAACGTTAGAATACTAGGGTATCGAGGATGTGAATTGAGTTTGAGCTAATAAGTAAGCCAGTAATAAGCGACAAATTTAAGACTCTAAACGACGTTCAGTTCGGGGCCGTACCCTCGAAGTACATACTGAGTGGGTGAGCACCGCCGGCATGGCCTAATTGGAAACAAGGCGAGTAAGTAGGCGCCACCGGACAAAGGACCACTGATAATTGACCCAAATGCCTGATCCGAATCCTGACAAATTTTGGAAAATTTTGACGATTTGCCTGTCTCAAATCCTGACAAAGTCGACAAAGGCCCGAAATGCCTGGGTCAGATCCTGACAAATCTCGGGTCGGCGAGGGACTTTTTCGCCAGCAGGTATGTACTATAGTGCCCATTAGGGCTGGATTTGCACAACAGGTCTGGATTTTCAATTTTCCTCCTCTCCCTTTTCGATTTGGACCTCCGGACTTTTCGGAATGTGTTTGTATGCCATTGGGTTATAGATCCTGCAAGTTTCGTAGCGATACGGCCAATGGAAGGCAGTAAGAAAAACGGGGCTTTCATCAAGGTATTTTGATGGATGACAGGACAGATCAAAAACCTCGAGAAAACGGCGAATGTTTCCTGACATTGGACTTGCATGAAATCATGAGGATTTTAGCTCTACCCATAGGGAATTGGTACCAGAATAAATGCCGAAAAATCCGGAAACCCAAAGTGCAAAGAGAGGAGAGAAAAATCGAAAATCCAGACCCATTGTGAAAATCCAGACCTATTTGGCACGATAGTAATTCGCTCAAAAACGCTCTGTTTTTGCGTCAATTTCGTCGCAACGAGCGCAAACACGACGCAAAAACCGTGTTTTGAGCGAAAAATGGCTTTTTACAGCCAAAAAATGATTTTTCCGACTCAATTCCCAGGATTTTGATGGCAAAATCCGGCGGAGGCCTGTGTCAATCCTGACAAAATCGTCTTGAGCCGAAAATTTTTTGTCCTGACAAATTTGGCCCCATGCGGAACAGGCATTTTGGTCACTTGTCAGTGGTCCTCCGAACAAACACCGAATGCTCACGAAAGAGTCAGACGGCTGCTGGCAGGCGCATCAATTACGGCATGTCGCATTGAAACGATCATTGAATAGCTTTCAGACCGTCCAGCCTCGCAACGCCTTGAAGAGCACTTCAAACATGGCCGCCAACAGGGCACCCGACGAGATAATCTCCGAAATATTGTCTCCCGCACTCCGTGTGTCGGACGCCGCCTTCTCCACATTGAATTCGGTTGCCAAAAAGTCGCCCTTCCTCACATTTTCTGAATCCACCTCCGCCTATTTGGCAGTCTCCAAATCATGGCTACGCGTCGCCACCCCTTTACTCTACCATACCGTCCCAATACGCTCGACCGCGCAAGCGCAGGCTCTGGCGGCTGCTCTGACCTCTAACCCTGGTCTCGGTCGGTTCATCAAGAAGCTGCGTGTCGAGGGCGGATACGGCGAGTCTATGGGGACTATTCTTCTAGCCGCGGGCGACGGTATCACCGACCTGTACATTTCGTTGGACATCTACCGATTCGACAAAGTCGACGGTCTCTCCTTTGGTCTGCAGTATCTCAATCCAATCCGTGTCATCATTGACTCGCCACCTTCTATACCATGCAATGCGGACGGGTTATGGAGGTCGTTGATCATGACGAGCACTTCTTCGTGTTGGATGCGATTGGTACGTTGGTTTCACTATCATGATTCTCGTTGCTCATACCTACACAGACGCAAGTCGAGATGCCACTTGACTGTTGGGCGAAGTTTTGCATGTCTAACCCGCGAAGCCTATACCGTCTCGAATCATTGGTTCTATGGATCGAACGGGACTCTGTCCGAATTCCTACGCTCATCTCGGGTATAACGTCTATGAACCCCCACTTGAAGAACCTTCAAATCAGGTCGTCGTCTTCGTCTTCAGCAAAAATACAGAAGCGTCTGTATGACGAATTCAGGGGACATCCCCGCCTGAGAGCTATCTTGAACTTAAAAATCAAAACGTATGATACCGGATCCGTGTCTTATCGTTCTCCCTTACTGACGCGCATGAACCAGACCAGTTTCGAGGGATACCACTGTCTCGTCCCATACCAACAAGGGACTCACCACTCCCTTTGTTTACCCGCCCCAGCTTGCAGCGAATCCGGCACAAGAAGCTGCTGTGTGGAGCCGTATCCTTTTCTTCGTTTTTCAGCTGGAACTTGCTGGGCCAAAGGCTCATGTTTTATCTCCGATGCACCATATAGCTCCACTTTTAGTCTGCAGGATGTTTGCGGTCAGTTCCATTTCGATTTATCTTGTGCCGAATACTGAGAGCTCTTGAACATATAGCGTCATGGGATTCCACACCTATACCGAGTTATCATCTTGGATAGGCGAAGCAAAGCACGGTTGCTTGCTTTACAGCTTCAAAAAAATGCAGCGCTCGGACGTCATGTGCGAACTTTGGGTCTCAGGTTTCATACAGACAGCTCCGAGTTCACAGCACTTGTTGCGTGTATGCCCGCTCTGACGGAGTTGTATACCTCCCCAAACTATCGGCCCATAAGCTACCAGTCCTTCCATTCCCTCATTACATCGACGGGGACGACATTACAAGCTCTTCATCCGCCGAAAATACGCAAGCCAAGCGATGCCGTTAGCATGGACATCTTTTGCCCTTTACGGGAGATCCAAAAACTCCGATGGGACTCGTTGACGGAGTTCCCGATTCCTCAGCTTGCGAAATCGACTTCCGCCTTTGGGAAGCTCGTAGAACTAACGGTTGACGACTTTCATGAATCATTCTTACAAGTTCTAGCACTCATGGAGTGAGTTCGATCTTCTTTTGTCGGCATTTGTGTTGATGTTCTTATTGTAGGCTCCCCTCTCTCCAAGTTGTTACCTTCAAGTCGTTCGCTGGCCGTGGTGGGGCCGATTTTTTTCACAAACATGGCTCTAAGATACGAGAGCTGCAAGTTCCCGAAACGCAACTGACCGACCCTGGCCTCGCAATATGGCACAACTGCCCTACGCTGACTACTCTCCGTGTAGTTTCCAACGAAGAAGTGCGTCCAGCGTTCATACCTAGTGCCTCATTCGCTAAACTCAATTCAGCATTTCGTGAGCGATTCCTGCCTCACCATTTCAGAAACGCACCCTCGCCTAGAGCGAATTTTCTTTCTCGTCTACGACGGTTATAAGTAATGTGTTTCTCATCCCGTATCGTATTGGCACCACTGACCTAATCCTAGTAAGTTCAAAACGCCGCATGAACAGCATTTCAACCGCTTGGTGAATGTACTTCGAAACACTGAATCATTCCCGAGTCTGCAGGAGATTCATCACCCATTCTGCGCGTGGCCGGCAACAGAGTATGTTTTCGTGTTCGGTCTGTGGGATTGTTTGTTGATTCAAATCGAAGGCACGAGATACCCAAACATCCTTGGGCTAAGTGGGCGGGACGATTGCTGGAGCGAAATGTTCGCCTGCTTGGGTCCGACCTCGTGGGATGGCGGCCCCGGTTGAAATCTAGGAACTCCGGTCGACGTGGATGAGCGGCGCGGTCCAAAGAAATAGACATGCTATCATTCAGTGATAATCTCGAAATGACTTATGGTCCAAATTTAGTTGCGTACATACATATATATCTCGAACACCACTTTTCTTCAGCCAAGCAGCCTATCGCACTAGATATCGTTCTATATCGTTGTAGCTTTATTCTCTCCACTGAACGCACGTATTGAGCCTGGGAACTTCAAAGCAGAGCCAAACAAGTTGAAACCACCTTTGAACAGAACCTTCATCATGGCCGCGAATCGCATACCGGACGAGATAATCTCGGAGATCTTGTCTCCTGCGCTTCGTGTTTCCGATAGCACATTTTCCACATTGAACTCTGTCGCTGGCGCCTCTCCCTTCCTCACGTTTTCCGAGTCGAGCTCTGCGTACCTTGAGGTTTCAAAATCTTGGCTGCGAGTCGGAACTCCTCTCCTCTACAACGTTGTTTCAATACGCTCGACTGCGCAGGCGCAGGCCCTCGCCGCTACTCTCACCACCAATCCGGATCTGGGTCAATTCATTAAAAAGCTGCGAGTCGAAGGAGGATACGGCACGTTCATGCTCACGATTATCCAAGCGGCTCCGAAAATTACCGACATCTACCTTACCCTGTTACTCGAAAAGCCTGATAATGCCTCTGGCTTATGCCAAGCCCTTCCTTTGCTCAATCCAGTCCGCCTCATCCTCGACGGACACGGTATATTAAGACTGAACACAAGTGCAAAAGAGTTGTACCAGACTTTGGAGGACTGTGTTATTCATTGGGGAAAATTGGTAACCAGTTTTGCTCCTTTTCTACTGTACCTGACCCGCATTGTGACCTATCTAGAGTCGAGTCGAAGTGCACCTTTACATGGCGCGCGACTTTTCCGGAGCTTTGAGTCGGATACCTCATCTCGACACTTTGGTCATCTGGTCAAAGGGTTATTCTTACGGGCATAGGCTCCCTGAACATGTCCGAGGGATGTCTGAAAATCCTAACTTGAAACACGTCATTCTTTTGTTTGAACCGCGCTGCTCATTCGACTCCATCAAATCTCAGCAGCTGCTCTACGATGAATACAAGGGAAATCCAAGAATGAAAGCCCTGTTAGACTTACCGGACGAGAGGTAATCTGGCAATACCTTGAGCACTTCTATTTCTTGTTCTGATGCGTGCGTGTCCTCAGGCCCAGTTCTAGGAACGCCCACCTCGAATGCACAGAAATGGACATCTCTCACAGTTCATTCGCGTACCCTGCAGGTCTTGCAGCTGACGCGACTCATGAAGAAGCGATATGGGGCCGTATTCTTTTTTTTACCTCGCGTGATGATGTTCCAGAGCTAAACCCAGAGGGGGGCCACAGTTTTGGCTACGGATATTATGATAGACCCCCGTCTCGTGTGGACCCGCTCCTGGTTTGCAAAATGTTCGCGGTACGTGACAATATCCATGTTGTAAATTGCAATGTGCGTCTCAACCTTTCGCTAATCAGCGACTTGGTCTGCCACATTTATACACTATCGTCGTGATTGCATCCGCCGCTCGCGCACGGTCTCTTGTGTCGCAACTCGAGCGTCATCCAGAGCTCGCACTTCATATCCGAGCTCTGTGCTTAAAGTTGTACGACGTCAATGATGTCTTTGACCAACTCGTCCTTCACATGCCAGTACTTGTCGAGTTTCAATCAAAGTATCGTGGTTGGGGCAGTAAGATATCTTGGAAGGCATTCAAGGACTTGGCCGAAACTTCGGGAGCGCATCTTCGATTTCTGCGAGGACTACAGGTCAAGGGATCGATTGAGGTTGTCAGCCCCGCCGCTCTATTCCTATTCTCTCAGATCGTTAGTTTGGACTGGGACTCCGATGTCAAGTTCGATATCACACAAGAGCTAATTCCCCGAAACACTTTCAACACGCTTACAAAGTTGACGGTTGACGAATTTGATGGATCTTTCTTTGATGTTCTGGCCTGCATGGAGTACTTTCTTATCTCTTTAAATTCTCGCCACCTTCGCTGATCTCGTTTCAGGCTACCTTTGCTAGAAACAATTTTTTTCAATTCGCTTGACAGTGTCTGTGACGGTGCTGCATTCTTTCAAAGACACGGTTCGAAGCTACGGGAGTTAAAACTTTCCGAGAGACAGCTAAATGCGCCTAATGTCGAGATTTGGCGTAACTGCCCCATGCTGGCAACTCTTCGTATTTTTTGTGACGACAAGGTAGGTCCATAATGGTCAATCGTCTATTAAATATTAATTGATCGACAGCACTTTATAAGAGATTCTTGCCTTAAAACTTCAGCAATTCTCCCGTGTCTTGAGGAAATTTTCTTCGAGATTTTGGACAGTGGATACGAGTATTTTCATTTCTGAATGCAATAGATGCCTATTTACGCCCTCTAGGAAATTGACAACGAAGGAACAAATACCTCATTTCAACCGTCTAATAAATGCTTTACGAACCACAAACTCGTTCCCTGCGCTTCGCGAAGTTCGTCACCCACTCTGCAAGTGGCCCACTACAGAGTATGTCACAGCCTGCGCTTGGATGGTCGTGTACTGAATCCTTGTAGGCACGGAAAGGACACATGGTCGAAATGGGCAGAAAAGTTGCTCACGCGAGAGGTCCACCTCGTGGGTCCCGATGGTGTGCGCTGGCGGCCTCGGATGCAGCTCCCTAAGCAGCCTAGACGGGGACGAAATGCCGGACTTTCGAAATCCAAGTAATGGGCTGTAATTTTCTGGCAATACAACGACTCGGACTCAGATTCCAGGACGAGTCACGACTCAGAGTCGGTCCAAATTCTACTTATATGCAAATGCCAAATAGCCAGTTTAGTAGATTGCTTGTAGATAGTATTGACCTGATACTGGTGACTGATAAATACAAGAGTGCAAGTGGAATACGAGCCGTGGCATACGGACATACGATTCGGTTTCGAGGTTGGGTCAATCGCAAGCCAATCGGCAAATGCCGACGCCACATGAGCCAATTACGTAAAGTGGACGACGATGTTCAGTTTCTCAGTCTGCTCCTAACGACCATGTCCACTGCCGACACCCTCCCAGAGGATATTGTATTCGAGATCCTTTCGCAGGCCCTTCACGTACCAGACACCGATTTCACTACCCTACTGTCTTTCGAACGCGCCGGCGGCGTGACATCTCCGTTCCTCACATTCTCTCAGCCTCGCTCTACCTACTTGCTTGTCTCCAAAACCTGGCTCAATGTGGCGACCCCAGTATTGTATAGCACTGTGGTGCTACGCTCAAAGGCTCAGGCGCAGGCTTTAGCCGCGACGTTGATGATCAAGCCAGATCTGGGGCAATTCATTCACAGACTTCGAGTCGAGGGCGGATACGGCAATTCTATGCACAAAATTCTCAAGTCATCGCAGAACATCACCGACATTTTCCTCTCTCTCGATCTCGCGCGCTCGGATGATCCCCGTGGATTGTGTAGCGGGCTCGCTTTGATCAGCCCCATTCGCGTCATCGTCAATTCGCCTGACTTTGTGCCTCCCGTTGCACAAGGGCTGTTCGAGGTGATAAAAAACTGCTTACTTGCTTGGCGGCGACTGGTACCAAAATTCATTCATCATGGGTTTCTATGCTCACTTGGCATTGTCGACAGACTAAGCTCGAGATGTCGCTTTGGTTTTCCATCCAGGG
Organism: Favolaschia claudopus; assembly: GCA_037176885.1. Taxonomy (NCBI): domain Eukaryota; kingdom Fungi; phylum Basidiomycota; class Agaricomycetes; order Agaricales; family Mycenaceae; genus Favolaschia; species Favolaschia claudopus. Next base: position 2,051,742 of record JAWWNJ010000010.1, on the reverse strand, counting down.
AGCCATGCCGCGTGTTTTGAACAAGGTCCCATATCTTCAGTCAATGGTCCTTTGGAATAAGCGTGACGCACGTCTAATGCCCGATTCCATCAAAAAGATCGGCCAAAATCCCGCCTTGACCAGCATTCGTATCATGACAAGTTCCGCAATTGCAATCCAAATTTATCGTCAGATGTTATTCGATGCATTTGAGGAAGATATACGATTTATGCATATCTTAAATCTAGCCGAAACAATGTAGATATCCAAAACTTATTCTTCTTGGGGTGATTTTGACAAACATTTCTAGGCCTTCTCCTTCTCAGAACCACACTTCATCTGTGAGCGCGACGCATACAACAACCAATTTTATATATCCCGCGCAACTGTTGGCTCATCCTGCACTGGAGGAAGCAGTTTGGAATCACATACTTTCCTTTGCCTTCCAGTCTGATGCTCCAGTCAAGACGTCGATGGTAACAATGCCACCGCCTAGGCAGGCTGATCGTTCTTCCCGTGTATCTCTCTTGACCGTTAACAAAATGTTTATGGTCTGTGAATTTTGTCCCAATATTATTCATAGTAACATAACCAACTCACAGCGACTTGGTATCCCGCACTTATATCGCGACGTCGTGCTCAGATATGAATCCAATGCGCGAATGCTTGCTTCCCAGCTCGAGCGAAACACAGGGTTGGGCCGTCACATTCGAACACTGTTCTTCGGTTTCGCCGGTAACACAATGCATGCCGATTTCGACAAAATTGTTGCGCATACACCTTCACTGGTCGAATTGGACGCATACACGCATCAGCCCATACCGTTGGCCTCTTTCCAGCGGCTTGGCAAGATAGCAGGCGCAAGTTTGGTTTTGTTCCGGGGTTTGAAGGTTTCTGATACGTCGCGATCACCTTTGGGAGGATGGATAGTGAAGTCAGATCTTGAAGCTGGTGGGGTCAACCCAGCCCCATTTTCTCTCTTTCCCCGACTTCGAACTCTACATTGGGACTCCGACCAGGACTTTGGGACAGACGTCATGCTCATACCGACAACCGCTTTGGGCTCGCTCGAAAATTTGACTGTCGACAATTTTCACGAGTCATTCTTGAAATTAATCTCATTCATGGAGTACATTCTCTTTTCCGTCTCTTTTGGCTTCGAATAACTGAAATCTTGGCAGGCTTCCTTCTTTGCGAACTGTTGCCTTCAATTCACACCGCGCATGCGGTGGTTTCTCAATACTTGAACAACACGGGGCGAAGCTACACCAACTTTCTGTTTCGGAATTCCAGATGGATGGTGCCTCCATCATTTGGCGCGCATGTCCCTTGTTAAATGCTCTTCATATCTTATGCACTGAACCGGTACGCAGTGCGAACCATCTTTATGGCAACGATGATCTGACTGGGCTTCAGCGGCACCCGAAACCGAAATCAAATATGTACAGTTGGGATGGCTTGGGATGGAGCGATAGGCACGTGGATGACGACTCGGAAATTGAACCAGTGCGCGCTCTTACTTCGTATCTGTTGCCTCGTTGTAACTCGAGTTGTAGCGACCAGCCAATGTACCAGCGAGTTGGTTCACTACATCAGAGACGCACATGCACCTTGAGCGTATTGTCTTTGTAGTGGCTTACACAAATCAGTGAGTCCGTTCGGTGGGCATCACTTTTTTTTCTGATCCCAATACATGTACGCAGGGGAAGTTTTACTGAACCAGAAATTGCACCGGCAAAGGCCATGGGATTCAACGATATGATCGATACTCTACAAGGTACAACTTCATTCCCAGCCTTGCGCGTGATAGAGCATCCTCAATGTGAATGGCCGAATTCAGAGTATGTTTCTTTTATATCATGTGTCGTCCACGATTTTATAGTTGTAAACCAGGGATCGCATCGCAACGAATTGCTGGGTCAAATGGGCTGAAACTTTGCTGCCGCAACATGTGCATCTTCAAGGTTCAGATGGAATATGTTGGCGTCCGCGCTTGAAATTGGCGGGTCAACCGGGCAATAGATACGGACAGGATTTTGAACTAGCTGGCAGTCTACTGGATCCCGCTCGGCTCAACAGAAGTAGCGAATACATCTGATTGTCCTTAGTTATATTTGCACGACGGAAGCAATGCATGAATTCCAACATGCTATAACCCTACGACACTACGCGAACATACTTACAGTTGAATCGATTGCCAGCGGTGAACTGGAATTTATGGCAAATGCAAACTATTGAATTATTACCAGTCCATTGAGTGATTTCCGCTAGACTTTCCCTCTTTCTGGCTTTTATATCCAACCCCATCTAGCCACGGCCAATTTGTAGTTCTTTGTCGCTCAAATTCTGCGATACTCTCTGCGTGCTGCATCGTCGCAGCAATATTGTCGTACCCGTTCAACAAGCAGTTTCGCCGGAAGGAGTCTATCGTGAACTGGATCGGACTTCCCTCTCGATCCCCACAGTTGATTTCTTGACTTTCGAGATCTACCGTAAATTCTATGCCTGCCGCAGCGTCTTGCGCTAGAGAACGGCATGTTTCAACATCGAGTTCGATTGGAAGCATACAATTTTGGAAGCAATTGTTGCGGAAGATGTCGCCGAAACTGGGCGCGATTATGCATCGAATGCCGAAGTCTTCCCTGTGAAGCAAAAAATTCAGCATGGGCTACAGGAAAATGGACGAGGATGGCTCACAGGCTCCAAGCAGCATGCTCTCGCGAACTTCCGCATCCAAAGTTCTTGCCCGTAGAAACAAGAATCACAGCTTTGTCGTATGGTGCCATGTCGAGGATGAAATCAACCGCCGCCCCGCTGTTCACGTCATTTCTAAGGTTGTAGAATAGACCTCTGGCCATCCCGGTACGGCTGATGGTTTTGAGAAATTGTTTGGGAATTATCATGTCTGTGTCTACATTTTCGATATATATCGGTGCGGCGATTCCCTTCAAAACGCGGAGGACTTTGCCTAGGGCACTTGAAGTGGGTGCTTGAGCAGCAGGCTGATGGATTACTGGAGAAGTCCTTGACCTGACGTCTGAGAGCGCGAGAGTGACTCCAAGTTGTTCCGGAGTAAGTGGCTCAATAGCGACCGCTGCTTGCGAGGATGAAAGACGGAACTGCCTAGCATCCGTCAAGGTCCCACGGAGAGCAGCGGCCGCAGCCATCGAAGGACTCATCAAATGCGTGCGTCCTCCAGCACCCTGGCGACCTTCGAAATTTCTATTACTCGTACTAGCGCATCGCTTTCCCGGACCAAGCTGGTCCTCATTCATTCCGACGCACATCGAGCATCCGGCTTCGCGCCAGTCGAAACCTGCGCGCCGAAATACAGCATCTAGCCCCTCCGCTTCCGCCTGCCGCTTGACGAGACTTGACCCGGGAACCACCATCGCGCGGACGCCAGCTGCGACGGCTGCGTCGGCGCCGGCTGCACGTACGATGTTGGCGGCGGCGCGGAGGTCTTCGATTCGCCCGTTGGTGCAGGAGCCGATGAAGACGTTGTCGACTCTGATGCTCGCCATCCGAGTTCCCGGGACGAGGTCCATGTATTGAAGTGCTCGTTTCGCAGCCTTGCGTCTGTCCGGGTCAGAAAACGTAGCGGGATTGGGGACTGTTCCCGTAATCGGTACAACGTCTTGCGGAGAGGTGCCCCAAGTAACGACGGGCACGATATCTGACGCAGAGATGTGGACTTCGACGTCAAACTTGACGCCTTCGTCGGACTTGAGCGTCCGCCAGTAGGCAACCGCGCGATCCCATTCTTGGCCTTTAGGAGCCAGATGTCGGTTTCTCAGGTAACTAAAGGTGGTGTCGTCCGGTGCGATCATCCCCGAGCGGCTCCCCGCTTCAATGCTCATATTGCAGACGCTCATGCGCGCCTCCATGCTGAGCCCACGGATAACGGACCCGGCATATTCGATGACGCAGCCGTTTCCGCCTGAGGCGCCGATGACGCTGATAATGTGGAGGACGAGGTCTTTGGAGTCAACGCCTTCGGGGAGAGTGCCGTCGATGGTGATGCGCATGTTTTTGCTCTTTTTTTGCATGAGGGTTTGGGTGGCTAAGACGTGCTCGACTTCGGAGGTGCCGATCCCGAATGCGAGTGCACCGAAAGCGCCGTGAGCTGCAAGCAATTAGAAGTGGAGAATTTTGAGGCGTCGCAGCTCACTGGAGGTATGGGAATCTCCACAGACGCAGGTGATTCCAGGAAGCTGGGTAAAGTAAGACCAATATTTAGTCAGCTCAGCCCATTGCTTACTGTGAACCCCTGCTCCGGACCAACTACATGTACAATTCCTGAATATGCTGAGCTAACGAGGGTCAGAGAAAATGAAAAGGATCTTCACCTTGCCGCGCGTCTTGCAGACCAAAATATGATATCCCAAACTCCCTAACGTTTCTATCCATCGCTTCGCATTGCGCCCGGGATTCTGGGTCTACGATCAGTGCTGTTTTCCCTCGATGTGCAGTTCTGAAATTGGTGTTATATAATTTTGCTAAATTGCAAAATCGAATGGACGTACGGTACGTTATGATCAACAGTCGCCAGAGTGCAATCTGGCCGCCGCACCGACCTCCCAGCCGCACGTCTACCGTATCTGGTTAGATAATGAGTCCTTGAGTTACAATCGAGCGAACTCACAATCCGTCGAAAGCCTGCGGAGTGCAGACCTCATGAATGAGGTGCCTAACAAGCAGTATCAGAGGTCAGAACGTACAACAAGAGGTTCGTGACTTACCGGTCAATGTAGAGTAAGTCGAGGTCATTTCCCTGTGAGCTGCTACCCCGGAGGTGAGCCTATAAGGTTTCGCAATAGAACGTGCCAACTTACACGACATGGTCCTTCCAAATTTTATCGTAGAGCGTCTGTGGGTGGCTCTGGATCATGGTGGGGAATAGAGAGATACTGGAGCGCTCCCAGAGGTGTGAATGCGGCGAGACATGGGAAGTGGGAGTCGAAGAGGGCCCGTCACAAGCTATAGTTAGTCTGTCCAAGGCTCCAAGCCAATAGCACCGCCGGGAACTTGGAAGAAACGGCTCATATGATGAAAGGTCATGCTTCAATATATGCGGTTGTTCAGAAGGTATTCAACGACGAGTTGCAGGTCGAAATCGGCTGACGCCAAGTTCTGAGAAAGTTTGTCGGGACAGTGTCAACTCGGCAGTCCCCGAGACAGCCGCCGAGATGCCGGCCCGCATGACCTCGGGTGACATCACGCGTTTCGATTCCGAACGCGCTCTTCACTGACGCCTGCGCTCGCCTGCGCCGCGATCTACCCTCACTCACGCGACGAGCCAGTGACGAGCCTGAGCCTCACGCTACCCTACGCTAGCCTACGCTACCCTGGAACCGAGTCCGCCGCACAGCGCTTCCTCGCAATCCCGCACTCCGTTTCATTCCCCGCCTAACAGCTCCCTGACACGCGCCGGAATACTAAGTAATCCCCGCGCGAACACTGTAATACGGCTTGAATACGACTGCGATTTCCTGGTCGGTCGCAACTCCCCTTCGCTGAGACGCATGAGAATTGCCTTCGCGACTATCCCAATCGCACCTGCACATTCGTCGATTCGCTTCTCCACATCATCGACCACGGCTGTGATATTGGATTCCCCGGTCCTCTTTAGGAGAGGGATAAGAGTATGGGGAACAAAAATTGATGGTAGACATTGATGGTGGACATGGACATGCAGGGGAAAACACGCAGGCAGAAACCTGAGGTTGAATCCGTGCACGTAGGAAGCTGTAGCCAAATGCTCTCAGAATTTTCCATGAGGATTTTTCCGCCCGTGTATAACCCTGCAGGCTGTAGTAGGCGTCCGCCGTCAATCCTTTGTGAGCGTCACCCGGGGTCACGGTGTGACATCCGGTTTCCTTCCCCCCACCATCCGTTCGAATAGTACCATTCGTCACCCATTCACTCATCGAAATGACCACCAGGGAAACGGGTGGGGAGGCGGGGCAGCTGGGAGCGCCAGAACTGTCAGAAAGACGGGCTTGTGGCAATTTCAATCGGTGAGTTTTTTGTGTGTAATTTTCAAATTGTCATTCCTCCTTGGTCCTCTCTCGATGGTCCGTTGACGCATGTCGACGACTGCCACGTACGACGCTTGCGACGCTATCTACCGACGACTCCGATGACTCCAACTACCGCCTCTGGAGCACCGTGTTTTGTGGCGCCATCTCCGCGAAATGCTACAGTTCCAATATAGTGCATAGTACATCGTTTCTCTGGTGCTCGATATGCTGCCCGCGGTGTGATTCGGCGTGGAATGGTCGTCTCTTTTGTACCAATCTCGTCTCTTCGCCAACCGCAAGGCTTTCCCTGCGTGAACTTGCGTGTAGGGTATCTGCTTGAGTTGTATGCCTGCAGGCTTTATTGTTCAGGTCATCGTGGGCGGGTGAATCCCTGAACCCGAGATCCCATAGGCATCTGGCTGTGCATTTTACCTTGGCCGTTATAAGGTGTACCAGTTTCCCTGCACCCGTGACCCCACGGGCATTTGGATGCGCATTTTACCTGGACGATTTTAAGGTGTACCAGTTCTCCTGCAGCCATTCTCTTGCATGGGTTTGACTGCAGGAAATTCCGGCCAACTTTTGACTTGCAGGCATTGTCTTCGCGGAATGTTACCATCCCAAATTCAATGGTGATGACTTGTTTCTCTGGTACTTGCGATCTTGTCTGCCCCGCAATTCGGCGTGGAGTCGTTGTCATTGTCTCCTCACCAGCTGCACGTCGTCTGTCTCTGTAGGATTTGTGTGTAGGGCTTTTGATTCAGTCTTATGCCTGCAGGCTTTATTGCTCGGGCCCGCGTGTGCGGGTGAATTCCTGCACCCGTGACCCCATAAATGTTTGGCTGTACATTTTACCTTGATGGTTATGAGATGTACCAGTTTCCCTGCGGCCATTTTCTTGCATGGCACAGGCCAATGTCTGTAGTATTCTCCCTGCTTGCAGATTCATCCTCCAATTTCGTCCTCATTTCTGGTATAAATGTGTATGAGATTCTGTCCGAGCTGACTGTACAGTGTAACGATAGAATTGTATGTCCACAATGTTATAATAAACAGTTTATCTGAAAGCTGAATGAACTAGTGAACTCTTGCTGGATTGAAATTGGCTCCGACCGGGAAGCTGTATACACTTGGGATGGTTTGTGTTCGGAAAGTCAGGCATTTGCATTGTGGACTGCTAGTCTGATCAAAATGGGAAAAGCACCATAGAATCGAGAACGGGGTCACCAGAAGTCCAGAGATGGCAAGAGGCCGAACTGTGCCTTCCAAATTGAAAATGCGGGAAGTCAAAATTTCATTTTCCAAGTTGATTGTCGATTGTGAGGTCAATTTCGAACGAATACTTATCTCACTCAGTCAATTCTCGAACTTGATTGTGCTTGTGCCAGGTAATAATGGTGGAGGAAGAGGAGGATCTAATTAACTGTATGGTCTCAAAGAGGAACAAGTGGTTTGCCGTACTAATACATGTTGATTTTCGAAGTCGATTCTCCCGGAGTTGCGAATGTGGACCAGAAACAGGCGATCCGACTCCATTCTGCTCTGAAAATGGACCCATTTATTCATGTAGGTAATGTCAAGACTTGCTGAAATCTGATAGAACTCTATCGGGCACAGCGACCAGACGGGCAAAATTTAAGTAACTCTGGTCTTTGTTCAGAGTGGTAATACACACAAGACAGCATACTAGTGGTTCAAGCAACTATGCGCCAAGAGGGATGCGTGAAAAGAGCACAGAGACTCTTCGAGTTTCGGGTTGGTTCGATGAATGATTTCGAAATTCAGCTGGATATACTGCGACATTTGGAAAGAGACTCGAGAGCCAGAGTGCCAGTGTACTCTGTGGGGCGCGGCGGATGTCCGATGAACAGCAAGCAAGTATTTAAAGTATCTTGGATTATCGACCGATGATCAATGCAGCCGGCAAGTCTGCTGGTAAGATCCTTCAGGGTAGGGAGCGTAGTATTTTGGATGCAGGTAGAAGCCTCTTGGTGAAGACGTGCAGGGAAGTGGTTGCGGCGCTCTGGCTGCAGTTAATGCACATCACTGTCAACAATTATGTGCAAGATTTTATCAGCAAGACAGGCCAAAATTGTCATTGCTACGAGTTGCGCCTTGAGGGTATTGAGGAAGGAAGAGGATCGACGGAAATTCCGTGCACTGAAAAACGTGCATGTCCATCCGGGTGTCCACCGCCGCGGCGGTGGATATCTACCATCAATTGATCCCCATACCTTCAAGTATTTGCTCTTTAGACCCAATCCACCTGATTGCGCCCAAATCCTCAACGCGGATCTGAGTTGTCGACGACGGTGTGCATCCAGAGGATCGTCGTAGGCTATTTTTATCTTGAATGGGGCATGCGGGGGACGCGGGATGCGCGCGTCAATCCACTCGACTGGTTCCACATGTTCTGATCTTGGGCGCAATTGTTTCAAGATATGCCAGCGCCACTCGCTGTTCAGCCTGTGAACCGCGCGAGTATGATATCCCTCCCTCCCCCCAACTGGGTCAGTCACCGTCCGCGCTTCGACCGCACTCGACGCGCTTCCAGCGGCCGCAAGTTAGATAAGAAGACTTGAAGGAGTAGTGAAGCTGCCAGATCCAGGGACTGAACGGGGACTCGGGTTTGAGCGGTCGCGTGCCTCAGGAATGATGAAAAAGTTTGTGGACAAGAAGAGGTGGAGGTGTTTTGACATCGCCGTCACCCGCGATCAACATGTGGATCCTTCTATTACGCTGACAGTCAACATATAAAAGAAGACCATGAATCTGCAAGTTGCCAACGATGCTGGTCCTTTTCTCCCTCGTCCTCGCTGTCGGCGCCGCTGCCCAGTCCATCTCTCCTTCCGTGCAGCACGCTAAACGCCACTCTCTTCCTGCTGGCTGGTCTCGCGTCAGACGACACTCTCCCGATGCCGTTCTCCCCCTTCGTTTTGGGCTTGCTCAGCCCAATGCCGACATGAAGTCTCTTGAAGCTCTTCTCAACGACGTCTCGCACCCGGATTCTCCCAACTACGGTAACCATTGGTCTGCTGGACGCGTCGCGAAGCACTTCGCGCCCACTACGGAGTCGGTGAACACCGTTGTGTCTTGGATTTCTGACAGCGGCGTTGCTCGTGAGCGTGTACGCGTTAGCAAGACGAAGGGTTGGGTAATGGTCAATGCTACCGTCGCAGAGGCCGAGGCTCTGCTCAACACCGAGTATCACGTCTACGCACACGACTCCGGCAAAGAGCACGTCGGTGCGTCCTCACTTTGTCTATTCATTCAGACACCTCCTAACTCCCGCCAGCTTGCGACGCGTACCATCTCCCCGCCCACATCGTCCCCCACGTCGAGGTCGTCACCCCCACCATCGACTTCAACGCCATCCTCCGCCGCTCTGCATCCCCCACCGGCACCCACATCCGCGTCGGCGAGCCAGGCTTCGGCACCGTCAACCCCGTTATGAAGAGCAAAATCTCATCCATCTTCCACCAGCTAGACGACTGCGACAAGCAGATCACCCCCGCCTGCCTGCGCGCATTGTACAACTTCGTCTACCCCCTCCCCCTCGCCGCCAGCCGCAACTCCTATGCCATCGTCGAATACACGCCGCAAGCGTACTTGGGCAGCGACCTTGATATGTGGTTCGCGAACTTTTCGTCGGATTTGGTTGGCGCGCGGCCGGTTTTGAAGGCGGTTGATGGAGGGGTGGTGCAGACTGATTCGAAGGGGTTCAATTTCAACGGGGAGTCGAATTTGGATCTGGAGTACGCTATGGGGCTTGTTGGGAAGCACCAACCTGTGACGCTGTACCAGGTGGGGGATCTCCAGATGGGCGCCTCTTTCAACAACCTCCTCGACGCACTCGACGGCGAATTTTGCAGCTTTGAAGGCGGCGACGACGAGGAAAATGATGGGATCTACCCCGATCCGGATCCTGCTGGGTACCAGGGTGCGCTTCGTTGTCTCCTCTTCTCAATCGCTCCTTACGCTGCTCAGGCAAGGACTGCGGCACCATCAAGCCCGCGAACGTCATCTCGACTTCCTATGGGTACAACGAGGCGGATCTGTCGCCGGCGTATACTGCAAGGCAGTGTGCTGAATATGCCAAGGTGCGTTGCGGCGATTGGACTCTTCCTCATCCTCGTATTGATACTCCTTCCACCAGCTCGGTCTCCTCGGTGTGACTGTTGTGTACTCGTCTGGAGATAACGGTGTTGCAGGTACGCTGCTTGCTTCCTCTATTCTCTTCATCTCCCGCCTTCTCCCCTTCGTTTCGTTCATCTCCGCTTGCTTTCTTCGCATCTCGATACACGTGTTCATCCCTTCATCCTTCCATCTTACTCACTCACTTACCTACTTACCTCCTCACTTACGCGACGCCGCACTCATCCCACTTCCCCCAGGTAACAGCGCCCTCTGCCTCAACCCAGACGGCACCCAAACGCGCGGCGGCAAGATCTTCAACCCGTCCTTCCCCTCGACGTGCCCCTTCATCACCTCCATCGGCGCGACGCAGGTGAACCCCAACGCGACGGTGTTCCAGCCAGAGAGCGCGTGCCAGCAGGTTATATTCAGCGGGGGCGGGTTTAGTAATTATTTCGGGATTCCTGGTATGTCACATATATTTTCGCGTTTATGGTATGTTGGGAGCTGAGTTGATTGATGGGGGGCAGACTATCAGAAGGGTGCAGTGGAGGGGTATATTAAGGCGCATTTGACGCCGTCGCCGTATCCTGCGGGGGTTTATAATACTTCTGGGACGGTGAGTTGTCTAGCTGTGGCCAACCGACAAACGTCGTCTGACTGGGTTGCTTTCGATGCTATTCCTAGAGCCGTGCATACCCCGATATCTCTGCCAACGGGTGTGTATTCTTCATCGTCTTTCTGTTCTTGGTTTCTGATTGTCATCGTCTATTCGTGTAGGGCAAACTACGTTGTCGCTGTTCGTACCTCCCTAATATCTATCTGCAGCCTTCCTTCGGCGATTAACGGTGTCACGAACAGGTTGACGGTACCTTCGCCCTGGTCTACGGCACCTCCGCCTCCGCACCCGTCGTCGGCGCTATGCTCACCATGGTCAACGACGCGCGTCTGGCGATTGGGAAGAAGCCGGTTGGGTTTATCAATCCTATGGTGCGTTCTCTTATCTCTCCCTCCTCTATGTATATAGCGTGCGGTTGATGGTAATTTGCTTGCTGACGATGATCATGATGTAGATCTACTCCCCTGCGTTCCAGGGCGCCTTCAATGATATCACGACGGGGACGAATCCGGGCTGGTGAGTCTCTCGGAGTTGCTGGTCTTCCTTTGCTGAGACTCTTCGAAGCGGCACACCTGGATTCAACGCCACGAAGGGGTATGACCCCGTTACTGGGCTTGGAACGCCTAACTTTGCCAAGTTGTTGGCGTTGTGGTTGCTCAAGTAGAAAGAAGCTGGGGGTTCGCGTGTAGCCTGCTCTGAGCTGAGATGCGTGGGCGGATGAGGATGCCGAAGAGAGAAAAAAAACAAAAGCAAAGAAAATGTGGATAAGGAGGGGAGTGAGGGAGTCTCGTGGACCATGGATATTGACTGGGCTTTTTGAACTCTGCCACTCTACGCCACTGACGCTGACTACATTCACTAAAGCACACACGTTGTCGTATATACGTTCGCTTGGTAGCTTTTCGGTCGTTTTAGTTTTAACTAATGTCGATGAGGACTCTTACTCGTCCGTTGCTCGTCCGGTGGGGTGGTCGAATGCGATGGTTTTCTTCCCATTCGACGCGACAAACTGCCAGTGGCAGGTCGCGATCGCCGATTACGCTGGGGCGTCAACGGGCTCAATCCATTGGCTCAGAATCCTTGTCTTTTCTTAAGCTTGACTTACCAAGCCAGCTTGATCATGGACACGCGCTACAACTCGATGGATCGAGCCTCGATTTCTTTTGAAGCGGAAGATTTTGGCTTCTGGCATCCATATTCAGACTCTTTGTTGATCTTGCTCATATTCCTTCATTTGTTCACTGGTATTACTTCATTTGTTCACTGGTATTATCAACTCGACTCGACTATCCCTGTATCCACGGGATTTGGGGTGGGCATGAAACGAGAAACGGCTCACCGATGCAGAATAATGAATCTCTGATATCCATGCGCTTCACAACTTTTGGAAAAATAAAATGATTGTACTGTAGGTATAAACGAACGATTATTTGAATGACCGTTGTCCAGATGAAGCGGACGGAATACGAAGAAAATCTATTATTAGTTGTATCATAGTTTGAAACCACCAGCGAGTCCCATAACGTTCTTGGGGTCGACCGCATGTTTGATTGCCTTCAATTTCTGCACATTCTTGCCATAGAGCAAATTCAACGGCGTATCGTCAAGCGCATAATTGGGGTAATGCAAGTCGGTAGCGAGACTCTGGCCTTGCTGGATCGCAAAGGCCTGAATCTTATCGGACATGTTGCGCAAGGCAGCGTGCGCGTAGGCGGTGTCGGCTGGGTCGGACCAGGTGATCCAGGGGTTGGAAGGAGTGACCGGACGAGCGACGGAATGCTCGTAAGCGGAAGGCGTGGCATGTGCAAAGGCGTCGAGGAAAGGCTCGACACCGAGCAATACAGAGGTGAAGGACTTGTTGGCCGCCTTGCCCGCAAGCCAGGTCGCGTTGAGCTGCTCGTGAATGAAATCGAGGACTGGGACGGTGTAGTGAACGATGGGAACGACATTGGAGAGTCCTTTGGCGGTGGGATCGCTGATAGTCAAAGTTATTATGATAATTCAATAATTGTATTCAGTCTCAATGGGATTACGCACGGATTAAGCACGGTACTCAAGGCGATGAACTCGCTGAAAGAGCCTGAGGTGACGATGCTGGCAGATGTTGCTGGAATGTCGAAGAATGGTTGATAGACTGCAGGCATCTGGTTACCTTGCCCATAGAAGAATATAACTTCCCATCCGGGCTGAGGAATCGTGATTTAGTTCACATTGTCTGAAAAACCTGATGAGCAAATTTACCGCAGGACCAGTGACAACTTGCGCCGCAGCGAGCTGGGCTTTGATCTCGGTATTGTTGACACTGAAGTCCGCTAAAGCTTGAATAACAGCAGCGTTCTGTTCAGCTCCATAATTTACAACGGCACCCTGAGACTCATGTCAGAACTTGACAAGGTTCAATTGAGTCGAATGAAACGTGCCCAGATACTTGGTTGCGAGTGTGCCTTCAAGGTAAATTTGGTGACGATTCCAAAATTGTTCAACCCTCCTTTCATAGCGAAGAAGAGATCGGGATGAGAATTTTCGGCCACTTGAACGGCGGTGCCGTTTGGCAGGACCATATCAAGTGAGACGATGTTGTCGACTCCAAGACCATACTGGTTGGTGACCCAACTGTAACCGCCGCCGAGGACAAGACCGACACCTGAGCAAAGCAATTCAATGAACGTACAGATGACCCCCCTGAAAATAGTACTGACCGACACCCGGTACACGACCACCGACAACCGTGATATTGAGCGGGTCCAATTGTTTATATACCTGATCCCAGGTCAGACCGGGCCCGATTGAAACCGTTTGTTTGGCTGCGTCGTAAGTGAGGTCCGTAAAGTTGGTCATGGCAATTTGTACACCCAGAGTTGAGCTGAAGCCAGGATTCGTAGCATGACCCCCCGAACTTTTGATCTGGTGGGGTCCATTGTCAGCTCATGTAGATATGTATACATTATAATATGCAGTGAATCACTTACAGCAAAAGGGGACCGAACGTTATCTCGGCCGACTATTTTCATCTGTAGACAATATCAGTTTAGTAGCTACCGAACATCATGAACAAGATAGAACATACAATCGTGGAAACGTCCGAAACCGTAGTTGGTTCAACGCTACAAGTTGAATTCTGACTGCTGGACAGTTGGAAATGAAATATGTCGGCCGCATATCTCTGGGAGCCTGTTACGAACGAATTATAAGCAAGTAACAAACTGTGCGCAGAGCAGTAAATACTGACCAGGGAAGAAGACTTTCTTCGGAAGTGCTGCGTGTAGCAGACTACAGGCCTTTTGAGCACTGGTAGTGAGACCGCTGACAGCCGCAGGGTTTAGAATAAGGAGAGATAAGCTTAAAAAGAACGTTTTCATCTGGAGACGAACGGTGAGTGCTCTCGTCGGCTTGTCTTCACTTTTATACGTTCTTGAGGTTGTTGAAACAGATGGTACAGCCAATGCCGGTCAGTTCAATTATTCCTTAGTCTATTTGCACCGGAGTCTAGGTTGTAAGCGAGCAGATTTTATCAAGTTGGGTTTGGCTTGTGCCCTGTACCGCCTTGGAGGAAAGGCGCTAACAGTTAGGGACGACAACTGTCGATGTCGGTCCCTCCGGCTACGGATATGACCTAAAGTTAGGCGGTTGTCTCTTGTAAGAATAGACAACGATCTGAATACGAAGGCCGTCGACGCGTCGTACCTTTAGTTTGTTACGGTGATACGAGGTTGCGCACAAGAATGTCATTGATTACTCTTCAGCATGCTCGCAGTTATTTCCAAGCGGAAAACAGAGCTCATTCTGCCCCCATTTTTCTCTTGAATTTTCGCATTGTTTCATTCATATCCATTCGGATTGGGATCTCGGAACGACGGAAACATGGTCTGGAAGGGGCTCAGCGGCCAAATGTTGGCGGAACAGTACCAGGAATTTCTGACCTTGTTTCTGTCGCTAATTCCGCCTGCAATGAACTGTCTCTGTAAGCGGGGGGGTCCGACAAACGTTTCAGACGTGGTGCCGACATTGGCGAGAGATTGAACAATGATAAGAGTGTCAATATTGCCAGTGTTCAATGTCAGTGATGCCATGTCGTCGTGAAGGAGGCAGCTCTCAGAACTGCTTACTTGGCAAGTCATGTCAGTTGAGGATTTGCGATTTCAAGGGAATAATTGCCCACCAACAGGGTTCTTTCAGCGGACAGAAGATAATTCTCCGGCGTACCGGGGTTTTTTTTTCGTCCGCCCATAAACCACAAATAAATCTAATACACCGATACGGGAATTTCACGTCTGCGTCGGGCATCTCCAGGGGCTCTGTAAATGAGTATTACCACGGATTTCACGGGAGAGAAGTACCAAGCTTTGAATACACCGTCTGACTCGCTAGAGTAAACTTGTTATCTGTGTTCACGCCGGGAATTGACGCCGGATACCGAGCAGGCACACCGTCAAGCCTTCAAGGACACTTCAAAGCACCTCGGCCGGCTTAAGACTTCAATTGTGAGGTCGCCGGGGCTGCGGGACGCTCATGCGAAGGATGGTCGCCGCGGTGGCGATAGCGATATATTTTTTCAAGTTGAGGAGCCGATATGATACGAATTTTCGGCGGCCGAGTGCCCAGAATATGAAAAGTTGAATACAAAAATGCCGCCGGTAGGTAGGTAGGTAGGAAACCGAGATTCGAGCATAAAGAGCAGCACCGTGACGTTGAGTCATTATGTGATTTATTTCGGCAACGGAACGCCCCGAAGGGGTATCGGGTATCAATCAAGTCTCACGGTTCAACTATTACGGCACGGAAAATGGTTTCAGTGGTTCATTCTTGGTTCATTCGATTTATTCTCAAAACTTTCGAAAATTCTATAGTACGAGATTGTTCTTATAGTTAATTTACCGCCTACTGTATCTTCTGTATCCAAAATCATTCATTGAAGGCCACTGAGTCAGCAAACGGGACTTTGAGCTTCACAACCCGAGTGTTCTTGACAGTATGGTTTTCTTTGCCGAAATATCTCTCAGTCGCGAAGCTCCATCTATCGGAAAGCCATCAGCGCATTAAGCAGAAGAAAACACAATGAGCATACTCGTCATTTCCACGGACCCAGTCGCCAAAGGCATCGATGACTCGGACAGCATCTCTGGAATAAACCACATCACTGCGAGATGCGAGGATCCGTCTGGATTCTTGGAGCTGTGTCGTCAATGCCTCGCAGTAACCGCTCAGAAAATCGATGGCGGTCTGGAGATCGACACCTTTGGACTTCATGATGACTGTGACCACATTGGCGCCACCGTGTCCCTTGGATTGTTCCATGTTGTAGGAAAACAGATCCTGAATGAGGAATTGTTACCAATGAGGACGCAACAGACGCAACAAATTGTGAATACTTACGTTGGTCCAAAAGACGAGGTCCATGGCCGCATTGTAGCCACTGATGAAGACAGGGTCTTCGTGTACATGTTGAGGAAGATCAAGGCCAACGCAGTATTCCACGAGATCGAAGCAGGTACGGACAGCGCTGGTTTCACGACGGAACGCGACATATCTGGAGATGTCCAATACCTCTTTTTTTTCGCGAAGAACCGCCTCTGTTCCGACGAGCGTGACGTAGGAGCAGAAGTTATCAATAAAGCGGCGAGCGACGTTGGGCCCGGCTCTGTCGATATGGTTCTGTTTGAATCTGAACAATGATGATTAGTTTCAACACGGCGAACAAAATTCGAAAACCAACGATTTCATCATGCGAGCAATCCAAGAACCGTCATCGAAGTCTGGCTCCCGAAGCGCACGAGTAACAATTGTAGCGGCGGCAGTAGCTTCTGCTCCGCTGACAGAATCCGTGAACTCGTCGTAGAGCCAAAGAATGTTGGTCTGGCAATGGCTAGAATTAGAGAAGTAACAACGGCTACGGCATACATACCAAATCCATGGTGGCTCTAAGTCCAGCTTCTGCGGCGTAGGGGAAGCAATACGAGTTGGAAAGCTCGAAGTTACAGTGGTTCATGAAGGCGCGCATCTTCGGGCCGCAGACAATGTCGGAATATTGGCCGATCCACTCCCGAGACGCTGCGCGAGCCTTGGAGAAGTTGGCGTTCAAGCCATTGTCGGGGAAGACAGAAAATGTATCATTGAGTTTGGGGAGGCGAAAGGTAGGTTGATCAAGAACGGGAGACATTGGGAAAACGAGGAGGTAGGGTGTTAACTGAGTAATACACTTATAACTTCGCACTTGAACAAAACTTGGAGTTGTGTCATCAGAGATTTTGATGATACCCTGCGCAGGGCAGCGTTATCTTGCGCAAAATTCTTTTTGCCCCTGTTAGGACATCAACATCAATGGACGAGCCAACGTCGCTTAGTACATTCACATCTCACCGATTTCCCCAAGGAATTTCTGGGGCTTCAGCATGCAGAGCACGGGAATATCCTCGCCGAGGGGCTGTCCGTCCGGACTGCGAGAAGAATTCAGATAGGCCAACAACTTCTTAGCCGCTTCGCACCTGGTTCCTGTTTAACTGTTAGCAATCATTCAATTGGGTTCGCGAAGAAAAATGGTAACAATACATCGAATCTTGATATGGGGGTCTCTGGTGTCCGGGTTGATTTCTACACCAGATTCACGGTAGAAGTAGATACCGTAGCGGGACCGTGCCATGTAATACTACCTACCTGCCTACCGTCGACAACCTTGTGAACTCACGTCCGAGTTAGCTCATTTCCGGTGGCTCCGGGCTTCCGGCAGACTGATGCTGGTGATAAGTCTGTCAATAGCTTCAAATGTCACCAGTGGGAACCTTGTAGGTAGCCTTTTTCTCACCTTGTTCTCTATCAGGAAGACCACGAAGCCCTTGGGGATGTGTTCCGACATTGAATTCGAGTGGATATGTCTGAGAACGCGCAGACCGACTCAACCGACTGCTTCATGCACAGGTACACCAGCTTTAACCGCATTAACCCAAGATAGGTTCATATTCATGACACCGGGACGCACTTTGAGCCAGATTAGCACAAACATTCAACATTTGATCTTATGTACTCATCTCCATTTTCCGGCCAATCCATCATAGTCGAGTTATTTTTCCTTAACAAGCGCTGACTTGGTCTTCATCGGAGTCCGAGTCTTGCAACGCCCCTCATGTTTTTTGGAACTACGGAGCAACAGGTCATAGCGGTTTCGGCGTTCGCGCTACTGACTTGGCTCAGCCTGTTTCGCAAGAAGAAATTCACGACGCCACCGGGTCCTCCAGGATGGCCTCTCATTGGCAATATGTTCGATTTACCGAAGAAGGAGTCCTGGAAGGCGTACTTGGAGTGGTCGAATAGATACAGTGAGTTCAGTCATTCTTCTTGCTTGCTCGTCGCTGAAGGCTATGAGAGACAGCGATGTCGTCAGCATGAAGCTCGCTGGAACTCAATTCATCATCCTGAACTCCGCGAAAGCCATTCAAGACTTACTCATCAAACGGTCCAACATTTATTCGGACAGGTAAAGCAGAGTTTTCGTCCCCCGTCCTATGGCATTGAGGGAAGCGCCTGCAGACCGTATTCCACCATGATCATTGATCTGTACGATTCCGTTGGAGTGCTATTTCTGTCGCTCTTGATTAACTTGGTGTTTAGCATCGAGACAACGTGGTTGATTGTATTCATGAATAATAACGATCGCTGGAAAAGTTAGTTATTTCTTTTCTTCATTCTCACTGTACATGTCGCTCACCTCTCTTCCTCAGTTCACCGTCATCTCTTCAAACGAGAATTCGACAGTCCAGAGGCATCTGTTGTGAACAAGAAACACGCGCTTCAAGCTTCTAGACGACTCATTAACAGGCTTCTCACCAGCGAGGATCACGAAGGAGAACTTCGATTGTATGTTGAATCCTTGTTTATTTGAATACCACCCTTGTTGACGATTTCACCAGGGCCGCCGTTGACTCGATCTTGTCTATAACCTACGGCATTACTCCGACGAGTTTCGAACATCCATTCATCAAAGTGACCGGAGAAGTCAACGAGATCTTCGCAGATGTCGCTCGGGGAGGATACTTGGGTTCGCTTTATTTTTGTGTCCGAGCGCAGGTTGATTGAGTTTGCATAGTGGATGTCTTCCCTGCGTTGAAGAACCTGCCAAGATGGTTACCGGGTCTTGAATTCCACGAAATCGGCGATCGAGGGCGAGGACTTGCTCGCGATGTTGTTCAAGGCCCATATAAAGAAATTCAACGTCAAGTGGTGCGCTCTTATTGTACTCTCACCTATAGGTTCTTTTAATTAACTCGACGTGTTTAGAGCAAAGGCACGGCTGGACCATCCGTAGCCTCACGATTCATTTCTTCCGTTCAAGACGGCGAGACGATGCAGCCAGGAGAAATCGATGCCATGCGCAACGTCCTTGCCAATGCTTATCTTGGTGAGCCCTCTCCGCAAAAACATCCCACCCTGACTGACTTGGGTCAAGCTGGCTCAGATACTGTGAATTGATACGATGCCTCGATTTTTCCACTCACTGATTATCCCTTAGTCCATTTGCGCTCTCTATAACTTCGTCCTCGCCATGGCGTTGCACCCTGAAGTTCAGAAAAAAGCCCAGCAAGGCTTGGACGACGTTCTCCGCGGCGAGCGTCTGCCCGACTACGGCGACTTTGACCGTATCCCGTACCTGGCGGCGGTCGTCAACGAGGTTTTCAGATGGCACCCAATCACTCCCTTTGCGGTATACCACGTCACAACTCAGGACGATTCGTACAACGGTTATCACATTCCGAAGGGTGCGATTATCGTTCCGAATGCCTGGGCGATGCTGCATGACGAGAGCTTATTCGGCCCCGAGACTGGGAAATTCAACCCGGACAGATTTGTGAGGGAGGATGGGACGATAAACTATGAGCTTTCCGCTGTCGACATGGCGTTTGGATACGGAAGACGGGCTTGTCCTGGACGAGGTGAGTGTGCGTTCAAATGTTTGCAAAACTTGTGACTCACCCGCTGCAGTGATTGCCCGAGACACCATCTGGATGATGGCGGCCTCCATGCTGACGGCCTATGATATCGTCAATCCCACCGACTTGGACGGCAACAAACTCACCGCCGATAGTCCATTAGAGTTTACCAATGCAATGATAAGGTATGTTCCAGAGCCCGAAGATAGCTGTTCTTGGATCCTAACTTCATGCTCCGCAGTTTCAGTCCTCCTTTCAAAGTCTCCCTGAAGCGCCGTATTCCGGAGAGCACGATTCGGGATGCTATGCCCCGTGAATGATTTTGGAAGAACTTAATACATATGCAGTCGGTAGATCATCATTGAATAGAACGTTAACTTACCGCTGTCGAAATTCTGTAGACTTGAACTAACCCCAGAGCGGACTCAAGGATGAAATTTGAAAGTAGAACGGTGACACTGTATCGAAGGTCTGCGAGAAGTTAAACAAGTCGTGGGAACAGGCACAAACGGGGCGTGGTCAGTGCATAGAAGCGGTGAAGTATGAATTGATCGTTTCGAGTCGTTCGTCGGCGACTCGGACCAAGAATTGGATGATAGCAATGCAGAGAGGAGAGTACCCTGAATAAGTAGCCAATATGATGACGGTCGTTCATAGGATGAATCTTGAAAAAGACCAGCTAATGCCAATCGTGCGACGTGACAGAACACCAAGCCACTGGCTGCCAGTGAATCTTGTATGAATGCTTGATGAATGCAGATGAATGCGCAAGTTCGCAACTTGCACTTGAAGCCCACTGGATTCGGCCTCGGGAAGAAAACGTTTCTGAGAACTTGAAGACGCCGAAAAATTCGATAGATGATGCCGAGTTTGGAGGAGGTTCGTAGATCAGATATGTAGAGCTTATTTAATTTTTCGCGTGCCCGGTTGCTTCCTTCCGGGGGGCTGAGCTGAAGCCTGAAGCCTGAGGCCTGAGGCCCGGGCCCGAAGGCTTGAAGCAGGTTGGAAGCATCATTGTCCAAATTGGGTTGTTTTCTTGTGTTTACAATCCAGCCATTCTTCACCACCCTCAACTTGAACCTCACTCATTGTGACTCATCACTCTCTGACCTGCAGGACCGCTCTAGACTCGTCACCAGTCTGCTACGCGGCGCCGACAAATGTGGCGAACACGTCGGGCGTAGCAGACTGGTAACTCTCGGGACATGCCAAAGGGCTGTCGCGGAGTTTCAAAATTCTGCCTGGTGCCGGCTATTCGCCGAGTGATGCGACTTTGTCACCGCAGTGTGACACTTCGTGACCCACCAATAGCGCAGTTGCCAATTTCTATTTTCTTTGCCATGAATATGCTCAACTGAATACATGAATATATAGCACCGATGCATTAGAATGCCATGAGGTATTTATTTGAGCTTAAATGTAATCTTTTTGAGGGAAAAGGACCTGATTGATCTTGCTCCCTATAAAATTTCAAACTCCGCGACAGCCCTTTGGCATGTCCCGAGAGTTACCAGTCTACTACGCCCGACGTGCTCGCCACATTTGTCGGCCTCGCGTAGTAGACTGGTTACGAGTCTAGGACCGCTCGAAACATTCAATTCTTCTTCAAATGCAGGAATCACGAGTCTATCATCTTCCCACCATCATCCCAAGCACAAAACACGCCGTAGTACACACAACGCCGAGAGACGAGGCCACAAAGAGCCCAAAGTCCTCAAGCTGGTGACACGAGCCCTCAAATGTGCCGGGAGATGGCTGGTCAATACAAATTTTCAAAAATTTACTTCTACTCAATAATCGACGAGTCTACGACATCCACTCCATTACGCGTGCATCCAGCCCAATTTTCATGCTGTGACACTGCAACTCGCACACGGACCTTGGAATTGTCTATTCTCACTGTACACTCTTGGTCATGCTCATTGCTTCTCTGGTCGTCGCCCTCCACGCTCTGCTCAGTCTTCCTGCATAGCTGCTTAGTCAGATAACACCGCCACATTGATGAATCCGGTGACGATCGGACTCTGGGAATCAAAAACATCAGCACATTTCCACTCTTCGAAAATCTTCTTGATCTCTTTACATCTCTGAGGCACGCACCATCGAGCGTTATTGTGTAGCCAGAACCTGGGCTTAATTTACAGTGCATTGAATTCAACGACGGAAATCCCGCTTTGCGCTGTATCGACCCTCGTCGGCATCCTGGCTACACTCCACTCGATGGTTGCATCTTACGGAAACTGGGATATAAGTTGTTCATTGAATGTTCCCACCATACCCAAGTGCGCCTCCGGCTCAGCCATTCGCAACTGCCGTGTAATTCGGGAACAGCGTGAACGAATGTCTTTCAAGTAAACAATTCTCGAACTTGTCTCAGTGATGACGTGACTGGAGTCATACCCAAAACCGGCACTATTCTGTACAGCGAGGTGCAAGGGCAAATGATTTCAAACTATGATTGAGGGTCTCGACTTCGAGCAAGGAATGCCAGGTCACAGAGGGTGCTCTGTTTTCTCCGAAATTAGGAGTTTTTCTTGCACCAGCCCTACAAATCATCGTTGAGCTCCAATCACGCACTGTTGAGTGAAGTTTCCTGAATTGCTTGCTTTTTGAGGTCACATTTTTCTGTTTTGCTTCTCACTCTTCCTTTAGTTCTACCGCGGTGCATCGGCGGATGTGATCGTGAGCTCGGCTACGGGTGGTTTGAGAAGTCCAGGGACCGTACAGTACAGTAGTGCCCCTGTATTGTCTGTTACTCCCTGGGCCCCGGCGTTCCTAAGCGGGACCGTGCCGTGTAATCTACCTACCTACCTACCTACCTGGATTAGGACACCCCCAGCCTCCTCACGTTCCTCACACTGCCCTCTGACTCTGTATAAGCATGCCCTGCCAGTCACTGTATGCAATATTCGTCGCGGCGGAGCGAAGACTTGAACTACTTGTTCTTCTCATGGCCTCCGGCCGCTCATAGGCATCTACATTCGATGGCCGTAGAGGCAAGAGAAGCCGTGTCCACCCCGCAGACGCGAATTCGTGCCTTGCGCTGTGGCCACCGCTACATCGTCTCTTGGTCATCGTCTCCGGGCCACCGGATGAGCATCCTGAAGTCAAGACGATCGAATACGATGACGTTCGACAGCCCCACCCTGGAATCGAAAGCGAAGGCGCCCGCCCGACGATCATGCACACAAAAGGTAAGCTTCTCGACTCGGTATCATATACTTCTGAGTGCCTCTATGTATGCAGTATGTCAAGCTACGTCTCCAAGTACCATAATGTGGCAGAGCTAAAATTGCTCAAACTGCGCGGTGACGCAAACGCCCCGGCTCTCTGGACATTACTCGCTCACAGCTTCGTCGATCATGCTCTCCGCCACCCTCAGTTTGAAAGATACTTTGATATTCGGGGGGAAACTTGGTGATTCGTAAGAACGTATCAAACAAGTCAGATTTAGACCTTACCTGACCATAGCATTGGTGTACTCCAAGTGACTGTCTGCTGTTAGAATCTTCCCATCCGCGTCGAGTGGATCGGTGATACTGTAAGCGGCCAAGATGGATGCAGCCATGATCCAGAGGGTGTCTCGCGCCATTACTATCAATGATCATTTATCTATGTCGAGATTCAATGCAGCCAACGAAACTCACGTCTGCCGGGACAAGCACGCCTTCCAAATCCAAACGCTAGATCCATTTCCGAAAGATCCAACGCAACGCTGCCGTCCTCCTTCACGAACCGTTCTGGAATAAATTTGTCCGTCTCTGGACCGAAAATCTCTTCGTCACGCATGAGCGCCCATAAATTAGGGATCATCATGGCTCCCTTCGGAATATGATAACCCTCGTAAGAGTCGTCCTCTGTGCAAACGTGGTAAATAGCAAAGGGAGTGACAGGATGCCAGCGTAGGACTTCGTTGATGACCGCGGAGAGGTAAGGCAACTCGGAAAAGTCGTTGAAGTCGGGAAGACGGCCGCCTTCGAGAACGGTATCCAAGGATTGCTGAGCTTTCTTTTGAACTTCTGGGTAGAGTGCCATTGCAATCGCGAAATTGTAGAGAGCACAAACGGTCTGTTGACGGCGTTACTTTTAACTCAATTTGCTTGAAATCTGGTACTGACCGTGTCCGCTCCACCTGTGAAAGAATGTCAGGATCGAATCTAACACAATAAGAGACACGATAAAGTACTCACCTAAATAAGCATTTCCGCAGACATTGCGCAGAACTTCTTGTTCGGTTTCCGAAATCGTGCCATCCTGGACTCCGGAAAGGAACCGAGACGCCACAGACGAAACTGCAGTGCCTTTGGCCTACAAAAATGTGAGTGAATGGATTTTCGGATTGTCAGCACGTACCATCTCCGCTTGGATTTGGGTATATGGTCCCATGAGCAGAGTGTTGGCCAGAGCTTTCCCCTTGGCCGCGGTCGCATGGAACTGCACGCCGGGAAACCAGGTTGGTAGATATTTGAGGAAGGGAAATACGTCGACTGCGGGAAACGTCGGTGTCAGAAGCATATCATTACAGAATTTGGATTACCGAAGTATCCTCCTCGCGCAACATCAGCGAAAATGGCGTTGACATCCTCGGGCGCCTTGATGAAAGGGTGGTTCAAGTCTTTAGGGCTAATACCATAGGTGATGGAAAGGATCGCGTCTACTGCTGCTCTGAAGAGGAATCAGACGTACGTTTGCAATGGTGCAACAATATATACGTACAATCTGAGTTCGCTCTCGTGGTCAACGCTAGTCAGAAGACGGCGCAGGAGTCGCCTAGCAGCCTGAACTTCGTGGGCCTTATTGACGGCACTGGCATCGCCCGTGTCAAATTCTCGGCGAAAGAGACGCCGATGTTCTATTGAGATGAGGAGTCAACAATAAATTATATCCAGGTGGAAAATCAAACCTCTCCATTTATCGGTATGATTCATGAAAGGAATTAGCCAAGAGGTTCCGATCCTGCAGAAAGACGTTAGTTTTTTGCAGGCGTTTGTAGTTCTTGTGATTCACAAATCGCTCAACATAGTCGAATGCGGCCTGGTCGGCTCCGTCAAGAACTCGCAATGCAATGGGAGGATATAAATAGTTAAATACCGGTTCGAATAGATGTTGGATTTTTTGACCAACAGGTCTTGAATGACTTTGGACGAGTTCAAAATGAAGAACCGTGCACCGGGGACTTTCATCGTGAGGATATCGCTGTCTGAAACATATTTTAGCCACAGTAAAACATAAAGAAACAATAGTCAGAGCGTACCATAACGTTTCGACCAGTCAAGGTATGCTTGCCAGGACTCCCTCTTGGGCAGATCGAGCATGTTGCCGATTAGAGGTAGGCCTGGCGGCCCTGGAGGTGTTGAATGCGTCTTCCGGGAACGGTTGATGCCGATGAGGAGGGCGACAACCGATACCGCGATGACGAGGGAGTCCATAGTCGAAGGAAACATAGCGGGGGAGATTCACAAGGCCCGAAAAAATTGCAGAGCGTTCAGGGAGAAGGCCCAAGGGGACACTTGATTTTTCTGACTTCGAAGCCCTTTCCGAGACTCTAAGACAGTTAATGCCGTAGACTTTGGTTCCAAAGGTGTTAGGTCCAACCAAGATCGCACAAATCACTGTTCTCACGAACATTTCCGCGAGTAATGGGTCTAGCTGACTTGAGGCGAACGTCCGCCGCTTGACTACTTGCTAAGCGCGTTACAGCGGATAACTGAGTGGATCGTTGAGCGTCAGAGGCTATCAGAGGCTATCAGAGCCTGAGGGCATCTCCAGGGCACCATCAAGTTCAAGTTCAAGTTACAATTTGCTTCCGACCTCTTCCGACAGCTTTCCGACCTTGCTTCCAAGTCAAGATCAGTATCACAGTTTCCAAATCGAGCAACCTCCAAGCAACTTCTCAACCAACCGGAGTAAACATGCGAAATGCCATCCTCTGAGGCCGCTGTAAAATCCGCTGCCGATTGGGATGTGAGAAGTAAAATTGATTTTAACCATGGAGTGCTCGGGGTCCTGCTTTCGAAAAGAATGTTGGCGGTAACTTGAAAAGTTCTGCGACTCGGAAGGCCGAATTTGGCCCGAATGGTCTAATTATGCTCCTTCGCAGCTGTTATATCGTGATTCCCGCGTGAGCGACAGGCTTTTGCCGTGTTATTCTTATCGCTATCATCCTCCGGTCGTTCAAAGTTCCCCGCAACTCGAAATGAGAACATTCCGCTAAATTCAACTTACTGCCATCAGGAATTTTTCCGTGGTCTTGCGGCACGGGCAATTGAACGTACGGGCGCTCTCTTATCTTCGGAATTTGAGCATGAGCTGCTCAATAAGAGATACGGTGTTGGTGGGTAATGACTACTAGACCTTCCAGATAGTATGTAACACACTCGGTAATAATCAGTATTCATGCAATTCAATGTGTGCTTCCTGTTACGCGAGAGATAGGACTGCTCGGCAGTGTACTGCTATGCCAGTCTCAAAAATGTTCCTAGGCGCCATGGAGCCTTTTGTGAATCTGGCCGCTGTCTTGCCTCCTAAAACCGGAAACTCGGAAAGCACTGAGAGCAAGTCAGCATGCCACCAGTTTTACTCTGTTTTCTACGCCCAACTCTGATCGTTGGCCCTTGGGCTCGGTCTCAAATCAGTTCAACTCGAACTCGAACGTTGGTTGAAACGTATGGAGTAACCGGAATTGAATCATCGCGAAGACTATGCCACGAATTCTTTTTTCACCTTTGAATACGGATCGGAGACGTTTGGATTTGGAATGAGTGTATAACACGCATAAAATCCAATCAGTACTTCACTGGCAGTAGATCCATAAAAAGACACGATTATTACCACGTACGGACAACCGGCAAGAACGGCCACGACTTCGATTTCTTGTGAATTTTTTTGTGCCTCAATTGCTTGATGCTTGATGAAACGGTGGATAGCGAGAGTGGTTCAACGACGGTTTAACGTACATAAGGGTCAATCTGTCATCGGATAATTGACGGGCGTGATTGGCAGCGGCTACTTAACACTGACCCGGGACCAACTTGGAGTCGCCGCTCACAGCTCACTGCAGAGATTGCAACAACCGCAAGTCGGAGCGTCCAAGGGACTCAATATAGCCATCAGAGGCTGGATATCAACGCCATTCGTAGCGACTCCACGGCCTCCGGGAAATTAGCTGTTTTTTTTTGCTCTCCGTCTTGATGTCTCCCGTAAATGATATAGATGTTATCATTTCTTCTTGGGTTTCTTACAACTTTCACCACAGGATGAGCTTCTGGGGATGGATGTACGACAGAGTACACGAACCATGGGAAGATTCTCGGACCGCGCTTGCGTAGACCGGCACGTTGACTGTATAAACCAAGGGACCAACCGGTACCGCCCTAACTCCCCAATCTACTGCTCACTTTCTTCTGCTGCATAATGGGTTTCTTCGCTTCTGCACCTCCCGCACCGACCCCTCTCGGACGCTACAGGGCTCTGTCTAAGCATGCTTCCATCCATGTCTCGCCGCTGGTTCTGGGAGCCATGAGCATCGGTGACGCCTGGTCTGCCATTGGTTTCGGATCGATGGACAAGGACTCTAGCTACAAGCTCTTGGACGCTTTTTTCGAGGCTGGCGGCAATTTCATCGATACCGCGAACAATTAGTGGGTTGATCTCTCGCTTTGGCCGCCCACCGATCTAACCCGGAAACCAAGTCAGAACGAGACCTCGGAGATGTTCATTGGTGAATGGATGGAATCGCGCGGCATCCGAGACCAGATGGTCATAGCTACCAAGGTACTATCTTGTCTTCGTATAATGACGTCTATTTCTTACTTCTTCCACAGTATAGCTTCAACTATAAGCTCGCGTCTTCTGACATCAAACTCAAAGTCAACTATCACGGAAACAGCAACAAATCTATGCACTTGAGTCTCGACGCCAGTTTGAAGAAGCTTCGAACTTCATACGTCGATGTGTTCTATGTCCATGTCTGGGATTACGAGACGTCAATCAAAGAGGTCATGGATAACCTGCACAGTCTTGTCGTCTCCGGAAAAGTTCTCTATCTGGTCTGTTTCCGTAGCTGTCCTGTTTGCTGTGAAACTGAAACGGCGTTCTTTCGGCCAGGGTATTTCCGATACCCCTGCTTGGGTCGTTTCACAGTGCAACCAGTACGCCATTGATCATGGCAAGACTCCGTTTGCGGTGTACCAGGGCAGCTGGAACGTTATGGACCGTGCCTTCGAGCGCGACATTCTTCCCATGGCTCGCGAACACGGTATGGCGCTGTGCCCATGGAATGTTTTGGCCAGCGGCAAGCTTCGCAGCGACGCGGAAGAGGAACGACGCGAAAAGAGCGGGGAGATGGGTAGAGATATCAAGATCGACGATAACGGCTGGAAGCGCACTCCTCAAGAGAAGACGATGTCGAACGCTTTGGAGAAGGTGGCAAAGGAAGTAGGCGTCGAGGGCAGCGTCTCCGCCGGTGGGTACTGTTGTCTTCGCATCAATAGTCGCTGAATATTCTTGCAGTTGCCATCGCTTATCTGCTCCACAAGGCGCCGTATGTTTTCCCTCTGGTCGGGGGCCGCAAAGTCGAACATATGAAGGAAAACATCAAGGCGCTTACTATCTCCCTTTCGCCTGAGCAGATCCAATACCTGGAAAGCGTGACTCCATTCGATGCTGGATTCCCTCACACTATCACCGTATGTCCATCGTCTTCTAATGAATTGGAACTGTATTCACTCAGAAACTACAGGGCAACGGTTCGCAGCCCAATGGCATGTTCGCGATGGTTGCCGAAACCGACAGAGTTCCTTTCCAGGCGCCCATCGCCCTTCGGAAATGACTGAGCTCACCGCCGCTAGTGCGACGGAAAAAGTTGTTGGACTTTATAGCAATGCTATTCCCTTGTTGTTCCGTTTCTGCTGAATGAATTAGTTGCATCGTCTGATGTTGCCTGAGGATTCTATTGTCTGTCTCGCCTCTGAGTCGCCGTCGAAGATACTTGTCGTCGATATATGCTCCCAGTAACGAATTTTGCACCGAATCTTAGTCGCGGCGGGCTGCATTCGAACTCGAACTTGAGTTCGACAAGTGTTGCGGCTCGACTCCGAGTCGGATTTCAACTCAGTTGAAAAAATTCCTGGAGACTCCGAGACCTGAGGAAACACCTCGGTTGGTGCTAGCTGCCCCGCCCGACGCCAAAAGCGCCGTGCAGCACATCTAAGTTGAAGTTGGTGGATAAAAATTCATAAAACGGCATCCGGGCCGGACCGAGACTGTTCACACTTTTTGCTGACATAACTGCGATTTGCAATGCTGCCAGCTGGCCCTTCCCTCCAACCACCAACAGCCTCCAACCCTCTCCAACCTGAATCTCCGTTTGGGCAGTATACCCCTCAAGCGTATTTCGGAAGTGACCTGAATCTGCAGTATCTTTCGATCTTCTTCGTTGGAATGCGGCGGCTTGGACTCTGTGGATACTTACGAGCATTCACTGGCAAAGTTAGAGGCACAAGGTTCCAATCTCAGCGGTGGCTTGGACCCGAACCTGCATTTCGAATATCCTATGGCGCGCTCGTTACTGTATCAGGCTGTCGAGCTTCAGAAATAGATGTGCTGGTCTTGTTGATACTGCGGCCTGCCAGCGTGAAGCGGTCCTGCTTTCCAAATTCCCTCGACGGACTCCGTCCCACCTGCGAAGGCGACGGTAACATTCGTAACATTCCGACCTCGTAATGATACAGTGAGATCGATCTTTTGCCTGGCTGCACTGCGCGGCAGTGTCGAGTATGCCACTGGCATGACGAGGCGGTCTACACTCATTCCTCTGGAGATAACGGCGCAGGCGCGCTCGATCATTCGCTTTGCATCTCATCCATATAACTTGTCTTCATGGCACCCGAGTCACTCTTGTTCTTGTCCTTCAACCTACTGCCAGAACCGCGACCTCTCTCTCTACCCGGACCGCTGCCAAAATCGGGCGACACAATCTCTTAGACTACATCGGCGCGACACGGGTGACTCCCAGTCCTGCCAGCAAGGTGTTTGCAGCGCAGTCTGCCTCCGCCCCCGTCGCCGGCGCCATGCGATCCTGGGCCTAATAGCACGCTGCTCCCTATATTGCGTCGAGTATTGGTATCTTGACGCGATGCAGCATGTAGATAATGCTATGG
Organism: Favolaschia claudopus; assembly: GCA_037176885.1. Lineage (NCBI taxonomy): Eukaryota > Fungi > Basidiomycota > Agaricomycetes > Agaricales > Mycenaceae > Favolaschia > Favolaschia claudopus. Next base: position 2,021,909 of record JAWWNJ010000010.1, on the reverse strand, counting down.
CCCCCGGGCCGTCACTATGCTCGGCACACCATCGTCTTGAATCAAAGACAGTGAGTGAGACTGGTGGATGTGATCTTGGTGTAAGGCGTGAATGGTACAGCGAGCAGACGATGATTGAACTCACAACATATTCGCTAGCCAGTCTTGACCGATGCAAGTGACGCGGTTCAATGGTTCAACTGGTACTATCAGACCGCTATGCTACACAAAAGAGACTACAGATTATGTTTCGGACGACTCCAATTCTTCTCCCTCATCTTCATCCTCTTCCTCTTCGTCGTCATTGTCATCTAAATCTTCCATGCTGGCGTCCAGATCTTGTGTCGAGTTCTCGCCCTCGCCTATATCTTCCCCAACCGAGGGAGGCCCATTAGACGGCGCCGAATCAGATCCGTCGTCGTCGTCATCGTCGTCTTCCTCCTTGAAATGGTTAGCGTTGTAGACAATCGGATGTTCGGATGAGCTCGACAACGCACATCATTCTTCTCCTCCTGCTGCGTCAGATTCCGCCCCATAGGAACCAAAGTGCCAAACCCCCGACTCCGAATGAAGGTGTTCTGCGGTGGTATCAGCAGGGGAGGGGGGAAACCGTAAGCTGAAAGGACCGACTGTCAACTGACCATGTCTTCGAGTTCATTTTCTTCGTCACTGAGATCATCCATCTCTCTTGATAGATTTCTGGACGCATTGAGTCGGCCGTAGGTTTTTCCCTGGAGCGGAAGGGGCGCAGGGTCAATGCCGGGAGCTCTGGGAAGGAGTCTCGGGAAGTGAAGCGGGCGGGGAAGGATGGTGGCCGTGGCCACCGACATGGGAGAGGATAGGCGCGAACGCGTGCGGTCACGGTCCAGGCCACGTGTCAAGGGATCAGCGGATCAGCGGTCACTTGTCTTTTCCCCGGATTGAATTGGAAACTCTTTCCTCCGTTCGCAACGACGTCAACGACGACGATAACCAAACGATAACCGCGCCAGTCTCTAGCTCTCAGGTCTCTCTTGCCGTCAATTAGCCCAGGCTCAAAAGTCTTCAAGTTTTGTTGACGGGGAGGGTCTTCAAAGACGATAAGTATGCTGCCCCAAAGTTTCCAGGCTGCGCATCCGAGTCTCCGAGCTCTAGTGCAAATTCAAGTTCGGGATCAGCGCCGGACCTCAGCCTGTGAAAATAAGCGCCAAACGGGAACTTGAGGTTGGAGCGCATCACAGAGTTGGCCGAGATCTCTCAGACGCAGACTAATACTTTTTTGAACTACACCCGTCGTTTGTGCTCTTCCTTTCGCACTGCTAGCAGTATTCAAGACGAGGCTGGGCTTTCGTCTGCACCGCCAACCTTCTGAACCTTCCCTCCGCCAACGATGCGTCTTCTACTATTCGGAGGCACGGGCGCAATGGGCACCCTCCTTGCCCGAGAATATCTCTGGGTCTACCGCGGCAGTAGTCTCGTTATCTATGTCCGGGATCCTGCCAAAGTTCCTCAAGACATAGCAGAGGATCCTAATGTCGTGATCGTACAAGGAGAGCTGGACGACATGGACCGGCTTTCTCTAGCCATGCACGGCGTGGACGCAGTGATAACTGCTTTGGGACCCACTGGTCGCAAAGGTCCGTTCTACCCAAGCAACACTCCCATCGCCGACGCCTATATACGGATAATGGTGATCTTTGTTGTCTTTATTCCGGACTTTGCAAGCTATATAATCGTATATTCTAGGTGACGATGAAAGGCCACGGTGTACGGCGTCTAATCGCACTCACCACACCCTCCGTGCGCGACCCGGAAGACCAATTCAATTTGCCTATGGCCTTCTTACGCAAGACATTCGCGACAATCGCCCCCAACGTCGTCAAAGACATCATTGCCATCGGACGCGTCATCCGTACGCAGCGCGAGGAGCTGGACTGGACCATCATCCGCCTAGCGCTCCATTCCTCCGACCACAGCGATCCAGAAAACAACTGCGAAGTCGTCGCTGGCTACATGGGCGACGGGAGGACGAATACGTTTTCATCGCGCCATGGTGCTGCGGCGTTCATCATCCAGGAATTGGACAGGCGGGAATGGATATGGAAGTCTCCCATTCTGAGTAAGCCCTGATCCTCCCCCTTTGCAGTCGGTTCGGTCCGGCTACTTCCTCGATGTCTCGACGCTCGACTGACGGACGTGTGTAGGCTGACTTGATTTCCTCCCTGCCTACGAATCCTGGATCCCCTCGGTCCCATGTAGCATAGCTGTAGTATACGACTGGGCTGGGCAAGCGCATTGTACACATTCTTTTGTAACACATATTTATAGTGTCTTCTACGCTCGTTCCTCCCTGTAACTCATGTGTAGAGCATCAAACAACTGTAACACAAGTTTGTCGATTTCCGTAGGAGGGGGTCTTGAGGAGCGATTTCATGTGCAGGAATCCCAAGTTCGCAGGTTCTTGGCTACAACTCTGTTTGCAACGACATAACCTCATTATTCACTGTACCGTGTATTACAGAAAATCTAAGCCAATCCCTACTTGGAAGCCACGCCGCGACCCGTCACTCTTACTAGCCAAGAGTGGCAGACCAAAATTAACTTCGACCCGAATAGGGTCGAAATTGTAGATCAAACCTATCCCTGCAGACACAGAAGGCTTAGAGAGGGAGGCCACGACGTTTTCTTGGAGAGAACGAGCTGGATAGAGAGAGAATCTACGTCAACGACAGCTCTTCCGCGAAGGAGGAAGCGGGACCTACATTTATCGACGTTGTCCAGCCTACCTGCATTGACCCAGGCGTGCGTCTTGATTGGCCAGTCTGGCTTTTTCGGGAGGTTGGAGATGAGACTGAGCCCAGCGGACCAGTACATCTCCCCGCCTAACGAATCAGCTGGCACGGAAGTGGATTAGCGCGGGCCCAGTATCAAAGGTGGCTGCAAACTTACCGTTGTCTCGAGGGCCCATGCTATTCGCCCTGAATAAGCGGACGGAGGAAGGGCCGCCGAGCTGAAATCTGTCGGAGAAGAGGGTAGGTCGACTGTTTAGTCCCCATAGTAGACCGGATCGTGCGGCCAAGGAGAGTGACTAGGGGAATGCTCAGCTCAAGACGGCCGTACAGCGCGGTGAGAGACTTACGACGCCGGAGAAGAGCGGTCGGGATACTTGGGCGTGCGTTTCTGACTTGAGGAATGAGGTATCTCCGCCGAGACCAGCCATTTCGTGGAACGTCTTGAGATAGAACCCTTTTGTTGGGAAGAGCCGATCATCTCGACTATCTAATGAAAAGGTATGCGAAAGCGAGGACTTGACGGACTGTCCGGCGGCCTCTCGGATACTAGAATGCGTTAGACGAGGTCATAGGGACATACAGTACTTACCTTAACGACGCCTCGTCCTTCAAGCCGCCGATGTGTCGTAGAACAGCTTCATACGCGACTTGATGCATGCCGGTCGGTATTTGCCCGCTCTAGACAGACAAAGATTGAGAATGAGGCGCTAAACGATGCGGTATGACTGCTAACCTAGCTCACCCTGACAATAGCCTTCGCGCCTCGGATGCCCTCTTTGCAGCTCGCGTAGCTGGTGATGTCCCTCTCATGTCCAAATAGATGCACTTCGCCGTAGGTCCCGAGGTTGGACGTTAGAGGAGCGGTTAATGCAGCGTTGAAGGCCATTTTCGTGGTCGTCCCATGGGAGAGGTTCGCCGAGAACGTTTCTGCGCCTCCGAACACGTTACGGAACTGGGAAGTAATTTGCTGACGGGAAACATGAGACTTTGGCCTATAGAGTAGTGTATGCAGCGACTCACAGCGCTGCCTTCATTGTCACCGAATTCTGTCGTGGTTTTGATCATAAAGCGTCCTCTCTCGCGCGTCGTGAAAACCAGGTCAACGTCATGTTTGGAGGCGAGGGGCGCCATGGCCCGTTCCAATTTGACGTCCACGGTGCGGAATATATCCGTTCGTTTGAGGACGTCCGCTATGTGTCGTGCGGAATGTAGCGCCATTGAAAGGTCATTTTCGGCACTTGGAGGCGGAATCAAAGGGTCAATGAGGAATTTGAGGAAGGAGGGGCGTGTGTTGTGGGCTCCCTCGACGCGAACAGATGATATTTGGGAGGGAGTGGAGAGGTTGCTGTTGAGCTATTGAATGTTTTTCTTTAAAAATTGAGCGATACGCGACAAAATTGCACAACTCACGACTTCTGAAAGATGCATGACCGCCGACTCATACTCTCCCCGCAGCTTTTTCTCTATCCGCTGCTGCTGCCATGTACGAATCTTCTCGAGATCACGGTCGTCGGGCTCGAGTTCCCGGGCAGAAGAGGTATTTTGCAGAGGAGGCCGCAAACCAGACGGCTTTTTGTCTTCCATACGAGTTGATGGGGTGTATCAGGTTAGCCTCAGCTTGGACCCTCGCGTGGAACGGTCAGGACGACGCGCTTGACGCGGGGAGAAACGGCGATGAAAGTAAGGCTCCAAATATCCATCAACAATCGAATCGGGTTGTTCGCAACCATATCAGCCGAGTTCAACTTGGAAGCGCGAATTCGGAACTGCGAGGATTCTTGGGTGCTTCGGAGCTAGTAGACTCTACGCTCAGCAACATGTCTACTAGCAATTCTGAACCTCGACCTATAGTTGCCTACGTTGCATCTCTAGAACTAATGAAGGTTGGTTTCGGGTCTTGAAGTTGAAACTCAAAGAAACTTGACAGATGCCTATGTTCTGTAGGCTTCATCGCTCTTACCCTCTAACAAAAACCGGTCAACTCTTGTACACACCCTGGCTCGTTCCCTCGGTCTCTTCGCGCCAGATTTTTCTTTGACGCGAACAATTGCTCTTGTTCCGCCACAAAGTGCAGGATTCGCTGAACTCAACAGTTATCATACAAAAGAATATCTTGATTTTGTTCTAGATCCAAAAAACATGACCACAGACTCGGAAGATGCAAGCAAGACAGAATTTGGCTTGGAAGATGTGAGCGATCCGCATGTTTTTCTTCTCTCTCAATATTACTCACGGGCTCAGGATTGTCCGATGTTCGAAGGCTTGCCAGATTATGTCCGTCTTGTCGGCGGGGCTTCTCTCACCGCAGTGAAAATGCTGCGCAATCCGCGGTGCGATGTTGCAATTTGCTGGGACGGCGGGCGACATCATGCCCAGAAATCGCATGCGAGCGGTTTCTGTTACGTGGCAGATTGTACCCTTGCTCTTATGGCGCTTCGCCGTTTCACTGAGCCAAGTCCTAGCGGCGAAACATCCCGGAAAATGCGTACTATGTACCTTGATCTCGACCTCCACTTTTCTGATGGTGTCTCGCATGCCTTCCATAAAACTTCCAACACCAGTAACTCTCCTCATTTGTTGGTAGGTTATATTGCTCACAGACAGATATTTTCATCCGATAAAATCTCCTGCAGACCTTTAGCATTCATCATGCTGCCCCCGGATTCTTTCCGGCCTCTCCTCTTGCGAACCTGCCCACTCCAGACGACGATCCTTTCAGTTTGTCCCTACCCTTGAAACAAGGCGCTTCAAACCGTACCTTTGCCCGTGTATGGAACTGCGTCGAGCGCGTCCATGCCGCATTTGATCCAGACTTCATCGTGCTACAATGCGGTGTGGACGGGCTCGCTGGCGATCCGTGCGCCATATTCAACTGGTCTCTCGGCCCGGAGGAGGGCTCTCTTGGATGGTGTATAAACCGCGTTATAAATGAATGGCGGGGCAAAAAATTGCTCCTCGGCGGAGGTTTGTTATTAAGATGATGTTCGGATATCTAACGAATTGATTGATATTAGGCGGTTATGACTCTCCCAATGCTGCACGAGCATGGGCATATGTCACCTCAATAGCGGTAGGATTCGATTCATTCACGTAGGTTCGCCGAATTGATTCAGAGTAGCTCGGCAACCCTCTCTCAATCGACACCCAAATCCCAGACCATCCTTACTTCCCTTTATACGCGCCTTCATTTATACTAGAAGTCCCAGCTGGAAACATGCAGGACCAGAATTCCGAAGATTATTTACACACTATCGACAAAGCGTTCGACGACGTAGTTGCAACGATAGCCAGACGGATGACGGAATGATTGTTTCCGGGAAATATATAATGGGTGCATGGAATGTGAGCCGCTCTCTCTTTTTAATTTACAGAGTGGTGGCATTTAGTGCGCAATAAAGGACAAAACGCTGACACTGAACCCAGGGGCGATATACGAGAATCTTTTGCCAGTCGCGATAGTGCTATTTTTCGGAACGACGAGGTTTGGGGTTGTAGGCGTGTTGCTTGCGTTTGCTGCACCAGTCAATACCTGGTTTGTATATATCAGACAAGTCCGATGACTTATGGCGGACGAATAAACCTGAGCCGTCCCGGTCTTAGCAACCGATCTGAAAGGAAGTTCGAACGTTAAGTCCGCAGCGCTCTCGACGGTGTTGGAAATCTGTTCTATGATCAAGAGAACCGCTCGATTGAGCTACGGCCAAGAAGCTGCCCACCTTGATGATAATCTGTTGAGTGGATATCTTGCGCACAACACTCCAGAACAAAGTGCCATTTTGAACAGGCAGAGTGCTCGGGAGGTATTCGTCGCCCCTATTCAGACTGAAGAGCTGAAAATGAAATCAACTCGCTTCCTTGTAGCGTGCGTGCGCTGAACGGCTGAAAGACAGTACTTTTTGCACGTAGTAACTGGTTGACGGATAGACGTTTCCGGCACTACCATTCACGTTAGCGCAGTTCGATCGCATTCAAGGGCGAATGCAGAAAGAATTTAACCTACTCGAAGCTGATGAGATTCGGAGTCTACTCTCCCTTCAATGCATATGCAAGATGCAAAACGTCCACAACACTTGCCCATTGAGAGTTGGCAACATGCTGCCAAGGTTCGCAATTAGCAATATAGTGATAGAAAAGATAGAATATATGGGGGTGTTTTACGTTCAACAAAGGAGCATAGGAAGCACTAAAAACTGTTTCGAAATGTATATTCAATAACATTGAGATCAATCAAACGGCCAACATACCGATATCTGCGTTCCTCTCGAGGCCCGTCATATACGCAGCTTCGCCCGAAGCACCTACAATATATGGTCAAAGAGCGAGGCGGAAAGAAGCGATGATCTGACTCTGCATTGTGGGGAAAGTGAGTCGCCCTGTTGCTGGTGTGCCGAAAATATCGCTGGAATTCGTCGAAATGGCGGCGTATTCTCCCTGGAGCCGTATCAAACCGCTTGGAAAGAATAAGGAATTTTCAGCAGTACCTCAAAGTATGTTGTTCCATTGCGCTGAAATTCGTTAGATTGATACGCAACAGTCGCAATTTGTGTAGATACAGTACCTCAAAGCCATCGTAGAAAAATGAATTCTCGGCAAACCAAGCTAGAGTAGATCATTGGTCAATCAAATTTAAATCATCGTCGTGACCATGAGATCGAGTTAGTACATGGCGTGTTATAGTTGTGTTGATCCCAGCTCTGTGGATTGGGCGATAGAATTGGGTTGAAAGTGTTGCTTGTTGCGATGAAACCTAGACAAGGTTGAAGGTATTCGTTTCAACTGCAAAATCATCATGATGCTAGGTGTTCAAGTTCTACATACGTAGGTTCGGGAATTTTGGTTGAAGCGCCGAAACAAAGTCGTGCCATCGGTATGTGTACGTTGAGGCGGCAAAGAAATCCTGAGAGGAGAAATATGAGAGTCTATGGATTGTCTACTAGAGGCAGCACAAGTCGGAACACTCACCTCGTTTCCGACCTCCACATATGCGAGCGGATATGGATCGGGATGTCCGAGGGATGCTCTTAGAGCAGCTTATCCGACATTGAAATTTGTCCGTGACTCCGTTTTGAGTTGAAAACATACCAGGAACTGACATTTTGCTGTCGCCGATGACAAAATTTATCTACGCACACAGTCAGCTCAATAGATCCTCCTCCGTAAGCATCAAACCTACTTGATCCATAGCCTGTTGGATGTAAGGACCCAGATCGGCTTCAGCGACGCTTGTTCCACCGAGCGCGAATCCCGACCAGATCGCCATAATAGCTTGCATACCGAGATCTTCACACCAGTTGAGATAGTCCATCAGCCCAAGACCGCTATAATGGGCAGCATAATCAGTATTATTAGGTAGTAAGGTTGATCTCCAAAAGCAGCATACTCAGTGTTGATATAGCCCCAATGCCCGATACGGCCTTGTGCATCATTATTATGTACGTGATGATGTTAAGACTAGAAAGGGTATTATTCTCACCTGGTCGGTTCAACAGCGGACCGACCTGACAGAAAATAAGCTGATCATGAACACGAAATACATGTAGCATATCACCGACAGTTGCATTCCATTGCCATCGTTGATCAACGGTTTGTCCCTGGTATTATCATGATAAGTAAATGACTTGTGAGAACAGGAAACAATGGCTCACTTCCTACGAATATAAGCCCGTTTGTTGCTGAAGTATCCAAGTCAATCGACACTTACAAGATTGTTTCCACCTACAAAAATGAGATCTACTTTCAATTTCCCCCCTTCATGCATCTCGATTTTCACTAACCAGGCAAACGGAAGAAGGAGGGATGCATTTCAGCGAGTGTCTTGATGTCATGGTTAGATTTACATATACGCCTACTTCGGAAGAATCCCACCGTAGCAATATCAACCCGCATTCCGTTCGGCCTGTTTTTGAAAGTCGGAGGGAACAAAGAGAAAAGTGCAAAATGAACAATTTGTCCCGATGCCGCAGAACCGTCCAACGTTACTGTGAAGTTATTCGCAATCGAGGAAGCAGAGATGGTAGGCCTCAAAGTGACTTTGACCTCCTGCCATTTTGTGGTTTCGCCGGTGACGGTAACAGACGTGGACACGAGTGATCGTCCTGTCGCCGTTTGAAGAGCTACCTTGAAGCTACCTTTGAAGGATGACGCTTTCGCGAACCTATAGTGAAACGAAGCTGTGTATGTAGAGCCCGCGGTAACCTTGATGCCTGATCAACGAAATCAAGGTTTCATCGAAGGTAGAATAACAGAGACGGATTACCAAAGTATCCCTCGTTTCCGACACCGACAGGCCCAGTTGAGCCAGCAGGAATTGTGACCTGTAGGGAATTTGGGAGGGCAGAGGAAACAGGAAGAATATCAGCAACGACGCTGGGAGCGGCTCCGTTGATAGAATGCCAAGCGTTCAAAGCTGCTGTTGTGTCTGTACAGGTTCGAAATCAGATAATGCCCTGGATTCAACGAAAATGAACGTGCTCGGTGTTACTTGTTGGAATGCCCGATTCTGGAGCACTACAGTAGCAAGTGTTGATGAGGAGAATATTTACTACCAGAAAAACTTAGGAAGACAAACATTCTGCGTATAGCCCACCGTCTCCGCTCTGAGAAGATATCAGTGTTGATTGTGAAAGGAAATCCGAGAATATCCGAAATCATACATGCTGTTAAACAAAATTACTGTCGACCTTGGTCATTCTCGAACGAAAGTCCCAGAGTGCTTACACTGATGTCCTCGAACATTTGACCCCCTAGAAATTTTATGGAATCAGACATAAACAAGTGATTTTACATATGAACGGCAGCATACATAGCGTTGTCGGAACAGGATGACTTGCGGTTGGGCTGACAGTGACAGTAACGGCTTGAACAACAAGCGCGATAGAGGCGAAGCCCCATAATTCGAAAGCAGAGATAAGCATCGGAGGGGAATTGAGAGCTCCGAGACGGTTGCAATCTCGTCTTTTATTTCATGCGACGGTCCGAGCCCACTCCGCAACAGTGGGAAACGGAGGACAAAAAAGCCTCAGACCAGGCAGCATATTTTGGGGGGACCAATGAGTGGACAATACATGCATCTCGTGACGAGGGATAGATGGTCAGAGTTCCGAGAGTCGTTTCTCGAATGGCGCTGTCAGTCCGCTCTGTGAGCACAAGGTCCTGAAAACCATGATGAAGGAAGAGGGAGAGCTGCGGCTTTTGCCGAGTACATTGATGGTACTTACATACTTTGACAGTTTCAACTTCCCACGGTTGAAATTGAATGTTGACCTTGCGTTGAACGATGACTTGGATTAGGCCTCTTCGAGGCGGGTGGCTGAACCTGGATTCGGCCGTACAACTTCAACAAGTAGTTGAATTTCACGTCGTTGAATTCACGCCGAGGCACAAGCATTGGTCGCGCCTTGAAGAACTCACAACTTTTGGGAGGGCTTAATTTTTCGTGGATATATCCAATTTCGCATACAACGGACATGAATTTGTTGGCTTTTCTAGAGCTAGAAATACATCTCCGAGTCTGAAAAATTCTGGGCAATTGAACATGGACATGCTGTTGGATTTACTCAGGCAGCCGACGTCTCTGGAATACACCTCCAAAGCTCTTTCCCAAGGAATTCTGCAACAACTGCTATCGTAATCTGGCTTTCAAAACGGTACTATTACAGACTATTACCATTCACAGTGCATCTCTGCGCGTCTCCCGGACTTCAAGTTGTCTCGTAGTCTCTCTAAGACAGACGTACAACTTGTAGCTCGTTCCTCGCAAGTTATTGCTTAACCTTTAGGTTAGGCTACTTAGATGGGCTTGGGTTTTGTCCATCAAACCAAATACGAGACAAACAACATCTCCGTGATGTGCCGCAACGGCAATTCCGGCTTCTGACCAAGATGACTCAGATGAGTGACTGTATCACGGAACTCCTCCGTGCAGTGCCTCGCCATCATATATCATCACCGAGTGCTTTGCTCTCCCTTCTTGTTCTTGACCGTCGTCTGCCCTCGAAAGCTTACCTTGGTCATCTCGGACTTCTTCTCAATGCAACAAACACCGACACATCTTATCAATGGCCAAGCTGCCGTCGCTCTACACTCCCCCGAAATCCACTCACACATCTCCGCAAATTTTGCGCGTCATTTGGGAATCGTCGTTGCTACCGGTTCTCTCAGCCTCTTTGTCTCCATCTCAGTGAAAGCTGTCGCCATCGGCTCGGATGGACACACTCCCTTCTTCACCCATTACCCCTTTGCGATCCGTGCTGTGGAAAATCTAGCGGCCGATATCGTACTGGGAAGCGACTGGGCTGCAATCTGTCGTGCTGCGACCTACAACAGTGGTGTGGTGTTCGCCGCGGACACTTACGAAGTTGTTTTCAATACCGCACCTGGTATGTCCCCATTCAATTCGCCTTTTGTTCGCCCCGCGCCGTGTTCGTTCTTCGTTCCGATCCGCTTCGTCGGAACATGGTGTCCTTCTTCGCCTATATATTTCTCTATTCTCTAATATGCAACTGAACACTTTCTCCCGAATCATTGCAGGCACGACCCCTGCTGCGGTGGAAATGTCAACTTCGACATCCGCACCTATGCAGCCAGCGGGTTCGCCTGCGATACCGTCTGCGTTACGGCTGGACTGGTCCGCAACACAGACCGAATCAGCCATAGCGCAGACGGCGACTCTAGATACCGATCATAGCACATATAATAGTTTTCGCGGATCCGTTCATACGGCCGCCGTTCAGCGTTCAACGTTCAATGTTCATGCAAAGCAATCAGACCAGAGCCTCGAGTCGTTCATAAAGCTTTCGTTGCAGGAAAAAAATGCAGTAATTAACTATTTGGTTGCTATCTCAAAAGTCAGTGCTGACATTTTGAGAAATATGGTTCCTCGACATGAGGGTATGGCCATTCGCATATCGGGAGGGAAGCGCAAGGATGCAGCAAGCCTCCGAGCTGACTTTGGGGTCCACCAGTGTACTAAGGCTTGCCTCATCTCAGAATCAGAGGCAGTTCGAGCAGGTTTCGCCGGAAAACCAGCTCTAGGTCCCACCGAATTGCAAGAAAGCAGCCTCGTTCTCAACTTACGCTCTGCCAACAAAAAGAGGAAGGCTTCTTTCACTAGGATTGAAGATCCGAGTCTAAAGAAAGCTCGCCATTCAGCGGAGTCCTCTACTCCCAAAACATCTTTCCCTTTCATTTTGCCTCAAACCGAGAAGGACAAAATAATTTGCGAATTCATTGAAAGCACTTCCAATGCCGCACTGAAAAGATATGAATGTTCATTCTGTGGGAAACTCGAGCTCGCAACAGCTGTCAAAATTAAAACAATTCAAGAGCTCGACATATCTATGCTTGACCGTGCAGTTCAAACATTGAGATTGAGTTCATCTCAGCCTCGCATAGAATCCTTCAAAGCTTCTTCGCTGATAAATGGCTCGACTTATGTGCTGTGTCACTTGTGCGGACTGTCAGTGAGTAAAAACAAATTCCAGACAATTCCTTTACGTAGCTATGCGAACGGACTTTGGATTGGAGAGGTACCACTGGAGCTTCGAGAGTTGACATTCTTGGAAGAACAATGTATTGCCCGCGCTCGCGCTACAAAATGCATGTACAAGATCAAGCTCGGTCCCAGCGGTCAACTTGCAGCTCGTGGAAACGTTTGCATCTTACCCCAAGATACTAGCTCGTTTGTCAGTGAAATGCCAGTTCCTTTATTCAGGTTACGGGATGAGATTTGTGTGATATTGGTCGGGTCGCCGGATGCGACGGTAACTCTTGACATGCTTAAGAAATCACCCCTCCTTGTACGCCGAGACAAAATTCACAGCGCCTTGTTCTGGCTCATAGAAAATAATCCATTATATGCAGATCTCTCCAAAGAGTCAGTCATCCAAAATTTGAAAGAATACCCAGCTCACGATTGTCCCCTTGCAACTAAAGACTTTCTCCGCACGAACTCAGCAAATAATCAAGGGTCTTCATACACTACTTATTCTGAGCAAGCAAATGCCGAGCTTTTTAACACGACAAACAGCTTTGAACTCACCTCCACCACACTGGTTGATGCGGACAGTCTTCAATCGACATACAGGCAACGCAAGCTTGAGGCATTGAAGCAACTAAAAAATCGGCACACAGAGTTTGTGAAATTCCCGTCTGGAAGCGTACCGCTTAATACGTCAAAAAATCCGGAAGTCTTTGGCTACCTCTGGCCAACTTTGTTTCCGTACGGAGTTGGAATGATAGATAATAACAACATACGAACCTCCAATGATCGTGGTTTCCGTCAAGTTGATACCATACCCCATGTTCAGCATTTGTTGTGCATCGCCGACCGTCGCTTTCAGGTTCACAAGTCCTTTATATTCGTGATGAGTAACATTATTCAACGCCGGCAGTCTTCTTTCAAAGCCCGATTAGCCGTAAACCGTTCTTGGTTTCCGCTGGTTCAGAACTTGATCCAAAAGGTTGATAATCAGTCAATGGAGACTTACCGGGTGAAACTGGACAATAATCCATTCGCAAAGCCGGAGTCTGATGGCGAGAAAGCGGCCGCTCAGTTGATGAAATATCTGAATTATGTCTCTGACCATGTTCCCGGATCTGTCGGAGATGTCAACACCATGAAGCAGCAAGCAAAAAGCAAGGTTATCTGCGACGGTCTACCTCATATTTTTGCGACTGTTAATCCAGCCGAGTCCCATAATCCCATCGCGCAAGTCCTTGCCGGGAGAGACGTCGATTTGGATCAAGTCTTCAGTGCCCTGGATAGCGCCGAAAACGAAGGTAGTACTCGCTCAAGGATTCTGGCAGATAATCCTGTTGCTGGAGCCCAATTTTTCGATTTGATGGTCACAAAGTTTCTGGAAATAATTCTTGGTACAAAACGGGCGTCAAAGATTGGTGTTCTTGGTGAGGTTGCCGGATGGTATGCCGTTGTCGAGGCTCAAGTACGAGGCTCGCTACACCTCCATCTCTTGATATGGCTCCGATGGGCTTCAACTTCTCCCCTAGATATGAAGGAACGAATGAATGCTGATCCCGAGTTCAAACGAAAACTCACTGAATGGTACGATGACATCATTTGCCAGAGCTTACCCAAGAATACAACGCCGTCTATGGTCGCGGAAGGCATGCCAAAACGACTTCCAGTTTTGAGTCGTCCTTTGGATCCCAAATCGGCCAATTATGCGCAGAACCGTGACCAGCGCCATCGAGATCTATGTGAGAACACTGGACTATTACATGAACACAATGCGACTTGCTTCAAACACATACCGCAACGAATCAAATCTCTGCTTGATCCGGATAAAGATTGTCGTTTCGATCTTCCGCGTCCCTTGATTTCCGAGACGCATTTCGATGAAGATGGAGACCTAGTAATCAGATGTGAAAATGGAGATCTCAATGGCCACAACCCAACAGCAACTTTGTGCTTAGGATGTAACACTGATTTGAAGCAGATCGCATCTGGAACAAGCGCGATGGCTATGATTGAATATATGCTGAATTATACAATAAAACTACAACTGGATACCTCGATTGTATTTTCAGCACTTTGCGCTTCGATCAAGGCCTTGACGGAGAATCCGCCAATGGATATAGATGGAAACAAAGACTCAACAGAGTTGAGTCGTCTGATGATGGTTAAAACAACGAATACACTTGTGGGGAAAAGAGAACTCAGCGGGCAACAGACAGCAAGTCTGTTATTGGGACACAAGAATCATTATGTTTCGGATACCTATACCGAATACTGGTGGTCTTCCCTTCTGCGTGATATTGACAGGGATGTCTTCGCAAAGCCAGATGCCAATTTAGACAGTGCCGGCACGACGGAAGAACAAGACACTGATCAACCACAACAACTGTTGGTTCGCGATGATGAAGATGACCCGTTGGTCGTGCTTTCCCTGGACGCAATCGATGAAGATCCAAACTTGACGCCTTCCTCCAACCCAGTACATGAAAAAAGGTTTTCAAAGTTATTTGATGATATGTTCTATCGACCTCCGGAGCTCGAATGTATCTGCGCTTGGGATATTATGAGAAACTATGTCAAGGAAAAAAAACCGACCTCAAAGACACAACGTAATACGTACCTCAACTTCAAACCGGGTCATCCTGAATACACCACGCATTGCCTCAAGAAACTTGAACACTCAGTGATTCCCGTGTTAATGGGCTATCGTGTGCCACGAATTAATTTCGACCCTGAGAGAGTAAGGTACGCTGTAGTGATGCTTGTTTTATTCAAGCCTTGGTCCAACAGCAAAGCATCACCTCTGAAACTACCGGGTGTTAGCTGGGAAGATGCTTTTGTTCAGTTCAGGCCAACCTTGTCCTCTGAACACATTCGAATCATGGACAACATGCAGCTACTGTATCAAACTCGTGACGCCAAATTTGACTATGCTGCAAAACGACGGAAACGGATGACAGTTCTCACAAATAGTGCAAACGGTTCCGCCAACGAACACGAGGACCAAGAGACCTTTGATCCTATATGGGAAAATGCAATGCAAGTCACAACTGACCCTGATGATTTGGATTCTGTCAACGGACAAAAGAATACTCGTGCAATGCGTGATACGCTCAGCATAGTCGAGGAAGCGAGAAATAGCGGGTTCTACTCCATTGCACCGCTCCATCCAACTTTCCATGGCAGCTATGACCAGTTGTCAAAATTAGGTGACGAGAATGACAAGTTTGCGGCCGACCTTAGAACCACAGCCTTGCTAACGGAGAAAAAGAATCTAATTCAACGTCGATTAGAAGCGATGGAGAAAGGAAAGGGAGAAGAGAATTACCATAGGAGGCACAACGAGAGGATACCAACTGCTCTGTCCACGACGTTAGCCAGAGAAGCACAATATGCCCAAAGGTACACCAATAACAAGCTCGATGGGTCAAACTCACGTTCGGAATGGACGAATTTGTTGCCTTACCAGCAGCTGTGCATTGCATTGATCATTAAGCATACCCTGAATGACGAACAGGCGAGAGCGTTCTTATTACTCGCAGATAAAATTGGACATGAGCTACATTTCGGGCGTGAAGACTCACCTATGACTTTACTCTGCACGGGGCCTGGGGGAACCGGCAAATCCATCATATTCAGAGCCTGGAAAGAATACTATGATATACTGGGCTTTCCCGAGCGATTGAAACTCACTGCGCCAACCGGGGTCGTTGCCAGCGATATTGGCGGCAGCACTATTCACGCCGAAGCCTCTTTACGGATTCCTCCGGCTAAGATGAAGTCATCGCCAAACGCCCGTAAAAATGTTGAAGATCGTTTCGCACCTGTAGAGACATTTGTCCTGGATGAAACCTACTTCCTAAACGCGAAAGACTTGGCCAGAATTTCAGAGTATATCAGCATGGCAAAGGGAAATACGCACCAAATTGTCGGCGGCTTGAATTGGGCTGCGACAGGAGATCCATGCCAGCTGCCACCACCTCGGGGTAGATCTCTATTTGCCCGTGCATTGGTCGGTTGTCACTTGAATGATAATCTTAACGACTTGAATGAACAAACCCGTCAAGAAGTAAAGGGTGTGCAAGTTTGGCATCAAATTGAACATGTTGTTGTCTTGAATGAGATAATGCGTCAAAAAGATGACCCTGTACTGCTCGACATTCTGAAACGACTAAGAACGGGGGTTTGCACTACCGAGGACAAAGACATCCTTGATAAGTATGTGCTGTCAAGCGAAGAATGCAGTGCTCAGACTAAAGCACTGACCGATGTTCGAAGATGGGCTGAAGCCCCCGACACCGCATGTCCGTTGATCGTGTACACCAATGTCGCTCGAGACGCTCACAACTTGAATATGGCTGACGCATTTGCTAAAGTTACTAATCAAGAAAGTCATGTCTATTATTCCAGAGATACGCGCGGGCAAAGAGGAAAGAAATACCAACTCACTGGCTTAGTTGCAGAAGTCGCTTGGTCAATTCCTGTGAAGGACGCTAACGACCTTGGAGGAAGAGTGTCCTATGTTCCGGGAATGCCCGTGTTTTGCACGGAAAACATTGCAACGGAACTCGGTATATCAAACGGAAGCCCCGGTACACTTGTATCCATAATTTTTGAGGAACTTGAGGGGCGGCGCTACGCCATCTCTGCTGATGTCGACTTCATAGCATACATGAACAGGGACCCAAACGCACCTCATCCAAACAGAGTGACACTGAGACCCATAACCGATAAGATCGAGTTTCAGCTACCAAATTCGAGCAAAACATACTCGGCGACACGATCCCAGTTGCCACTCATCCCAGCATTTGCTTTCACGTCTCACAACGCACAAGGGCGTTCGTTGGATGTATGCTGTATTGATTTTGCTGCGTGTCCAACAATTCAAAGCGCGTATGTCATGCTGTCGAGGGTGCGCAAGCTTCAAGGGTTGTGTATCCTGCGGCCATTCTCCCTCGATCGAATCCGAAACCACATCTCAGAGGAATTGCGCAATGAACTTACACGTACCGAGATGAAGGCCCAAAAGACAAAGATTCACTCTCGCGAAAGGCTTTCCTGGTTTTATGATCTGGTGCCGGACGGACACATTAAAGAATTTGTTCGCGGGAGGTTTGAAATTGCCGACTTAAGCCCGGATATGATGTTGATAGATCCAACAAGTAGATAGACTGAACATGGATTTATTGAGAGGTCTATTGACAGCTACACTAACTAAAGCCTGAATTCAGTAGAACGCGCGATTTCAATCTGCTACGCAGTTGTACTCACAGCCAATTGTGCTGAATCTCGGATTCGGGAACAAAGTCACAGACTCGGCGTGAAACCCTGACCATGGTGGATGCGGCGGAAACGATACGTTTTGGATGACCGATGTGGCAGGAGGAGGCAGACGTCGTAAAGTTCCCACATTGTTTTTGAGCCGATGATATCAATTCGGCTCGGCGAGCAAGGCACGGCGACGCGGTCCGGCTTGGCGCGAATTTCCGGTCCACAATTACAGCTGGCTTTCATCCTATACATCGAGCTCCGTTCCCTAGGGGAAACTGGAAAACATCTACCTAAAGGTTAAGCTACCGCCTCAGGGAGGCCATATACTGTTCATCATAGAGAGTATATGCCAAAAGGATGGGAGTGGGACTCGGCTATTTAAGCGAGTCCCACTGTTGATGTCTTTGGCATCAGAGGAAATCAAGGCTGGATCAATGCATCAACGCCGCATCAATTCTCGGCATTTAGAGCCGAAACTTGTATTCAATGTGTTTAATCGCTTTCCGGGTGTATTTCTAAGCTGAAAAATTTCTGGTGGGAACGTGGTTCCCCCCAGACCCCCCTCCTTTGGCCTGACGGCATGTCTGAGTGTTCAAATTCGCTAATTCGATTTGGGGAGACCCCCGCGGACCCCCCTTGACGCTCGCCGCTGGGCCCACTGCGTGGTGCTCTCGCTCGCCGCTGGGCCCACTGCGTGGGGCCAGTTAATATTTTAAAGCGTCGGGGCGGTATTTTCAAGCTAATTACGTGCTGTGATCTACATCATTTATCTTGATGTGCCGATGAGCCGAGTCCCACTATCAGAGCTCAAATCTTTCTATCCGAGCATCCGAGTCCCACTATCAGCCTTTTTCCGGGGTTTACCCGAGTCCCACTCCCATCCTTTTGGCCATTCCTCAGTTATAGTCTGTGGGTTACCGCGCCCTGATAACCGGTGACTTGCCGTATCACTGATTGATGCCGATGCACGACCAAACAACGCGCTCACCTTCACCGATTCGACGCGACTGAGAGCTCTGAAATCGTCAAAAACTTTGTAAGAACCAAAAGTCTTGCTCAAGACTCCTTTCTTGACCTAATCCACATTCGTTTCGTGTTCAAACCAGTACTCACCGGAAATGTGCCCAAATCAGGGAATTCTGCGTTTTCCACCTCAAATACTGTGAAGGAAACCAGAATCTGTTGGTTGAGGATATGAGGAGGCTATACCCGGTTGCAAATGCAATTTACCGGCTCATAGTTGTCTCGGACTCACAAATACATTGTTAACATACTTAGCTGCTAGCAGAGAAAGACATGGAACGAGGAAGAGGCTGGACCAATGCACGAACTTTACAGAGCAACAATGATCAACCAAATGTTCAGTCATTCTTTGGCTGATGTTCATCCTGCTGAAATAGCACTGCTCGAATAGATGGGATTCGAAATGTTTTTTTGCTTTAACTTGACATATCAGCAATGACTAAATTATTGTTTGTACTTGTAGCAAAAAACAGCCCAGTCCTTCTTCCTCCACAGTCACCAAGTAGGTAAATAACCTAAATGTTCACCAATGAAGTACAGTACACACAAGCTGTATATTTTGGCAGCAATACAATGTCGAGGAATCCAGGCAATACAAGCTCGTAAAAGAGATGACATTCCCATCATCCCCATCTGATCATCATGTTGCCCGAAATCCATCTTCCCCCACACGTAAATAGCTAAACCTAAAGGTTCAGCCAATTAGATCGAGTATTTTTCTATCGCGCGTTTATATTGCTTGTTGAGACCCATCAAAATTTATATGGAACGACCGAAGTAGGTTTGAACAGCTGTCAATATTCACTCAACAAGTAGGCTGTCCATCCAAACCTCCGTCTCCATTTCTATCAACAGAGTTTCACTATGAGAGACCAGGAAGTTTGAGAGGGAGCTATGCTATGGAGATTTTAGATACTTTCTCACTTAGAGGTGTCGATCATTTATTGAGACGAGAGCACGTACACCGATATCCTCAACATCAGCATCAACATGTTGCTTAATGGCGAGGCAAGCGAGATCAGGAAAACGGGAAACTACTTGTAGAGGTATTTGAAGCATTGTAGTTTCCTATGACGTTTGAGGTGATGCTATCTTGAGTGAAGCAGTGAAACCAAGGGCGAGGAACCTGGAAATTTGAGTTGAATCCGACACTCGCCGCTCGGGGCCGGCGAGCAGAACTGTAGAGCAAAGTTGACTGCGTTACCGGCGGGACCCCAGCATTATTGCTCCGGATAGTCCCCGACCATCTCATTCACCGGGGGATGAAGCGAGCAGAGGCAGTGCAGAACGAATGTGCGGATCAGATCGGGAATCAGAGCGGCGGTGTTAGCCGAGATTTCTTTCGCTTTGCTTTCGCCAGTACTTGGCTTTTTGCACCGGTTTCATTCAAGTTCAGCTGGGAAATGACTCAATCACCTCGAAATTCGCCACAATTCGACCTATTCCCAGCCATACAGACTGAGAGTTTCAGGGGCCGGCTGTTGGCCGTCCCACTCGTCGTGTCGTAAACCCGCTCGACAGTCGCATCGACACCACGACAACAACACGACGTCTTTGCGAGGTACCGAGCTCAGGGCAAGATATGCGTGCCAAAGCGGGATTCAGTACACACCACTGACACCTCGGATCGAAATGCCGGTGCTTTTCTGCGCTTGATTCGTGAATTCTGGTCATCCCACGTCTCTCAAAGCTCTCTGACTCGCTGGACATACAGCAAGTCTTGTGCTCTCCTGGCCGAATTTCAGAGCCTCTAAAATGTCTGGGTACCCCAGTACTGTGACGATAACATCGACGTCAAAGGATCTCGAGACCGATAAACTCGATGCACCTCCAGTGCCTCCGCTGCCTAAGCTGGAGTTTGAACTCGAACGTATAGCCTCAGGCTCGGAGGAGACATTCCCAGAGGGCGGACTACGTGCTTGGCTGACCGTCGCCGGAGGGTATGTACAGGCAGGTCAACGATGCGCGCACAAAGTCTTACATTCTTCAGATTCATGGTCACATTTTGCACGTTTGGTGAGATCTAGCTACTCGCCGTTGGAGACTTTGCGTCTCACTCTACTTCAGGGTCTATGCAGTCGTTCGGCGTATACCAAGACTACTACACGCGAATCTCGCTCAATGAACATCCTCCTTCGGAAATCTCGTGGATAGGGTACATCCCAACTCATCAATTGTATCATTCGTGCATTCAAATTGGCCAAGTTCGGTTCAGATCTTCTTCCTATTTTCCGGGGGTGTCATCAGCGGAAAGGTTTGTCGCGTCAAATTCAAGTGCCGGATCGGTCAAACCCGCTCATAAAAACCGCGTAGCTTTTCGACAAGGGCTATTTCCGAGAGCTGCTGATTGGCGGCTGCATAATATATCTGGTGTCCTCTTTTTTGCTCTCCCTTGCGCAGCCGCACCACTACTACCAAAACTTCCTTGCACAAGGGGTAGGAATGGGTATTGGCATGGGTCTGTACCACTTCGAACTAAGTCCTTCACGTTGAGCTAAAGGTCAGATAAAGGCATACTTTTCCTCCCCTGCATCTCGGCCGCAGCCCACTACTTCAAGCGGCGACGAGGACTAGCAATGGGTGTTATGATTTCCGGTAGACCCAGCTTCATGTTTCGCGTTCATAATACAATAGCTCACCTTCCCCAATATACAGGAAGCTCTGTTGGTGCTATCGTGTACCCGATCATGATCAACCACCTATTCAACGGGAAAACGGGCTTCGCATGGGGCGTTCGTTATGTCTCATTCCTCGATCTTGGATTACTGGTCGCGGCGAATGCCATCATGAGAACTCGCTTTCCGGGGCGTACCAAGGCGAGCGCAGAGAAGATAGAATTTGGGGTCATTTTGAGGGATATCCCGTTCTGGATTTTCACTGCCGGGTAAACCGAATCTGCTTTTTGTGTGCCGGCTGTTTCTGATCTCAGCGGCCAGGATTTTCTTGACGTATTGGGGACTGTTCGTACCCACGTTTTATCTGCAACTTTTCGCCGTCGAACACCGTGCTTCGCAGACTCTACAAACATACTCTGTGAGAACAATTTCCAAAGGTCTTTCACGTCTTCTCATCTTCTCATGCTTCTGTTCTCTAGCTCGCAATCATGAACGCCGCCGGCTTTGTAGGACGAACGATTCCCATGTACTACGCCGACATACTCGGGTTATTCAACGGCAAATTCTCAGACACCTTCATTCTGTCTGAAACTCATACCCTCCACAGTTCTCATTCCAATGACTATAATATCCGGCGGCCTCGCCTTCGCATTCCTGGGCGCCACCTCCAACGCAGGCCTCATCGTCTTCGCCATCCTCTACGGATTCTTCAGCGGTGGAGTCGTCTCGACGGCAGCCCCAGCTTCAGCATCTTTCTCTCGCAATGTCGGAGAAATAGGGTGATCATTATTATTTTCGCATGATCGACTTTCTAGATCTCAATGACACTGTGTCCAGGACACGGATGGGAACGATAAACTTCATAACGAGCTTCAGTATGCTTACAGGCAATCCGATATCTGGCGCCATTCTGCACCCTCCCGAGTACACCTGGGTCCCGCCTATCGTTTTCAGCGGAGTGAGTACAGTGATCGCTTCCTCCTCTTCTACTCCCTGAGGCCTCACATCGTTCCCCCAGGTCACTGTACTGGCCGGCGCATTCCTACTGTCCATCTCGCACTACATGCAAAGACAGAAACGTTGATTTGCACTTCGAGAGCAAGTAATAAAGGTTTAAAAGGGGAAAGCCTGTCCCTCTTGTATACATACATTGCTAGTTAACGAACGGTGATATAGAGTAGTAATGACAATTGGGTATGTAGTGGAGACATTCGACAGCATAGGTACTTGGAGTACACATAGGTTCTATAGATCATACGCATAGACAGATATCCGAGAGAAACAGAAAACACAGCACATATGCACACCAACTTAGATCGCTCCCTCGGAGGCCTCAAGGTCGCCACATCGGGCGCCCAGCACCCGCTGACCTCGCAACCTTCTTCCCAAACTCCCCAACACTCCTCACGCGCTTAATCTCTGCCGCGCCTTTCTTCGCTCCATCCAACGCCTCAAAATTCTTCACTAAATCCTTGACGCTACTCCCACTACTCGTCCTCGGACGCACAAACGGTACTGGCGGCTTGGGCGCCTCCTCAACCGGCGGCTCGATATGATTCAGCTCAACGAGCCGTTGCGGCGGGGCGCGGCGCGGCAGGAAGCTCTTCGGTTTCTGTGGCGGCGCAGGCTGTAGATTCACCAGCTCCTTCGGCGCACGGGTCTTCGGGAGTGGCGGTCGCGCAGGTGTCGTCACGGGTCCGCGCGGTTTCTCCAGGAGCTCAAGCGGAGGAAGGGGCAACCGAGGGCCAGCATGTGCAGGACGACGTGTCGGTGGCGGCGCAGTCTTGGCCATGGTAGGGAGATACGAGAAAATGAAACCCTTGACGCGCCCGCCGATCGTAGCAGGTTCCGCTGGTTGTCGAGTAGTGTGTTGCAGACGAGCCTCACGTTCGCGCAGCGGCGTTGCTGGCACCATTTCCGCGTCCTGCCCGTCCGCCGAAGATTCAAAGCTCGAATCATCGTCCTGGGGTTCCGAATCCTGGACCTCGTCTTCAGCGGCTGTGAAGCTTACATCTGCATCTGCATTCTCTGTCGCATCTTCGTCCTCGGGCGCCTGTGCCTGTTCGTCCTCCATAGCATCATCATCATCATCATGCACGACTGGTTTGCGTCTCGGCCCCGCAGCCACTGCCTCCGCTTCCTCTAACAAATGCGAATACCTCGGCGCGAACAACGACCCAGGGACACGCCTCCGTCTAGCTCCCTCCGGCGTCGGAGGCAAATTGCTAAAGGGCGCTCCCAAGGCGACAGGAGGAGGTAGAGAAGGACGACCAGCCAACGGCGAGGAGCCGTTCATCGTCAGCCGCCCGGCGCTCATGCGCGGAGGCATAGCACGTTTGCCGAGTGGCGTGAAGTCAGGGACCACCATCGAGGCACGGCGGCGCGAGAATACATTATCGTCTTGGTTCGACTTGGATTCGGGTTTGGTTGGAGTAGCAGCGGCAACAGCACCAGGGGTGGGCGGCGCTACATTCCCTGCCCGCTGTTTGTTCTGCAGAGCTCTGGCGCGACGAGTAAGATTCTCCCTGAAAATCAGACATTCAGCAACAGAGAAAGATGAACTGCAAAAAAGAATAGTCAGGAAACTCACCCATCCCACGTCTCACCCCAAGTCTTCACCACCTGCTCCCCACCCATGAGCCCAACAAACCTCTCGACAACCTTTGCCAAATCCACCGCGTCCGCAGAGGCCATCATAACAGCAGGACCGTCCACGTTCGCAGGGGTATTGCGAACAGGCGTACTGGGGAACGGGAATGTCTTCGGCGGAGGCGCAGGCGAGAGATTGAGCACCATCCCAAGCCTCTGGGCCACCGCAATCCGCTCATCCGTGAAACAAGCATCGAGCACCTTCCAATCCGCCTTCGTCCATTCTCGTTCATCGTTCTTCTTCGAAGAAATCTGTTCCTCCTCTTCTTCAGATTCATCATCATCATCAGACTCGGGCAGCGGCACCCCCCGGGCAGACGCACGCCGACTCGTCGTTCCAGAGCCCGAGGCGGATGCGGAGGCCGAACTCGACGCCAAAGCGTTGGACAACGAAGAAATCGACCCCTCTCCGCGCGACGGTGAGACCACACCCCGACTGACGACCTCCCTCTCCGCCTCTTCCAACAACTGTGTCGTCGTCACCGGCGCAGGGCTACCCGGGAAATACACCCGCTCACCCACCACTCTCGCAGGCGTCGATTGTCGGCGCTTCTTCTGCTTCTCCATCTCCTCCTGGTCAACAGCTCTCCCCTTACCCTTGTCCTTATGAGAACCGCACTCATATGCCGCCTTCAACTCGGCTATATCCTGCATCTTGCCTCGAGCGCTGTGATGCGGCCCCGGCGTCCTAGTACCCCTTGGCGAAACAGGCGCGGGCACCGCCTTGCTCACCCCCGCATACGAATGCCTTCGACGCTTGTTCCCAGTATCTTTGAGCCGTAGACGCGTGAAACAGTCGTAGTCGTGCTAGAGTTAATTTCTCAATAAATTCTGTCGTAGAAGAGAAACGAACGAAGAGAAACCTACCTGCTTCAAAATCGCCGCAGCCCTCGCCGCAGCCCGCGGATCCGCACTCGTAATCTTCACCATCCCCAACAACGCAGAGTCTTCCTCGTCGTTCTCGTCGTCATCATCATCTCCTTCATCTGCATCAACGCGGTCCTCCGCTGCATGAACCAACTCGACATCCTCAACAGGCACCAACCCCACCGCGAACGACACCCTTGGCGCGCCGCCCCTCGTAGGCGTGCTAGGCACAGAAACGTGTGTGCCGACGGCGTGCAGGACCGGCGGAGTGCGTCGTCGTTGTTGGTCTTCCTCTTCTTCCTGGGATGTGTCGGCAGTTTCATGGGCGTCGCCGTCCTGACTCTGATCCTGAGCCCGCATTGGCATCGGCACGTCTTCCTCCTGCCCTTGTTCTCCCCCGGTCAGCGCGTGCGCACCCGCAGCTGGAACCACCGACTCCCGCTCAACCACTCCGCCCACCATCTTCTCCGCCCGAACCGACACATACGGCACGCGCCGTGCGGGCGGTGTCTGCGGGTTGACTGCTTGACTTGACCTCTGTGCGGCCGAGACAGGCGTCTGCGGTCGCACTGGTCCTTGTACTTGAACTGAGGCTGGCGGTGGTGGGCTGAAAACGAGATTGCGAGTAGGCGTCTGCTCGCGAAGATGATGCTCATGCGATGGGAAGCGGAGTGGTGTACGCGTGGTTTCATCATCCTCTTCCTCCTCAGGCTCCGGATCGACGCTCATAGCGCGCACCTCTGCCTCCTCGTCTTCTTCCTGTTGCCGCCCGACATCGACCTCTTCCTCTTCTTCCTCTCGCGCATCTTCTTCCACTGGAGGCGGAGGCATAGAAAATCGAGCTCGCGAAGCGGTAGACGCAACAGACCCAACGCTCCCGGACCTCCTCTCTCTCATCTCCGCATCCTCCTCCCTCAACGCGCGGAGGAACGACACACCTTCGTCAGCCGAGTCCTCGTCGTCGTCGTCGTCCTCCTGTTGTTGCTCATGGACGAAATCACCGGCTTCCAGTCGAGCCTCGTCCGACAGGTACGAATAGGAAGCAGGATCTTGGTGCTCGGCAGAACCGCGCAACAAACTCCTCCCATCCATACGGAAGCTACCTTCGCCTGCTTCAGACGGACCACTGACACAAGACATTAACTCCATAGTAGAATATATAGTAGAACACTCACCGTCCAGGCCAAGGACTTCCCCAAACGCCCCATTTGTCCGCACGGGCCTTGGTATGAGGGGTCGGCGGGTCCGGTTTGGTCGGGAGGGTGTACACAGTAGTGACTTCTTCCGCGTACGACTGTTGCGGAGTGGCCGGGGGAGGGGTCGTCGTGCGCGCACGCGTCGGAGAAGCATAGGTGTTGTTGAACACCAGGGGAATGGATGCACGCGTCGGGGTGGCATCGGGAAGGGAGGCGGCGCTTGTGAAGGAGGGCGCGGGCACGAAGGGGCGTGTCGCGGTGGGGGCGGAGATGGGAAGCACGCCGGCGTCGTCGTCGGTGTCGGTGTCGGAGTCAGCCCAGCTCGCGGTGAGTGGGGGTGCAGTGGAGATGATGGAAGGGAGGGGACCGTCGAAGGAGGCGGGGAGGTCGAGGTCCATGGAGTCGGTCGTTGGCGGGTCGATGTCGACGTCGTTGTCTGTAGAGCTTGTAAGTTGGGAGGTGAAAATGCACGAGAGAAGGCGCACCCAGTGGTAGACCGGCGGTCCAATCGATTGGGGCATAGTCAGCGTCCGATGAACGTTGCTGCTCCTGTGGGCTAGCGTTGTTGCTCGTAGCAGAGGGCGAGGACCGGCTCGACGTTGCCTTGATTGGACTGGAAGAGGGCAGGAGGAGGAGGGGATCGTCTGTGGGACTCGGCGGGGTCATGGGGCGGGCGAGGTCAATGGGAGGCAGGGGCTCCTTCTTGACGCTGTGTACTACAACCCGCAGGGGAGTAGCGGTGCGCTGGCGAGTACCAGAGCCAGAGGGGGTAGCTGCACGTTTGCCCTTGGTCCCATCTGTGGACCGTGGCTTGCCCTTCGCCTTGGAGGTGGTCTTCTTGCTGGGGGTCGGAGCGAGGAAGACCTCCTTCGGGGGAGTGAATACATCTGTTGGTGGTTCGTATGGGGTGACGCTGACGCTGCGGCGAGGAGGGGGGACCCAGTCTGCATTCGGGTTGACTGCATGGGGACTGCCAAAGTTCATGCGGGTGGGCGACTCCTGCTCGAGGTCTGAGGTGCGTCTGCGGTGAGATTTGCGTGGTTTTGGATTCGGGGTTGGCTCTGGAGGCGGCTGCATAGACTGCTTGGAAGGAGTCCCCATGCCACCGCGCTTTCGTTTGGGTTGCTGGTTTGCTGTTCTAAGGATGCGTAGTTCTTCTTCCGGAGGTGGACTAATCAGCATCCTCGCTGGGTCCATCTGTATGTCTTTAGGGATGTCCAGATGCTTCAGGTCCACTGGATTCCGGTTTTCGTTCATCGCGGCGAGAGAACAAGAGGTCAACCTCCACGTGACCGCAATAAACGATGTACGTCACTTTGATGCCGAGTTACGTAGCTGTGATGAATCCTTGTGGGTCCGTACTTTCCCCCTCCACGATTGAACGAAAAAATTCAGCTAAACGCCCACAATAGACCAGACTGCACGGTGCACACTTCATATCAGTGACTTGACTCAAAAAATCATGAAAGCTCGGCAATATTCAGCGCTTACGTAGGACCCCCCAGTTTGACAGCTCGCTTGCATTTCGCCGTCTCCCCGCTGCGGTGAAGAGTTCGACGCCTGCTTTCTCCCCACTCGCGAGTCGCTCTGGATGCTCTTTGGCAAGAACTCAACCTGGAATCCTGACGGTCAGGTAAGTTCCCACCATCCGACGGGAAAAGTCACTCGATCTGGTACAGCACATTTATGTCACCGGCGGCAGCACCGGCCTAGGGCTTTCGTTGGCTATTATACTGGTAAAAAGGGGCGCCCACGTATCGATTGTCGCGCGCAACCAGAACAAATTGGATGATGCTTTGAAGGAACTGGAGGTAAGGTCGAGACAACATTGTACACCCGAGCAAGACCTCAGGCTCCTGAGCAGGAACACCGACAACATCCGAATCAAAAACTAGCTGCCCATTCGTTCTCACTGGACACTGCGGAAGAATCCGCGGCCGCCCTCGAGGCAGTCTGTGAGCCCCATGATGGACGCGCACCCGACGCTGTCTTTGCATGCGCCGGCAGTTCTAAGCCCAAATTCTTTGTGGAAATGAGTGCGGAGGAGATGCAGAATGGAATGACCAATGGCTACTGGGTGCAA
Source organism: Favolaschia claudopus (assembly GCA_037176885.1). NCBI lineage: Eukaryota > Fungi > Basidiomycota > Agaricomycetes > Agaricales > Mycenaceae > Favolaschia > Favolaschia claudopus. The sequence goes on along the minus strand of JAWWNJ010000010.1, from coordinate 1,993,980 downwards.
GCCTGGACTGCCATGGTACGCACCAATTTATCGTCATAATTCTCAATCCTCTCAACAACTAGCTGTATTGATGATCCGCTCTATTTCTAGGCTGCCGCGAAGAAAATGGTGCGAGACCGCACAAAGGGAAAAATAATCCTCGTGTCTTCCACTCTAGGGTACATGTCGTTCGTCGGTTATACTTCATACTCGCCTGCAAAACACGCGCTTCGAGGTGCGGGTAGCATCAGCTTCATCAGCTCTCCACTCACTCATGATGGATACCGCAGGCCTAGCAGACACTCTGCAGTCAGAATTAATGCTATACGACATAGACGTGCACATCTTCTTCCCGCCAACCATGTACACACCCGGCTACGAAGAAGAAAACAAAACGAAGCCGAAAATCACGCGTGATATCGAGAGCACAGATGACGGGGTGACTGCTGAGGCTGCGGCGGTTGCGCTCTTTGAAGGTGAGCGGAGAATTTCGATTCAAGGGAAGGATTGGTCTTAGCCTGAATTACGAGGTGTCCGAGCTGGACATGCGCACATAACAGCCGACATGATTACAACTCTCTTCAGGGCTTCGACTCGAGGGGTGGCTCCACGGCATAATATATTCCTGGATCCTCTATATGATATGGCCGCATACGTACGTCAATGTTCTTGCTTACATGGACAAGACTGGCTCATTCTTCGTCAGATTATCGCACCGATTTGGAAACGTTCTGTCGACAAAAGGGTTCGAGAGCATCGGGCAGAACATCGCCAGTATCTTGTGGAAGCAGGATTCTTTGCGTGAGCAATGTTGGGTAGGAATGTTCGAACCTAATTTGGATATAATCTTTGTGAAACGAACGGGAACACCACAATTCCCACGGTTGAACTTGCTGTCGCGCAGTGTTCTGAAGGCGCTGACCGAAAGCTGGATCTTCATGTTGCCATTAGCGGCTGGCATTTTTGCAACAGAAAGAGAGGGAATTATCTTCGCAATCAGGGAAAATCAAGTAAGCGAAATGATACACCATCGCAATGACGGGAGCTCGAATATAGTACGCAACAAAATTGCCCGCAGCTCATTCATCAGAGAAATAAAGCGTTTCAGACTTTCCATTCAGTAGTCCAACTTGGAGACTAATTCATATTCCTCCACAAGTCTCGACGACTACATAGTAGGCAGCGAAATTCAAACAAACGTTCGCGAACTACTGCGTCTGACTTCACCTAGTCTGCGAGGGGAGTTGCACCAAGTGCCTCCGCAACGTCGGTCGTATAGAGAATGATGTCTCCACTCGTATCGGTCCAGGCCTATATTGGTAAGGTTGGGACATTCAAATATATTTAACACGGGCCGACTCACACAAACGAGTTTAGCTTCAGCTAAATAACATTGAGCAAGCCATCAGTGCACCCGCGACGCTGAGCAATAGAACACCCACTGTCCGCATTCTTGCCCTGGAAGTCACCCGGTTCGACGAGAGCGTCAAGGAAGGTGTAACTGTCGCCGTTCTCAGCGGGGTACCACGTTGAGCAAGTGTTTTGGAAGCTATAGATTGAAATGAATAATCAAATGAGGATGCAGAGGAAATACTGTGCACGCACTCAGTTGAGAACTGGTCCATAGATTCCCCAGCAGGAATGGTGAAAAGCAGTCTGTCGTCACGGGCGCTGACGAGGCCGATCATGGCGAAGAAGATGGAAGTAGTCAAAGTAGCGAAGCGCATCGTAGAGCTCAGAGTGGGGCTGGGTGCTTGACCTCACCAAAAGGCTCGTATTTATAGCAAATGCTCAGAAGCAAGCGATTGGAGGATAAAATTAGCTGGCTTCGGAGTGTTGAGACCGCGAAACAATCGCACTTGGTCCCCGAAATACATTCCGAATGTATAGCGGACTGACCGTCAATAGTACAGGTACGCCTGCGTAACAGAGGGAAACCGACACTATCGGGACTCCAAATCGAGATCACGCAAGTTGTAGCCAGTCTATTGTACAATTTGTAGCACAAAGTAGAATTCTCAGAAATGTCGATGTTGCATTAGGAGAAAGTACAACTTGAAGTCGTGACTCCTGGGTTGAGTTCTAACTCGGCACTCGTGTTCCTGTTGTATTTATGGAGTCGCAGTCTTTTCGATCGCGCATCACAAACGGATTCCCACGGTTGAAACTTGCTACCTGCGCAGAGCTCAAGTAACGTTTGGACAGAATAGTCGGAAGTACGCCGGTCAATTATCTCCCATATTTATGACTCCGACTCATAACACCACTTCAACCACTTGCCAATTCTCTCATGATTCAAAGAAAATCAAAGCCCATACATCGCTCGCACCCTCCCATTACAAATTATCCTCCTAGCAAGTACAAGACAATCTCAATATATCTGGACCTCATTGTAGACCTCAGGTCTAACCTTCACCTCCTCTTCCCTCATACTCGGCGTAATCGGCTCCCTCCCAAATCGCATTTTATTCATGTCGTCTCGCGGGCTGGCGGGAATCATCGTGAGCCGAACTGACTCTCCACGAGGTCGTGTGCGCGTGCCGCTTGTTATAACGTGAGAGCATTGGGGGCAGACACCCGGGGTACCAGATGATAATTCGCTCGGCTGAAGCGAGTCTTCAACGGAATGCTTCGAGCGCACGATGATAAGCGTAAGGGTGGGCAAAATTGCCTATGATACATGCCTTTAAAATATCGAATCGGATGGTGGAGAAAAAGCGACGCACAGCAAGATATATAGCGACCTTTGAGATCGCACCGGCCGCCATATCAATTGGTGTGGATGGGCCAGGGTTGATGTTCTGCAAAATGGCAAATACGAGCTGAAAAAGTTTGGAATCTATTATATGAATCATAGCAGCGAGCAGGAAAAAGCACCTGAACCGCAGCCCAAATGAAGCCCGTCTCAACGAGAACCAGCAGGATCCGAGGTACGTCACCTCGCCATCGAAGTAAACTCGGTTGGGACATGGCGCGACTGTGTTTCCTACATCCATGTGTTGAATCGCGCTGGACTTACAACTCTGACGAATGAAACGCACCATGCTACTACCCAAATCACAGCCGTCCCAATTACCGTCGTCGACAGGGAAATAACGATACTGGAAGTGTTGATTTCCTCATCTGTCGACCGATTTGCACTGCGCTGGGTGGCGTCTCGGCTCGTAAGAGCTGCCGCTACACACCAAACCACTAGCCGCAAGCAGATCTCAGTTTCCGACATGTAACGTAGGTAAGTGTGCACATACCGATATCTGCGAGCCCCAGTACATATAATACCCCTCTCACCCACCATTGCCATTTATCCTTCAGGTTTTTGCACAGCGTACTCGCCCGCCACAAGACAATCAAGTCCGATATGATAACTGCATACGCCAAGTGAGAGCCCAGGTGGGGTGTGTGAGAACGAAATTCCGACGAAGAGAGTGTGCAGACGCGATTGAACATACTTACAATTGAACGCCGTCGGCCATCTCTGGAGAACAAAGTACGCCAGATGCGTAGCTTGCCACGAATCCTTTCGCTCTGGAAGCGGGAATCTTGTTGACATTAGATAGCCTTTGATCTGCGCGATGCTGAAGACAAAGTCCGTGACAAATTGTACGGTGGAGGAAAGAAAGAGAATGAGCATGGCAGCCTGTAGTCTTCCGTTCGCACTGAATTGTCTCGCTCGGCGAGGGCTAAATGGCAGGTCAGAAATGGAAACGTTAATACGTTAGTGAGTTCAAGACTAACCGGAAGACATATGAGAAGAAGGTGGCCAAATAGATTCCTATTAGACGTTGTTTTAGGCATGCGTATACTGCTCGAATCACTGGATAACATCGCACCATACATGCACCAGCCAGTTCCGTGACTAACAGTCATGCGGGTTATCGACTGCCCCCATCTCAAGAGGACATCATCGGTGGCGGAGGAATTGGAGGACATTTAGTGCGGCCTTCTTCCCAGGCCAATTCTATGTCAATGCTGTTTAAATTCCTTTCGCTTCCTCGAATAATTGCTCCCTTCTGATTCATTGCTCCCGGATGGTCCAACGGTGAGATACAGTATCTGCGACTCCCCGGAATTAGAAGACTGAAAGAATAATCGCCGAGTCCTGAGAACGGACTGGGCGGTGACCATAATCCAACCAGATTCCGCGAATAACTTCAAGACTCCCACATATATTCAGTAACGAAGATGCCAGCGCGGAGAACAAGCAGAAGATTATGAAGAGTGGTGGCCGCTAGATAAAGGAGGGATCTCCAGGCCAATGGTTCGATTAGCGAGCGGCAGCCGCGGCTGTATTATGTGTGGTCGAAGCCAGAGGACTACGATTCAATGAGCCTGGGTGACGAAGGACGGCGGTTGCCGAAGCAGCGCGTAGGAAATCTTTTCTCGGCTGAGAAGATCAGTGGTGCATGAGAAGAATATACCAATTTCGATTCACATCGCAGTGGTGGATGTAAATCCCGAATCCCGCCCTATAACCAGCGTTGAGGGTGAATGGGTGGCAAAGAGCAGAATTTCAAAGTGGCAAGTCAAAATATTGGCACCACAACAACACAATCTGCAGACACCCTGGGTTGAGCGAAAGACGAAAAAAGACGTACCGCAACTCACCGAATTACGTATTACTGAATTATTTGAATTATTGTACCGACGAACTTCTTTATAACTCACGATAGTGAGCCAAGAACAGAAACCAGCCACGGATTAGCTTCGATGCGTGGTTGGAATTGTGCGACACATCTCTTCAGTTCCGCCAATTGCGATTCGAGGTCGGAATCGTCCGTCATCACGATATCCTCCCCATCTTGTGTCGGTTGAGTCCAGGTTGCGAGCAGCTCGTCCACTATTGTGATCCCTTCGTCCATGATGTCTGGAGGAAATTCCTCATCGCCCCGCTTGTCTGACAAAAGAGTCAATTTCAAGAGTTCACTGTTAAAGAAGGCTGCTGACCCCCGCCGAAGTCCTCTAATTCGTCGGCTTTCCGCCGAGCAAGCTGGAAAAGGCGTAGTCAATATTTCCATGCGGCCCAATACTTAATCCACCCACTTTGACTACATTTTCAGGAAAGTTGGCCAGTCTGGCAACGTGAATTCCGAAGCTTTGATCTGAAATTCCTACAAGCGTGTTGGAAGATGAATCAGGCGCTCATTCGACGGTAACGTACCGGGCTCCACTTTATATAACAGAGTTATTTGCTGCTCCATCCCATTCTGCGCATCTTCGACGTGTGCGACGACATGCAAATTTTTTACGTGTGGTAACTGTTGATCCAACGCAGTCAACTCGTGAAAGTGGGTCGCAAACAGACAGAAAGCGTGAATTTCAGAAGCGATATGTCTACCGCGGATCAGCAAATTTGCAATGAGTTGAGAGAGAGAGTCCTCACTCCGAAATAGCCCACGCCAAGCCGAAGCCATCGTACGTCGATGTGCCTAAATGGTTTCAAACCTTGTCCACGAGAAAAAGCATAGGTGTTTACCTCGTCCAAGTTCATCTATGATTATAAGCGAATCTTTGGTGGCGGACTGGGAGTAGAATTAGTCGACTGCGCCTCAGATGTTGAGAATCAAACCGACGCGTAGGATAGTAGCGGTTTCCAGCATTTCCGCCATGAAAGTCGAGACACCTTTGAGCTGACTGTCCCCAGCCCCAACACGACATAAGACTGAATCGAAAACCGGAAGTCGCGCTTCGGAACAAGGAACGAAACAACCAGTCTGAGCCATCAGCGCAATCACGCCAACCTAAAGACATTCAGCTGAGCTTATATGATGGCACTATTCACGAACCTGACGTATATATGTCGACTTTCCACCCATGTTCGGGCCAGCTGTGTGGAAGGTTAAATCATTTCTTCTAACTAGAAATATGAGAACGCACTGATTATCTGGAATTCACTTTTGTCTGCAAAACGTCGTCAGGCAGAGATATTAGATGAAAACGTTAGCATACCCTTGACCATCTCAACGTCGTTCGGGATGAAACTCACGTCGTCTTGTACTTCTAAACACGGGTGCCGGGCATCTCGAAGAACCAAGTCTCCGGTCCCTGCAAAGCGACACATGACGAAATTTCGATACTAAAAGGTAATACATACCTCTTTGCGTGATTTTGGGTTTGACATAGGGTTCTGGGGCATTCACGGACACATGCGCAAAGCTTCACAGGTTGATCAGACAGGGCAGAATCGAAGGCATCCAAGCAATACTCACCTTAGTATGACATCCAGATGCGCAATAACATTATCCAACGACTCGAGGACAGGGATATATGTCGCTGGCAAGGCACTCAGATCGAATATTTCAGGGCGTATTCAACAATCTCACAAGCGATGTTGACGACCTCTTTGACCAAACTGCGCTGTGCCTTCTCGTACTTTTCGGTATAGTCTTTGTAATCTTCGGCCAGCGAACGCAGCGTCTGGGTAGTAAAATACATCCCGGCCTTGACCATCCCCAGCTCGACATATTTCTTCGCGTTGACCTGTTTCGCGTCCTGAAATGAGGGAAACAATCAAACCTCTTCCTTGAATGAAACGAACGACCGACGTTTTTAGTGACGCGAAAACAATAGCCGTATGTCGAGCTATTCTCGAGATGCAGTTTCTTGTCAAGCTCAAGGCTAAGTTCACGGCCAACGGACTTGTGCTCTTTGTCTAATCCGTCGCGCGTCTGCCAGAAAAGAACGTAAGCGCCACATTTTTCGGCAACACGACAGACAAACTTCGCTGAGACTCTCAGCGATGGCGCCTAAATTCTCATCGTATTCTGGTTTGATCACATAGTTATGTCTATCCAGCTCGTCCAGATCGATGGTGTGTTCCACCATATCCGAGTACTTCTCCAAATTCTCGTTGAAGCCCTGCAAGGTATGAACGATCATCAAGTTGAAAATGGCTCAAGAAGAACTCTGATACCCGTAGAGCATCAAGATACGTTTGCTCGATCAGTGTTGAATGTTTCTCGTTTTCGTTTTGAACATTTTCCAGCGCCTGGATCATTCCTGGAAGCTGCAAGCGGATGAGCATGGAGATTTAGACATGTCAACATAATTACCAAGAGGACGACTTGATAGACTCGAATTACGTCTTCCAACGTCGCTACGCCCTTTTGAAACCTCTTGCTCAAACGGTGAAGGTCGGGCATCATCTTCATGTATTCATCCTTAATCAACGTCAATACCGTCTTCGTGAAATTTAACGTAGATCACAACCTGCAGCGTTCGACGCGAGTTGGAGTCGTCAACAAACGTCTCGACGAGATTCTGTCGTTTGTCTGCGACGAATCAGAGGTCTGCGCCTAGTAACTTAGAATTCAGAACGTACGAATTTCGTGGAGATTCACAAGTGGTTGCTTCAGCCATGTGCCCAGAAGACGCGTCCCCTGTGCGGTTTTGCACTTGTTTAGTAAACCTAAGAGCGTAGTATTTCTCGTCACGGAGCCCTATTTTAAATTGAGTGGTATATCGAAATTCGAAGTAATGGCTTACGGCGTTTCCTTGCGTTTCGACTAGGTTCAAAGCGCGAAGGGCGCTAGCATCGAGCTTCATATATTGGTCCAGGTCGTGCGTTCTAAGACTAAATGCATTATGATTTGCGGGATCGCCAAGTAATCCCAAATAGCTGATCAAAACAGCCAATGAAGAAGAGGCTGCGGAGAGTGATAATTGCGCTGGACGGACTTTGAGTATGGTAGTGAAAATGAGGAGAAGAACGTACGGATAATTGCCGATGCGTCCGCCGAAGATGACGTGGCGAATGCTTCTGTTGCTTTGGCGGAAAGGAGACGCGGTAGGTCATCAGCAATGTTTTTGGACGAGAACTCGCCTGGAAAAATATGAGCTCCTTGAACAAACAAACACCATGCACAACACACGCACTCGGTTTCTTCTCCGTGATCATTACTTCGCAGCGTTCTAGTACACTTTTCAGCTTGTTCAATTCGACATCGCGGTCTGTGGTTCCAGAGGCCGTGCCGGTAGTGATAATGGCCTCTTTTACCGATAGTTGGATGATGAGGGACTGTAGACACATTACTTATTGAAAGAGGAGCAGAAACCGAAAACAAATAGGACGAACTTCTGTGTTTGAGAATAAGTCGTTATCGGGAAACTCGGCAACACCTAGCTCGCGCAAGGTTGGGTCCGCAAAGGCCACACCGACAGTCTTTGTTTTGGATGCGGCAGAGGACTGAAATTTTATAGCCATGACAATGGGCGTGGTGAGTAGGTCAGATCCGCGACCAAAGAGAAGCTCTTCGACAGCTTGTAAGTTCCCCGGTGACGCCTGAAGAAAAGTGAGACCGCAAAAGCAGCTGCATGATCTTTCGGACGCACCTCTTTGTCCAAACGGAATTTAGTACACTTTTTACCCTGTCCGCTCTCTGGCACCCAGATCTCCACTCGCAGCTGCTTAGCTGTCAATGCGTCGCGTAGCAGAGTCTGTGCCACCGACGCCTTCAGGCTGACACAGGGAAGCCCCGCTGCGCGACCACCATGACCGAGATACTTGATGACCGACTGGGTGCGAAAGACATGGGTGGCAACAAACAGGGCGTCCTCCCCGTAGGACTGGTAATAGTCCTCCGTCGGACGGTAAAAGAGGCGCAGTGTCCCAGTCTCGGGAGACTTCTTGGGCAAATTTCCGAAAAAGGTGATGAATCCAGGGTCAGTCGTTTGCTCTGTAACGGGGTTGAGAAGAGTTTCTAGATGAGAACAAAGCAGAGTACCAGCCGCATCCTGCTCTGCATCTCTTTCTTTGCCGTATTGCTGCATAGTGGCACGAATGCGAAACCAGAAAATACTGTCAATGTCACGAACGCGCAAAGTCACATCCACGTGCGCGTTACTCGTGTCTCTCAAATTATTCGCGAATACCGAGGACTTGACCGATGAGAGAAATGAAGCGACGGAGATGAAACATGATATAGATAAGACACAGACAGAAAAACTACCAAGAATTATGTAGTTACAATCCCATTCTATAGTACATCACCTCGGCATGAACATCTTGGATAGTGCGCGCAGTGCAGTGACAACGCACTTGCTCCAAATCTTGACCATACCGGTCGCCTGGTCCGGCAAGCTGCAATCGCGGTCGCCAGGTTACTCCGTCTGGTCCATGGAGCCGAATATGATGTTTAAGCAAATGTTCTGCCTGTCTGGCCCATGAACTCGTTGCGATTTGATACCTGGTACTAGTCTCGTAACAGAGCTTATTTGCAACCGGTGAGAAGCAGATTTTCAAGTACAAAGCCAAGCGAGAATTGTGAAAAGTGAGAGGCGCGTACTGGCACAAATTTCCGCTCCACAAGTGAGAATTGACTGACATCTAGGTAGGGTAATTCCTATTTTCCACCGGTTGCAAATAAGCTCTAACAAGACTTTATATACTCTTTTGAAGATAGTCGTTCAAACGTATATAAAGTCTTGGATTTGTCGAGGGGTCACGCTGAGGAGCGACATCCATCAATGATGAACAGGGCGGCATGATGACGGCTTCCCGTTTTGGAAGGATCCACTTAAAAAGGAAGTACGTCCGAGACGCGCTCGCCACCGCTCACTTTGCAACTAACTCGCCTCCCCTCGCGTTAAGTATTTGTTATTACCATATCTGAGGGGAATCAATTATCAAGTCTGACACATCTTCTCCGTAGTTGAATGAATTTGCAGTTGTGCAAAAGATGTACTCCATCCGTTGCAGCAGCACTGAACTTGGCATTGTATTGTGGTTGTTTGAACAAGTGATTTTAATTCCATATTGAGTTCTATGTGTAGATCATAGGGTATTAGAAACAAGAGAGAGTCCATAGAGCGAGCTACACAAGACGTAGCTTTGAAAGTACGGAGATACTTCCTTATTGAGCGGATATTGCCCAAACGGGAAGCCGTCATCACGGCGAACGCTCAGATCATTGATCGCTGTCGCTCCTCAGAGCGGGGGTGTGACACGTCCATGCCTACCCTGGTACGCTCATCAACACAAGCTCGGGTGTCATGAAATTAGGACTCACTCGTTTTTGGGCCATTTGCAGAGAGGATGTTCTACCTCACGCAGGTTTGGGAACAACATTGTGGTTCTCAGTTCCTCGATCAAGTCGTTGATGTGAGTGGGTTGATGTTGGATGAGCCTATAAAACAGCGTAACAAGCAATCCGAACCATATGCGACATTCGTAACATACCTTGCGTAGCTTTCATGTGGTATTAAAAAGATAAGGCGTTCGAGATGAACGTGAATATTGCACGTATGGAACCAAGGCACCTGCAGAGCAGCAGGATACTACAGCTCGAACATATAAGAGAGGCGTGACATACACCGAAGAACAAGGCACACGCACTTGTGTTCCACAAAAGACGTGAATTTTCAGAGTCTTTAGAGACGGACAATTGCTCCAAATCCCCGGACCCCAGTCTATTGTCTGTCATTTGGAACTCAGATACCGTGAGCTCCTGAATTTTGGCGCCATGCTTTTGGAAGAACAGGGCCCCGCCAGTGGCAGAATCCGAGTCGAAGGTGACTGTTCGCAAATGAGGCAGCCTGTCAAGAAATTGAGTATGCGAGGGACACAAAAGAACTCTGCAACTCACTCCATGTGCGCAAGCACATCCAGAAACGACTCGTAAAACGTGTCCACCGTCAAATTCTCGAGTAAACCAAACGCAGCCTTTGGGATCAAACTGGAATCTGTAATGAATTCCCTCGAAGACTTCCACTGGAATTCCCGAATTTGCGAAAATAGACAAAATGGACCGGGGTCAACGCCTTGAATATCGCATATTTCAATGCCTCTGAAAACCCGGAGGGTTTCCCCTGCTGTCTCGCCAAGACATGTAAACGAATCCCAGGATATGGGCCGACAGGTGTCGGCGTGCAATTCAGTCAAGCGAAAAGTATACATGACAATTTTGCTGAACTCGACCGGCATTGTGTTACCGGGAAAGCAAAAGGCGAGGGTTCTGATGTGACGGCCCAGGTCAGGCTCTCGTTGAAGTTGCAGCGCAAGAGACCGAGCATTTGATTCGAATTTTAGTAGGGCGTTTCGGTACACGTATGGAGTGGCGAGTCGCTATGCGTTCAAAAGACTGTCAGCATGGGAGCAAAGGTGAAAATGAAGCATAGACCTTGAACTTCTTGCAAACCGTCAATAGGCCCACGCGAAAGCCGGTACTGCTGGATGTCCGAAAAGTTCGGGCCGGTGCTTCGGGCTGCAATGCGAGGCAAAGAATTCGGCTCCAGATACGATCTTCTTGTGACGAGTCTGCAGCGAGTCGCGCTGGATACGAAAAAGGGGTTCTGTGTTCAGTCGACCTGGTGGGAAGACCCAGATGCGCAGAGGGAATCGACTGATTGTTGGTTATCCTGACGGAGTTGAAGGTATCAGAGCAATACAATGGTAAGGTTGGAACAGCACTGGCCCCGCGGTTTTGATGACAAATCGGGCATGAAGGCAGGGTTCTTCGGGTGCGTAAAACCCCCCATGAAGCCTTTGGCGACAGCGTCGGGTATCACATAATAATGTCGTATATGCGGGCATGGAGCGGCGGCGGCTTCTAAGTTAAGACACGTCGCAAGTTAATGACAGCGGCGGGTGTTATTCGAAGAATTTGGCGCGGAATAGAGTGATGCCTGCAGCTGCTGAGGAATATACCTATAATACCTAGGGTTCGAAACACTATCGGAGACTCTTCACTTTGTAGAGAGGGCTTTGTCGTCGTACTGCTGGGGCTTCACGATCATTCGAATGAGTGGCATATAATGCCTGTGAGGTGCCAACAAGGTACAAGAATACATAGAGCACTGCACAAACATACCTGAACCCCTTCCAGTGTTGTAAGTACTTAGTAGGGATCATTTCACGCACTTCTGTTCTTCCGCGCTTCTGTTGTTTCGCGCTTCTGTTGTTTCGCGCCGCCGTTGTTTCGCGTTGTTGCTGATTTTCAGTTCAGTAGTGATAGGGCATGTCCCGTCCTGCGCCATACGTTGGTTACCGCTTTTGAACCATGGGGAGAGGTAGAATGGTGACGATCAAGGAGAGTTGATCGACTGATGATGGAAACACGGATGCCGAGGGTGCCGCTTCGTGTTGATGGAATGATGCGTACCTTGCTTTTTTCCGCCATGTAATAATGCCCGTCACCAAGCCCAAACGTTCCAGTCGAGCCGCTCAGACAGCAACGCGTTCCGGCGCGGGCATTCAGTACACCAGTCCTATCAAGAAGAATGATACACGAAAACGAAAGCCTTTCGCACCCTCTGGACACAGTCTCAGGCTTGCCGCCGCGAAATGCAGGCTGGCGGCAGCTCTCGGTCGTCCACCACAGACGCTGGACGCGCCCGCACAGCCGCTTGCTCACTCCGTCACAGACGCCAGCACGGCGGAGCAAGATTCCGACGCTGACATAGCCGGATGGGTAGAAGATGACGACAGAAGCGCTGGCGTTGGCGCTTTGGACGCGCTTTCTTTCGGTTTGGTTCTGCACACAGCCTCCTCCGAACGAAAGAGAGCGTCCTCATCGACTCCCTCCACTTGGAACCAAATCTTAGCCAGCTTAGAAGAACCATTTGCTTTGTACCGCCAGGCATCATACGGTCAGCGCCCAATTACAATCCCGTCGTCCATCGTGCATGAGTGCTCTTGCGGAAAACATGTCAAGTCCACTGTTCAATGTCTGTATTTTACCTGTGAGTTCGTACTTGTTTGCTTCATCCAAAGGCTAAGCGTGGCATATAGATGTTTGCAAAGTTGAGATCAGCACTTGTCCTTGCGTTTCGGTGCCGGTTCTCTTAGTGAGGCACGGTGTTTTCCCCTCGTCGCCTCTGCGCCCTCGAACTGCCATTTCCATTGACCTTCTGGAGGTCTATCGCGCCTTCTTCGAGCGCTCCTGCGATGCTATCACAGCATTCTCTGGCGCCCTACAAACCATATACCGACGGATGGGTTTCCAGGTTGCTAGCCCTGGGTACAAAATGGGCTCACGCGGCAAGGACATGTTTCGCAAGAGTCTCACAGCTGCTGTACTCTGGTACAGCAACCTCAAGACTCGGATCTCGGCATCTCTCGCTCGCAAATTAGCTACGTATGATCCTCATCTGAGTGCGCGGTCAGGCCGGGATGCGGGAATGACGGACGTGACGACGGAGGCGGGCGAGACAGATGTGATAATGACGGATGCGACGACGGGGGCGGCCGCTGAAGCGGCAACGGAGGCGGGTGAGAGATCCACGGCGAGGGCAGATGCGGTAATGACAGATGCGACGGCGGCGGCGGCAGCTCAAGGATCAACGGCGGGAACGGCTGCTGAAGCAGGGATGGGGGCAACGGCGAGCCCGGCAACGACGACGGCGGCGGCGGGTCAGGGATATGCTGGAGCGGGAATCGGGACAGCGGTGGACACGGCAACGACGGCGACGGATACAGCAGCAAGGACGGCGGCCGATCCAGCAACAACGACGGCGGCGGATTCAGCAACAACGACGGCGGCGGATCCAGCAACAACGACAGCGCCAACGTCGCCGCAGCTCACTGCTGGCCGTGCCCATCGACTCTTGCAGGAGAGATGTCCCGCCTGTTTCGGTTGGAAGGAGTGGGGAAGGCCATTGAATGAGTATGGTATTTTTCACTGGCTCTTTCTTTGCTTTTCTGAACGAAACCCAGGGGCGGAGATTGTCAGTTTGCCGGGGATGCTTGCTACAGCTACCGACACCGCAAGGGGGCCGGCGATTCGAATATATATTTTGATCCATCGTACTTTCTATCCCGTGCCGAAGTCGCAGACGCGGCTCGACGGGTCGCTGAAGCCCGAGCTCGAGGCAAGCGCCGTCCTTCCACCCGTCGAAGCACTCTGCCCCAAGACGTCGTAGACATGTGCAAGGAGTCTTGGGACGCCGCTAACGAGAAGAAGCGGAAAGCCGACCCCAAGCGGTATGATGCGAGCGGTGTGTTTGTGATGACCTGCCGACACTCGCAGGTCATTTTTATGTGCGATGTAGACACTCCCGGAGAGCAGCAGCACTTCATTGTTGCTCTCCTGGAACATGTCTTTAGTTTGCTCCCACCTCAGGCCACCATTGTTCAGGCCTACGACATTGGCTGTATCACGGATCATAGTCTGGATCTGGTGAGTCAACGAGTCCAAATCTCCATCTGCTGTCGTCCAATCTGACATTTTCTCAGTTCCCAATCATGAGCGACGGCATCCGCGAACGTCTTTCGTTCGTAATCAACGCCATGCACGCGTTCGGTCATCAGTGGATCTGTCAGCTTAACTATAGCCCCAAGTTTCGCTTCGGGATGGGTCTGTCAGACATGGAGGGTGTCGAGCGGTTCTGGTCTCGCATTCGAAAGTTGATTCCAGCAACGCGGCATCAAGGGGTTTGTTTGGTTATTTACTATTCGTACAAATTTGGTTGCTGACACGATTATTAGCTTTCGCGGCGTATCTGGATGATAGACCAGTATGTCGATTTCGTCAATGAAGACGGCCTTGAGGCCCTTGGCGAATGGCTCGAGCGACAGGATGCCTCGGTTCGTCAGAAGTGGTGCAAGGCGCGCGGGGTACTGATCCATTGCGGCGTCCTCGAGCATGAGCTACGACACCAATGGGTTTTGCAGAAGCAGGAGCAGACCTCCATTCGCTCTTGTGAGTTAAAACACTTCCACTACCGTCGCTGTCATAACGGAAGCGATTTATTTTCTTCTCAGATGCTCCCAACCGCATCCGACGTGATATTGAGAAGGTTTTGGCTCTTCAAACCCAGATTGAGAATGTCGAGCAAGCAATATCCGATGCAACGCAGTCCATTGCTGCCTCCGGCATGTCTCCTGAATCTCAGCGCCTGCTGGATTCTCTTCTTGGCACGCACGCGCGATTGACCTCGGAGGCACAGCGTCTCTACGCGACCCTCAATGTGGAAGACGACTTTTCTGACCTAAAGAACCTCCCTCTTCCATTTGTTCAGAATTTGTTCATGCTTCGCGATCTCAAGATGAATATCCGAAAACGCGCCGTGGGTATGTTCTTCGAATGGGAAACATTGGATCGAGCCGTGCGGGGTCGAAGCGAACCTTTAGGTATGTCACTAGTTTCCGTCAATCCAGAATTTAGCTCACTTCGATTGTGCAGGGACTAAATTACATCAAGCCACCCGCAAAGGGATAGCCAAGCGCCATCCCGCGCTTTTACGGGCAGTCGCAAAGTACAATGAGCTTTGTTTGACTCTTCAAGACCTCCGTCCCTCGGACTGTAGCATCCCAATTCCCACACCCCTTCCGGCGCGTTTGTCTGATCTGCGCGATGATCCAACTCTGCATCAAGACGTCTCAATTACACCTTGCGGAAACCACCTTCCCCGCTGGCTCACGGATGAAGATGTTCGCGACGGCATCCGCGCGATACATTCCACAGATAGATGCAGCGAAGAGGCACGGCGGCTGGAAGGCGAACGGCAGAATATGAGGTGCTGGCTTCAGGAAGAGCTGCAGATTGTTCAGCATGCGATTGCAGCTAGCACAGACGTAGTGCTGGACCTGCCTCTGCGGGCGCGGCTGCAACAGCTTCAGCGTCTTCAAAACGTTTGGGCTCCATCCCTGCAAGAATTACCTCGGCGACCGGCCTCTGTATATCCTCCCATGACCCAGTTCACAGCCGCCGTCGCTGCCCCCGCCGTTGTCAGCACCACCAGCACCGTCGCCACTCCCGCCGTTGTCACCACCACCAGCACCGTCGCCACCCCCGCCGTTTTCACCACCACCGGTGCCATCGCTACCCGCGCTGTTCTCACCACCCCCGCCGTTGTCACCACCACCGGCGCCGTCGCTACCCGCGCTGTTCTCACCAACCCCGCCGTTGTCACCACCCCCGTCGCCGCCGTCACTGACCATGTCGATATCGTTCCAGTCGCCGGCTCCTTTGTGGAACTGAATTTGGACTCGGATTCGGAGTCTGAGGATGACGACAACGGCTGCAACGACGAGAAGGACGACGACGACGACGACGATGTTGCTTTGGTAGAGGATGTTCTCGGCAGTGATGAGTTGGAGGATGATTCTACAGGGTTTGGTCAGGACTCCATCAGGTTTGAGATTCAGTGGACTTCACCGGTACGTCGTGTCTTGTAAAATTCGGCGGTATTTCCTACCAACGTGTGATACTTCTAGTCTGACCTTCCTGCCGATGGATCGTTCTTGGCCGTTCTCACACAGCGCAACGAGTCAATGAGGATGCTCATCGACAGGAACTCCCGCTTTACCCGCACCGTCGTTGGTACCGACGGTCGTCCCACTCTCAAGATCGACAACCAAGACCTTGATCGCCTTCGCTCCCCCACCGCCCGTCTAACTGGGTGCTTGCTTAACGGCGTTGCTGGCGCCCTCTTCAACGTGTTTGGCGCACCGGGATCCCCAACTGCAGCGACTGTTAGCCGCTGTGCCCTCTTGAGCACGTATGACCTTGCGCGGGTGCAGTGTCAGTGTGCAGACAATTATCTCTGGGAATGTTTGCGGCCGACGGCATTTTGGGAGAAGGAAGTATGGCTGATCCCGATTCATCGTCTCAATCAGGAGCACTGGGTATTCGTTGCTGCCCATGTAACCCGGCAACGCCTCTACTTTTTTGACAGCCTAGGTGGACGTTCGGGCTGGCATGCTGATATACGTGTGTGTGATATGGGAGGAATATCCCTTTAGCATGTCCATCAAACATTCCCGATTAGGTAGCGTTCCGCGGGTCACATAGCCACAATGATGTATTAGATAATCATTGAATAACTTACCCTTGCCCACCATGCTTTCTTGAAGATAAAGAACGCGTCGGGCGCCGAAGACCTCAATACACAACTAAGATGACATTGGCTGGGCATCCGTACAACTGCCCTCCTCTCCGGATTACCAGAGCCCTGCTCAGGGTGACACAGCTCCTGCGGAAGGGTCACAGCGCCTGGTTAGCGCCCGATAGCCGCCAAACCAGTATCCGAGTCTTCGGAAGGACGAGAAGCCCCCGAACCGAAGCACGTAGGCTTCACAATGGTGGACACACAGGGAGGCTTCACCAAACTCCTCCCGAAGACTCTTCGCACCTCACCAAGTCTGAAATAGACTTCACCTCTGGCGAGTCTCAAGTATCCTCCCCTCTACTTGTAGTCTCCATAGTGGTACGGTGAGGCGCTTGGTCGCCTCCCTCACTTTCATTCACTTGATTCTGACGGACGCGACGCTATCCGCCCGTCAATCCCATTTATTCCTTGCCTTGCACATTTGTGCTTGCATAGCACATATCGGGATTGATGACCCTCGTTACGGGACCCACTTGTCCTCAGCGCTGAGCTTCGCGGCGCTGAGAATATGACTCAATTGGACTGCTTTGTCCATGTCCTTGAGCTCCGCTGACGGCGTGAGCTCGGACCTCTACATTAAACCTAGAGCTCCGCTGTTCAGCGTTGAGCTCAGGTTTATGAATTGACTCGCACCGTGAGCTCCAAGGGCTTGAGCTCCAGCGTGTAGTTAGCAGTAAAAAATACATTCTTCGTTTTCTACTCCAACGTCGTCCGACAGTGTTCACCGCATTGACTTCAACACGGCTACCAGCAATCCTCAAACCATCGTTTAGAGAACGATTTCTACTCTGGCCGCTGCTAGGAGGATTGAATGGCTCAAATAAATCGAAGACTGCGATATTCAAATCGTCGTTGGTATCTGTCGTCGAGGATCGCTCGAAGTTCTCACATGGGAATCATTTGAGTTGAAGGAAAGGAGGACGAGGGGCGCGAAGGTACAAGAGGATCGGAAAACCTCCGTCTACCGAAGATGTTGAGGCTCTCGCTGCCTTCGTTCCGGTCGCCGCGTTGGCGCCGCCGGCTCCCACGTCGACAACGACGACGTGGGAAACCCTTCCTTCCCTCTCCCTTCATCTCTCTCCGCCCATGACTCGCCGCTTGCCGCTGGACGCCTCCGTCTTCAAGTGACGCTGCCTACGCGCCAATGATTCGTCTCCCTCAAGCCGCCGTTTGGAAATGTCTTGAGGTTAGGGGAAGATGCGGTTACTGGATGGAGAGAGGTTTTGGAGAATCGTGGTCAGTACGGTTAGCAGGAATGGAGTGAGTTAGCCGTTTCCCCCGGACCACGTCCCGTCGCTGGCTACACCAGCCTCTTCCTCTGTCGCCGGAAACCTTCCGTTTGCGAGAAACGTGTCTGTAAGAGCTACATGGTGGTTTCGTGACGAACACGCCTTCCCTCCACATCGCCATCGTCCCGCTCGCTTAGTGCGCGTTCGTCAGCGAACGCCTCGGGCAGCAAACGACATTGAGGCGCACGGTATGGAGTAATAAACCTCTGCGCCGCTGGCAAACGACGCCGCATACAATACTCGCGCCCTTCACCTTCGCCGGATCTGCCGTTTCTCTCCATATCGATCGCGCCATTGCAGCCTTTCGCCTCGTTTAATGGTCATAATTCCAACCTTTTCCGGCCAGAGCATTCTCCCGCGCTGCTAGCGCCGGATATGAGCATGGGTAAACCTCCGTCTTATGAGACGTTGAGGTATCTCTGGTCATATCTTACGCGGTCTAGCGAACCTGCGGAGAAATCAGACGTGTGAGCGACGGGGGTTACTTGCCGCCGTCCTTGTGCTGCCTGGTCTAACGTCTCCGCCATTTTGGGATTCAAAGGGCTGTCCAAGTGTTTCAAATATTCTGCAAGCTTCAATTCGTTTCGCTGACGGACGGCATCGAGCCGATCACGAATATTCCAAGCGATTTTCCGCGTCGCCGCCCGCTCTGCCGCGTCCCTCGCCAGCCCTCATGCGTTGTGACCTAGTCGTCTACTCTCTCCCCTCCTTCCATCTCGCTCGACCACGGCGTTTTGCGGACTGCTGGAAACCCTCCATCTGTGAGAGACGTCGAGGCTCACGGCCGCTTCACCGTCACCCTCAAACGCTAGCGTGTGCCAAAGCGTCGTTTCCGCGTGCTGTCGACGTCTCGGCGAACGACTCCCCCGATACTTGGGATGAAGCTTCTTTGGCAGCATTGGATAGAAGGGAAATGTGATTCAAGGATGGGGAGAGGAGAAAGTAAGCTCAGATGGGATTGGATTGACGAAATTCACCACGCGAGGTACCCTCCGTCTTCAAGCGACGTCGAGGCCCGCTGCTTTTCTCGTGGTGTACTGTTGTCAACGCGCCGTCGTCGTTGATCGTTGGCATTCAAGCCTCCGGCCTGACTTGGACTCAGTCTCGCTGGGCTCGATACTAGATTTTGAGGAAAGGGCGGAACACTAAGATGGGCTGGAGACTAGTCCTCAATTTCAGCTGGCGTCGTCTCGGATCCGATCCGACGACCCGCTCCGCGTTGTCGCCGCTGTCTCTCACGCCGTCGTTATCGATGTGGCAGCGAACTCTTCTTCCTCTCGCCTCATCTCCCTCGTCCTCATCGCCCTAGCGACATCGGACGCCCTCCGTCTGCAAGAAGACGTCGAGGCCCGGTTCTACCCCAACTCCTTCACGGCTGGACGTGCCCACGCGTCGACATGGCTCGACGCCCACGCCCGAGAAAGTCGCGCGTCCCTTTTCAAGACGTTTGAAAGTATGCCGCAGGTTTCTGTGGGGAAGGAGCGTTTTTGAGAAGACAAAGCGGAGGTTAGAAACTTAAAGGATTGTGAGGAAGTCAGTTTCTCATCTGGCGCGTCTGCGCCGCGCGCCACCATCTCCACTACGACCGTCGTCTTACGAGCGACGCGAGGCTCAATGGCGACGTTAACGACGACGATGTCGTTGCCGACATCTCGAGCGCCTTCGACTAGACTCCTCGCTCGCTTCGTACCACCACGCGTCTCAGCGCGTTGCGGACGCTGGACGCCCATCACTGCAGCGATTGCCGACGTCTGCTCTAATGCCGACGCGCCACCCCCCTTTGTACCGCTTCCCAACCACCTCTTCCGAGCGGGAAGTTCTGCCTCTTCGACGCGGTCGCCGACTGCGCATGCTTCGAGGTCGAATCCGACGACCCGACTGTGGTGTTACTCAAAGCCGCCCGTGCACGAGCTCTAGAGCAGGGCGCTCACCGTCTACAGGTCGAGCGTACGTGCCACTCTGTCCGCGTCGTCGCCGACAGCACCGTCTGTCGCTCGTCTTCGCCTCTTCCACTTCGAGCGTGGTTTTGAGGAATGGCGCTTTTCGCCGCCGGATGCCTCCGTCTTTCAGACGTCGAGGCGGTGGTGCCAACTTTTGGACTGCAAGTCTCGACGCCCTGCACTCGACATACGGCTCGCGCTTACGAACGGGGCGATAGTCGCCTCTAGCGCCTGAATCGGCTTCCAATCCCGCCCTGTAGCGATGTCAGTTGGTCGGCAATGCTACCTGCTGGCTTCGCGTTCGCCGTACACGCACTGGGCGCTCGCCTACTCTTCGCCTTCGGATGTACCAGCGTTCCGACGCTCGCTCGATCTCGACGCGTCGCCTTCCTTTACCTTGTCCTTGACCTCAAAAGGCCACGTCCATTCGCGGCCTTGTTCTTCGTCGCCGCCTTATTGTGCGCCTTCCAACGCCGGACGCCTCCGTCTTCCAGACGTCGAGGCCCGGCATGTTCGCCCGTGTCATCCTTGTTATACGTGAACGGCCACTTCCGCACGCCGGCGCCTAGGTGGTGTCAACACTTCGATCTCAAGCCTCCTCAGGCTCGTTCGTTAGGATGCAGGAAGTTGCGGAGGTATTTGGGTTCGTGAAAGGCCAAGTGCGTACGTCGTTTCAAGATACTCCGCCTCGCTACCGGCCTCGCTCGACTCTCGCACCTTTCACTCGAGACGATGTATCAGGAACGTCGAGATCGCTGTGCACAGCTTGATCTCCGTTCCTCCGCTGCACGAAATCAGTCGTAAAGCCTCCAACGCTGATTTCGGTCATACAGCTGTACTGCCAATTGCAGCTTTGAAGAGGTAGAGTCGCTTCGCGACTCCCTCTGGCAATCAAAGCGGGCGTCTGGTGTATTCGTACGTATCGTGTGTCTCGTCGAGTTATTGGACTGGCATAGGGTGGAATACAAAGTTAATATGAAGGAGTTGCCGTGTTGGATGCTAGTTTATCCAACGATAAAGAGACTTAATTGTGGGGCGTTCGGTGCGGTCGTGGCTATTTTTGCGGGAATTTTTTTTTTCTTCAAGCATTTGCTGCCTGGGGGGCAGTGTGATTGTAAGATTGACTTGATTGAGTCAGCAAATACTCTCAGGCTCCGGAATGACTTCTGCGTCCATCGTCGACAATCTTTTTCTTCCTCCACCACCGTCTTCCACCTCCGGCGATGCGCGTGATCGTCTGCGTCGTAGCTGTCTAGTGTCGACTATCCCCCTTGCCACGTAGGCACCTCGACGTGTTCGTCGCATCAACGATCGCCGTCGACGTTTTCCTCCTCCGGCTTTGTGCGCTGCGTTAATCTCCTGCTTCGCCGCCGCCTTTGCCGCCGGACGTCTTGCAGTCTGCGAACGAAACTAGTCGTTGTCAGGAGTGTTTTTGAAAGGAAAGGAAGGTCGAGACTCGGCGAGGGGACGGGGACAAGTTTGGCAGAAATTTTGGGTCAGAATCAAGTGAGTGCCCCCAGGGGCTTCAACGTTACTCCCATCGCCTGCGTCGCGATCTCGGGAAGTACTCCACGCCGGACGCTTCCGTCTTCGTGACGTTGAGGCTCGGTATGACAATTGCTCGCCGCCCGCGACTTTACCAACGCGCCACGCGGAATTCGTTCCGCCGAACCACCGCTGATCACCCCCGCTAGTTCTCGGCGCCTCTTCCACCGCATGTGCTCAGCGGTTGGGAAGCTCGCCGCACCGGACTCCCTCGACCTTCAAACGAACTCCCTCGGTACTCCTTCAAACGATCACCTCTGCATCTAGCATGCTGCATGTCACCATTGAGGTTCTCATCGACCGACCTTCGCCCTACTCTCCTGAAGTTCCACTCGCGGAGGCCTTGGATGCGCCCACGCGCCTCTCAACCCTCGACGCCTATGCTCAAGCGACTCGCTCGTTTCGATGCGGGACAGCTGGATCGTTCTCCGGGAAGGCTATTGACAAAAGGTCGAAAACGAATCATCTCGGGAAGGTTGCCAAACGGGATACCCTCCGTCTCCAGGTGACGTTGAGGCCCCAGCAGTTCGATCGTAGCGCGAATGAACGATCACTTACCTCAACGAACGGAATGCGCGCAACATTCGTCTTACGCGCTTGGTTCGCCGACCTTTCGACCTCGCACGTTCCAGCCTTTCGCTGTTCTCTCGTTCTTAGCTATGCCGTCGCAGACGTGTCCACCTCGAAGCCCGGCATATTCGCTTGCGGGATGGCATTGTCATTGCCTCCTCGCCTCCGTCTGAGCAAGACGTTGAGGCGGTGTTTCCAACGCCTAGATATCAAGCCTCGCCGGACTCGTTGGAAAGTTGTCGAGCGGAAAGTAAAGTGTAGGGAGGGATTTAGTGTGACAAAAATTGAGCGCGTTCTACGTTGTTTCAATTACATACGCCGTTACAAGACGTTTCGACCAGCACCTCGCGTGTCTTGTTTCAGTCGACCCCGGAGTATTTTCGAACGTGAGATCGCTCTGCGCAGCTTGATCTCCCTTCCCTCTGCCATTGTAGGAGCAGTCACACTCCATTACTGCAGTCTCGCGCGACTCCCTTGATGCACCAAGGCTTCATTCAACGTTCAACGAAGTCACTGGGGGGCAGATCATTGCCCTCGTTCTGCCGTTCGCTTCGACTCTCCATTGCACACTTTCCTTGTCTTCAACGCCTTGAGAATACGGCCCTGACGATTCATTTTATGGAGACTTAATATCTGCAGGACGTCTTTGAGCTCCGCTGGCAGCGTGAGCTCGGATTTCAGCGCCCAAACCTTGAGCTCCGCTTCGTTGCGCCGCGCTCAGTTTGTTTCTTTTCAT
Source organism: Favolaschia claudopus (assembly GCA_037176885.1). Lineage (NCBI taxonomy): Eukaryota > Fungi > Basidiomycota > Agaricomycetes > Agaricales > Mycenaceae > Favolaschia > Favolaschia claudopus. The sequence continues at coordinate 1,971,097 of JAWWNJ010000010.1, read as the reverse complement.
TTCCTACCACTATTGGTGAATTCCGCAGGTAACGCGTCGAGTTTTCCATATACGATGGCTGGTAAATGAATATATTTTATATTCTATGACGAAAACATGGTCTTCGTTGAATGTCAACGCACCACCGTTAATTCATGAGCTTTTAGTGCTCTTCATTCGATCAAGGAATGGATGCCTTGGAACGGTGATTCCAAGGACGAATTGAATGGGATGCGCTAAGCGGTCAGGGTGTAGCTCTCTTCGAGAGAGTTCATTCCCAGACTGGGGGGCATAGGCCATTGGTTTCTGATTCCGAAAGTTCATGAGCATTAGACGCTCTTCATTCATTTGTGAATGGATTCCCTTTGACTTGTTTCAAGGGATGAACTCAATGACGAATTGTTACATGGGTCAGTGGTCGAGCTCCCTACTGCGAGGTAGAGCTCCTGCCGAAAAATTACCCCAAAAATTTTTTTTTCACAAGAGCAACGTCGACATTTTTATTCTGGGGGGCCCTCTACATTCGGGCGTAGCTGATTGGGGGGCGATTGTTCGCCTAATCCTCGTCCTCTCCTGGTTGTCGCGTGGTGTGTGTCACTTCACGTCTTTCGGTTAGTTTGGTGATTCTTTGCCGCACATCCAATGGTGCAGTTATTGAGCTGCACGGCAAAGAAGCGGGGGGCAGTGTAGGGGTATATGTATAGTGAGAGTCAGCTGTGTCTGACTCTCCTACTTTACCCACCTTCTCCTTAGAGCTTTGCTCAGGATATCGAGGGTTTCATCGTCATCATGGAGATGAAGACAACGGCTTCAGATGTGAATCCACCCACCAAGTGGTTGTGGATTCAACATATATCTCTGTTGATGCGTGAACACAGACAACGTCTGCCCTCATCCTCTGCATGGGAATCTGGACTTTATGTCTCAGATCTGCGGATACCCTCAGCCACGCTACAGTGACTTGGAATTGGAGATGCAAGAAGGGAAAGCTCTGGATGGAGCTTTGCTCTAGAGCTTTACCTGCTGTGTGGCAAGCTGATAAGCTTTCGCCACTCATCTTCGGCAAATCCATTTGCGTCAAGTTGAAATTTTGGGAATTTTTTTTTTTTCAGTAGCTGAACATTTGAAGGGTTCATCAAATGTTCAGGATCGACTTATCGGGCATGTTCACTGAACATGCGGGGGGCTCTGTGATATGGGAGGAATATCCCTTTAGCATGTCCATCAAACATTCCCGATTAGGTAGCGTTCCGCGGGTCACATAGCCACAATGATGTATTAGATAATCATTGAATAACTTACCCTTGCCCACCATGCTTTCTTGAAGATAAAGAACGCGTCGGGCGCCGAAGACCTCAATACACAACTAAGATGACATTGGCTGGGCATCCGTACAACTGCCCTCCTCTCCGGATTACCAGAGCCCTGCTCAGGGTGACACAGCTCCTGCGGAAGGGTCACAGCGCCTGGTTAGCGCCCGATAGCCGCCAAACCAGTATCCGAGTCTTCGGAAGGACGAGAAGCCCCCGAACCGAAGCACGTAGGCTTCACAGTGTGCGTCACAGTTTTCTCTCACTCTCTTGCATCTCACCGGCTCGTCAATAGGATGTTATGCTTTTGATCAGGCGGATGGCCTTCCTCGCTCTTCGACACGGACATCACCTCGAAGTTTCAACGGAGGAAGAGCCGTGGATCGCGCAGCCGCTGTATACCGTGGTATGCGATCCAGTCCCTGTTCTCACTCGGGAAAAGCCGTAGTTTAGGACTGTCCTAAATCAAACGAAAAATTTAAAGTTTTGGCATCGCATTAAGTAAACCCAAAACTGTTGCAAAAATGTAAAGTAAAGGCCCAACAAAAACTGTTCCCAAAACATTGAGTTTTGGCAACAGTTTTTGAAGGTCCGAAACAAAAAGATTCAGACATACCTAAACGGCTCCCAAAACGATTCGTTTTGGGAAGGAATTTGGTTGCACCGAAACAATAAGTTTCGGCAACAGTTTCGGCGGTGTTGCCGAAACTTATTGTTCTAGACAGCCCAAAAGGACTTTTGGAAGCACCGAAACAATAAGTTTCGGTAACACCGCCAAAACTGTTGCCGAAACTTATTGTTTCGGTCCGACCAAAACCCCTCCCAAAACCAAATCTTTTGGAAAGCGTTTAGGTGCGTCTCATTCTTTTCCTTTCGGACTTGCGGAAACCGTTGCCGAAACTTGATGTTTGGGGAACGGTTTTTATTGGTCCTTTACTTAACGTTTTTGGATCAGTTTAGGGCCAACTCAATTCGTTGCCAAAATTTAAAGTTTTTCTTTCAATTTAGGAGGGTCCTAAACTACGGTTTTTGCCGAGTGTTCTCAAGATGTGTACTAACGTTTTGTCAGGACCAGGCACACCAGTCGAATGGATACGACTGTGGTATCTGGGTACTTTCTGTCATGGCCTGTATCCTACGAGGGTACGCTGTTCCAGCGGTGTCAGAGACTGATATTCTGCATATACGACGTACATATCTGGACTTGATGCTCTCCTTGCCAATCACTTAGCACAATTTCTTGATTTTGTATTGAATAACCACAAACTTTTGTCTTTAATGCCCCGGCGCTGTCGTCAATCGCCAATACTCTAACACAAATGAGAACAACTCCCGCTGCCGTTGTTGGTACTACTGGCTGAATGAGAACAAAACCCAGGTTATTTTTCTTCTACCTCACGAACCGCCGCCGTCGTCGAAATGAATGGGAATTAACCATCCTTCTTTGCCTCAAGTTGTTTAGCCGCCGTCGTCGCAATCTTTTGACCCGACAACTCGCCGCCGTCGTTGGTACTTGGAGTGAGAACAAAATCCGCCGCCGTTACCTTCTACTACAGGTGTACTGTCAGAAACAAAAAGAAAGCGTGATTCAAGAAACTACATGGAGGAATTTGACATAGTACAAGTTATGTATAGTGCGCGCGAGCCAATGTACATGAGTGGAAAGCATTTCATACACGCGAAAATCTTTCGGTCGAGGTAAAGCGTGGAGTCGATCCCATTCCTGCAAAAGTCCAACAACTTCTTCTCGCGCCTGTTCCAACGACGCCGTCTTTCCGAACTGCGCCCATTCCCTACGTCGTTGACGATCGCGCTGCCGTTCTTCCCGCGCCCGCATGCCGTGGTAAGCAGCTAAAAGGGCGTCGGTGTCTGCAACATACTGGCAGGCCCTGTCTTCCCAATCCGCAGACTCGGTATCCAAAGGTTGACCGTTGTTTTCTTCGGGGAACGGAGGCGGTGTCTTCCAGCAGACAAGCTGATCTTCGTAGGAATGATGCACGCTGCGAAAGGCCTCTTGGAACGCGGGGTCCTGCTCGGGCAGCGGCTGACGGGCGATCCTCTCTATTTTGTAGCTGAGAGGGGGGAGGCGAGGGATGGAGTGTTTGGAAATTCGTCGAGTATTTCGTAGAGACGAGGCTGCGCGAACGAGCCTTCCGCTAGACCAATGATGAGTTAAATTTGGGTAAAATTCGAGCTGGTGGGACGCACCGAGCACTAGCTGCATATGTTGCATCATACTGCCTTGCTGCGAGCCGTAGATCCTCCTCTGTGTGGTGTTTGCGTCGACGACCCATGAAATGACGGTGGTAGTTGGGAGTAACGCTGGTCCGCACTAAGAACTAGCCCACCTTTTCAGTTAAATGGTGCAATCGAGAAAAATCTTGGAAACTCACCAATATTACTGGATAGAAAGTTTCGGGCACGTCGCCGGAGAAAGATGGACTCAAAATATCCACCACTTTGTGTTGAAGAGCGAGCACGGTAAGGAAAACAAGAGACGACGAGATTTATTTGACCTACGATTGGCTGCCAGTTTACGTCTGTGGCGGACGGCGCGGCGGCGCCGCGGGGGCTGAGTACGTGGAAGAAGACGCAACAGTGGAAGTAAAGTAAAGACTAACCTCCAGGCTGTAGCCTAAATGTAAATTGTTTATTTGCGTGGAGCCAGCCAGGCCCCAGCTAGGCGTAAAAATCGTGTGTTTTGCTTATTTGCGTGGATCCAGCCAGCCTGTGTCAAGCTCAAAGTCATGCCTTTTGACTGCCACCGTGTTCGGCATCAAACAGTTTGATCCATTTGATGGGGGACACCCAATATTTTAATTTGCACAATACTTGATTGAAGAGGAATAAATCGTGCATATAAATATAATCATAAATCATGTAAAAGTAATCTAATTCCAATTGTTTTTGTAACAAATGTTAAAATGTTATGTAGTTCATTTTGCCGTAAATATAATATATAATATATTCGGTACAAAAGCGGAGCGGCAAGCGTGATTGCGCACAGAGCCGTTCTTTAGAGGAATGTGCAAGGCTGAGAAGCAGGGGGGGCGCGACTCGCTGCCCCCAGACACGTAGCCCTCCTTCCCACCTTCGCCTGTGCCCATCGTTTGCTTATCACCTCTCCCATTTCGCTCCACCCTCCTTCCGCCCTCCAGCCTTCTCCTTCTTTCGACTGGTTTACTAGCCCCCCTCGCGCTACGGCCTATACGCATCATGCCACCTGAGGCACGGATGTTACGGATAGGAGGCGGGAGGGAGGCGTAGGTATTAGTAGGGCCGCTATATGTGTGGTTGTCCTGAATGAGTACGCCGACGTGGCCGACTCGCATCAAGCGCGGATACCGCCCGTTTGCGTTCGGCAAAGATTTGGGGGAAAGCGGGAAGGCGACAGAGCTGGAGGTGGGAGGGGAGTCGAAACGACGTCGGTACGTCGATCGTCGATAGCGAGAGGGTGGTATTGGGAGGAGAGCCGGAGACGGCAGTAGAGGTGCAAGCGATGGCGGAGAAGTCGACTGATGTTGAGAGGGGACGAGGAGGCTGTAGTGGGGAGGGGTCAGTTACGTTGGTTGGTGGGAGAGAAAGGAGGGGGAGGGAAAGAGGAAAGAGGAAAGGAGAGGAAGACGGAAGAAGGGCAGGAGGGTGGGAGCGAAGGAAGTGGTCGGTGTAAGCAGAAAACAATCGGCGCCACTCATCGGTCTCTCCCCCTTCCACCTTCATGCCACGCCATACTCGATAACCCCCTCCCGCCCTCGACTCTCACGACCAAGCCCCAGCGCGCTGCGCCGAGCTGCACTCATATCATGGGTGGGTCGGCGACGGTGCGGCGGGAATCGGGCAGGCGGTAGTTCGCGGATATTTTCGGAACGGGTAGCCACTCGCACTACTCATGTTGCGCGTGGGCGTTGAGCACCGACGGAGTGGAAGGGAAGGAGGGGGTCTGTGGAAGTGCGTTAGTTTTCGATCGAAGAAAAACAGAGAGGAAGGAAAGATACAAAGAAACTCACCGAAACCCTCCCCATATACGAAGCCATAGCGGATGTCGACGATTCATAAAAAGCAATGGGGTGAGCAAGGGAAGTAGAACGCTTGCTCTGCACCGATGATTGGATGAGCTCTCTACGAGTGAATAGGGAGCTCACGCACCTTGGCATAAATCGTAGTCGCCACCCGACACAGCCCTCTCAACTCCGTCCTGAACGCCTTCATTAACGCCCCAAGACACTTTCTCCATTTACGAGTGCCACAGCATCTTCGTTGCCCTCGAATCTACCTCACCCACATACCCATCCCCCACACGAGGGCGCTGCCTGTGCGTTCGTGGTGGGGTGGGTGCACGGAAGCGCAGGTGCATCGGAAGAGACATGTGTGGACGTCGATTTTGAGTGATTGAGGAGTTTGCGGGCGGGGGCCAGAGTGTCGGCGGCGTGGGGAAGGCGAAAGAGAGAAGACGGCGGTTTCTTTGTCGGCAGGGGAGAAGAAACATCATCTTCAAATTCCGTCAGCAGGGTACAGAGAGGTAAAGAACAAAAAGAACAGAACACACGAGACAACGAAATGCACCTCAGCACATTCAAAGCATCCCTCATATCGCTGTAACCCAAGAGATACACCGCTGCCGTACGCGTTGGTGGTGATGAGGACTCGAAGAGAAGATGAAACGTGAATGGGAATCGACGCCCACCTTCTTCGTGAGTCCGTCCGTCTCACAGGTACAGTTCGTTCGCGGTGCCGATCGCGCGTGGCCGGCCTAGCAAAACGCGAGCTCGTCGACATAAAGGAGGAGGTGGGAGTGTCGACACAGCGGAGACCTCGGACGGCCAGGGAGCGAGTAAGTCGAAGTCTCGAAGAATTGCTACGTCGTACAGCAAGAGCGTCCAGACGATGGAGAGTATGTTGTCAGTGTCAACCGGAGCTTGGGGGACGTTGAGGGTCGTCGTTGAGCGTAGCAGGAGGTGGTGGAAGAGTCTTGAACGAATGCGGTCGCTGGTAGCGGGAATTGCGGGCAATGGGTAGTGATTGTCGGATACAGAGATGAGCCGAACTGTTTGATAGCGGAAGTTTAACTTTACACCTTGGTGAAAAAATCGATATCCAAAACGCACCATTTCTTCTATCTTCACGGCCAGCCTCGCCCCCGGAATCTCTCCTTCAGTCAAACTGAGTTTGGCCCGCCGTTCAGATAATTGAGCGGGATTGAAGCGACGAGGAGATGGCTCAAGGTGATACGGCGCCGGCATGGTTAATACGAGCGAAGCGTCGCGTTGAGGGCTGGAATCCGGGAGAGTGCTCGCAGATGTGACGACGGTATCGCCTCCGACTCCGGTGTCTGCGCTTGAGTTTGAACTCCAGGACCACGTTGGGGAGAGAAGAGGGAGAAGATTGAGGTGAGAACGGCAGCAACGATGAGTTAACGAATGTGCTGGCGGGGTGACGCCGTGAGTCACAAGTTCGGAATCGACGCCGATTGGCTCCGGGGACTCGGTCCGAAGACCGATACTGAACGCTTTGGTCCCGATTAGGAAGCTACTGTCTCAATTGCTTCAAGCAACACAACTGACGGTCGTAGACAGAGTTCTACACGCAACATAATGTTAATGACTTTGTAATTGTGCGTAAGCTCTGCGTTTGATAGAAGTCAAGTCGTTTAAAACTTTTCCTGTTGCGATAACGGGTCAATGTTTGCAGACGATAGTTGCGATGAGAACTCACGAATGCACCCTTTCTTCAATGATTTGTCTGGCAGTTCATTCTCCGACTTGCTATGCCTCATCTCTCGTTGTATTCTTTCAGTTATCTTTGATTCTTGCATTTGTTACATGTTTCTGTGATTCAGGGGTGTGGGTCGTCAGCGACGGCAGTACAACTGTTAAAATACTGATTTAGAGACGAGAATGGACTAGTTTTCAAAGATATTTTGTAACTTTTAATTTCGGATGATGAACAGTCATGAAGAGAAGACAAGTTGCAGTATAGGATTAACTACTGAACATGGTGAAATAGCATCCTTTCAAAAATTGAACCACAGGCTAAAAATCTTGCCTCAATTCTTGTAAAATAATCAGTATACACCTTTTATTATGTCTCTGAACACTTCTACTTGCTCTTTCGCCTGCCCGGTGGCCACAAAACAGACGAACAAAGTGGCCATCAAAATTTTTTGGTACAGTTCGTCATCGTTTCGAAATTTCGGAACGAACGACGCGTTTGGTGATTTGAATTTGAGGGATAGCGTGTCTTATGTGACTCAACACCATTTGCGCGCCTCAGACGCGTCGTATACGCGCTCCACGTTGTGGAACACGTCGACCTCGTTAAGAGAAACGGTCATCGGACCGTAGTCGCAGCCAATGGGACGGCGTTCCGATAAAGCCGACCGTTCGGTCGACGCAGCCCAAGTACAAGTCTCCATGTTTTCTCTCAAACACCTACTCAAATGTCTTCAAAAGCTTTATTAAAGAGTGATAGAAAGTAGTTGTTTTGAAAACATTAAACTAATAAGTACATAGAGTATTGAAATCAACGATTAGAGACCAAAACAAATGGAATTGCACCAAACCGAGAAACGGATGCAAGAGGAACTATTCCTCTCCTGTAAATAGCTCGTCTCGCGTAGATTGTGCGAGCGTGCAAACCGCTTGAATGGTTTGCACTCAACACAACTCGTGCGCAACTCGACGAGACGCGGCCTCGGCGAGCGCGCCACTTCGTTTCGTTTGCTTGCAGAGAAGGAGACAATGGGGGAATGAAAGAATACGGTAAGGTTCACTCACTTGAAACTGACAAGCAGATGATGTATTGTTCGTTGACGATGAGTAAGAGGCCGAGGTGATCGTGAATATAGGATGCACCGAATATGCGACGTAACGAGACGCCCGTTTTCCATGCAGCAGTATTATTCGGCGCCGGCAAACGTCCGCAAATATTGATCCCAGTCTCAGCTCGTGCGAGCCCGGACCTTGCCCTCATTGTTGCCGGTTAGTCGGCGGCGGGCAGCGCGGCGTCGAGGGGACAATGCCGGCGCCGGTGGCTTTGCTTTCGTGGCGCCAAGGGAAACGATGGGCGAGCGCGGCGTCGAGGGCGGTAGTGGGTGGCCGCCCGGCCGAGGGTTGAGTTACGCGTTGAAGGCGGAATGACCGTGACCATGTCGGCGGAGCGGTGGAAGTCGGGATCAAGTTGAGTGGCGAGGGCGGCGACGCGTACAGGTGAAAGGTGGGGAGGGATGTTTTTTTGTACGTGGGTACGCGTGGGCGTCGGGTACGCGAACGAAGGCGGCGTCGGCGGGGTGAAGGGTGGTAACGGAGAGGACGTGGTGTGGTGTGGTGTGGCGGGAAGGAGGAGAGAGAGGGTGGAGGCAAAGCGTACGCGCTAAAGGATGTCGTTAGCGTGGGGACGAGAGAAGTGGGCGGCGCCAAACGTTCACCGTTGATGACACTATGCTCAGGTCGAAAAACAAATGAACGTCGGTGAGGGGGCCTACTATTAATTCGGTCGGGCGAGATGTGACGAAGCTTAGAGTTGTAATCACCAGGCGCGACAGCCTCGGCTCCAGCGGGGGCGGCCGAGAGGAAGTTAACATTGGGTCGCCTGCTGGGATCGGTCTTGAAGTCGGACGCGGAGAATTGGGCGAATCCTTGCTAGGAGAACATCGACTCCAGATGTGCATCTGTGAGGCGTTCGGCTTGTCATTGTTCTGCTGCGTCGCGGGATATGAGCAACATTAGATGAGGCGAAGCAGAGAATGATGCCGCACGACGGCGATAGAGTGCTTCATGTTAGGCAAAAATGAGGGTGCGGTGGATGAGGTAAAGAGTATGTCGGTTGGCGGCGGGAGTGGCGGTGCGGAACAGAGAGAGGTTGGCATACTGCAGAATTTGCGCTCCTTTCTATATTAGCCTCTTACTAGGCGTCGCTGTTTGGTTCCAAATTGAGTCGTTTCGGAAGAACAAATCCACCGCAGCCAAGTTGGGCACTGAAACTTCCTCTCCTGCTGGTTTTGGCTACTTGAAGTTGAATGTGAGTGAGTGAGGGTTACGATCCGCGCTGATATCCTTCCAGTTGACATATTGCGTGCGGCAAGCGAAAAGATCAACCTCTTGAAGCCGGTGAAAAGCTCTGAGTTTTAATTAGGTCAGATGGTCAGATAAGAGTTGGAAGCTGCCTGGTAGAATATGGTCGAGTAAAGCAACAAGCAAGAAGGTGGTGACATTGATAGGTGAGGGAAGCAAGTGGAGAATCACTAAGTCCGAGACTCCGAGTCGACGACTCGGATGAGCTGGCACCATTGATGCTAAATAGAAGCAAACATTTCCTCCGTCTCTCCCCGAATAGCAAATTGACAATCTCTCGGATCTCCTTCTCTCAAGTACACTGGAATTAATCTTGCAAGTATTAGGCAGCCCCGGTGTTCTGAATCCTTCATAACCATTCTGAGCTTGACTTTGTATGAAATACTCAATATGTGCATTCTAAAGTGGAACAGTAATATCATCTCGGACTCTCGGAGATTTATGGTGTCCAATAAGCAAGCGCAAAAAATGTGCTGTAACCAAATCAATTCAAAATATCGCCGCATATTATTTGCAGTGGAATAATAATAATAATAATAATAATAATCATTTTAAAGCAAAGGTCCTACACGGCATGGGGTATACAATTCTGCAAAAAGAAAATCAGAACAGCCGAACTGCCAACCTGCCAAAAATGAGATAGCAGAAGCCGAGGTGCCGGCCCTCATCACAACAATCAAAAGGCAATCGAAAAAAGGCCGGCAGGGAGGCGAAAAAAGTGCCAGACAGGGCCTGGCTGGCTCCACGCAAATAAACAATTTACATTTAGGCTAGGGCCAGGCCATTTAGGATAAATATTACAGCTAGGGCTCGAAGACGTGAGGCCTATTTGGTTGATGACTCAGCATCCGCCCTTTTTTCTCTGCGTCGTTGACGCCGTTTTTTTCGCCCTCATAGAGTCTTCCCACTCATCCCTCCTGTCTCAAAACTGTTGTATCATCTACCTACGTCTCCCAGTACTCATTCAGAATCAACGCTCCAAAATAGACGCGCTTTTCCGCCGTCGTTGCCTGTTTTTCATAAAAAACGCGTCCGCTGTTGTTTGTCGACGGCTCGACGCGTTCCTGTGTTCCTAAGCCTCAAAATTACGTCTGTCTCTGCTCGTAGAACGCACTCTGTGTTTCTGCCCTCTTGAATACCAAAACCGACCCTCAAACCAAAACCGACGCGCTGTCGTCGCCTCACTTTTGACTTTTCCGTCTTGTCTTGTCCCCGCGTTTCTGTGTTCTCAAACCAACATCGCCGCGACCTCGTCGCCTTTGCTCTTTCCCTCAAAATCTTGTTCCTTTTCTTACGTGGTACGTGTATTTTCATAACCGAATTCATCCATCCTAATCCTCCCTCGTTTAGCAAACTTCATGACCCCCACACCTTCCCCCCCGTCCCCTTCCATTGCCCCTCAGGAAGATCTCGCCAACTACAGCACTGATTTTTTCGACCAGCTCGAGTCCCTCTCCACCCACGGCAGAATGTCGTTACCCGGGATTGTGACTCTATCACCGCAAACGGAACGCTTCTCGTCCCTTCCGCCCCAGCCTTCACCCCGCCACATCCCCGTACCACCGCGTAGCCCCCGCAAACGCAGGCCCGCACCGTCAGCGCCATCTGCATACTGCAGCGATTCTGAGATGGCAGCTCACAGCGCCAGAGTCGCATTTCTCCGCGGTGGCGGCGTGCCGCCAACCGCCCCCAACAGCGTCGCTGACAGCGTCTCCAGCGACGAGGACACGCCGCTGGCCAACACACCGCTGGCTTTTGCTCAGATAGCCGCTTACAACAGCGATGATAGCGACGAGGACGGTCGCGACAGCAGCTTCACCAGCGGCTCGAGGGATGATGGTGGCGACGAGGACGACGAGCTCATTGACGACATCATGGATGTTGACGTTGGAGGAAGAGATGGGGATGAGTTTTGGATGCATCGTCAAGACGGCGGAGGCGCCGTAGCTGGGGGCTTCCTCACCGACTACGACGTCGGCGGAGGCGCTGGAGGTCGAGGGTTTCTCACTGACTACGAGGGTGCAGGAGTTGGAGGATACCACACTGACAACGATGACCAAGTGGGTGGCGGGGGCCGCGACGTCTCGCCCCTTGCTGATCCTCCCCCGACCCGTTTCAGGCCAACTATTCGGAAAACGGAAAGGGGTGAGGCGAACAGCATCTCCGGCCGCCCCGCTCGGGAGGTACCTCAACCACCCCCTCTGCAGCCGCAGCTCCCGCACGTTGATTTCACGAACTTGAAAGGCGCTTTGCCCAGGATGCACGAGACTTTCTCCTTCAAGCCTGCCCCGATTCCCCCACCTCCTCCGGGATTTCTCCCGCATCGATCTCCTAGCAACGCTGCGAAGCCCAGGAAACTCAAGACGGCAACTCGTCAGAAGACCACGACGGCTACCGGCTCTGCTGCTGAAAACAAGAAAACGGCGGCAGATTCCAAAACTGCCGACATGCTATTTGACTCTGACGACGAACGAAACGCAGATCCTGACGCCAACGCCAACGTCGACGATCACGCCACTGACCACGGCAAGGACGACAACGGCGGCCACACCAACGACGACGGCGACGGCGACAACGGCGGCGAAGACGACAACGGCGGCGAAGACGACAACGGCGGCGAAGACGACAGCGGCGGTGGCGATCGGGGCCACGACACGAACGAGCCGCGCGGGGGACGCATGACCACGGCTCAGCGAAACCACATGCAGTCGTTCATCGACTCCGTTTCCCAACAACTCACCGCTACCGTTGCGGAGACGGGTCTTCGTCGGGAGCTACTTGTCGGGAAGTTGCATGAGGAGCTTGCGGGGGTGTCACTCAAGAGGTCAACAGTTTGGACGCGCTACACGTCGTACGCCACGCATCCGTCCCACCGCGTAGACGTGATGCGGACACTTGACCCCGAGTTCAAGGAAGGCGATGAATTCGCCCACAACTACGTCTCAAAAGCCTACCGCCTTTTCCAGTCCAAGACGAAGGAGGAACAAGAAGAAATTCTTGCTGCTTTCGAGCTCGAGAACGCTCTGGAAACGGAGATCACGATGGAAGGTCGGCAGCGGATTTACGAGAAGACGTTCGATTTATTGACGCGCGGGGTGAGAGTTTCCAACTATCATCTCTTTCTTTTTTGAAGCTGAAGGTTTATAGATGAATGTAAACCTTCTTAACCACGATTTCGACACCTTCTTCATATACGCCGGCCCCCACATCAATGAAGACGGGCACCTTGCGAAGAAGTGGGCGTCGCCCAGGGCAGAATCGGTATCTATACTCTCACGCATCGCTCGCTGATAGCTGACTTAGAGATTTTAGTTCATAGAGGAAGTTCTTGGCGTCACCGAGGACGACTTCCTCGCGTTGTTTAAACTGTATATTTAGTATGTCTGCAGCCGCTTCTCGCTTGTGGTTTTAACTGACTTTGCGTTAGCCGAGACCAACTCCAGCCCGCCTTGAACACGGTTCGCAGCAACGTCACGGGGGCGCTGGATCTTCTCCGGCTTTGGAAGGGCCATTGTGCCAACGCCGCCAATAATTACGCTCACTCACTGCGGGGCAACAAGGCCCAGCTCCCCCTCGCCTCCGGGGCATCCGGCACCGTCATCACCGCCCCCGTCGCTGTCACCCCCGCCGCTGTTGTCACAAGCCACCCCTCGAAATCCGCGCCCGCTGACGAGGAGATCAAGGACGAAGACGCTGTCCCCCTGTCCACCTTTGATCTCGGGGTCAAAGAGGCTCAGGCCCAGGCGATCCTCGTGAACATGGGTTATATTCAAAATGCGGTATTAGCCGGGGAGAGGCTGCCATTCAACATCGGTGTCATTGACTTGAAGGGGAACCCGCGCCCGAAGGCCCCCGCAAAAAAACTTAAAGGAATGGCGGCGGCGCAAATCAAAAAGCACAAGAACGATCTACGGGCGATACGCGACGCTGAAGCGAGTAGGGCCATGGGGGTGGTGCGCTCCGCACTTATTCAGCTCAGCAAAGCTGATCTGAAGGGCCGCGACATCTTCCACTTCCGCTCCGACAACATGACCTGGGCCATCCTCCTCGAGAGCCTCCAGAAGCAGAGCGTGCGCATGCTCAACTACCCCCTCCATGTCACCCTTCCAAACGAGGTCATCACGGGTAGGGGCACAGGCTCGTTGAATGCTGACGAGCGCAAGGCTATGTCGTTAGCGATCGCGGCGCGGGTACTCGGGCCCTCTGCGGGCCTTCGTCTTGAGTACCATGCGTACGAAGAAGGTATGTTCCGACTTCGCCTTTTATTAATCAAACTCATTCGGTCGTAGGGGACTTTGCAATCGTCTGCCATGATTACACCCGCGCACCGCCAGCCAACGATTACGGCGAATCTTCTTTCTGGCTCACCTCAAACGGTCTTCCAGTCAAAGCCGTGGATCTCGACGGCAACATCTACTCGCTGGAAGTTGATCTCACGAAGGCGAACGGTCCCCCTTCCGCGCTGATGGTACGCAAGGCGTCGTCATCAAAACTCCCGGAAAAGACGCCGAAGACGCCTGCCGTCGTTGAGAAGGTGCGCAACGGGGCTGCGGAGGAGGAAGACGAAGAGACCGAGTACGAAGACAAACCTAACGGCAAGGGCAAGGCGATTGGGAGGAAGGCAAGGCGGACGACGCAAAAGAAGTCTGCTGCGAAGAAGGTTGTTCCCCCGCCTCCGGAGAGTAGCGGAGAGGAGTTCGACTTGGGCGGCGTAAACCAGGATGTCGAGTCGGAAGATGAAACGGCGCCGCCCCCGTCTCCGCGCATTACGCGATCGAGAACGGCGCAGATTGGCGGCGGGACGACCACATCAAAGCGTGCCCCCAAGAAGGTCGCCTTCGTTCTCCCGGATGGGACGACCACCTCGCCGCCAGCTCCCGACACTGTCCCCAGCTCCAATGCCCCCTCCACAGCCTCCACCGCCTCCACGTCGACCGCCGCCACTGAACCCACCGCGCTTGAGCCGGAGGGTAGCAAGCCCAAGTCAAAGAAGCGGACTGCGGGCGATTCGGGACGAGTTTCAAAACGACCGCGGGTCAGCGATGGCGGTGTCGGGGCCGACCCAAACGACCTTCGTCATCTTCAGGTGGATTCTCCCAGATCGGTGGTCATCTATAACACTCAGCATGGCCTTCCTGTTGGTCTCGGTGTTCCGACCTCTCCCCGTTGCGAGATGGAGGCAGTGGTCGTTCCACATGTCTCCAGTATCTGGCCCGAGAGTAGCCCCGTGAGGAACGGCGGCTCTTCGAGGAACGGCAGCTCTTCAAAACACGGCGGCTCTTCAAAAGACAGCAACAGCTCAAAGGACGGAAACGGCAGCGGCTTCACAAGGTCCTCTCGCCCCGCCGCTCCCCCTGCCATACCCGTCGCTCCCCCCGCGGTCGTCGAGGATGGAAACAGCAGCGGCCGCACCAAGTCCTCTCGCCGCGCCGCTCCCGCCGCTCTCCCTGCCGCTCCCTCTGCGGTCGTCGAGGAAGGAAACGGCAGCGGCTCCAAAAGGCCCTCTCACCGCGCCGCCCCCGTCGTTCCCCCCGCCGCTCCCGTCGTTCCCCCCGTCGCTCCCGTCGCTCCCCCCGCTGCTCCACCTGCGTTCGTCGTTCCTGCCGCTCCCGTTGCTCCCGTTGCTGCCCCCGATCCCAATTTCGTCGCCGCCGTCGCCCAAATCACGGCGATGGACCTACCACCGGATCAGATTGCCCTATTGCTGGCGGCGTTCATGCAGCAGCGACCGCAGCAGTGAGGTGGTGGGGCGGAGGGGTTGTTGTTTTTGTTTTTGAATTGCATACACGATACTCATGATACTTCGCTCGCCGGTGCCCGCTGGCGCCTTGTCACGTTGCCTCGTCCCTTCTGTATATCTTGATGCACTGTAATTTCGATGTTTTCTCCACATCCTGTATACTCACTGTCTACCTATTGTATATAGTCACTACTACCTCCATACTGTACATACTGCCACCATCTTGTAGCTACTAACATCCTATAGCTAGCTTATATCTTGTAGCTTACTTCTTGTAGCTGATTTCTTGTTGTATAATGATATTGTAGATCTTGTGTTTAATTCTTGTGTGATTCAGAAAGATATGATTCTTATTCTAGATACGGTACATCGGCGTCCGTTCTATTACCTACTGGTATTGACAGTAGAGGGAATGCGAGGCAGCAAACGACGGCAGCGGGCGGTCGTAATGCCGACTGTGCCTCAAGGGCACCGTCGGTATGGCATGGCCGTCGAGGCGATCTCTCTCGTCGGACCATTCGCTGAACAGACTCACCTAATTTCCCAATGCGGCCGCTGCTTTGTTGCTGCTAATGACGGCGGCGGTTGAGGCGCTGTCAATGCTCGATTTCTGGTGACGACGGCGGCAGGGCAAATGGGGGCTCGTCGAGGGTGACGTCCTAGTGTAGATGAATGGTTTCCGGCGGCTGTTACGCAGGATTGAGGGTTCGTTTTCGAATTTGTTGACGATTTGGCGAAAGTATTTGATTTTTTTTGCACCTGGTAACGGCGTCGGCGGCAATGAAGGCGAAGTCGAGAGCAAGCCAGCAAGTTAGTAGCATTGTACTGGTTGTATGGGGTGATTTTCAATTGGAGGGTAAATTTCGATTTTTCAATTGATGACGGCGTCGACCAGGGAAAGAAATGTCAAAAAGCGAGGTGAAGGTGGGCAGGGTTGAGATTGCCGTTCAGCAGCATGAGCTGTGTGGTTTGGCGCGTCAGATTACTGGATTTTGCAGTGAAGGGGATGAGATTGATGAGGCGGCAACGGCGACGGAGGTAGTGGATGAGGCTACCAGGAGGCAAGCATCATGATAAAGGGTAGCGTGAGGCGGAAGACATGGGGGCAGGCGAAGGAAACCTGAGAGCTAGCTAGTAGAACGAGGAAGAAGTGCTGGGACTGCCGCCGTCGCTGTCGACAACCTCAACGGCTTCCAGGTGATGTGGTTTGCCTAAATGAGCATTAAATCCACCCGTATTCCCACCGTACGTGATGTCCGACGCTGTTGCCAAGGCCTTCATGGGGGGTTTTACTCACCCGAAGAACCCTCCCATGAAGGCCGATTTGTCAGCAAATCCGCGGGGCCCCAGGTGGGTTGGAAGAACTTCACCTTTCACTCGCCACGGTGACCAGGGCGCTCAGTCGCGGTTCTGCCGCGAAGGCATCAGACAAAATTTCATCTAAATGCGCCATCGAATGATTCGAGTCTCTTATCTGAATGCGTGCGAGGGTCGGAGCTTCAGACAATTTTCGGATACGTGTCGGCAATTGGCGTGTGTCATGCCTGTTCCAAAAGATCAATGAATTGAGGTGGGGCGCCTGATTCAAGGCTTTCGAAATCTTTCCCAGCGCGAAATATAAGGGCATTTCGAGTTGTGTCTGTACGGAGAGCAGTCAGTACAAAAAAAAACCCCGTCGAAGTTGAAAATCAAGTACCAATCGCTTCCAGGTAAGGATGCAGTTGCTGAGGACGCTCAACAATGGTGCTCCTTTCCAGGACACATCGATATTTGCGATCGTGTCGACGATAACTCGAACGGGGCTGGTCAGAGGGAGGCCGGTGCACAACCCGCTGGGACTGTCCGTTGGAGCAAGTTGGAGAGTGATAAACAGGTCGGTGAGATTTATGGTGTTCTTCAAAATTTCGTGCATGTGTTCGTCGTAGCCTCCCTCCACGCGCAATTTCTTGATGTAGTGGCCGAAATTAGGATGAGACGATAAGGTCGTAGCCAAGGCCTGTGCCTGGGCGGTCGAGCGAAGAATGACGACTTTATAGAGAAGTGGATTGGCAATGCGGTACCAGGTTTTGCATACAAGAGAGAAAGAGGAGCTGGACTCGGAAAATGTGAGGAATGGAGATATCAACGAGCTACTACCCTCAGAGAAAAGTAGGGTAGCGAAATTGGCGTCCGGTACATGAAGAGCCCATGAGAGAATTTCGTAGACGATGTCATCTGGTAGGCCGTCTGAGTGGGTGGTGAGCATTGCAGTGAGGGGGAAGTGTCAGTTCTGCATTCAATTTCTTCGACTTTATATAGTAAGCTACTCGAGGGGTTGAGTAGGGGCGGATCATCTCGATTAATATTTGTTGGTTGCACCGAGCTGTTAAAGAAAAGGAGTCGTTCAAGGCACCAAATTAAACCCGCGACACGAAAATCACTTGCAAGTAGAATGTTCACTTTCAATTTTTGCGGTTGGACATGAAGCGCAAGATGAAGCGGATTGAACGTTGATTGAATGTTCGAGTCGGGTCCGGGTCTCGAGTCGGGTTGCAGTAGGTGATGCGCCATGTGACAGGCGTGACCCGTGTGAATGTCAGTGGCGCGTTGACGAATTTGAAGTACGCCGCCAACTAGTCTCGTAACAAGACTTTATATACTCCTTTGAAGATAGTCGTTCAAACGTATATAAAGCCGCCAACTCGCCTTGACGAAATAATCGCACTGGAACTTGTCTGGCGCTCTCTTCGCGTTGCTCCTCCCCATTCTCTGAGAGCAAAGATCAAGTATGAGCGCTATCTCTTGGTCTATCCGACTTTGCCCCGACTCTCCCGACCAATGGCAACATGAACTAACATGAAATGCATCCACATTCCCCGTCCCCGGGCCCATGCGGTTCTTGTTGTGACCTCCGGCAATCGAAAATCGACTGTGACCCGCTTTGGCTCCGTTGGACTCGGACGCGCGGTGACTGACCGACCGACGACCCTCAAGTACCGCTCCCATATACGATCTAACCCTCCCTCTGTCTGTCTCCTGCAGGAGAACACCATCTGAGCGCAATATCTCGAGATCTTACATATGTACCGCGGCAACCCTACCTCGAGCAAAGCCCAAAACCCTCTTTTCCACCGTCAAGCCGCATTTCCACCCCAGAATGCTTAATCCTTCTATCCAGTTTTCACCATCCAATCGTCCAACTCATAGCTATTATATTCCTTCCCCCGGTCCCGACAATGAAACCGACGTCCCCTGCCTGCGATGGCGATGGCGATATCTTCCACATGCATATCCCGGCACAACCTCGTCGAGCTCTGCATCACGGAAACTCAGCAGGTGGTAGATCGGCCAGGTATTCATAACTTGGCTCTCATTCCGCCTACTCATCGGCATCGGCATCGGCGTCGTACCGCCATTGCCGTTTTGATATGATTGTTGCTGCTGCTGCTGCTGTTGTTGTGGAGGCCCACCATAACCATTCGCCTCCGGCTCGCGCTCGCGCTTTACACCGACACCAGCAGAAAGCGGCGTAGCGCTGAACGGATGCGGTGTGCGCGGATGCGCGCTCGTAGGCGTGCCGCCCGCCATGCGCGTGGCGGTTGTCGGCGTCCCGGTGCCGCGTGAGGGTGTGCCGACGCGTGCTTGTGGCACGACCACGGGCGGGAGCGACGGGCGTTGGGATGGTGTAGGGCGTGGTGTGCCGACAGTAGCAGCGGGGCGGGGGTGCCTACCGGGCGCGGGGTGCCCGCAGACGTCGAGACGGCGGATGTTGGGACGGGCGAGCCTGCGGCGGCTGCTGAATCTGTGCTTGAGCGCGCGCGAGGCATTTGAGCTCTTTCTGTAATGCGAGTAAGGGAAGTGTAAGCAAAGGGTGATACGCGCGAAAGAAAGAAAGAAAGCCCGGAACACGCACTCGTTTCTTGCGGTTGAGCCGACTCTTGTACGAGCGTGCCGATATTCCACTGAAAAAAAAACATAAAACAAAGGATGGGTTTAACATATCATCATATGCGATAGACGGAAGACGCACGCCCTTAAGCCCCTCCAAGCTGACCGAAAACGCCTCGTGTTGCGTCTTCAAGTCAAAGGGCACAATCGCAATGAAAAGTTGGAGAACGGAGAGCGAGGAGCAATTGGCCCAAAAAAAGGAAATTTCAGTCCCGCGTAACAGCGCCTTCCCGACCATGGGCGATGTTCCGGATGGTCTCGCGCAATTTAGTCTCTCGTAGACAGACGCTCTATATAATCCAGCTCGGTGCCCTCGCTATATAGAGTCTGTTGGTTACCGCGCCCCTGCGACCGCGTTAGGTTCTTATTAGCTAATCTTATATAAGCAAATTTCACGGCGCGTATATCTCAATGAAAACTAGTTATTTTCCCCCACGTCTTTGGAGCAGGGTAGATAGATACAGTCAAGCTACATTCCTGTCTACTCAGAATTTCCAAAATCAGACGGCGCGCGACAGAAAATGTTGTCGCGTCTTTATCACGTGGGACTCGGAATGTTCGGCCGAGAGTCACAAACACATTCAACTGAAGCTCAAACCGTTGTGGAAATTCAAGAGACAAAGCAAAGATGCTAATAGCCCAGTATAGAGTGTCTGAGAGCTCAAATCAGCATCATAACAGAGCGGGGGAAGGGGGAAATGAGATACCGGCAATGTCCGGCTTATATAAGATTAGCTAATAAGAAGCTGACGCGGTTTGAGGGGCGTGGTAAACATAAGACTACGCGCAATTCGAGCTCAGCAGCGAAACCGGCCAATGACTTTCTATCCCATGTTACTGCTTGCTTTCATGCATTTGACCAACTCAATTTCTGCGGCTTGGTTCTCCACCCTTTGCTGCCACCGCCGCACGCTGTTGCCGAAAGTAGAGAACAATGGTAATATGTATTATAATGTGAGCTACAGTCAGCAGGTGCTGCCCATTATTATCTCGCTTATTCGCATTTCGTCGTCTTGACACAGGATCCCGAAGACAATGCCCACAACACTCCGAATGCGTATCTTCTCATTACTTCCTGCTGGCCTTCGCAACAACCTTCAGCCGTGGCCGCCAATGCACGCCGTCGTCTCCCCTGAAAAGTTGCACCTTGTGCTCCATTAGACGCTCTGCCCACTTGACCCATTTGCTACTCGATATTTCGCGCCTACCGAGGTAGACTCAGTATCAGCAATTTGTAGTGATTCAAATCAATCCGAGCTCAAATCAATCCGAGCTTGAAACTCACTCCGTTGAGGGCCAGTGACAAGATGGGTGGATGACGCTGTGTAAAGCAGGGAATTTCTGCGTGTTGCATAAGGCGTCAATGAACTGGTCGAAGATACGCTCATGGGGCTTGGTCAAGCTGTAAGGTCCCGATGAGCCGTAATCAAAAGACGTTACAGATCAGGATACGACATACTGGATATATGATGTAGACACAAAAACGATGGTTTCGAGGAACGGGTGAGTTTCGAACGTAGCGAGCCAGGAGCCATTCACGGGGTGCTAGTACACGAAACACGAGAATAAGCTCATCCGATGAGTATATAGCTGATACTTACCTTCTTATCGCAAGCAACACCTAGTGTCGTCACCATCGGGCAGTTGCGCCAGATCGCAAGCTCAGGATTATTTAGTTGAGACTCGCAGAGCGTCAGTTGCGTTAGCTTCGGGCCGTGTTTTTGGAAGAATTCGGCACCGCCAGTGGGAATTGAACGGAAAGGGTAAAAGGTCACCCCTCGCAGGACCGGTAAGCTGCAAAATTGAGTTTCAGAGCGCATGGCTAGGTAGACGAAAAATCACAAGAAGGACGCACTCCATCCGCGCAAGGGCGCCGAGCAGCGACTCATCGAAATTGTCGATAGTCAGTTTTACAAGATTATTGAGAGCGCTATACAGGACGACTCGCGGTTCTGTCTTGAACTTCGTTCCCGAGTCCCAGGAAAGCTCCCGCATCTGAGTATATAGAGAGAAGAGCCGTGGGGTTGCGCTTCCAGAAGCCTTGTTGATCCTCATCCCGCGCAAAATTTGCAGATTTGGGCCCATGAGTTCACTGAGCTCGGCAAAAGATTTCCACGGAATCATAGGAGCGTCTTCCCCGAGTTGCAGGGTTACCAACGAAGGTAAATGGGGCAAGATGATCTTGAGTATATCTGCGTTGGCGTCATGGTTAAGATGAAGAGAGCGTGTGTTGTGGCCAAGGGAAGGTTGCCGGGACACTTGCAGCAGAAACGATGGTAATCTGCGCACGACAGCGAGTCTGATGTGTTTGTAGATATGTGGGGTACCCACTCGCTGAGAAAAATGAGAGCGGGTAAAATGAAACCTAGTTGTAACATACGGCGAATAATTTGCAAACGTAGAGTGATGCTGTACGAGGGATTCGCTGAGAGAAGGGTACGTCCCAATGATAATGATTGGTGAGCTGTGTGGCGAAAAATAAGATACGGCTCCAGATGGCATCCTCCTGTGCCGGATCGGCGGCGAGTTGGGCAGGGTATACGAAGCTATTGAGTTCGGGCTCGATGAGAGGACCATTGGGAGTGTCTCTGGCACTTGATACGAAGTAGTCTACATCAGTAGTTATAATGAAAAACGGGGAGAGAATGCTCACTTTTGGTCAGAGAGATGCACAAGCGACCGGAGTCTGGGGAATGTCTGAGTTTCATTGTAAAACGTTTGGCGTGATGAATTCGGGAAGAACCACCAAGTGATTCGAATGTCTTTCAAAGTGGGATTTTCCGCCACTATATGCAGGTATGGAGGCACCCGTGTGGCCTCCAATGAACCCCCGATGACGAGGGTTTCAAGCGCAGGAGCCTTCGCTAGCGCGTCGGAAATCTTGGCGTGACTGCATAATGTGTGGTCTATTTGTATCGTGGCCTGCAATCACGATGAGAACGATGAAAATAGACGAGAGAAAGCTCTGCACGAGTTGTGTCCAGGCCAGAAGGCACTTTTCAAGCACGTCAATAAGTTTTTCAATGGGTTGGGAGTTGGTGGCGCGCCCTCCATCGAGGATAAGGTGGACGGGACTAAGCAAGGGCAAGCCGCGGCACAAACCAGAGGCGCTGTCGGAGTGGGTGATGTGGAGAGACAAGCAGAGGTGTGATATATTTTTGGCAGACTGAAGGATTGGGTCCATAGAAATACCATATCCACCCTCGACGCGCAGGCGTTTGATGAAGCGGCCGAGTTCGGGGTTGGAGGTCAGAGCGGCGGCTAGCGCCTGGGCCTGTGCTCTCGAGCGTAGTGGAATGACACCGTAGAGTAAAGGGGTTGCGACGCGTAGCCAGGATTTGCAGACGAGGAGGTACGCGGAACTGGATTCTGAGAATTTCATGAAACGGGAAGATCTGAGGTCGGAGAATTGGGCATCTGTAATGCGAAGGGCGGGTGCCAGAATCTCCGAAATAATTTCGTCGGGCAGCGAGTTGGCGGGCGACGACATGGCGGGTGAGACGAGGCGCGGCCCGGCTGAGAATAATTTCCTTTTCTCCGCATTGATGATCTCCACAGGCAGGTCTCAATGACAACAAGGTACGACGAGTCGACGACATGAACGAGGAGCCAGTACCAATAGCTGCTTTGTTTTCTATGTCTTGGTGGTGCCGTCGACTCTACCGTCTTATTGGACATCTCAAGCATCCTACTTACGGTACTTCCGTTGCTTATTATGATACTTAGCATTCTCCCTCATCTCGATTATTATGATAACTGGTATCACTCATGTCATAAGAGCCAAAGACTTGTTGGTCGGCCACAGTGACATTGGCGACACATCGAGATATCTACATCCTGGAAATTCAGGCATAAACTTGATTGCAACTTGCAAGTGGAAAAATACACCGGAGAAAGACCGCTGCCCCGTGGGCATTAGCATAGATTGATTGACTGAAAAGTGATAGGGAAGGTTTACCTTTCAGTGCGCGATGCTGGTGGTTGGTGGCAGACAACGGAGGGTCATATTGCTGGGCGGTGCGATTCTCTTGGAGAGCCAGGAGAGTTTGGGCTCCCGAACTTAGTGTGCAGCAAGTTGTTTGAGTCGAGGTGCGTGAAGCGCAGAGTTGGTGAAATGGAGTCGACCGTAGGTGCTTGAACAAGTTGAGCTTCATTGTCAGCGGTGGGGTTTGTGAATGAATGAAGGGTGGTAGGGGCTGCGACGTCATGCAGCCTACAGTGAATGCTTCATTCAGGCAATCGCATGGGCGTAGTGCACGATGAGGAACCAGCGAGAACATTGGTGGAGGGCATTGCGCCGTGCGGGATAGAGGGTGACAGCGACAGTGTGCTTCGTGAGATGTCTCGAAGTGCGCGATGGTGGTGGTTGGTGACAGACAATGGAAGGTCCATGGCATACTGCTGTGCGGTGCGATTATCCTGAAGAGCCAGGAGCTCGGGCTCCCGATAGCGGTCGTAGCAAGTTTGTTTGAGTCGAGATGAGTGGAACGTAGAAGCGAGGCGTCGACCGCAGGTGCTTGAACAGGCTGAGCTTCATTGTCGGACGGTGTAGATTCAGCGGTGGGGTTTATGCATGAATAAAGGATGGTAGGGGCTGCGATGGCATGGCGCCTACAGAGCCTGCTCCAACGTGGGCAATTGCATGAGCGTAGTACACGAGGGGAACCGGCGAGAAGGACTGCATGGTCGCGCGCGGGAATGGTGCTTGAGGACGCCGGTGATGCGACGGTCTTCGTTATTGGAGGTCATTGCGGAATGGAGGTTGTGCTTAGTGAGATGTCTTGAGAAGCTTAGGATCCTTGTTTGTTGCTCGTTGAGCGCGCAGGGGTCAGATGGTACCATAGGCAGCAGTCGAAGCCCTTGTCGTGTGATAACAGCATAGAACGGCAGTGCGACGGAATTTGCTTGCAACTTTATCGTATGACCCAAGTCGCACTGAGTAAGAGGGAATGGAGAGCTCAAATCCGCATTCTGCATGCACAACGCGCCGGAGCGATCGAGAACAAAAAGGGTGTTCCTGAGGCTGAGACCAGGTCTTTTCATAGATTCACGCATTAAGTGGTGGTCCGATGCACGAGCCGACTAAGAAAAGGTGCCTGCAGTGTGATACGCTTCTCGGAGCATGAACATCCGGTCGCTGAGTTGAGTTGGTGGTGCCTGAGTCGTATGCTTTGCCACCGCATTTGCTTGATACAACCAATTTATTTGTCGAATATTCACTGGGACGATAGGACTGTATCGCGCAAGAGAGGATATAGTAGAGTATAACTGCGTAGACGGCGTCTAGATTAGTCGAATGTTGTGGTGTGAAGCAAGAGTGATGTAAACAAGCGACGCCGAACGCTTGACGCTCACCATGAACTCCAACGCAGAGGCCGGTCCATCCACCCGCCTCTTCCTCAAGCCCAATGGTACAACTCTCCCCTCTCTATCGTGCTCGCTAATGCCCCGAAAGCCCCCCCACAGCCAGCCCCACGCCTCGCCAGCACCCACGATCTCCTCGCCCGCTTCCGTCTTCTCCCCGCCTACGACAAATACGTCCGACCACCTCCAGACGATCCACCAGACGCCCCACCCCCACCCGACAACGGCAAGGGCAAGGGCCGCGAAAGCCCCGCTCCACAGACCCCCGCCGAAAACGACCCGGACGACGACGAGGCGGCGCAGGCGAAAGGCGAGAAGAAGAAGAAGAACTCGTACAGGCACCTCATCAAGGGCATTCCGGGGAAGCATTCGTTGAAAAAGGACGACTATCTTGCGGGGATTGTGCAGGTCCCGCCGAAGCAGAGGATTGCGATTGTGCCCTTTGACTTGAAGACACAACGGGAGGCGTTTTCGGTCAGCTTGGAGGGTCTCAAGGGCGTGCGTCGCGTCTGTCCATCGCATATGATGATATACCCAACCCATCCTTTGTTTTATTTTTTTTTTCCAGTGGAATATCGGCACGCTCGTGCAAGAGTCGGCTCAAGCTCGGGAGGACCGCAAGAAACGAGTGCGTGTTCCGCGCTTTCTTTCTTTCTTTCGCGCGTATCACCCTTTGCTTACACTCCCTTTACCCGCATTACAGAAAGAGCTCAAACGTCTCGCGCGCGCCCAAGCGCAGATCCACGCGCAAGCAGCCGCCGCAGGCTCGCCTGTCCTCCCGTCCGCCGTCTCGACGTCTGCAGGCACCCCGCGCCCGGTAGGCACCCCCCGCCCCGTTGCTACTGTCGGCACACCGCGCCCTACGCCATCCCAACGCCCGTCGCTCCCGCCCGTGGTTGTGCCACAAGCACGCGTCGGCACACCCTCGCGTGGCACCGGGACGCCAACAACCGCCACGCGCCCGGCGGGCGGTACGCCTACGAGCGCGCATCCGCGCACGCCGCATCCGTTCAGCGCTACACCGCTTTCCGCTGGTGTCGGTGTCAAGCGCGAGCGCGAGCCGGATCTGGCGAATGGTTTTTATGGTGGGCCTCCACAACAGCAGCAGCAGCAGCAACAATCCTATCAAAACGGCGGTACGACGCCAATGCCGATGCCGATGAGTAGTAATAGTAACAACATGAACGGGACCCCGTCGACGAACGGCAATGGCAATGGCACCCCCGCGACGACGCGGCCGCCGGCGCCCGTCATCGTCGCTGCGAAGGCTGGGATTGCGGGTGCACGGCCGAGACCGTTGAAGAAGCAGCGTCTGGTGGGTTGTTTGCTTCCTATTTCTTCCTCCTTTCTTTGCCTCTTCTTCATTCATTCTGTTGGGAACGCGAACTCACCCCCGTGAACAGGACATGCAAGGGCAGGCACGCGATGTCAGTGCGGTGCAGCAGCAGCCGACGCCGCAGGGGGTGCAATAGCTCGCGTCGTGACACGCAGAATTGGGTTGGGATTAGTGGGGTTGGGGTTATCGGGGTTCGTTCGGTCGACGAGATCAAGACGAGATGCTTACAGACGCGAAGGACAATGGTCGAGAAGCAGCAGATGCAGAAGCGAGTTCAGTTCGACGCGGGTGCGACGGGGACGGATTGGATGCAGGCTCTGGCTCAGACTACCTTCGTCTTGGCCTTCCCTAGGTCGGAAATCCGTCCTCGATTCAACTTCTACCTAGATGCATGCATATGCGATGATTTGGGATTCAATGCCGAGTTGCGGATGAATCGATGGTCTCGTCGAGATGGAATTTCTGTCTCACCCGGTTTTTTGGTTTTCTTTTTGTTCTCGCATGCATGTTTCCAATCACTACTACTACTACAGGCAACAGACGCATTCATCTACTTACTTACCACCACAATTGTACATAGTCAATCAACTCAAATGCATTAGAATCGGTGTGCGGTTTCTCCTCATTAGAGTAGCTAGAGTGGTCAGAAGTCAGAAAAGGCCAGATGTCGAGGAAAAGGTCGGGTACTTATACGTAGGATTTCTCGGTTTGTGAAATGGGTTAGAGTAGAGTAGAGATTCAAGTACTGGGGTTCCTTAAAGCGAGATTCAGATGGGATGGTCAGTCAGAAGAGACGACTGACCAGATGTCGAGGGAAGTCAGGCAGGAAATGATGAGGGGTGGGGTGGGGCGATAGACAATCGTTACTCGAGCGTTTGTTATTAGCTCTGCTCATGTCCACCCAGATATATAACTCGATGGAAGTGACGTGGGCCGCGCGTTCAGTGTTCACTGCCGACGTGTCATTGAAGGCGTGAATATCATCGACAGCATAGAATCAACGACGCGGACTGCGGAATGCGAGAATGGATACGCGACCGATTCGATTGACCACCAGACGGATATATTATATAGTGAAGTAGACGTGCGGGAGGGCGGGATATGTGGGTGGCGGGATGGTGAAAATCGAAGGAAGGATCAAGCACTCTGAGACGGAAATACGCGTGCAAGTAGATTTGCAGAGACAGTTCAGAAAGAGAGAAAGCAAGCAAGCATATGGATGGGAGGTGCCAGATGGTCATGGAGGCGGTTTGGCTCGTTGGGATGGAAAGTACGGGGACGCGCAAGATGGTAGTGAACAAACGGGGTTTTGGAAGGATTTACGGTCGGGACGGTCGGGTTGGCCTTGATGAGATTTGGAGACGGAGAAAAGTGAGTGAGCCCTGATAACGCCACCATTGAGAGATTAGGTCGAGCGCGGGACAGGGATAGAGCACGAGTTTGAAGGGATGCCGGAGGTCACAAGAAGGGCATGGGGCATGTGGATGCATTTCATGTCATGTAGTATGGAGAGAGCAAAGTATGTAAAAGAGATAGCGCTCATGCGATGAGCTTGACCACGCCGCCCGCCTCCTTGATTTTTGCTCTGCAATCGCCATCAGTGGGGTGCAATACAGTAAAAAGACGGAAGAAAAACGCACTCTGCGATGGCACTGACGAAGCGTGCTTTTACGATGAAGGGCAGGGTGGGCAGCTTCCCATTGCCCAGCACCTTGCCGTAGCCGTGTGCGAGGGTGTCGATGACGGGAACGACCTCAGAGTTCTCCTTCAGACCCTTCTTCTGCTCTGTGGGGACGAGACTCCATAGCTTGTCGACGTTGATGATGGGCCGCCAGTGTGCGTTGCGGGTGAGGTGGAATTGGCGCATACCGACTTTGCCGAAGTAACCAGGGTGGTACTTGTCGAAGTTGGTCCTAGGGCGAGTCAGCGGGGGATGCATGATAAATAAAAAATTGGAGGGAGAAGACGGACCTGTGGTGGTGCTGACCACCGGCGAGACCGCGACCTCCTGGGTGTTTGCGGTGCTTGCCAACACGACCGTGGCCGGCGGAGACGTGGCCTCTGTGTTTGCGCGTTTTGGAGAGGTGCGTCGGCATCTGTGTCCACCGTCAGTCAGTCGACATCCAATTTGTGCGAGTCCAATCCATCGATATTCCCCCCGTTTTCGCCACAGAAAGTGCATACACCCATGCCACCAGCACCACGGCGGCGATAACGATGACTGGGAGGGATGTTGCTCACCTTGAGGGAGGGTTGAGGCGGAGTAGGGCTTTTCGCTGCCTCCACAAAATTGATCGGGTGATGGGATGTAAACACGAGTACACAAGTCTCACAACTTATTCCAAAATATTTACGCTCGGCGTCACGCATCAGAGCGGTGCCGAGATGCCGTCGCGTGACCTGATCGCTCGGTGATCGTTCCCAATTGGGGAACTTGCTTTCGTAGGCGGCGGCGCATTGGTCTCGCTATATTGTCGTTCCAAAGGCTTTGATACTTGAGTTTAACGTGTGAATTTAACTATCCTTTAGTTTGAAAGCTTCAGGCAAGTAATACGGGCCGAAATGAGGAGAATATACTGTGAAGTTTGTGTATTTCTAGCTGTTAGCTTCGGTTTTCGGCGGGATTCAGCGTGGCATGTCTGCGAAATAACTCGTTCAACGCTCCTGTATGTATTCTTGAGTTTTCCGGACCCGGAAAAGGTGTCCCGGGTACATATGGTGGAGAGATAGTGAAGAGAACCCTCTGGTTTCCTTTTTGGGATGTTCAACTGCGCTTCGACGCGGTTTTGCGCCGAATATACAGCAGCCTCTTTCAACATTCTGAAGACACAGTACCATTAAGTGAGTCTATTTGATCCTCCTCAAAGATTTTCGAGAGCGGAGAGTGCCAGAATAAAGCACATTGAATTTATTTTGCTGCGTAAGTGAGTCTGGGGAGCGTAAGTAGCGTAAGTACTTACGCGGGGTAAATTTACGGTAAAGATCGTAAATTTTGTAAATCGGCCCTCGGCTAGACGGTCCAGGGCTTTCCATACACGGTATATCACGGTAAATCCATCACGCCGCTTAGCGCTGTGATCAAAATTTACTTTCTCAACGTACCGCGTCCATGCGCGCTTGTGCGGCCCTTTGGACGCGTTCTGAGCGCGTTATTAGATGCAACTACCCTCAGAATATAGTTTACGCTGCAAACGACGCGTCTATTTGACGTGTTCTATCCCGAAATTAACAAACTCTACAATGCCTCATTAAGCAAACACTTCATGTCTGTATGGAAGGTGCGCGTTTTCAGGGCCGCACTAGCATAGCCTTATGAGCTCAAATAAAGTATATGAGCATTCTTGCTCGTTCTCCAGCCCTGGAAACGCGTGTTGCAAGTCAAATACAGTATTTGTTGGATATATCTCATCAGTTCAATGTACTGCATGATACACCTCAAACTCGGCCTCAATAACATAGTCAAAACGTTACTAGGGAACTCTTGAATGGATAAATCTGCATGGTGCTATGCAAACAGGTCAAACACCCTTAGAGGCGTGCACAAGTGGCCATCAAACCACTGATCATCCACCTGAGTCGATTTTTCGCACGCAGATGCAGCCAGGGCAATGTAAATTGAGAGCCCTCTTACTTCTGCTCTATCCTAGACTACATAACGAGGCTCCAGGTACGAAAATACGGCTGCACTGGTTGCTCGAGCCAGAACTAAACCCGGCAAAAGTATTGCCTTGTTTCCGATGAAAAACCCCTCCTAGAAATCAAATTTTGTGTCAGATAATATCTTTGAAGTGAATTAACTTCCAGATTGAACACAGACTGCCTAATAGAACACCAGGCATGAAGGAGCGCGCGAGGGGGCACCAGGTTTCCTAAACAGGTAATAGATTGACAGCTGATGCGATTTTGATGCCGGCTCGGCGATTTACCGTGACGTGACATATTTACTGATCAAAATGTAAATATAAGCAGATAAAGAGACTTCTTCTCGCGCAACGCGTGTCGAGTCCAATTTCTTCACAAACCCTCCCTGGGGGACTATGAATCTTCGTGCGAGTGGGCGTCTTGAGTCGCAATTTTTCATAACCCCGTTGTGAATCTTCTTGGGCAGGGTTAATCTCGCAGACTGGTCACTGAAGGGGTTGCGATTTGGCACCGGGACGTCGCTCCGCACACAGTCTCTGCCCAGTCTTGACGCTTCGCCGTACCCACCTCCTTCGACGGCAATCTATCTGCCATGTCGCGCCACCGGTTTACATCTCAACGCAACTTCATATCACTGCAATCTCCGCAGCCCCAGCAAGTCTCTGTGCTTATATGTTATGCTCAACCGACTATAGCTAGTCTACGACGGGATTATCCTTCTATCATACCCCCGCGTTTATCTGCACGGCGTTCACCCTGTTTGCGGCTGCTGTTGTGGAAACCCGGCGCCTGTGTCGCAACTTCGAGGAGCTTCGTACTGCGTCAATTCAATCTCTTTCCTCGCTGTCTTTTTTCCCCTCTTTCTCTACTTATGCTATGAATCTCGTATGAATGGGCGCCTTGAGTCGCAATTTTCTCATAACCCCTCCCAGGGGGGGTTTATGGATTTTCGTCGCGTGAGTCGAATTGGTTTACAACCGGGGTCATGGATGTTCGTGCGCGTGGACGTTTGAGTCGCATTGTTCATAACCCCGTTGTGATTTTTTCCTGGGCACGGTTCACCTCGCAGCCGGGACGACGCTGAGGACACACTGGCACACTTTGCCCGCCATGGTGACTGGTCTTGCTGTACCGACCTCCTTCGACAGGAACCTATCTGCCATGTCGCACCACCGTTTCCCCCTTTGCTCAACTTCATATCATATCACTGTTTCGACGGCTCATGCCTCACTGAAAAAGCGCCGACGCGGGCTGATTTTATCAGTTGCTCGTCAGGACCGCTCCAAAAAAAAAAAACATATCACTGCAATCTTCGCAGCGCCAGCAGATCTCCTTGCGCTTATGCTTTATGCTCAATAGCTAGTCTCCGATGGGATTGTTATTCTTTCTTTTATTGTTTATAACCCCCCGCGCTTACATGTATCTGGACGGCGTTCCCCTGCTGCTGTAGATACCCAGCGCCTGTATCGCCTTTGTACTGCGGTTTTCTCGCTCCGCTATCTTCTTTCTTTCTCCATGTCATTCCCTCTTCTCTCTTCTCTCCTCATCTCCACCTCCACTCTCTCATATCCTTCCACCCCACCCCCCTCGTCATTCACTCCGCTCCTGGCGCCCCATGAGCCATGGCCACCATCTGCAGAGTTAATGCTACAGACGAGGGAAGATCAACTGCAATTAAATTGCCAGGCATTTATTTCGGTTGCGCCTAGACTGGAGGGAGAGCAGCCTTACGAGGTGCCGTACACGTTTTTTTTGTATGTGCGTTGGTTGGTTGGGGATGGTCGTGGGTTGGCGGCCTGTGGATTATCACTCGTTCTTTAACGAAATGCCTCGTCCTCCCACGAAATAGCTATAGCTGCGCGATTCTCGCAAGGCTGTGGTCTGTGGCATGGATTCTGGCTCCGCGTTCTGACATGGACGTATCGAGATATCATTTCCGGATCTATAAATTCGAAGGCCAATGAATGCTGCGCTGTTCAAACGCTGCGACATTCATCGACGATAAATACAGCAGATGAGGCCGTTTGACCTTCGCTTTCCTCCCCGCATTGATAGCACCCTTTTCTCCTCTCCGTGCGCTACATTGCCCAAACAATCCTTCAAACTTGGTCAACCCTGTTTTCTGTTTGCTTACGTTCAATCATACACCTCAATACAATCTCAGAACAAGAGCTTGACCTGAAATCCTGCGCGAAATCAAGTCGAATGGCCGCCTTTCTCTGGTCGGCTCAGATTGTCTTGATCTCGCCATTAGCATGCCTACTTCAATATCATCGGGCCAAGATGATAATCTTCCTTCGATTAACCGCCATTGTTCAAGCATCTAACGCTTCAAGACGATAGCCAATTGTCGAAATTGTTTAAATCCAAGCAAAGACGACTCGTTGTGCTTGAATTGCCCCTGTATTTCTCGACGCCTAATTTTTCTGCTGTTGAGGCTGTCGGCCAAAATTCAAGAGTCTCGCTTTTCTTCGTTCTTTTTCTTCGTTTGGTTTGTTGGATCCCACAAGTAATTTGCACTGCAAGTCTGTTTGAAGTGTCTCGGAATTGAGAGTTCTGGGGTTCTAGCTTGCAGTATAGGTCCGTCTTGTAGGTTATTGTGGTGTCTTTAGCTCGAAATGTAGCCCCCGTCATTTCTCGGTAGCGTCGTGCCATGATAGCAGAATGAATGAATGCATTCACCGACTCGTAAACTATCCAAAAAATGTACCGTACTGTAATCATAATAGTTTTCAATCTACATACATATAATACACTGCTCTTCACCCAAGAAAATGCACAAGATGTTTTCTGTTCCTCTCCTCACTTGCACCATTAACTCACACTTCCCCGACCTTCCGCATCGAATACGACTCCGCCTC
The DNA here is from genome assembly GCA_037176885.1 of Favolaschia claudopus. NCBI lineage: Eukaryota > Fungi > Basidiomycota > Agaricomycetes > Agaricales > Mycenaceae > Favolaschia > Favolaschia claudopus. The sequence continues at coordinate 1,938,869 of JAWWNJ010000010.1, read as the reverse complement.
AGACTCCCCGTCCCCTACCGGAAGGTCCAGTCGATCCGACGTCGTCTTAATCGTCACGTTGATATCCACGTTATCCACCGTCTTGCTCTCATGCGGCCCGCCGACGAATTGCAGCCCACGCCGCACAACACCACTGTTCTCTGACGACAACGCCGTCGTGGTGCCCCCGCGCTCGGTATTGTCAAACGTCGTGAACTGTTCGTCTCGGCGCACGGTCGAGCGGATGATGATGACTGGCCATAGAGTCGTTAGTGGTAGTGAGGACACGAGGTACGCTGTGTACTCACCATTGAATGTTATACCGGTTGCTTGGAGGGTCTATGTATGGATGAGAGTCTGAAAGGCAAAGGTGAAAATACATGCGAACGCACCGCGTCGGAGAGAGGATATAAAGCGTTGCTATTGCACACGCTGACGACGAAGGTCATGAAGACCAGCGTGCTGTACGCGAGCCCAGACTCGGCGACGACGCGGATGACCTTGCTCAGGCGGGGTTGGTGCGAGACGGTGAACGACGCGCTGCGTCCGCCGCGGAAGCGCGCTGCCCGGTGCTCTACGCGCCATATCCGCCACACCAACAGAGCTATGCATAAAAATATTATTTATTTTAGAAAAAACGAAAGGGGAAGCACGCACCAGTGGTAAGAACGTTCTGCGCCGCAGTTATCGCAAAGAACGCACACCACCATGGCTCGATGACGTTGGAGTTGAGTGTGATCGCGGCGTTGCTGGTGGTGATCTCGACGTGCATGAGCTTGATGGCCATGGCGATGCCGGTGAGGTAGAGGATGAAGGAGGGCGTGATGACGCGCCAGCGGCGGCCGTAGACGATGAAGCAGCGGTAGATCAGGACAAAGTCGCCTACGATCATGTTCGCTGTTTGCGCGAAGGACTTGTGCACGAAGAATGAGTGAATGAGCTGAGCAAAAGAAAGATGAGAAAACAAACTAAATACACACCCGCGCAATATTAATCCAATCATGGATATTCGTCAACTCCTCCTGTGCGCCTCCCCCGCCTTTGAAGAACACAAACGCGCGGAGGTTGTGTAAAAGGCCAATGACGTCGTCGAAGGTGTTGACCGCGAAGATGAAGCAGAACACGCTGACGAGGAGCCACCTTATTTCGCTGGAACGGCGGAGACGGTCGTCCCCGCCGTGCGCGGTGGGGATCCAGAAGAGGGAGCGCGCGCAGAAGCAGCAGGTGACGAGGTACATGCCGTAGGTGAGCGTCTCGAAGTAGTTGCCTGTGAGCTGCGCCTCGGTTATGGGGAATGTGGCGGAGTCGTCGCGGGGCGCGAGCATGATGCGCGCGTGGGGGGTGGGGGAGGTGGGGGATGGTGAGCTACCTGCCGGTCGTGTATTGGGTAGGGTAGTTATAGTTATAGAGAGATGGAGATGAATGAAGGCGGGACATGGGGTTCACTTGTATATAAATGAACGCGTCAAACGAGATGCGATAAGCGTCGATGCTGTGCGATGCGTACGAAAGTCGAAAGTCAGAGAAGTAAGTGATTACTGATGGGGTCAGTCAATGCGTTGCGTACCTTGACAGGTATCATGGTAAAGCGCCCGTCCAGCAATGCCGTTCAAGCAAGCCACATTGCCACAATTACTGTTTGAGAACGAACCGAGAGTGGTATTCCGAGGCACGAGAGGGGATTGAGCAATCAGGAAGGGCTGTCTACGATTCCCTGCTAGTCGTTTGTGGACGCCAAAGCTGTTGTTGGATTGGAATTGAGAGGTGGGTGTCAGTGCGCCGGTAGTGTATTAGCTTCCAGGGAAGTAAAAGTAGAGATGGTAGATTCATGGGAGAGTGATAAGGATCTTAGGGCTCGTGTGCACGGTTTCGTAGGTGCGGTTGGATCGTGAACATGCTTGGTCGGGAATCGCGGCAAGAGCAAGTTCCAGCACGGAACGACGGAGAGGGTGATTGCAGGATGCATCAAAGACACAGGGCCGAAGGTATGGGAATCGGAGGAGGCGGCATGGAAAGATTTTTCGACAATGGCAGCGGCAGATCTAGAGACGAGCAGTTGAAGGAAGACGGAGCCGGAGTATGTATCCGCTAACGGCGGAATCTGAACTAAGCACCAAACAGGACAGGCCAGTTCAAGGATTATTTTCGATTGACTTGGAATTTGAAACTGAGCGCGACAGAGCGGGACGTTGGATTGATATTTGATAGTAGATAACCTACTCAAGTCTCAGGAAATAATAGAGCTGGTGTCAAGAGCAACGAGATGTGTGATTCCACCAAGGATACCACGAGCAAGTAGCGCCATGAGTTTTGTGCCTGGAAGAGGGAGTGTTCACGGTGCAGGACGTCGTCGTCAACGTTGAGCCGGGGATTCCCGGGCCGGAACACAACTTGCCTTTTTTCAATTTGTTTCCTACCACTGGCACACTCACCACACGACGTCGACCGGCGCTTTCATCTTTCGCGGGAAGACTCTATCACTGGTTTCGACCTAGGGTTCTCCAGATCTTCCTCTTGTTCTGAATGATACCCACCGCCGTGTCTGGCTTCTACTTCAAGCTTCCTTTCAACTTGAACGAGTAAACGACCAGATGCCCCCGTTCGTGAGTCCCTCTTCCTCATATGGCGCTCGGAGGCGCGTACGCATGATTAAATTCCAATCTTAATCTGTCAATCCCCCGAACGCTCAGCGTGATGGCGAGACACGATTCTTTTACTTATGATCTTCTTTCTTTCTGGTTTTGGTATACAGATAGCTCATTTCTTTGCAGACCACAGTATCTGGATTCCGGTTTGGGTGTGGTCCATTTTAAATTGTTGTTGCACTGTCCAGTCCTTGTACGAAAACTGCTAATATACTGTAACTTTTTCTTGTTACCATCATCGTCGTTTCAACGTTAGTGACTCTGCTATGTGCTTCGCCTCTCTTCGCCTCCGTGTCTGGTTATATTCGACAGCAATGCATCGAACGGTTTCATGCTTCGAGGGCCATTGTCAGCGCCGAAACGGTGCTCAACTCGACGGTACACTGGAAGCATTAATCAGAGAGCCAGCAAAATAGGAACAGGAAATGCTCACTCCTGTTAAAGCGTAGCCCGGGTAAACGAATCCTACTGCTAGGCCAATGATCGTCTCTCCATCTGCTGGTACCATTGGCTCCAATCCTCTAAGGGCATACTCTTGAGGCTCTTCTCCCCAGAGCATTTCGCGGCCACGGTTCGTGCGGAGCTACAAAATTCAGCACCATATCTGAGATCAAAAAAGACCTCCCCACCTTGACCATCTGGATATCCTCGTCGTGCACAACATCAACTGCCACTACAACCTCACCTCCGGCACCATCAATCTCAAGCGCCTTCCACGACCCCTCCACGCCGCTCTCATCCCACGTCGGGTTGAACCCCTCAACAAGACGCCGCCCCGCTTCTTCCCCCACCACTCGTGCGGGGATATTCGACCAAGCAGCGAAATCAGCCCGAAATGCGCCAATCTGACGTCGCCCATCTTGCTGGTAGGCCGAGATGCGCTGTAGGCTGCGTAGTCCGTGGGTGTCTGCTGCCCAGATGAGCACGTCTGTTGGGATGATGTCCTCATGGTAACGGCACTGGAGCATGTACCGGTCCAATATTCGTGTGGTCGATGGGAGGGCGCGGATGCGGGGGTGGTGTGACCAGATAGGTGTTGTTGTGTTGTGTAGGGCGTTCGAGGTGGTGAGGCTAGGTGGTTTCCAGAGCGGGCGTAGGAGGAGGGGAGCTTCGACTCTTTCGTCGTTGTTAACTTCCTCTAGAGGGTGCTGAACAAGGCCAAGACGCGTGATATGACCGTCCTACGAGTTCTCAATCAGATCAGCGGCGCAGTCGAGGAAAAACCTTGCATGCCTTCGTGATATGGCCTACAACACCTGTGAGGGCATAACCGGATTCGATATTTAGGACGCGCTGGCAGTACACCGCATTGGAGGTATCGCCGAGCAGATGACACTGTCCCGAAGCTGTGTGAACCTGGTTTGGACATTGTGAGTCTTGTCGCACTAGGATGAAACATCCGTTCGTACTTACTATTACCCCCCTAATCGAGGTTTCCCTCTGTTCATGGCAGAAGATGTCCTGCATACACAGGACCAACCCCACGATATCGCTATTCAGAATGACCTCTTCCTTCGACATTTCGGAAGATATTCCAAACAGTCTTCGTTCTGATTCTCCCGCAACGGTGAGGCACATTCCCCTCAATGAGCCGTCCTTGTCCCAATAAGTTTCAAATACTCCGCCCCTCTCCGTTGAATGGCTGGATTCATCGACACTGATCCACTGCACCGCGGAAGTTCGCATCCCTGCCTTTTCTGCCGGTTTGGGCCATACAACCGCTGGCATATTGATATTCACTGACTGGTCCCAAATGGACTCCGCCACTGGTGAGCCCTGGATGCGCTCTCTGGATTTCAGAGCGACGAGAGGCAGGTAGTCGTCTGCGAGTTGCTCACAGACGCCCCAAATTCGGCGTCGATTCGCAATCCCCATAAACGGTCCACGCAATCCGTCGCGCGGGAGAGTTTGCTGGTTGACCCACAAGGCAAGGTCCTTGAGATTCGTGGGTTTCAAGTCGATTGAGCCGTCGCATAGCAGTGCGTGCAGCTCCCAGAACCAAGGCATGCAATCCACGAGCGCGGTTTCCCAGAATGTCCGGTTTGAAGGGCCGAAGAACGAGCGAATAGGGTAGGAAGCGGTGCAAAGATCGAGGACGGTTTGTATTGGGAGAAGGAGGAGTAATTCGTGGGAAACGTCGTATGGAAGGGCTGCAAATGGGTCGGTACCGATTCTGTCGCTGCTGATTGTGGTGGGAAGGGGTAATCTGAAGGTTTGAGTAGAGAAAGCATCACGGAGGACGGTCTTGATGGTAATGGGTAGCGGGAATGGGTCAACCACCAGCATCTAAAGAGTGGAGCAGACCTTCAAAGATTATTGTTGGGTGTGCAGAGACGGCTATACCTCAGCTCCTGCCTTGTACCGCCAGTATTGATCACATCCACCGTCTGGTACACCGTAGTCGAGGTCAAGGTGATCTGCCATATTGCTGTGTAAGTTGAACATAGTGTGATATAGCACGTCCTTGTCGATGCTTGCAGGGTGCTCCGTATTATAGAGAACCTTGCACAATATGCGCAGGCATGGAAGGTGGATCGGATAGCAAGGTGTTTGTGTTGCGTCGAAGACATAAAAGCTAGAATGTGCTTAGAGTCGACGCTATAGTGTGGAAAAGAAAGCAGTCCTATACCATTGGGTGTTTGGGTCGTCCTCGGGAAAATTGGGGTCTGGGTGTGCACAGGGGGCAACCACTAAAATTATTCTTGAGATCCACTGGTACTGTGGTCTACTGTTTGGCTTTTGATGGATGACCGGCGTGAGAATCGGCGAGAATCAACCTTGGGTTTCGCTGCGAAGGTTTTTCATCCCATTCCTGTCAAAAAAACATCACTGGCAGCATCCAATGCAGCTCCTATGCCCACCAGCCTAATGTTGGGGAAATCCCGCAAGATACTCAGCTGCTTGAACGTGTACGGAATGGGGTGCCGTTGATTGGCATCAATTGCCAAACAGTAGACCACAGTACCTCTGGATTTTGAGATTAATTTTAGTGGTCGCCCCCTGGGTGTGCATGCATACAGTGGTGAGTCGACACGACAAACTAGCGATGTACCTTCACTACTGTCGACATTAAAAGAGCCCTTGGAAAGGAATCGAGTGAACGATTCGTAAATGCAAGGGAAGCGCACATACGTAGTCCTCGTAGTTGGCCTTACCAGTGAGGTACATTCTGTCGGAAATTGGCATGAATGTTTTGGCAGTGGCCTGGCTATGCCTTACTTGTCAATTGCGGTAGAACGTGTATTCAATCCAAGGAGAACAACAGATTCTGTCCATGAGGTTTCCGCTTCACTGACGACTCTGAGATCATACGAGTCGCCGTAATCAGAGCCAGAGCTCGAGACCTCTTCTTCCTCTTTATCCGCGAGATCAACGTGAAAAGGTGGGCCGCCACAAACGGCGCACCGGACATCCCAGCCCATCGCACCACTCGCAGTAGTAGAATTCGGTTTTGCACAAGTTTTGCAAGTGGATTGTGGCAGAAGTGAAAACGGAAGATAAGAATTGTGGGCAGGGGTCTTCTTGTGAATGGGAAATTGCTTGAACGATACTTTGCAGGTGCAGGAACGTTTGTTGCGGCGGGTGGTGCTTCGCAGGTGGTATATTCAGAAACGGAATTCATGGTATGTCATGGTTGAAACGTCAGCGTGCGTCAATATGGACAAACAACCGCTCTCATCCGGATTGGGAAATTTTTACTAAAAAATTCGCCATTGACCCGGAATCTTCAAGCCTCTCAAGATCATTGTAACACAAGACGAGCTTGTTTTAGAACGTGACGGGTCACGAGCATCCAAGCGTTTTTAGACTCTGCACTACAACATCTTTGTATGTCGTCTGTGCGGTCTTCATTTTTGCTGAGCCCCATACCTCTTCTCCGCGCACGCCAATTTCTAAGCACGACCGTAGGTATTCCCGAAGGTCACTGAGAGCCTAACACAAAAGCGTATCAGATGGTAAGACCAGTTATGAACAAGAAATCTAATTACCTCGCCCTCGACCCCGAGGACACTGCCTCTATCACTCTCCTTTGCCCATTGAGCAGCAATTTCTGGAGATCGAAGAGCCAGGCGTGTTGAAAATTCGGTCTCCCAGGTATCTATCATTCGCTGTGTAAACGACTGGCGAGAAGACGTCGGTAAACATCGTAGGAATCCTACAACATTGCGGATAGGGGACGCGCGGGATGCAAAAGAAGGCTGTATGATACGACATGTTAGAACTAAGATAATACTGAAGGAGAATGGCAGGACCCCAATTCCAGCAAATTCCCAATCGATGACGGCTTTGATGTTTCCCTTTTCATCAGCAAGGATATTCCCAAAGTGAAAGTCTCGGTGAAAGAGTCGGCCACGAAGTTCTGGTGATTTTTGGAGACGTTCGACCCATTTTGGAGTGCCTGAACTCGAGCCAAGTATGCTGATGACTTGCTGCAGCGCGGGCAAGAGTTCGCGCAACCAAATTACGGAGGGATGAATTGCGATGATATGTGTATACGTCGTGAGGAAACCACAGATATAATCAGGCCAAGATTCAAAGTGCGTTGTAGGGTTGAGGGTGCTAAAAGTCTCCGAGGTAAGATTATATGGTGATGCGTGGAAGTAGCGTTCAATGTCAGGCCTGGGTAGTTGCAACTTCATGTCCTGGATCATTGAAATTTCAGTTAAACCAAAACTCACAATGTCCACATGGTTTCCTCGATAACAGGACCATTTGTACCATCGAGGCAGAGACTTCCGTGATCACGCGCAACGCTTACGGTCCACATTTGAACGAAGATATCGACAATTTGATCAAGGATAGAGTCAAGCTGCGCTTCGGAAAGACTAGACCAAGTGTCCGATAGTGAAGGATGATCAATTCCTAGCAGTGGATGAGCGACAATCGTTGGAAATTGAATCTTACTGTACGGACTTTCAAGGCAGTTGTACTCGTATTTCAACGGATTGTCTGGGTCTGCACAAAAGAAAACAACTTCCGGCACAGGGATACCGGCCGCACGAAGGAGGCGTAGGATGGCTATTTCATTTTCGGTCTTCGTCTTCGCAATCGTGCGTCTGGTGGTTATGGAGAATTCGGAGGCGTTGCGCTGTTATTTTCTCCTACCGTGCAACCCGCAGAACCACCTCCTTCCCAGACCATGGGAGGTCGTCTTTTTGTTCAAGTGATACAAAATATACTTTGTGAAACGAACCCTGACTTGCGGGCGTCGTGATCTTTGTAGGAAGAAGCCCAAGACGTTCAGCGAACAAAGCTGATATATCAGAGTCTGAGAGTATATGCCGCGTCGCAAACGCCATATCTTCAGCGTGGAGCATGGCCATGTCTTGCGTCTGGTTTGAGAGCTGGTAAGTTGTAACCCTTCAGATTTCGAGATTAGAGGTGAGGGATGGAAACAGAATCCAGTGATCAGTTGGTCGGCCCGAGTTGCGTTTCGAAGTGATTTGCTAAAACGCAGGCAGACTGTTAGCTCATATCGTGATCTTTCTCCAGCATGAGTTGATACAGTAAATAAACTTTGAATAGATGTGCGTAGGGAGACAAGGATCGACGTGAGTAGCGCTATAAAAATGTGTGAAGTAGGATGAGGAGAGGGGTGATACCGGGTCATTGCGAGCGAGGACAAGAGAGAAAAAGTACGTAGGTAGTGTGAGCAGCAATATACATTCAACAAAACCTCTTCCCATCATTCGATTGTCATACTATCCTGATCACCACCCGCGCCAGAGCCACTGCCAGAGGTGGAGGACTCCCGAGTTGGGTCTCCAGCTCTGGAAAGCGACGAGTCGCCTTCCCTACCCGTTCGGCTCGGGCGCCGTCGTGTAGGAACACCAAAACTCGCAAGGTATCGATCGATGTCTGCAGGATTTTGGGGTTGGGGGTGATGCAAGTGGTTGGGGAAGCCTGGGAGTGTGCCCGGTGCAGGTATTGCTGTCGGACCAGCTTCTGCCCTTCGCCTTTCCGCCATATACGTGTCAAACGTCGCGTAGTTTACAGTGGTGCTGGTCTCGCGGTCACGGTCGCGGCGGTGTTGTATAGGTGGTGGTGAACCGATGGCACCCAGAGGATTCGCATTGGCGGCTGTCCGACGAAGAAGAGCCATCGCTCGAGATCGCGTAGATTCCGGAGCTGCTGCTCTTTCCCTGCTAGGACCCGCCGCAGCATTCTCACCTCCTGCAGCGGGGACGCCACCGAAAACGGTAGTGACGGTGTTGGAATGTACGCCTGCCGGCCGGAATCCGCGCACAGTAGCGGCATCTGCTGCGGTTGTTCCTGCGACGCTTCCTGCAACAGCAGCAGTGGTCGTGGCAGCGGAAAGCCTCTCGCGTTCTCGAGCTGCGTATCGCTCCCTTCGCTCCCTCCGCTCTGCACCAACAGGAACAGCAGAATTTGGATCCGTCGCGTCCGCGGTGATGGTAGCATTGCTCGTCGACGGAACAATATTATTAGCAGCATTCGATGCAGCCGCGGCGGTGACATCGGGCGCATCATCTCCCTCCTTTGCACTGCACCAGAACCGGTGACCTTCACTCCACGCCGTGCTCTGACATTCTTTACCACAATATTTTGCTTTTCGACACCGACGGCACTTGGCAAACTCGCGAGGATACTCTTCCCATCGACCACAAAGCACTAAAAAGTTCGAACCTTCAGTGCCTGATTATGGAGTGAACAGATTGATTCTTACTGTTGGCACATTGCCGAATTCCACCTCGACTATCATCCTTCCGACACGCATTGCGCATGATGACACCCGCCCAATACTGGATTTCCTGCGGGAGCTTGGGAGGCGGGTTGGGGAGATCCGTTTCGCTGGACGATGGGCGGAAAGTAAACCGTTCCACAAGAGAAAAAACATTGGTTTCGTATCCGGGACGAGAAGGCGGCGTTGCCGATGTCGGCGCAGGCGGGGGGGACACTGGTGTGGCGGATGCCCGCGAAGATCCCGTCAATGGAGCCTTCCCTTTCTCTTTTTCCTTTCCGGAAACGCCGAAAGCCCTCAAGAACGCTAACTGCTGTCCGCCCGGTGTCTGACGGCTTTTCCCTTCTCGCACCATCTCTGGAGCTTTCGGCAACGGTGGTTGTTGCTCTGGAGTCTCGGAAGCTTTGGCGGCGGCCACTGCCAATGCACTGGCAGGATGAAATCCGTTGCGACGCTTGTAGAAAGCTTGCCGCACATGCGGGTATTTGCTGAGATAGGCGAGTAACTGCAGAGAGAGCAAGACGTCCTCGTCACGGTAGGGTCCGGTGGGGTGCGTGTGAGAGTGATGGTGGCGATCTTCGCGTTCGCGTGTACGAGTTGCAGTAGGGGGGACGAGGGTGGGGACAATGGGAGGTGAGGGGGCGTCAGCGGCAGTGGCACGGCGGGCCCGTACTGCGGGGCTTGGGGCAGCAGGGACACGAGGCGCACCTGGGTAAGGTGTGTGATGTTGACTAGCGCGAGGCGCCGGTGTTGGCATCGAGGGAGAGGCGGTGGGTTGACGGGCAGAAGCTTGGGTCTGGCTATTCGCATGGGTAGCCTCAGCAGTACTTGTACTTCCTGATCCACTGGCGCCATCATCGGATGAAGGTAGACGGGTTTGTGCGGCACGCAATGTGCTGGCGCGGCGCATGGTTCCGGAGCTGCTGTTACTGCTGCTGCCCCGAACGGCGACGACAACTTCACCTTCTTCCTCATCCAAATCACCTTCTTCTTCATCGTATACAGAAGCGGACGACGACGCGGAGGACGGACCAGCAACGGGAGACGACGATGGTGGTGAGGGTAGCCGCACAACTCCGGCGCGCGGAGTCTGCTGCGTTTGAATATCCTCCTCCCGGCGGCGCGGCGCAAGCAGACCAGAACTGCTACTCTGGCCCTGCGCACCAGTGTCGCTCTCCTCCGCGTCCGCGTCAGTATCAGCTCGAGCTTCAGAGTCGCCGCCTGCTGAGCCGCTGACGTCGCCCATACCCATAGGGAGCGGCATCCCGCCCATCATCGTGAGACCACCCATGTTCATACCCATGTTGACTCCCATGCCCATCATGCCCATCCCTCCGCCAAGCATGCCCATGGCGCCGTCGAGTCCCAACATGCCAATATCGCCTCCATTCATCATCCCCATCCCCAGCATCATATCCGCAGCTGCACCACCATCCTCCTCCCCACCAAGCCCCATGCCCATGCCCACTCCGCCCTCTTCGCCGGCAATGCGCGGGTCTCGGTTGAGTCCCATCAGCCCCATACCCTCCATACCCAACATCGCCATCCCGCCACCCATCATCCCCCCCATTCCCATCCCCATCATATTCATATTGCCCGCCATCGCGTTCATATTCATGCCGTTGGCATTCCCATTCAGGTTCATGATCCCCTGCGGTTCGGCCGGCTGTGGGATGTTCATGTTGAGGTGCGCGTTGAGTGGCGGTGGACTCGGGCTCGCACTGGCACTCGAGTCGCCTACTCTGCTGCGCCCTACATGCGCATTAGCGTGGTTTCCTACGACATCGGGCGCGGCGGCAGCACCTGCGGTACCAACACCCATGCCGGCCACGCCTGCAGCGACCATCTCCACATCCCCATCCGCGTCTCCGTCCGTGTCAGTGTCGGTTGTACGCGCGGAGGGGCTCGGACTCGCACGGTTACTGCTGACTGTACTACTAACCGGGGATCCCCTGCTGACTGGCGAGCGCGATACTGAGCTAGCGCGGCTGCGGGTTCGCGCACCCGTGCTCGCTGTGCTGATGATGCTCCCCGTAGCGCTTGTGGTGCTGCTTGCAGACGGCGAGGGAGACGGCGGGGCGCCTTGCGCCTGCGCTGCCAGGTGTGCCGCATGCAATTGCGCCAGTGCATGCATCGCAGCACTGGTATGCCGCGAGACAGGGTCGTCGCGCGCGTACGCGTTGGTGTTTTCCCTTGCATGACTTGATCCTTCTCCACGTCGGCGCACAACAACGGTAGCGCTTCGATCCCGGACGACTGGAGTCTGCGCATCAATCTCGTCATCGCGAAGTTCGCTGCCAGACGAAGACGATGGGCCGGCACTGCTGGACGATGCGGCGTCGATGAGGATTCGTTGTTGGTTGATGCCACCTGGGCGATTAGCCGCCATGTAGTTGTTGTAGACATCTTCGGGAATATTTTGTGGGCGCGGAGGGATTATATTGGATGTATCGATTGCGAGGATGCGTTGGGGGGAAGTAGTGGACGAGTCGGACACCAATGTTTCCTACAGGTGAAATGAGAAAGCGACGTTGAGAAAAGGCGACATATGCCGCAGAAAGGAGGATATAAAGCGGCCCAAAGTCACGGGGGTAGGATAGTAATCCGCAAAACTGACAGATGCGATATTTGACGAGATATAGACTCGTCTCGATGACCGAGAAATGGCGAAGCCAAGCGGGTGAACAAAAAAGGACACTCACCATGGCATCAATGCGACCCCTACCCGCAGCGGCAGCCCTACGCGCGGCCCTAGCTTCTCTCGTTTCCCGAGGTAGACCTGTTGCGCTTGTGCTTGGTCCGACAGCAAAACCACGTCCAGCCAACCACGCTTCGAGGATGCATCCAACGACGTCGAGAGTTCCGGCCTGTACCACGCGGCTGCGGATGGGCTCGCTACCGCGCACACCAATGTTGACCACGCATTGGAACGCGAGACTGAAGCGATACGCGGCATGCTTGTCAAACTGCCCGGTGGGCGGGTTGAGCTGAAGAGGGCCACGCGGAGCGCGATAGTTCGGGGGAAGAAGCCCATAGAATGCAGCAGGAGAGGCGGGGGGTGGCGGAGACATACAAAAGTCGCGCAAGATGCGCACGAGGCGCTCAAGACCGCCGTCCATAGTCATGATCTCGCGGATCCGGGGCGAGGTGGATGTCAAGTAAGTGAGGTGGGTCAGCGAGTTGAACAACGGGAGCGGCGACGATGTGTCCAACGCTGGAGATTGTTAGATTCAAAGTGAAGAATTGAACGGATAGTACGAACCTCGACGGTCGTATAACTGGGATGTGATACAGACACACGCCTTGTTCTGCGCCGGAAACGCAAAATTGCTTTCGCGCATCGTGAATGGTCAAAGCAAGTTGGTAGAACCACTAGTAATCCGGGCGACAAGGTTACAAATGCAAGTGCCGAGTCGGAAGGGGTGGTGGAGTCTATCGTCGGGAGTATGTGGCTGGATACGTCGAACGAAACAGCGAGCGGGGGTGGTGGATAGGAAACAAAACGAGGAAGAGTGAAAATGAAAGCAGCCGTCCACGCTGGGGCTTACAGAGGCCCTTGTAGTCGCTCTGACTTATCCCCTTGTGTGTACTCTTGTTGTCCAGTCCCGCTGCTTACATACGCGCCCTTCCTTCCCCTTCAACCACTCAACTCAATATTTCATCTTTAGACGGCAGCTATACGCTCGGGCTGGCGATGAATGGCTTGGCTTGCGTATCACCTTCAAAATAGAGCATTGAGAACCACCGAACATGAACTCAATTAATATCGAATCGTTAATCTCCGTATTGTACAATTCACAGTACCAATGGATCAAAGGCTAATAATGGGATACCATTTCGTACTCTACTTCTCTCTTGGACATGGCACATTGAATACATGTTCCGTTCGTTCTCTGTATCTAGCCTAGTATCAAACATTCGAAGATTCGATTACTTTGCGGCGTGTCGGGCCTTGGAGAGGTGGAATTTGAAAGCAATGAGCGTTGGGAGCCGATCCGACATACAGACCATTTCCTAGTACAACCATTGGTCATGGTCAAAAGAGCCTCTGTGCAAGCAATGCAATTTAATTACAAGTGTTTTGGCGGCGGATTGGATTTTTGCGTGAGCCACCAAGTGGAGCTGTATGTCTATCTAGATACTGCTAACACCATTTATTTGCGACATGCACCTCATTATCCGTCTATCATAGCTGTATCCCCTGCAGCAGCAGCTTCTTCGTCTTGTAAACCCCCAATTGGATTATCCTTTGCAACGCCTTCTTCAACATCTTCTACCGCAATCACCATCGCGTTATCCTCCACCACTACACCCTTCTCTCGTTTCTCCGCCGGAGTCGTAATGTCTTTGCCAAAAATACGCATGCTCAACGCACTTAGAATTCGGTCAAGGTTTAAACAAGGCTGAGAGTACAACGAGACACAGAGCACACACCTCTTCGCCTTCTTGTCAATCATAAGCGTGATGGATGCATTGGACTTCCAGATGGGAAGTATAAGATCGTGCGACAGACTGAAGTAACGATGACATTGGAAATTGCAACAGAGGACAGGAGAAAACACCGACATGGGATCAAGCTTGCGGGGGAAGCGCGCAATATGGCTACCGACAGCTGCATTTTTGTCAGTTCACCAAACCAAAGTTTTCAGAGGAACGCCCGCACCTCGCTCCTTCATAGCTACCTTGAACCGTCCCTCAGGCAGCGCAATGGTCAACGGATACACCTTCTCCACCAATATCCTCAACACCTCCATCTCTCCATCCACAATCGTCTCCGGGTCGGTATACGGCAACACCAAAGGCAGCGCCTCCCCAAGCACACGGAACTGCGCATCCGCACCCCGCCCCGCCTCCTGCTTGGTGAACACTTTCGTGCCGGCGCATGTGAGCCGAATACGGTTGTAGTCGTTGTGCTGGACGAGCGCTTTGACCAGGTCGTTGGTGATGTACAGATTGCGAACATTCGCGGGGCCAGATGTGTCGGCTTCGGGGTCGGGGGCGGGGATGCGTACGAGGATGTTGGAAGAGGGGAAGTTGGAGGTAAGCCGAAGGCGCGATCTGGGAGTAATGTGTTACGGTGAAAGAGAGAGTGAGTTGAGGGAGGAATAGACGTACAGGCAACTCAAGATAGAAGGGTCATCGGGCGGAAGGAAAGTGTATGGGTTCTCCTTGAAGGATCCCCCACCCTCGCCTTTCTTCTGCTTGGCGGCTCTTTGCGGAGGAGCATTCTTTGGCGTTGTCTCCGTGGCTTCTGCGCCAATCGTTGTTTCTGAGGACGTTACAGGATTCTCGCTGCCGCCGTCTTCATCAAGCCTGGGTTTCTTGCTATCCGGGAATTCGGCAGGTTCCTCGGCCTCTCGTTTCTTCTCTCTACTGCTGCAAAATTCACAATTAGTGGGTGCCTTGGCAGAAGAAGTAGCCTCTCACCTCGTCGAAACATCGGCTGCCTCGATCGCGTCGCCAATACGCTCAAGCACAGCTACAAAAAATCCGCCAGTGTCCTGCAGATGAGGGTATATCCGCAAACTGCACACGAAAAAAGGCAACGCAGATGGTCGATTGAGAACAAATTTGAATCTGCACACAGACAAACCATTTAGATAGCTGGAGCTCTTCAACTCTGTCGGGCGGCCAGTGACCTCTGGTCATCTTCGTTTTCCCCGTTTCGCCGTCAGCGCAAGTCGCCATAAAGGTATCGTATGTATCATAGGCCGTATTTAGCGAACGGTCCGTAGGTCGCCAGGTGCTCAATCCGGGGCGCCGCTGCAGCGCGGGGAGCTTGTCCGAGACGTCGATGAGGCGGAAATCTATTGAGCGCGAGTCAGCTTTCCTTTGAAGAGAAATCGAGAGAAGAAGGAGTAGACCTGGGTTACTCCTCAGCGCAGACGCAATCACGGCCTCGTTCTCGACAGGATTGAGCGAACATGTCGAATACACGATGCGGCCCTTTGGCGCAAGCAGTTTCATGGCACGCTGGAGGATGCGAAGCTGCAGAGTGTGCAGCCCGTTTCCGTCCATCGGCTGCCAAGTCTTCCAGATGCCCAGGTTCTTGCGCATGGTTCCGTCCCCACTACACGGGACGTCGCACAATATTCTGTCGAACAAAAGCGTCTCCATCCTGTTCCCATTCGGCATTTTGAGTGCAGGGTAGATTGAGGCGTCGAGATTGGTGACCATGAGCGAAGGGCTGGGTAGGCGTGCAGATTGGTGAATGAGAAGGTGGGTTCGTTTGTGGTCGCTGTCGTTCGCGAGCACGAGGCCGGATGGTATTGAGGTGGAGGTGAGAGTGTCTTGGGCGTGGAGCGCTTCGAGGAGTTGTGCAGTCTACATATGTTAGATTTTGTATCGTAGAGTGAATCAAATTCACCTTCGAGCCCGGAGCAGCACACATATCCATCACCTGTTAACGGAATGAGATTTTGAACAGTAGGGCAAGTCAAAGTCCTTGTTTGGAGTCGATTCTCAAGGTCGATTATGGCCGGAGAATCGACCGAAAGCCGGGATCGAGTAGAATCGACTGTTTCGACTCCGGGCTCGGCAGCAGAATCGAGTTTGAGAATCGAGTCCAGTAAACAGATTCGTGTAAAATCCGCCATCAGAATCGACTTCAGAATCGAGTCGATATCCGACACCAGCATCGAAGACTTTAACTTCCCCCAGAGTAACAGGGCGGTCGAAATACCTTGTGGTGCGGCTCGACATCCATAAAAAGGGGAGGCAGCATACTGACTGCCTCTTGTCTCGAGATATTACCCTGGATTTTCATGAGGACATAGGCTGTAGTGCTTTCGCGAAAAACCTTACGACTTCGGTCTCAAAGACAAGAAACGAGTGAAACTCTTTGAATTCAGGCTGCTTCCGCAGCACCTTTTTGGGCACATTAAACTGCCATGCCAGACCGTCTGGGTACCTGAGCGTAGAATATTTGTTTGCTTGCCAGTCAAAAATCAATGAAAGGCCTATGCACACCAAGGAATCTGCACAGGCGGGGGGATCGATTGATCCTCGAACACCACGTTACTAAGCGTAGGCACATGTTTGTCGCGGAGGGTTGCGTTGAGCGACTGTGCGGTCCTACGAGCGACATAAGCCGCAAAACACTAGCATGGAGGGGAAAAACGCGCTGTCGGCTGCCGGCGACGCGGAATACGGTCGGCAGCGGGGTACGAAGAGCTTCGAGGAAGACATCCCACTCATCATCCGGTACAATTTTCTGAGACTGGTAGTACGTTGTGAAGCGATCGTTGACCATGTCTGCTTTTTCGACGAGATCGGTGCGATAGACGTCATCCTTGGGCTTATTGCCCTTTCGGCCACCGCGTTTCTGGAACGCCTCTGAGGTGAGGAAAATCGGACGTTAGGTTGGATTTACATTGTTTCGGCCCATGGTGGTGGAGAACGCGTAGCGATGGAAGGCCGGCCCTACGCGTAGAAAGGTTTTATACAAGGGCCAAGACGGTGAAAAGCCAATCCTGAGCAGCAGGCTTCGAGGCCGAGATACGACGGATATAAAGGCTTAGCGCTTAGGATCGAAGAAAGCAAGATTTTCAACAGCGTTCGCCGCAAGAGATCAGCCCAGGCAAACACAGATAAATCTTCCTCCTCAACCTCTCCCGCCATCACCAAAAATGGTCGGTGTCCTTGGCCTCTTCCTTGTCCTCTTCCGACTGTTGCTTATCGACTCTCTCGCTGTAGACTAAAAAGAGAAGAAATGGCGGCCGCAACAAGAAGGGTCGCGGCCATGTCACCTTCATGCGCTGCTCGAATTGCTCTCGTTGCGTTGGAAAGGATAAGGCTATCAAGAGGTTTACAGTGAGGAACATGGTCGAAAGTGCCGCTGTCCGCGATATCAGCGAGGCTAGTGTGTACCAAGGTGCGTTTATAAATTCTCTCTGAGTCCATCGTCTTCTGAACCCTTCTCGACTTTGCAGAGTATACCATTCCTAAGCTCTACAACAAAATTGCGTACTGTGTTTCCTGCGCTATCCACGCTCACAGTACGTCTTGTGTGCATGTTTCTACGATCGTCCTCACTGATAATTCGGGGTATCTAGTCGTCCGTGTGCGGTCGCGTGAGGGTCGCAGGAACCGTGCGCCGCCACCGCGCGTCCGGTGGAAAGATGGGAAGAAGGTCAATCCTGCTGTTGCTGCCGCAGAGGATGCCAAGTTTGCAGCCGCAGCTGCGAACAAGGCGTAGACTTTGCTGCTGTACAGTTCTGGCCTGACTATTTCTTTTTGTATTTTTGGTGCGTTTTCGCAAGCAAGATGAGCAATTGCCGTCCTTTGGATGCGACATTGCGATTCCATTCATAGTACAGTACATTCGGCCACTGCAACACGCAACACTGTACGATACATAGGGAAAATGTGTAGCTTGCACTACTATCTAGAAGTCCATCATTGACCGCAAGGGTCGTAGAGTTGCTAGCGAAAGCGAAGCCTTGTATATAGTCTCCGACATCGTGAAAGGAAGACCCGTCGACGCTCAAGTAGGCGGATTGAAGGGGGGCAAAGAGTCGTGAAGAGAAATTTATATGCCCTCAGCTTTTATATATATACAGTTGCGGAGATTGCCGAGTAAGGTATCGGCCGCGGCATGCTGAGGTGCAACTGATAAGTACACCTCGATGCGAATTGGACCGGCGAGTTTTGGATACTTACTTATGTTCGCGTTGCTCGGAATATTTTCTACTACTACTGGCACAATCGTTGGTTGTGGTCCCAAGAACCTCTGTGCGAGCAATGCAATTAATCTGTGTTTGCGGCGGATTGGATATCTTTTGCGCAAGTTAAGTCTCGAATCGGCTCTCAGTACCAGATTAATATTGCTCCGGCTCTCCAAGGTAGTGAAGAGTCAACTACGCCTGCAGCGGAGGGGATCTTCTTGGGGACTGCGACTGGCATGGTCGACATGATCATGAAGCAGAGGGATATGCGTCGACACAGCCACCATCATTGACCAAGCAGAAGTCAACATCGCGCTCAATGGACGCGCCGAGCGCCGAGCAACGCGTTGATTTGCTCCCTTTTTGGTTCGGCTTTCCCGTTTCCTCGCAATATTAGATTATTCACACAACAATGTTCCGGCATTTCTGCATTTCTTTCGCTCCTTTTGGCTCCATTTTGGGTTCCTTAAACAGTCTGATCACGAGTTGAAGCGTGTCCCTGAACGACCTGTATTCAATATAATTTACGCAGGAACGCAACAGGGACGACGGTTGGACGACGGGATTGCGAGAAAGACAAAGGCACCGAGAATGGAGGCGTGAGAAAGCAACCCTAAATCTAATCACTGAACCCGTTCTTTTTGGAACCGCCATCTACCTCACATGTCTTCTCCCATGGCGTATATACGCAATCCCGCTATTCGCTCCCCTCCCTCATTTCACCATGTTCCCCCTCCTCCACTTCTGCCCCGAGCTCGTCGCTGCCGTCGTCGACCACCTCTCACTCGACTCCAAGCACAATCTCTGTCTCACCGGAAACCACAACCTACTCGCTTTGGTTCGCCCGTATACCTGGCGCGAAATTAACATCACCCTCCGCAGCGGAGGAAACAGCAATGAGACGAGGAAAAGCGCGGAATTGGCCACCAAACTGCGCTCCTTTTGCTCCGTTCCCGCAAAGGCGCGCGCAGTACGCTCCATTAACATCACTCTCGTCGGAGCATTCGACGTGAACGCCCCCGCCATCGCTGCCCTCCTTGACGCCTTTCCCCTCCTCATTAACTCCACTTGCGCGTCGGTCATCTGTACTGATAGCACGAACACCCCCGGTGTTCCCAGCCACGCGCATTTCATCAAGATGGCCGTCCAACGTCTGCCATCCCTGCTCAGTCTCCGCGTGGATTGCTGCACAGACGGATCCGAGGCGGAATACCACGACATGGCCGATTATCCAGTTCCGAGGCTGCAGCACGTCGCCACCCGCTTCTGCAACCACAAGGGCATATCACATCTCTGGAAGTACTGCTCCAATCTTCAAGTCATCGAGATGGAAGGCGGTCCAGCCGAGCAGTTTTGGAGGGAAAACGCTCTTGATCCGTCCTCTCAATTCCCAGGTTAGTAATCTCTAAATTGAAATCATTCCGTTCTCATTCGGCCGTGTACATAGGGCACACGAGCTATGACTCGGGCATAGACTTTGTTTTCGCAGAGTCTCCCTGTCACAACCCCATCTTCGACACCGCTGCCAAGGTCAAGCTTATCTCCGAATCCAACTACGATGATTCCGACGCTAGGTCTCTCGCTCAATATTTCGAGGTGCGGCTCTTTCAGTTCCGATCGACCGACCGAGTTTCGCTCATGAGATTCCAGAAATCTCGTTATTCCAACCCTTCGTCTTCCTTGAAGGAATGGGCCATGAGCCTATCCATGAATGTGGAGCAATACGGCCACATCCTCCGAGGCTTACGCTCCCCCGTTCTCGAAAGGCTCGGCATAACACCAACCGAAACCGAGGATTGGGATCCCAGCGAATTCTCCGACTATCTCATTAAACTGAACCGAGACAACAAACATTTTTTCGCTGCATTTAAGTCGCTCTCGGATCTCTCGCTACCCTGCGATGGAATATCGCCGCAGGTCTTGGTACGTATCTTTCTCTTCCCGCGCTTTGCCTTCTTCTCATCTTTTCATCTGTCAATTCCACGCAGAACATCCTACCTTCTTTCCTCAGTCACGCTCCGGCCCTCCGCCATTTGTACTTCACATCGGCTTGCCCTGAGACTCTCTCCGAAGCAGCCGCCAATTACGCCCATTCCATCCCCACCTTGCAATCCGTGTCTTGGCGGGATACCTCGACCTTCCGATTCGGAGTCCGAGATGGAGGTACGGTAATATCTTGTGTCCAAGCTCCGTTTGTGGCGCCGATCTGGGAAAGCTGGGATGGTCTCGGAACTTCATCGTCCCGTTCATAAAACTTGTACGCTTTAAATTATAAACTGCACCCTCCTGGATTCACCTGTTTGTATATTTCTTCTTGTACCGGATACTGTAAATTCTGTAAAAAGTTTGATGTAGTGTTCTTGACGTCCGTCCGTGCCTGTATCGTATATGTATCGAATTTTATTTCCTAGACTACTAGACCCTTGCTGCAAGCCCAGTTGCTTCAGACTGTTTGCGATCGACATTGATTACCCTGCTGGGTCCACGCCCGAACTCTGTTTCATCATCCTTGCTTCAAACTGTGCTTTGTTGTATCCACGCCGTTTGCCCGTTTTGCGTTTATGACCGAGCTCGTCCTTTTTCCCTGCCCGGCGTGTCTTTCTATGCGGTCTCGCAGGGGCATCTTGCGTCGAGGACGCGCCGCTCTGCATTGAAGGCGGAATATACACCGGCTCGGATGCTACCCGCTTAGCTCGATGTGTGGTAGCGTACATGTCGTTCCAGTGTATGCCAACTTTCCAAGGACGCTGAACTTGGGGTAAACAGCCCATTCCAGGTTCATTGACGGCAGCGCGCGCTATAGCGGCCCCTACGTCGTCCTCGACGCCGTCCATTGCGTTGTCGGTAAAGCCTGGCCCAGCCTGCACAACACCGTTCGGATCCATACAATCACTGATCAGCGAGATTTCGTATTCAGTGGCAGCTACACGGTCGGGTTAGCGACGAGGATGGCTCTCCCTCAAACTTCAAAAACCGGAAAGACGAACCAAAAGGGGGAGCAAAATCGAGTTAAGAGTAGCGCGTTGCTCGGTGTTCAACGCGTCAATTGGAACGCGATGTTGACCTCTGCTTGGTCAATGATGGTGGCTGTGTCGACGCGTATACCTCCCCTTCACGTCGACCATGCCAGTCGCAGTCCCCAAGAAGATCCCCTCCGCCCCAGGCGGCATAAAATCGTACTACCAGGCCAAGATAGAAGCCGCCGAACTCACCATCAACGAGAAAACCCAGAATCTTCGTCGTCTGGAGGCTCAGCGTAATGCCCTCAACGCACGCGGTACTGGCTTGTCTTCCTGCGAGATTCTACGTGTCTTATATAGCTGTTTTTGTAGTAAGGCTGTTGAGAGAGGAGCTTCAACTGTTGCACGAACCGGGGAGCTACGTTGGTGAAGTTGTCAAAGTCATGGGCAAGACCAAGGTGCTCGTCAAGGTGCAACCTGAAGGGAAATACAGTACGTTCTCTCTACAAAAAATAACTGCCCTGTGCTAATGTTTTTGATGTAGTCGTCGACATTGACTCTGAGATTGACGTCGCGTCGCTGACACCAACCTTACGCATTGCCCTCCGCTCCGACTCGTATACCATCCACAAAATCTTGCCCAATAAGGTCGACCCCCTCGTCTCACTCATGATGGTGGAAAAGGTACCGGATAGCACGTACGAAATGGTCGGCGGGCTCGACAAGCAGATTAAAGAAATCAAAGAAGTCATTGAATTGCCCGTCAAGCACCCCGAACTTTTCGAGGCGCTCGGTATCGCGCAGCCCAAAGGCGTGCTGTTGTATGGACCACCCGGCACGGGAAAGACGCTGCTTGCGCGCGCCGTCGCGCACCATACCGACTGTAAGTTCATTCGGGTCAGCGGGAGTGAGTTGGTGCAGAAGTATATCGGAGAGGGAAGCAGGATGGTGCGGGAGCTCTTCGTGATGGCGAGAGAGCACGCACCCAGTATCATCTTCATGGACGAGATTGACTCAATTGGGAGTTCGAGAGGAGAGAGTGGAAGTGGGGGTGGAGACAGCGAGGTGCAGCGAACCATGCTTGAGCTGCTGAACCAGCTTGACGGGTTCGAGCCGTCGAAAAATATCAAAGTTATCATGGCCACCAATCGAATAGGTGAGTTTCGATTCTCGCTGTTCGTCGTCGAGTGGCCGTCTGACAGACCGCCATACAGATATCCTCGACTCTGCGCTCCTACGACCCGGGCGAATAGACAGGAAAATCGAGTTTCCTCCCCCTGGTCCAGAGGCGCGAGTGTCAATTCTTCGCATTCACTCTCGCAAGGTAAGCGCAACTTTGTTTTGTGGTCATATTTTTTACATGCCCGCAACACAGATGTCACTACAACGCGGTATCAACCTGCGCGCGCTTGCGGAGAAGATGGGGCAGTGTTCTGGTGCCGAAGTGCGTGGTATATGTACTGAAGCCGGTGCGTATTTTACTTCGGGCAATTTGATTCCGACCACTGATGTACACCCGGTAGGTATGTACGCTTTGCGGGAACGACGACAACATGTTACGCAGGAGGATTTCGAGTTTGCGGTGGCGAAGGTTCTGAAGAAGAACCAGGAGGGCAACACGTCCGTTAACAAGCTGTTCTCGTAGAGTAGAAGTATTTGATGGAGTTGTTTGTCGAATTTCCGGATATGGAAACTTCCGCTTCGGCATGGGACCTGGAATTTGTTAGGCACAGGCGTGCGGAAAAGCAACTTTAGCGGCGGTCGACAAGACGGAAGTTTGCCACATCATCGCCCACGAAAAATCGTCTCGCCATGGATTCCGACGTGGAGATGGTCGAGAATGTCGCCGACAATGTCGAGCATCCTCCCCCTTCACCCCACGTGAGTCCTAACCCTGACAAAAGCGACCTTGACGACGACGTCGCCGACGACAACAACAACGACCTTCAAGACGAGGGTCACGAAACAAACGACGACGAGCACAGCGCCGTCGACCCTAACCCCGACACTGAACTCCCTCTAGACTCCGCCTCTGCTCCCCCAACCACCAATGACGACGACGAGGCCCTCGTCGACGGATACTCGTCCGAGTCGGAAAATTCGTCCGACAACGCGTCCGAAGACGACGTCGACAAGCATCTCGTCGTCGACGCTCACGACACCGACCAAGAACTTTCTGCGCTCTCCACTGTTCACTGGGACGACGGCCCCGCTAACAATGCCGACGAGGTCGTCGTGGTCGGTGACGACGACAACAACGGCATTCGCATTCCTGTTCTCGTTAACTCTTCGTCGCCCAACACACCCCCCGCCCCGACGTCTCCGCTCAGTGCTCCACCGACGAGCGCTGCCAAAGCTGCTGCAGAAGCTGCTCCTGCGCCTAGTCAGCCGAAACCTAAACCGAAGAGCCATCATGCGCCGCCGCCTCCGCCGCCCCCGCCCCCGCCGCCTCAGATGCAGACCATTCGCCTTGACATTCCGCTTGGGGGGCCGGATAGCTACGAGGTTGATGTTAAAGGCATGGCCATGGAAGCGGGTCTCGTCTGGGGAGAGCTAGCTGAGAAAAAATATGCGGATGATAGTAGTGACGGGGAAGACGGCTCTGACGGTGAGGACGGCGCGCCTTCGAAAGAGAAAGACAAGAAAGACGCGGATGGGGACGTGGTTATGGAAGCGGACGGGGTATGTTCCTTTTTTTGAGCATCATCTTGGCCTCGTATTGACTGAATGTTGGTTATGCATAGAAATCCAAGCCAGCGCCGAAAAAGAAGTCAAAGAAAAAGTCAAAGGCGGCTGGCGAATACTACGATACTGCTGACCCATTTATCGATGACTCGGAGCTCGCCATCGACGAGCGTACATATTTTGCTCAGACGAAACAGAAGGGTTTCTATGTTAGCAGTGGCGAGGTTGCTCTTGTTAGGGATAAGTGTGTTCTTCGACTCTATTTACTTGTTGTCTCCTGCTCATGTCTTTGCAGATCACCCAAAAAGCCCAAATCCAAGAAAAAGCTGGTTCCTGCGCTGTCCCTCAACCTTCCCACTGCCTCGACATCGGCGCTCAAACCCCTTTCGACTGCAGGCGGCCCGAAGAAAGCAAAGTCTGTTGGCACTGCGTCTGGATCAAAGTCAGCACCGGCGTCAAGGGTTGGGGGCAAGGCATTAGGGACGAAGGACAGCCCCATAGCCCTTGAGGACGAGGATGAGGATACTAAAGCGGATGTGTTTGGCTCGCAGGCCGCTGGCGGGAGGAGAGCGAGTGTTAGTGGGAAGGGGAAAGAGAAGGCGGAGGAGGGGGACGACGCGTCTGTGGCGGAGGGGGTGAACCGGATGAAGGGCAAATGGAAAGAGCGAGTTTCGGTCAACGGTGCTCCAATTTCTACGAATGGCACCAGCGTCAATGGGGACGACGAGGCGGACGGGGACGATGAAGTTGGACAGAAGAGGAAGCGTGCTGTTAATGGTGCCGGCGGCGATGCGAAGAAGAGGAAGACGGTAGATGTTGTGAGTTTTCGAATGGTGCATGACGCGACAAGCCCTCACCCGCATGCACGCAGTCATCCTTCCATCCTGACCTCCAAGTGGGTATAGAAAAAATGAAACAGGCGATCGCTGCAGGTGCGCTCAGTCTTTTATGTTCATCGTCGGTTACTCAAGTGTCTCTTAGAATCATGGGAACAGAAATCAAAATTCCCACCAAATCTAAAGCCTATACTCGCTGCATTGAGTCTACAGGCGGTTTCGCTGAATGAATATGACGATGCGTTTTTCAGTTTAATGCCGACTATTTTTCCGTATAATAAGTTCACCATGAGTGTACGTAGGCTCGCACTGGACGTTTTGCTACTGACACTCATACACGAGTTCTAGAAATTGATCAAGAGAACGATATTCCATGACCATACGGCGTTGCTGAACCAACAGCAGGATGCGCTGTTGGAAGAGCTGAAAGGTCTTGCGGTGGACGGATTTGCCAAGGCGCAAGAGGAGTGGGAGAAGAATATGCAGAATTATGGTAATGCCGATCCTCGAGCTCGTTGCGTCATGCTCACTCTGCTTTTGCAGAAGAAAAGCGGAAAGAGAAAGAGGCGGCGGCGGCAAATGGTGGAGATCCGGAGAGCGTGGAAGGGTCGACGGGGCCGACGAGACATGGCACGGAAGACCCTGAGGCGCCTGCTCGCGTGGGGAGCGCAGGTCTTTCCGCTGGCGATAAAGATGAGAAGGAGGGCGGAAACGGGAAGGAGGGGCCCGGAAAGGGTGGGGCGCATCATGGTCCGCCACTGAAGAAATTCCGAATGACAGAGCCGATGAAAAACATTGTGTGGGGGCTGGTTACGTTGAGCAATGAGATTTGCAGGTTGGAGAATGAGAAGAAGTGAGTCTTGATTATTCGCATTTTCATATCCGGTTGCTCATATATCACCGCCTCGTAGCCAACTTGAAGGAAGTGTCTTGCAGGTCAGCGAGCAGGGGTTAAGGAAGGTGTTGTATCAACGAGTGAGTTGGGCTTTGTGTTACATGGGAAACACTGACAATGTATACAGATTGTTGCTGCATTTCCGGAGGGGTGGATGTCTTCGGGCCAGATTTCGAGAGACGGTGCGCCATTGTCTTATCGTTCGGTTTTACGGTGTCTAACCTGGCAATTCATAGTGAGCGCCATGAAGAAAAAACTGGAAAAAGAAGCAGCAGATGATTAATTGGGTTTAGGGTGATATATTTATTCTTAACGTGCTTTATTGTATCATTGAGCCTGTAATCCGCTCGTAAGTACACTGTAACAATGATCCTTGCTGTTGTCGGTACTCGGTGTGTGAACAACCCGACGCTTACATAATCCAGTCGCTCCTCGTCTTAGACCGCCACAATGGGCTCGCCGCCCAAGCCTTGGGAGCGCAATGGGGTCACCGCCGCACCACCGTCTGTGGCCCCCACGCCCGCCTCTTCAACTAATCCTACCTCAGTCACATCCTCGCAGCCCACAATCCCTGAACGCCCCGCTTCTTTCAATGCCCCGTCAAACTCTCTTTCTACCTCTCTTTCTTCGGTAAACCCGTATGGTAGCTCGGCCTACGGGATGTCGCCGTATTCTCGGTTTGCTGGCTCGTATGGAGGTTATGGTGGACTTGGATCATATGGGGGAGGATACGGAGGATATGGAGGGGGCTACGGTATGAGCCCGTATTCTTCGATGGGTATGGGTATGTCGCCTTATGGGATGGGTATGAACGGCATGGGAATGGGCATGAATGGCGTTGGAATGCCGCTGGACGCCAATGGTATGCCGATCCCCTCGCTCACCCCAGACCCTCGAGTCGACAACACAACACACCTTCCAACTTCTCCATTCCATCGTACAAACCTTCTCCGGCGTGGCCCAGATGCTCGAGAGCACTTTCATGGCCACTCACTCCAGCTTCTTTGCCATGGTTGGCGTCATTGACCAATTCGGGCATCTGCGTAACGCCCTCGGCAGCGTACTAGGACTCTTTGGTCTCATGCGCTGGATGCGCGAGATTTTGACCGGGACCCCGGCTGCCCGGCAAGGGATGCAGGGCGAGTTTCGCGAATTCGTCAACGGACGTCCGGTGCAAGGACCTCACCCCCAAGCCCCGTCTGGTCCAAAGCCCAGTAAAAAACCGCTAATCATCTTCCTCCTCGCGATTTTCGGCATCCCCTACGCAATGACGAAGCTCGTTCAGATCTTAAATGAGCGAGCACGCAACCACGCGGCAGCTGGAGGCACATTACCCGGTCAACCACTGCCCCCTCTAGATCCTACTGCGCTTACCTTCGCGCGCGCCCTCTATCCCTTTACACCCACCACACCGTCTGAACTTGCTCTAAAGGAGGATGAGATTGTTGCCATCATGGCAAAATTGGATCCCAGAACAGGGGCTGAAGTTGACCCCCGCTCACAGATTGAAAATGAGAACTCAGTCCAATGGTGGAAGGGTCGAACACGCGAGGGTCGTGAAGGGTGGTTTCCTCGCAAGTGGGTAGAGGTGCTGGAAAAGAGGGAGAAGAAAATAGATTAGTTTTGCCTTGGTATCTCAGATGTCTGTAGTATTAGTATTCTATTAGTTTTCAGAGTAGCCCACAGAGCTGCGACATATGAGGCTCCGGGAAGCTCCCGCCAAGTCTGGCTCGATACTGATGGCGGTGGAACATACCGCACTCTGGCAATCATGCATTAATCATGTCTCACGATACAGCGTACCATCGTCTAGGGTTCGCCACCGTAACCGTAAAATACGGCGTACGGCCCCGTACAATACGGCACCCGTAGCCGTCCCGTACAGCAAATTGGGTGTGCCTTTACGGTACGGGCAGGAGCCGTCTCCTCTGCCGTATGAGGCCGTATGGATACGGCCGTATACGGCGTCATACGGGACCGTAAATATATCAAATTCGTCTGATTCTCAGCTTTCGGCCGATGCAAATCACGCAAGCCGGTCACTGCCATGATTTACCGGCCATCCACGCCGTTTCCACGTGTATTGATCTCGTCGTCAACGCAGCCAACACAGTCCCCTAGGAAGAAACGAGTCTCCAATCTGATTTTGCGAGCCATCATCATCGAAATCCGGAGAATCAACCGACTGCTTTCAGCGTTTTCTCCTCGTCATCTTCACAGTCCGAGATGCCTTCACGAAAATTGGGCCCGAACATACATTAACACGTACCAAGCTGCTCCGCAAACAGATCCCTCGGGTAGGATTACATCCTTTGATACCTATCTGAAGTCGATCCGTCGAGCGTTGAGCAAGCTACGGTACCGGGAAGAGAAAGCCGAGATCATTCGCCGTCAAGATATCACGACGCGAAACAAAATTCGCAGCTCACTCTTCAGCGGATCAACTAAGAAGCTTTATGGCCCAAACATCTACGATCCCCCACCGCTCGCTCTCTCATCTGAGGCAGACCCAACCAGCTTTATAACGTCTCCGGAGGGAATCAAGACCGGAACGATGACGTACTTCAATGACTTATTCTCCCGCCATCCTCGAATTCCTGGGGAGAAACCATGGATGACGACCGCGTCTGTCATACGGATCAAGCAGAAAACACAACAAGACCCCTTCACGTGGCCCAACCCACTTTCTGTAACCACCTTACGAGGTGTGCTGCGAAAGGGAACACCGCGCCCTAGCCCTGGCCCAGATGGATGGGAAAAATGGTGGTTAAAAGCTATCTCAGACCATGCATTACAGGCAGTAGTTGAGCTGCTGAATTTCGAAATAACCAAGTCATGCTTCCCGTCCGCCGTAAAGTCGACCACGATGGCAACCATCCATAAGCGGGGCGCCCGAACTCAACTGGCAAACACCCGAGGTGTCTGCTTCAACAACCAATTGGTCAACCTCCCCTTTTCATGGCTTAACTCGCTCCTGGTTCCGTATATTGCTAGACTTGGGATACTCCCGCAAGGACAGATTGCAACACAACCCGGAGTTCAAGGTCGCGATCTCATTTCGTTCCTTGCGCAAGTGGAGACATGGTCTAACCGGGAGAAGCAGCCCATCTTCGCGCTCAGTCGGGATCAGAAGAAGGGATTTGATAACCTTGAACCCCAGGGCTTTTACGACGCCGTTGAAGCTTATGGTCTTCCCCGAGAACTGATAGAATTCGACCGCTCTGCGCAAGCTGATGTCCCTTACCGTATCAAAACGGCGTACGGACTTACAGACGAGATCATTGTGTCGGGTGTTACCAAACAAGGGCTGCCCTTATCACCGCTAAAGGCGACGCTGACCACCAGCCTCGGAAACCACTGGTTACATGACGAGGCACAGACGGAAGAAGGTGCTCTCGTCATCTCTTCGCACCAGTCTCGGATCTGCAGACAACACCTCCCGAGCGACTCCATTCGCCTCCCTGTGGTCATGGTTGAGGCGATGGACGATTCCTACCTGTTTGCACGAACACGGACCACTCTCCGAAGTTCATGTCTGCGAATGGAAACCTTCCAAGCTGAATATGGATGGATCTCGAACTGGACTAAGTCTCTAGGGCTTGCCCTCAATGCTCCAAGTGAATTGCCGTCTACACTGTTCATGCCGACCATCGACACGGTTAACCCTTCACCCGAACGCATTCCGATGGAGCCTGTTCGCTTCGTCACCGACCACGCACAATTCCTTCGAATCGCTGTCAATGACCCCGAGAAACAATTCCTGAAACTGCAGGACCTTGTTTCCGAATTCCAATTCCCGACCCTCTCACGTAAACTCCCTTTAACAGCCATCAGGAAGATTATCTCGCAATGCTTGATTTCGAAAATTCGCCCACGGCTCTCCCTCCAACCAATCTCAAAAGCTCAGGCGGAGAAATTAGACGCAATGATAGCCCGAAAGGTCCATGCATACCTTGCGTTCCCGTTTTCATTCAACCCCAGCCTCCTCACCCTACCAATCTCACTCCACGGCTTTGATTTCCCGTCAGTATCTCGCTTGAACGACGCAGCGGCTCTTGCAGGCTTACAGAGGGACTTGAACCACCATGTACCCGCATTCAGAGACCTGGCGAGAATAACGCTTACAGACTGGACTTGCTCAATCAATCATTGCTGCAACCCCCTTGATGATCCAATGGACCGTACATTCCCGAGACAGAAAGCAAACCTACCATGGGCGTGGATATTGGCGCAACAGGTTCTGGAACAAACGGGACTCCGTATACGTTGGACAGACCAATCGCATATACTCAGAGGAGATGTTGCGATCGAACATTTGATTCGCTCCTCCTCTGACCCCCCGGAAGGCCTTCCACGCGTGGCAAACAATTTATCCCGAGCGGGGCTTAATTTTCTGCGTCAATTCGGCGCCTGGCAAACTGACTCTGTTCAAAATGTATGGCGATTCTCGGTCTCGCCGGACATCACACCAAAACTCCCGCTCTTCTCTGCAGCCTCACGCGACTGGCCAGCTTTCCGAGGTTGGCTTACCTCAATGTCAATTACAAGCGTCATAATGGGGGACTGGTCTTTGGCATTACCCCGAGAGAACAGAAGAGCCTTCGCGGAACAGGTGCTGAAGGCAATGATTGACGCATCGACTGTACCCGTCGATCCTCTTCTCAACGCTTCGTCCCGAACTTTGATGGCGTCCGACGGCTCATGCACTCCGGGAATGCCTAAACTCCACGAACGACGGTCAACCACTTTTAGCACTGTGGGTAATCGACATGCGGCGGTCTTCTCAATCGGAGGTCGAAACACCGGGATCTTACAGGCAGAAGTATACGGCTTAGTGGCGGCTACTCTTCAGGCCTCACGGAACACGTCCAACAGCATACCGATATACACCGACCATCTCAACTCGTCCAGACTCATCTCCGACGCATTCTCCAACCCCCCGTCAACTCATGCATGGGCAACAAAACCTGCGAGATCACTGTACAGGTGGTTATTGGAGATGTTAACAGCAATCAACCCCCCGAGCCGACCCACCATCATCTACACGCAAGCCCATACAACCTCGGAGTCGCTTGAGGCCCGCGCGAATGCCGTGGCGGATGCCCTCGCTTCTCAATCTCACTCCAAACCAATCAAACCGGCCTCTGTGCCCGACCCAACATTTCATATGGACGAATACACCTTCTTCACCAAGGAGGACGGTTATATTGAATCAAATATCTCTTCATATCTATCCCACTTCCGAGCTCGCGCGTCTGCGGAGGGACAGACCACCCTTCCATTCAGATCTTTATATGACCAGCACGCCCCGCCGGACCATCCTTACACTCGGGCTCCCTCAGCGTACTCAGCGGTGATCCAGCTGTATGCCAGATCACAACAACTACCCACCGCGTTTTCCCAATTTCGCAGGTCATTCAACACTTTGCCGTGGTGTCGAACGGGTTGTAAACAGCTGGAGACTCCGCACCACATATTTGTGGAATGCCCATCATTCGAAACAATTCGAATCAACCACAAGTCGGCAATAGTGGGACACACGAGAACACTGCTGGATTCGTCAGAAGGGATATTAGATGACAGTTCAAAGAGGGGACTCATCACGCTCGCCGAAAACCTCCTCCACGATCACGAAGTGTGGCCAACGGGTCAATCCCAATACTTCCTAGGAATGATACCATCCGTAAATTCAACGCTCCCTGACTTCACCACCGGGACGCCACACAGAACGGTAGCAAGAACACGAGTGATGACTCGGCTTGCTAATACCTGGCATACGGAAGTTATCAGGGTTGCGTCGAGAATATGGGGGGAGTTGCAAAGGAGGTGTAATCACCAGCGAACAATTCTCATGAGGAAAGAAAAAGAGAAACTCGGGGAAATCTGGAAATCCCTGCCGACACACGTTCAAAGGTGTATTCCGGGGAATATTGGAGCAGACCTATGAGTTATGGACAACGGAGGTGTCATTTTCATTCACTAGATCGAACCGACGAGGTATTTACTTGTATTTACCTGAGCTTTTGTAAGCGTAGTCGGTCGTATTCATCGTATCTTCGTATCCTCTCCTTCGACGCTCTACAGCTGCTTGGCGTCCCGAAATTTTGCCCGCTTGATACCCACACCACACGCTCCGCACGTCGATCCCACACGCCTGAACCAACTTGGCACCATAACACTCACCGAAAATGTCCGATTTCACCAACCATTAAAGAGACGATTGGACTGGGAAACTCTCCTATGAAGGATGCCAACCTCGGATGCGCTCCCGCCCAGCTTGCTTGCTCGCAGCCACATCCAGAAAGGTGTTTTCATCCCAAGTTGCAGCATTCTATACATTCTGATTCATATCATCGCGAACAGCTCATAATGGTCATAATGGTCGTGAGACGCGCGGGGTCTACAAGAAGACATCAGTCAAAGCAGTCGGCTTCTCCTGGAGATCGATCCTCGGGTTCTTCTTTGGTTCTCTCTTACTGTTTTTGGTCCCCTTGCTCACGAGTTTCCCATTTCTATCTGGGAAATCTACCGCCGTCGACTCGCTTCCTATCTTCAGTCTCCGCTTATGTTTGCTGGATCCTGACATGCTCTTTAATCTGTGAGTGTTTTCATTGATTCTGTTGTCACGCTGTTCATTTCGACGCGACAGTACATCGAGCTCGATCAAATGCATTCAATGTACTCAAATACCAAACATTCAATATTCCCTGGCTGTTTCGACGAGACCACGCCTCTCAAATACGACTTGATCGGTTGAAATGAGCGTGGCCGGGCACATCTGCATCACAAAACTTCAACAAGACAGGTATGTGCTTCATTTCTTTTTATTGCATCAGCATTGCTGACCTACAATGTTGTTGCAGCGTTTTTTTCACGCTTCATTACAATTTTTGTCAACGTTCCCGGCACTGGAACATTAGCTCTCAGTGAGTTCACGGTCAGAAATAGAGCTGAACTATTCACATATTTGTAGCTGTCATACCAACTACGACAGTATCAGATATTCGGGAGGCAATATGCCATCGAGGACACGCACCGTGCCACAACCAAGGACCCATGTACCTCATGGGTCGTTGGCAGCCGTTAGGCGAGTCCGAATCGATGGCCGCTCTTGGTGTGCGGAATTCTCACCATTTCTTACTGCCGCCTCGCGTGCTCGGAGGAGCCGATGAAGGTCAGTAAAGTGGATTTGTCTCTAACGATGATTCCTGACGATGATTATGTGCAGTTGGTGTCAATGAGCGCGGCTGGGAACAATGTGCGCTGAATCCCGATGGAAGCAGCAAGGATACGTCGCAAATCAAATTTTTCTTTGACAAAGACGATGAGGGTGCGCGGTCAATTTCTTCTTTTGATTTGTAGCGGCTGAATCAAGACAACATCTCAGAGCCTTTGAATCCTCCACCGCCGCAAGGAACTCAACCTCAACACGGTTCTGAACCTGGTACGCAGTGTTATCATGATTGTTGTGATTATTTTTCACAGGTTTCATTGCTCCAGGGCCTTCGGGTGTGGTGGTAATTGTCAGGGGAACGCTCCGCTCCCTCCGGCTCCGGCCCCGGACTCCGTTTCTCCGGCCCCCGGCTCCGTCCTCCCGGCTTCCGGACCCCCGGCCTCCGCTCCTCTGCCTCGGACCTCCGACTGGGACCGCGCCTGCGACCAAGCTCGTGATTACTGTCGGGCCAACCGTTCCCGAGGCATGTGATAGTTGTAGGGACTATATAGCTAAACTCCTGACGTGGGAGAATCCATTCCTGTCTTCTCTTTGGATTCTCCCTCGTCAGGTTAGTGCCTGTACTATCGTAGCGTACTTCTATTTATCTTTGGATTCTCCCTCGTCAGGACTCTTGAGTTACCTCGGGCCTCGGGGTTGCCCTTACAATGCCCAGCCTTCGCAGCCTTCTGTAACGGCTGAATCCTCAAAGTCTGCTCAAGATTCGTCCGAGGTAGGTTCTTCAACTGATACCAATTGACACGATCAATACTTAGCCTCGTCAATTTAGGGCACGACACGAACCACCATCCTATCTATCACTTTTTCGACAATATTACGAAGAGGCTATCAAAGGCGACAAATTCTTCAAATGTTTTCACGGCGAGTCTCCGAGGAAGGTGCTCAAAATCACAGTCGCCATGCGCTCGAGCCTCAACAGTGAGAATCGGTTCTCGAACAAGTCTATGTCTGACTCTATCTCATCGAATATCTTCCCGTCAAGTTTAACGGGGCACCTCAAGGGTGTTGCACCCAATATGTTTTGCTTTTATGAAATTTTAAAGGATCGTAAAACGCCGGCGACAGCCGAGGAGGCTGACATAGCGTCTGGAAAGAAGCAGTTCGCCAAATGCGAAGATCTGCTAGCATATCTTGACAAGATCTCGTCTGCTACCGCATTAAATCAGTGTTATATCCGTGCCGGAAAGAAGAAGGAAGAGGGAGAGAGGAGGTAGGTTCCGGTCCGAGACGCAAGGGAGGAACAGATGAGATGCCGAAGTAGAATTCGGGCTAGGTCGAACCCAGAACTACGGATATCAAAACCACTACACTACAGGTAGGTTAAGGATGAGTGGGGACTGTCAGCCTACACGAGAGGAACACAAGGAGGGAAGACAACAAGGGCGGCGAGAACCCGCAGGCTGGTGGGAACCGATTCGCAATAAGACCAAGGCGGAACTTGGCCGGGCCAGAGCAAGGCCGGACGAAGGAGGTCACGTGATCGGGCCGGACGAAGGTCCGGGCGAATCGAAGGAAGCCGGGCGAGCTGGGCAAGGTGGAACAAAGTACGAGGAGGCTTGCCCGAAATTTCGGCCAAGGGATGAGCAAGGGTCGAGGTCAAGGCTCGCAAAGTCGAGCAGGTCCAGGTGAGCAAAGGAGGCTTGGCCGAGGGCGTGGGAACAAGCCGAGCGAAAGGTCAGCCAACGCTATAAGGAGCCGGACGAGTTCGGACAAGGATATGAGAGGCGTCCGAACACAAGACCAAGACTTGTTGTCAGAGGGGAAGTCCGGACGAGGGAAGGATGAGCGGAAGGAGATGAATAAGGGAGGTCCGGACAATGACACAGCAGACAACGTTAATTATCAAACTAAGGAATACAAGCGGGAGACTCTACATATTTAAAGTAAGTGCGGAGATATATCCAAATGAAGTCAGAAGTATGTACAAGACAATAAGAACAATAAGTAAGAAGTGCGGTACAGTAGTAAGAACAATAAGGCAAGAGATATGTACCGGACGAGAACAATAAAGACAATAAGAAAGAAGCATAGTCATATGATGCATACCAATGATGCCGGGGGAAGGTAGATGACATAATGTTAAGTCCGGAGGAGGACTGCAGAGTTCGATGCAAGGCATCTCACGTCCGAGCGAACCAAGGGTGAGGAGCTGAGTCCGCAGGGATGTAGTATGGCCGGATAAGGGAATTGATCGGATCATCGGCCGGGCCGGGGGAGCCGGGCCGGACGGATAGCCGGGCGAACATGCAGGGAACTCGAGGATGAACAGGAATGGATCCGAGGATGGTAGAAGTGAATCCGGATGAACCTTGGGTGCGCCTCGTCCAATGTCTCGGCTGAGTAGATGTCATCAGCATGAGAGAATAGGAGGAGTAGCTGAATGAACGGGATAACCAAGTCGGATGACTTCCATGGGAATCCAGGCGAAGCGGGGATGAATTGGAAACATAGAATAGGATGCGAGAGGACTCCATAGATGAACAGAGGAGGACCAGGAGGAAGTCCGCATTGCTCTGGCCGGACGAGTGGCTGTGCAGGCCGGAGCATCAACAAGTAATGCAGGAAGGTTCACCGGCGAAGTCCAAGATCCATGTGAGCCCAAGATGATGCGGGGGATGGATGGGAAGGATAGGATCGTATGTGGGAGGACTCCGTGAGAGGAATGGTATGAGCGGATGGGAGCCAAGGTAAGTCTGCATTGCCCCGGCATCATGAGTGATGGATTAGGCCGGAGCATTGATGAGGGATGCGGAAGGGTCCAACGGATAAGTCAAGTTAAGCATCGGTATGAATCCGAGTGAGGGAAGGTGGATAGGGATCATAGGATCGGTTGGGTGAGGACTCCGTAAGGAAATCAGCATAGCGGACAAGGATCAAGGATATCCATATTGCTCTGGCAGGCTGGGTGGCTATACAGGCCAGAGCAAGGATGGTTGATGCTGATAGGTCCCGGGAAGAAGTCGGAGATCCAGATGAATCCAAATGAGTGGCAGGGTATTGTGCACGGGCATAACAGGCCGTGTCTGCGAGAGTTTCAAGTGCAGCCACTTTGCGACCAGTTTTTGCTCGAGTTTGGGCCATTTTCGATGTTTAGAATGATTGTGGTGGGTATTAGTTGGTAGCTGAAGGGTTGGGAACTACTGAGAATAGTGTAGAGACAGGGAATGTATTTAATTCAATTAACTACATTTTTTTTTGATTTTACGAATTAAAAGCGATCACTGTGTGATCCGGGCAAGAATTTCGGGAACCGCTGTAATTCAAAAATTCATAGACAAACTCAAACTAATACTTGACATGGCAAGCCAGATGCAATACATATGCCGTGTATGCGGCTCTCGAAACGAATGCTTATGATTCACACTTGACTGAACTTCAACACAGTTTCTATTAAGACAAACGAGTAGACAATATCTTTATATGTGCCTCTATGTTGCTGCCTGAGTTCACCAACGCTGTCCAAGAGACTAAGCGCGATGTCCTCCTGCTCAACAGGTCCTTTTATACTAATGCCAAGAAATACATCACATAAATAGTACAGAGTAAGCAATGTCGATCCAATTGAGTAGAGAGATAGTATATTGGTATTTGGGTGTCCCGGAGGACCTTCGGCATCCAATTTGCTTGTCGATTCAACGGTAGAAAGTCAGCCATTTTGACTCCCACGGTTGAAACACTGTATTGCGAAAGCCTGCAGAACACCATCATTGGTGATCCCGTCAATCTGTTACCTGTGGCAACCCTTCCGGTGGTGCCATCAGTCTCTCTAATAACTCCTAAGACTATTCTTGGGACATTCCAATTCACTCGTGATTTCACGGACCCCGCTGACCAATTTATCAAGCCACAATGTCACCCGCGCTGACTCCAATATAGAAATAGATTTCCAATGGAGCTGCCGCACTTGTTCGGCTTCAGCATCACAACATCATGCTCCTGTCAAAGACCTCATGTCTTGCCATGACTCTGCCTTCTGATCCTGGCTTCGGCATCTCCTGTGCGAGATCCCTTTCCGCTGTTCCAGCTGTCTATTTATAGTCGGCAGCCCGGGGCATCTGTCTATTGACTGATGTTGGGCCTGATAGCCCCCGTAGTGCCTTCTACATCCTTGTAGACCTTCGCCTAAGTCCTTGACTCTTCGTCACTCTTCTGAGGGTTCTGTTATGGAACAGATCCATAGTACTGCAGTAGGCTATTAATATAATGCCTTTCTCCTGTGATGGGTTTTACGGTCAACAGCTCGGAGCTCACTTTGACCCTCCTTAGTGTCACCGACAGAGGTACTGACTTCCTATTGATAGTCGAGTAAGACTATACTCGTAGCGGGTAGTTGGGGTGTTTGGGGCCGCACTTGACTTAAAATAGCCAGATATAACGCGCAAAAATGGCCAGTTGTTACAACGGAATTTGTGCAGGGGTTCAATGTACCTTCCATCCGCCTGATAGTTAAGCATGGCGTTACAAAAACTGTGGCAGAAGATGATCAGCGTGGTGGAAGGGGTGGTCGCAATGGAATGGAATGTTTGGTTCTGACCATTGCAGAAAAATGGGTGTACGAAAATCTGGTGGAAACTGATCCCGACCACAAACCGAGCAAGAAAGAGCAGCGTACCGAAAAGGAAGTGATTTCTCTGCATCGACAAAGGATTGCCATCACAGCTTCCTGGCAAGACACAACAATGATACAACTTCGAGCGGTGAGCGCGTCCCGAAATTCCTGAATTTTTTGCAGCCACGTCGTTTACATGCAGCAACTGCTGCGATCATCATCTTGGCTTCAACCTCTCGCACTACCTTCCCAGTCTCAAAGACTCTGACTCCGACGCTGAATCCGACTCTCCGCCACACAAACCTCCACGTCAAGGCTATCGTCCTCTTCGTGCACGAGCGACATTAGAAGATGCTATTCACTCCTGGACGAAGATGACACACCAAGAAGATCCAATCCTGAAAACATTTCCACGAGACTGGACTCTTTCAGACGGTGTGATTTTCCGATTGGACCGCGAAAAAGCTCAGTTTTTCCAAATCCCTCGTGACATTACAGATTTTCTTAAGGAAGACAATGATTGGCATTCGTGTTACGCACTGGAGGTCTTGACTGTTGTACGTGTGCACGACATGGCATGGAGAAAGACGACTCGGACTCGACGTTCATCGGACGACTCAGAGGAATCAGAAGAAGTTGAGGAGGAGAGTGGCTCGCTGAATTGGCTGACGATGATACATCTCGGACTACTAGCAAATCACTGACTTCTTCCGCTTCCACCTCTCGTTCAAACTCGCCCGATTTACCAGAGGCTCCTCCTCTCCCCAAAGTCAGCAGCACAGGACGACCACTACGAAGAGCGGCAGCAAATCATTCAGTGACTGGGATTGCTAATGGATTGTATAAACGCGCAAAGACGTAAATTAACAAGTGTACCTTCATTCACCACTCCACTGTTTATACGCTTTTGACCACAATTTGATCCTGGTATCTCGCAAAATAGAAGCTCCTTCGTCCACAACATCGACTGTTTTATCCTCCATCGGTCTTCTTCCAACCGTGAGGGCAAGTGAACCGAGTACTCTTGCATCTTGGCTTTGAGTTTCTTGATTTGGTCCGAGCAATCGACCTTCAAGTGGCGGATACCTTGCCATGGTGCACCAAGGAACTCGCCGAATTGGGTCTTCAGACGCCGGAGAAGTGGAATATTTGGGGAGAGATCAGCCAGGAAATCCCATAAAGCGTGAACGCCTCGCGCGGCAAAATAAACTCCACGGCTATATTCAAAGCAAAGTGAATCGAAATTAACCTTCTGAAAATTAATGTTGAATTCGGTGTTCTTGTCGACACCGTAGTAGCTTCGAGCAGATGTAGTGATTAAGGTGTTGTCTCGTACAATATTCCTGCAATCAAATAGTAGCGCGACCCGTTGAAGTCTGGGGTTTTAGTCCCGTTCACACTATTGGCAGAATAGCTCAGTTGGATACCTTTGGGTTAGAGCATCTCACATGACATGAGAAGGTCGCAGATTTGAATCCTGCTTCAGCCATTTTCCCAACAATCATGTATGCTGAACTTGAGTTGTTCCAGATAAAAATTTCTCGTTGATCTGTATTGTTCCTTCTGTTGTTCCTTCGTCTATTGTCGTTGTGCGCAGGACGTATTCGCTCGTGCGATAATTGAGAGGAGGAGGTATACGAGGGTGCTGAAGTTCGGAGGAATCGCCAAGATAGTCAAACTTTGACTCATAGTTGACCAGAATATCGATGAGGGAGAGATCGTAATGATGGCTAAGGGAGACACATTGAGAATGGTTGGGTTGAATGTCGGCAAAGGTGATCATTTCCAGCCTCGCTCGTCGCTCTCGAATACGCTGGAGGCTTAGCGTCACCAGATCAAGCAATCCTCGCAGTAGGTAGATGACAGAAGTTGTCCCAGTTTGTACTTTCGGAGATGCGAGGGTGCGCTGTTCAACATGGGGAGAGAGGAAAAGATGGTTGTTGTCCCAGCCCAAAGAGTGTCCAGTTCTCGCAACGAGCTCCGCCAGACGCAGGTGTCCTTTCGAGAGGGTGGAGTGCAAGTCTTTGGTCGTGTTGTAGGAGCAGCACATCCCAGCATGATGAAGGGTGTTGATAACCTTACGAGGCATAGCGGAGCTGAGAAAATATAAGCTGCAGGGGATGGTTGTTGTTTTCCGAGCGCGTTTTGTCGATTTGAGACTGAATCATCGATATGAACTGTCATTTGATCAACGGAGAGCACAGTGGGATATTATCTGATATTACAGGCTCAACATCTTTGAGTTTATTCTCTTTCTCAGCGCGAAATTTTGTTTGAGCAGCTCTTTGCTCCGCACACACCCAAATCCAGCCTTCGTCGACTCAGTCTGCTTGAAGACAGCGCATGACCGTTCGCTGATACGCAGCATGTGAGTGGTTTCCCGCTGACGTGGGATAACTCGCGAATCCTTCCAAAAACAGAGCGAGAGCGCACGTTCCTGGAGAATCAGAGGCGAGAGGAAGAGGAACTTCAGCGACACTCACAGGATTTTGGGCCGGATTTACTGCCCGGCATGTACAGCACCCTTGTGCTCGCTGTCCCAAAACCTCACTCTGATAAACTGTATCTACTCTCATATGAGCACAGGTAAATTTTGTCAGAACAATATGATGGACGGAAATGAAGTGAAAGGTGCTTGGACACGATGCACCATTTCATTGCTGCCCTACTAGCATACCAATGCACCAACCCGGACAAATGTCTGGTTGCATTCAAGTGTGAAAGGCGCGTTCCGCCTGATTCCTTCCCATCCGCTGTGGCAGATCAAGCAGGTAGTAACAACAAATTACCCAACACAAGCTGACCTTGACGCCGGAAGTGATCGCGGCCCACTTATTCGTCGTGTTGACTGGCAGTTTTGTTTCGGTAGCAGAGGATCACCGCGACTATGGAGCTTGGTCCTATGGAGCTCGGTCATGGGACTGGTTCTATGGATTGCAATCTTCGTTAAGCTGCTTGCGGACATCTTCACCTACGTGGACGACAACTTCGGCTGGTTGATGCCTAAAAAACAAGTCGAACTCCTGCAGCTCTGGGATGAGCTTGGAGTGCCGCACAGCGAGGAGAAGCAGAGTTGGGGCGCGGTCTTGACAATAATCGGGTTCGAGGTTGATATGAACACGATGACCCGAGATATCTCGAGGGTCTAGCGAGGGAGAATAGAAAGTTAATTGAGAAGCTACTAAGTGTTGAACAGGCAAGCACAGAGGTCTGAAGTCAACAGTGAGAACTCCAGTAGATTGCAATGTGAAGTAAATACTTGCCTGAAGTCAACAGTGAGAACTGAGGACTCAAGGCACTAGCTAGGCTGTATATATAGGTAGATGAACAAAGGGAATGCTGCATATGGTAGATGAAAGGGAAGACCTAATTGGGAACAAGGGGATTACCATAAAGAGAACAAAGGACATAGGATCAGTAGGATCAGGTATCAATGATAGGATCATAAAGGATCAAAGGGATGCATAGGATCAGTAAGATCACATATTGATGATAGGATCATAAAGGATCAAAGTGGTGACACTCATCAGAGTGAGAGATGTCAGAGGCAAAACCCACATTCCAACACTCCCCCGTGACGAGACAAGTCTCGCTCATCTCCCCCGTAATCCTATCAGACCACGCAACTTTTCCACAAGAGGACGTGCAAGGGCCTTGGTTAGGATATCTGCAAGTTGATCTCCAGTGGGAACATAGTCCACAAAGATGAACCGTTTGGCAACTTGATCTCTGAGCCAGTAAAAGGCCAAGTCCAAGTGCTTCATACGTCCATGGTGCTCAGGATTCTTAGCAACCTGGATTGCAGACTGGTTGTCCATGAGGAGAAGGGAAGGGCCAGACACTCCATAGCCCAATTCATGGAGCAAATTGCGCACCCACTTGATCTCCTTCCCAGCTTCCAAGGCAGCAAGATATTCTGCCTCAGAGAGACAGTGGATTGCAACTTGCTCCTCCAGCTCACTGGTCCACCACACATCATTACCACATAACCTCCAGTGCTTTTGCCAGTGTCTGGACAACCGCCATGATTGGCATCAGCATAAGTGATGGGAGGCACGGGCTGAGGTGATTTTGTATAGGTAATGCCATAATCAAGTGTCCCTTTGATGTAACGGAACACATGCTTGACAGCCTTCCAGTGGAGTTCACCAAGAACTCCAACGACATAGGACAAGTCAGGACGCGTGTTTGAGTAGCCAAATAGATGAGGCGACCAACGGCAGAGATATAGATGCCATGGTACTTCTTGGCTTCCTCATCTGACTTGGCACCCATCTCCTTGGTCAAAACTAGACCAGGAAGCATCGGCGTCGAAACAGGATGACAGTCCGACATGTTGAAGTCCTCAAGCATGTCCAGAGCATACTGGCGCTGAGATAGGGTAATGGCTCCAGTCTGAGGGTCACGCTCAATCTTGATACCCAACAACCACTCTGGGACCAAGATCTTTGAGCTTGAACTCTTTAGAGAGCTCTTCATTGACCTTGTCAATTTCAGCATCATCTTTAGCAGCAATGGTGCTGTCATCAACATAGATAGGAATGATGACACGCGTCAAGCCTCTAGCGAAGACGAAGCAAGAGCGGTCAGACTGGAGACATGTGAAGCCCATCTTAACCAGCTTTGCACACAGGACCTTATACCATTCACGGCCAGCTTGCCTCAGACCATAGATGGTGCGATGAAGCTTAAGAAGCTGGTCATGCCGTCCCTGAGGAAAACCTGGTGGCTGAGTCATATAGACGTCCTCCTCCAAGTGACCATTCAGGTAAGCAGATGAGAAGTCAATGGAACGAAGTTTGAGGTCGTGCTGTGCAGCCAGTGCAAGGACAATGCGGAGTGTGGCAGGTTTTACAGTAGGGGAGAAAATCTCGTTGTAGTCAACACCATATTTCTGGGTGCGACCATCTGCAACGAGTTTCGCCTTGCGCTCAATGGAGCCATCAGACTTGTGCTTTATAACAAAGACCCATTGGGAACGAACTGGCTTAACACCAGGGGGTGCATCAACAACTTCCCAGGTGCAGTTCTCAAGCAGAGCATTAATCTCAGCAAGAGCTGCTTCCTTCCACAAATGAGCATCCTCACGCTTAAGCGCTTCATGGTAAGAGCGCGGCTTGCCAGCATGGAGAGCAGACTCTGCTGAATGCACATGAGCGGCATTAAGCGCTTGGAGATAAGGGCTCAAAGGATTGCCTTCATGAGCAACAATCAGCGCTTTGAGAAGCAACTCATCATCACTCTCCTCATCCTCTTGAGCAGGAGCCGGCTCTGCTGGCGCAACAGGCGGATCAGCAGGAGCGGGCTCAACTGGCCCAGGAGGTTGGTTGACTTTCCACCACTCAGCAGCAGGTTTGTGTTCAGTGGTTTGACAATGGTACCGCCGACGTGCAGCAATAGGAGATGGAGGTGGTGATTGCTGCTGAGGAGGGTCATTGGGAGGAGGTGAATTGTTATGTGGAAATAGCGCTCATCAAAGACTGCGCGCTCAGAGACAACGGTTTTGCGTGTCTCTGGATTATAGAAGAGCCATCCCTTGTGTTGTGTGGGATATCCCACAAAGACGCACTTTTGAAAGTGGATGCCGGAATTGTCCCGTTTATCTCTGCACATG
Source organism: Favolaschia claudopus (assembly GCA_037176885.1). Classification (NCBI taxonomy): domain Eukaryota; kingdom Fungi; phylum Basidiomycota; class Agaricomycetes; order Agaricales; family Mycenaceae; genus Favolaschia; species Favolaschia claudopus. The sequence goes on along the minus strand of JAWWNJ010000010.1, from coordinate 1,896,103 downwards.
AACATAGGCAAGACAACCCCACACCCTAAGGTGTGACACATCAGGCCTACGCTTGTACCACAGCTCAAACGGAGTAGTATCTCCAGGGATATGAGCTGAGGGATGCATATTGCTAACATGAACATAAGCCGCAACTGCAAGCGCTTTGAAAGAAGGCGGCAGATTAGCCTCATGTAGCATAGCCGTAGTGTGCTCATCTATTGTGCGATTAGCACGCTCTGCTGTCCCGTTCTGCTGCGGTCTATTCCTTGTCGAATGACGGCGCACAATACCACAAGAGGCAAGGAAATCCTCAAACTCTTGAGACATGTACTCCCCACCTTCATCCTCTTGAAACTCTTTGATTTTGCAACCAAAGTGATTCTCAGCATAAGCTTTGAACACCTTGAATGCATTGAGCGCACCACTCTTGCGCTTCATGTGCATACACACTTTGAAGCTTGTGTGATCATCAACAAAGACAATACAATGCCTCCACCCCTCACGGGTGAACACTTTGTACTGCTTCAGATCAGAGTGTATTAATTCAAGAGGTGCAGATGCGGTGCAGATGCACGATGACCAGTGGAAGGAAATGGAGCCGCGTTCAGCTTGCCAGCAAGGCAGGGCTCACAGATGGGATCTGGCTTCTGATTTGAAGTAAGCTTCGCACCAGTAACCAGATTCTTGCTCAGGATCTTCTGGGTGATGCCCAAGTCAACGATGCAACAGTTCCAGATCAAGAGGCAAAGTCCCAACTGCAGCCAAAGCTGAAACAGAATCAGAAGGCACTTCTCTCACAAATGCTTGGTTCCCCTCGTCAATATCCGCTTCAAAGAATGTTTCACCATCCTTAACAAAACAGATAGTGTTCTGCTCCATGAGAATAGAGTAGCCATGAACACGAGATAGATAGGTGGTAGAGACGAGGTTATGAGATAGATTGGGAACATACAAGACATTTGTGAGAATAACATGCTTGCTACTACGTCCGTGTATAAGTGGCCTAAGCAAGATCTCTCCTTTTAATTCAGAGTACACTACAACTCCATTTGCGACTTGGATGGGAACCCTGTGCGGAACGGCGTTCAGCAGAAGCCCACGTTGATGGGTCATGTGCGATGTGGCGCCTGAGTCTGAGTTCCATCGTTTATCAGCAAAAGATGAAGTGGAGGTAGTTAGAAGACTTGCATTAGAGGCCACTTGGGACGTTGCATTTGGACCACCACCAGGTTGCTTCTTTCCAATAAGTTCAAGGAACTTGAAGCAGCGATTGAGATAGTGGCCTGGTTTCCCACACCCTGGGCAGACCGAAGTCGCAGCAGGTGCGGGAGGTGGTGCAGCAGCAAGAGCAACAGCAGGAGATGAGGGGGCAGCAGGAGCAGAGGTAGATGCAACCATGGCCAGACCAGAGAGAGGATTCTGGTTGGCATCTCCCTGATTAGCAGATCTGAATGCCTGGTCATTGGTATAGGCAAGTTCGACTTTAGTGGCATCCAGATCATCAGGGGATTGCTCAAAGGGCGCCTTAAGGATAGCAAAGCGCCCTTCGTCAGGGAGAGCCATAAGGAGGACCATGGCATGCAACTCTGCATCTGCATTGTCTAGAGTGAAGTCCTTGGTGCGAGACTCTTTGAGCGCTCTCATGGCAGTAGCAGTGCGACCAACCAAAGAGATTAAGCTCTCACCCTCACCAAGACGAATAGAGGTGAGAGTGCAGTAAGCAGTGAAACGAGCGCCTGCCTTTCTAGGGGAAAAACATTGTTCTAAAGCTGTCCAAAGAGAGCAAGGATCATCCTCATGTTCCTTAACAAGAGGCTTGACATCATCACCCAACATCTGCCACAGGAGACCAGAGCATCTGTCTCTAGCCTCTGTGTTAATCTCTGCATCAGAAGCTGCAGGCAGACAGTAAGACCAGACACCCTTGGCTTTGAGTTTAGCCTTGGAGTCACTGGACCAGTTGGAGAATATAGACTCCTTGGTAAGGATGGGAAGCCTCTCATCATGAGTCATGGCAGGGAGAGAATATGGGGGGATATAGGGAATGGAAAATGCGCAGGAAAGATGGATGATAAGCTAGAACCACCTGCACAAACAGATGGCGCCCTCAGGAGCGTGTGTGTGGAGAGGAAACTAAAGTAGGTATGTAACTGATGCTAAAGAACACCCAGTTGTAAGGCACTTAGGCCCTAACCCCAGAATCAACAGGATTGACTACCGTTTGTTTTCTGGTGGATCAAAGACTACCTCTCACAGAGGATTTGTCCCAACAGTTGGTGTTCCCAACTACAAGACTCAAAGGGACTTAAACACACACACTATAAGGGCAAAGAGAGTGAAGAGCGCAGAGGGATGAGATCTCAGGATGATAAACTCAGGAGATGTTCAAAGGCCGGGGCCCATAACCTGTTGAACAGGCAAGCACAGAGGTCTGAAGTCAACAGTGAGAACTCCAGTAGATTGCAATGTGAAGTAAATACTTGCCTGAAGTCAACAGTGAGAACTGAGGACTCAAGGCACTAGCTAGGCTGTATATATAGGTAGATGAACAAAGGGAATGCTGCATATGGTAGATGAAAGGGAAGACCTAATTGGGCACAAAGGATTACCATAAAGAGAACAAAGGACATAGGATCAGAAGGATCGTATCAGTGATAGGATCATAAAGGATCAGAGGGGTGCATAGGATCATAAGGGATCAAAGTAGTGACACTTATGAGTGAGAGATGTCAGAGGCAAAACCCACATTCCAACATCAAGAATACATCACAATGCACCTAGCGAGGGAGAATCCAAAGAGAAGAAAGGCTGAGGATTCTCACGCTGTGTACATGGAGGACATTCCATTTAAACTCGAGAGATGTTACCAGGAGCAGGAGGCTTCCGCGAAAGGTCAAGGACAGGACTATAATTGATGACCAAAGGGAAGAGAGCGTCCCTTATTCATGCACACAACCGGTTAATAAGCAAATAATCACCACAATGGAGTTGAAAACTCCATCTCTATTGCAAGATTCTGGTAGTGGACCAACAAAGTCCACTCCAATCGACTCCCAGGACTGTGTGCATAGCTGCTTGTATGAGAGCAATTGCATCTATGAGCTTTTGAGTTAGGTGATCGGGGAGCGTGAAAACATCTGCAAGCAGTTTCCCATTGGGATCCGGAATTCACAGAATTTTCCTACGTATTATCGAGTAAACCATCAAGTTCGTATGGGTAGAGAACTTACCCGTTCAAGATAGTTGTATTTATCTCTATATATTGTTTTCTGTTTGGTTCGTTAATCTGTATTTTGTTGGAAGGTGTACACCACATGGAAGCCGAAAAGGCAAAAAGAGCACCAGATGGGAGGCGAAAAGCCCCGTCACATTGTCACAAAGTGCCTAAATACGTGACAATGTATGAAAAAGGAAAGCGACACGTCTGTACCAAACCACACCAAACACCACGTTCAACATATTTCTGTGAGTTTAAGATGTTTAGTACGAAGAGAGCACGTCACCATTTCCTCTACGTCTTCTAGATCTATTGCTGTATCTTCAGCGGCTTCCCGCGCCGCGCCGCTTTTGGTGAACTTGTCGGAAGTGCTGGCTTTGACAGGCAATGGGGTCTTGACAAACTCATCCGGTGTTTGGATGACATGAACGTCAGGTAGAGGAAGGTTATTGACGTCTGCAAAGACGTTCCACGTAGGCATGGAGCTATACTAGATTTGAGAACGTAGGGGCAGCTTCTTGAAACTGTGCCCAAGTTAGAGAACAACATAGCCGTTCACTCACTTTGTTGTGATATTCTGAAACACGGAGTCAGACTATCAAAGGGTATATTTTTGCGCTTCATTTTCAACTGAGGATGTGGAATCTGGTGGCAGAAGTTGAGAGTGGCAGAAAATTTGATTTCTTGCGGACATATTCAAGCGGCGCAAACATTTCCGCAGGACTTGGAATTTTAAACTTAGCATGACATTGCTCGGCGTCATCAAGGAAGAAAATAGTGGTTTATTATCTGTTCAATATACAAAGTCTGAATGTTCAAAAAGTGTCAGACATTGGCCTGAAGGCCTGGACAGGTCTTCCGGTGATGGCCGAATAAGAGGGATCAACCCACCCCTCCCTCAGCAGGTGGTGCTGGAATCGAGTTGCAACAGTGATTACGGGGCGCGGCGACTAGAAATCAGCTCAATCGAGTAAGATGAGGAAGCAAGCGTACTTTCTGAGACGGATTCTCAAGAACCATCCATTCTTCTCGCTGATTATTGAAAGCGCCTGGAACGCGGCAAAGTCCTCGGGAAGGTAAAGAGAGACCCTGGTTTGATGCGCACCCTCTACTCTATTATGACACCAGCTACCAAGATAGTCAGCGGTGAATCGGATGGGGATGACAGTCCTGCAGCTTTACCTGACTGCGGTAGTACTGCACGTGTTAAATGATTCCACTGTGACCTGTTTGACGCCCCGTCACAGCAACAACACGATCTCCCACAATGACCATAGGGGTATTGCGCGAGTGAGTGGCCTTTAGCAATGCAGGGTGAAAGCTGCGCACAAATGCATTGAACTCGTCGATGTGTGCGTGTTGTAATAGCCCCCACCATGGTGGGTTTCCCTCCACGAAAAGCCGTTGTAAGGAGTTGTAAGGTGTGGCAATGAAGGGAGGCAACGAGGAACGTGATCTCGTCAGCCACAAAGGCGAGCTTCTTGCAGCTGCCTGCTGAACGCACGCGCACCCAGCTGTTGGCGATAGGCTTGGGATTGCGGGTGAGCTTGGGTGTCTTGGAAAGAGGAGGGAAGTGGGCGATTGGGCGAGATGCTGCAGTCTCATCCGAAGGGTCCGTCCGTGGCAAGAGGCGTGAGTTGGTTTTCTTATACGCGGCAGCGTGGCAGTCATAGTAATCTGCGAGGTCCTGAGCGGTGTGGGAGAAACTGTGGGTCGTCAGTACCAAAACACAAATAGAGCATGTTGCTGACGTGTGTTTTTTGTTTCAAAGTTGTCTAATTATTTTCAAATGTAGCAGATGAAAACCCTCAGAGACAACTTTCAAGCAGTTGCACTAAATACAAATGGAAATGAGCAAAATAACGAGCTTACCTGGTCAACATGATGGTAAGAAGCAAGAGGGAAAAATCTCCCATGATACGGGTGTTTTTGGCAATTTTGCGAAACTGCTGTTAAAAAGCCTTGAACATCTGAGCTGGTAACACTAAAGACAACAAAGAAAGAGAGAAAAGGAGACAAAGAAAACGAAAATTTTATACTACCGTGACTCCGCAGACTCAGAAGCCAAGACGATGAGGATGCAAGACCATGTTGACTTCCGAAGATTTAGTTATAGGACGGTTGAGATGCTCAGTTGGGAAGTGTTTCGCTTTGTGACAGCGTGACACCACGTCACTTGGGTTCCTCCGACCCGGACAACAATGATGGAACCTATTATTCCAGTTTCGGGGATTAGAGGGTGCACATGATCTTCTGAATACTGCAACTTTGCCAGAGCAAGAGACGGCGAGTGATTAATATCTGTGATAAGCCGCAATGAGTGGGGAGTTGTTGGGGTACAACATGGACAGCGTAGGGAGTAAAGAATAACAGAGGGGGTGAAAGTGCGAAAAGTGGGCGGTATTTGAACAATCCGGGGTGGCGCAATATTTATTGGTAAGATTCGATGAAAGAAAAGGCCTAAGAAAATGGGGGACGAGAACAATAATTATTTGGGTCGAACAATAGGCGGCAAAAATGCCTGCCCACATTCGTGCCCAGCTGAAGGCTGCCGCTGGAGGAGCTCAGGGAGGTGAAGGGGCCCATGCTGTAGGGATGGTGAAACTGGACGTGCTGGAGGGGATGGTGATATCGGACACATCAGACCAGACATGCGTCCGATGTCATCCCATTCCGCATATAGCCTTGAACGATCCTGCTGCAGCCAATATGAGGGCAGCAGCAGATGCATACACTGTCTATGTACTTCAGTCTGAATATCCCCATCACTCTGCTCCAGTTGAATATGACCAATTAGTGTGCCGCACGGAGCTTAATACTGTCTGCCATGATCTTTCTAAAGATATCTCTGTCTACACCCACACTATGGCTGATGCTGTGTTAAGAAGCTGACATATCATAAGAATCCCTTCTCCTTATCAACCTCCACTCCTCTTACAGCTCCGTCTGCACTGTCCTTCCTGACCCATGTGGCCTGAGGAATAAAGTACCAAGACGGAGATCTGAACCTCAGAACCTTCTGCAGCTGATCCCCAGTAGGTATCACTGGATGTCACATTGCTATTTGCACATGATCAAACCCAACTTGTTGATCAACCGCCCTCATTCCTCTGGCGCTGCTCGCTTGACAAAGACGCTCCAAACGCGAGCTCCAAGACAGGTATCCACCTTCCTTTTGCTCTATTTGACCTCATCTTAGAATCAAGTTAAGTGCTTCTGAAGGCACATTTCAGTCAAAAGGTGTGTCTCAATAGCATTTCCCACCTGGTATACTCTCAAACTACCTAGGTTGCTCTGACCCTATTTCTTCGCTAGGTTTGTTCAAACTTAGGATCCGTCAGTCATAACTGTCCTGACTACAGCGCAGCCTGCTGGCATCGCCTTCCAGACCAGAGGTGGTGAGCATGCCCATTAATATGACTATACTAGTGCCCACAGAGTGGTTCGCTGGAGTGCATCCACCCATAGCTGTACTTTATGTCGATATGTTGAAACTCATCAAGCCCAGTACAGCTTCCTGTCTCCTTGAAACTCTGAATCTCGTTTATCTCAGTAGAGTATAACAAAAAATCTGTATCTTGTGAATGAAGAACAAAAACCTAGCGAATGCGACGCAGAAGAAGCTTGCCACTCAAAGGCCCACTCCTGGCAATAGTGCTGTAAGGGCAACCCGGGATATCTTAAGGGTCTAGCGAGAGAAAAACCAAAGTTGTTCAAAGACACTGCTAGAAATACATTACAGTGCATCTGGCGAGGGAGAATCAAAAGAGAAGAAAGGCCAAGGATTCCCATGCTAGGTGTGGCAAACATATACTAACTAGTTAAAGGCCAGGTCAACTGGCAATAGTCCCTGGCCTGCTCACACAGTGCTAACGTGGTTGGACTGAGAGACCTTGTCCAACTACGTCATAGTTTGATGGAGCTCCACAAGAATGATGTAATGGTCCCTTTGTGTCATGCTGCGAACAGGGGCATTGACCTCTCAATTCCGTGTGAACTGACTATTTGTTTGTAGCACTTGCAAAGCACAGACCACTTGGTGCCATTACACTGAACACAGTGTTTGTTATCTTTTCCGAAACTCAATCATACCTGTGTTATGCTGGCTTCCCATCACCACAATCGTGTGACACTGGTCCCAGCTAGTTAGCACAGCCACAGGTTACAACCCTACATCATTATTGTGAGTTCAGCGATTGTATAGCTAGCTATAATGGTGTATATTGTCCACTATTCTCTTCATGTATGGCTGGCATCTTGATACAATCAATGAGTTGGAATGAAAGATGAGGAAAGAGTGGCAAGTGCTAAGAAGCAACAAAGTCACGGACACGTGACTGATCAATACCATACATATTGTGTTTAACCTCTATGTCTGTGATCCACATCTGTTGAGGTCCAGAGCTAGTTCTCTGGTTGTCAAAGATGTGGCATAGACTCTGGTGTGATCCAAGTGGGTTTTGTTACCAAACAAACAAACACGTTAAGCATGTCAGTCACGTCACCGCACTCCGTCTGCCAGCACCGATGTGCTTGCCTCTCCTTTGATCAACTCTTCTACCTCTGGTTTCTATCCTCTGCTTGTATACCCCTCTCAATGCATACTCTTTACAATAACTTGGGCTCATATCTTGCCCATTCACATCATTCGGTCCTCAAAGGATCTTCTGCTGTCAGAGCAATGTTCCGCCTTTGCTTCTCTCCAATTTAGGCTGGCCTCCTACCAATCTGGTCCCCCTACTCGTTGGGGTTTTAACTATGCTAAGATATACCTGGTACATGTTTCAATCACTCCCTTGCAAAGAAAAGACCTGTGGAGCACAAACTCGGCTCTCCACTCTCCACCATGGCATGTTGCTTCTCTCAGTCCTAATCCCATATCATCATTCCTTGCAATTCACTCTTGAAACCCCAGGACATCTTCAAATGACATTAATAGGAAGGAGATGATCCAGATGAAAGACTGGGCCAGTGTCAGTCATGGACAGAGAAAGACATATCAGAGAGGTTAAAGTGAAGGTGGGATGGCAAGACGAATGTGTGGGGAGCCTGTGAGGGAGAATTGGGAACAAAAAGAGAGCGATTCAATTCAAACCAAGTCGAGTCAGCAAGAAGAATTAATCCGGCATTAAAGAGCAGAGTAATCCCTCAGCTCCTTTCAAGAAAACCTATTTAGCCTCCTCCTCCTCCTCCAGTGCTGACACACTAAAACCTATCATGCCAACAAGTCTAATGCACTCAATATCCTAAGACTGACACATTGAAGGGGTACCAACCAAGTAGTAAGCCAGTGCTGTTGAACAGGCAAGCACAGAGGTCTGAAGTCAACAGTGAGAACTCTAGTAGATTGCAATGTGAAGTAAATACTTGCCTGAAGTCAACAGTGAGAACTGAGGACTCAAGGCACTAGCTAGGCTATATATAGGTAGAGGAACAAAGGGAATGCTGCATATGGTACATAAAGGGGAAGACCTAATTGGGCACAAAGGATTACCATAAAGAGAACAAAGGACATAGGATCAGAAGGATCGTATCAGTGATAGGATCATAAAGGATCAGAGGGGTGCATAGAATCATAAGGGATCAAAGTAGTGACACTTATGAGTGAGAGATGTCAGAGGCAAAACCCACATTCCAACAATCTACTGGTCCCGCAGTCACCAACAAACAACAGGACTACATCAATAGACTGCTGAGCTCAAACAATGCCCTCAGAGAAGTCTCATGTGAGCTTATCCTTCTTCATTATATCTTCGGACACTGCTCTATTTGTAGATGAAAAGTGGGGTACTCTTGTAAATAGGCTGTGTATACTGCTCAGGAATGTCTGCAAGGAATCAAATTTTCTAGCCACTCTCAACTTCATGACCTATATCCCAACTCCGCCTGTACGCCACAATAGGGCCGACACCACGTTCGGCCCAAAACCTGCCCCAGCCCAGCTCGCACAGCACCGCCAGCGGCTCTCAGTGCTGCATCAGCTCCAGCACCGGCTTTCAACTCGCACATAAAGTCTCTACATTCACTCTTCTACCACCGCTGTGGCACCTATATACGCCATCGGTCCCCCACCCCCTCCGCTCCCGCTGTTTGCACTACAGCCAACCTCAGCCTTCCTGCTGGCTCAGGCTCCTCGCACCATACCTCAGCAATGCCTTCAACCTATATGACACCTTCTGTGACGATCTCGAGGCTGGGCACTTTCTAGCGCAATACCACACCACCCACCGTCCTCGCGTCTATTTTATCCTCCACGTTTGCACTAGGTAAATCACATAGTGTTGATTCTTTTCATGTGATTGCTGTGGGGCAGCAGCTGCAGCACTGCACCTTTTTGAGGCCGAACCACCCCCCCATGCACCTCCGCTTACGCTGGTTTCAGTTTCCCCCAGGCCCTCTCCCTCATCCGTTATTGTGTTGCCCTCACCTTCTCCCCTGCATCTCCACCTTCTGTTAATCCCCCTCTCCACCATCCGGCTCCCAGCTCCCCCCTCTTTCTTATTTTCTCCTTGCATTCACTCCCTCTTCATACCTTCGATCTCTTGGCCCTTACTTCCTCCCACCACACTTACCCTTCTCGGCGTTATTATTAGTACAAGGACAGAAAATAACTGAATAAAAGGATCAGGGTACAAGGGCGAATAAACTACTCTACTTATACTGTCTACTGAACCGTGTGAACTATTAACTACATGCGTACTCTGACAAAGGAGGCAAAGGCCTCAGCGTTGAATTCCTGGCGTTTGGACGGCGTTCGACAGACATTTGTCGAGTTGTCACACTTCCCTTTGTGACAAGGATGTGACCGGGCACGTGGCGACGGACTTGTAAAAAGACAAGAAAGTGCCAGGAAGCAAAATCGACCCCGCGACCGCCGCACAAGTACCGCTCCAGGTGGCTACCCGTGATTTTACTAGGGACGCCATACCCCTACCCCACCAGACCTTTGTATGACCATAAACAGTAGCTGGCCTGGTCGAGGCGGATTCTCAGCTGCCGCTGCAGGGGGCCATTGTCACCACTGTCACAAAGGGAAGGGTGGCAAATTGTAAAACACCTGCTGTCCAAACACCATAAACTCAACGCCAAGGCCTTTGCCTCCTGTGTGAGTGTCAAGCGTGTGGGAAACATGTGTTATATGGAACGTTCTTCATCCTGTCGTCGTCATCCATGAGGCTTCCTCCCTTCTGTGGCATGGATGCAGCTCCCATGTTGTTGCAAGAGAACGGTGGGGAACGATAGATGGCACGTGTGATCATGCGGCGAGAAGGCATCTAGGAGTAATGGATCGTCGGTCCGGGCTATCTTTGTTGCATGTGACTGTGGAATTTAAGGTGTTGTCGCGATAAGATTGTCACGATTGAATCGCGATAAGATTGTCATTCAATCGTGACAAGGCCAGTAGAATAGAACACCATCTGTGAGCCACTTTACTGACCACTGGTCGCAGAGGACTAGTTGCATGATAAGTAAACTGATCCGCACCCTAGAAGACACATTTTACTTACGGTTCTGGACTTGGGTGTTCTACTCTGTGTCTGCGGCTTCGACAACAACGACAATGACTTGTTTCTTACTACTTGGTCTGTACCCCTTCAAGGCGTCAGCTCTGGCAGTCTTGGGATCAACCACAGCCTGAGTGGCTGAAGCATCCGTGGGGCATTGAGTGCTGGGGAAAGCGTCCGACAAGCGCTTGTTGGCATGAGTCTCGAATATAGCTTGTATGATAGATTTTGGTAGGTCAGCAACCAGTGGTGATGGAGGAGGCTGGATGGGTTTTGCAGGACCATGGCGCCCATTTCCGCATTCTCTACACTTTGAAGGGGCTGAGGGATCCGTGGGTAGGCGCGTTGTACTCTAGTTGTCCTGTCTTCGTCTACTTTGCGGCACATAAGCAAAAGCAAAGGGGAAAGAATAAATGAGGAAGGTAGAAGAAAGAAAAGAAACACTAGACCGCCCTGACAGCGACCTCTTTTCTTTTCTTAGCTGTCAATTCTTAAACTTTATTCGACAGACGATTTGCATCTTCTTTTTCTCACTGAGACTTTATTTCCGTACTCTTGGATGGAAAGAGGTTCCTGCACAACAACCTTTGGTGCACGCCTCCATGTCTCATTTCCCTGGCGAGCTCACTGAACTGACACTTGACTCTCTCTATGAGGCAGATCTCCAAAGCTGTTCTATAGTCAACAAATTCTGGTCCTTTTGCTCAAGGGAGGATTTTCGGAGTCATTTGTCTGGGCAGGCGGATATCCTGAAAGCCTGCTCGAGATCCCTCCTCTTGAGACAACCACGAACACATTCACTGCCTTTGACAGATTGCTTTGCCATTCTCCCCACATCGGAAGCTATGTGCGTCTAGATCTCCGCGAGGTTGTGTCTTCAATGGAGCTGTGGAATGAGATAGAGAATGCATAGGGCATATTCTTCCACTGCTCCTTGGCCTTCGCCATCCCGGATTATTTCCTTGCACCGTCTATGATGGTTCCCCTATTCACATCCCCGAGAAGTTATGTGCCGCGCTTTTCAGCTTAGAGCCAAGGTCTCTACACCCACCCCTCCTTGTTTTAGGATGTTGTTTACCAACTACAAATTTCATACGCTGCGACTTCAACTCCAATTCTGCAGAATGTAAGCTGCCCCACAATCATCGCCCAATTTGGAAGTCACATGCAACATAGCGGAGAGTCTTTGTTTGGATAACAACAAACCATGTCTTTTGTCTCTTCCACTATTACTTCGCCCTGCTACCTCAAGATTTTGACGTTATTTTCTTGACCCTCGCTCATGCATCCTTCCATGCATTTTCCTTCGTGCGCGCTCATTTCCAACAAGCAGAGCCCATTCAAGAATCCAAGGCCCAGTTCTCTTCGGCCATTGACTTCGATCCCACTACAGCACACCTTCACTAACGATGGCGACATGTAATTATGGACGCTGGCGCCGTTGTCTCTGACGTTGGAATCTCCCTATTTATCGAAAGTTTCTTTTTTTATCTCATTTTTCTGGCCTGGGCGGCATGCTCGTAATAAATTGCTGCTTCTTTACATACACGTTATGTATCAAATGTGCTTCTAATTCTAATAGATACAGTGTGCTCTGGCTGGCGACATGGTCCTCGGAGAGCCCATCGAGCGAGCTTGGGCAGAGTCAGCGCCGACGTTCTCTTCGTCTGCACCTGCTTCCTCTCAGTCGACTGCGAACGTGCATGCCCTTCGGGTGAGTTTGAGTTCCTATTTTGCTGAAGTATTGAAACAGCTTCACTGATTGCTTCTGAAGCTTGTCAGTATCTTTGGCTGGCGTGATGTGAGGTGTGCGTGTGGAGACGGCAAACACGGTCCTTTTGCCCGCAAGCAAACCTGTGCCTTCTGTGCCTTCAACGCCCACAATGGATCGTGAGGTCGCTCACAACGGAGGTCGTGCCCTTGAACTAGTCGGTATTTAGTATCGTTTGAAGAGCTTGTAGTTGAAATTGCGCATGTCAATGAAGTACCCTTGTCGCCTTTGAATGAGGGGAAAAATCAGTTGAGCACTAAGTAAAATACTTGGGATTGTAGAAGACGTTCCCAAAATGGTAATAATGTGGCGGTGCTCTCTCCCTTGACTTTCTTTCCACCGACTAGCCTCTGCCTCTGGTAGCCAGGGATGGCCAGTCGATACCCTTTGGGAATATTTACGACGCTGAGGCGGGGCCTCCTTCTTTCTCTCCCTTTCTTCTTCACACAACAAGCACTCTACTCAATATCTTTGACTCATCGACATGGCATTTCTGAATGTTTTGCCTACACGTGCTCCAAACACGGCTAGGCAGACCCAGTCCTTCATTGAATACGAAAGCCATGCTGGGGATATTACTCGTGATTAAAGTTTCCGCTCTTCCCAAGACAGTCGGCGCAAAAGACAAGACGCGATCAATACCGAGTTTGTGCGGAGCGACCCAGGCTGCTTGACAGGCATGTGGAGCGGGGTCGCTCCGCTATCTCCGGGTCGCTTCGCCGACTGCTTGCTGCCCTGCCGCCTCATGTATTTATCGTCGTTTCATCAGGAAAATTCTACCTCAGTCTACGATGCCCTCTCTTGAGATCAGCCTACTTCACAAAGCTGTTGAAGCTCATCGTCGAGGAATGGGATGAAATTGATGCCAATACCTCCCGTACTTTGCCAGATCGAGTCGATCTGACGAAACTCACCCGCCAAACATGGCTGGACGAATTCAGGCATCAAAATAGACAGTTCTTCGTAGTATTTTTGACACAGATTACAATCCAGATTTACTCACGCTGAAGTTCTCCCACTGGTAGATGCCTTAGAGCTACCAGAAATGATTGAATGTCCTCAAAGCGGAGTCAAACAGGACCGTGTTACTGCCCTCTGTATGCTTCTCCGAAGACTGGCATATCCTTGCCGCTTGGTTGACCTCGAACTTCAATCTGGATGGGAAGCGAGTCGTACTTTGCGGATCTCACGCTTGACTTGCGCTTTTCTCTGGGACCACTGGAAACACCTTCGTTACGACCCAGTTTGACTCACTTCAGACACTCTTTCTTATTTTGCCAGTGCTCTGGTCGAAAAGGGCTGTCCTACAGAAGACATCACAGCTATAATCGATGGAACACTCAAGAAGAATGCACGTCCAATCACAAATCAACGGATTGTGTTCAACGGATGGAAACGATTCCATTGCCTGAAATATCATCTCCTCATTTCTCCTGACGGCATCATAATCCATGTTTACGGTCCTGTTGAGGGCCGCCGGCATGATATCACAGTTCTCCGCCAGAGTGGGCTACTGGATATTTTAGCAGCCAATTTTTGGAGCGGCGACGAAGAAGTTTTATGTCTACGGTGATGCAGATTATGCACCAGACGATCATATCATCGCACTGTTTCGAGGTACAGATCTCAGCCCAGGAGAAAAGGCATGGAATGCTGCGATGAGCAAGATACGGCAACCGGTTGAATGGGTCATCGGCAAGGTAAATCAAACCTTCAAATTTCTGAATTTTGCAGAGAATCAGAGGGTTCTTTTGTCCCCCCTTGGCCAATTTACCTCGTTGCCGTTCTCCTTACGAATGCCCACACAATATTTCATAATCCCAAGACCCCACAATATTTTCGATGCCCACCACCTTCCTTGCATGAATACTTCCAAGGCGAAGCAATTGACAACGAAGAACTCGACAGATGGGCGACAGAAGCACCATATCTGGAGATGCAGGAACCACCAGAGGGAGATGGAGAGGAGAACGATCATTAAACTTTGTTACATTTGCGCGTAAGCTATTTACTAATACCGAGTTCCTGCTCACGGCGCCGGATCTGCTCCTCCCGACGATGCAACTCCTGCGCTTCAAGTAGCGCATTTGTTTTCTGCTGCTGGTCATGCATGCTCCGCAAACCCTCATTGACATTCGCAAGGGTTTCTGTCATCACCTTGAGAGCCTCAATGTGTGCATTGTGGCGTACCTCATCCTCCTTCCGAGGAGCCCTTAGCTCCGCTTCGTCTTGTTCAAGACGTGTGTTGAGGACTTCGTGGAGTGCGCCAAGATTGTTTTTGCGGCGCTTGTTGGTTGCATTGGCGCTGGGGGCTGAGTTTTCGTCGTTCTTTCGTCTGTAGAATTAGTATTGAGTGAAGTCGTGTCATGTTATATGAGATAAGTTCACGCACTTGGTGCCGCGCTGACCTTGACGCTCTCGGGCAGTTGCGCTGTCCACCGACGAGAGGTCACACAGACGGTCGCTCTTGACAAGGCCCTTCATCGCGGCCTCGAGGCCCTGTTTCGTTTTGACCTTGCGCGAAGAAGCGACGACTTCACCATCGGCAAGCGCCGAGAGTTCGCCCAATACCTGTACAAATTCAATAGAGAAGTAAACGGAGTGAAGAAAGAAAGCTTACATGCATGAATTCAGTCACCTCTTCATTCGTTCCGGTCTTTTGTAACGATTCTGCCTCGCGAGTCTACTTGGAGATTAGACTGACTTGACCCATAAATAATAGTGACATACCTTAAATTTAGCGATCAGTCGCTGCAAGCATTTGCGACAAGCCTCCCCGGAGCGTGGTGTCCATGGACGTGTCGCAGTCTTGCTAATGGTGGCGTTGACTGCATCAGCAGTAGCGGTCCACGCAGTCGCTCGCTGTTGCAGGTTGTTGAGCAGAAAGGGGCGGTCTGTGTTAGCCTGCTGGACGAGAACACGGTCTTGCCATGGCTGCCAGTGCTGGGATCGCGCATTCTGCGCATTCTGAGTTACTTCTGCGACCTGAATCAGCGAACATTTAATTAATATAACAAAGACAACACACCGCCGGATTCTCCATCTCCGTCATCCTCCTCCTCTTCATCGCAATCATCTTCCTCTTCCTCACGATCCTCCTCCTCCTCATCGTGATTCTCTTCATATTCGGAGCCTTGTTCTGGCTCAGGAGATGCAGCAGGGCTCGGGCTGCGGTGGGCGGGTGGGGGTTTGGTGGCTGCTGACTTTCGGCCCTTCCCGGTGGTTGTTTTGGTGCCAGGCTGGCTGAGCTTGGCCCTCTTGCCTTTGTTTCGCGTGGTCATGGCCATTGTGAGTGGTTTGGTGCAGTGTTGGTTGTTACCAGATATATATATACCCAGCCATAGTAGGGGGGTACATTGGAATAAAGTAACACCTGGGTAATGCAGCCAACATGTACCTTATATATATGTACCTTGATCACTGATGACCGCGGGGAATCATCGCCGGCCTGTCCGGCTTGCCAGCAAAATCTCCCACGACCGCATTTGACGGCTGGGAATCATCACGGCTTGGTCTCGGCCTGTGATGGAGTTTCCCACAGGCTCAAATCCACTCAAAAATACAATTTTTCGCGGGAATAATCAAAAGAAACAATTTATTTGCTAATAACAACATATACTCCTCAAGCGAAACAAATAAGCGCTCTGGGCGCTTACAACAAACGACGTAGCAGCGCTTGACAATGTGTGGCACGGGGGGTGTTTGTTGTAGAGGGTGGCCAGCCCATCGGCTGCAGCGCAGCGTCGGCGAGCTGGTGTGGCGACGACTCCTGACGAGCGCGAGGCTACATTGATGGGGATTGATGGGGGCCACGAGGAGGCGCGGGGTGTTGGGCTTGGTGAACGGCCGGCGGTGATAGTCTTCGACATCGAAACGAAATCGTTATTTACGGTTTGTGGCACGATTTCCAGACGAGTTGGTGATGGGCAGCGTGACGTTGGGGAGACGATGTCGGCGTTGGTAGTTGAGCTGATGGTGTTGGGAAGGTTGGTGTGCGACGAGAGCGATGTTGAGGCCAGTAAGGCGGGGGAATAAGAGTGCGGCGCCGTTCGGTTCGGGACGGAGCGAGGATGGTAGCCGCGGCCGCAGGGATGGGTGAATGGCGTAGAGGGGATGGGCCACAGTGTGATTGAAGAAGATACCAAAGATACCGATAAGTGAATTGTCAAAGGGATATATTTGAGATAGAATGAAGGTGAAAGTATTGTTAAGAAAAGCAGGGGGGGGAAGTGTGAAGATGGCAAGGAAGAAGCAAGAAATACTGCAGGTAAGAAGAGAGTCGATGTACATTTCACCGCCAAACGAATCAAAGAGAAAGGAAAACTCACCCATATCTGGTTATCCACAGAGGACTCCCAGTCACACATCACTCAAGACTCCATTCCTTAACCATCCTTCCCAGTCCTCCTTCACGAATCGTCCCCCAAGCAGGCTATTCCAAGGCTATTCACGCGGTTTTGGAGATGGTGTAAACGTTATCGCGTTGTTCATCATTGCAGTGGTCTACGTCAGGAAGAGAGTCGATCTGGTTCCTGGGTAATGAGCTTGCTGAACGAGTTGGGATGTGACGGAGAAGGAAGAGGAAGAGCGATCAGGACGATGAGCTGGCATGTGTGACGCGTGAGTCACTGCCTCGGCATCGTTTCCGAGTGGCGCGGCGCAACGGTCCGATCACCGCTACTCAGCGCCTCAGTCCCAATTCGGAAATTTTTGAATCCAACGAAGCGAATTTTTGCATTTACAGTGTTTCCGCTGCATTGAGCGATAACTATATACATTAGGGCAGTATATATACTCGAAATATCAATTTCGGAAAGAAATACCAGCCTTCCGAAATTGATTCAACGTGTTCAACTCGATTTGTAGCTCAGTAAAAGAAATGACATTGTGCACTCACATACGAGCCACAGAGGTGTTGTACGCAGTTCAGTTACAGTAAAAGCTCCTAAAATGATACTGGATAGCTCTAATGAGCTTGCTGATAACAAATTTTACCTGATATGTGAATATTAGCTTCAAAATGTCTCCCTTTGCTACGAGTTCAGGTATGTAGATATGGATCTGAAGAATGAAGAATATTTGAACTTACCTTGTAGTAGACTGATTAATAGTGTAATGACCTGCCATTTCAAACATTGAAAATTCGTTACTTTCTCGCCTTTCAACTGTTTGTGGGGCATAGGTTTGGCAGCATGCCGAATTTTCGATTGAAAACGAATCAGAACATGTCAATGAACAAGAAATTGCAGAAGAAAGTTAGATTTCCATATGGTAAGGTGTAGGGTACACTTACATTTGGAATGGGAGCCCGGGTTACAGTGTAACTTTTGTCTTCACAACTATGTTCAAATGATCGACTTCACCACATTGACTGTCACACTGAACATATAGCTTCCTTCTTAACATATGATGTAACATACACATACTAGACTTCGTAGTAATTGTTCTGGACTTTACGGCGCGTCACGGGCAATGAACGAACGAAGAAAAAAAGTTGACGTTCAAGTCGACTGCTTTAGCGCCCATTAAGCGCCCATCCGGCCTGCCGTCCCAGCCAATGGGAGCACGATCCGACGCGTCGGATTCATCGGCCGAAGACGTTTGTGGCGCACTCACTCTCTTGGATGTTATGTTTTCGCATATCTGGGAGATTCTTCGTCCCAATTTTCCAGAAATTGTTTCACCGAAGTTGTTCTGACTAGGCTTCGGATTAATGTTGAGTATTTGAGTATACAGAAACTGAAGCTTCGAAGATTTACCCATTTCCGTCAAAATTTCATCCATGAAACATCGAGGAAGTGAAAAATCTTTGCACTAATATGGAGGAGATGAATCCTTCAATTGAAAGTGTAATCTAAAGTACAAAAACAAGGAAAGGAGAGAGTAGGGAAATAAATGAAAGAGTTTAATGCGGGATGATTTATCAATTTCCGCGACGAAGTAGACGGAACGCATCATTGTTTCATTAATGGGTTGGAGTAGACGGGATGGGGCAAGGAAAGGTGGAGGAGAGGGACGGTGTCGACGATAAACGATGGGGCTGGTGAGTGGGACATTGATTGTCGTCATGTCGTAGATGACACAGGGCGAGCAAATTGGGGGTGGGTGAGGTGGCATCGGAGGGAGGAGCAGGGAGGGGCATTGATCCGGAGGCGTTAGGCGTGGGTGGGAAAGATAAACGACGAAGTTTACCCGAAAGGACGAGAGAGTTGGGGGAGCCGGTAGTCGTTTGGGCGTGAGATGGATGAAGATGTAGTCTTGGGTCACAGGGCCCGCGTAGATGAAGGTATTTGAGAGGGGAGTGAAGACGGCCAGTGTGGGGTGAAGCTGTAGGGGATCGGAAGAAGTGGGATGGGGTGGGCAGGGAACACGACTCAGCAAAACTTTCTGTAAATCAGATATTAGCAAAGATAGATGCGATAGAACTTCAAGAAGCGTGAACCAAAGGGTAGATGAGAACAAAGAGGCGAGGGGGAGATGTGGAGCGAGGAAAATGAAGGGAAAGGGTGAAGGAGAAGTAAAAGAAAACTCGCTAGATCATTCTATTCCTGCATATCAACCCAAGCCCCATTGCGTATGGATTTGTGTGTGGATAGAGCATTTGCTCGCGTTGTGATTGTTGCTGTTAGCGGGGTACTATTCTCCACCGCTGGACGAGACCAGTTTTAGGGTATCCGCCCTGCTGAAGAAATGTGCTTTGCACGAAGCGTAGACAGCGAGAGTTGATCGGGGCGGCCTCGTGGGGTTAATTGATGTGATGGCGGCATTGTAGACAAGTGAGTTATCGGCAACATAGCTGTAGGGGCGGCGGCGCTGGGGGGAGCGAGTGGCGGGTCGTCATGGTTGATAGTCACAATGAGTGACATCGTGACGCAAGCCAACAAGTTTCGGCGATCGCGGATTTCGGCGATCGGATATAAACCCGCTCTGTCTGAACATGCTGTACATATGCGGGGACTTCGGTGAGGGGATGTCAGCGATGGATATAGGTATATATATCCAATATATGGTATCAATTTTGCTGCCTCGGCACCGGCCTGATGCAAGGCGCCAAAATCAATCATTTTCGGTGATTCTGCCAGAAAGGGTAAGCCCGAGGGTACATATATATAAGGTACATATTGGTTGGACTACTGGTATGTACCTTTATTCCAATGTACCCCCCTATCATGGCTGGGTCTATTGATATAAAGGTACATCCACTGCTGCCAATGGAGTGTGGTCCTCAACACGAGGGACCTTGTAAACGAATAGTGTTTTTCCGGCCTTGGCTTGGCCTGAAAGCCGGGGCTTTGGCCCGCTTTGAGGTGGCTTTGGCTTCCTCAAACCCCAGGCCGGGCCAAACCCCACGGCTTTGGCTTGGCCTGGCCTGGCTTTGGCTTAAGCCATGGCTTTCGGCTGACGCTTCCGACTACTAAAAGCCAAAAGTTTGGCTTGGCTTTGGCCTTGGTACCAAAGCCAAAAAGCCAGGGCTTTTTGGCCTGAGGCCAAAGCCTGAGAAACACTATAAACGAAGCGTCAATCACTCAGCCAACGCTAATGATTTAAAAGACACATACCTTGGTGCCATACATCAATTCAACATTCTCGTCGGCGCTGTCCGGTGGGAGGCTCTTTTTGGGCATCGGAGAAGGCGACAAAGGGGGAGAAGAATATGGTGAAGTATTTGGTGAAGAGATCAAAGAAAGCGACTAAATCATCAGCATGAATCAACACAAAACTGTGACGAGGGACTTACACGCTTCTTCGTGACCCGATATCCATCTATTTCGTCGAGGTTGAGCTCGACGACAACGGTTGCAGCAGCTTTCTTCTTGAGTGATTCAATTGCGACATTGAATTCAGCATCGGTATGGGGCTGGGCATCCACGGTTGGTGATCCGGATTGTGTGTACATGTTTGTTCCCCGGCAACGTCCAGAAATGGATGGTTTTTTGATCATCTCGCAAACCCTCCTCCCACCGGGGCTCTCTGCACAATTTTTTCTACTTAAATCTATAGTAAACACTCTTATGGATAAGTAGTGAAATTATCTTGTCATTTGAGACCCAATTCGTGTTGCACGAACATGTTTTTGTCGGCCATTTCTCTCCATTGTTCATCGGAACTTGACGAGACAGCCACTGGGCTGTAAAATCTGAAAAATTGGAATACTACTCCTGGATATGTATATCTTGAGTGTGTCGAGTTTCAGGGAATTTGATTGCTTGGTTGTTGAACGGTGAACAAGTTCAATCACATCCTTCACGAGGTTGATCGCAAATGTGATGGTGAAGACATTTCTCACCCGTAACAAGTAGAAATAGGTTCGGTTACATTATAGTATTGTTCTATGCACTATTTAAGAGGTATCGTTGTTAGGAACTGAATTAGTTGCCGCTCTTCTGAAGACAAAATTGAATCAACTGGGATCAGACATCCGTGAACCCAAACATACCTTTCGTCGCACGCGACAATTGCCGCAAGCATATCTGGTTTTTTTGACATATCCTTCAGCTTCGTCTTCACGAGCACCTCATCCTTCCACAGCTCTCTTCGCACGTCCAGCTGCTCCCGCAAGTTCGCAGCACCTTTCTTCTTCACCGGCAACAGCCGCAGCTTGCCAACGTCGGTAATCACCACAATCGATTCCAACCGCTCGCGCTCCGCCGCTGCCTCCGCTTCTTTTTCAGCCTGTCTCTGGCGTGCCTCCTTCGCCACATTTGCCTTATATGCCATCAACTCGTCCCGGAATTTCTGATTCGCGCCACTAGCATCCTCAATCCTGGCCAGCCGCATGGTGCCGTCGTACGTTCCCAGCTTTGCCTCCGCAAAAGCCTCGGTATTATTGCGATGATAAGCCTCTAGAGCGCTGTAATGTTGAACTGTTCCACCGCGGATCCGGGAGTAATCGCGTAGGCCGCCCAGCAGGGATTCGTTGGGGTCGTTGGTCGTAGGAATGAACATGTCGACCTTTTCAGCAGGTGTCAGGGAATCAATGTCGCCTCCAGGAGCCCATTCAATTGTAAAGCGATCCCAGCCAGCCAGATTTCGTTTAAGGAATCCGATAAGAAGCGCTTCAACATGAGGGATGAGGTGAGGACGTTTGCAAAGCCAGAAATGAGCGATGTCCATGGCGTATGTGTTGGGGAAGGGTTCGCAGTCAAAGGTCGCCTCCGCAGCGTCCGCGAGGGGGCTCAGCAGAAGATCAGTATTCTCCATAAGTTTCTTGATGTGGTCAGTGAGGCGAGCATGGAGGGGACCAAGGTCAATGTGATTTAGGCCGTGTTTGCGCACCGCTTTCATGTATGCATCGGAAACTCCATTCTTGTACACCGTCATGACCACAATTTCGCACATTGTCGGCTCGTCTTCGAGGCCCTTGAGAGTGTTTTGTTCCATATGATTTAGTCCTGGAGTTGTTTTCGTGTCGCGAATGATTTTGAGGAATTCAATGTATGATGAGTGATAGGTGAGAAGTTCTGCTGCGCCAGCGAGGTGTGAGCCGTAGCGAATGTTGGAGCAATCGGGAAATTTGACGGTCGAGTGTTCGCCGGTTGCATCAAATTTGATTTTGGAAAAGAAGAGGCGATGGAAATCCTGGTGACCGCGTTTGGGGTCTTTATGCCTAAACAAATCACCGCAAATGCTGACGAGTTTATAGCCACCGCGTGCACTAGCCTTCAGCGCATGTTCAACGGCCGCCGAATCTGCATCTTCTCCCAAGGCAATTGTCGCCGCTGAAACGGTGCGTGTGGGTGTAGGCGTGAAATATACCGAAATATAAAATCACTAAATCTAATCCAATACGACGTGTGTGTGTGTGTGTGTTCGGGGTGGCAGGAGCACGTATCGTCCCTCAGAATACTTGGGCAAGCTTCAATCAATCAAGGTCGCTACGTTTGAGCGGGACGAACTACTAGATTGTCTAGCGAGAACGTAGCGGGCAAAACGATTCGCAGCGGGAGAAGCGAAGAGTCACTCTTTCTGAGACTTCGAAATGAGAAATTCTGAGTCTAGCGGGGAGGGTCTCCGTGCCAATAGAAAAGCGTCGCCCGGTAGTGGATCGTCAATCGGGAAGAAGCTTTCTGGATGACAACCGGCGGGCAGAAGGCGCGGCTCAGCGGGACGGGGTTCTTATTCAACTGGCGCGGCTCTGGCGAGGAGCGGGGCTCTTACGTCGATGGCGCGGACACTAACAGTGGCCGGGGCACTTACACCACTACGCGGCGGCGAGCTCGAACGGGGGTCTTTGAATACCGCGGAACGGCAGGGCACACGGGGCGTCGACGGCGCGGAATCAAGCACGAACGGGGGTCTTGGTTATACCGCGGAACTGCAAGAGACGGGGCTTCGTATTTCAGGAGGGCGCGGGCTCAAGGGCTGGCGGGGCTCTCAAAGTTCTGGCAGCTCGGTATGCCACAAGTCTTTCCGTATCACTCGAGTCTCTCTCAGATATCAAGTCTAGTCTCTTTCAAAGTTCCAATTCAAATTCTAGAGTCCGCTACAAACTGCCCTTGTCTACGGGTAGGTAATTGACTGAGTAACAAAAAGTACAGCGGGAGATTAAATACATGCAGCGGGAGCAGAAACAACCAAATAAAATCATGATGAGAGAGTGTCCAAGTTTGATGCCGCGCCCGCCGGGAACCAATGGTATATTCAGGATTGCGAGTCGTGAGTGGAAAGACTGCCTCCCGGAGAAAGTCCATGCGGGCGGGTGGGTATTGCGCCTTATTGCGGTGCAATGGCGTGCTGGTTGCCATGTCCCCGGGAGGGGACACGAAATTCTTTCTTCATAATGTGTCCTTGCCGCTGGTCGAGTTGAAGTCGAAAAGGCTTCCCGCTGAGTAGTTAGTCAACGGCTCGACAGCGGTCAAGTTCGTCTCGTCTGTCATCTTCAGAACACTCTAAGTCCCAGGGGAAATAGGGAGAGCCGAGCCGCGTTAGCGGTTCGCCACTCGCCGTTCGGGTTGTCCGCAATCAACGGTAAATGTCCCCGGCAACTCGTCATGTCCTTCTCATCATTCTGACAGAGCCATTGGCTGGGTAGCCGCTGGCCCCGCGGTGCTCCCGCTGGTAGTCGGTTAAGTCCCGGCTGTCTGTGATCAGCCGGCGTGCTCGGCTAGAGCTTGCCGGTGATGATGTTCATCGGTAGAGTGGCGGCCGTCCTGAGTTCGAAGTTGAACTCGGATGGTCCCCCGCTAGATCTTCTTCATGTGGTTCGGCGGGTGAGCGCCTAACCTCAGGGAGGTCGGTAGTTCCTCTTGGTCGCCTCCAGCACCTCGAGATAGTAGTTTCCCACTAAGTCTCTTGGCCCGGCAGTTTAGAAATAGTCAGCGGCAGAGTCTCGCACCCATGTTTAGGGAAACGTCGCTAAGCCGCTGCTACCCGTTGGTGGCCCGCCAGCTTGTCGGCTATCCACAGCAATAAGATACTGCCCGCGAGGTCGGGCATATCTTCTATAATCTTAGCCTCACTTCTCCCGCTGATAGGTCTCGAAAATCGATAAATTCCGGGCATTTCATGCCTAGCCGCTGAGCGGCCCTATCATCTCCCCCTTTCTAGATTTCAACTCTCCCGAGTTGACGACTTGTGATCGCCCGCTAGAGATCTTATCCATCTTCCCGGGGAAGGGGACTTCAAAACGAAAACTTTTGTCTTGGCACAATTTTAGATAACGAACGGGCCGCCAGTGAGGCCCAGTTCCCGCTCGTCCCCTTTGGTATTCCATGAGAGAAAACCTTTAACGAAGGACTCGTGGCGACCTAATTTTAGATCCCACTCTACCTCCGTTGACAGTTTCTGGACTCAACTTCTCGCCGCGGCCGGCGATGCCGTCACTTTCATTATGAGGCGTCATTCCTGCCTTTTTCGGAAGTACATCAAATTAGAGAAGCGCTCGAATCAAACTTTAACCCTGCGCTCTCTAAAGCCGTCCTATTCATCCGCAGTTTGGAATGTTTTGGATCAAAGAAGCCTCGGGGACCCCCCACTTCTCCATTCAAATGTTTTTCTCTGAAAATCTCTCGAGAATCCCATCAAACATTCAAACTCCGACTCCTCAGGGTATAAAGAGTCGAGAGGTTTCTGGGTGGATTCCCCACCGATTCCCCGATTGGGTACCCCCTTGCCCTCTTTTCCCTTCGTTTAATCTTTCTGTCTTTCGCCCGCTGACCGGATTTCTGGCGCTTTGCACCGGGGAGCTCTTCTCACTTCGCTCATTTCGTGACGCTACACCCACGGGATGGCCTCCAAACCAAGCGGCAGTTCTGCCTCTCGCCCTAATTCTCGCTCTTCTCGTCGCGCCCCGGCAGCTTCTTCTCCACCGCCGGTCCCTCGCAAACAGTTGTCTGGCCCTGGGCAGCCGCCCGCCGCGTCGTCTTCAAAGTCGACCAAACTTCCTCCGCCGCCGCTGGAGTCTTCTAGTGTAGACTGGTTCGCCGTATGGCGCAACAGGCCGGAGGAGTGGAAGACTCTGCAGGAGCTTCTCGTCCCGTCGAAGCTCGCGAACTACTCCCAATCTGGAATCGGCAAGATGCTGCGCTCCATCCAGGAGCCGCTGGTGAGTTTTCATCGGCTGTTTATTCTTTCAGTTTTTTAACTTCTTTCTAGAGGGAGCACCGGGCGATCTTGGGGGTTGCCCAGAAAGGCCTCGAGCCGCCCCCGATGGCCCTTGCCATAAGCGTCCACCTTCAAAAAGCCATACAGACGTACGACCCGGAGGAGCACCTGCCCGATATTCAGGCCCTTCGCTACCGCAAGACCGAGCTCAAGCAAAAGAAGGTGCGCCCCCACCAGTAACTTTCTTGGCTCCGCTGCCGCTGATCGTTCAACCAGCTATTCTTCCCCCCGGCCCCGACCAAAACTATGGAGGCTTTTCCCATACCGCCGCCGCCGACGACCCAGCTCTTCGTTCCCCAGAGGACCAAAGCCGCCTTGGTGAGTTTTGTTAATTTTTTACCGGGCGACTCTGACTAGGCTCTCCTTTTTAGGCTGCGTCTTCGTCTGGCAAAGTTAGCGGCAAGGCCGCACCCGCCGCCAGTGAGTCTGGCAAAGTCAGCGGCAAAGCCGCCGCCGCGGCTGCTGAGACTGGAAAAGTCAGCGGAAAGGCCGCCACCAAGGTAAGTCGGGGCAACCGCCAATCGCTTCTCTTTCCAATTCTTTCATGTAGGGGGAGGACACGCCCCGGCCCAAGCCAAAGAAACTCCCGAATTTCACGAAGACGGTGAGTTTCTTCTAGTTTATCTTGATTCTTGCCGGCTGATCGTTCGTGTCCAGACTACATCTACCACCGACGATCCCAAGCCCGAGCGGGTCAAAGTGATCAAGAAGACCATCAAGGTCCCCGCCGAAACCCCAGTCGCCAGCGGCAGCGGCATCAAACGCAAGGTCTCAACCGGCGCCGAGTCGTCCCCATCCAAAAAGGCGAAAGAGGACAAGGCGGCCAAGGACAAAGCGGGCAAGGCCCCGTCTCGTAGTCAGGTAGTTGTCGCCCGCTGCTGTCCCCAATGTAAGGCCGACATAGAATTAACAATAAACTTCTCGTAGTCTGTCATCAGCGTCCCAAGCTCCAGCGATGAGCGCGTCCCCGCTCCCGACTTCGAAATTCGTAAGTCAGTCCAACGCCGCCTGCTTTCTGCGCTGAAAATCTTCCCTTAGTGATAGAGACCAAGCCGCCCGCCACTCGAAAGAGCAAGAAGGCTAAGCCCGCCACCGTCGACACAGTGCCCTCTCTCAAAGGGCTGGGCACCCGTGCCGCTCAACTCGCTGCCCTGGAGGGCGTCGGTATCAAACCGGCCAAGCCGGCGAGTTCTTCTTTCTACGGGCGGGGAATTCCCTGGCTAACCTCCCGCGTTCCCTCCTTAGCTTCCCGAGCAGCCCATCAGGTCGATGGAGCCGATCAAGAAGAAGAGCAAGCCTCGCCCCGATGGGGAGTTCAGGCCGCCGAACAAGGACGTCGTGAACAAGTTGTTCACTAATTACCCGCAAGCCGCTCGCCGCCAGGACCTCCCGTACGACCCCGAGAAGGAGCAGTTTGCTTTGGTCGCCAACCACCTCATTGGCAACCTCGAGCTGAACGTCGCTCATGTAAGACAGCTTTTTCTTTCCTCAATCTTTCCCTATCTAGAACGGTCCCCGCTGCCTGCGGTGCATCGCCTGCGGCAGCAAGTGCGAATCCACCGGCGTCCCCGGCGAGTGCACGGCCTGCGCCAGCCGCAAGTCCACAAAGGACTGTACTTTCCTTCTCGACGGCGAAAAGATCAGCTCCATGGGCTCCGGGCTGAAGCAATGGGTCTCGATGACCCGGCCCGGTAAGTCAACCACTACTTTCCCGTTTAGGCCCGCTGACCATTTCAACAGAGTGGTTCGACTTGAACGCCGATGTCAACACCGCCGCGGACACCTGTTTCGCCATCCAAGACGCTTTCGAGAAGGCGCGCTGGAATTTGAACCAGAAGTCCTTCAAGATGCTTCTCTCTGTCTTGGTCACCCGCCGGGAGATCCAGCGGGAGGATTTCATCAAACGCTTCGCCGGCGAGACCACCGAGGAGCAGGAGAAGAACATGGACCAGGTCTTGCGCATCGCCATGACCCAGGGGTTGACCGCTTCGTCGACTATCAAGTCGAACCGCCGCTGGCAATATTACCCTGGCGAGGTCCTCGACGAAGTCCCTATCCCCGGCTTCGAGGACGCCTATGCCTTTTACGAAGCCAAGGACCGCCAGGACCAAAATGTCCCGCTCGCCTTCTACCTCATCCCGGCTGAGCCTGAACTCTCGATTCCGACACAGTGGGTCGAAGTGCAAGTAAGTCCCATTCTTTCTTTACATTATTCTTCTGGGCCGCTGACCCTCTTATTCCCATAGCCGGAGGACTGCGTGGACCTCTTCCACGACTTGAAGGGAGAGGACGCCGCTGAAGAGATCCCCGACGGCTCGAAAGTCCGACAGCGCCTCCTCCTCGACGGTAAGGGTCCGATTAATCTCGACCCAGACGACGAAGGCAATGTCTTGCCTTACAGCTGGGAGCACAAGAGCGTGCCCGGCTTTTTCAAGATGTTGTACCGTAAGGGTACGTTCTTCGAGATCCCCGACCCGCCGCCACCAGAGCCGAAGCGCAAGGGCAAGTCCAGCGGCAAGGTGAAGTCTTCTTCCGTGGTCCACGACGACGCCGACGACGAGTTCAAACCCGACCCGACTTCCCAAGAGGAAGACATGGGTGAGGCCCCGGACGACCGTACGTTACTTCTTATCTCTTCTTTCTAATTCATTGCTAAAGTCAACTTCTCCCGCTAGCCATGGATATTTCTCGCCCGCCAACTCCTGAAAAACGCCCAAAGGGCAAACAGCGGGCAGTCGAGCCGCCCGTTCCTTCTTCGAGCGAAGAAGAGAACGACGAGTCCGGCGAGGTGGGTGCACCCGCTTTCGACGACTTCCTAGCTCAGTCGTTTGCGCGGGACGGGTCCAGCGGCGAGGAGGACAGCGAGGCCGAGGTACGCGGAAGCGTCCAGGGGGAAGCCGACGAGGAAGACAACAGCGATCTCGAGGAAGTCGAAATCCCCGGGACTGCCGATTTCGCAGCCAGCGGCGAGGAGGACGTTGGGCCAGAAGTTGACGCAGTGGGCGAGGAAGATGCCGATGGGCACCTTCCCGATCATCCTGGTCCTTCGGGCGACGACGCGGTCGAGAGCTGAGCGGGTAAGCACGCTCCCCCTTTCTGGAGTCTTATCTCCCCGCTGACCATCTTTACAGCTTTTCCTCGTGGGTGGGCGGGCGGCAAGTAAGCGATTCGCCCGACCTCCCCGCTGCCTTTGACTTCACGCTGAATTCTTTCTAGAAATTTTTCTGTATTCATAATCGCGGGGGCCGAGCGGCCCCCAAAAATCATCAAAAGCTACGGGCACGGGTCCCATAACCCCGCTTCTTGCGAAGAGTCTGGCCTGGTAGAAATCTACCCGCCAGTACTCACAAAAATAAAAATAATTTAGATTCAAATCAAGTACCCCGCGTAGAGTAGCATCGTGTACCGGCCAAAGAGCCGACGAAATGTAAAAATAAAAGTTTTTACGATGCACTCTTTCTTTGTGTGAAAATCCTTAAGTTCTTTTCGAGTTCCGAAGTCAGAGTCCCCGGCTAGAGCCTCTAAGTGATTTGTAAGAGTCTGAAGCAAAAGATTCCAACCAAGTGCTGCGCCCGTCGGCTGAGTACGACTTGGAGAGCGAGCTGAACACTCGAACTTTCGAGTTTTTCAACATGCCGAGCGGCAACGGTGCTTATCAGCGGGATCATCAGATAGCGGGGAGTGCCCGCGGCTTCTCTTCTAGCCGTCAGTGGCTGTCCTCGGATTCCACCGGGTGACTAGTTCCTCACTTCTCCCGCTGGTCTCGTAAGAGCGATAACGTAGAGTAGAATCGGCCCGGCGGATCGAGTTACCCGCTACCGTACTTGTAGTCGATAGGGGTAGATAGCCAATCAAATCATCTTTTGCTTTCAATTGTCATGCCTCAGCCCATAGGGGAAGTCTTAATCGACTACCATTCCTTCCCGGCTGTCAGTCAAGACTTTGTGCGCAAGATTTACACTGTGGTAGGTCGTCTTCAGCACATTTCTGCGCCAAGTCCAACCAGCCGCTAGCCGAATCTCGTCTGCACGCCCTGTAGTGACGCCGGCGAAGACTGTGAATTTCTCCACTGGGGCTCGAAGTGCACTCGGTGCCGGGAGGCGAAGGTCCCCAAGTGTCTGTTCACCGGGGTGGATTGGTTCAAATTTACCTATCCATCTTCGACCTTTCCGACTGTTATGCCCGTGCACAACACCCTGCCAGTCTACCCCTCATTTGGATTCATCCGGATCTCCGACTTCTTCCCAGGACCTGTCAGCACCCTTGTCCTTGCTCCGGCTTGCCAGCCATCAATGCTGCCGGAGCAAGATAAGCTATATCCCAGTTCCCTATGCTGATCTCTTACTGGAGTCCTCACCCAACCGATCCTATGTTTCCTATCCACCTTCCCTCACTCGGATTCATACCGATGCTTGACTTATCCGTTGGACCCTTCCGCATCCCTTGTCAATGCTCCGGCCTAATCCATCACTCATGATGCCGGAGCAATGCAGACTTACCCTGGTTCCCATCCGCTCATATCAGTCCTCCCACATACGATCCTATCCTTTCCATTCATCTCCCGCTTCACCTTGGACTCATATGGATCTCGGACTTCGCCGATGAACCTTCCTGCATTACTTGTCGATGCTCCGGCCTGCACAGCCACTCGTCCGGCCGGAGCAATGCGGACTTCCTCCTGGTCCTCCTCTGTTCATCCCGATCCCCCTACGGAGTCCTCTCGCATCCCAATCTATGTTTCCGATTCATCTCCACTTCACCTGGATTCCCGTGGAAGTCATCTGACTTGGTTCTACCGTTCATCCTGCTACTCCTCCTATTCTCTTATGCTGATGACACCTACTCAGCCGAGACATTGGACGAGGCGCACCCAAGGTTCATCCGGATTCACTTCTACCTCCCTCGGATCCATTCCTGTTCATCCTCGAGTTCCCCGCATGTCCGACTTGTTCGCCCAGTTCGCCCGGCCACCCGTCCGGCCCGGCTCCCCCGGCCCGGCCGGTGATCCGATCAATTCCCTTATCCGGCCATACTACATCCCTGCGGACTCGCATCCTCACCCTTGGTTCGCTCGGACGTGAGATGCCTTGCATCGAACTCTGCAGTCCTCCTCCGGACTCAACATTATGCCATCTACCTTCCCCCGGCATCATTGGTATGCATCATATGACTATGCTTCTCTCTTATTGTCTTTATTGTTCTCGTCCGGTACTCATCTCTTGCTTTATTGTTCTTACTACTGTACCGCACTTCTTACTTATTGTTCTTATTGTCTTGTACATACTTCTGACTTCATTTGGATATATCTCCGCACTTACTTTAAATACGTAGAGTCTCCCGCTTGTATTCCTTAGTTTGATAATTAACGTTTGTTCTGCTGCACTGTCCGGATCTCCTCCCGCTCATCTCTCTCCCGTCCGGACTTATCCTCTTTGACAACAACTCTTGGTCTTGTGTTCGGATACCTCTCTTATCCTTGTCCGAACTCGTCCGGCACCTTATAGCCTTGGCCGACCTTTCGTCCGGCTTATTCCCACGCCCCTGGCCAAGCCTCCTTTGCTCACCTGGACCTGCTCGACTTTGTCGAGCCTCGACCTCGACCCTTGCTCATCCCTTGGCTTTCGGGCAAGCCTCCCCGCACTTCGTTCTAGCTTGCCCAACTCGCCCGGCTCCTCCGACTCGCCCGGACCTTCGTCCGGCCCGATCACGTGACCTCCTTCGTCCGGCCTTGCTCCGGCCCGGCCAAGTTCCGGCTTGGTCTTATTGCGAATCGGTTTCCACTGGCCTGCGGGTTCTAGCCGCCCTCGTTGTCTTCCCTCCTTGTGTTCCTCTCGTGTAGGCTGACAGTCCCCACTCACCCTTATTCTACCTGTGGTGTAGTGGTTTTGATATCCGTAGTTCTGGGTTCGACCTCGCCCGGATTCCACTTCGGCATCTTGTCTGTTCTTCCCTTCTGTCTCGAACCGGAACCTACCTCCTCTCTCCTCTCTCCCTCTTCCTTCTTCCTCCTTTCCGGCACGGATATAACAGTATTATCAAACTCACCTGTCATCCTGCAATGTCTTCCTCTTGCGACCTTCCTCCTCTCGTCTTTCCGTCGCTCGCGGGTTTCCCGCGCGCCGGAGAGGAGTCTGGTCAAATTCCCCCACCTGTCACATTTCCGCCGTCTTCCGACTTCATTCCTCATTCCACCATTTCGTCCGGCATTCCCGCCACTCGCCCGGCCCTCCGGCCCGGCTTTTTCCCACGGCCTTTTGGTCCGGCCGTTGGGTATGGCGCTCAACCTTTGCCTGGGAATTTTGTTCCATTCCCTAGTCACTACAATGCCGGTTATCCAGACGTTTTCGCCCGGATGCCTTTTGACCCTTTCTTTCGCCCGGGTCAAGGGGCCGTTCCTCCGGCCGATTCGTCCGGCTTCTTTGGTGGAATCTCGGAAGATTCCCACGCTCATCCTCCGTCCTATTTTGCTCCGTCGAGTAGAGCTCAAGTCTCGGCAGAGGAACCAGTTCTTGTTCCTCCGGCCTTTGAGACTTTGAGCTCCTCCGGACCTCTCCGATATCCCACTCCTTTCGACGGCAACAATCCTCACCAACTCCATCCTTTCCTCACGCAGTGCTACATGCATTTTGCAGCACGCCCTCGAGACTTCCGGACGGACGATGACAAGAATTTGTTCATCTTGTCGTTCCTCCGGGGTGAAGCTGCCCGGCTGTTCCCGTCCGGTGCGCTTCAGGGCTATGCTTGGCATGGGAACTTTTCCCTGTTCATTATGGAGTTTGTTGACGTCTTTGGTCCTCCGGACTATATCGGAGATACAGAGGATCAGTTTCGGCACCTTCAGATGAAGCACTCTGACAAGATCGCTCCCTTCCTCCTCCGGTTTGATGCGCTCGCTCCCGCGCTCAACTGGAGTGACTCTGCGCTTTCCCACGCCCTCTATTCGGCTCTTCCGCTTCGCATCACTCGCGAAATGGATGACTACACCTTCCCGTCCACTTTGGAAGGTGTACGCAGTCTTGCGAGCCGAATCGACCAGCGCTTTTGGGAACAGCAAGAGCGGTCTTCGTCCGAGCTCCTCGAGCCTGCCCTCAGCCGCTCCGGGAGTTCGTCCGGCCCCGGCCCCGGCCTTTCCCACGGTTCCGGCCCCAGCTCGGATGAGTCTTCATCCTGTGGCAGCCCTCGCACGCTTCGATCTGCAAGCTTTTCTTCTTCCTCGTCTTCTGGCTCTCGTTCTTCTCCTGTTCCTTCCGTCCACTCGAGCTCTTCTGCTCTGACGGCTTCCCTGGCTCGTCGATTGGCCGGACGAAGATATCGTCCGGCATTACGTAATCGATCCAGACGCAGGAACAATCCTACTCAACAGGAACGGGAAAGAAGGCGCCGGAAGGCGAACAAGCTTTGCAGGTACTGCGGCAGCTCTGAACATCAACTTGCTGCTTGCAAGAAGCGTCCGAAAGTGCCATCAGCACCTGCCCTTTCCTCCGGCCTTGTTGCTGGTCAGTTCTCATCCCGCGACAATTCTTGTGCCCCTCCTTTGCCAACCTCTTCTTCCTCCGGCTCTCTACGTCCTCCTGTTCCCTCCAGTTCTTCTGCGCCAATTCCTTCCCTGTCTGGTCGCCCATCCGGACGACTGTGGATTCGTCCGGAATTACGTAATCATGTCGACCACACAGGCAGGCTTTTGCCGCCGGAACTTGAGCGCCGGAAGAGAGAAAACCTTTGCCTGTATTGCGGAGGTTCAGGGCACAAGATTTCTGGCTGCGAGAGGTATCGTGCTCTTGAGCAGGCTAAATCCGTCCGGCCCTCCGGCCAGTCCTCCGGCCGTTCCCACGGTCCCGGACGGGTTGCCGCGCAAGAGTTATAGACAGCAAATTGACGCCTCCACTCTTGAACAACTGCATCGGTGTTCTTGAGTCCCCCGAGGTGTTCATCCAATCCCCATGCATCCATTCTTTCCCTATATCGACAGTCCGCTCCTTCGAGCTGGACCTATCTCAACTCTACTTGTATCATTTGCCGCGAAATTCAACTTCCGTGTGCGGACTTTCCCTTTTCTCTACGAATTTGTGCTATCACTTATCTATTGAATTCATGGGTTTTCTCTCCGCTCACGCGATGGGTCCGGGTCTTCACCCCGACCGCTTCGTCCGGTTCCCCCGGCCTCCGGACCGTGGGAATATCCGGCCGAATTCCTCGGTTTCCCTCCGGCAATAATCCCTTCCCTAAATCGACAACTCCTGTCTTAATTCCAGTCAAGATGGTGTTTTCCGACATTCTCTCGGAACATGTGTCATTCGTTTTCTGACTCCCACGAATTCTGCATCATGGAACCCGGTTGCCCCACAATATCCATCCGTTGATGGAACCGTAGGATTGGTACCAACATATCCTGGCAGTCCTTCGTCGAGAGATTAGTGCGCGCACGACCGGCCTTTTACGCCCGGACTTTGCCTTGGTGTTTCCCTTGTCATTCACCCGGCAATACTGACGCCACCATCTAGAGGCCTCCTCCGGTCTCGGGTTCCCTCCGGAACCTCTGTTTTCCCAATTCCTTGGTAGGATTGGGGTCAAGACTTCCCTTCCGGAAGCTTGAAGACATTCCGTCTTCAAGGTTTGGTTGCTCCGGCCTTGCCGTTGCTCTGAACCGCTCGTTTAGGATTCCTGGCTCTCTGCCCGTCTCCTCCGAGCATGTGGTTCGGCTGAACTCCGAGAGTATTCCTCTTCACGTTCACGCTGATATACTTTGCCTCGAATGTCCGGTCCTTCGTCCGGCTCTTCCGGCAAACGTTTCTGTTGGTTTAAGGTTAGATCGCCCGGACCTCCGGCTCCTCCGGCCCGATCGCCCGGCTCGATCACATGACCACCGACTTCCCCTCCGTCTTCGCCTTCTTTGTGTCGCTGGAACTCTGTCTTTGCCCGAGTTTTCGCTTGTAGCTCTAGGTTGACGTTATCGCTTTAGGCCAGCCATCTCCGGTATTCGGCCACTAGTTCTGCAGGTGTTCCTCCGGCCTTCCGAATTAACGGCCGGAATGTTGACTGCTTCCTCTGGCATCAGTTCCTGTTTCCCTCAGTCTCCTCAGTCTCCTCCGTCTCCCTCCGTCTCGCCACTTCCGCCTTCGCTTTCGACTTCCCTTCATTTATTGCCCACGGAACTTCCATCCCCATCTCTATTTATCCGAGCTTCAACCCCGTCAAGAGCTCACCCCTCTGGTGTTTATCTTGGCCGGAGCTTTACTTTCCCACGGTCCGTTCCTCCGGCCGCTTGGATTCGACTGTTGTAGCTCTGCACCGATTTCCTCTGTTCCTCCGGAAATTCGTGCATCTCCGGTCTCTCCCTGCGATTTGGGGTGTTCCTCTGGCACAATTCCCTTCCTCCATCATTCCCTTCCCTTCGGCCTTCACACGGTTATGTGTGGCTGCACATCAAGTCCCCAATTCTGTACGCAAAAGTCAAGTTGTGCACGAATTTTGGGACTTGCTTCTCCGCCACTGTGCACAGACCTTTTGTGTACTCCCCCGGCTCTTTGTCACCTCCTCCGAGATTCACCCGGTTTGCCCGGCCCTCCGGCCCGGACCACCCGGCTTGATCAATCTCGGGTGACCTACAGCCTCCTCCGCACATTTCCCAGTGTCGTTCATTGGCCGTATACGACTCTTCGAGCTTTCTGACAATTCTGGAGCACGTTCCTTTGCTCTAGAACTCCCCTGGCAATCCTCCAACCTTCTTTGGCAGTCAATGGGACTTCCTGCCTTAAGAGGGGGATACGCTAGCCAGCCTGGAAATTTTATCGCTGAGTTTATTTCAATTTATCCAACTAGGATTCACTTTTCCGCCTAGTTTGTGTCACCTTCATCCATTTTCCCCTCGCTCTCTTGCCCGAGTTCGCCCGGCAGCTGGTCCGGCCCGTCCTCCGGCACTTTCCCACGATACCCTCCTTCCTCTGGCTCTTATTCGAAGCCACTTTTCCGCCCTCTGTATTCTTTGGAGCCTTTACAAGACCCAACCCCAGAGTCTTCTTACATATGGATAGCGACTGTCCTTCCGACACTCCAGTTCTTTGGCAACCTCCAGCCCGATCTTCCGTTGACTCGTCCGGAATTGATCCGGCTTTCCCACGCTTCCATGTGCCTTTCAGTGCCTACCCTTTGGCCTGCACACCGGCAACGTCCACGTAAGGGTGGATTAATGTTCTCATAACATCGGCTGCTGGTGAACCCATAGTTTATTCAACCCTCCGTCTTTGATAGATAAACTCTATGGCTATCTTGGCGACTCCTGCATCTCTCCCTTGCTGTCGCACTCTCCCTTCCTCTGGTTTTGGCTCGAGCTTCCTCCAGCTCCGTCAGAATCATTCCTTCTCCTCTGGATTGTCTGGTTTCCCTACGAGCGAATGGCTACAGATCGTCCGGCGTTCTCCGACGTCCTCCGGCCCCGCTCCTCCGGACTTTCCCACGCTCCTCCGGCCCTGGTTTATTTTATCTGGCCCATTCACACTCTCCGTATTATCTTTGGAGCTCTTACAAAACTCTTCTTGCGGGTTTTCTTACATGTGGTCTGGTGCTCGTCCTTCCGACGACTTCGAGCTGTCATCTGACACCTCCCCCGAACATTCCTGTTCCGGAAATAGTTCCTCCGGCCCGGCCGACTTCGTGTCCGCCCGCCTCTTGGACTATATGGCCAACCATATGCCTCAGTGTCAACCTTTGACCTGACCGCGTCACTATCCTCGCCCATAGTTGTTGGGTTATAGCTTACTTCGAAGCCGATAGTTGGTGACCCTGTAGCGGTTTCTCCCTTTCCACTCCTTGACGGAATGGCCGCTATGGTTCTGTGCGTCCTTTGATCTCTTTTGATCAGGAAGCTAATCACTCCCTCCTTTCACCTTTTGGTGAATTCTCCTGTCCTTCCTTTGAGTGCCCGTTCCTCCGGCAGTAGCTCCGAAATTCCGTTCAAGTCCTTCGCCCGGAATTTCCCACGCTTCCTCCGTCCGTCCGGCGCGCTCAATCTTAACCCTACATCTTCCTTGGCCAATGTTCTTCATCCGACATTCCTCCGTCTTTGCCCTTCATTGTCCTGCCTCTGGTTGCTGTCTGGAATTCCGTTCGAGGCCTTCTCCAGAATTTCCCACGCTTCCTCCGGCAGTCCGGCATTCTCCTTCCCATCCATTGGTCAACACTCTCTTGTCCTCCGTCCTTCCTTCGCTTTCCTCCGTCCAATCTCCTTCGGATTTTCAGCTAAGTGTTTTGCTCGAAACCTGGCAGTGATCTGTTGGTGATCCCTTCCTGTCCTTCATTCAAGTGCTCCTTCGTCCGGCAGCTGCTCTGGAATTCCGTTCGATGCCATCATCCGGATTTTCCCACGCTTGCTCCGGCCTTCCGGCGCGCTTGATTTCACTCCTCTTTCTTCCTTTGGCCAACGTTCTTTGTCCTGTGTTCCTCCGTCCTCTATTCCCGTCCTCCGGCCAACTCCCTCCAGATTTGGCTAAGACCTAGCCGAAATCTATTCCGTCCCTCCGTTCTTCTGTCCCTTCATTCCGTCCTTCATTCCGACCTCGTTCTACTCCGCCTTCATTCCTCTTCATTCCTTTGTTCCTTGAGGGCAAGGAACGTAAGAGGGGGATACTGTTATGCCCGTGCACAACACCCTGCCAGTCTACCCCTCATTTGGATTCATCCGGATCTCCGACTTCTTCCCAGGACCTGTCAGCACCCTTGTCCTTGCTCCGGCTTGCCAGCCATCAATGCTGCCGGAGCAAGATAAGCTATATCCCAGTTCCCTATGCTGATCTCTTACTGGAGTCCTCACCCAACCGATCCTATGTTTCCTATCCACCTTCCCTCACTCGGATTCATACCGATGCTTGACTTATCCGTTGGACCCTTCCGCATCCCTTGTCAATGCTCCGGCCTAATCCATCACTCATGATGCCGGAGCAATGCAGACTTACCCTGGTTCCCATCCGCTCATATCAGTCCTCCCACATACGATCCTATCCTTTCCATTCATCTCCCGCTTCACCTTGGACTCATATGGATCTCGGACTTCGCCGATGAACCTTCCTGCATTACTTGTCGATGCTCCGGCCTGCACAGCCACTCGTCCGGCCGGAGCAATGCGGACTTCCTCCTGGTCCTCCTCTGTTCATCCCGATCCCCCTACGGAGTCCTCTCGCATCCCAATCTATGTTTCCGATTCATCTCCACTTCACCTGGATTCCCGTGGAAGTCATCTGACTTGGTTCTACCGTTCATCCTGCTACTCCTCCTATTCTCTTATGCTGATGACACCTACTCAGCCGAGACATTGGACGAGGCGCACCCAAGGTTCATCCGGATTCACTTCTACCTCCCTCGGATCCATTCCTGTTCATCCTCGAGTTCCCCGCATGTCCGACTTGTTCGCCCAGTTCGCCCGGCCACCCGTCCGGCCCGGCTCCCCCGGCCCGGCCGGTGATCCGATCAATTCCCTTATCCGGCCATACTACATCCCTGCGGACTCGCATCCTCACCCTTGGTTCGCTCGGACGTGAGATGCCTTGCATCGAACTCTGCAGTCCTCCTCCGGACTCAACATTATGCCATCTACCTTCCCCCGGCATCATTGGTATGCATCATATGACTATGCTTCTCTCTTATTGTCTTTATTGTTCTCGTCCGGTACTCATCTCTTGCTTTATTGTTCTTACTACTGTACCGCACTTCTTACTTATTGTTCTTATTGTCTTGTACATACTTCTGACTTCATTTGGATATATCTCCGCACTTACTTTAAATACGTAGAGTCTCCCGCTTGTATTCCTTAGTTTGATAATTAACGTTTGTTCTGCTGCACTGTCCGGATCTCCTCCCGCTCATCTCTCTCCCGTCCGGACTTATCCTCTTTGACAACAACTCTTGGTCTTGTGTTCGGATACCTCTCTTATCCTTGTCCGAACTCGTCCGGCACCTTATAGCCTTGGCCGACCTTTCGTCCGGCTTATTCCCACGCCCCTGGCCAAGCCTCCTTTGCTCACCTGGACCTGCTCGACTTTGTCGAGCCTCGACCTCGACCCTTGCTCATCCCTTGGCTTTCGGGCAAGCCTCCCCGCACTTCGTTCTAGCTTGCCCAACTCGCCCGGCTCCTCCGACTCGCCCGGACCTTCGTCCGGCCCGATCACGTGACCTCCTTCGTCCGGCCTTGCTCCGGCCCGGCCAAGTTCCGGCTTGGTCTTATTGCGAATCGGTTTCCACTGGCCTGCGGGTTCTAGCCGCCCTCGTTGTCTTCCCTCCTTGTGTTCCTCTCGTGTAGGCTGACAGTCCCCACTCACCCTTATTCTACCTGTGGTGTAGTGGTTTTGATATCCGTAGTTCTGGGTTCGACCTCGCCCGGATTCCACTTCGGCATCTTGTCTGTTCTTCCCTTCTGTCTCGAACCGGAACCTACCTCCTCTCTCCTCTCTCCCTCTTCCTTCTTCCTCCTTTCCGGCACGGATATAACACCGACACTTTTCATCTATCGCAGCGGTACATCCAGCCGCTCCTCAAATTCTCATCTTTCTTATTCTATTCAGGCGGTACTTTATACGACCTTGCATTCCTTGAACTCTGGTACCACCTGCGCCTCGGCGGCTTAAGCCTCGATATGTTCATGGGCTCGGTGGACGGTGAGCCCGCTGACTTTTTACGTCGGCGGGAGGAATTTGCCGGCGACCTTCGTGACTGGGACATTGCTCACGACCTGTCTCGTGCCGCTCACTCCAGCCGGCGGCTGTATTTCTACAACATCCTGTCTCGAGTTTTACGCGAGTGGCGCGCTCAGGATCGTTCGATCCGAGCCCTAGATGTAATATAAAGAATAAATGCCCTGAACATAGCCAGGTTGCCCGGTTGTTTTTTTGCGTGGAGCCAGCCAGGGCCTGTCAAGCGCTTTTTTTCAACTCCCTGCCGGCCCTTCTGATTGCCTTTCATCAAAAGGTGATGAGGTCCGGCACCCCGGCTTCTGCTATCATTTTTGACAATTTAGCAAGCTCAGATATCTTATTTTTTTTATAGGATTTTATCATTTCTATAATTTCTTATACTTGCCATCGAAAAACATCGCATTTATTGATCTGATGATGGAATAGGATCAAATATGTTTCGTCCGAAAAATATCGCTCCCGCTGGTATTTACCAAGCATTTTCCCTTTTGAACTCAAGAGAAGTTCTGATCATTACTGGAGTATTTAATTCATTTTCTCCGATTTGGAGCATCTGCATTCCTGGACCTTCATTTTCTGTTTTCAACCTTTTCTGTTTGCTGAACTGGGATGGGTTTGTTCAAGGTTTGTTCACAGTCTGGGAAGTTTGCT
This sequence comes from Favolaschia claudopus, assembly GCA_037176885.1. Classification (NCBI taxonomy): domain Eukaryota; kingdom Fungi; phylum Basidiomycota; class Agaricomycetes; order Agaricales; family Mycenaceae; genus Favolaschia; species Favolaschia claudopus. Next base: position 1,856,695 of record JAWWNJ010000010.1, on the reverse strand, counting down.
GTTATTTGCCATCAACTTCTGATCTTCACTCTTGACTCCTCGCCTCATCTCAACACCCACCAACCACTCCTTGTTTACCTCTCCCTCTCTCATTTCAACAAACACTTCGTTGGAACAGCAACAGGCTGGTATCAAAGCAGCTTCTCTCTTCAAACATCCACTGGTCCGGGTGCAAGACAAGCCAATCAAAAATCTTCAAGTGTCGCTAGCGGCTATCTAGGTCTTTTTGTACGAATTGAGCGTGCTACGCATTCATAAATGCCCTCCCTAAACAGCTGGAACAGCTCATCTGCCTTTTGAGCACTGCTGCGCCGGCGTTTTCGACGTCTTTAATCATATGGATTCATAAGCTCGATCTGCAAAATTCCCGAGTACGTGTTTCGACTTGTTTCTCCACCTTTTCCCTTGATCTAATGGCTCCCGAGGCTTCATTCAATGTCCCCTTTACCCTATCTCCTCTGATTTGTGCTGCGACTGCGAAAGCAGTTGCAAAGATGAGGGGAGAGTATCTCATTTTAAGTCAATACTTTCGGGTTCGAGGTGCGTTTACGGTGAATTTTCGAACTTCCTCTTCAATTCGATGTTATGGGCTAGAACTTGACCTTTTTTTTAAACTCGACATTCGTAAAACAAACGTTGAGAGGTGCGCAGAGAAGTCTCCGCGCCCAACCCAGTTAAACTCAGTTAGTTTTTAATGAATGCCTCTGTCTCTTTGCATACGCGGAGCGACACCATCCTTCTATCTCTTCCCTATGCTCGCCATCGCCATCGCCTCTCCTTGCTGCCGACGCCGCCATCGATCTGTCTCGAGTACGCTGTCTTCGACCCGTCTCGGCGCTGGTTTCGCTCGTTTCAGCTCACCACAAACTTGCCCTCGTCGCTGGCGCACAGCCGCCGCTACAACTTTGCGCTCAGAAAGCTCCCTCCCTCGCCTTCGTCATCGCTCGGCATCGACGCGTCCGCCGCCGCCCCCACACAAACTACGCGAGGGGAATGAGATCCCACTCAAGGGCTCGATGGAACCTCAAATAACGAGTACCTTACCTTCGCGCTCTCTGCGCCTCAACTGAACCCGCCTTCGGCGCCGCCGCCCATGCCTTGTATGCGGCCAAACCGCGTTACAACGAGAAAGGCCCGCAAAAATTCCGCCCTCCTCCAAGCTCCGCGTCGTTCTCGTCGATCTTAACGACTTCCTCACCTGCATCCACCTCTTCTAATCCTCCTTCGAGCGCTATTCAGCCGCCTTCTCTTCCGCCTCGCCTCCGTTCACTCAGCCTTCGCGACCTGTGCACAATAGCCCAGCCCTATATCGGACACGCCGGCGCAGTGTTCATCCCAACCCTTCCGCGATCATATCCGCCTTTCATCGTCACCGAAGCGGTTTGCGCTTTTGAACGGGATAAGTATATGAGAAGATCAGTTACTCGCTTTGTTCTCTCTGTTTGATTTAGTTTCGACCACATTCTTTGCTTTCTTATCATTGCATCTGTATTCTGTGTTACCAATGTTGAACACCAATTACTCTTGTTGTAATGAACTGAAAGGCATGTTTTGAGGAAGAATTGAGAGAAACGAGGTGGACTTGCACTTGATTTCGCAAACGATCGGCTTTATCGGAACGCCGTCCCATTGGCTGGGACGACGGTCCGAGTTCCGTGTCTTTCGACGAGGTCGACGCGTTCAACGACGTCGGACGCGATGTCGACGTGTCTAACTGTCCGAGAGCGTACTCATAGCTCATATGAAAAACATATTCTACTTATACGCGTAAAGACGCGCTCTTGACTTCGAAATAATAAGTTCAATAAAATCGCGATGACGAACTGTACAACTTCGCGTTTGATGGTAACTTTCTTCGTCGATTTTGAGGCCACAGAACAGACCAGAAATTGTGGAAAAATGAGGACTACATGAGAGGAACTATATAATCAAGTTCTAGCAAGAATTAGGGCAAGATATTTCACCTATCGTTCAATTCTTACAACGATTCAATTTTACCAACCTCGTAAGTAAATCCAGCACTGCAACTATGTTCACTTGTTCGCCTTTCGTTATCCCAAATTCGAAGTATTAAAATATCTTTAAGAACTAATACATAGTCTTCGTTGAATCATAATTCAATAGTTGTACCATCTTCGTTGACCATCTGCACCCCAGAATCACAGAAATTGTTCGAGATAAAACAATCAAAGATAATCGAAGTGTTCCAGCACGGCTTGAGGTGCAGCATCTCGGAGCCTAAATTGACAGATGAGCCGCTGACGAAAGGCTCTATCTGTGATTTGCGACTGCAACAATCATCTGCAACAGTTGAGGCAATATCACAACACTGAACTGCCTTAACCCGGAAAAGGCCGCTTCATGGAGGTTCATACGAGACTTCAAGCCCCCCGAAAGTGCGTATGGTATTCATTTATATACCTAACAATTGCGTGGCACCGATTATGAGAAGTACCAACGAAATTCTGTTGGGTGTTGTTAGAAAATTGCCATATTTGGGTGGCGGCGTTGAGTATCGGTGATCGCACCGAACTCTCCGAGCCACTCGGATTCGATGCCGAGCGTGTGAGTCACGGCGGCCCACGGGACAGCACACCATCTCCCGTCCTGCCTTGACGATTCTCTTCTCTCTTCACTCTCTGCGCACCCAACACAGATGCCTCGACATTTGCAACGGCTTCACGCGCATCTGCCCGTATCTCTGCTCATCAAATCTCGACACAACTTCTCATCCCGCCTCTCCTCTCCTGCCGCGCAGGGCGACAACGATTCTCGACGACGCCCACGTTATCTAGTTGACACCACTACTAGACTGTCCAACATTACACGCCGTTATCGTGGAATCATGGAAAAGCAGGGCCGGTGGGTTTCGGGGTGAAAACGAATCGAAATTGTACGTCGTTTCTTTCGTTCCTCTTCATTTCTTCGACCCATTCCATTACTTCTTGCTCCCGTCTATCTCAATGAAAGTTTTAAATATTAATATCTTGTCGTCTTGCCAGTTGCGCGCCGGGTTTCTTACTACTCGCTCCCCATCATGCCGTGTGTCGAAGAATAAGGCGGATATGTTTAGCGTTGAGCGTAGGAAGGGCCATGGAGGAGGAGGCTTTGAAGGAAGCACGCTCCCTGCCTGTGTGCAACAATGAGGTGGGGAAAGTCGGTGCAGTCTGCGCGTCGCTCGACCGACTGTGAACGGGCGCTACTCCGAATTCTCACTACAAGGTGCGCGTCGATTCTTGTGTCGTTATTTTTCATGCCCTTCCTCTTCTTCGTCTTCAATTTTTGCCTCCGTGGCCTTCCTACTAACCTGTCTCCCAGGCATCCTCAGTAACCATCGTCGTCTTCTCTCGCCTCCTCGCCTCCGCCCCTCCTTCGCAATGGCGCCCTCAAACAACTCTCATCTCTTCGATGGACCCGCACCCTTCCTCCGCGTCCTCCTCGCCGTCTACGACTTGTCCACGTTGCACGTTGATGTCGATTCCGTCAAGGGTGTTGTCGACCCATTTTGCCAGGCCTGCCTTTCTCCCTCACCACCCTCGCCATTCCGTGCCTTGATCGCGACGACGACCCGTTTCTCCTCTTCGCCCTACCGAGCAACTTCGGCCTGCTGTCCTCTTGGCTAACGAACCAAGTGGCGATGGCGATGCCGCCGCCTTCTCTCTCGCCTACCCCACGTCGCTGACCCCCTAACCCCTCGAAACCGACGCTCGAACCCGGCGCCGTTGTCGCGCCAATCTCGCGCTACTACGCTTCAATCCACCCCTCGCCATCGTTCGCACCTCCACTGCCGTCTCCCAGTTCTCCCATTTCGGCCATCAACGTAATCGACGTCGTTTCAGCTTACCCCAACCTCCACCCCGCTGCAAGCCCGCATCAAATTCATATTTCTCCGCAACGCTCTTCTCGCTTATTGGCGAACGCGAACGGCCAGGATCCACGCAGCGCCGTCGGCATAAGCAGGTGAGTTCTTATATTCTGTTCGTCGCGAGAACTTGCCTTAATCTGATTCGAGCCGCAGTTTCTTCAGGCGTCTTGGAGTGCTTAGTGCCGGAACGACATCGTTGGGTCGTTGATGTTGACGAGCGCGGCGTCGAGCGTGGGTGGAGTGGGTGGAGTTCAATTTGTGATAGTGGCGGGGGGTTTAGTAAGTGTTGAGACGCGGAATGGGGGGGGGGGGGGGGGGGGGACAGCGGAAGGCAGAGAGGCGAGGAGGGAGGGAGGATTGAGCGGGATGGGCGCAGGGCTGGGCTATGGGAGAAGAGAGCTGAGGGGGCGGAGCGCGGCAGGTAGAATTGAGCGTGCGCAGGGCGGAAAGCCGGCCTAAAAGCACGGTGCGTGCATGTAGTCCGGCTACATGATGACGACAAGGAGGATGTGAGGTAAGTGGCGAATTTATTCTGTTATTTCAAAATTAAACAGCGAACTGACCGTTACCTCTACACTGTACAGCTTCTTTGAACCCATCACAGCTCCGTCAATACAGCGTGACATCCGGGCGTGCACGCCGTCGTTCGAGGAATGGCAGACGCGGTACAAGCGCACGCAGCTTCAACGCAGGGCACTCGCACCCGACTGGTCTATCAGCGAGGAGAGTGGCGCGCGCACCTGGACCTGGGCCAGGCTGCGAGGAAATTGGGGAGCGTGGCCGTGCACGTGCCTTTTCTCATATAGCATATGGCAATATTACCCATTTCTTAACAGAATAAGAATTTATAAGGCTTTATAGTATCTATTGCAATGAAATTTCATTCTATAGCGAAAAAAACAATCTATAATTTTGTCATTTTTTTTATTCCACGGCCCAGACATCAAAGGGATCAAGTTGGCTGATGCCGGAGGTGGCGGCAGTCCCCTGCGGCCCAAAAGGCACTGTTTCAAGCCTCGCCAGGGCCTGGCTGGACCATGCAAATAAACAAAACACATGATTTTTAAGCCTAGCTGGGGCCTGGCTGGCTCCACGCAAATAAACAATCTACATTAGGCTACAGCCTGGAGGAGAGTCTTTAGTTTACTTCTAGTGTTGTCGATCCATGCCCAATGCGACGTCGACGCAGCTATCTCTCTTCATGATATCAGGCGACGGGACGCTCATGTTCCGACCTTCGTGCCCTTGACCCAAGGCACGCGCCGCCAGACCTTCGAGCGATAATCCAGGCTAGTAGCTTTTCCCCGTTAGGGTCAAATAAATCTCTTTGCCCGGTTGCAGGCCGTTATCGTGATGTCTGATTCCACCTGAGCTTTTGGTCCGGCAGCCGGTGGTACTCACCCGTCGGCTATAGATTTTACTTATAGCGGCCGGTGCCCAGTGAGTTCCTTCGAGCGATGCCCGCCTTTTCTTTGGCAGCGACATTTTACTCAGAACGCTTTAGGAGCTTCACCGGTCCCTCAGAGTAACCAGCTCGTACTTCAAGCTCAGTTCGTGGGTCTTTCGTTCTTTCTCAGTGCTCTCCCGCTGACGGGTGCCCCTTCTTAGCCGGGAGATACGAATGCCAGTGCTGCCTCAAGAACTACCGCCATTGCATCTGGATTCAGTGGGGTGAAGCCTGCCTCAGCTGCAAGTTCATAGGTCGCGCCGCCCTGTGCTGCTACACTAAGAAGTCCGTCTGGCAGGCCGAGAACAGCCGTCGTCGCGACACTCTTCTAGCCTCTCAGCCAGGCAAGTCTGCTTTCTCTCTTTCTACCTCTCGGCGGGGCCTTAGTGGATTTTAGCTCCCTCCGCCGGGCGGATCGCTCAGTTTGACTGGTACGCCAGGGCTGCCGCTGCCCGATTCGACGAGAAGTTGTACATTGATGTGCGTACTTGCACCATCCTCGCCGCCAGGTCCATGCTCGGCACCCTTGGGTTTGGCCAGGCTACGCTTCTTGTATCGGCTGTGGTTTGACGCGAAGGGGGCGGGCATGCGAAAGGAAATTGTAGATCTCCTCCGGGATAGGTTAGACGCTGTAGCTCTCCAGTCCGGCGCAAGGCTCCCGCCCGTTATGTCATCGGGCCGTAAGCGTAGTAGGAAATATATTCCCACTGTCAAACGAACTTGCATCTTTAAAACTCTGTTTCAAGCTGCCCGATTAGGAAGGCTTCTTAGAAACCAAAGCTTCCTCGTGTTTTTCGCTCAGCGGTGAGCTCAGCACCTCGTTGGATATTCCACATGTATTGCGGATCTTCGGGAGCGTCGGGTGCAATGAGTCCCACTGTCGATCTCTATGTTTTTGGGTCTCCCGCAAGGTCTCAGAGGGGTATTTAAGCTGGCGGGAAGGTCCCATTTGCTTCAGTCGTCTACTCATGTCTTTGCTGGAAAATCCACTCTTTCCGAATGACCCCGTCGGCCCCGCTCAGGGAAGTACTATGTGCGTTCCTGAACATTTTGCCTCGGGTAATTCCTCATCATTCGGCAAGCTGGCCGGGTATGCTCTGCGTGTCTCAACGCCCGTTCTCATTGCGAGTTTACTGAGTGGGGAGCACCGTGTACCCGCTGTTTCTTGCTGAAGCACAACTGCTCGTACACTCAGACCGCTGAGCTGGCCGATGAAATAGCTGCCCGCCGGCACCGTTTCGAAGAGGGTCCCGATCGTAAGTGACGACTTCTTTCTTATCTGTTGCGCCACAACTGATCCCCCGCTCGCTTCTAGCGGCTACGAAGGAACAGCTTGCTGCTTGGGACGTCGTTCACGAGGGGACCCTGGCGCAGTTCCCATTCTGGCAACAATACCATGCTGTAATCGTTGGTCGCAGCGTCGCAGAGGCAACCCAACGGCTGTCTTTTTACTTCGAGGCCCGCCAGGTTTTCCATCTTCTGCAAGAGGCCAAAACGGCTAATCTCCCGGCTGCGTATGTTGCTGTTATCCGCGAGCGGTTAGACGTTCTCGCAAATAATCTTTTCCTGGATCTTCCGGCTAGGATGCGGGCAGTGTAGATACAGGCACATGTACTCTCGGATAGTTCGTTCCGATAACACACGCTCCCGCCCCATGTGAGGCCTTGGAAACATTTATTTCTTGGTAAAGATGTGCCCGCTGCCCTCAAATGACGTGCTAGGTGACCCACCTCTCCCCCTTTCAGAAATCTCAACTGTCCTCAGTTGATCGATCAGAGGAAATTCAGGTCCCCCGGCAGCAAATTTTCGTGCCACGGAACGATCGGGCGCGTTTGAAATAATTTTCTGCGCCACCGGCGGGTGCATCTACCATAAATGGTAATCCAAGTTCGGCCGTTGTCCAAATTTCGTCCAAATTATCCTTACGGCGTTATATTACGGCCGCTCGAGTATAAGAAGCAGCGGGCGGACGGGTCTACTCCCCAGCCTCGTCTACTGTCTTTACTCTGCTTCCTTCAAAAATGTCTCAAAACGATTACAACACCGTCAAAGCCGATTTCCTCAAGGCTATGGACGTTGCCGCCAACCTCGTCAAGTATTCGCCGCCTGAGTCTCGTAAAAACCAGCTCAAGGACGTCGCCGAGATTCTCGTAAGAGCCGCCGGCTACTTTGACCAGCCTCGTTTCGCTAACATTATTCTTTCATTCGTAGGCGCGCCTTCCCCCGCTCATGCCTTTCATCTTGGAAGACAAGAGCGCGGTTCTTCGTGAGGCAATCTTCACTTCGCGTGAATATTACCACACCTTGTACGACCCGGATGGTAAACGGGACGTGTCCTTCCCCGCTGGGTACGATGCCCTGCGGCGGATCACCAAGGCCATTCACGAAGACCGTTCCAAGAAGGCGATCCCGCCCGTCTCCACCGTTTCTTCTTCCAAGGGGACCCGGGTCGGTTTCACTAACTTTTTATTGCCGTGTTCACCATTGACTCACCATCATCCCCCGCTAGAAGAGTACTCGCGGGCGGTCTCAGGGTGAACCCGAGTCTGAGGACGAGGACGAAGGCACCGTTCGTGCTCCATCGCCCGCTCTCACCACCGTTGGTGCTGACGAGGTTTGTTCTTTCATTTGACAGCTGGCCTGTGTAGAGCTGACGATTGATACTTCTATCATCGCCGTCGGGTGTTTGTTCACCCAGATGCTCGTTGACGATGAGCATGTCCCTGCTCCCAAGGCTCCCCCTACCGGTCCCAAGGCTAAGTCAGCCCTGGCGGGCAAGAAGGGTGTGCGCGCTGTAAGTCGCCCGTTATTTCTGCTTTTCAATTTTATCCATTCAAAATTTCGTTCTTTCAGCATAGCCCGGCCCCCGCTAAGAAGGGCAAGGGTAACAAGCGCGCCCGCATCGACAGCGTCCCGTTCCACGAGGACTCCTTCCTCACCCACGGTGAGTTTCCCGTTCACTGTCAGTGATTCCTCCCGCTGAGTGTTTTCGCAGCAACGGCTGAATTCTATGCTTCGGCACCCGCTTCAGGTGCCGTCGTCGACGAGGCCGCTAGCGTCGTTGAGATGGGTACCGAGTTCATGAGCAACCACCTTGCCTTGCGCAAGCGGATGTATTTCATCATGGTCGAGCTGGCGGTCATCCACGAGAACCTTCGTAGCTCTCTGGCCCGGCGCGAGCAGCTCCTCGACGAAGGAGAGAAGATCTCGGCTCGCCTTCGTGAGTTCCCCGAGTCCTCCTCTGCCGGCGTCGACGCTCATGTTCCCTGACTCGTCCCCAAGGAGCTTCCCCAGCGGGTCCCCCTTTCTTCAGAATACTCGGTACTGGCTCAATCGTTTCGGACACCTCACGGCTCATCCTTCTGCTGGCCGCCACACACTCCCCGGGTGCGCAACTTAGTCGCTGCTCACTGGCGGGAGATGAAGACAATCCAATTACTTAAAGACTTCGAATCCCGTTTCAAATTGTAACGTAGATATCGTAGCAGTAATTCATGATTTGCGCGCGGCGGCTTTTGTGGCAGAACGAGTCTTTCGTTTGAAAGGCAGCGGCTCATCCGTGTCAGGTTCCTCTTCCTCTTCTTCTTCCTCGGGCAAGGCCTCCTGCAGAGCTGGCTCTTCGTCAGCCGTCCCGCTGGGGGTTAACCTCACATTCCCGAATTGGAAGTCATCTCCAGAATAACCGTCTTCCTCCTGGACCATCTTTTCTAGCGTCTCGGCCGAGAGGTCGATTAAGTCGTGAATGTCAGCGGGCAGCTTAATAGAGCGCCGCTGCTCGAAGGGGACCACTCTGAACTGAGCAATCTTCGATTGAAAGACAGAGCCGTCCATCTCCGCTACGATATAACTTCCACCTTTCGTACGCCGGATGATAATTACCGGTCCCAGGTATCTGGCGGCCATTTTCGTATTCAGCGATTTCTCAACGGTCGTATTCCTGATGAGCACTAAGTCCCCCGGCTCGAAATGGTAATCTTCGATAGTATGTTTATGGGCTATCTCATACCGGCGTAAATTCGCTCGTTTCTCGTCGGTGACCCGTTCTCTCATTTGCTCAACGTGAGTGGAGTGCTTAGCCAAGGCCTGAGCTCGATAGCCGATTAATTCAGCAGTCGTCAAAGTCCTGCCGGGCAAATGCACTAGCCAAGTCGCTTCTTCTATATCCAGCGGGAGGATCGGATGTGCGCCCGTTACCATGAAGTAGGGTGAACAACCCATTCCTCGTCGAATAGTGACCCGGTCAGCCCACAACATCTGCGGGAAGAACCAGTACCACTTGCTGGGATTCCCGCCAGTAGCTTTCCATAAGGATTGCCTCATCGAGAAGTGCCCATTTTCGATTTTCCCGTTGGCTTGAGAATTATACGGCGAAACTCTGATATTTCTTATACCGTACTTAGATTCAAGGTAGGCCACAGCCGCTAGGAAGGCCGGTGCATTATCTGTCACTAACTCCTCCGGGCAGCCCCACCTACAAATCACATCTTCAAGTAAGAACAAGGCCAATGTTCTGGCATTCTCATTCTTTATCGGCCGCGCTTCTATATAGCTGCTGAGGGAGCAGCGGGCGTCAACAATTTTGTTGAAGCCGTTGGAAGGGGTTCCAACGACCATCACGTCGACGTGCACCACCTGGAAGAGCGAAGGGGTATGGGTGACAACTGGCGGGATCTTTAATAAAGTCCTTTGCCTCAACTGACACAGTTCGCAAGTTTTAATATACCAGGTGACGTCGCGCTCCATCTCAGGCCACCAGAAACGCATTTCTATCAAGGATTTGGTAGCAAAGACACCGCGGTGGGCCAGGCTATCATGAGCCGCCCGCATCATATACATTCGGTGATCTTTGTCTACCACCAACTGATGTGCACTCCCCGTTGAGGATTTATGATGAGCCCTAGCTGTAATATAAAGACTAAATACCCTGGACCTACCCAGTTGGCAAAATTGTTTATTTGCTTGGATCCAGCCATCCCTCGGCTGACCCTCCCTTTATCCCTTTGTTTTGCAGGGCGTTTTCGTGAATCCTTCCCGGCTGCCCACAGCCACCCCCCTGGCGCAGGTAACATTTTTCACCTGTTGGCCGAGAGCGGCCGGCCCACCTTGCCGTTGATTCATCTGTTTCCGCCTGTCATAGCTGTTTGACAGTTCCTGTCATTCAGCTGCATCATGTTCCGACGCGCTCTCGTTGGAGGGAGCCTTACATGGGTCCCTCCCTCTAGCTCTCCCCCCACTCCCATACCAATCTTCGATATCTACTTCCGCCCCACATCGTAACCCATCGCGAACATTTGGCCCGCCGACCAAAACAACCTTCCACGTAATATCCACGTGATATATCGGCGCCTAAATCCGTCAAGTCCCCTTCACTGTCTAAGTCGTCCTCCTCTTCGTTTTACGAGTTGGACGATGTCTCCTCACCGCGCTTCGTGAGCAAGGGGGGTTTTATTCTAATTCGACACAAGATTTGTGGTTGCCCGCTGGCTCGACCAACCGTCTAACTACCTTCAAGTCTTTCTTTTCCACCGAATTTCCATCTCACTATCTCCTTCACTTCGCGCGGTACGTCTCATTTCCCCTCTTTTTTCTCTGCCTCACAAAGTCCCTTCAGCATCCACGTCACGTCCAGTACCGCCTCCGTCCACCGCTCCACATTTTTGTCTCCAGTTCTCTTCAATCGCCTTCCCCACCAAAATAGACTCGCAACGAGGCTCAAAGCGCCGTTAGGCCCCGGAAACCGCAGAGTAGCCCAGCTTCCCTCTCCTCCCTCACCATATGCGTCGCGAACAAATCCGGTACTCCCCTCGTTGGGTCTGCGCCATACCGGCTGCATCCCACGCCACCATCCCCACCAAGTCTCAGCAAACGCTTCCTGGTCAGACAGCGTAGGTCCCGCCCCCTCCGACATCACGCCGCCGCGACAGCCTCTCCCTGCCTGCACCCACGCCGAGACTTGTGACGGGCGACCTGCCGTGCGCAGACCCTTCGCAAGAACCCCTTTCTCCCACTTCACCCACTTATATGCCTCTTCGACGTTGCTCAGCGCGTCCAGAAGAGCGTTGAAGTCCTCACCCAAGCCCTCGGGCGTCACTTCAGCATAAACTTCTTTGTAATATTCGGGGGCATTCGCAGGGCATGCAGGCGCCGGTGGAGACGGCGGCGGTGGAGGCGGTGGCGGCGGTGGAGGCGGTGGAGGCGGTGGAGGCGGTGGAGGCGGTGGAGTCGGCGGTGCCGCAGGAGCTTGCGCCGAGCGCAGGGTCTGTTTATCGCCGGTGGCGTCTCCCTTCGGACCCTTGTCCTTTGGGATTTTCGTCCCCGAGCCGCTCGCACCCCCAGCGGGTTTTGCCTTTGGGCGTGGCCGCTCCTCACCCCCTTCCCCCTCGGTTCCCCGAGTCTTCTTTTTCACTCGGTCGTCCGCTGTCTCCTCGGCGCCTCTCTTCTTCTCCTTCCGTTCCACCGACACCTTCTTCTTCTTCGCCTCGCCCTCCGCAACAGCCTTTTCTTTGCCTTTCCCCTTCCCCTCCCCGCCAGACTTCGACTTGCCTGCAACTCGCGCTTTCTCTTTAGAGCCCTTCGAGGTCGACCCGGCTTTGGCCTTGGCCTTCGCCCGCTGCGAAGCTTTCTCTCTCTCCTTGCGCACCTCCGCCTTTTTCCCCGCTCTCTTCTTCTTCGCCACGACCGCGTCTTCCGTCTCGCTCTCACTCCCACTCTCCTCGTCAGAGTGAGAGTCCGAGTCCGACTGCGAACTATCGTCCCTGTCGCTGTCGCTCGAACTGTCGCTACCGCTGTCATTCCCGCCATGCCCCCAATCATCCACCGGGTCGATTCTGTACTTGGCGCGCGCCAGAGGGTCCTCCTCCTCGCTATCATCGTTTGGCAACGCGGCCTCAGCGCATTGCGCGGGCGCTACACAGTACAAGGTCAGTTTGCCGCTCTCATCTCATTCACGGTAGACTAAAACTTACTGTACGCCGTTTTCAGCCACTCCCGCATAAACTCCAGCACATCTCGCCCGAACCGCCCCTTTGCCCATTGCGGGAAATGGCATGGGCTGGGCTCTTGATTTCGCCCATAAGCGACGCTATCGTACTCGGTCGGTAGTCATTCCTCAGCGCATGAATTGTACTCACGTCAAAGTTCGAAGATCTCCTTCGTACATTGGAATCGGCCCACCGAACACCGCGAAACACGACAAACCTGTATATTCATACACCCCCTTTAGAACCTCCGTCATGAAAGTCCCCAAGTTGTCAATACACCTATCATTCGGGCTATGTTAGCAAGCGCGTATCCCATAACCATACGACTCACGTTTGTCTGTCCTTCGGGGCCTTCGACACCGGTCCCTTCATCAACTCCACGTACTCCAGCCGCCGCTCCGCGGCCTCTTCCTTCGCTCGGAGCATCAGCGCCTCGCGCTCGTCGTCGCTCAGCTCCTTGAACATCTCCCGCGCTACCTGTGCCCGAAACGGCGCGTTCGGTGCTTTCCCGGTTTTCAGGCTACCCACACCGTCCTCCTCCACCAACTGAGCCTTCCAACGCGCCTCTACGACGGGTTTGATCTCCGAGTCATAGGACTCGTGCATATACTGTTGAAACCCCTGGCGGGCCTTCGGCGGAGCCTTCACGCCGGCGAGCTTCGAGAGTAGGATACCCCACGCATCTTGCGTTCGGTCGTGCGTTGTTGGGCGCCGCAGTTTTTTCGCGCGGTACTTCAGCCACCGGTTAATCCGCTAATATAATGCACTGAACATCGGCACAAGCGACAGGAAAACTCTCCACTTACCGCGTTTAAAGTCTCCACGCGCTCCCGTTTGGCCTCTGTTTCTTCGTCGTCCAATACCTCCACCTCCGGTGTCGCCATAGGGTCGTAGTCGGGAAGCGGCTCCTCTGGCTCCTCGTCGTCGGCCAGACGCCAGGAGATACGAGCATGAAATTCGTTGCAGACCTCGCGCATGTAATCGCGCTCGGCCCGCCAACCGCGTTCGAGCGCGTCGGTGTACGCCGGCACATGCGGCAGTAAGATTGACTCCCTTGCACCCTCCGCCCACATTTTCAGATTCTTGCGGTCCTTTTTCTCCTTCCGTGCCCATGTCCTCTTGCGCGGGCGGCGATGCTGTGTCTTGGCCACTTTGGTTTTAGCCATGGAATGGATTCGAGGTCGACGCGCTAGTAAAGGCAGGACGAAACGCAATAACGGGACACCAATATCGTTGTCACAATCAATCGCGAGCCAGCCGCCAGACGGACCGCGCGTCCGTCACCTCCTTCTGCTGTCCCCCGTTTACGAAAGCTCGGCCCCTCCCCTTACCTACGCCTTCGCCATCAAATCAGACCCAGCCGCATCTTATTCCATTTGGTGCAGATCGCCTTCTATATCTATCCAACGTCTCCCCACAAGACATTATAGTTTTTTTCCACCCCCACTTTGCTCACTCCTCGCCCCCCATGAACGCCTTCCCCTCGTTTGCCGTTCTCCCCACCATGAGTAAGTAATGTCCTCTCCCACATCTTTTCTCGCATCTCACAAGCATCTGCAGCTGCCTCGCCCGTCGCTTTCGCCGTCTGTGCTGTCCCCGTTGTCGCTGTCCCTCTGGCGACGCTGCCCGGCTACCCTATGGGAGTCCCCGCCGCTCCTCCTCAACCTCCGACCCCAGCCCCCTCCAAAAAGGATAAGGACGTCTCGACGAAGGACCAGCCCAAGCCCCAGCCCGGCGCCGGTCTCCCCGCAGCACTCGTCGCACTTCTCCGCGACGCCGCACCCTTCCGCGCCAACGAGGTCTACTCGACCATTCCTTCCGACCCCCTCCTCGCCATCGAGGAGGAGACGCCTGCACCAGAGTGGTACGCGATTATGCGCGGCCGCTTCGTTGGGGTCGTCGATCAATAGTGAGTTCTCCCGCCACCGCCTCTACTATCTCCTCCAGCATCTGACCTCTCTCTCTCTCCCCTTGCAGCCTCCTTTCGGATTTCGCCATCACCGGCGTCGCGCGTGGCGCGCGCAAGGCCTACGACACCCAGGCCAACGCTCTCCGCGCGTTCAACCAGGCCCTCACCTGGGGCGGTGTCGAGATCCTCTGAGATCATTTGCTTTTCTCTTTCGTCGCACACTGTCCTCATTCGCGTCTCTCCTCATATGCACAAAACCCCTCAAAAAATATCCCTCTTCTGTCCACTCTGTTTACGTGTACCATCTACATACTCGTAGACTATTCCCAACCGTAACGCGCTCCGCACATTGTTCTTTCGGTACACTCTTGTCAACATGCACGAGCTTTACCCCCCCCAAAAAAAAACCTTGCCTGTCCCCACCTGAAAACAGAGTCGTCCGCCAATCTATGAGATCTCACCGGCATCCGAAAGAAGCGGCAATGTTCCGACCATCCGACCACTGCTTCCGCGTCCCAAAATCATGGCGCGAGAATCACGACAATCGCGTTTCGCCTCCTGATCGACGTCCCGCTTTCTCGGTCATGGTTGCCCTGGGCCACAACGTCTCCTCAATTGCATCTTCCCTACAACACAGGACAACGACAGGTTGCTCATTAGGACAAGGACACACAACACAGTGGATCTCGCAAATAACTGTACCCGCCAATTCCTGTCGCCCCGACTCACCCACTCCAAAGTCCGTCCTTACACCACGTTTTTTCTCATGCCAGGTGCCTCCACGCGTCGCAAAAGCTTCCATGGAGACACTGGAATTCCTCCGCTCCCAGATCTTCAAAAATTGATCTCGCTAAGAACTGTACCGGCCCGACTTCACTCCCCCTCCCTCCCCCAGCCCTGTTGCTGTCCCGGAACATTTCCGTTCCACGTCCCTGTGACTACCTACCCTCACACTACCCCCGGAAACGACCAAAAACCGCCCAGAAACCCGGCGCCGTGCATCAACCATCACCCCAACCGAATTTGCCCCCAATATTGCCCAAGAGGCCTCATTTCTACACAGTACTCTCTGCGTACAAACTCTACCGACCCCACGCCACGCAGCGCCGCCGCCCGCGACGTCTTGAACGGGACACAGCGCCTACGCTAAGAACTGTACAGCCATTCAAAATCGCCGCTTCTCTCTCTTCCGACCCCTCGCATCAATTGCAACGGCCTCGCCCTTTTTTCATATACCCTTTCTTGGACCTTGAACCACCCGGTTCGTCTTCGTTCGCCTTCGCCTGTCCCCCCGACCCAATTTTCTTTCAGCTCGCCTCTCCCCGAGAACGCCCGTGTCGCAAATCGCGGGTAAATTCACACCTTCGGACTCCCACCCATTCATTTCCCAATTCAATTCCCTATACAAATGTTGTGCTTCTTAGACTTTCCAGAAAACACCAATCTGGGCCCATCGCTGCGGACTCGTCTCTTTGTTGGTTTCCATCGATATCGACCCATCTCTCCCTTTCCTCTCGTACTCTCATGTCCTCCTCATCGCCCTCTGTCGACGTGCGCGCGTTAGCCAAACAATCGCCCCGCCACATCGCCGACGCCGTTCCCCAACTCTCCACGGACGAACTTCGCGCTCTCGTGAAGCTCATCAGCGACGCGCGTCTCAAGCAAGTGGTCCTGATGGTTGGCGCCTCCGTCCTCGCTGCGAAAATGGATCCCACCCTTGACAAGTTGCTCCGCGCCGCCACCTCGCAGTCGCCCCCGAACTCTGCCGGCACAAGTGACTCCGCCGCCGAGCGACCCCCACGTCGCGTCGCCGCCGCCAGCTCTAGCGGACCCTCCAGCGCCCCTGCGGCGCCCGCGAAGTCGAAGTCGAAAGGGAAAGCGAAAGCGAAGGCAGAAGGCCCGGTCATTCACATAAGCGGTGGGTCGGCCATAGCGCAATGGTGTTTCTGCGTCTAAATTACTTTCCTTTACAGACTCCCCGCCGTCCAGTGCCCCCCAAACGCCGCCCACCACCCCGCCGTCCACTCCGCCCACGACCACGACCCCTTACACGTATCCCCCCGTCGCCGTCCAGACACCTCCCGCCTCCACCGGAACCTATCACTACCACACCCCGGAGACGAGCGGCTACACGGACGACTATCACGAGGCGTGCGCGCTCATCTCGACTTCTCCTCACTCGTCCTTTTGCCTCACCGGCACACCCCCTGACCTCAACTCCTACGTTCTGCTCATCGGCGCTCCCGACGTTGGAGTATATGACAACATTACCTTGGTCAAAATGGCGACCGAATTCTACCCCAAAGCTGTTTACTGTTCGTTCCCTAGCCGCGCCGCTGCGGAAGAAGCCTGGAGCTATGCAAAGGGGCTTGGATGGACGGGCGATTCCAACCCACTGACTCTCCCCGCCCCCAAGCACGCATCTCCGCAGCGACTCCCAGCCAACTATCCGCCGTCGCCCCTCAATTCCGGCAGTAGTTGGTATGTCGTGACGCGCGGGGTCAACCCGGGCGTTTATTCGTCGTATCTCGAGAGCCAGCTCAACGTCTGGAACGTCCCCCGTGCGAGTCACAAGAAATATCCCAGCCGTGAGCTGGCGGAGGCGGCGTACGGGAGAGCGCTGGATGGAGGGCATGCCGCTGTTGTTCGTCGATCGTGAATCCTACGTATACTCCCTCCGTTGCACATTCCCTCTTTTTTTTTACATACCGTTAGTTTACGCAGTCGCTCGATCTCTATCGCTTACTCGCCCAATCTCTTCCCGCTGAATGCAAAAGCTTGCAATGTCGGACTCGTCGTATTGTCTACCAAAGTTGTCTAGAATACCGTATCGTCGCGTTCGCCTCTCTCTCTCGATGTACCTCAGTCATACTTTTGTCTTCTTGAATCTATCCACCGTGCACTCGTTCGTGCAAAGTTCAAAATGCAGCCCCCAGATATCTCGTTAAGCAACAAAAATATGAAATTTTGACCATTTTCGTTGTCGACGGCGGCGCCGACGCCAAGTCGAGGTCGTTCGAGGAGCCAAACATCAGAACTGCACTCGCTGGACCCTTTCAGAGGGCTGCAACATGATTCTTATTAAATTTAATACTTCGATTTCAGATATGGCAGAAAGCCAGGTAAAGCGGCAGTGTCAACTCTACCCACCGATCCTTTTCTCTCACAAACCACCACACCTCGACCTCGTTTCTTCCTCCCCGCCCTCATTCGACCACTGACCACTATCTCAACTCTCAGAGCCCTTCCCCGCACCGCGCTGGGTCAACAAACGGTCGGTATTGGCGTTTCTAACACCCTACCCCTATTTCCCAGGTGACGAACTGTACAACGTCGGCTTATACCGCTTTGCCTCTTTAGTCCACCTCCTCGGCCGCTCATCGTGTCACAACCCACTTCCACGTACACTCTGGACTATGTCTCTCACCTCCAACCCTCTCCGACGTTCCTCTAGGCGTCGTCCAAACGGTGTCGGCCCAGCACCGCCACCTCCGACCTCACCCTCACCCAACACCACCACCATGCCCGAGGTGCGGCCGGAGACGCATGAGTTCCAGAGGTACCGTGCGGACGTCGCCTACCTATACAGAGCGCGGTAAGCACAGTACTCAATTCCTCAGCGGAACGCCGTCTGACTAGGCTGTCGCCCACAGTCACCGCGAAATAATCAACGCGAAGGCGAGGGAGCGTATGCGTCGGTGGGTACCTCTCACCACCAACCAACGCCGTCCCCCCTTAACCTACAGTCGGGTCTTCTGACAGGAGACGGGAAGCGCTGCGGAGGGCGTCGAGCGCTGTGCAGATGGAGCATCGTGTCCGGGCTAAATATTACCGGCGCACGTATAGAGCGTGCGTCGAACCACCCCTTCATCCTCATCTATTCACTTTCTCAACCTTTTTCTTGCCAGCCGTCTGAGAGCGCTCGCGAGTAGCGGCCCTGTCAACACCCTCGCGGCTTCCGACGACGAAGCCAGCGTCCTTTCATTGGGGACAGAGGGGGAGGACGATTCCACGTTTATTACAATCGATACAGACGCCCTGTGGACGGCGCGCGGGAGGCGGGGACATAACGAGGAGGATATTGAGCTCGCGGCGTCACGGGTGAAATATGCGGAACTGGAGGCACTTTGCCGTCTATGATTTGGAGTTTTGCTGTCGCACTGTACATACGTCGACACATCTGTGTCCTTGCTTTGTGTTCCTTATCTTTGCTATCCCACTCACAGGACTGTATGATAATCTTGCAGACACTGGAGCCTTAACCTTGTAACATTGTAACGCAAAGGCAATAAGATGGCATTGTGGAAACGTATCGACAATGTATTAGTGGAGAAAGGGTAACGAGCGACATTACTACGGGACAAGACGAGTGAAAGAAAGCAGTATTGTAAACTAATATAAAGGGTTAGCGCCCCCGTATGCAAAGTCGCGCTCTCCAGTGGGCAGGGAGGAGGCGTAGGGGAAAGCACCAATGGCGGCGATATGAGTCTGCCGGCGCAGGCGCTCGCGTGCGAGGTGCTCGGCTTCCGTCGACGACGTAGCGAAGGTGGTGTCGTCCCGCTCGCCGTTTTCAAAGTAGCGCCTAATCCCGGACCCCGCCCACTGAAGCATCGCGTATCTCGTCTCCCCCGGTCTCACTGCGACAAAAGAGTAACGAATCAATCCCGCCGGAATAAGGATTGAGTCGCCAGGTGCGAAGGTGAGGACCCACCCCAAATCCCAGAGAATGATGTGCCCGCCGTGGGTGGGGTCGTAGTTTCCGAGGGCTGTGAGGATGCTCCAGCTCCCGGGCTCGTAAGTGTGCGGCAAACCACGGTGGTTGGTGCGACGATGGGGCCCTCCAAGCTCGAAGGTGACGGCCGAGAAGTTGCTGGTCTCACAAGGGAAGTGCGCGAGGGGGTCGACGTCGAGGAGCGCTATTTTCTGGGCCTTCAGAAGGCGAAATGCTTTCTCGCAGTAGGTCTCGAAAACTCCTGAAAGGGTCTGGTCAGAGACAGACGAAGGCACAAGGACGAGGCTCACCGTTGCCAAAAGAGATCAACCGCTTCATGGGTATGGTCGAGAGCAGACTCATAGCTGCGAGGGCGTCGAGGGCACGATCACCTGTCTCTCGGGGCAGTGGGATGGCTGGCGTCTCGCTGGTCTGAAGGCAATGCAATGAGTTTAGACAGCGCACGAGTGAGTAGAAAACCTTACCTTGCGTTCGTTGAAATAGGTGCCGACGCCAGCGCTGATGACCAGCGGCTCATCAGGGCCTTTGCGATGGCGAAGCTCCTCAGCCTCGTGATCGAGCTGCTCGTTCACCGGATTAATGATGTCAGCCAGCCAGTCGTGGCCCTGGGAGCGGCCTCCAAGGATCAGGACGGCTCGACGGTCAGCGGCCACCGTCCTAATCTCTCTGAGATTCGGGAGAGTCAATGGGAGTGTGGCAGGACGAGCAAAGGACTTACTTTCCAGACCAGTGAACCTGGCGGAAGTGGAAGCGCGAGTCGGCGCCAACGACCTCGTTCAAGGCATAGTCCCGATCTTCCACAACGCTGAAGTCAAAGTCATCAGGGTCACTGACGTTTAAGACGTTCGAGGCCAAAAGGCGCTTGGCCCGCAGAGCTAAGATCGCTTCCAGAAGACGGATGTGGCGTTGCTTGCGGAGAGCGGCCATGCGCGCCCGCTCGAGTTTTTTCTGCTTCACGGGGACGCTGACGCGGACCGGCTTGTCCGCCGCTGGGGGGAGATACAGCGCCTCGCGAGCGAGCTGAGGTTCCTCAGGGAGAGGGTTGCCAGTGAACGGAAGCGACGGGTCGTCGAGGGCGAGAGTCTCGTGGAGACGCTCCACCAGGTCGAAGGGTAGGTGGGGCGTTTCAGAAACATTTCGAGAGTCGAGGCCGGAGATTCGGAATCGAGGGATGAGAGGCGGCGGCGGGGCCTCCGCAACGAGGGCAAGGGTATAGGAGAGGTCGCGACGAGGAAGCTGAGGAAACATAGTGAGGGCTCTAAGAGTTGGTCTGTAAAGGGAGGGTGTTGGGGAGAAGGGAAATGAGAAATCGTGGGGGTGTGTCAGGCGTTTAAGTGAGAAGGTCAGGCGAACGTGAGCCCCATACGGCTGATGGAATCGGGCAGCGAATCGGGGTGGCTATGGCCGTTTGTAATTTCAGTCTTGAGACGCGTCGTCGTGTCGGGAATGCCGTTGAATCCCAATTGGGATATCACGAAAGGGAGCCTCGCTTGGGCGGCTCATTTCACGTGAAGCCGAGCCGACTCGAGCTGGGTCGTTTTGAGTGCGAGGCCAGCTGGGAGAGACTCTGGGAGGTATAAAAGGAGTGCGAGAATAGAGGGAAAAGATCGACCTGCCTCCGCTGGTTTTCCTCGCTGTTTCTTTTCGCTGTCTCTTGACCGTCGTATCCCCCGCGTTTCTTCATTCCGCCATGAGCTCTATCCCTGTCGCACCCTCCGCCGCCGTCGATGACGCGCCCACCAACGGGCAGACCGCCGTCCCCAATGCCGCCCCCGCCGCGGCAGGCAACACCGGTACCGGCAACGCCAACATGAAAAGAGCCTTGACCTATGAGGTCGCCGTCACGTCGATCATCGCTGGACTGCCCCCGTAAGTCCTCTCGCTCCGTTTTGATTGGTGTTGCGATGCTGACGGCGGTTGGGTCTCAGAGTCCAAAAAAACCGACTGGTTCGTGGCTGGCTGCGCCGCCACCTGGAACAGGAAGATCCCGAACGCGCTAACGCGGAAGAGGACGAGGAGGTCCACCAAAGAGCCAAGACTTCGTACGACATATCCTGTCAGTACCTCCAAACCGCTCACGAGGAGGCGCTCTACGCTGCTCTGCAACGCGAGAAGCGTTGGGAATAGTAAGTAATTTTTAGTTTCAAGAAGAACGCTGAGCACTTACGACCTCTACTATAGTCATACGGACTCCGACGACGACGATAGCATTTTTGGTGCCGAAGATCCCAAGCTCGACGACATCATCATCTGGGACGCGACTCATCCCGAGCAGACCGCTCGCGCGTCCGACGACGCGGGGGTCGTGGCCGACGAGGCAATTGCGAAGGCCATCGCTGCCGACGAGGCCGAAGATTATCGCGACGGGCAGGCGTGGGCGGTCAGCTCTCTGCAGAGGTATGAGACGGTGAACTCAACGAAGTCGGGTGCTACTTACACGACACGCATAACAGCGAGGACAAGACCTTCTTCAACTTCATCCCAGCCTCGCTCCTCGCCGAGTTGGAAGACGATGCTGACCGCGCCGACGATATGGACAGCGTTCGCGCCGCCGCCCCTAGCCCCATCCCCAGCCTCGAGCCTGTGACGTCCCGCAGCCCCAGCCCCGAGCTCGGGATCGGCAGAGGGGAGCCGATGGCCGACGTCGAGATGCCAGCCAGCGGCGGCAGCGCGAGTGAGACTTGCGTTGGAGGTGAGAAGCCCGCTGCGCCAGCGAGCCATATCGTGCAGGTGAGTTGGGGGTTGAATTGAGGAGTCGAGAACTGAGTGTCTTGCAGCTGGTGAGGATCAACGCCCGGCGCTTCGTTCGTTGTCGCTGCACCGACGGGAAACACTTGGACTTGCGTCGTCGCCAGACCTACGCGTTTGAGGCGAGCGACGGGACCGTCGTGATCAAGAAATTCCGCACCATGGTGGTGGCGTTGGACTGAGGGGTGGGAGGACGGTACGGGGAGTAGAGTAGGGTACGTCGTTGTAGTGTGTAGGTGGTCGTTGGTGGTGTGCGGGAGGTTCGGCGGTAGGGGCACTTGTATAGTAGATGCATGGTGGGAGTGCTGAGTTGACGATTCCCACGACCACCATCCTTACGTCATCACAAAATACACGCTTTTCTGCCGCTCGTTGTGTTTCCAAGCTCCATGTCTCTGTGTGTCGACGCTGGCGTCTGGCCTCGGCCGTTTTACGGCGGAGCGGATCTGTTTTCCTCTGTGATGGTGACAGGGCGACCCATCTCTCATTCTGTGACTTCACTGGCGCGCTGGTTAGCTCAAATTGGTCAAGACTCAATTTTGCAATATCTGAGGCCCCCAAAATCTATCTGAGGCGATCTAAGGCATCTACGACTTCTCTACAGTAGCCATGACGTCCCTCAATGTCTCTCCCACTCGTCCCGGCGTTCGCGTTGACCGAGTGGACTCGTTTGTGGACTTCGAATCTCGCGTGGGAGATACGACGGGCGATGTGGAATTCAAATCCTCGCAGGACGGTAGAAGAGGGCATCGCATTATGATCAACATCCAGGCTAAGAGGCGTAAACTGCACCCCTCAGAGCTGGAGGATGCTTTTGGGGATTGGGTTCCGCTGCGTGACGACGGGGAGGAAATAGGATTGGAGGATGACGGTGTTGGCGACGATGCGGATGGAGGGGCGGGGGACAAGAGAAAGCGGTACGAAAGTTCGGTGAGTGCGAGACGGGGGAGGGCAGAAATGTTTCCGTTACCGACCAATCATCAGGATGACCCCATGAGAGTGTGGCGGCGTATGAGCGATTTCTTCCTCGATGAGCTGCTGAGGAGGGAGGGCATGGGGGCGGGGTCTGAGGCTGCTTGCGCCTGCTGCTCTGCGGCGTTGGGAGAGTCTGACGTTCGCGTTCGTTGCGATGATTGCGGGGATTTCGTCCAGTGCGGCAGTTGTGTGGTTTCGAGGCACGAGCTGATGCCCCTGCATGCGGTAAAGGTCAGTACGGGGCTCACCCAGGCGGAGGTGCGACGCAGCTGACGACATTTTCAAATTAGCGATGGAACGGCAGGTATTGGGCCAAAGCCTCCCTCGTTTCCCTGGGGTGTGTCTACCAATTGGGACACGGAGGATTCCGCTGCCCTCGTCCCGCGTCCAAGGAGCGGGATATGGTGGTCATGCACTTCCCGAATATCTACAGTATCAAATTCAGGTACTGTGGATGCGACGTCTCTGATCACGCGAACAATTTACAACAATTGTTACGCAACGGCTGGTACCCAGCGACGACGGTGGATCCGGGGACGTGCGCCACGCTGGCAACGTTGAAAGTCTTTCGCTTGCTTAACGTCGTTGGCAATTTATCGATACATGATTTCATCAAGACATTGGAGCGGAGTACCGACGCAGCGGGGCTGCATTCAGTTCCGGTGAGTGGAGGGTTGTGGTATGGCGATGAGACTAACGTCTAAGCGCAGGATCGCTATAAGTCATTTGGGTTGATGTCGCGCCAATTTGCGTTTCTTTTACGGCTGATGCGGGCTGGGCGGGGGCACGATGAGCGGGGGGTTGACGGTACAGAGGAAGGTGAATGCGCGGTATTGTGCTGGGCTTGCCCACACGACGGCATTAATCTGCCAGAGGGGTGGCGCGAGGTCGCACCCGAATTTCAGTGAGTCGCTGTTGTCGCGGAAAGTCTCGCCTTACCGACGTTCGATAAGGTTCCTGTTTATCTTGATCCTCGCCATGGATGCGAATTTTCGCTTGAGGAATCGTTTGCGCCCGAATGAGAAGGATGACCCTCCATTGGGTTCAGGGTGGGGGTATATGGTGGAAGAGAAAGAGTACCATGAACACTTGCGAGGTTACGTTGGCGAGGAAGACGTGAGTCTGCGTGTTTTCCGTGGGGTTGGACCGTGTTGCTGACGGCCAACAATCTTAGGTTAGTACTTGCGTTGCCTTTCAGGCTCTTTTGCAGAAAGACACGAGGGTCACAACGGGATTGCGCTGCTCAGGAGTGGGCGGCGTGGTATGTGCTCGGCATGAGGTGGTGCGGCCCCAGGGGATCGGGGATTTGCAAAAGGGTGAAAGGTCGGTCTCGACACTAGTGCGGGACGTATAAAGGCCTAACGTGTTTCTTAGGTATGCGAATATGGATTACATACTGCTGTGCTCGCTACTGGGGGTCACAGCTATGTTCCTGGCAATATCCTATGATATCGCCTGCCAGTGGCGCGTGAACTTTCCCCTGCGCTTGAAGGAAATGCCGGAGAGGTTGCAGCTCGACCTCGCGCGTATGACGTTGTTGTTCGCCCTGCCCGTGTGGCATGCTGCGGCCCACGAACGTACGTGCCAGGTCCAGAACTCTTTGTCGTACACGGCGGGAGTGGGACGGACCGACGGCGAGGGGGTGGAGCGCGTGTGGTCGAGGCTTAACCCCTTGGCATGGTCGACGAGGGAGAAAGGAAGGGGTGGGAGAGCTGATTCAATTGAGGACGAGGTGGATTACCTCAATTTCGAGAAAAATATACACCTGGGTAAGGGAGGATAGTCTTCTTGGACGTGCGCTTGGCTTACAGCGTCGACAGGGACTACTCTTCCACGAAAGCTGGTCGTCGCGATCGACGAAGGCGACCGGCAAATCGCCGGTTTCCAACAGGTGGATGAGAGTTTGGACGACACGACGCGGAAGGAATGGCAGGGGTTAATCGACAGTTGGCAGCGAGATCGTACCTCGAGGAATCCCTATGCGGCTGCAGAGGAGTCACAGGGTGTGTTCTGGTCTTGTAAGGGTCTATGGGCGCTAACGGTTTCCGATCAGAATTTTCTTCTGCTGCCATTCGCGTGCAGCTGGTGAAGGAGGAGTTGGAGGAGGCAGTAGCGGGGGACGAGAAGCTGCATGCGACAAGCATGACCGCCTTCCTGGTGGCCGGCTTGCAGCTGGAGAATGACCAGTGAGTTCTTTCTGATGGATGAATGGGTTGGGGGAGTATTGTATTGATTAGATGTGCAGATTGCGAATTCGCCGCGAGCTGAAGGGTCGGCCGTTGCTGGTAGGGGACCAGAGCGAACGGGTCGCCCAGCTGCGTCGTTCATTCTTTGTGAAGCTGGCAAGATTCCGGAAAATTCAGGGCGTCTACATGCCCGCAGCTGCTGAACAGATATCAGAGGACGACGAGGGGCGAGACTCTGAGTTGCCGCCGCCACTGGCCGAAGATGTCAAGATTTATCTGCCTTCAGAATTGCCGCCGACGAGGCGGGAGACTTGCTCAGAGAAACTGCGGGAACGGGAGGCACGTCTGCGACGCGGGGTGCTGACTGACTGCGTCGCGAAGCTCCGCCGCTCTTTGCTCGCCAAAAGGCATTTAGTTGATTGGCGAGAAGGGGCCGTGGGGCAGCGGGGGACGACGCGGGCGGCGACTCTAGTTCAGCGGGTGGAGGAAAGGATTGACGGGCTTGCTAAAGGGTATAGGCGTTCGCGGGATGCCCTGGTGGCGCTTGTGGGGGTTGCAGATTGTGATTGGAGGGAATTGCGAACCGAGGATCTGCGTGTGGAGGAGGAGCTGGAGGACGACGCGAGCGCTAGGCGGAGATTGGGTTTGGTGGGATCAAAGACCCGGGAACGTCGGATTTCCAAGGCGGTGGGGAAGAAGTTGGGGGAGAAGGAGAAGAAAAAAGGAAAACAAAAGATGTCTTGGATCTGGACAAGCGGTGGAGGGCCGGGGGAGCATGAGAAGGAGCTGAGGGATGGTATGTGCTTTTGGTATACGAAAGTGGTGGTGCTGACAGTGTAGTATAGCCGTGCGCGTGGAATGGTCCAAAGCGAAGGCGAGAAGAGACAGATGGATGGAGGAGGTGGACCTCTTGCGGGAAGAAATGCGCAGGGTTCTGCGATTTCTCGCGTGGCGGGCGGCGTGGTGGGAGGAGCGGACGGTATCGGCGCGCGAGGTGAGGGGAGACTTGAGGGCAGGTCTGCAGGCTTATGCCGCTCGCCAGGCCGCAATGGCCCGACAGATTGCTCGGCGCTTTAAGAGCGCTTGGGACACTTCGGCGTCGGATGCAGTTCGAGCTGCTGTTCAGGAGGACCGCGAGATGGAAGAGATGGTGGAGACTCGGTAGTTAAGGAGATTTGTTTTGTTCGGTGATTGTACGGTATTTTGAAGAGTTTGAATGAATCTGTGCAGTACTGGTGCCATGGCTAAGTGCTTGCAAATGAGGGCCTCAATAGAGCAAGAGATTTGTGTAGTATTCGAAGAGTTTCCATTGCCGATCGAAAATTTCCTTTTTTGAAAGCATGGCGGAGTGTTTCCAAATAGGGTGGGCTGTCGAGTTTGACAGCTCTTCTATGGCAGTTGGCTGTTGATCGCCGTGCATAGTGATGTGGATCACTAGGCGTTGTGAATCAGTGATCTTGGTTGTTGGCCGGGAGTGGCGCGGTGGCAGATATATAGGACGGTTAGTGTCTGCCAGGAGATGGCTAGGGCCTGGAAATTAGTCAAAATACAGTGTTTTTCTGGCTTGCCAGGGGGTGGGTGGATCCACGCAAAAAAACAATTTACACTTAGGCTAGCACCAGGAGGTGAGCCTTTACTTTACTTCTACTGTTGTTATGATAGAGTTTTCCATCTGCGTCCTCGAAGAAGCCGGTGGCGAATCGCAAGAAGGCTTTGTATTCCTTGTCGTTCATGCCCACCGGGCGAGCCAGGGTATTCCGCCGCCAGTCCTTCATGAGGAGCAGCCGCTCGTCCGCTAGCTTCGCTGCTACCGATCGTTGGTCTTCAGAGTACGGTTCCCGTTTCGTCGGGTCGTATTTCAATTCGAGGTCAGGGATCAGCGGCTCGCCGTCTGGCTTGTCGTCACCCTTTGACTGAGAGAAGACTTCGAAAACATATTCTTTACTAAGGCGGGTGTAAGCCCAAGCCTGTTCGGCGTCGTTTCCGAAGTCAGCGGCTGACCGAGCCTCGTCTCCCGCTAATTCCGCTACCATATATCCACCTCGAGTGTCAATATCGTGCTTGAAATCCTCGAAATTCTTGAGAGGCGGCCAAGCACTACTTTCAGGATGAAGACCCGGCGGCTCGTTATTATCGAACTCGTCCTCTGGATGGTCGTACTCTGGATCCCCCGGCTGAATACGCCGGCGGGAGAGCCCATCTGGCCCGAAAGTCTTGCCCGGTACATGCTTCAGAGTGAAATGAAACATTAGGATCTCCTCGATCCAGCGGTTGATCGTAGCGTTGGGTCCCATTCCCGGGTGATCCAACATGCCTTTGAGGTACTGAGCGTCAGTCTCGACGACCAGCTTGCGGCAGCCCAACAGCCAATACTGCATGTGGTCTAGCGCCCTCTTCAAGCCAAACAATTCCCGCTTGGGCTGAGAATACCTCGACTCCCGGTCATTCAAAGGTATGGAGCTGAAGCGGGCATAGTACCGCTTATTTAGGTCCAAAGGATCCTGCTGGTACACATGCACCCCAACTCCAAGGTACGACGTATCGACCGCCAGTACCACTTCGGTATCCCATTCATATCTTATAGGTCTAAGCGCGGGACATTCTCGCAAAGCCTTCTTCAAAACTTTCATGCATGCGTCTTGGGCCGGGCCCCACTCGAATATGACTTCCTTCCGGGTGAGCTTCTGGATCGGCTCAGCCTTGACTGTATAGTCTTGGATGAACATTCTCATAACGCCCACAGTTCCCAGGAAAGCTTTCACATCGTGGAAATCCTTCAGCGGACCCCAACGCTCAATGACGCCGATTCTATCTTCATCCGGGCGCATGCCCTCGTATGAGCAGACATGGCCGACCACCTTAAAAGTTCCCCGGCAAATCTGCAACTTCTTCCCGCTTACAGTCGCCCCAGAATAGGCTAGCCGGGTAAGTACTCGGTTGCAGTCTACCAAGTGTAACCACACAAAGACCCTTATCAGCGGGTTCTCAGGGATGGTCTCGTACGTCCCGTCAGGCTTTTCGTATCGAGTGAAGCCTCCGGCGACAGGCACGTCATCTATATACGGCCGAGTAACCGCAGGAATTTCATCTCGCAGGATGTAAGTTACGTCTTCGTGGAAGATCGGCACCGAGTTGGTCCAACCCTGCGGCAATCTCACCAATCGAAGCGCACCAAACGGAGTTTGGAAGGTTGTGTAATCTCGAGATTCCGGGTCAATCAGCCGGTGGTTGTACCCAGAGTAAAGATCAAACGTGGACCCACAAGCCCTCCCTGCGAAATGTTCGGCCAGATCCGCGGCGCCGGGAGGCACCCCAGAGTGTGCAATGGTTACCGCGTTCAGCGGCTCCAGCGAATGCACTAACCGAATTGACTTCTTATCACTCTTCAGAACCCCAAAGTACTTGGTGCGATACGAGCCATTAGATGGTTCATATATATTGGCATCGATACTCGCCCTAAGCACCTTGCAGACTTCTTCCAGCTGTCCCGGCGGGATGGGAATATTTCTCTCCACCCAAACCTTATGGTCTGGCTTCACCGGGAACTTTACTGGCGGGAAGAAATCCGTTCTGAAAGTTCCTCTTTCGCTGTCATCCCATGCTACCGTATTTTCGTGTATAGATAACATATGATGAACCAGCTTCATCTCTTCATCATTCAAGAATCCATCGTTATGCAGTTCGTCTACCACCGCCTTCCTTTCCGCAGTGTATCTCCCAACGGGAACGAATTCTGGCGGGTGAGGGTCTAGCGGGACGAGGTTCTGCAATGGATCCCCGATGATAT
The DNA here is from genome assembly GCA_037176885.1 of Favolaschia claudopus. Classification (NCBI taxonomy): domain Eukaryota; kingdom Fungi; phylum Basidiomycota; class Agaricomycetes; order Agaricales; family Mycenaceae; genus Favolaschia; species Favolaschia claudopus. The sequence goes on along the minus strand of JAWWNJ010000010.1, from coordinate 1,828,066 downwards.
TCCTTTCTATCCTGAACTCGGGAGGGAGCAGCTCGAGGACCGGCTTTACTTTTAGCGCTACCGGTTTATACTTCTTCGAGAACACCTCCTTCACCTCGACTTCGGGCGGGTGATCCTCGGGAATGATTTCCTCCATCAGAGCGACTTTTGTCTCATTGTGTTCAAACCCGGGTACTACCCAATCGGCGTAGTCACAGCACTGACAGCGCTCCCCTGCTGAATGACGAGATTGCTCTTGCCTAACCGACTCAATATCGATGCCGGCAGTCATAAACACAGCGGCCGGATCCTTCAGTTTTTCTCTGACTTTGTCCGTTATGTTGGCTACGATAGCCACATAGGATTCGCCGACTTCCTTTCCTTCTGTCAGCTGCTCGTTGTATTCTTGGAATAACTGAGCGGCGGGTTCATCGTCAATTTCTGGCATGGCAGCCGCCAGGTAGGCCATTTTCGTCTCGGCCATCGAAAATCCCTCTTCTCCAGACTTCATCAAAGCGCAAATTCTAGGAACATTATTCTCGTCCAGTTCTATCTGAACCGCTAATTCTCCTTGATGGTTAATCAACTCCTCGAATTCTGAAAATTTTGCTCCTCCTGGCTGCTCGGCTGCTCAGCCGGTGATGCGTCGTTCTGGACGCGCCGCACCTGTCGCCGCTGGCCTCTGGGGAAGGTAGGGACGACCACCCGCTTCTGCGTGGAGGGGTCGGTCAAAGTTAGGAACTGGTTCCCGTCAGAGGTATTTTTGATACCGCTGGCGGTCAGGATTTCGAAGGGTCGCCCCAACAACACCTTGTAGGCCGGGTTTCGTATGACATGCACTTGAAGGTACACCGTCATGTCACCGAACCTGAAGGGGACGTTCCTTGCCAGACCGACTGACTTCTCGGTTTGCCCGTTGGCGCTCATCATGTGGATGCAGTTATCTGGGTCCCAGCTGACTCCTAGTTCGGTGGCTACCGACAGGGCCATGGACACGATCTGCGATCCACCGTCCAGAATACATTCAACTTCAGCGGCGCCGTGAATGAGCGGGAAGACCACTCTCAGGGCCGCTGATTCTCCGGCAGAAGCGTTGTCGGAGATGGCGACGAAGACATCCCTTACCGGCTCTCCCTCCACTATCGACTGCCAATATTGGACTACTGGGTCGACGGTGATCAGGGCTCCCGCTGGCATAAGGCCGCTGTCGCGACCTGAACTATTACCTCGTAAGGTAGGTCCTCTACGGTTACGCTGGAGGACTCGTCATCTTCGTCGGCTTCTCTCTCTGCGTGGCTAATCAACTGGTCTAGGGTTACTCGAACAGCGGGCGAGACCCTCTTCTTCGAGAGCAACGCCTTAGCCTGGCGCAGCAACTTCGGGCTGAGGGCGAACAGTCTCCCAAGCGGGAGAGCTATTTCCAGGTTTCCGAAGATCTCCTTTATCAAGGATTCGACCTCCTCATCGTCCTGGTCCTCTACGGGCGCCTTCAACTCGTAGTTCTTTTCGTTGGCCACTAACGGCGGATCTCCCGCCGGCCGAACTCTAGGTTCGTTGGGCCTTTTGGCTGGCTTGACCGGAGGAACGTTCCTATACGGAAGCTCCGGCGGCTGAGCGCCATTTTGTTCTTCTGTCTCCTCCCGCCCTTTCTCCTTGGTTTCAACGATCGCCGGCTGTGCTTCGACAGCGGGCTTTCGCAGCGTCCTCGGCTTGTAGGGCAACTTCGGCATCACAACTTCCATTTTCTTTCCTACAGGCGGGCGTACTTGTCTGTTCTCCGGGGGCTTATCCGCACTGGGTTTCCCCTTTGCCCCCTTCCTCGAACTCTCTAAAAATGCTCTCCTTCGGCGCTGTTCCCCGTTCGGGAGGGACCAGCCCCGTTGGGAGAGCGAGAGTTCGCTGAGACAGCCGCCAGTAGAATCGCAACAGCGTTGGCGTCGAATTGCGGCGGGGGAGGTTGGCTTTGATGAGCCACAAGGGGTGGTTGAACACCCCCTGAACCATGCGACTGGAGTTGCGTCACTTGCCGCTGGAGGTTTACTTGCTCAGCTCTCAAGGAAACCAATTCTTCTTCTCTTGGGTCATAGTAGAATTCCTCGTTCTGGCTGAACGCGGCTTGCGCGGCCTCCAGCTCCTGCTCGTCCATGTCAAGAACGGAGAGCTGAGCGAAGACAGACTGGTAGTTTTGCGCAGCGGCCGTTGGTTGGGCGGCCGGGCGGTACTCCTCTACCTGCTGCTTCTTGGACTTGTGCCCGTCTTTCGGGATAGGTATCCCATCGGGGAAACAGTCTCTGAACCCTACGACCTTCATCTTTCCACTCCCTATGTGGGCTTGCCGGATGAGACACTTATCTCTAAAATGCCCAAACTTGTCGCAATAAAGACACCCCTGATCCGCCAGGTTCCCTTTGAATTGCACGGTAGGCATTCGTGGGTAAGACTGGGAGTCAGCGGCGCCTGGGACTCTGCCCGGTAGGGACTTATAGAAGGACTCTAACTCAGCCATCTTTTTCTTGGTCGCGGCGTCGATCTCTTTTAATTGGGAGGTCTGATTATCCAGCCGCTCCATCATAGTGACGACTGACACCTTAATCGTCTCAAGAAGGGCCTTGTTAGGGTCCTCTTCTTCTTTCTTAATCGAAACGTTCGGATTCGGGAGAATCGACCGCCCGCTCGACGCTCGTCCAGAGCCGCTGGCGCTCTTCGACTTGCTCGAGTAACCTCGATCAGAAGTGCCAAAGAACTCCGAGTTGGCGGTCGAACGTTTCGCGATCTTTTTGGCCTCGCTCATGACTTCGGCCAGCGTCCATGAGCGGGCGTCCGGCTCGTCGTCGTCCTCAGCGGGAGGTTTCCTCTCGAGATTCTCCAGGATTCGCTCCTTAAACTCGCGAGTCAATTTGGAGAAGAACATCGGGAGGGCTTCCCGGTGCGAAATCAAGTTTGAATCGAGGAGTTTGTTCGCCTCGACGTTCATGGTTCGCGTGAGGCGCATGAGCTCGTCCTCATCATACCGGTCAATCCCCTCTTCGGCGAACTTACGAAGCTGCTTGTGCAATTTCTGCACAGAGCCCTTCTTCTGGTCGACGACTGACGGGTAATTTTCCAGGATTTCTTTCTTAAAGTCGTCGAACGTCTTGGAGAACGAGTCGAACTGCCGCCACTCCTCAGCCGTGGCTTGAGCGGTGTAGCGGCAGACGAACTCGTTCTTCTTGTCGGCCGGCGTCTCATCTAATTCCATCATACGCTCCACATGGTCCAGGAAACGAACGAGTTCCTCCGGCTCATCTTCTTTGAAGAGCGGGGCGTTCCTGTCCCATGGTTCCGGCGCGCGCTTCTTTCCTCGGGCGACAGTATTATTGCCGTCTTCAGCCATCGGATTGTTTGAAGGGGTTGGTGAAGTTTGGAGTAGTGGTGAAGAGACAGACGAGAGAGTCGTTGACGACTGGGTAGCTGCACCGTCGGGCGTAACAGGTCTAGTGCCGGGCGGTTGAGTCGGGGTTTGTTGTTCCAGCGGAGCAGAGGGGCTCAACGACTGGGTTCGGCGGGCACGATAAGCTTGTGCTTGGGATCGTCCGCGCAGAGAATAGATTTCCCGGGCGAGAGCAACAGGCGGGAGGGAAGAATCGGCAAGTTCGAGATCGAGAGCGGCAGCAGCGGCGCGTAGGCTAGTGTTGGTAGATCGAGGTTTTGGTGGTGGTACTCTAGCGGATCGTCCTTCTGAAGCCACGTCTCCTCCGAAACTAAATGGCAAAATCTTCTATCGCGGGCCTGGAGCTAACGGCTCAACGGGCGGGTGTATATTCTATTCTCGAGTCAACCGGCGGATGGTTCGTGCTAGTTTATAGCAGCGTCCACAAGTGATTTCTTTCGACTTGACACAAATAATCTGTCACCCCTCGCGGTGGGCTCCAGATGAAACGGTGCGTGTGGGTGTAGGCGTGAAATATACCGAAATATAAAATCACTAAATCTAATCCAATACGACGTGTGTGTGTGTGTGTTCGGGGTGGCGGGAGCACGTATCGTCCCTCAGAATACTTGGGCAAGCTTCAATCAATCAAGGTCGCTACGTTTGAGCGGGACGAACTACTAGATTGTCTAGCGAGAACGTAGCGGGCAAAACGATTTGCAGCGGGAGAAGCGAAGAGTCACTCTTTCTGAGACTTCGAAATGAGAAATTCTGAGTCTAGCGGGGAGGGTCTCCGTGCCAATAGAAAAGCGTCGCCCGGTAGTGGATCGTCAATCGGGAAGAAGCTTTCTGGATGACAACCGGCGGGCAGAAGGCGCGGCTCAGCGGGACGGGGTTCTTATTCAACTGGCGCGGCTCTGGCGAGGAGCGGGGCTCTTACGTCGATGGCGCGGACACTAACAGTGGCCGGGGCACTTACACCACTACGCGGCGGCGAGCTCGAACGGGGGTCTTTGAATACCACGGAACGGCAGGGCACACGGGGCGTCGACGGCGCGGAATCAAGCACGAACGGGGGTCTTGGTTATACCGCGGAACTGCAAGAGACGGGGCTTCGTATTTCAGGAGGGCGCGGGCTCAAGGGCTGGCGGGGCTCTCAAAGTTCTGGCAGCTCGGTATGCCACAAGTCTTTCCGTATCACTCGAGTCTCTCTCAGATATCAAGTCTAGTCTCTTTCAAAGTTCCAATTCAAATTCTAGAGTCCGCTACAAACTGCCCTTGTCTACGGGTAGGTAATTGACTGAGTAACAAAAAGTACAGCGGGAGATTAAATACATGCAGCGGGAGCAGAAACAACCAAATAAAATCATGATGAGAGAGTGTCCAAGTTTGATGCCGCGCCCGCCGGGAACCAATGGTATATTCAGGATTGCGAGTCGTGAGTGGAAAGACTGCCTCCCGGAGAAAGTCCATGCGGGCGGGTGGGTATTGCGCCTTATTGCGGTGCAATGGCGTGCTGGTTGCCATGTCCCCGGGAGGGGACACGAAATTCTTTCTTCATAATGTGTCCTTGCCGCTGGTCGAGTTGAAGTCGAAAAGGCTTCCCGCTGAGTAGTTAGTCAACGGCTCGACAGCGGTCAAGTTCGTCTCGTCTGTCATCTTCAGAACACTCTAAGTCCCAGGGGAAATAGGGAGAGCCGAGCCGCGTTAGCGGTTCGCCACTCGCCGTTCGGGTTGTCCGCAATCAACGGTAAATGTCCCCGGCAACTCGTCATGTCCTTCTCATCATTCTGACAGAGCCATTGGCTGGGTAGCCGCTGGCCCCGCGGTGCTCCCGCTGGTAGTCGGTTAAGTCCCGGCTGTCTGTGATCAGCCGGCGTGCTCGGCTAGAGCTTGCCGGTGATGATGTTCATCGGTAGAGTGGCGGCCGTCCTGAGTTCGAAGTTGAACTCGGATGGTCCCCCGCTAGATCTTCTTCATGTGGTTCGGCGGGTGAGCGCCTAACCTCAGGGAGGTCGGTAGTTCCTCTTGGTCGCCTCCAGCACCTCGAGATAGTAGTTTCCCACTAAGTCTCTTGGCCCGGCAGTTTAGAAATAGTCAGCGGCAGAGTCTCGCACCCATGTTTAGGGAAACGTCGCTAAGCCGCTGCTACCCGTTGGTGGCCCGCCAGCTTGTCGGCTATCCACAGCAATAAGATACTGCCCGCGAGGTCGGGCATATCTTCTATAATCTTAGCCTCACTTCTCCCGCTGATAGGTCTCGAAAATCGATAAATTCCGGGCATTTCATGCCTAGCCGCTGAGCGGCCCTATCACCGTGTTATCTTTGTTCGCTAGGAGAACAGGTGGAGTGATGCCGAGTTCCTCCCAGACTGCCTGCATTCCCTCAACACCGTATTTCGTACAGTTGTGGTCCTTGTGGGCGCAACAGCCGGCAATCACCATGCGTGTCAAGAGCTGGGCGCGTTCGAGGGGAAGGGAATCGAGTTTGGTTGATCCGAGAATGAGAATAAGTCCCTTAAGAGCCTCTGCGCGTAAACTGGGGTCGAGAGCACTTGAATAAATGAGCAAAGATCACGAAGAAAAATAAATCAGAACGGAACCTTGGATCCAGACCGTCCGGGTCATCACTGACCTCCTGCAATACATCCCAAAGCGCGCTCTCAATCTCAGACTCTGACATCTCTGCAATAGCTTCCTTTCCCATATCCGCCTCCAACACCAATTGCTTCCTCGCTTTCACCTTTTGCGCCACCAGTCGGACATCTGAAGCATGATCTGCATGGTACGCCACGGTCTTGCGCCACAAATCATCTTCCTCGTAAGAAATACCCTCCGAGGCGTCGCGACGCGCAAGAGAAGTGTTGTTGTAAGTAGTGGAGATGTTGGCATTGATTATATCCCATCCTTCGAATTGAGTTTCCGAGGTATGATCGAGCGCATGTTGAACCTCGACGACACGAGTTACGAAGGCTTCTTGAGGAGCATTAGGATCAGGGTTGTATGTAGGAGCTTTGTACGTAGCGTGTCGCACTTCGTATTTGATGTTTCGGTTACTTGTTCCATCGCTACTCAGTGTGATTGCTGGGAAATAATTAATTAGACCAATGAAGACTCCGTTTATAAATCGGATCAACCTGACCTTTTGCTCGCGCAAGCTCATAGCCCAGCTGGATTCGCACCTTTATGCCAGCTTCCGTTATCACCCGTCCCACCGTGCGACGACTTATTGAGCGCGGAATAGAAACACCCAACACCTTGCCGACTCGCGCAATCAAACCACCAATCCGAGACTGAGCACAGCCAGCCTTATGAGCCGCCATGACCAGTCCACGATATTGGGATGTGTAGGAATGCTTTTGAACAACTTTCCATCTCCTCCTTGCCTTCACCTCTTCTCGCAACTGCGCCACCGCATCCTTTGCCCGTTTCTCTCTCATCTCCACAGCCCGAAGATCCCTCGTCAATTCGGCTTTCTTTGCATTCTGCGTAGCAAGCGAGGAGTTGAGCTGAGAAATAGTCTGGAGCAGAGATTCGACGTGTAAGGCGGCAGCATGCGAGAGTTGTCGAGACTCAGAGATAGAAATGGCGGCTTCCGCGAGCTCCTGCTTGAGACAAGCTATTTTGGCGTAAAGTAGTGACTTGTCTCGAATGAGTGGATTTATTCTTTGATTCGCTTTCTTAATGAGATCGGCCTGAGATAAAATGAGTTCGTTTGCGTCGGAGAGTTGTTGGTGAGTATCAGATAGCTCCTTGTTAAGTGATGTGTTCTCTAGCTCCAGTGTATCGATCCGAGAATGAGTATCTTCGAGTTCCGTAGCAAGTGCAGAAATTTGATCATTGAGCTGCTGATTAGAGTTCCGAAGTTGTAGAATCCGACTGTGCTGTATCTCGACTGTATCCTGTAGTTCCTTCGTCTTGTTCTGTGCTCTAGTAGTCGATCCGCGAGGTGGACTGAGAGGAGGGAGTAGATTTTCTTTAGCTGAGTTGTGGGACTTCCAGCGATGGGAGTTGAGAGATAGAATCTGCGCCTGGCGTCTCTGGGATTGTTGTCGACCCATTAGAGGCCGAATATGGCGCTAGATGTATGCGAAACGGGGAGGAAGGAAGCAAGTCGCGTTGGGTCCCGTCAGAAATGAGTGTGACATCACGCCATCATTTGTTACAGACAGTGCTCACGAGACGGTGTTGGACCGCGCAGGACCGGGCCGCAAATATTGAACCAAGTAGGCCAATATTTTCTTCGCTAATAAATGCTTCATTCTATCGGAGGAATTAGCTTAATCTTCAAATTTGGCTTCAAACTTGTCAACTCTTGAACGGATTTCAACGGTGTTTTTTCAATAGTCATTTTCTGCCAAAATCCTCCGATTGAATGCAAGATATACACATTATATACATGTCTATGGGTGTACTTGAATTTTCGCGGCTCAGTCCTGCTCGGTCCTGCGGGTGCAAGGAGGGCCAGCTGTTGAAACCATGTGCCATCACAAAATAAACATGTACACGGACCGTCCTAAATCAAACGAAAAACTTAAAGTTTCGGCATTGAATTAAGTAGACCCAAAACTGTTACAAAAATGGTAAGTAAAGGCCCAACAAAAACTGTTCCCAAAACATCAAGTTTCGGCAACAGTTTCTGAAGGTCCGAAACAAAAAGATTCAGACATACCTAAAGGGCTCCCAAAATGATTCGTTTTGGGAAGGATTTTGGTCGCACCGAAACAATAAGTTTCGGCAACAGTTTCGGCGGTGTTGCCGAAACTTTTGATTTCGGTGCTTCCAAAACGCCTTTTGGGCCGTCTAGAACAATAAGTTTCGGCAACACCGCCGAAACTGTTGCCGAAACTTATTGTTTCGGTGCGACCAAAATCCTTCCCAAAACGAATCATTTTGGGAGCCCTTTAGGTATGTCTGAATCTTTTTGTTGGGCCTTTACTTAACGTTTTTGTAACACTTTAGGGCCAACTTATTTCATTGCCAAAATTTTAAGTTTTTCTTTCAATTTAGAACGTTCCTAAAGAACGGGCTTTGCCGAGTGACCTCGGCCGCCACTGCCAATGATTTTAGAAGAGATCAACAGCTAACAAGCCGAAACGTACCTGGAACCGGTCCAAGACATCTTGAATGGAGGACCGCGATTGACCCCAGGGCTATAATCATCAGCATACTCATGAACTGCAAGAATAGCTTTGATGAACGCGCAGCGATCCATGTGGATGACGTCGATGATGGCGAGTTTGGTGTTTTTGATCTGCTTGAGCAACGGTTTTGAGCGAATGCCGGTTTTGGTCAAGTTGGTCAAGTCGGGGGCACTGAAATGAACAACCACGGAGACCTGGTAGCCTGTCTGGGCAGCACCAGCTACAGCAGACAATGAAAGATTGAATTAATGTCAGCGTAAAAGTGTGATGAATGAATGCAGAACATACCCTGAGGTGCGTCGGAAGCTGCGACAGTTGTGTCAATGTATGCGGGAGGCTGCCCGAGAGCAGAACTATCTGCAGGGACAGGTGCTGCTGAGACAACCGGCTTGAACATGGGATGCCCGGGGTTCCAAGTGAGCATCGTCATCGCTATCTCTTCCTGACTGAAGAAGAAGATAGGTGGCTCGGACGCGCCATCTATGTCAAGGTTATAGCGAGCAAACATATAAATATGCAAAGTACATGTGACGCACCAATCCATCCAGGATTCAGGCTATTGAGCCAGTGTTCCGAAGGGCGACGAGGATTGAGATTGGCATAATCCGGGCGAGGCGGGATTTGGACATTGGCACCATTGCTGGGACCAAGGGGAGCGGGACTACCGCTGCTAGGTGACCTGGGCACAGAGGGATGGATGTAGGGGTGCATTTTTGAAGGACAAACGAGGAAGAACTGAGGTGAACGAGTCAGACTTATAAGATGTGCGCGCGCATCCGAATGAATATACCATGTAAAATAGTAGCGAAAACAACGACCGGAACAGCGGAAGAGTGCGCGCAGCATGGAGAAAACGCGTAGTACCTTGGGCTGCATCAAAACTATCCCTCGTCTCGTGCAGGATTTGCGCTCGGCTATCCACTGAGATATGAGGCCAATATATGGTTGCTGTTCAGAAGCCCAGGTTCATTTAAAAAATATTGAGGAGCTCTCTGAAGAACACCAATATATCTGCGCAGTTAGAAAGCGGTCAACAGCAAGCGCAAGCGGCGGGCGCCGCGCCAAACTAGCCCCAAAGAGAGGATCATGGTGTTGGGCACCGGAAGGAGCCGAGAAACATGAGCTGAGACCCTGACCGTTGTTCAAGTTCACGTCGGAGACTTCAGAATAGCTAGATGAGAGTTGTACAAGCCAATCTTACAGCGGAGCGAGAGAATGAAGCTTAACACAAGTTGAGACCAGGGACAATTAGCGGGCGCAGAACAGGAAGAGAGTTACGAGTTCTTCATTTAAGTATAATAATTGGCAAGGTGACTATGAGAGCAGAGTTGAGAGGAATAAATTCCGAAGCCTTGAGACCATCGGGGCAGAGACGGAGGAGGAGCGTGACAAAAGTCACATATTTGGCTCAAACATACATGTGCAAACACAGTCGGACGAAATCCCGACTGAAATCACATATGCAAAACCCTGTAGGGCTTGAGATCTTGAGACGAGGGTCAATTTTGAATTGAGTTTGGGAGGAATACCCGAAGCCATCTCGAGATCGTGCATGTATGGCTGTTGAGATCTGGAATTCGTAAGTAGTGAGACACTGCTGTGTTGAGAGCCGGCTGTGAGTAAGACGGTAGGGCACAAGATTGTCGCGTCCGAAGAGAGATGAGTCGAAAAGAAAGCTGAGTGAGCGGGGAGAAAGGCCATCAAATTGCTTACTCACGTCATTTTGTCCGCTTACTCACCCACCATAAAACGGTCACAGAGCCTCTCTCCGTCTCCCCCCATCATCCCCCACCTGTGAGTCTGTCTTTCTGTCTCTCTACGCCGCATCCGAAGGGTGTGGAAGCATTTGTTGGGTGGAAACAGGCGAATTGGGCTGGATGCGGCGAGATGAAATCGGATGTCGTTTGTGCTGACTTTTTTTCTTTCTTTTTTGTTCAGATAATTTGCCATGGGTCGCCGTCCCCGCTCGCTGCTATCGTTACTGCAAAAACAAGCCGTACCCGAAGAGCCGGTACAACCGTGGTGTACCCGACCCCAAGATCCGTATTTTCGACCTCGGCCGCAAGCGTGCCTCTGTCGACGAATTCCCCTTCTGCTGCCATCTCGTGTCCGATGAATACGAGCAGCTGAGCAGTGAAGCACTAGAAGCCGCCCGCATTTGTGCCAACAAGGTGTGTTGCCGCGCGACTGTCTCATTCAACAAACGGCTGAGAGTGGGCAGTATGTGACAAAGACGTCGGGCAAGGACTCGTTCCACCTGCGTGTCCGCGTCCACCCCTTCCATGTCATCCGCATTAACAAGATGTTGTCCTGTGCCGGCGCCGATCGTCTCCAAACCGGCATGCGTGGCGCCTGGGGCAAGCCCTACGGCACCGTCGCCCGCGTCAACATCGGCCAGGTCATCCTCTCCATTCGCTGCAAAGAGGCCAACGCACCCGTAATCATGGAGGCCCTCCGCCGCGCTCGCTACAAGTTCCCCGGCCGCCAAAAGATCATCGTGTCCAAGAAGTGGGGCTTCACCAACGTCGCAAAGGGCGACTACCTCAAGCTCAAGGAGGAGAAGAAGGTCCTTCAGTGCGTATTGTCGTTCTACCCTTTCTTAATCCGTTTTCTAACTTTGGCTGCCAGGGACGGTGCCTACGTCCAGTTCATCCGGCCGAAAGGCCCTCTCGAGCAGAACCTTCGCAATCAGCTCCGTGCCTAGACGCGACTGCTGTTCGACGTAGGGTACGCTTTCATGTATGTGCGACAGTAATACGATATGATTATCCGGTGTATTTCTTCTCTTCTCTTCATTTTTCTTCTCTTTCTGTTTCACTCTGCCCTCTATATTCACTACTCCGTCCACACACAATGGGCGGTGCGAGGGGAAAGGGGGGCTAGATTGACTGGCCTGCTCGTATTTCTTTTCACTCTTACCTTTGCGCGAGGTCCGAGTTTCTGAGACGTGTATGCACATTCTTGTAGTCTGTAAATTTGAATCACAATTGCTGCGAGTCAAACAGAAACATACACCGCGAACTGAGACACCAAGTGTGAGCGCAGCCAACGCAGCCTCAACTCGTTGTCCTCTCCCTCGATGCCCTCTCAATCCACCCTCAACACAGAGGAGAAGAACAAAGTCAAGGCCGCTATCCCCCGCCGCCTCCAACAAAATTCTCTTTGCTGCTCTTGCTCGCATCTACTACGCACACCCCGATCCAAATCAATGGTCTTATTCCGGCCTTCAGGGTGCCCTAGCCATTGTACGGGACACCACCAAGAACACCTATGCTTTCCGTCTCGTCGACCTCGACGGCACTCGCGGTGTCATCTGGGAATTTGAACTCTACAACGGTCTCGAATACTTTCCGGACCGAGCCTTCTTCCACTCGTTCGCGGCAGATGTGCGTCTCGTCTTCTTGTCTGCGCACAGCTCGTGCACAACACGCTTATAACCTTCTCAATTCAACCAGGAATGCATGGTTGGATTTGTCTTTGCCGACGAACGAGAAGCCAAGTCGTTTTGGAAGAAGGTCACGACGAAGAAAGAGGCAAAGTGTCCGTCGCGGTCTCTTCTCCCTGCTTTTCGCCCTCTTAATAACTCTCACAGCGAAACCTGCGTCCGAGAAGAAGAAGAAGGCCAGCAAAGGCGGCAAGATCGACAAATCCATGATCTCAGGCCCCGCCTCTGGTTCCTTCGTGCACGTCGCCCATATGGGCTACGACGAGGACCAAGGCTTCACCTCCACCGGCGTCGATCCATCATGGACCGCTTTTCTCGGTCAGCTAGAGAACTCGGGCATCGACAAGAAAGTCATCGATCAGGAGATGGAGTTCATCAAAGACTTTGCGCGCAAGCACCAGCAGCAGCAGGCGGCCGCACCCACGGCTAAGAAATCAAAGCCGCCGCCGCCTCCATCGCGTCGCACTCACGCACCAACCGACAGTACGTCCTCTATCGCTGCTGCACCGCCCCCACCGCCTCCCCCGCGAGGCGGTCGCGCCTCGCAAGTGCCCCCCGCACCCCCCATGCGTCCGGCCCCGGCCGCAACCCCAGCACCCCCACCCCCACCGCCCATGCGCCCGGCTGGCAAATCCCCTGCTGTCCCCGCTCCCCCTCCGCGACCAACCAGCGCCGCGCCTCCCGCACCTCCGCCCCCTCCCCGTCCCCCCGTCAGCAACGGCGTTCCGCCCCCGCCCCCCGCCTCCCCCTCCTCCACCCCCAGCCGGCGGCGGCCCTCCGCCTCCACCTCCGCCCCCGCCACCCCCAGGTCCAGGCGGCAGTGGCAGCGGCGCCGTCCTCGCGGGTCTCCCCCCACCGCAGCCAGGGCGGAACGCCCTCCTCGACTCCATCCAAGGCAAGGGCGTCCACTCCCTGCGCAAGACGGACGGCCCCGCCCCGCGTTCGCCCGCCGTCGAGGAGCCAACCTCGCCTGCCGCTGGTGGAGGCGGCGCCGATCTCACCACGGCGCTCCGCGACGCGCTCATCGCGAAACGCGCTAACATGGGCGACAGCGACGACGAAGAGGACGAGGAGGACTGGGATTAAGAGTAGAGTCGTCGTCCGGACTCTTACATGCTTAATTTATACCTGGACTGTAATGCATGTAGGAATTTGACTGATCAACATTGGAATGAACGGATGTTTGCAATACAAAAAGAAAATGTCATTAAGAATATAGATGTGAATGCAGTGGCTACAATACAAATTGCACAATAACTTAACGGTCATGGCACGACATAACGTTCGTATAGAGAACCAGTCCCAATTACCTACCTCCTCCCCTTGTTCAGTTGATTCGCCAACTCTTCTATGCGGCTCTCTCGACGCACGGCTCGAGGAGAATTCAGCGGTTTCGTTTCGACGTCAGCGAGTCGGGCATGCAGTTCCTTGACTTGCTTCTCAAGATTTGCCTGTCATTCTTTGGTCAGCGAAAGCTGAATCAACGCAACAAAACTCACATTTAACCGATCCAACTCAGAATTGTCGACGCGTACCCTCCCAAGCTCAATCTGGCATTCGTTCGCAAACGCCTCTGCCTTCTTCATCCGGTCAAGAGATGTCGACGCGCGGTAATCCTGCTCCTCTAACATCCGCTCCATATCAAGCTGCTTCAGCTGCAGCTTCTGAACGTCGCGGTCGCCCGGGACCTGTTTATTGTCCACAGGGTCATTCTTGATGGTCTCCAGTTCCGCTTGCAGCGCACGACGAGCTTTCTGGAGCAACATTCTATCCGCCTCCGCGTCGTCTAGAACCCCGCGCAAATCTCGTACTTGCGAATGCAGGGAGCCAATTTGCGACCGTTGCTCGGCTTGCGCAGCGGCGGATGCCTCGTACGCCTTTGTAAGCTCAGCGATCCGGCTCTCCATTCGTTCCTTCTCTCGCCTCCAATCACTCCCATCGATGCTATACCGTGGCATTGAGGCGCGGTTTGCGGTGGACCTTGCCTCCATTACCTGGCCCTCCAACTGAGCCCTACGCCGGGCCATCGAAAGCGGTGCCTCCCCTGTATCATCAGCAAGGCGGCGAAGGTCCATGTCAAGCTGGGCCGAGTCCCCTCTAATTTGCTGCAGCTGTTTAGTCAGCTCTTCGACCTGCCGTTGTGAGCTTTCCAACTCGATCTGCAACCGCCGCGTCTGCAGTTCCGACATATCCTTGTCCTTCCGCACCCGCTCCGCATCGGCTAACGCCTTGCTCATCTTCTCCTCCTGGGCCCGAACTGTCTTCTCCTTCGTCCGCAGCTCAAGTCGCTCCCGCTCCGTCTCTCGCGTCAAATCCTCCGCCTCGGTAGTCAGCCGTTGCTTCGCCTTCTCTAGAGATCGAATATACGCCTGATTACTGGCCAGTTCGGCTTGTGCATCCGCGAGTTGTCGATCAGTCACCCGCTTGGCCTCCTCGAGAACATGAACGTGCTCGACGATGGTCGTATGCTGCACCCTTTGAATCTGGATCGCCTTCGCGTCCGCTTCCCTGGCCGCCAGTTCCGATAGCGCTTGTTTCAGCTCCGCATCCATACGGGCAGCACTTTCAGTCAGCTGAACAACCTCAGCCTTGTGCATTGCAATCGTCTTTTCCAACTGCGCGCGTTTGGCTGTTTCTGTCTCAAGCTGCTTCTGCGTGGCCTCAAGTTGACGGTCGTGGTTGGTCTTGTCTCTCTCCATCTTGAGCATAAGGTCTTCGATCTCGTGGTACTTCCCTTGAAACGTCGTCAACTGGCGCTCCAGAGTCTGCAATACGATTTGGTGAGTTCCCCCGATAAATAGAATCAAGAGTAAATGATTACCTCCTTGGCCTTGCGGGCCTCTGCTAGCTCACGCTCAGAGTCACCAAGGCGTGCGTGCAGAGAGTGCAACTCGGATTCCGCGGTGTGTTTGTTTCTCTCCAAGTCTTTGAGAGATGCCTGAACCTTGGACAGGTCCGCCTGAAGACTGCGCTCGCGCTCCAAAAGCGATTTGTGACTTTCTTGCAGGGAGAGATGCTCGCGGACCGACGTGTCTAGCTCCAACTTCAGTTGCTTCTGTGTAGCTAACGACTGGCGGCGGCCCTCCGTAAGGTCGTCGTGCAACTTGTGGGTTTGCTGCCGTAAATCAGCAAGTTCTTGGTCTTTGTTTTTCTCGACCTGATCACGGCGCGTGGCTTCACTTGTCTTCGCCTCCATGATTTTCCGCAGCTCGTCCAACTCGCCCTGAAGCTTGTTGCGAGTCTGAATTTCGTTCTCTCGATCGTCTCTTTCTGCATCGAGCTGAGTCTCGAGAGTATTGATGTCATTCTGGAGAGCGAGAATCTCCTGTAGCGATTCGCCGTGGAGTTTGTTCATGGAGGCTACTTTCTCGGAAAGAGTCGCAATCTGCGCCTCCCTCTGCTGGAGCGCTTGAGTGTGCTCGGTTTTAGAGCGAGCAAGTTCCGCCAGCTGCTGTTGATTCTGTCGACTGGTCGTCTCCAGCTCTTCCGCCTTGCGTTTGAAAGTTTGCCTTCAGAGACGATCAGCATTTTCGAGACATGTGTCGCATGGTAACAACATACGTATTCTGGCTTTCCGCCTCAAGCTTTCCCGTTAGCTCCTTGATGACCACGTCTGTCCGCTCCTTTGCTCGAGCGAGATCTTCCTCTCGCTGCAGCGCAAGGTTCTTCAGGTCCTCGCCGACCTTACGGAGCTCTTCAAGATTAGAGCGAAGGTGGTCCGATCCATCCTGGGTTTGCAGCAATTGAGCGTTCAGTTCCTCCTCCCTGACCGCCCATTCTTTCTGCTCGGTCTCCAAACGAACAAGATGCTCGGCGGCCTGATCAAACATCTGCCGAAGACTGTCGTGTTTCTCTTCGGCGTCTTTCTGGAGCTTCATCACCCGGTCCAATTGAGAGTCAAGCGTGTCAATGTCGGCCTGCAAGGCAGCTACCTCGTCCTCAAGTTCGCTCTCGCGTTTCTTGCTTCGCTCAAGGAGAGCATCCTTGTCTAAAGCGAGAACACGCTCCGCTTCCAACTCTTCCTCGACCTTGCGCTTCTCGGCCTCCAGCGACATCTTCAAGCTCTCCAACGCTTCGCGCTCCTCTTTTTCGCGTTCGGCACGTTCCTTGATCAACATCAGTTCAGCCTCTTTCTTCCTGAGCTCCTCGTCGTTCCTAGTCGCGGCCAACAGAGGGCGGACCTACGGGTAGCGATGAATGCAAATCCAAAACCCAATTGAAATGAAATACCTTCGTATAAAGCTGCCACCATGGCCACTCCCTCAGCTCACCGTACACCCGAGCGTTGCGCTGAATCGTCCGGATGGCTACAGCCCGGTTCAAGACCTTCTTCATCTGCCTCCTTGCTGTCCACATCCGCGCAACGGCCTGCAGGCGCGAGAAGATCTCAAACAAAAGGGCGTCTCTCCTTTCCTCCAACTCTGCCAATACACCCGACCTGAAGAAAATCTTGGACGTGCCGATCTTGAATATAGCGTCGTCCAATTCCAGCGCCTTGACCATACGGCGACATGCCTCGCGACCGTCCATGTACCCGCGAGGAATGATGCCCGGTGTAAGCACCTCATAGCGCTGCCGAAATTCGACGAATGGAAGCCTGTTAGGGTATCCCCGCCGCGCAATACGAATTCCCTCCAGCACACCATTACACCGAAGCTGATCCAATACGAGCGGGATATCCATGCGTCCGGGCTTCTTGTTAGAGTTCGGAACGATGCAACGAACGAAATGCGGTTGTGTCGCTTGGATCTGGGACATGAGACTGGAGAGCTGCTCCTTGTGTCGCTGGCCGACCGTGCGGAACGCGCCCTTCTTCATTGTGCGTTTCTTGGCTGCGTTGAGGAACGCACTACCACCACTTCCCTGCGAGGAAGACGTCGAAGTCGCCTCTGCATACTCGGCGAAGAGCGAAGCGACATATCGGTCGGACGATGCGGCCAACACGCGGGTAAGATTGTCGTTCAACGGGTCTTTATTCTTTTCGAGCCATCCGTCGGTCCGGTACTCGACATGAGCCGCGTAGTGGTGAACGATGAAACCCTGATCGAAGCGCGTGGGCTCGTACTTGGTCCGCCCCGGATGAGGATGCTCTTGATCCTGCCCTCCAGCCCACAAGCCATGCAGTTTGTTGGTGAACGTCAGGTCAGTCGCTCGCGGCATGATACATTCCTCGTCCAAGCAGCTCAAAATGCCAATAACATTTCCGCTCGCTTCAATCAAGTCGATTGTTGGCTGCAAGTCCAATCCGAAATTCACGTAATCCCACTTGATACCCTCTCTCGTGTACTCCTCCTGCTCCAAGACGAACATGTGGTGGTTGAAAAACTGCTGCAGCTTCTCGTTCGTATAGTTGATGAGCAATTGCTCGTACCCGTTGATATCGAAGATTTCGAAACCAGCAATATCGAGCACACCAATGAAGGTGGATTTCGATGACGGGCGATCGAGCGCGACATTGATTCGGTCGACGATTGCGCCGAAGGACTTCTCGTACAGCGTCTTGCAAAGCGAGCCAAGCTCCTCGAGCGCCTGCTTTTGTGTACGCGCCTGCGAGACCCATTCCCTGCCGGCAAGGGTGCGAGGACGGAGAACGGCTCGAGTGAATTCCGCAACGGGCAGGCCGAGAATATGACAGACTCGTTCGGCCTGAGACGGGTCGGGCATGACAGCATCGTCCGCTCTAGTGGAAGTAATAGCGATGTTGCCGATATGCAGGACAGCAGCGACAATTCTGAAAAGATCAAACTGTTCGGCTGTGGTAAAACCGACGGTATCGAGCGCACCCTTTCGGTAATATTGAGCTTTGTTTTCTGGTCGAACAGCTCACTCACCCTTAAGGCCGACCATTCCTGGTTATCGTCTACACCATCTACCTCGCGTCTACTCTTGTTCAGATATTCGTAATCTTCTACTCCCCCGCCGAGCAAGAGATTTTCTGAGGCGTGGATCAATATCCGAGTGTAGTTGAAAATATGAAACTGACCTTTCAAGACTCCGCCGCCTGCCATCAACTGGTAGAATACGTGGAAGCTACGCTCGGCCTCACTCCTGAAAACCACTCGGCTCTTCTCCAGCAGATACCAGTCGATATTCGCCCCAGCGATACTACCGTCGGGCGCGAAAGTGATGCGGACGAATTTTCCAAACCGACTGGAGTTGTTGTTTCGTTGCGTCTGCGCATTTCCGAACGCCTCCAGTATCGGGTTAGCCTGGAGGATTTGTCGCTCCAAGAGACCTAGCCGGCCTCTGGCCGTTAGAAGCTGACTTCCACTACTGCTGGAGGTTGAAGGAGAGATAACGTGGCCGCGGCGGAAAGAACTGCTTCGAGGGAGAGCGGCAGCAGTCGA
This sequence comes from Favolaschia claudopus, assembly GCA_037176885.1. Classification (NCBI taxonomy): domain Eukaryota; kingdom Fungi; phylum Basidiomycota; class Agaricomycetes; order Agaricales; family Mycenaceae; genus Favolaschia; species Favolaschia claudopus. The sequence goes on along the minus strand of JAWWNJ010000010.1, from coordinate 1,809,743 downwards.
AGATCCAATCGTAGGCGATCGAGAATGCGATGGGTGGACATCAGTGGCGATAGCGGCAAGGTACTGGATGACCTTCTTGGTGCTTTCTGTCTTGCCCGCACCAGATTCACCTCTGGAAAGAGATTTTGAATCAGCGCCAGAACAGTGAGATCTAGAGAGACGAGACACACGTTATAAGTATACTCTGATTTTCCCTTTCTTCGCCCATATTAACCCATGCCCTTTCCGCGACAGCAAAGATATGCGGAGGATTCTCGTGCCGTCGCTTGCCGCGGTACTGTTGAATGATAGCATCGGAATATAATGGTAGACTTTGGTATGGATTTATGGCGACTAGGAATAGGCCGGAATAGGTCTGCGATTGAGAATCTGAGCGTAGTTCCGGACAACAGCTCAATAACGAACATAGATAGCGCCTGAGCCAAACCGCAGGCGAAGATTATGGACGACACTTGCTTCGTTGAGGAATGTTAGATCCGCTATATCCTCGACTCGGTCAAACTTTGGGGGGTTCATTTTAGACAAAGCATTGAGGGGAACTGTTCGAAACTGGACATGGCCGTGAGCGCTGGTACACTGAACAGGACGACGCGACATACTTCGCCCCCGGCGGCCATAACAACCTCACCAAAGTCTCCGTCTTCCTTATTCACCCAGCCCGCGAGGTAGCCGTCCTTGTCGTCAAAAACCCAGACCCATTTCTTCTCATTGAACTCTGCCTGTTGAGCGGCCGCGCGTGCTGCCTCTGCACTCTCAGATGGGCGAGGAGCAGGCATTTGAAATGAACAGTAGCCCTGAGCTTGCGGGGCGGCAAAGCAGCGATATATGCAAGATGTACAGAGAGAGGCAAAGGCAGCGACCAGTCCACAGCAAGAACAAGGAGCGAAAGCGCGAGAATAACGAGTTGGGACAGCAAAGTTCGAGCCAAAGCCCTATACGCGCTAGTCACGGATTTGTTAAGGGGTCCCGTGGAGAAGCGACAAGATCACTGGCGGAGTCTGAAATTCACTCCATTTGGAAACCCTTCCAAATTGGGAAACTCTGCTAAATCAGGCAACTGCTCCGACTTTCGATACCTCTGAGCATCCTTGTAACCCTCTGTGCCTCAAAAATATGTTCGGGGTACTGTATGCGTGCGATGACCTGATCTTTTTTAGTTCTTAGCAGTTTTTAAAGGTCAAATCTTCCTTCATTGTGGGTGAAAACCTACTTATACTCGATTCATAAACTGTCGGCCAGAAGTTGTGCGGATATACTCGGAGGATTAACTTCTACCCTCATCGAACCCTCATACACGCAGTTCTAGCGGCGAACTTGACCACCGCGCTCAATGCGAATGCGCAACGCTTTCGGTGTGTGATGGCCGTCCTAGCGACTTTCCTATAACGGATGCCGTGATCAAGCCGAGCCATCAATTGACGCTTCTCAGCCGACCCCCCTCATACGTCCAAGACTTTATATACGTTTGAACGACTATCTTCAAAAAAGTTTACTATCGTGCCAAATAGGTCTGGATTTTCACAATGGGTCTGGATTTTCGATTTTTCTCCTCTCCCTTTGCACTTTGAATCTCCGGACCTTTCGGCATTTATTCTGGTACCAATTCCCTACAGGTAGAGCCACAAATCTTACGATTTCATGCAAGTCCAATGTCAGGAAACATTCGCCGTTTTCTCGAGGTTTTTGATCTGTGCTGTCAATCCATCAAAATCCCTTGATGAAAGCCCGTTTTTCTTACTACCTTCCTGTGGCCGTATCGCTACGAAACTTGTAGGATCTGTAGCCCAAAGGCATATAAACAGATTCCGAAAAGTCCGGAGGTCCAAATCGAAAAGGGAGAAGAGATAAATCGAAAATCCAGAGTCATTGTGCAAATCCGGCCCGATACTGATGGCGGTGGACGAAAATAAAAAAATAAAGAAAATAAAGAAACGCGAATAATACACGAGTTTCGGAGAATTTCGGCAACTCACTCGAGTTCGGACATCGGCGGGAAAGTGATCACCTCGGGGATGGCCGTCTGCGCGTCAATAGCAGATACTGAAATAAAGCGTTGTATATACTCCGTTCGTGCTCGAAACTCACAAAATAAAAGAATTGTCCTCAGTAGTAATAGTCTTTTGTTTTCAAGCACTCCCCTGAATTCTTGGGCTCAAGAGAAAGAGCAGCAGAGAAAGGTGGGATACTGACCGGACTTTCAAATCCCATCAATCTCTCACACACACGCCAACTCAGTGCCGCTTTGCGACGACTTTCCTCGCTCTTGCTTTCTCTTCTCTCGCTCGACGCTCGCTGCTGCAAATACAACCCTTGAACTATTGACAACTCAACATATCTCTATTGAGAATCAAACCCTTTGCTTGGATCTCTAGCCGGCCTCTAGTGTCAACAAACTTCGTGTCTCGTCGACTACGGTTTCCGATTCGATTGCCTATGGATGTCTTGGGATTGCGGGGCCCATCTAATTCGGAGTTTTGTCAGCACTGCAAATGAGGCTGGAAAGACCAACCTGGACACTAATAAGGAACTAAGGATGTGGTGAATAAGGTGTGTAGATTGTGCCGCGTGACCCACGTCAATCCCGCCCCTCCCTCTTCTGCCGACACCTCCGTCTGCAGCAACCGTCGCTGCTGGCGGCTCTTCTGCCCCCGCTGCTTTGGCCGCCACACCCGGTGCCGGCTTTGAAATCTATGCCAATGGTAGCGGCTCAAGCCTCTCAGTTGCACGCGCGGCAGCCTATCTCTGTTGTCGCCATCAGCGCCGATCTTTTCTATACACTAGCACACCAGCGACTTGTACGTAGTCAAGTTTAATAAATCATTCTCTTTGCCCAAATACCTCGCTTGCCCAATAATCAGCAAAGCCGAACTCGCTGAATTACAATCCTACTACACATCCAACAAAAAAACAGCAACGGTCAATCCCATCTCGCTTGCTGACAAACTACATTCGGGGTTTTAGAATTGCGGCCGCGGCATCCCTTTTCGCCGCAATCCCTGCACGCATTCCGACAGTATCTAACCTCCTTCGCTCCCGAACACCCGCCTGCACCGTCGACCTTGGGACTCAATCGGCCGCATTTACGGCAAGAACGCGACTGGCGAGGTCTTTTGGTGGGGGGCATCGCCTCCGTGTTTTCAATGATTGAGTCGACCCGACGCTTGGCCAGATGCCGCAATGCCTCGCGTTGTCCAGTGGCTGCAGCTGACGGTGCGCTGGCGCTGGAACTTGCGGCAAACTCCGTGGCTGCAATCGTCGCCGCAGAAGATGTTCCACTCGTCAGTCCGGTGTGGGATATCAATGTCGTAGTGTTTGGAAGGGGCAGGGTCTCGGGCAAATCCAGGGTGCCGGTGGGAGCGTGGTGTACTTGCATTGCAGCTTGGGGAACTGAGGGCACCTGTTTCATGCGCTCGGGATGATGGATCTGCTGCAAAATTGGCTTGCGAGCCTCAGCAGTTGTGGCGCGAGTCTGTATAATGTTAGATAGCTTCTTCCAGTCTCCGTTGTAATAAGCTTTGAGGTGCTCAGTCAACTAGAAAAATTATAGCGTCATTCAAGTGTTGTGAGTAGGATCGATAGCAAAACTTACCTTGTAAAATATATCTTTGCTTGTATCGGCTCGAGCATTCCAAGCTCGTAAGAATTTATTCACGGCTGCGTCAGAAGCAAAACCGATAGCGGCCATGAGGACCTTGAATAGATCTCTTTCGGCATCATTGGAGATACCAAGAACGGCCTTTCGGGTGCCTTGTAACGATGCAAGATGGCGATGTGGCTGTTTAGGATCAAGAGAGGGTTCGAAGAGAGCCATTCCAGACTTGATGCGAACATCTTCAGGAATAGGAAGAACACCAGAGACCTCGTTTGTCGGCTGGTAGAAATTTCCGTTGACCCAGCCGGGATTCGTCGACGGCGAGGTCAGGATATCTTCGAGGGAGATGGTAAGTTCTTGAATCTCGTTAGTTATCCAGATGCTGTAGTGCCCGCCGTATCGTTTGCCGGTTGTATTGAAAGTTCCGACCTATAATGGCAGGATGAGTCAGTCAAAATGCAACTCGAGAACAAACACAATTCGGTGATTGCACGCACAAGCAAATTATGCCGTAGAATGAAATCCTTCAAGCATGCGTTACTATGTCGGATAGATACACCAGAAGTAGGCATGCGAGAGCGAAGGTGACTGTGAACTCCACCCTCCGTGGCATTTGTCCCTCTTCGGCAATGGTAGACTGGCAGCTTCGTGGTGAAATCAGTGCCGATTGCGACGTATAGAGGAATACCGGGTGGGTCAGATATGTAACCGCGCCGTATGAGATCGAGTATGTTCTTGGCCACTGCCCAAGCTGCCGCGTTGAACAGAGGTAAACCGGTTGTGGCGTCTTTCAGAGGACCGAATACACGAAAGACTTCGGCAACCAATGGATAGAGTTCCTCGGGCGGCGGAATGACACGCTTGCAGATGCGCCAGAGCCAGCGACCTGATTTCCGGACCATGTTTTCCCAGCTGCGAGGCGGATTTTGCTTCTGGCCCCAAGCAACAATCTTGGCCTTGTCGCTCTGATCAGGGATGAATATGGCATCGCGAAGAGCCCTGGCAAATTCAACGCGTAGTCCATGGAGAACCGAGATGTAGAACATGTCAAAGACATGCCAAGCATCTTTCAAAACTCGACTGCGGATGTAAGCGTTCCAGATCTGCCAACAAATGACCTCCCCGAGAATAATCTCGCCTTGCTTTTCGCTCTCGGGATCTCGCGCAAAACTTTGGAGATTGAGGGGCGTCTCCGAGTCGCTGGTCTGCTGAGCATCCAATTCACGAAGGATAAGTGTCCCAATTCCTTCGCTAGACCCGTTCAAATCATTGGACTCGGAATCGGCGGGCAGCTCGGAAATAGTAGATGCTGGAAGTTGTTTTGGTGGAGGCAGAGGCTCAGCGACAGGAAGCTGGGGAAGATTCGAAGCGGGGGACAGGCGTAAATGATTACGGCGGCACGGGATATCATACGGAGTGGGTCCAAAGTCCCCCAGCGATTGGCGCTGTTGCCCAAACTTGATAATTGCGCCAGGGATGAGTGTTTCGGTAACAGTAACCAAACATTGTGTTTTGGTGAGTGTCGACCGCTCTGAATATCGACCTTCGAGTGCTTTTACAACACCACGGGCGATGACGCGTGAGCGATCGTCGTTCAGAACTAGAACCGAAGTACCCAGAGGGATTGGATCAGGTAGAGGCGTGGGGAGGGGAATTTGAATCAGGGTGGTGTAGATACAAAGACATGCATAGACGTCAAGCGCCGCATATCGAATTTGCGTGTCTGACAGCGACTCGCAATCCCAGGCGCTACTAACCCGCTCCGAAACGTTTTTGTTAAGACGCTTTCCGAGTATTTTCGCGCAGAGATCAACGAGCGCAATTTTAGCGGATGGGATGATCAGGCGCTCTTTAGCAAGATGCGCTAAATCAACTGCACCCACGAATGGCTCGACAGAATTGCAGGTTTGCTGTAGATACTTGAGATCTGCGCTGACAGCACGGCCGACTTTCAGGATACGTGGATTGGTGAGAACCTGTTTGAGGACAGGCGAAATCCGGCCGCCGGCAAGCATTTGACCAATCTTGATATGTGTGCAGTCAGTAACACCGGAACTGGAAAGTAAAATGGGAGACCAACCTGAAGGATATAAATTTGGTCCTTATATGCGATTTGCAGAATTGCGGTTGCGCCTCGTCCCGTAACATAGCCACGGTTTGAAGTCTCGACATTCCACTCCGAGTCCACAAAAATGACAAGCGAGTTGTCGGTTGCGGTCTCGTCTGGAAGATCATGGATAATACTACGCATCACCTCATCTATCCGATGAACATCATCCGTAACCTGAACATGAACATCTGCAGGGACAGCGAGAACGTCCAGATGAGCATACTTCTCAACGGCAACAACCGCATCACAGAGAGAAGGGAAGCAACGCTCAAGGAAGTCCTTGTCGGACATATTATCCGTGTAGAAAATCGCGGGTTGGTCGTGTCCGTAGCGCACCAAAGACTCGCGCATGCGATGGAGCGCAAGCTCGAACTGCGAATGAGATTTCGTCGCAACCAGATTGCAGACTCGTATTTCGCCGTTTTCGTTGGTTACAGTCAGAAGCGCAACAAAGACTTGCTCTCCATTGACTTTGGCGATATGTTTTGCGAGCTGTGAAGAGTGAGATTGTTATGTATGCATTAGAAAGTAATAATCAAACGAACCTTGAAGCTGTGATCTATGGCGTTAATATAGCCAGAGAGAAGCGACATTGCTTGGTCAAAATCATGAGCATGGCGCTCAATGAAATTGTCGAACAAATCCCGTAACCACTGCGAGCTCGGAACAAACCCGTGATACCCTTCCGTCGACTTGTCGTCAAAAGGACGGAAACTCTGGAATTTTTTCCCAAGCCAATTATGTACCAATTTTCCGTGCGCGAGTGTAGAGAGATAAGAGAGCTGGAGTTTGTCGTATGTTTCGATATGGCGAACACGAAGTGCGTCCGCAAATTGTTTCGAACCCATCCCGCTCTGGAAGCAGGAGCGCATGAACATGAATACGCTCTCTGAAATTCCACTACGGTAGGTGAGAATGGCGGGGAATGAATTGGCAAGAGACCGAGGAAGTTTTTGCAGGATGCGAGAATCCCAACTGCGGTACGTGATGGTGTTCAATTTAGACTCGGGATGGACGCAGCAGGGACAGCGATATCGATAGCCAATGAGGTAGAATGTGCGGTCAAGATCTACGCAGCGGCGGGGGCGGTCGATGCATGCATGGCGATAGAGCCGTGTTTGACATTTGGGACATGGAATGGGGACTAGCGCTGCCGGGTCCCACAAGAAAAATTGAGCGTGGAATAAATATTCGGGAGCGAGAGTGCCGCTGTCGATGGCGGCAGAAGTGATTGAGAAGTAGGGATCTTCGCGCGGAAACCAGAATGTCTTCTGGTCGCGATAGAGAGGTGGGAGACCGTCATCCTTGCGATCATTTGACTCTTTCACTCGTTTTTGAAATTGCTGCTGTAGCCAGCGAGGAAGCGGGCAGGCAGTTCGGCGTGGGTTACGTGTTGCGAGCGGAGGATTGGCTGGGTCGGGCTCATCACCGTCATTGTCTCCATCTTCATCATCTTCGCCACCTCCGCCGTCATTGATAAAATTTCCATAATCACTCGAGTCTTCTTCTTCCGGAGAAAGAACAACATTCGAAGTCGACTCCGAGGTATTTGAGATCAATGAAATTGAAGCAGACGGCACAGAAGTATTGCTGGCAAGTGTTGCTGGTTCGGAGGTAGGAGTCGGATTGGAGGATGGGAGAAATATGGGTTGCAAATTAAGAGGATTATGTGTATTAACATTGTCTGTATTTCGTGAACGAATTACAGCCGGAAGACCTGGAACGGTCTGAAAGTTATGGTAAGTTCAAGTTGGGCAGTGAATGTGTATGAATTCCGCACCCGCCGGCCAAGAGCAACTGAGACTGGTTGCGGTGCTGGCTGTTTCCGAGGACGTCCAATTGGACGCTTGGCTACGGGTTCTTCAACTGGGACACCCGCGGCCAAAGATGCGGCGCGCTGTTTCTGTAGATATCCCGTTCCGGGAGGGCGGCCCCGAGGCTTTGGCGGCTCGGCTGGGTCGACAGATTTTGCTCGTGAAATCTTGTTCCGAGAGCCCTTGGGTCTTCCAAGCCCACGCTTCACAGCTGCTGGGATCAGGCTAGAGTTACTGAGTCGGAGGACGAAGTTTGTTAGCAGGATAACAAGCGCGAAGAGACAAGGACACACCGAGAAGATAAATCCAAGTTTTCTTCAGTAATATCTCTTTCATTTGTCCGCCCTCGCACAACTTCCGACTCCTCCCTGGTTTGGTTTGCTTGGTTGAGATTAAACGATGTTACAGTATTCATTAACCACTTTCACGGCGTACGCGTCGTGCGACGCGACGTGACGGCAGAGAACGATTATGAGAAGAAGAGTGTCGAAACGGGAAGGAGAAGAGATCCGATGATCTCACGTGCGACAGCGGACCAGCGGGCCGCAATTCAAACTCCGCTCAATATCAGTATCAGTATCTGACCACCGCCATGAGTATCCGGCCGCAAATCCAGACCTATTTGGCAGGATAGTATAAAGTCTTGTTTACGAGACTATATACGCGCGTAGTCTTGTTGTGCCCTGTTTCAACTGACGCGTCACGTCACGGCGTCACGCTTGGCTTCTGCTCCCCACCAACTCGAGGTTTTCCAAAATCTCGCTTTCTTCTTCGTTTCTGCATCGAAACCAGTTGCGGTCCATGAACTATCAGTGCAGTAACCTTGGCTCATATTCTCATGAAGTTGTCTGGTTCGACCAAGCAGTCGTAGTCTGTCGGGTTTTGGGGGACAGAACGAACGAGTACATTGAGAAGGACCACCTAGACTGTGTCGCCGTTTGCACGGCTACTAAGAACAACCTCGAGTGGATTGTCTCGAGCCAGTCTGTTGACGTGGATGTGCACTCAGTGCTGCATTTCATAACCTTGATACCGCACAGCGTGCGGGCTCAAGTCGACGAGCCAACGCAAGATAATCTGCGCGCTGCGGGTATGGTAAAGACGGTATCAACGGACAACAATGGTGATGTACAGGAGACTTTGTTGTTGCACAGTATACCGTCGCAAAAAATAGAAGAGGAAGGAATTGAGAAATCAGTGTGTATTCCGAAGTCACCATTCGAGCTTCAGCGTGGATCGGAAAACCTTGTTCCGCGCAAACGAAACAATACCCAAGGATTGCCGTTCACCGCAGCACCGTAAGGGGGTGGTGGCGCCGCAGGAGCAACATTGTAGGCCTGCTCGAAATTCCCATGGCCCGCAGCTGCAAATTGACAATGTTTAGATGAACAAAAGGAGACAGCTGAGAAACCTACGTCTGAAACCGCCTTCCGCAACGCGTTCCTCAGCCCTGATTTTACGGTAAACGAGCCAGAAGCGTGCTATTCACAACACGTCGTCAGTCTAGTAACCAATGATTACCGAGAACGAAGGCCAACGATGTGTCCAGGAAGAAATCCGAGGCTTTTCTTGTAAGCAAGTCACTAGAAACTGCTCGGTAATCTTCAATACTTGCAACGAGAGACAGCGGTTGATGAATAGGGTAGCTCCGCAACCACAGATCAGATTCGGAGACTCCTGGTCAATAACGCTCGACGTACGAGCTGCATAATCTCGCTGCTCCTCATCGCGGTCGAGTTCTGCCCGTTATCTGAGGTGCTTCACTATCGCTCTTTCGCACCGGCTATGATCCTTCTCAGGCTGCGCTTTCCCTCGTACCATTCGCCCGCTCTAAATGCATCGGTTTCTAGGCCGAACAACTCATGAGACATCGTGTGACTGGACGACAAATTTCCCGCAGAATATGTTGCTGCTCATCCTATGACTGTCTCCGCACTTTCTCAACTTCTCCACTTGAACCACGCGTTGCAGGAACGACGTAGTCTTTCTGTCCCTCTGAAGTGACGTCGACGACCACTTCACTTCTGCCCGAGACTCTGGCGCTCTGCTCGTTTTCTCGGAATTCATGCATGAACGATCAGACTGATGCCAATGACGTCTGCACTTGGAACAACAGGTTTCCTATTCTGGACTTTCTCCGCCGCGCTCTTTGGCCGCTCAAGATTGTTTGAGTGAGTTTAGTTTGTCCCCGAGTACCTTTGATCTCGAATAATTTTCAGACGCGAGATTGCTGGTTTTCATTCGAGACTATAGAAATTGGTCTTTACGGAATCCAACAACCCAAGGCTGTTGCACGCACTTTCAGAACCTCTTAATTTAGCTCTTGTTGCTGTTGTCCTTCCGACCGACATTTCATCTTATTCTCTTGTCCAACAGCTCCACCGCTCCACCTTGAAATTGCAACATATCGCCTCGGTCTTCCTATGCGAATTCCCAGAATATCTTCTCCAAAACATTATAAAAGACCCTCCTCCCCCTCCTCAATCCTCATTCAAGCGCATTCCTCTGCAGTTGAAACCTACACAAATATGTTCCCCAAGCTCTCCATCGTCGTCGCCTCAGTGCTCATTGTACGCACCCACTTACCCTCCGCCTGCCCGACTGACCTACGTAATTACAGACCCTTGCTGCCGCCATCCCAAACAGCCCCCCTCCCCCGGTCACCACCCCCAGCTCGCCCCAATGCTGCGACAGCGTCGTGCCCTCCACCAGCGCCGCCGCTAGCGCCGTAGCCGCCCTCGTCGGGCTTGACCTCACTGGCCTCAATGTCCCCGTCGGGTTGAGCTGCAGCCCCATCACTGTCGTCGGAAACAACTGGTAGGCAGGTTGTTCTTCCGTCTGTGTCGTTTCTCATATTCTCAACTAGCGGGTCCACCACCGTCACCTGCGATGCACCCGACAAAGAATGGGGTATGCTTCCAATCAACACCCTTCAGAATATCATATTGACATTCTGATTGCAGGTGGCCTCATTGCCATTAACTGCATCCCCATCACCGCCTGAGCAGTTGACCTCTTGTCTCGTCGTCTCTAATTGCTGAACATTGATGTTTCTTTCGCTATTGTTGTACTTTGATGTCTTCTTCTCTTCGACGCTGTCTCGTGTTAAATGTCGCGACGAATACACGTTTTTTGTTTGTTTTGCGTTTATATCGACCTGACCCCCATGCGCAAGCTGTGACCATTTTGCATGCTCCGATACCGCACAGTACAAAACCCCTTCCATGACCCCGACACCTTCTCACTGGCATTGCCCTGCTAGCGGTCTTCATTGTCGGGCAATATCTGGAGCTGATTCAGATTCGCAAACCCGCTGTCCGCCGTACCGCATGACAACCTCTCTGGAATCAAGGAAGCTGTATTTTGGAGCGGCCTGATACTCTGATCGTTGACTGTCTTTCAGTTGACTCGAAAAAAGTCTCGATGTGAGGGGCGGGCACCTTCACCGTTTCCAGTGCGGTAGTCGGAAGACGGCCGTCGATAGCTGGACATGGACATCTTAATTCTAAGACTGGGGCAAGTCATATTGCCCAACAGCCGAAGGAGGAAAGAAATCTTGCAATTGAATGCGAAGGCTGCCGTCGCAGATATCAATTATACTCTAATGACAAAGACAAAAGGTGTTTACTATCAGTAATTGTAAGTTCTACAGCGTCTATTTAATTTGTTTTGCGTCGTCACAAGAAAAACATGCAATAAGAGAGAAAGAAAGCTACACGCCTATTGCATACGCCCCAACACGCGCGGCTGCGAGACGTCGGCCATGTTGATGAAGATGTCGTCGGCGGGGTGGCGGTAAAGCGGGGCGCGTAGGCGCTTCTGGTCGAGGTGGTGGCCAATAAAACCAATGCTGCGACCAAGAACGAACAACCCGTTCAGTGTGCCGATCTGGGAAAGTATAATTAGTGGAAGGTCAGGCTGCTGGCTCAAACGGGACTTACCTTGATGTATTCGTCGGCCTCGTCGGGGGTGAAAGCACCGCTGTCCCGTAGCAGGTCAACGAAGCAAACGGCGATGCAGCCATCGACGTTCAGGATGAGCTGGTTGGTTACAGGTAAATCAACCAATGAAGACGAGATGAAAAAGAAGACGTACGGTGTCCTTCTTCGCCGTGGTAACTTTCTCGACCGCGAGCGCGTAGTCGAGCAAGCTGTGACTCGGGAAGTTCTTGCGCACATACTCTTTCACAAGCTCCACACGCAAATCAGGGTTGTTGACGCTCTTGATCTTGTGCCCGATTCCGCTGACTGCATATAAAGTTAGATACACAGTTCATGGAAGAGAGTAGCTAAGAACGCACTGAGCTTGTTGGCCTTGCGCGAGTTATCAACGAATTCGCGGGGCGTGAGGCCCGTATCACGGGCCTGCGAGAACATAGACGCGGCTTCATCGAGCGCACCACCGAAGCGGCTGCCGATAGTCAGCAGACCCGACGCGAGAGAAGAGATCAGGTCTTTGCCAGCACGGGATGCGACGATGGTGTTCATCGCACTAATAGGTATTAGAAAGAGGTGGCTTGGAAAGGCCGAAAACATACCCAGAAACGGCTGGACCATGGTCTGCCGTCAGCATGAGGACCATCTCAATGAATTTGGTCGCCCATGAAGGCAGGCCTGCAACAAGAATGAGCGACAAACCCGCAGGCAAGACAAGTTGAAGACGTACGGCGCTTGAACCACAAAAGACTGACGACGCCACCCAGACCAATGTCCTCCTTGAAGACGTCGGAGATGCGCATGCCAGCGTAGAGCAGCTCCTGCCCTCGCTCGTCACTGATGGTCGAAATGAAGGCGGCAGGCTTGCGAATAAGTCCGAGTTCCTGATGCGCACAACCATCAGCACACAAGGTAGCAAAAAGTAAAGACAGCAACGAACCTGCGCCCACTTGTAGTCCATCGGGATGACAGGCGGGTCCATCTCATTCTTGGGAACAATGACACCCTTCTTAACCAGGCTCTCGTAGGTCTCCTTCAGCGCGCGCGGCAGCTCCTCGAAAGTCTCGGGCACAACGAAGCCCGCCGCCCGCATGGCCTTGTTCTTCGCGTCGGCCGTCTCCATCTCAGAGTCCGCCATACTCCCTGCGTGCCCGAACTGCACCTCTGTATCGAACATCTTTGCGCAGGTTCCAATCGCCCAGGCCACGATCGGTTTCGTGATGCGTCCTTGCTTAACAGCCTCAATAACGCGGTACTCCTCCACACCTCCGACCTCGCCAAGAAGAACGAGCATCTTGCACTGCGGGTCCGCCTCATACCGCAGCAGATGGTCGATGAACGTCGAACCGGGGTAGCGGTCACCGCCGATCGCAATACCCTCGTAGGTGCCGTTGGTCACGAGCGATAGGATGTTGTTGAGCTCGTTCGACATGCCTCCCGACTTGGAGACATATCCAACGCTGCCCGCGCGGTAAAGTTTAGACGCGATAATGTTGTCCATCATACCACCACTGTTCCCAATACGGAAGCAGCCAGGCTTAATCCCACCGACCGTTGCCGGGCCAATGACCAGCACACCTGCCTCCTTTGCGCGCCAGAGGAGCTCACGGGCATGGCGCTCGGGTACCCCCTCAGCGATGATAGCGATGCTGCGGATTTGGGACGAGAACTTGAGGATGTCGAGAGTGCTGGAGTAAACACTGCGGCTGCTAGCAAAGTTGACAACGACGTCGGTGTCGGGGTGCTTGGCAACAGCCTCGTCGACGCTGGTGTACACGGGAAGGAGAGTCTCCTTCGTGCCCCAGTAGAATTTCTGGATGTGGTGGCCACCGAAGGGGTAGATCATCGCAGCAACGCTCGGTGCCTTGCGACCGCAGGAGTAGTCAAAGTCCAGCATGCCCTGAATCGCACGCGGCTGCAGGCCATACACGAAACTGCGAGTGTTGTCGTCGAAGGGACGATACGCTGGGCGCGAGCCCGAGGCGGAGGACGAGGTGTCGAAGTGGACAATCTGGTCATCGGGTTGTGTCCGCGAGCCTGATGGGTGAATGGTACCGACGGTGGGGGCAGCAGTGCTGTCGTGCACGTCAACCGCAGCGGCGGCGGGAGTGGTTGTACCGGTGCCCGGCGCGGTGGTCGGGGCAACCTTTTTAGAAAGGTCGATGCCGAGGGCGATGGGAACGATGTCAGTGATGTGAGTGTCGGGGCCGTAGACCTTGATAGGAACACCGAGACTCTCCCCTAGCAGGCTACCGAAGGAGTCAGTAAGGCCGAAAGACACATAAGAAAGACGAACCGCATGGCGCGGAGACCCTCCTGGTAGTTCGGGCCACCACGACGAACGTAAATTTTGACGTTGTGGGTAATCAAGCCGGACTTGGCCTCCTTGAGGGCACGAATGATACCTGACTGCGACTCAGTTGCGACAAACACGAGAATGGAAAGAGCGTACCCTTGAAGGTTGCAGCAACGTTGGTGAAGTTGGCAATACCACCCCCGATGATGAGGATTTTGCCGTCAGGATGAGGGGTTCCGCGAGTAATCAAATCAACTGCAACAAAGTGTTAGTAGGAATCAGAGAGCAGATTTTTCAGCACTGTATACTTACTGACAGTTCGCGCGTACTCATAGGTCTGTCCCTCTGTGGGTGCACCACTGTACTCTCCGTAGTTGGCGAGCTCACCGGCAAACCCATGAGCAGCAATCGCGTCAGAATATACAACACTGGCTACAAAGGGAATGAGAAACAAGATTTCAGATAGTTGGAAAACAATTCACCTCCGCCTCCCGCAACCATCGTCCAGACACGACCCTTCGGATTGAGAACAGTAAGTTTGAGCGACGCGCCAGTGGACGCGTCAAGCTTTTGGATGTACGCTTCCTCGGTCGTCAGCTGACGGCCAAAAGGAGCGGGGAAAACCATTGGCGGGCCGCGATCAGTCTGTACACCAGCCTTTTTGGGAGCGGCAGCGGCGGCGCCGAAAGATTCTTCGTAGAGACCAAGGTCGCGAGCGACGGCCCCACATGGGCCCGCAGATACTCTCGGCGGTCTGATCGATCTTCGCAGCCATGTCAAGGAAGTGAATCTCGCCGCCCTCGAAGCATACGAGGGGGTTGATCTCGAGATAGGTGAAGTGGAGGGTGAACGTAGACGGCGTAGAGGCGCAGGATGAAGTCAGTGAGAGCATCCTTGCTGGCCTGCGGGAACGGCAGAGAGAAGGGTGGATTTGATGGTGTCGCGAGAGGGGAATGAGCCTCCGGCGGACAAGACGGATACGGGGAGCTCGAGGCGCAGTGCTTGGCGTCCACATCACCGATATCTACACCTCCTTCGTGGGTGAAGAGGATGGCGTTCGCCTTCACGGCCAGAGTTGATGCAGATATAATATCAGTGTTCGAGGGGTGGGGCAAGAACGGCTCTACGATGAAAGTGGTAAGAGTGCCTGTTGTGTGCTCGACCTGAACAAACGGGTGAGATAATGCACGAAAACGAAAGTCGAAAAACATCTAAAAATATATTCTATCCTAAATTGGTAGCTTTGCCGCGGCGACGCGCCTTCGTCGTAGATAGCGGCGCTAAGAGTTGCAGCCGTGCTGTAGAGTACTACGAGAGCACAGAGTCGTTCGACGGGAAGGCTGTAGCACGCAATCTGCCCATATTGCGCGCCACCTTGTTCTCCGGGCACAAACCTCACCGTCCATAGCGGAAAAAACGAAAGACAATTCTGAAAGAACATACCTTAACTGGTTTTCCGGCGCGCTCCTTAATCCAAGACTTGACACCCTCTGCACCATCCCATGTTTGTTGAGGGCGAGTAAACCAGCCTTGTCCGCGACGCTTGATGAGCATGTCGGGCTTCCCGACAAGTTGTGTGCTCGTGGGGTCGATCCATCGCGGCGCAACGAGGTACTTGTCTACAATCTCAAGTCAGTTTACTTGTAAACATACATAGAAGGAAGAAAAGCTACCCGACGCATCGTCCTCCGACCAGGCTAACTGAGCAACCCTGGGTTTCGGAAACTTGAAGTCTTTGCTGACGGCTGGGTAAGAAGCACAAGGAGGAGGTGCTTGAGGGAGCCAGTGGGCAAGCAAAAGCTTCGCGTCGTACTCGCGGATTGGTTTGGAGGCCATGGTGGAATGAAAGAAAGAGTGAAGAAAGTAACCTAAAGTAGCGCGTCTCAAATTTTTATTGTTGTGTCCCCAAAGTTCCCACGCATTCATCGCCTAGTTCCCGGTCGTACGAGTCTTCTTGTTTTCCTTCCATCACCTCATTTCTCGCCTCACACCATTCGTCCCATCATTCACCCGATCCTCATGGCCTACACGCTTTGAGACCCCTCAATTTTTTTCACACTATTTCTTTGCTTTTTTGAAGTCATATCGGGCACACAAGTGGGTCGTTTGGATATCCCGCATCAGGCTGTGCCAGTGAAATCTGAGGTCAAACCGACGACGGAGACAAAAATCAATCCCTTATCACCCCACATCCGCTATGCACGCGGGTTGACGTTAAATACGCGGGTTTCTTCCCTGAATGTTTCTGGCAGGCAAGACGAATGACACGATGCAGTCAACAGAAATCTGGGGCCACACATGTCAATTCGGGAACCTCAGGACGCGAGCGGGCGACGAAATCGGTTTATATGAATAAATCGGCTCACTCTCGTGTTCATTGGCCGCTGTTGCGCACACGGGAAACCAGGAACCAGGTACTTACTCAAGATATCGATGACCCACGATTCCGTCCGAGTCGCCGTTTATGTACAGTCTCCAAATTTGTGCATCTACTAACTCTTCCTGTTTTACGAGAGTTTAAGCGGAACGTTCGTTCTGACTCTCTGGTCCAATCAGTCTTCAACATTTTCCCTTTTCTACAGCCGAATCTGAGCACAAGTCAATTACCGCTGTCGTCGTGTCTACACTGCTCCATATCATGATGTGCGATCCTCATGCAAAGTGAGATAAACCTGCACAAATCCCTCGTTGTAAAAAAGGCTTGCTGACGCCTAATATCAGGCCCAGTGTCTGAATCCTTCCATACCTTCATGCAAGTGAGAATTGCTCGTTGATCGAAATGATCTGAATCTTTACCTGACAACGACAATGTGTAAGTCAACCTGCAAGCAGCGCAGCGGGATTGCAGTATAGAGATGAAGTGAGAAGATAGACTGCGTCGATGGCGCAAATGCCCAGCTCGCAAGTCTGATAGGAGGACTGAAACGAAATGAAGAATAGAATTCTGCGTTATACTCCAGTCTTCAGTATACAAAGTGATTCAGTTCAACATGCACGAAGGTAGAGAACCTCGAGGCTAGTTCAGGCGCGGTGCACGACTAGAGGACGACGGTGAGGAAGAGAGAGAGAGAAATACTTATAGAAGTAAACTGAAGAACGAAATACAAGATCTCAAGTCAGACCATAAATTAGAAAACGACCCTCAGACGGTAAAGTCAAGCACTGTTGATCTCCCTTTGAATTCAAGTAAGTTCAGCAGAGCACATTAAATTAGAAGAGACAGTAATATGCGGTGGTGTACCTAAGTCTCAGTTCTTTTGTACGCTACATGTATCCCAACCTCCTGTGACCTATTTTCACTGACATGGATGAATTCGCTGAAATTGCCGCTCGGCGGCGGCCTCTCGGAGCGTCCAACATACCTCAATCAGCATCCTTACGATTTACATATATGTTCAGCTGCATAAACGAACTATCACAGTCAACAGGGCCATCGCTATGTAGAAAAAACTATGATTGAGGGAAAAAACAAGAATCAACGCCTTCCTATTCCGGACTTGGGCGTTGAGTTGTCAAAAGGTATTTGCGAGTGTTTGCGCTCGGCTTGTTCTTGAACCGCAATCATTTGCTTTCCCTCCTATGTGATATCTTGGCGACACTCAACTCAACCCGGTCGTTGTGCTGGGCTGGCGGAAATCCGTACCGGCTTTCGGCTCGAAAATAGCTCCTCTGAAGGTCACTTTAGCGAAGATTGGCTGAGAGCGATTGATATCATTGTTCGAATCTGATTGAACTTGGGATCTGCGGCGCGTTCGCTTGAAGAAACGCTGGCCGCTATCTCGCTATTTTGAATTTTCGCAAACCCTCCCTGGATTGATTGGCAACGGTTGAACGACCTTGGTTATCTTGGGGTATCGGCCTGGCGTCAAGTTCTCCATTATCCTGCGAGCTAGCCTGCATTCATTCTTGGCAGTGGTTTGAGTCTTCTTTGGTAGAATTCAAATTTCTTCTTTCCTGAACTTGGTGGACCGTTGGGGAATGAATTTCTGTACCTAGGTGGCGCAAACCGTTATGCACGCGGCGTTGCTGATGAGCTCGCTCGTGCGTATTTTCTGTCGTGACCAGCTATAGCACCGTTCGAGACTCGCGGTTTCAAACAAATCGTTCTGTTTTCGTTTTTGCACGCGCTCTGTTACAGGAAGATGGTTGACATGATCAGCGAATGTGTAGCCTAAGCCGACTAGGACTGCCGCACAACTCCAACAGACAAGCTGGGTTGAGCCACATGCCAATGGTGGGTGAGTCGATGGAAAGTTGAGGTTGTTCATTATCGCTGGTGAATTTTTTTTACGGCGCCTCTTCCCTCCTTCCAACCAAACTCAATACAGCAAGCTTAATTGCAACTGATGAACACATCTCATCATCCCTTTTCCGAAACAACACCTGCACTTCCTTCCTTCCTTCCTTCCCTTTTTCCCCGTTCTTTCCTGCACCGCCTCAACACCCCACGCAAGGTACAAAAATCAACTCACCACCCCCCCAGCCAATCACCCTTATCGCCCCTGCTCTCCGACTCATCCATCAGCTGTGCAAAACATGTCAAGAGGTGATTCGTTATCTCTGCGTCTGCCTCTCGGCACGCGGGGTCCCCTCCGCGTCGACGTATCCCAAATTGGGAAAACAGATACCGCAATTGTGATGAGTTGGCTTGAGTAGTATGGACGGGACCTCGCGGTTGAGCACGCTGGTGGACGGAGAGTTGGGGCATCATTTTTTTTTCTCCCGTGGTTGATTTTATTTTGATATTTTCTAGCGTTCACTTCGATATGTACGACGTTAAGTTGAATACTGACCAGGTCCTCGCTGTTGATTTCAGAGAAGATTTACATTGGGAAATCTTCACCCTAGCTCTTTCCCGGCATTCACTACCGCCGCCGCGCGGACGGTATGTACTATGCGCACTTCGGCAGGCTTGGAGAATGCGCAGCACGAGTTCGTGGGGAGGATTGCGGACACAGACACGAGGGATCAGGAGAATGTATGTAGGAAAACGGTTCGTGAGAGGGCTATTTGGGTGAACTTTGGATTCGAGGAATTGAAGGACGAGAGCGATAGCTTGGTTTGGGAAATCATTGTGAAAGGAGAGCAGGTAGTCGCATCCGCTAATGATTCTGGAGTAGCACAGACACTACACAGACGATGCGTATGGACCATGCGCTTTCATTTGAACTTACCGAGTTGCGGAGGCTTTAGAAGGGCAGGGTCTGCCGCAAAACGCGCGTCGTATGTAGCTCTTGCGTCGAGATGAATGTCGCGGGACGGCTTCCCTGAAGGTGCTCACAAGACCAGATATGCGCCGGGAGTGGGCGATAATCGGGTTGCCGTTGGGCAGTACAAGTTTATCATCTCCGAGTCAGACCGTGACTGTTGTTGACAGACTTGTTGACCCCCGATTGTCGAGATTGTAGGGGCAAAGGCAGAAACAAATGGCAGGGAAATGGTCAATCGTGGTGAGCATTGCCGTCGACGACAAAGCGAAGCAACGCGATGACCATTGAGCGTAAAAACAGGCAGAGCGTGACATCATAGCTGTGACGTCGAGTGTGACACCCGAGAGTACCCGGACTGCCGAGTGGATTCGTGTTTTTCTTGTGGACCTGGTTGACTATAATTTTGCGGGGAGCTGTGGGGTCGCGCATTTAATCCTCGATGCTGCCCAAGGTCGCGACGACGTTGCTACACTCGACGAGCCGCGCTGCCGCCGCCGTCCAGTCGCAGTCCCACACTCTCAGAAACGTCTGGACATCGTCTGGAGCATCCTCCTCGGGCAACGCTGGTCTTGCTCCCTGGCACCCGTCCACCAGCAACGGCGGAGGCAGCAATGGGCCCAGTTCTGGTGGTCAAAAGTATACTGGCAGCAGATACACTTCCTACAATGCTGCGGGACGCGCCGTAACTCAGGCCCACACGACCACCCTCAACGAGCTCGGCCAGACAGACGACCCAGAACTTGAAGACCCACCACGCCGCGTCCATCTTGCTCGTCCTCGCAGTCACAGCTTATCCTCCCCTGCGTCCGCTGCGACTGCCCCCTCCGTCCCCCACACCGAGCTCGGCGTCCTCAAGACCGTCCAGCTTCATGCCCGCTCAAGACACGCATTTAGCTCTCTTGCTGCTCATGTCCCCGTAGACGCGCCGCCGCCCCCGTTATTGCTCCGCCGGAACTCCACTTCCAGCGTGTCTTCCGTTGAGGAACCACCACCACGGCCCGCGACACCTCCTCCCAGGTCCCCGCCTCGTTCCCCTCCACCAGAGACCGACCCTGCCGCGCCTCAGACCGTAGCACCCCCTTTCGCGGATTCTCCCGCCGCAAATGCTATCTGGAACGCCCTCATTGCCGGCGATTCTGCTCAGGTCGCCCAAACTGTCCGCGATCTCATCGACCATGTCCCCAATCCCTCTGTCCGCGAGTTCAATATCGCTCTCGAGGCCCTCCGTGAGACTCGTCGCACAGGCGAGCCTCTCGTCCTCATCATGCAGACCTACAACGCAATGATCGGCAGGCAGCTTCTCCCGAACCTGCGCACCTACTTTGAGCTCATTACCGCCATCACCGACCGCGACCATGAGATACACACCACCATTACGACTCTCGAAGCCCGCGCTCGCCGCCATTCTGCCAGCACCACCGATACCCAACGCATCGAGCATCTCCGCGCAGAAAACACCTTCGATTCGGCCATGAAGCTCTTCGAGGCTATCAACACCCCCGATGGCGCTCCCCGCATACCTTTGTATCTCTATGTAGCGCTCTTGCGCTCCTGCGCAAATCACATGCGCCAGGACGCCGCCCTCCACATTCTCACCGCCCTCGAGCAGCGCAAGGACCTGAAACCCGTCGCCTCCGTTTACAAGCATATGATTCGCGCCTATGCTTCTCCCGCTGGCATCGCTGACGCAGGCAAGTGTTGGTTTTTACGCCGTGTGCACTCACTTATCTCCTACTAACAGAAATGATCTTTGCCGAGTTCATTTCGCGCTCGAACAACGACGGCATTGACTGGACTGTTGCCTATGATGATCCCCACGGCGCACGCAGACAGCACCTACAGGTTTACAATGAGATGATTTCGGCCTACTTCCGTGCCGGTCTGTCGGACAAGGCTGTTGGTATCCTCGAGCGTATGATGGCGTCCCCAGCCCCCGCTGCCTTCGGCCCCACCGATGTCCCTCATCCCGCTTCTTCCACCTACACTGTCACCATCGCCGGCTTCATCCACTCAGGAGACATCGACACCGCGTACTCGTGGTTCACGCGTCTACTTGCACAGACGGAACGCGCTCGTCAGCCCTACGAAAGTGCTCTAGCCGTTCTCCGACCCGATGCCGTGTGTTGGGCCCAGATGCTCGATGGCCTCGCTCTCGCCGAACGCGTCGATGAACTTAACGCTCTCTTCCTAACCCTCAAGCAATGCGCCGTCGAGGACGGTCTCCGCGTCCGCGACACCGACCGCGAGATTGTCTATCTGGCCAACATGCGCCGTCTGCCCACACTTACTTCCACCTCGGCCGCTTTCGACCTCGGTTCCTTCGTCATTACTAACGTGCTCACCAACGAAATGGACTTTGCCCGTCTCGTGCGCCCCATATGGGAGGACTACGTGCGGCGCGGGATGCACCGCCAAGCCGTCGCTGTCGTCACAGGACTCGGCACCTCCTCGCGCCCCGGCGCCGAACCCCCCATTATCCCCCTCATGAACACGCTTCTGCGCGCCAGACACGTTGAATGGGAGGTCGCCCGTCGGATCGTTCGCCACGCTAATGCTTGTGGTGTGCCCGTCCCTCCGGAACTTACGTGGCGCGTTCTGCATGCGTACGGCGCCGATCAGGTTGCGCCTAACCACGCTGCCGCCACCGGCAGGATCACGCCGGAGGAAGCTCGGCGTGTCCCGCTCGACACGACGGATTACGCTTGGCTGCTTAACGCAGCGGCCGAGCACGAAATCGGATTCAACAAGCCTGACGGGTATTTGTTTAAGGGTCTTAGTCCGTTGCTCGAAGACATGGCGCGCAGCGGCCTCGGGCTCGTCGACATGCCACCGAAGCTCGTGAGACGGGTCGTTAAGACGGTATTCGTGACCCGTGGCACTGATGGGCTGCGTACCAGTTTTGCGAGGCTCGGGCCCAAGTTTGAGAGGGTTTTGGAGGATCCGGCGCAGGCTGCGAGTGCGCTGGCGGATGCGACGACGCCTTCGCCAACGCAGAATCAGGAAATACAGATGGATATTGCGATGAGTGAAAGCGATGCGGAGTCTTCAGCCTCTGGTACCATCGAGACGCTCAGGGTGGACCGCTCGCTCAGCAAGGCGATCGAGGAGGTGCTTCTACGCCCTGTTGCAGCCTTCGGCAGCACAGCTCCCCACGCAATCGCAGATGAAGCCTACGCGCTCTTCCATGCGGGCGTCTCCCGCGGGAAGGTGCCCACTGCGTTTGTCCTGGGACGAGTCATCCAATCTCTCGGACGCGTGTTCGCGCTTGATCGTGTGCGGGATGCGTATACCGCCGCCCAGGCACTCCTTCGCGGGCTTGAGGACGACAAGCTCGCGCAGAGCAGCGCGTGGTTTGCCATCGAGAACAGCATGATTGTCGCGCTTGCGCACGCTGGGGATGTGGAGGCGGCGCATGTGCATCGGGTGCGGATCCTCGAGATGGGTGGCGCGCCGAGCGCGGATGCGTATGGGGCGTTGATCTTGTATGTCAAGGACACGACGGACGATACGAGCAACGCGATGACGTTGTTCCAAGAGGCGCAGGTGCTTCGGGTGCAGCCTAATCAATACCTATACAACAATATCATCTCGAAGCTGGCCAAGGCACGGAAAGCGGATTATGCGCTCGAGTTGTTCGAACAGATGAAGGCTTCGACGTTCGCCAAACCGAGCTCAATCACGTATGGAGCGGTAATCGGGGCTTGTGCGCGGGTTGGTGATGTACAGAGCGCAGAAAATTTGTTCGCGGAAATGTTGAAGGCGCCGAATTATAAGCCCAGGGTACCACCGTTCAATACGATGATGCAGCTGTATACGACGACCAAGCCGAATCGCGAGAGGGCGCTGTATTTCTATAATCAGCTCCGCATTGCGAAAATCACGCCGACGGCGTATACTTACAAGGTCGATTTTCTTTCTCTTTTTTTCTCTCCGTCGTTGGCTGAGACAAATCGAAACAGTTACTCATGGACGCGTACGGCCGCATTGAGCCCGTAGACATTGGAATGATGGAGCAGATCTGGGAAGCTCTCCGCGCAGACCCGTCCATCGAGATTCAGAGCAACCACTTTGCGACCCTCATCAACGCCTACGGTTGTGTGCAAAAGGATCTCGACAAGGCTCTCACCGTATTCGAATCCATCCCCACTTTCCCGCGAGCACCCGCGCGCGACGCCCTTGTGTTCGAAGCTCTCATCAATGTCCTCGTCGCACATCGACGAACGGATCTTATGCCTGAATATGTCGCACTAATGCACAGCGAGGGCGTACATATGACGGCGTACATTGCCAACTTCTTGATCAAAGGGTATGCGGATGTGGGCGATATGGACCAGGCGAGGGCCATCTTTGAGAACCTGGTGGACCCGCCGAGCGGTGTTGCCTCGGTGCATAATCATGCGCCGCATGAGCCCGCTATGTCGCCTGTTGTAGACCCGACAGAGCCGGTGTATCGCGAGGTGGGTGATACTTTTCTTAGTGTATTTCGTTCTGTTGACAACATGTTCTTGCAGCCTTCAACATGGGAGGCGATGGTGCGTGCCGAACTGGGCTCGGGCAACCGTGATAATGCGAATGCACTCTTGGAGAGGCTGCAGGCGCGGTATGCCTTGTTTTCTTTGTGTCTATTGGACAATGTAGCTCATGATTTGCAGGTGCTATCCGGAAGCGGTCTACAACCGGATAAGCGGAATCCTTATTGATCATTCTCTGGTACTTGCTTCATAGCAGCACCCTGACAGCTCCTCCTCGTCCTGACAGTCAATCGCATTTGTATACTAGCCGCAGCACTCACTGTATATTAGGTAGATATATCCAAAAAGTAGATACTTATATAGATCCAGTAGCTTACCATAGTTTGAATGCAAACCTCCACTCGTTGAATTCATTTTGACAAAGTCCATTGACGTTGACATCAGTCGTGATCTCTCCTTAGACCTGGACTTGGACCACGAACCTCGCTAATGGCCGTTCGCCCGCCTCGCAAAGGTGAGAACTACGAGTTGAGCATCGATCTCAACAGTGGCTGGCCCGAAAAGCGCAAGGATGCCATTAAGCGCACCATCGCATCCATGACCGTTGGCAAAGGTCGGTCTTTGTGCGTATTACTCTACGTGTAATTCAGTATCTCCAGATGTCAGCGGTCTATTCCCCGACGTCCTCAAGGTCTGTGCGTGTCCAGGATTTCTCTTTGGTCGATTGACCGTTTGGCTCTGGACATAGAACATGCAGACGGACGATCTCGAGCAGAAGAAGGTTCCGCCGTGCAATTGAACCAATAACGCCATGATATTCACTGCACTTGCTCGCAGCTTGTCTACCTCTACCTCATGAATTACGCCAAGACCCAACCCGAGCTCGTTATCCTCGCCGTAAATACTTTCGTCAAGGACGCGGACGACCCAAATCCACTCGTGCGTGCGCTCGCCATCCGCACCATGGGCGTTCTCCGCGCGGAGAAGATCATCGACTATCTCTGCGACCCGCTTCAAAAGTGCCTGCGCGACGAGAACCCGTATGTACGCAAGACGGCGGCCCTATGTGTTGCTAAATTGTATGACCTGAAACCTGAGCTGGTGCTTGAGAATGGATTCTTGGAGCAGTTACACGAGATGATAACCGACAGCAATGCCATGGTGTGGAATATTCTAATTGATTCATGTCCCTCCAATATTCATTCAAAATTTCCGCTAGGTTGTGTCCAACACTGTCTCCGCGTTGTTGGACATTCACATTGCTGCTTCCGCGCTGCCCTCAGACTCGACTCCCGACCCTGCTCTCTTCACTATCTCCGCGTCCGTTCTCAACAGGCTTCTCATTGCTCTTCCCAATTGTTCCGAGTGGGGACGTGTCACAATTTTGAACGCGATTGCTCGGTATGTTACACCCGACGCAAAGGAAAGTGAGCACATCTGCGAACGCGTCGTACCACAATTGCAGCACGTCAATGGAAGCGTCGTCCTTGCTGCGGTAAAGGTGTGTACCCGACCTATTGGTGGCCTTATCCTGCTTAGTTCTGCCCAGGTGATCATGATTCATGCTCGTGGCGTTCAACGCGAAGAGCTCGTCAAACAGCTTATGCGCAAAATGGCCCCTCCGCTAGTAACACTACTTTCAACTCCACCAGAAGTACAGTGGGTAGCGTTGCGCAACATTAATCTTCTTCTGCAAAAGCGACCGGACATTCTCGCAAACGAGATGCGCGTATTTTTCTGCAAATACAACGATCCGCTCTATGTCAAAGTCGAGAAGCTGGATATCATGGTTCGCCTGGCGGCAGATCACAATGTTGACGTGTTGCTCAGCGAACTTAAAGAGTACGTCGAGACTGGCATTGACTTGGTCTGTATTCACCATGCTCACCAGGTACGCGTCAGAGGTTGATGTGGACTTCGTGCGGAAAAGCATCAAAGCTATTGGACAAACGGCGGTCAAGATCGACGTGGCTGCGGAGCGCTGCGTCAATGTACTCCTCGACCTAATCGCGACGCGCGTCAGCTATGTTGTGCAGGAAGCCGTCGTTGTCATGAAGGCTAGTTTCAGTATTCCGAGTGACAAATGAAACTTTCATTGACACCTTGCAGGACATTTTCCGAAAATACCCTTCAACTTACGAAGGTGTCATCCCCACGCTCTGTGCGAACCTCGACGAATTAGACGAGCCGGAAGCCAAAGCATCGCTCATCTGGATCATTGGCGAGTACGCGGACAAGATCGACAACTCTGCTGATTTGTTGGGCATCTTTGTCGACTCGTTTATCGAAGAATCGCACTCGGTGCAGTTACAAACTCTTACCGCAGTGGTGAAGCTGTTTTTGAAGAAGCCTGATTCGGCGCAAGAGGTGGTTCAGAAGGTTTTGAATACTGCAACCAAAGACTGCGACAGTCCGGATGTGCGAGATCGTGCTTACATTTACTGGCGATTGTTGTCGACGGATCCGGGAGCAGCCAAGGTATGTCGTGCTCCAAATTGCACATTCATAGCTAACATTCCAATATAAAGGCTGTAGTACTTGCAAGCCGTCCACCCATCTCAATTCCACGGACGACGGTAGCGTCGGGGCTGTTGGAAGACCTTCTCAGCGATATTTCCAGTCTCGCTAGTGTGTATCATAAGCCTGAAGAGACGTTTGTTGGGCGAGGGCGTGTTGGAGCAGACTCAGTCTCGGTACGCAAGGGTGAAGAGTGCGTGTTCTCCTGGTCTACAAGTTGCAAACACTGAACTCACTTCAACCACAGAGATGCATTCTCGACACAAAAGGCCCTCCAAACTGTTGCGCAGGGTCAACAAGCAGAAAATCTTTTGTGAGCACTGTCTGGACTTTCTCTTTAGATTCCCGTCCTAATGCGTCCGCAGGGACTTTGACGCCGAGCCCGCTGGCGATGGCGCGCCGTCAGGGCTAGCGGCAACAGAGTTGTTCGTACAGCAGCAGCCAGCGGCGCAGAAGCTTGTCAGTGGGCTTTCGGAGAATCCACTGGACGACCTCGTCTCTATCTTCGGCAGCGCAAATATGGGATTTGGGGCCGCTGCGCCGATGGCAGCGTTCGCACCTGCCCCACCACAAGTACGATCTCCGCCCATGGGCAATTCATCTTCTGCGTTTGGAATGTCGCCGCCACCGCCAGCATCGCAGGCGCAGAGTCAGCAGCAACCACAGGACGACTTGTTAGGTCTGTTCTGAGCGCGGGGGCATGATTTAGAGTGGGATTATAGAGTACAATAGCGTGTAATGTGTACAATCAGCCCTTGAGCACCTCTTCCCGCTCCAGCACCGACTTTTCGAGCTTGATGAGTATGGTGGTGCGAGAGGGGAATTGTGTGTTGGGTGTGTTATGTGCAGTAACGCGAGCAGGCTAAAATTTCGTGGATGAGTTTGGTTCCAAGGATATTAGAGGTTTGACTGACGAATCCTAAGCCGTCCAGCACGGCCTCGACAATCCCAGCGGTGAATGAGGAGCAACTGAGCTGACTAATATCCTTGGGGACGGAAATGTAGCGCTCGACGAGGGGATCGTTGTCGATGATCATATATTCGTCTGCATTCTCTACACTCTTCTCAATTGCATCGGCCGGTTTGCCAAAGACGGCGCGCCAGACCTGAGTATGGATGCTCATGAGCGCAGGGAGCAGCCGAATCTCGCGCTTCGGGGCTTTGCTGGCGGATTCCGCGCGCCAGACCATGAGCTCAAGGACGCGGGTGCCGATACGGTAGCCAAGGGTGTTGAGCCGGCGCTCGAGGTCATTTATGCCGCTGACGCGCTTCTGCGTGTATTGGACGATTTCAGAGAACAGAAATGTGAAGGCTGCGCCGGAGACTTCGGTTATGCGCGTCTTGTTCAGGTTGCGATCATAGATATTGGGACGAACGCCTGCCGGCCGCGACTGCGCGAGGGGACCAGGTGTGCCGGGAATAGACGGTAAAGAGAATCGGGTCGACGAGGCAGCCGGAGAGAGGTGCTCGACGGAGGAGGAAGACGAGTTGGAAAGCACGGAAACTCGTGAATGTGGTTGAGAGTAAGCCATTTAGAGATGAGAAATATATAAAATGCAATGCGTTCTACAACTACAGCTGGCCTATTCTCTGGACCATTTTCTCCTTCACCGTCTGGTATGCACTCATAATCGACTGCTCGTTTATCACAATCTCCATCGTGTCTGGGCGCGGCCGGCTCACCCGCGACGCAATGGCAGTGGGATCCGTGTCGACGATAATTCTGCAACCAGAGATGAATTTTATGAATTTCAATGAGGGATGATGACGCACCCGTCGTCAATGGTCTCGTCCAGGCAAAGAAGCACCATATCCAAACTCTCAAGTACCCCGCGCTTTTCGATTTGGTTTCGCAATAGCATCGTAAGGGCGTCAACGAAATTGTTCAGCGCCGTCGACAGCATGAGCTCGTTCTCGGAAGGGCCCGCAATGAAATAAATGATGAGATCCAGCGAGTGCTTGTATACGGCCAAGTGTCCGTCGTACAGGATAATATCGCCTGTGAAGATTCGGTTAGTACTGCATCGAAATAACCAAGTAAGTAGTAAGGCCCTGACCTCCTGGCTTCTTAGTCTTTTGCCATAACCCTTTCTCGAATGCTTTCTGCTCCTTCAAAGTCAGAAACTCTTTCGATTCGCCCAACGGGTGACTCTTCGGCCGATAGTATTTGGCAAGCACCCGGCTGCCCTCCGTGTCGAGGATAAGAAAGGCGTTGACGCTGTATAGCGACAAGTTCATGCCCGACATTGTTGAACGAGCACAAACCCAGCAGGCGAAGAGACACGTCTAAAGTAAATGGGAAGAATCGCGTGACGTCACACTTCAGCGTGACTGAGCAACACAACTGCATTGAACTTGAACTCAACTGCCACTACTAACTTATGCTCATTGCTTAATTTTTGAACGCGTTCTATGCTCTCGCCCTTGGTCACTGTGGAACATCACCGTGTTCGCTACATAGAGGATCTGTGTAACCTTCCTCCAGACGTCTCTGATATCTATGCATCGTTCAAAACGCCCCTCTGCCATTCTGGTGTACTTCTGGGCCACATCCATACGTGTCTGAGGCGACAAAGCCCCTCCTCTCGGAAATCCTTCCGGAACACTGCTCTCGCTACGCTGGTAGTGATTTCCATGGGCAGAGCCTTGCCGACATTTTCGACATCATACTGATCACCGTCTCGAATGTGCGATCTCTGCACTCTCACTACGGCGCTTCACGGTCCATTGTGCCATTCTTGATTACCTTGATGAGATGTCTGGTTCATATGTGCTCGAAGGACGCTATTGTGATGTGTGTTCCTTCGCTTGAACCTCATCCCTCCCTCATCACGATCTAGTCCCGAAGCAACTTTCGTTCGCGCACGTACAAAAATTTTGGACCTGCCCGACTATGACGGAGTAGCCACGTTTCTGTTCTGCCATTGTGTGAGCGATTTCGATGGAAAACGCATTAATTCTGGAAGTCCCTCTTCCTCCGTGTCTTCCATGGCGCAATCCGATCCCGCCACCTCCCTAGCCCGTCCACGCTATCTTATGAGTCGAGAATCTTCCTCCGAGTCGTCCCTTGCTTCTTCTGTGGACGAATCTCCCCGATCAGCAGATTCGTCTACTGACAAGTGTCGAAGGTGACTTGATGTCCATTGGGCTGCCTCTAGAAGCACACCTTTTACCTGGTCACGGAAGACACCAATCTGTCATCCACCCGTTCTTTTATATGGCTGATTCGGACAACATCTTCGACCTCATGGTTAGCATCGCGTGCCAGAGACATGTTCTGGGGACATCGCAGCCCGCAATTGGCCTTGAAATTTCGGACTCGAATTCCACAGTGAAACTTGTATTGTCGTGGGTGGATTCCGCCACGGTGCGTTGGCAAAGCACTGACAGGATTGACATCTATCTCACTCGAGTTCAAGCATGCTGTCCATGTTGTGTCGCCGGAACCGCTTTCAGCTGTAGGCGTGTTTGACCTTAATGATGTTGTGGCCGCTGTCTCTTTCGCCCAATTTGTTATCGGTCTTTCCGACGAGATTGCCGGGCTGAGGCGATTCATTAGCACTGCATGCATTACCGACGAGTTTTATTGGCGGGCAGATAACGCTCCCTTTCCAAATGTTGGTTCCCTTCAAGATCGAGTGAAGGAATGGTCGCATGGCGTTGCCCAGTCAGTACCACTTGTTCGGCTTCCACAATCCTCTTCAAATGCTTGCAGATCATGATCATGTGCGCCATCACAATTTTCTCTGACTTCGGCGACCAAGTATGTTCCATTGCCTTTGTTCCAGTGCATTTAAAAGCATACTAACTTCTCAAGGCCGTCTCATCCGTATGCAAAAATCGCCGCAGTAAAGTGAGAGACTCAGCAGTCACACCACACGACATCCTAATGACGCCTCGGAAGCGACGAACCGAGACCAAGCATCGAAACCGAGTCACACAGATCTCCGCCAACTTCATTGTAAGCGTTTCCGCTACCACCTTCCCCCGCTTACTTTCCAATGCCTTAGTGATCTTACGCATTGGAACGCGTCGCAAGACGGGAGCGAAGTCGACATCACCTCTCCGTATGTCTTGTGGTTCTTATGTGTGCCGAAATGCTCACTAGCTTGTAGATCTTTCCGATCGTTAGGCCTCAGCGCGAACGGCTACGACGAACTGGATGATATCACAACCTGGGCGTTTTGCAGGAATATTTATCTCTTTGGGCTGATCGAGTTACCCAATGATGCTGAACATTCTGCTGAAATCAACGCACATATCGCCTCATATCATCGGATGTGTGGTCATTCATGGCCGGCGTCATGGAACTATCAGGTGAACAAGTCGTCCAGTTTTTGTCGATTTTTTGGAAGCGTTCGTAGAACGAGCCATTCTCTTTTGTTGGACCTTTCCATGACGCAGTCTGTAAACTGCTGCAAGTCGCATGGGCGCAGAAGGTATCCCTGATGTGCCCAGAACATGAAGGTTTTCTGAGGGAACGACTCTCGACGATATTGTCTGTATCACTTGGCGTTTTCACAGCGCAGGATTGGACGGAACCCAACCTCGGTCAGACTCATAGCAGAAATGACTGGGATTCTCTTCTGTATCATTTTTATGTCGCCGGTGATGAGAAAACATCACCTTATATCTTGTAAGTGCCCTTTCGTGATTAAAAATTGAGTCTAGCCAATGATACCCTGCTAAGATTAGACCAACGTATCGTTCTGGTGCGTAATGCCGTAGCAGAACACTGGGAAGAACACGACGTCGCAGCCCTCAACGCGCGAGCCCGTGCATATGCGATTCATTGTTCTGCGGCCCACCTTCCCGCGTGCCTCATGGGTGGCGAAGTAGGTTCACAAGCAATACGGGCCTCACGCCAAGCGATCCATCTGCTCAAAAGATTGGTGGACGAAAGCGAAGATTCTCTCAAATCGTTAGTTGATACAAATGCCCAGTCTAAAACCACAAGAGATGATTTGCGATGTCATATTAACGATGCCTCATCCGGGATGTTCTTCAATCGGCCACAATTTCGCTGAGTCCCGTACTGGCATCTCCAACAACCCATCAGCACTGATGATGGATCCTGACGCCATAGCCCAATGCGGTGCGGCGGTCGACCATTCTTCGTTCTTGCCACACGCACTCGTTCAGCACAGATCAGCGTCGGAGGAAATGGCGCACGCTGTAGACAGGGGACGGATGTCCTTGGCTTCGGTGGTGGCGTTCTATTCAGCGCTTGGAGTTGAGGATCACCCATTCTATTGTCTGGTTACGACGGGCAAGTTGGGCTTCGTGCTCATGGCGTGGAAATCTTCTCAAAGCAGAGTGAGTACCTAATTTTCAAGCTCGTCATGCGCTCAAAGCAGCAGACAATATTCTTGATGGATCGAAACCTAGCTGTATTCGACATTTCAATACCGTTTGGAACATCTAGTTTCGCGGCTTTCCTACTCAGACTTCGTGACGATCAAATGGTACTCAAGTCGCGCTTGGAGACAGCTGGCACAGAGCTCTCTAGACAGTCGATGTATGTACAGTAAAAGCAAGTGGGGGTCCGCGAAAGTCAGAACAGGAGAAATTCTAGAGCGACGTCTTTCCGTCTCTTTTCTGCCTTGGAAGGAGACTTCACCCGAGACTTGTCGTCCAATGACGGCGTCGGGTGATTTGTTGTCTATGGCGCTTCCTGTTCGCTCCCCCGTTCTGGAGATTCAGTTGCCCAGAATGTGGTCTCGCTACTCAGACTTTCCGCCGAGTCGACCAGAAGATAGTCGTTCTCGATACCCAGAATAGACCTTCTTTCAAACTCGAATTTCGTGGAACCGGCGGCAGAAGTGGATCCTGTGTGGTGCGTTTAAATACTGAAAGACTGAATGGGCGCGCTCGTCTAGCCTCGCGTAGTCGATGAAGTGTAAATCGTACATTCGTGAACACATCTACATACATACATCCAAAACTACAACATTCCACGCTAAATTCTCCGCCACTGCAGTCAAACGTCGGCCAACCCGGCTTAGAGTTTGTCGTAGTAGGTGTCGAGGGACGGGATGTCGGGCTAGGCGGGCAATGAGCAAGCTGAGCATAACGAACGACGGCAAAGCCATACCTTGAGACCCTTGCGAACACGCAACTTCGTTACCAATTCCTCGATTTTGCTTCCCTTGTCCAGAGGCGCTATCACCACACATTCAGCACGATGCTCACAACATTCACGCAAGTCCACTTACATCCTTGCATGATCTCCCAGTGGTCGAACACACTCTGAGGGAAGGCCTGCCCACCGGTGGCTTGCCTTAGGTCTCCGTTGAATCCGAAGGATTCGTTGACAGGCAGGTACGCCTTGACCGTGAACATGGGGGTTCCCACCCTCTGTTCCTCGCTGAAGACTTGTCCACGACGTTTGTTCAGGCAACTGTAGATGCCTCCGATGGCGTTCTCAGGGCATTGGATCTCCACTGGACAAGATGTTAGTAACGCGACCAACAAGGGAAGTTACGCCTATACGTACCAAGGTAGATGGGCTCCTGCAGGGCAGGTGTTGCCAATAAGCACGCTGCGTAACAGACGCGACGGCAAGTGGGCATGATCTGCCCTGTGCCACGGTGAATAGCATCGGCATGGAGCTGTGGTGGCTGGATTAGAACAAACGCGAACGCGATAGAAAGCATCAACATACAGTAACATCCATGAGGTTGAACCGAACACCACGCATGTTCTCCTCAGCGCATACACCTTCCTTCGCTGCCCATTGAAGGGCACCAATGCAAGAATCCTTGATTTCGTTGAGGTATTGCACACCTGCGGCGCACTGAGCTTCACCTCCAACGAGAGATCTGAGAAAAACTAACCCTTCGTGACATCGACCATCAAGTTGGGACCGGTCGTGTCAGGCCCGAAGGCCCAAATCTTCCTGGCCTCGGTGACGTCCCAGCCATACTCATCAGCGAGGATACGACCACGGATCTTGAAATCGTCTCGTGCGCTGATCTTGCCAGCCTCGATCGCTTGCGTGAGCTCCTCCTCGAGCGGCATCGCCTTCATGTACAGACGGTTGTGCTTGTTCTGCGACTTTGACAGCGCGACAATGGAAGATTCCGCCTTGACACTTTCACGATAAGGCACAACAGGGTCCGACTTCTTCAAAGGAACGCCAGCGTGGTCTTCCTCAAGATCCTATACGACTCGGTCAATCATCGATCGATATCTGACTTAAACGAAAAACGTTACCCACCTTGAGACAAATCTCAAGATGCAGCTCTCCCGCACCAGCAACGATATGCTCTCCCGTCTCATTAATCCACGTCTGCACACACGGATCCGACTTGGACAACCGCTTCAACCCCTCAACAAGCTTCGGCAAGTCAGCAGCATTCTTAACCTCCACAGCAACCTGCACGACAGGCGACACGGAGAACCGCATGACCTTCATATTATGCGCCGTCTCCGACGTCGTCAGGGTCCCACTCTTCAACAAGAACTGATCAATGCCGACGAGACCAACGATGTTACCCGCGGGGCAATCTTCCAGGGGCTCGATGTAGCGACCCATCATCAGAACGGTACGCTGGATGGATTTGACGAAGAGATCTTCCTTCTTTCCGGGAACGTAGTTCGGGCCCTGGATGCGAATCTTGGGTCCGGAGCGGACAGTGCCGGCAAAGACACGACCGAAGGCGTAGAAACGACCTTTATCGGAGGTCGGCACCATCTTGGAGATGTATAGGACTAGAGGGCCGGCAGGGTCGCAGTCGCGAATGGCAATGGCAGATTCGTCGTCCATGGGTCCCTCGTACAAGGTTTCTACACGATACCGTTGGGCGGTCGCAGGACTGGGAAGGTTGATGACCTGAAGCGGGTGAGCTCATGGTGCAGGATACGACGAGAAAGAAAACTAACTATCATCTCTAGGAGGGAGTCTCCAGCAGGAAGGAATTTGCGCATGACGACTTTCAGAAGGGCCTTGCCCTCGAGGTCGCGCTCTTCAGGAGCCAGCTTGACCTCAAGCTTCTCTAGCATAGGCCCGATGGCGTCCTTTTTGAAGTTCATGACGGCGTCGAAGATCTTGAAGATAGGGTCCAAGACAAACGAGTTGAAAGCACGCTCGAGGGTCTTGCCATCGGCATCGGTGGATTTCGTCGACCACTTGCGTGTTGCGGGATTGAAGAAGTTATCGCCCCACAGTTTACCCCTGCGCAGGATCCCTTCAATCTCACAGCCAAAAAGAAAAGAGAGACGGAGACGCTTACATCATCTTCTCCTTATCCACACCGAACTTCTTCGCGTACCTACTCGAGAATTGACGAAGAGTGAATCCCCATCCGTGCAAACCAGACCCAAAAGCGACCGTGCCCTTGTCGGGGTATACCTGGACATCACCGAGCGCAGCGTCATGGTACGTCGACACGATAACGTTAACGCTCTCGATCGTTCTCGAGAACGACTGGAACAGGTCTTCTTTCGAGACTTGCAGCTCGAGCAGGGCGCGGTCGACCTTGTTGATGATGACGACGGGCTTGATACGCTCACCGAGCGCTTGACGCAGGACGGTCTCAGTCTGGACGCAGACGCCTTCGACACAGTCTACGACGACCAAGGCGCCGTCGGTGACACGCAAAGCGGCGGTAACTTCGGATGAGAAGTCGACGTGGCCCGGGCTCTGTATCGGGCAGGAGGTCAGTCAATTTAAGCTGATTGTACTCGATAAAGCGACTTACGTCGATCAGGTTAATAAGGAACTCCGCTCCAATGGTCTTCTGCTTAATCGAGGGCAATTCCTCTTTGTCGACTTCGAAATACCTGTAACACGATGAGCTGGGTGATTTCCCGACGACAGATAGACTGACATCGAGATTGCGGTCGACTTTATAGTGATACCGCGCTCCTTTTCGTCTTCTCTCGTGTCCGTAAAGCGCATGTCCCCAGCCTTGGCGCTGGCGATGATACCGGCCTTCGAGACCAGGGAATCGGTGAGGGTCGACTTGCCATGGTCCACTGTGTAGTCATTGACATATTACTACTCGGCCGCCCCCTCTGCGACGACGAGCAACTCACCATGGGCAATGACACTCATATTCCGGATATTTGTGGGCCGGTCCATGAGCTCACGGATTTGATCTGGAAATCGGGGTGAGTGCCTGCACGGTGCCTCGCTGTCTTCTGCTCCTCACCTACGGTGAAATTCCTGCATGACAACGCAGCTCAGTCAGCTCGTGAGCGGGGGGGAACGAGGGGGGGACGTACACCATGGCTGCCTACGATGCGGGGGGAAATACGTAGATAGAGCTGGGTTGTTGTTGAATCTTATTGCAGTCGCAGTGACTGGTAGGAGACAACGCGGGAGTTTCTCACCATTGGCCAATGCAATTGTGCAGGTGCATCAGACGACAACAGACTGCAACAGAGCTAGGTCATATGCTAGTCTCGCCTTGGCCGAGCCCCACGCTCGGTATAGTACGCTCATGTCTAGAATTTTTGTGCTACGCGGGGCTCAAGCTCAGGCGGAATATACGCGACTACTAGCGCACACGACTCTGGGGTCGTCGTTCGTAGCGAATTGCGGGGTAAACACGAGTGCGGGGGTGGCTGTGCGGACCACTCGTAAGCGTGCCGGCATCAGCTTCAACTCCAAACACGCGCAGGCAAAAATTTTCGAGCAGCGATTTCGAGTTTCAAGAATAGGTTGGGGCCAACGAATGCAGATGGAAATTGGCGAAGAAAGCAGAGCAGAGTCGAGATT
Organism: Favolaschia claudopus; assembly: GCA_037176885.1. Classification (NCBI taxonomy): domain Eukaryota; kingdom Fungi; phylum Basidiomycota; class Agaricomycetes; order Agaricales; family Mycenaceae; genus Favolaschia; species Favolaschia claudopus. The sequence goes on along the minus strand of JAWWNJ010000010.1, from coordinate 1,774,073 downwards.
TGAAGCCAGGAAGTATTCTTCCTTATTGCAAAGAAAGGACATGGAGGTACGAAAGAAAAGGCGGATGTAAATAACGCGTAAACAGACCGAATTAGGAAGGTGGTTTGCGCGTAGTCACTTTGGGCAGGGGCGAAGGAAGCGAAAAATCGCGGCTTTCAGCTGTTCTGAAACAACAAGTAAATCAGAAGGATAATTTTGTGGGCCAAAATGGTTTGAACAACATCAAGCCTGCGATTCAGCTTATCGCGGTGCAAGATGTGACTCATGTGAGGTACAAAAAAGATGCAACTCTGAGCAATGAGGGCGAGTTACGATGCGACAGGATACATTGGTAGGAACGCGGGGAAGCGCAAAGGAGAAAAAGAGGTGAAACGATAAATCCAAGTAACAGAAAAGCAACATAATACATGATGAAGAAGGAAAGAAGGCGAATGAGAGGGCAGAGAAGGAAAAAATGTAGTAAAGTAACCGATTGTCATAAACTATTGCCTCATTTTGGCGCTTCAACACTCAGCCGAAGATTGTTTCCCCAGCTGCACAAGCCATCGTTAGTCACCCGCGCTTCACCAAAAGAAATCTGAAAGTCACTCACGGCAACTCCCATCAGCAGCCTGCGCACATGTAGCAGCGCGCGTACACGACGTCGGGCTCGAAATGCACCCATCGCCCGAGTTAGGCCACGCATACGGAGTCGAACCGGTGCAGTTCACCGGGTTCACGTTGTTGTTCTGTGTGGCTGCCCACCCGCAGCAGGTGGCGCAGACGAACGGCTTTCCGGACCTAATATGATGTAAGAAACAGGCAAGCAGTTGGAGGATAAACGACATACTGCGACTGGAAACGCCCTTTGGGCACGCCGTAGCAAAAGGCTTGCTGAGAGTCTGCGTAACCGGTGCGCATCAGAACGCTTTCAAAGTGATAGACAAACAGAAAATACGCACAAGGCTGATAGCTCCCCGGAGGGCACGCAGCCGGCGTCGTACTCCCGCGCTGGTTCGTAAAGAACCCAGGCTGGGTCTGCATGCACGAAGTCGATCCCGTGTCTGAGTGACTCGTTAAACTTCCTGAACAGAGAAGAAGGGAAGACGCGTACTCGGCTGATACAACCCATAATCGCACGGCTGCGGGCTATCCGAGCCCCCGTTGCAAGTGTTGCCCGCAGGACACGCAACGCAGGCAGTCTGGTTGTATTGGTACGACCCAGAGGGGCAGGATTGGCGAGCTATCAGGCCTTGCTCGGGTCTAGAAAAAAGAAAAAAGGCAAATGAGGGAGACTCGAGGAAAGGAGTACAGGTGAATGACATACTGGGGAAGGGCAGTAACGCTGCCTAGCATCATCAAAGCCGCAGAGATAAGGGGGGAAGCGAAGAACATTTTGGTGCTCGAGAGGAGGGAGCTAAGGTTTTGAAGCTGCTGCTGGAGAACAATGGGATTGGGCGCTCCAGTACTTATACCGCGCTGTGTTCGAGACCCAGACATAGTAGACGTAATATCCGGGAATTGAGCGCGGAAGGCGGAAGATTCAGATTGCATTGCGAGCGAATGATGCATACGTATGTGAATCCGTGACCGCATGCTGAGACATAGAGTGAAATGCAAGAGAACCGGAAGTAAGTGTGCAAGCAGATTGAGTAGGGTGGTATTGATTGTCGTTCGTTTAATTTGAGGGGCGCGTCGTGTGTGCATATGAAGACCGACTGCCGGGAATGAGACCCGATGAGAAACTAAATCCACAGCATGGGGTGAACGCTTGAACGATTGAGCGCGAGGCGTCGGATGCCGGGGGAGTACAATCGACCTGAGAAGAGAGCGCCCGGTCGAGTTCCATGTTCATTCCACATTGTCCCAAAGACCACAACGAACGGGTACAGGAGCCAAGACCAGGAGGGTCGCGTCGTTGCTTATTTGTACCAAGCATACAGACCATTTCGGCTGATCGGACGCGGCCAACTGGTGCATGCAGGAACGCTCAGGGACAGTTGAACTTGGAGGAAGTACTAGGCTGGCGGCTCCGTGGTCTCTACGGTGGCACCCATGAACAGGTGTACTGTACGCGTGGATGTTGACGATCGAGGCCGACGTAGCGCGCGCGCGCGTTATATGTATTTATTACGGAGAAGGAGCGTGTCTCTTGACATCGACTGTCTGGTGGCGAATTTGGCGACAACCCGGGAACCTGGGGACGCGAATTTCGGCGTACAGAGAGACAGTTAAATTTCACCATCTGCGTTTGTGGATCGCAGTTTTTGAATTTCTATTCGAGTTTCTCTGGCAAATTTTTGCAACCCATCCCCTCACGCGCCCTTGATTCGGTGCGACGGGCCCAACGTCTAAGAGCCCGCATACTTGATCAATGTAGCGGTGCTCTTTCAAGTTGCAGACGATGCTGAGAATCGCTGCCGCCGTATGTAGCACAACCGCTACCTCCGCGAGAGTATCTTGCGCGTACGCGCCGCGGACATCTCGACGCGTCCATGCACCTCCCCGGACGTTATGTTAGGAGCAAACGCGTTAGCGCGACGCGATTGTACTGGTGGATGAGAGCTGAGTTGGTTGATCCTGGCTGCAATCCACATCGACTCGCCAAGGCAGGGAGAGAGATAATCGTTTATGGCGCAAGCAATGTTAAGTAGCTAACCAGCCAGCGCAGTGCAACTACGTCTCGTCGCCGGTAGGGATTAGCGGTGTGCTCAGAGTATGCAGTTTACGGATGTGGTCTGGTGTTGGAAGCACGCGGAGCGTTCGAACAGACAAGGGTGAAAAGGCCGGGGGAGAGCATGTGTGATGGACAGAGCAAGTGGCCGGTGAAGCAGCTCGCAAAGGGAGGGCTTGTGAATTTTCGTTCGCGTTTATCGTGAACCTCGTTTCGAGTCGCAAATTTCACAACCCCCCCCAGGGGGGGTTGTGATTTTTTGTTCAGGTTTTTTGGCCAAGTGCGTTTTGGATTACATTTTTTCATAAACCCCCCCAGGGGGGGTTGTGAATTTTCGGTCGCGTTTATCGTGAACCGCGTTCGGAGTCGCGATTTTTCATAACCCCCCCCGGGGGGGTTTATGGATTTTCGTCGCGTGAGTCCAATTCTTTCATAACCTCCCCCAGGGGGGGTTATGGATTTTCCTCGCACGAGTTGAATTTTTCACAACCCCCTAGGGAGGTTATGGATTTTGTGAATTGTATGGTTAACCGATGGATCACCTGGGTCCACTTGACATGTTAAGTCGCACAGCCACCTTCGGACCCAGGACCGATGATACTTTTTCTTTCCTCACAAGCTCCTGAAGCCCTTCAGAACATACCTGGACATGAGTAGCGCTACTATGAATGAACCTACCAACAAAAATTGGGAAATTCTTACGACAATCGTCGACGCCGTTGGAAATGACGCGGTGGGAATGTCAAGTGTGACGTTACTGTCACGTCACACTTAACCGCCGTAACTTCTCCTTCCACCATCCACCCGTTTCTCTCATTTCTCTGCACGATTTCTGGCGTTTTCGACTTCTCAAGACCTCGAAATTGACTGGTCCCTTCCTCTCCCCCAAAATCTTCTCCTTTAACGGCACTCCAGCCCCGAAAATGGGCTGATGATTGTACTGACTTCGGCACTGCTGCAAGCGCATTTTCTGGCCAGAATTCAACATAGAGGGGTCAGATGGGATGGATGAGTGTGTGGGAAGAGTTCTCATGGTCCCCAAGTATGTTTTATATCTGCATTATTGTGTCCAATCTATCTTCTGTGCCTTTGCTAAGTTTGCTTACCCAATCAATGGCATATAAAGCTACGCTGAACACATCCCAGCGCCCCGAATATCAGATTTCTCAGTCTGGATGGATTCCCATTGCCCCCTTCGCATTTTTTGCCTCGTCCTTGTGTCTGTTTTCTGTATTATTGTGTATTTAAATTTGAATTCAATGAGTATCATTTGCGGACATTCTGCATTGGGGTGAACCTGAATAGCAAGACAATTCTCTGAACTGCCTGGGCAATCTCCAGACTGAGTTCTGGAAACTCTCCCTTTCTCTCTCTTTTCGATTTCTTTTTCGGCGATTTTACCCCTTCGGGGACCCAGCAGTATGATCGGAAAACCAATTGTATGGGGCGATTAGAGGGAGGACAAGCAAGAACAAACACGATAAATGAGGCGATATCGGTTGTGGTCTGATTCTGCCAAATTGTACTTATGGTGTCTCCACCGTCTTCATCCTCAACGCTGATGTCGTCCGACCTGGGCCTCGACCCCAGCGACCCCCTCAACCTCCTCCTCCACAACCGCTCCCAGCACGACACCACCCAAGACACCGACACAGACTCCCCCAGCACCCCGCCAGACTGGAACTCCCTCTCTAGCATGTGGTCCGCCGTGGAAGACCACAAAATGGATTTCAACATGGACTTTGGCGGCCTCATCGACATGTCCTTCGACCCCGCCGTCCCCGTCGCCGTCGAGCCCACCGCCCTGAACTACAACTACGCCGTCGATCCCTTCCAGTTCACCTTCGAGTCCCCCCCGCACTCCAGCTCCCGCAGCTCCGACAGCGGATCCACCTCCGGCTCCTTCTCCCCGCGCGCCGCATACTCCCCCGCCGCCTCCTACTCCCCGCCCGCCTCCGAATTCGGCGACGATCCCGCGACGGAGCTCGCCAACCGCGTCCGCAAAGCCGCCGGCCTCGTCCTCGCCGTCCCCATCAACGTCGACCAGCGACAGCCCAACGAGCCCCCGCCACAGCAGCAACAGATATTCCAAATCCAGCCCGACCAACAACCCCCGCCCCCACAACACGCCCCTCCCCCATTCACCACCGCCCCCGTCCCCCCACCGCCCCCCGCCTCAACCGCTCCTGCACCCCCTCCCCCGCGCCCCAAAACGAGCCACACCACCATCGAGCGCCGCTACCGCACCAACCTCAACGCGCGCATCCAATCCCTCCGCGCCGCCGTCCCCGCCCTCCGTGTCGTCGACCGCGCCGCCGCCCTCAAAGCTGGCTCTCCTCCTCTCGACAACGAAACCGAAGACATCGTCGACGCCCGCGGCTTCGTCGACGGCGTCAAAGTCGCCCGAAAGTGCTCCAAAGCGAACGTCCTCGGCAAAGCCGTCGAGTACATCCGCGTCCTCAAGAACCGCGAATTGCGCCTTACCCGCGAGCTCGCGGGCCTTAAAACCCTCCTGAGCGGGCTCGTCGGCGGGCGCGAGCTGCTGGCGGAGTGGGAGCGCGAGTGGGCTGTAAGGTTCGGCGGGCCCGAGACGGACGAGATCACTAGCGAGAATGGAGGTGGGGCGGCAGAGGAGGACGGCGACGAGGACGAGGACGACAGCGACGACGAGGGGAGTGCGAGGAAGCGCAAGCGGGCGAAGCTGGACCCGAAGCCGAAGGTAGAGCGTAAACCGCCCGCGCCGGTCGTAGAAGGCGAGAAGAAGAAACGCGGCCGGCCACGCAAGGTCGTCAACCTACCCCCCACCGCCGCCGCGCCCGCACTCTCGACCTCCGTCCCCATGCAGCCACAGCAGCCGCAACAGCACCAATACCTCCTCGGCGCCTTCGCGCTCTTCTCCTTCTTCGCCAACACCCCCTCCTCCCCTTCCCCCTCTTCCACCCCGCATGCACACCAGGGGCACGTCCTAACAAAACACCTGCCAGGCGGGGAAGGTGGAATGGGGTTGTCGGTGCTCCAAATATTCCACCTCTTCGTGAGCGTCGCCGTGCTCGCGAGCGTGCTCTTCCCTTTGGCGCAGAGTCTGTATGCGCGCTATGCGTATAAGGGTAGGGGGTCGCCGGCAACGGTTTCTGTGGGTGCGGAGAACGTGAAAGCGAAGTTGCAGCAGGAGGTTGCAGAGCCGTCCTCCCCGACGTCAGCGTCAGAATACAGCTGCGATGACACGGACACGGATCTCTCGTTGTCGACTGCGAGTCTTCTCAGCGACGGCGACGGCGACGAAGCTGCAACCGTGTGCGCACCGTCACCGCACCTCGCCGCGGCGGAAGCTTGTATTTTGGATGGTACGTCCTCTTCTCACTCGTAATACATAGATGAATTTCTCATTCATCACCCCATATAGACTCCACCCCACTAACAACCCGCCTGCGCACCGCATTCCATCTCTACACCGCTCTCCCCTCATCCTCCTCCCCCTCCTCCGCCACTACCACTTCTTCTTTCTCTACTACTGCTTCTGAGAATGCAGACCGCCGCCTCCTCGCTCTCCTCGTCCGCCCCCTGCCCCTCCTCGGGCACCGCATCGCCCACAACCTCTGGGGCGATGGGATGGGGCTGGGGATCGACGAAGCCGCGGGCCGTGTCTCTCTTTCCTCGACAAAGAAGACAAAGACAAGTATCCTCCGCGCGCTCGAAGAAACGCTCGCCGTGGAACGTCTGCGCGGTGTGGCTGCGGCTGCGTTTGCACGGGAGGTGCTCGGAGAGGCTTCGTCGTCATCGTCGTCATCTGAGGAGCAGCAGCATTCCCTCGCCGACGCCCGCAAACTCGGCGGGCCCATCAGTGTGCTCGCCGCGCGGGTGGGGCGGGTCCTCGCAGGCGGGAATGATGACTTGTTGTACTCTCCCAGTGATGATACCGAGTCGGAATCAGATACCGAGGATGAGGATAATGGTGAGGGCGACGTGGAGAAGCTCCTCCGGGCTATCGTTCTTTATCGGCGGGTGTTTAATGTCTCTGCCTCTTCTTCCCCATCAGTGGTGAACGGGAATTCCTCATCGGTCAACGGGAAAGACGCCTACGCACAAGCCCTCCGCCGCACCCTAGGGAGCAGCGACGTCTTCGAGGAGGCGTCGGTGGAGGAGGCGCGGGATCGGATCGTTGATTTGTTGACTGGGGAGAAGTGTCAATGAGTGCAGTTCAGACGTGTTGATAATTTTATTGCGGTCTCGAACAGTATACTGATATCGACTGGCTGACTCTGACTCTCCCTTCGTTTTCTTGGATATTGTTCATATAGGTACATAGATACATACATTGCTAGTTAGTTTGTTACTTCTTTATCTTACATCGGAGAGGATATCGTCGATAATATAACCCGACTTTCAAACCCGAAAACGAATTTAGCCATACCGTTTGGTCCCCACCAAGAAAACCTGTGAATAGCTCCCCTCCTCCTTCAAAAAAGAAAAAGAGTAATGGCCCGTCTCTGGCATTGAACCACGGCGGCTTAACGCAACGTCAACGCAGACACCAGGGAACGCGAATCACCTTGACACATGGCAAGTGGTCAGAGACGGGGCGATAATCTACCAAAGAGATTGAAATAGGGTGAGTAGAGTTTTGTTCTTTGTTCAGAGCACCTTTCATTTTTGTTGACGGTTGCGTGTTCTGCGCGCGCGGCTGTCGTGCAGGTGGATTGATCAAAGGGACAACAACGCCACACAATGCTCGTCCAAAATCCGGATATGGAAATTTTGGTTGAGATAGTAATTCGCTTCGTTTTCCGTAGGAAATAATGGCAGCTGTTAACGGCTCGTTTTGGTCCGGTAATCGGTACACAGTATATCAAGGCGTGATGGTCGTAAAACACAGAATTAGGGCTACAATGCAGTATGCCACATCTCTACCTCTCTACCTACAACGTAGATACAAAGTCTATACTAAACAACAACAACATATGTGCTAGCGCTATCAGTCGTCTATGCTCTGCCCTTGGGCGCAGTCTTACTGAACAACTTGGCCTTTTCGATCGCCGCATTCGACTGCTTGACCAAGTTCTTCTTGTAATCGATGATGCTAATGTCCGCCTTGGTAAGATTCTTGATCGTGCGGTCCGCGACTTCCCACAGCTCCTCCGCAACCTGCGAGATGAGTCGGAAGTCGTGCGATACGATCACGACTCCGCCCTCGAACTCCTTAATCGCGCTTGCGAGCGCATCGATCGACTCCATATCCAAGTGATTCGTCGGCTCGTCGAGCAACAGAATGTGCGGGTGCTCCATCGCAAGCTGCGCGAAAACGACCCGATTCCGCAACCCATCCGAAAGCTGCTTGATCGGGGCAGTTTGGTGAGCGCCGGATAGACCGAATCGTCCGAGCTGCGACCGCCACCCTTGGAGATCGATCTCCGGGAACCGCTGGCTGAACAACCGCTGGAAGTACTCGATCGGTGACGAGTCGTATGGTAGTTGGTCAGCGCTGTGCTGCGAATATTTCGCCAGCTTCAGAGCAGCGTGCTTGGAGACGGTGCCCTCGGACGGTTGCAAGGCGCCAGTGATCAGATGTAATAGCGTCGATTTGCCTGTCCCGTTGGCACCGAGGATCGCTACCCGCGAGTCCATGCTGCAATTGTTGGTCAGTTGTATGGCAGGTCGTACTGTGGCTTGAACCTACTCGATACCAAAGCTGAGGTTTTTATACAGATAGTCCTCTTTCTTGCCCGAGTACGAGAACGCGACAGTGTCAAAGGCGATAATGGGTGGCGGTAATTTCTTGATATCCTCGAAGTTAAACCGCAACGGTTTGCCGACTTCGATCTTTTCGATCAAACCCGCTGCCTCCATCTTGTCGATGATCTTTTGCTTCGACTTGGCTTGCCGCACCAAATTCGCGTAAGTACCCGCAGACGCGATGAATCTGTAAGAATATGAGAATGATGCCTGAACAGCGCGACTAAGAAACTAACTGTTTGATGTGGGCTATTTCTTCCTGTTGTTTGTGATACGCCTTCATTTGATTGACCTCGTTCTCCTGCCTGGTCCGTACGTAGGTCGAGTAGTTACCCGTGTAGTAGACGAGTTTCTTTTTGTTAGTGAGATCCATAACGTTGGTGCATACACTGTCCATGAAATCCTGCGAGTGACTCGTGATAACGAGGATGTGGTTGTAGGTGCTGAGATATGCTTCTAACCAGACAACAGCGCCGAGATCCAAGTGATTCGTGGGTTCGTCGAGCAGCAGCAGATGCGGCTTGACGAAAAGTGCGCGAGCAAGCGCGACACGCATACGCCATCCACCACTCATGTCTTTGGTTGGTTTTTTCATCATTGTCGGTGAGAACCCGAGACCGTGCAGAATGCTACCCGCCTTCACTTCGAACGTTGAGGGGTCCATTTCTTCCAGCTGCTCGTAAGCCGCCTCAAGGGCTAGATCGTCGACTTCATCCGCAATGGAAAGCTCCTCGATGTGTTGTTCGAGCTTTGCGACCTTTTGTTTAGCAGACGCGACGATGAAGTCGACCGCATTGACTTCTGACGGTTCAGCCTCTCCAGATACAAGGTAGATATCGATATGCGGAGGGATATCAATGTCGCGTGCAGCGATCGATTGCAGCAACGTCGACTACACAGCTATCAGCGACCATCTACATTCCTGTCGCTGTGAAATAACGTACCTTCCCCGAACCATTGGCCCCCAGTAAGCCATACCGCTGGCCATAGTTGAGCGCAATTTCAGCATTTTCTATGAGTAGCCGGCCGTGGAAAGACAACGTGTATGCGTCCATCTTGATATCGCGGCCCTTCACATCGGATACCAGTACTCCCGCTGCGCTCCTGGATCCCGGTGAGCTTCATACGATCCTTCAACGGTTCAACACACCGGTCAGTGTCCATCTTGAGCTTAGCCATGCTGGTGATCGCCAGATCCTCCTGGCTCGTAGCGGCGCTCATGCTCGTCAACGGCGTATTGGTGCTGCTGCCATTTGGTGTACCCGATGTCGGTGTGCCCGATGTCGATCCCTCGGCGCCGCCAGCAGCTGCCTTCTTTGCGGCCTTTTCTGCAAGTCTCTTTTGTTTGGAGGCAGAGGGCGGCATGGTCAAGGTAGGCGAGAAGAAGAAAAAATATTGATCTGAATCAAAGTCCGTGATGACGTAATGACATTGCTCCAAGTCCTACAAAATTCCAGGTAACTAAATTCTACGAAACAGTGAAGTTGGAGGAGGTCCCTGCCGAAGAATTGAGATTGTGTAGAGTGCAGAAAACAACACGGAGTACCTGTGAATGCGGAAATAGACCCAATTAGAGGTTTGGAGTCACCGAAGTATCGGAGGCGATAGGTGCCGGCTACAACGGATGGTCAATGGGCGGGCTATGCGGGCTAAATTTTCACAATTTAACAGACCAGGAGTGCCGGATTCGATCGTCCTGGAATACTATTAGCACTCGTCTTCGATGGAAAGCGGGTTTCATACCAAGAAATATTGACGCTGCTCGTTCCCAGGAACGTGTTCGTCCTCGCCCATTGATATATCGTGGACGGATGCGAATCAGTCTTGACCATCTTCCATGCTCCACCTACAAGCTGATCGACGCTGAGGAATGTTCCTTCAAGGCGAAGATTGTTCTTTTGGAGTTCGTCTCAGTAAGCGCAAAATACAAGTAAAGAGACTACACACCCGGGGATTAGCCCCCACGAATTGTGCCAAGACCGTGTTGCCAGCATGGTAGGCGGAATTGGTTATAACGTCGATAAGTACCTGTCCAAAGCTCTTTCCGCTCGGGGCAGAGTCAAAAACAACACCGGTCTGAAAAACATTAGAAAAATGTGTTAACGCAAAAACAAGGCGGGCCTTTACTTGGAGGGAAATAGCCTTCGAAGTAAGCTCAGGTGGTGCTGCGTCCGATACAGGGGTCCCAGAAGCAGTATTAGCCAGGAATGGCACAAGGCTCGTGTACTTGTCAATGTATGCCTCCAGAGTGTCTAGAACAGCCAATGAGCGAGCGTTAGGCAGGATGGAAGTCAGCTCACATTGCCCGTAAATTGTCGACGCGCCCTCGTAACGCTGAATGGCATACTCTTCTCTTGTGGTAATATAATGAGCGTATGTGTTTGCAGGACCCGCAACGACAACATATGCAGAGTTGTCGAGGACTCCGGCGGATATTAATTTCGCCCGAACAGCGTTGCTGCAAACCAACTTCAAGGAGATGCCTCAAAAGTCCTCGTCACATACCGAAGTCGCCGACCGGCCATGGTCGTCAGTTCACCTGGTACGATGATCATCACTGCATTTGACATCAGTTTCGTGCTTGGCAGGAAGGCCAAACGAGCAGATACCGAAGTTGCCCACTTTGAGCATCTATTTCTGCGTCAGCGCAACCTCCACCAATTGTCAAGATTGACACAAACCTGGATATCGACTGTGCTCGGCGACCACGGGTACGGCTGATCCGCATACCCCTACTCAAGTTCAGATACTTATATTCAGGAAACCGACAACGCCACTCACAGTGTTGAGCAAGATGGGTTTCGGCGCCTGGCATGCCACTTGAGCGGCAGATGGCACGGGAGTCACAAAAGATTTGACGATTTCCCAGAAAGGATTTCTGCAGCATTCAGTATCAGAATATGTCGATCATGAATCAAAAAGAACTAACTGAGAGGTCGAGTTATCTCCTTGCACGAAATCGAACGCGCCGGGACCATCCGTGGTGCCTCCAGCAAACGAGAATCCTGAGTGATGTCATTCATCCTCCATCAAGAATGTCTTCGGAATTTAACGCACCCATCGCGGCCGGGCAAGTCTGCGCGGTTGTTCCATTCGGAAGCGTGAAGGTGTGGTTTGCCCTGGAGTATATTAGCGCGGTTTACCTGAGCCCGAGATATGGCTACAAACATGTCGAGATAAACATGCACGCTGCGCACCGTACCGGTGACACTCGAACGCGTCTTGCCCAAAATCGTCTTCGCAGCATCCACCTGAATCTGGGCGATCATCTCATTCGAATGGAATCCAGAGGAGTCTAGCCGGAATCCAGGGCCACGACCATGGCAATCCTCCACAGTGCCACCACAAGTCGAAGTATTGGCTTGACAGGGCATTCCATCGTATGGTTGGCCGGGAGATTCACAGAAGGCGCCGAGACTATGAATAGGTGAGCTTCTTTGAAAAGAACGAGGAGCGAAACACGTACGTGTTGGGGCTAGTGTCTCCTACATTGCTCTGCGCGAAGCCCGCGACAAAGGTTTGATTTCCTGGCATCGCAGAAGGCTCGACAGATGCTGGAAACGCGACAAATTAGATTCCTCGACGATTAGGGCCAGAGAGCGCCTACATTCGTATAGATACGCCGCCATTCCCTAAACAGTCTCTTAGCATTGTGGTTCAATACACATGAAACAAGAATTCACTTTGTTATCGCTGCTGACGAGGGTATTGTTCTGGCGAATCATCAAGCCGAACACCAAAAAGTTATTCGACACACCTCGTAGAGACTCGTCCCATGAACAGGGAAGAAGCTCAAGAATCCGCGATTCCCAAAGCTCACCAAACTCATGGTCTTGTCCTGATCTCCACCCTCATTCACATACAACGCCCGCTCAGCAGCAGGATTCGCCAAGTATGCGGTTGGGCTGCGATTGAGATTCCCTCCGGTCACAGAGGCTGACGGCCGTCAGCACTGCATGAAAGAAGAAGTGAAGCGAATGCAGCGTACTATTTCCTACGGACAGAGATCCAGGCGCGAGGGATGCATGAGCCCGGTCAATAGCAAGCAGAACGCCTTGGACGATCGCATTATAGGTCTGCGGAACAAAGCCTAGGCTGGTGACTTGAGGCAGAACGTTCTCTAAATATCCCCCAACCTATTTCTGTCGTTAAGAACGCATTCAGAAGAACGTGCATGGCACTCACGCCTGAATGCTGATGGGTGCTAGAAATCGCAACATTCTGCGCGGTATAAAGTGACCCATATTTGCTCGCAAGTCCAGCGAGGATAGCCCGGCGTATACCACTGTCCCCCATAGCTATGTCAGCATTTACAAAGATGACGCGGTTGGCGGTAGTTGCGGTCTCTCCGACGATGAAGGCGCGCGCACGCTGGCGTTGGTGTAGCCCAGTGTCCGTCTGCCCCAGGCTCGCGTAGCCCATCATATTCGTCCTGCGGGAGAGAGTAGGTCAATGCGAAACGGACTCATCGCATGGAACTCAACTCGACTACAGGCCCTGTGATGTCCGCGACACCCAATCCCAGCAAATATTGCGACTGAGCCGCCGCATTCAGAGCTGTAGTCGACAAGACAAGAAATGAGACTAGGCGCATCGTGCTGAGGGTTCAGGAAGAAGAGCCGGGTGTTACTCGAGATGCACAACATGTTATATTTTGGTTCAGCAAGCACATGGTCGATGTTCAGTGCGCTGATGGATGGAGCCCATATAAGACAGAGAAGCGAAGATGCACAATAGAGGGCACATGGCCCATTTATAGTGAGAAAAGTACCGCGGTGGGGAACAGCGAGCCGCCGTCATTTGCATGGACAGGATATGTCCAACGAGATCAGCAGACTCTTGATACTCTTTGAATGAGCTTTTTGAGGCTGCTCGTCGTTTGTCGTGACCTGCTGTCGTTAATAAACAACGTGAATTGAGACTCTAGAAGCTGAAGGACTCTGAAGGAGAAGGCTTGTCGCATTACGTCACGCGAACCACTGACGCCTCAGACTCTCAGATGTACTTTTGCAATTGGAAGTGGGGTATACAGAAGTTACACCATGAGCGGTTTACTTAAGTCGGTCAATATTATCCTGACACTTATCCTTAGAAGATATCCGCAGAATGGATTCCTGCAAGGGGTATTCATCTTTATTCATCTACGGTTGCAACATGCAAAGAGCAATAGTGTTTGCTTTCACCAAGCCATCCGCTTGGCTAAGGAGAGGTAGCGCGCCAGCGGCCGCCACTGAACATGTAATCCTCCGTCCGGTTTTTTCAACAAAAAACTGAAACCATAAGCAACGATAATGGGGAGACGGTCAGACTTACGGAGTAAGACGAGGTTCTGGGTGTTCCTTGTGTGAGAATCTATCATAAGGGATGCCTGTAGGTGGTTTATATGGTTGACCAAGACGCTGCCTAACAAGATGTCAGTCGACAGCAGCATGAGGGCTAGCAGAAGGCTAACATTCTTTCCTGCTTCAAATCTCTTCGCTCTAAAACAGAGTGCGGAAAGTGTAAGGGTGATAGGTGTAGTAGCCTTCTCAAGAGCATGGGACGGTTTTCCTCTTTGACCCTCGCCACCACATTCGAGACGGATGGTAGGAGGATGCGTTCTTGAGTTGTTTCATCAATGGTGAAAGTTTCACCTTTGTTGCTGACTGTGTATAGATTGAGGTAGGAAATCAGCGTTGTCAACCAACCTCGGAGTCGAAATTGGACGAATGGGTGGGGGCCCTCGTGGTATGCATCGATGCACATATCATAGAAAGCTGGTGCGTTGGGGAAACGAATCGAAGCAAACTCGGGGCCAGGGGGTTCCGGGTTAAGCATGGTGCGCGAAGGATCGCCAATATCAAAGTGAACGGTGGACGCGCTGTGCACGAAGATTAGAGTCGGGCTTTCCTGGTAAAGGTGTTTCAGCAGCGATCTCTGCGCAAACCGACAAAAAAAACCTACGTCTCTGACGGCCTGACCAACATCGTTGTGGAACAGCTCAATAGTCGCGCCTCCCTCGATATCGAATGCGTGCGCACACGCTGGATTATGGAATTTCAAGTCTATCCAATGCTCGTTGCGTGCATCGCCCTCTCTCGTGTAAGGCAAATGAGAGCAGATTAACTGAGCAGCATTGGCTACTTGAGAGTCGGGAACAATCAAGTGCTGCGTAAAGAGGCAGGTGGGGACGAAATGGACAATTGAGAGAGCATCCTCGCCCCAAACGACGCAGGGGATGTTGGCTTTCACGAGGGGAAGAGTACAAGTGAGTCGACCACGTTGCTCGCTTGGACCGCTGGGGCTCGTGTCGTAGAAATGCACTCCCATCTCCGATGTGGGTGAGCGTGCATTTTATGAGGTTTATTTACGTAACATTGTTGGCAACATGTTCCTGGGAATCCTGATGGCGGGCGCCTATCGACGCCCACAATCCCAATCGCTGCAAACCCGTTTGAGCCAGCCAACAGCATGAGGTTCGCAACTCATGTCGTTCAAGTTGGTCGCTTTCTGCGGCGTTCGTCTCACACCTACGTAGACTCATCGCTCAGTGTGTTGAGTTTGCGCCTGACCCCACACCTTGCTCGCTCCGCGCTACGCTTTGTTAATGCTCTCCGTCAGGGCGGGGCTGACACGATGCTGGTGGGTGGTGCTGCAGTGAGACTCCATGGCGGTCCTCGTACAACCAAGGTCTGCCTGAATTTCCAACGACGGACGAGATGCAAATCGCCAACTCCCATCCAGGACCTAGATTTCAACGTCACCAAGTTCGATAAACGTGTCCAACGCTTTGTTGTTCGAGCAGGAATGACTATAAAGCCTGACGAAGACGGTCGGCCAAACCGTTTCAAAGTAAATGACCCGTCATTTCCAGAATCTGCAAAAAACGCAACCAAGATCGATCTGGCTGTATTTCCTCACCTTGACGTCTCTCAATATACCGACGACTTCGAAGGAGTCAAAGTCGCGGATCTCCGTCTCCTTCTAGTGAAGAAAATTCGTTGCCTACTGGTTAGATCCCATGGCGCCGACAATAAGCGCCAAGGAGATTTGCACGATATGGTGTACTGCCTAAATCGGCTTGTCCTCGAACCGGATGTACCGTGCACTCCCCTGCCTCAAACCCTCATTGAGGACGTTATCCTCCGCGAAACACGGTTTGACTGGAAGACATTCTGGGACCTGGTCAGATTATTTGGTGACGAGTATGAAGTGGCCATTTGTGAAGAGTGCTTCCCCGTTCTGGGTCTTCCTGTACTGGAATAATACCGCATTTCTAGCGGTACCAAGCCATTCTTTCACGCTTTCCTCATTGCTATCATAATTCACTCGTAGTAGTAGTACCCCCATCCTGTAGCACCTCACTGTAGCTTTAACAAATACATATGTCCACCACTCTCTGACGGGCCAAAAACCATCAACCCTGTTTACTTCAGGCTATGAAACAGTCGTTCACCATGATCATGACTAAGGCTGGGAGATTGGTTTCTTTCTTACAGCAGATTGTCCAGTCATATACAAATACATACATTTACACTCGAGCCACCATGGAGCTACCTACGTAGTCTTGATCTTCATGTGTACATTCTTCGCGCGCGTAAGCTGGTCATAGCCTTGCCAAATTGCGATCAACAAAAAGCACTGCAGCACACCACAAACGCTCACCAAATTTACTCAGACTAACGCCTCGTCCGCTATTCTTAACACCCGTCCAAGCGAGTGCAGGGTCGAGATAGTCGCATCTACGTTAATGTACCTTGAATTCATATACGCTGAGAGAATGAGAAAAGAGAGCTACCGATTCAAAAACACAGTCCCGCATTCAATCTGATCCTCGAGCTTGAGGAACGCTTCTTCAGATTCGGGGTGCTCGGCCGCGTTTGTCCAGATGGATGCGGTGAGGCCGTAGGGAGAGTCGTTCATTAGCTTTACGGCTTCCTCATCGGACGACACCTACGACGGAGAGTTAGACGAGGTCGACCGAGCAGGGAAGTAGTTACTTTCTGAATACCGACGACAGGGCCAAATGTTTCTTCCTGCGGATCCGTTCAGTGAAAGTCAGTGGCATGCTGCTGAAACGAGCACCATCATGATGTCCATAGCTATGAGTTCATATCAACACCACGATGCGAGGCGCAGAAGATTGCGAGAAGACTCACTGTGATTGACATCGACAAGTACTTGAGGTGCGACATAGCAAGTATCTCTGAACTACTTCAGAACGGAAGTCAGACCGAGCCAAAAACACTGACTGCTTAGCCATAGCGAAAAGGTCTTCGGGGATAAGCGTCTTCGCACCAGCCGCCACCGCATCAGCGACTTGCTTCCGAATCCGTTGAGCACTCGCAAGGCTAACTACAGGACCAAGATTTGTTTCAGGCTGATTCGGATCGCCTAGTTTATAGCCTTTGACTACCCCAACCACCTTCGAGACGAAATCGTCATAGACAGACTCGTGGACGTAGATACGCTGAAAGAAGTTAGCAGCGGATTTGTTGCCTAGAATGGGCCGAAGTACCTCGATAGCGCAACAGCTTTGACCAGAATTGAACATGGCTCCGTCGACAAGCTCTGCCGCAGTATAATCAAGATCTGCATCTGCGCGGACGTAGGCAGGGTCTTTTCCGCCAAGCTAAGAGAATTGAGATCATGCCAGACAAGATTATTTGCATTACAAACCTCGAGTGCGACGCCCTTGAAACCTGGAGCACTCACTGCAGCCTCTTCTACAGTATGGCCGCCGACCACGCTGCCAGTAAACGAGACGAACTTCACCAAAGGGTTTTGGATAGCTTGTTTCGTGAGCTCTGGTGAGAGGTGAAGAGGAATGACAATATCTTGAGGAACGCCGGCACGATGAAGAGCCTGCAGTCAACCGTCATTTCGATCGGCAGGAACTAGATAACATGGTACGGACGAGAGCGAAGCGTTCTGCGCTCAGAGGTGTTTGCGGAGACGGTTTGAGAATGACAGCATTGCCTGCTATGATTGCTGGAAATACAGAGTTGATAGCAGTGAGATACGGAAAGCTGCATTGAATAGCTGAATTGGCTGATCGCGAGGGCGGTAACTATTGACTGACTTCCACGGCGCAATGACTAGTACAACGCCAAGCGGTACGCGTTTCATGAAGCGGCGGAAGCCTGGTTTGTCCGTATCCTCGAGAGGGATGTCCTTGAGGTTCGCTTCGGCAATGGAAAGCATGTATCTTGCGCGCTCTAAGAAGCCGCGAACTTCGCCTGCGCCTTGAGAGATTGGACGACCCATTTGCTTGGTGAGTTCAGCGGGCACTCTTTCACCCATGCTTGTAAATTCATCAATGAACTTTTGGCCTATGGCGATTCTCTCAGCAAGAGGTAGAGCAGCCCATTCTTTCTGTGCCGCAGCTGCGCGAGCGATTGTGGCTTCGAGGACTTGGAAAGTGGGATAGGTGCGCTCGACGACGGGTTGCAGGTTGACAGGGCTGATCGTCGTTTGGGTCGTTTCAGACTGGGGGACGGACATAGTGAGGGCAGGAAGCAAAAGGGATTCTGCATATCTGAGTTCATCGCCGACGCGAAGAGATATCCATCGGCTCTATCGGGCGTCGAGATATCGTGTCACACTGGGTCACGCGTCTCGCGGGGACGCGTACTACTCTTTCGTTCATCCGTCATGGCCTCTGTATTCTCCCCTCCAGGCTTTGACTTTTCCAACACTCTACGGTAGCTTTCTGGGCTCCGATTCTTGCCGTAAATTCTCAGTTTCTTCAGGAACAATTTCTTCGCCGAAAAAGGCGTGCCATTGCCCAAAGCAACGAGCACGGGTACAACGATCGTTGGCTGCCTCTTTGCAGATGGAATCGTACTAGGCGCAGATACGCGAGCGACAGAGGGTCCCATAGTAGCCGACAAGAACTGTGAAAAAGTCCGCCTCAAATTTCAATCCGTTCCGTACAATTCACGTCGCTTCAGATCCATTATATCACAGACAACATTCGCTGCTGTGGTGCGGGCACTGCTGCCGACACAGAATTCACGACCGCCCTCATCTCTTCAAATATGGAACTTCATTCTCTGTCAACTGGCCGCAAGCCGCGCGTTGTGACCGCCATGACCATGCTCAAACAAATGCTCTTCCGGTGCGGTCCACTCATGCAACTCTGCTCGCGGTATACTGACTCCCCACAAGCTACCAGGGGCACATTGGTGCTGCTCTCGTATTGGGCGGCGTCGACGCCACGGGCCCGCATCTCTTCACCATTCATCCCCACGGCTCCACCGACAAACTGCCTTATGTCACCATGGGCTCCGGCAGTCTAGCTGCTATGGCCGTATTTGAGAGCAGCTGGAAACCCAACATGTCGGTGAGTTGCATGATCGCGTTGCAGAAGCTCAACCCACTCAACATTGTACTCAGCGGGAGGACGCTCTGGAACTGGTCAAAACCGCAATCAAAGCCGGTATCTTCAACGATCTCGGGTCCGGGTCCAATGTCGACGCCTGTGTTATTACTGCCTCGCATACGGAAATGCTGCGCAACATCGAAATGCCCAACGAGCGTGTGCAAAAGGAGCGCCAGTACGGTTTCCGCCGCGGCACCACCGCATGGAAGTCGGAGGAAATCCGAAGTCTCGTTGTCAGTGAGGAGGTCACTATGTTGGGGGCTGGCGATGAGATGGACACCACGTAGCAGTCAGATTCAAATGCAATATTCTTTTAAATCGTGCTTTTGACTGTTCCCGACCTGAACGCCCCCACGCTGACTTCTGCCACCGCATTTTCCCTCATTACGCCGAACACTCGCAGTTCAACGCACCTCTCATTCGCCTGGTGTGCAAAACTTCCTATTTCGTCCACGAGTGGTTGTTTGGCCAAATTAGGACTGATCGCAACTTTGAACTGAACCTCTCTCTTGGCTTCTCTTGGTCTCGAATTCTCGAGCTCAGTAAGCTACGGTCAGCACTCGGGCGTAATCTTTCAAGGCCGTCAGGCTTGATAATAGCTCTGTATCGTATCTGCGGCCTATCGTCTACAAAATCTCATAGCGTGATTTGACGCGGAATTGGCGCGATGTTACTGCGACAACGTCCTATATTAGTCCCCTCGGACTATCTACATGTCAAGCTTAGATACGATGCTGAATCTTCTGCTTGCGTCCGCTCTCGCTAGTCTCTCTGTCGCAGCGCAGCAAGCCCCATTCTCAGCCTACTCAAATTTCCGTGAAACAGGCTCAGAATGGACTGTCTTCCACCATCCTATCAAGACAGTCGCTGTTATCGGCGCTGGACCAGCTGGGCTCCAAGCAGCGGCGAAACTCGTCGAACATAACTTCACTGTGCGTCTATTTGACCGCGCTCCTTCGCCGGGCGGAAATTGGTTCTACACGGACGAGACACCCGTTCGTGAGCCATATCCGTACGTTTCGAGCCCTTTTGTAAAAACTCTAATTATAAGTCTAACTATTTCCTCAGCGATCGGCCATTCGACGAGGCACCGCATATTCCCGAGAGCCTCCCCTCAACATATTATTTTGAAGAAGGTGAAGAGGGAATCACATTGGAAGATAGGTGGAAGGAACATTGGCAGCCACGCCCTCTATGGGACAATCTTCACACCAATTCTCCGGCGGTAAGGTTGACCCAACATCTAGAATTCAGAGTCTCTAACCTAGCCAAGGTCATTACGGAGCTCCCCGACATCCCGTACTCTACAGATCGCGTAAATATTCAAATTTCTCTATCCGTTACTTTAAACTCACCTACTACGTTACGCAGCCTTGGGTCCTGTCCAATCACGACATTCAGCGACACGTCCGAGCCTACGCCTCCTTCCACAACCTCAATGCCAACGACTATCAAACCGACTCGCGTCGTGCGCCAGTAACAGCATACTCAACTCGTGTCGACAAACTGCAGAAAATAGAGTCGACTCAGAAATGGAGACTTACCTTGCGCAAGCTCGAACGTCTGCAGGAAACCAATCGAATCAAAGCGGATTGGTGGACTGAAGACTTTGACGCTGTCGTTGTCGCGACTGGCCCTTATGTCTCCCCGCATGTGGCGACTATCAAGGGACTCGTGGAATGGAGCAAGGTCAAAGATGGCGAACAGTACAGCGTGTATCATTCACAGTCATATCGCCGACCTCAGCGCTACGAAAACAAGGTACACCACTGCACTTGAATTTTTTCTCGCCAGATACTGAATTTGCTGCCAGACAATCCTCATTGTAGGGGCTTCAGTATCCGCGTCAGAAATCGCTCGGGACATTGCGCCGTATGCCCGAGATGTTCTCGCAAGCGTCAGGGTACGTGCTGCAATTGCTCGACTGCTAATTCTCATTTTCCCTTGATTTAGCCTCATCCGAATCTACACCCCTTCCAATTGCGCAGCCGACTTCGCTTCCCGGACACGACGAAGTTCGTCCCGGAAATCGACCACTTCGGTTCGCTCTCTGCGTACAACAAGGGTATCAAGGATGCGACAATCCATCTTGTCAATGGATCTGTGCTTCGTGATATTGACGAGGTGTGTTCAGGTTGGGATCTTCTGTGCAAAACATCTGACGTGGTGCAGGTCATTCTTGCAACGGGATACATTCACTCGAACATCTTCCTTCCAAACTTGTAAGTGGCAGAAGCCCGAAGTCTGCTCCAAGCTGATCCGCGAACCAGTACATCCGACGGACAACCTGCCAATCTCCACTGGACGGGACATTACATCCCTGATCCCACTCTGGCTTATACGAATGGTTATTATCTGTTGGTCATCACCCAAATATCTTCTGTTGACCAATTCCATCTCTAGTTCGTCCCTGGACGATAGGAAAGTATCAGTCATACGCATTCGCCAAGGTTTGGGAAGGCACTGCGCATCTTCCTCCACAGAAACAGATGCAAGAAGACTACGATAATGGAAAATATCATTTCAGAGGCTTGTTTGCATCGGCCGCATCAGAAGGTAACTTCATGCACTCGTTCTCCCACAATAAAACTCACTGGGTGATCAGCATTGTTCCGTCAATACGTCGCTTGGCTCAACAATGAATCCCTGATTAATGGCGGAAGATTCGTCGAGCCGTGGCCAGTCGAGTGAGTTTGTCTGTGGGATGCATGTTCTGTACATTGATCATCCTTGCAGAAAACGTGAAGTTTTCGTGTACTATTCCGAAGTAGAGTGGATCAAGGTATATGACTTGGGCATTGCGAATGTGGACTTGAATAGTTTCTGACAATTGACCAGGGATACGCGAATTTGGGCAACTTCACCGACTTTGAGACGCTGCCTGCTCGTGAATGGGATTCGGATCGAGTTGCTTGGGACGCGATAGTGTATGAGGATACAGAATGGTAGTCGTATATCCCAATTTGCAGAATTTAGACGTTGTACAACGAGGCCGATCTGGCCACTCAGCATTGCGCGGCGGATGGCCCAGTTGGTCCGGCATTTTTCCAATCCATTAAAGAAGGTAGGTAAACGTGAAACAAGTAAGCAATACAAAAAGCATACAAGGGGGTAGCGAAGCGGAGAGAGGAAAGAAAAAGACATGAAAACACGTCAGACATTGAAGAACGGCTGCTCGTTTTGCTGCTGCTGCTGCTGCTGCGGCTTTCCAAAAGGGTTGTGGCCAGTGCCCTGTTGCGCCACGATGGCTCGCCCAGCGTTGGTATGCCCATACCTGTCAAGTAATGTCTGTATCAGAACGAGCGAAGCAAGGCGATGAGCAAAGATCGAACGAACCTCATCATACCCGTATTCCCAAACGAATCCAACCCATCGTCGCGGTTCGCAAACAGAGTCGCGAGATGCTGGTTGTTCCCGTCGTTGACCTTGACTTTGAAGTTCTGCCCGCCCGGACTTTGCTGCTGGGCAGGCGGGCCGGGGCTCGGACTTTGGCTGTACGACGGCTGAGGGGAGGAGTTGTTCTCGTATGTGCCCTGGAGGTTGAACATCGGGGGCTGTTGTGTGGGGGACGAGAACGACGATGGCATAGGGGGCACGGGCTGCTGCTGCTGTGGTGCGAAGGGGTTGTTTGACCCAAAGCCGGTGGGCTGAGGGACGAGCTGTTGCTGCTGCTGCTGGGCCGCCATCTGTTGGCGCATCCACTCATCCTGCTGTTGCTGTTGTTGCTGCTGGAGCATCTGTTGCCGCATCCATTCGTCCTGTTGCTGCTGCTGCTGCTGTTGGAGGAAGGCTTGTTGCTGTTGTTGCCGCATATACTCGGCCTAATCGCCAGCTCAACTGAGAAGCCTGAGTTATGAAACGTGGAGAATGCTGACCTCCATCTCTGCTTGCTGCTGATATGGATTGAAGGCGGTGAACTGGGGTTGGATCATGGTGTATTGAGGTTGCAATTGTTGTTGTTGTTGCGGTGGCGGAGCATCGAGGAAGGGGAATGGGTTGTTGCTCACTGGAGGCGGCCTGGCGGAGAATTAGCAACTCAACAAAACCAAAGAAAATTCGTCGCTCACAACTGGTGCTGGTCGTCGAACAGAGCTTTGGCGTTGCTATCCTCAGCGGCCTGCTTTCTCCGCGCCTCCTCTTCCTCACTGAGCCTGAGTGCCTCTGCCAGGTCTTTTTCCTCGGCGGTCAGCTGCTCCTGGCGCAGACTAGCTTTGCTCATTTCAATGGCCCGGCGCATATCATCGTCTGGATTGTTACCACCACCGGCACCGCCTCGCCGACGCCCGTTCTCGTCCCGTTCCCGATGAGCAGCTGCATCGAAATCTCCTTCCTCACCGCCTGCACCGCGAACCATTCGTTCACGCATGCTCGCCCTAGCACGACGCTCTGTCCGGAGCCGTCCCTCGTCTTGCAGCAAACTGGTGATATCCTTCGCTTTGGCGCGGACATTCCCACCCTGATCCTTTCCTTCCTCGTCGACGTATTGGAACTCCTTGAGAGTCTTGATCACATACAGGTTGTCTTTGAAATAGATTATGACGTTCTCTGAGCCTTGGTGCAACAGGTAGTCGAGCAGGGTGAGACTCTAAGAGGGAAATTACTATGAATTTCTCTGCCGAACCAGGAAATACCCGCAAACCTTGAATACATGACGCCAGTTCTTGCCCTTGTCATTTAACCGTTTGTCCAGCATCTCCATGATCTCAACAAAGTCGCCCTGGTTGTAGGTCATCTGTGCGATCTCATTCATCTGAGTGCCGCTGGGGCCCCAGGGATCGTTCGAAGTCGCATCTCGGACCTTCGCCTGAGTGTCCGAGTAACCTTTGGTATAGTTCTTGACCGTGCGAATTGCCCCTTTGCCTAAGTGGTTCATCGCGAAGACGACGAGGGCAACGTCGAGATGGTCGAGGTCGCCGAGGAGAACAGTGAGGAGAGATACGAGTGGTGGCGAAAGGAAACTGCGGCCGAAATCACAGATGCGTGACACGGTGTGACACCTGCTTGATTCGGCCTTATTCTCTCCTGTGATATCCTCTGCAATTTCTCGTACATTTATGCTAGCTGGAGGCCGGAATATTAAGAAAGGAAAGCCCCCTGCCAACGCCGTACCTCATGCAGAAGATTCCCAACCAAATGAATCTATCGCCAGACAAAGAGCCGTGCCAAACCTCGTCGTATTGAGCAGCAAGCAGCACCAGCAGTTCCCCCATTTTAATCGTGGATTTCGCGGGCAAGGGCGGGGTCGAGGACGAGGAGGATACAATGCGCCGGGACATGCGGCGAACAAGCCATTTCCGCGTGGTTCTGTCAACAATTCTGCTCCCCCCAGCTTCCCTCGTAGCCAAACCGCAGCCTCGCAGCCCCAACGCGCGCCGTTTCGCGCTCCTGACGCGCCTAGAGTACACGCGATACGCCGCGATCCCGAGGCTGCTGCGGCACGGTCTAATTCTGTATATGAAACACCCCTGCGCGTTTCGGACACTAAGCTTTCCAAATCTGCCTCGAAAGCCAAAGCGAGCAACCATATATCTTCTCCCACTGCTTCTTTTACTACCTCTTCCCGCCCTCAAAACGCGCATAGAAGACAAGCAATCCCTCACGATCCCCGCGGAGGCGTCGCCGCACAGCCGAACTCTGGTTATGGACGGCGCGGCCATGTTTCCGCCCTAGAGCTCGGGACTACCGCGTCTACAACTAGCTCTGTGAGTCATCGCAGCGCGTATCCCATACCCCCTTCCACAGTCCCTCCTGTTCTCTACCTTTCTTCACCTCCACCTCCCCCCATCGCATCTCGCACCCTCAATTCCCCTCCACCATCCAAGCGGCGTAGAGTCGATGTCGTCAAAATCGAACCCGAAGAGCCTCCCATCCACTCGATACATCCACCGACCCCACCCTTCCCCCCTCCCACCCAGATCAAGGAAGAACCTCGCACGCCCTCCCCCTCTCCCCCGCCCCAACGGCGCTCCGCCATGTCAGGCTCCAAGCGATACTGGCCAGTACCCGCGGCTTGCAACCAAATCTTCAATCCCGAGGGATACAAGAACGAGAGACAGCGCTGGCTGCGCCGCGAACACGCCGTATTGAAAAAGCTTGGCCTCAAAGTCGTAAAATATTTCTTTAGGTAAAACCAACCTAAACCTCGCAAATCCCTACTCAGCATTTCCAGGGACGACGGGATGGTTCTTGAATGGTCGGTTACATATGGTCTTGTTCATGCCATGGTACTCATTCAATTCTATTGCTTTAGGGAGAGTCAGATGCCCGTCTGGCTGGACACACTCAAACCAGTCCGCCCTAAAACGCCAGAAATCATCGACTTGGACCCGGACCCATCCGACGCCGAACCCCCCCTTTTTCGCACCCCGTCCCCGTCCCCGGTCGCTGGTCCTTCCAACTCCTCGAATGCACATACTCACGATCCCCCGGTCGCCGACTCGCCAGTCGCTTTCCCAGCCGAAGACACCGTGGAAAGACCTTGGAGCGACATCGATGCTGAGTATAAGCAACTGAGCCGACAATTCCTCCACAGGTGTGTATTGTATTGTGTTCGGCATGCTATGAGTTTCCCACCAACCCCAATTTCCATAGATATCTAAACACTTTCGACACCGATCGCGACGCTCTATCCCAAGCCTACTCTGACGACGCAGTATTTTCTTTCCGAAACAACGATTTTGCATCCCTCGTACACTTTACAGTCGTCGGCCGTTCACGCTGTCAGTTCCATTCATTCTCTCTCTCATACACTCACAACTGAGCCTCATTTCTCTTTTCGACTAGACCCAGGCAAAATACCCGACCTGTCAGCCTTACAAAAGTACCGATTCGTCCCGCGCAACGGCGTGCTCGAAGTTGACTACGACACCGTCGTCGAGCCGAGAACCCC
Source organism: Favolaschia claudopus (assembly GCA_037176885.1). Classification (NCBI taxonomy): domain Eukaryota; kingdom Fungi; phylum Basidiomycota; class Agaricomycetes; order Agaricales; family Mycenaceae; genus Favolaschia; species Favolaschia claudopus. Next base: position 1,748,438 of record JAWWNJ010000010.1, on the reverse strand, counting down.
AGACAGCGACACGTTGGCAGTAGTCAGCGTGCACGGGCATCTCGTCAGCACCATCGACGAGCGGGCGCAGATGGCGATTGATCAAGCGTTTGTGTTGAGGAAGCCGGCCGGGGCAGGCATAGGCGATAATACCGCGAGCTCGAGTAGGAATGCGATCGCGAATGAGCCGTGGCCGCTCGTGGTTAGTTCGCACCAGATGACTGTGAGGGATACACCTTGGGTTCGGTGGACTGGTAGTTTGAGTGACTTTGTTTCGAGTTGATCTCGAGATGTATGTAATCGTTCCTTTATTGTTGTTGTACAATAGCGCATTGCTACTCCCGTGTTACAAGTATTGTACAGCTGAGCGCGACCTTCAAAAGCACCAAGAAGCCTATAAAGGCTGAGGTATTTCAAACCTTTAGATCGGTCTATCAATTGCAAAGTACATGTCAGCGCGCAACTTCAAATGAGAGAGAGAATCCGTACCGACAGTCCAACAAATTCGCGGACTAACTAGCCCCCCATATACTAGCCTTCGGGCTGGAACTCCACCCCGCTATCGATTCGGAGTTCTCGGCAACGCATCCCCTCCCCCCACCATCATCAAAGTCGCCAACCGCTCCTGCTCAGCCCGCTGTCCAGGATCCTCATACACAACAAGCAAACTCTGCTCATCCAAATCCGCACTCTGCCCTCTTCCTCCTCCTTCAAACCCCAAATTCAACTCATCGTCGGATGTCGAACCCTGATGTTCTTCCACGATAACAGAGCTGGAGACTACATCCGGTCGCTGCAAGCGAATCAGCGTCCCAATATAGAGTAGAGGCCGAGTGAAAAATAAAAGAAAAGACATCTATGTACTCACTCTAGACCGGTAAACCCTGCCTCTCTTCGCCGGAAACTCGCTGCTCTCCTCCTCAGGGGACGGCCGTTTCCCAAGAAGAGATACAATACTGTCTTCAAGCGCCCTCTTCCTATAGTCAGGAATCTTCGGCGGCGTCACGCTTATACCCCGGCGTTGTGATTGTGAGTGAGTTCTCGTCAGCGCGTTTTGCACCGGGGATGACGGGCGAACAGCACGTTCTTCCGTCGCTACGTTCTCAAGGGCGGGAGTGGGAACGACAACGGGGAGACTGTCGGTTTTGTCACCTGCAGCGGGTGCACCGACAAGGAACGCTTGCGCATCCGGTATACTCCCCGTCCTCGCAACTGCCTCAAGCCACCTCATATCAATGACGGGGACGCCCCACTGCATTGCTTTGGTATACTTCTCACCCGTCCCACTCGGACATAGTAGATGCGTGACGCGTCGGGAGAACGCAGGCGCGATGGGGATGCCTGTCGCGCGTTAGGATATTTTGTTAATATTGATATAAAGAGATGGTCAAAACTCAAAACATACCCAGTGTTTCGAGGAGCCGCCGCACCCAATGGGCATCCGAAACATCTAGTCCCGAGAAACTAAGCAAAAGTTTGTCGGCGCCTGGAGTGCCGATACAAGGAATGAATACAGCGGCAATACAAGGAAGGGTAAAGATTGATAATACGAACTTGGAATTGGGAGAGGATCTATGCTGAGAGGAACGAAGCTCGGATGTTCATCCGCAGGGCATATCCGATCCACAAGCAAACACCGTTCGAGCCAGCATTCGGTGCGGTACTGTGCGCGCACAGCAGCGGAGGGTTCGGCGAGGTAGAGGGCACTGCCGCTGGGAGGAGAAGATCAGCTACAGCCAGAGGGTTTTATGAAAAGCATCTACCTATTGAGCCTCACGATGATATAGTCAGTCGTATCTCCGTTACTGACCGCCATACCACCGGCAGATTCGAGGGCATTGCGTACAGACAACGCGTCGGCATCCCCGCGCAGCAAAAAACGTAGCCCCGTAAAAGCCGATGCGGCGGCATCCTCGTCCTTAAGCCCACTTTTATTGCCCCCTGACAACGGCGGAGGTGGAGTGTCTCGTTGGCCATCCAAATTCCTCGTCGAACCCGCACGTCCGAAAGGCAGCCGACTCGGCCCTGCGCTCGACTCGCGCGCAGCCGCTGCCGTTGACCTTGGTATTACAGCAAACGAGTTTGCGCGGCGGAACGTAGAGAGGATTCCGCTGGCTCCGACGGGAGCATCTGGCTCCGGGGTCGATTCCTGGGTGCGGCTTTGTGCCACCATCTGTCGTGCCTTTTCTGGGCTGAGCATGACGGCGTTGCCCGCGACTTGATATCCGCGTGTCTTGAGCAGGCTGCCCCAGAGCTGGAGTGTTGTGGATGGGAGCCTCTGTATGGGAGCCCACTCCTCGTCGTCGTCCGCAGTATCACGAGATGGCTTTTGATCGTTTGGAGGTGGTTGCTCTTGAGGCGCACTCACAGGAGGAGCTGTGGGTCGTGTGAGATAACGACTGTAAACACGATGGAGCGCGTACCTTTGCGCTCTGGTCGGGGAAGCCGCGCATTGTAAGCCGCTTCGTCGAATCGGCCTGCCAGAATGTCAGTGAACTGGTATTGCGCACGGATAGCACACGAACCTCCGTATTCAAGTGAATCCCATAGCCACTCTTCCCAAACAAGCTTGATTGGTGGGTCAGCCTCGCCGGCCGCGTTAAACTTGTCGGCGTACTTCATCTCTTCCGTCTCCGTATCGCTGGCGCACAGGAGATGGGTGACTTGCACCGGACGCTGCAGGGCCTTTACATACGAACCCCCTGCAGCAGTCAATAGCTTGTTGACCTTGGTGCGGCGGACGATCTGCGTCATGCCTGTAGTGCAGAGAGTCACCCCGGAGAAGATGGGCAATCTGTGTGCTGCCACACTCGCGTCCAGGTCGACGTCGTCTCCATGTTGCCATATACGGTGGCTTTCGGTGATCCATGAAGGCAAAAGGATGGGAATTCGGCGTTCCATGGCACACTAGGAAGACGCGTTCAGCAACCGAGTGGGGGCTTCGACCGTTGCAGCACGCACCGAGTATTTTGAGCCACCATGTTCTTCCGCAATGAGATGGGTGACGCGGTCAGTAAATACACTGATGCTTGCCGCGCCGAGATCAGAAGCAAGCTTGGACAGGGTCGCCTGCGACGCGTCAGATGAACGCGTCTATGTTACAACGCGTCGGATCTCACCTTGTCGACGTTGCCTGTAGCACATATAACCAGGCCCTTGAATGGTCGGGGACAAGAGCCGCTTGCAATTGGGGCCTCCTCGGTATTTGCTGCTTGGCTCTCGACGTCGTACTCGTTTGTTTCCTCCGGTAATGTGGATCTCCGCGCACGGGCCACCGCGTCGGGCTGAGCGGGCCTTAGACGTACATTAGGCACCTAGAACAAGAATGAGTTATCGTTGAACGCCCCAGCAGCGCAATTGTTCACTTTCTTGGATTTGTTGCCTCGTCGATGCATTCAGCCGTTCAGATGACCGTGTTCGTTGAGTTGGGAAATTTGCACAGCCACAGCGATGCGAAGAGACAAATAAATGTCATTACGTAATCACTGGCGACGATCCCTTAAGCCTGCTACATAGAGCCTGCTCAAGCTGGCAAACTTCATGCACAGGGGAGAGAAGCAAATGTCTGACGGCGAGGTATCCAGAAAATATGCGAAAGACAGTTACAATGCCTTTCAAATATCAGACGACAAAGACTCTGAAAGGTATCCACAATCTATGAGAGAGACATGCCTTAATCAGGATGTTCTTTGCATGTCTTTCCAATAATTTCTTTGTCAGATATTTGAAAAGCATTGTAACTGTCTTTCGCATTTCTTTCCCATATTTGGCCGAGAGACATTCACTTATCCCCCCTGTGATGAACCAAGACGAAAAATGTTGTGGACAGCTTCGTCGGCATCCATTTCGAAACACGCGCAACTTGCCAGATGATGGCCGAAATTTCAACTCTCTCTGAGCCACCATGTCCAACTCAGCTTTTGCATTTCTCGACTCGTTACCTTTGCCCCCGGACTTCAACGTAGCAGATATCAAGGGCAATTCATCCGACGAGGAGAAACTGAGCGCCGCAAAAGGCTTCTTCCACTACTTTCCTGGCGTCTTCGGCAGCGACATACTGAAACGCTTACGAGTAACCACGATGAATTTCGATGAAGGAAAGCGCGAATGTGAATTCATCAGTGAGATTCAGATAACTAGTGGTGCGTTTGAATCTTTCTCCAGAAGAGCTTGCTCATGAGCCATTCTTGTGAATAGACATGTGTAATTTCATGGGCGTACTGCACGGCGCATGTTCCACCCTTCTGGCCGACGTGTATGCTCTTCTTTTTCTGCTCGCCTTTCAACCAAATTTTTGCTCACATCATTTAGGGGTATGAGTATGGCCGTAATAATGCTTGGCATGAAATTGGGATTCGATGGCCGCGTCCTCACGCGGGACATGAAGACCAACTTTTCCTATCGAGTCACCGACAGCCAGGAGACCAGCCGCAAGTTCAACCTGAATCCATTCTGTACCAACAAACAACAAGAAAATAATTTGGACACACTACTGTTTAGCATAGATGAATCCCAGCTGGTCCATCTCGTCTCCCGACTGTCCGAAGAACCCTACGATCCCAAACCCAGCTGGCGCAGTCATCGTCGCACAAGAAGCCGTCAGCGTTCCCGCTGTAAGCGTACGACCTGCCGTAGTCGTGAACAGTGCATAAAAGTTGCGCGTGTCTCCATCGTGCTGGCCCCAGCACAATGTACCGCTCACGACGGCCTCTCCTGCAGCGAGCGTCAAAGACACAGCCGTCCCACCCGTACCACCATGCGTAAAGCTCGCGCCGCTCGTCAGAGAGATGCCCACCGCATCCAATCGCGCCGCTCCGCGAAGCATCAGCACGCTTGCTTTCGGCGACGAAGGGACACCAGGCAAATCCGTGAACCACGTTCCATGGGGGCCGCCTTGCAGATCCGACTGGCGCAGCGTGGAAGCCAGCGTCCAAGCAAATTCCACTCGGACTGGATTATGGTCAGAGAGCGTAGCCAGATCCGACGACAAGAAGCGCGAGGTGTCGTAAAAGAAACCCGTATTCGCAAGGGTGATGACTTTGCTGCCGCGGTAGAGGACCTTGTCCACCACTTCACAGCTTATATTTGCTGGAACGCCGTCGGGACAAAGAAGAGCGGGTGCACCAATAGCTGGGACTACACCGTGCGCGGCGTCTTGAACCCAGGCGCTGTTTGCTTATCAGTCTCAAAACAATGGAAGAAAGCAAAGACTAACTCCGTCAACCCATTTTGTGTGGAAAACACACGGATCCCGTCGCCCACACGTGTGTATCGCGCATTGGTATCTCCAAAGACGAGCACCGCATTGCCGGTCGACCAGACGTCGATGTAGTCTGCTACCTACGAAAGGTCAGACTCTCGCAATCGACATTGTTTATGCCGGGAATACCTGTTGAAGATTCGCCGCGCGAGCCGTCTCGTCTCCAGGCTCCGTTCCCGCATCGGCATGAAGATTGTAAAAATCAACATATACACCCTCGTCAACGCGGACGCGCATGAAAGTGAATCCCTTCGGTGTCAGGCAGTCATTCTCCGATGCATCAGAGCATGTCGCCCACTGACGGATACCAAAGAACATCAATCCCAATCATCTCATCTAGTTATACAGGTAAAGACTTGACCTTGATGCGCGTAAAGTCGACCCAATCGAAATTGGAGAGCGTATTCAAACCGCTTCCGAAAGGCACTCCGCCAGAGGTCGCGGTGCGAAAGGTATGATTGTCGTTCGCATACAGCGTCGCATGATAATTGAAGTCCTACCGTTTTTTTTGCCTCCCTGTAGGCATCGACTGTAACAGGCTCACCTCTTGGACGTGTATAACGTCGTACGCAAACTTGGCCATATCTTGACCAATGATCGCGGTGTTTGTGGTCTTATCCCCAGATTCACCTACGCAGTTATCCAAAGTTGGTGCAATTGTTTCGGCAGTCTCCGTTCTGTTTGAACCCACCGTTGCCATTGAGGATCTCGGGAAGACCTGCGACATTCATCGAGAGAATGTTGAATGTGCCCGAAGGCGCAGATGCGGCGAAGGCATGCTGCACGGCACTGAGAGCGACAGCGGCGAGAAGGAGAACGGTGTACATCTCATCAGCTAAAGGCAAGGTGCTAGGCCTCGTTTTATACAGTATACCAGCCGTGTCTTGGCTGCTTCCGAGCTTCTCCCAATATTTCAGGTGGTCCAATTGAATATGCGTACATCGACGACGGTCTCCACGGGTTCCTTCGCCGGGTTCGCGGGCCCGACGGCACGGAAACCCGACACTGCGCGGGTACGCGAACGTGCCACGGCGACGAAGTCGAACCAGGCACAGCAGAAATAGCTCCCACTCTCAGTTCTCAGAAGTCTTGGCAAGCACATGGCGACCATGTTCGAGTTTGCAACGTTGGAAGCCGCTATCCCACCCAGCAATTTGTTCAGCGCACGCCAATTTCAATTTTACTGTATACGTATGCACAAACCGCCTGTCTAGCTCAAAACAACAAATCATAGCGTTTCTATCATACCTCAAGAAATTATGGTGTTTTTGTGGTCCGTTCGTCATAACATTCAACCCAGCATACCCTCTTCGTAGTCGGAGTGGGCTGCACTGCTAGCTCCTGGCGAGCTCAGCTCCGCGTACCGTGCGATCTTTAACCGTTGCGAAGGAGGGATGGACTTGTCGTCGATACCCTGCTGGAAGCCGCCGTGCAGGACACCCACACGTTTCATCGCGAGGAGCTGCAAGGAAGAAGATTTAGTAAACAGAGCCTCTCGAAAATTCGAAACCAACATACATTGTGCGCAGCGTTCGAGTGGTCATACACACCGCCGAAGAACGCAGTAGTCGCGTCTTTGCCGATGTACTTGATGATCCAGTGGGCACCTCCGGGATGCTCGTCGATGAAGGACGCGACATCGTGAATGAAGCCGGAGATGAGGATGAGGGGCCGCTTGGCGGACTGCTCGATGTATGACTCCCATGAGATGACGGGCAGGTCATTGCTGTCCGACGGCCATGCGAGGGATTCTTGCGTCTCGCGTAGCCGTTTGAGTTGCATCGTCAGCTGTCCCTTGCGGACCTCGTTGTCGGGGAAGACCTTCAAGTGCGACGCCAATCCGAGCTTCTGGCAGACCCAGATGAACCTATAGGGATTTGAGATCTTGGGTTCGTTGCAAAGCATTTCAGCAGTGCTTACCATTTGGTGGGGTCATACTGGTACCACTTGATCGCGTTGCGATAGTCCATCGGGAACTGGTGGTGGAAGTTGTGGTAGCCTTCGCCAATTGTGCAGAGTGCGGTGATGAGGTGGTCGCGGGGGGAGTGTTTATCGTCGAATGGCGAATCTCCCAGCCAGTGAGCGAGGGAGTTGACGCAGAAAGTCGAGTGGTGGACGAAGAGCAGACGGATGATGCCAGCGTATACATAGCCGCCTTTAGCGTCATTCCATCCGAGCCAGGGAATAATCGTGGGGACGGCGAAACTCATGAGGAGGATGAGGGAGATGTAGTATTTGTGCTGCCAGCGGACGACCTCATTCTTGGAGAGATCGCTGACGTCGGCGACACCGGGTTTACGGCGAGGCTTGAGAAGCATCCAGCCGATGTGCGAGTACCAGAATCCCTCTCCTGCATTGTACGGGTCGAGTTCCGTGTCGGTGTAACGGTGATGGGCACGGTGACCGCGCGACCACCACTTGATAGAGCCCTCAACGGCACCAGCACCAGCGATGGCAAGGAAATATTGCAAGAACTTGCCAGCATTGTAGCTTCGATGAGCCCATAGACGATGGTAGCCCGCTGTGATGCCTGGAACAATGTATCAGTACGTTTGTTCGCTTCCGATTGATTCGTTCGCGCGGATTTCGCTCGCTCCCATAAATGCTGAGGCCGGCCCATACCCAAAACACATAAATGCCCGCGAGCAATCGGACTCAAAAACAACACAAAGAAAACGAAAACTCACCGAGCCCCGTGAAATAGTAATAGAACACAGAAAAGAGCGCCGTCTCCCACCGCAACTTGGTGTGGTAAGCACCGAACATACCGATAAATGGAGTGACACAGAGAATGAAAACATTGAGCCAGTTGAGATTCTTAGAAAAGTTGCTCCAAGTGATTGGTGGAAGCGCCTTGGTCGTCTTGAGGGTATGTGAGACGAAATTGTCAACCTCGGGGGCAGCGACGGATGACGCGTCGGTTGGTGGGCCCGCCCGGCGTGGAGAGATAGAGGACATGGCGGCTGCGAATGAAAGAGTCCAGCCCTCCCCCAACATATAAATACCACCGTCATCCCCAAAATTTTGTAGGCCTTACTAAATGGAGTAAGTTACTTCCACCAGTTTTGTACCAAGTTTTTAGCGCCAATTCAACGTTTTAGATAGATTTCTAAAACCTCTCATACTCTGAGAACAAAGTTAGAGACACTCAAGTTGGTTCGTGGCCTACTCGTTTGATTGGGGGAGCTTGCTCCCCCCTTTTGTCTGAGGTTCCCGAAAAGTGGATGGCTGTGCAATGTGCCTACTCTCCCACGGGTACGCCATCAGCTGTGATCTCCCACGGGTACGCCATCAATACGTGATGTTAAACAGAGCCTTAGAGAGTGGCTTATTGTACAGCGGCGCAATCAGAGGAAAGTGCAATAAGCCTATAAATACTCTCAGCCAAGGGCTCGCATCAATAGGAAATTACTCCCGACTTTCGAAGAAACCACAAAGGCAGGAATACCATCAACTTCAGTGCACACGGTTCCAAGTCCATCAATTCCATTCCCCCCAAAAAAAAATCAGGACCATTAGCCTGGGCAGCAGTCAAAATTGCACAAATTCCTGAATTCAGCTCTATGGTAGCAGGTTTTACCGGGACTGCGGCACTAAGACAAGAAGTATGGCTTGAGTTGTGTATGTAATGCTGATTTAAAGACGAAACTTTGCCTTTGCTTTGCCTCTCACAAGATCAGTTCTGTTCAGGCTGGACGGAATTAACGCAAGCTCCCCCTTTTCTGTAAGCCGGGCACCGGCATTACAATACATAGTTTTTCTTACACTTCACTGTGACCGCACTAGGTTACGTAACCTTGCATCGTTTGGGGAGCCACCGGTTCCGGTGAATCCGGTCAGTACAAGAAGCGATTTTCGTGCTCCAAGCATCATCCAGCATCATCCCAATGATTCCTTGAAACATCCGCAGCGTGCTCCATGTGATTGAGCCCGGTAATTTTGAGGAAGGAAGGAAGGGATTCGAACGTCACAAGAACGTCAACTAGAAATTCAGGGCTTTCGGCGATCTCGGGCAAGTTCAACTTGTGTTGCCGGTCCAAATTCAACACAGATATGCGACAATGTCCACCGCATTATTGAGCTGCTAATGTGCAGCTCAATTCGATCACAGGAGAATAAAGGGAGGAAATGAACTGCAGTGTTCAACCGGCACCGTCAAATTTTTATTTGAATGGAATGAAGGACACTTGCGTTTGCGTTTGGTAAAAGCTTTACGACAGAAACTTGCTCCAGTCCGCCGTTTTGCAAAACTCTATCCACGACTTCGGAGTTCTTCTCAAACCCTCGAGGCTCGAAGCGGGAGCCCCGCCGTAATCTAAACTCAAATGATTGCATTCAGCAATTAGACTTGCGAAACTTTGAAGAACTTACATCCAAATTCGTCGAACCATCTCATCGCATCTACAAAAGTAGCGACCACAGGGGGTGGCCTTTTCACCGAAAGATCTTTCCCAAGCTGTTCCGAAGATATTTGTTCGAAAGTAATTCGCTTGCCCGTCGCTGTGAAAATTGAACGGCAGCTTTAACTCGGACATTCCCAAAAAACACGAACCATTGCCGTACCTTCAGCAAGTTGTCGAACTATATCCTCCACAGTAATATATTCGCCAGTGAGAATCTCCGAGCCGTTTGGAAAGACCGGAGCTTCAAGTGCTCTAAGAACATACAACCCATAATCCTCTTCTGTATAGATCATAGGAAGGGACGTCGTCGGGCGGAGTGCAAGCTGTATGACAAATGACCCATCGTCCTTCTTTCTCGGTGCTGCCCAGCCCAGAAAGTTGGTGTCGAAAAATCCAGCTTGTACGTTGACGAAAGGTACCCCACTTTGAAACCCGTACTCGGTGACTGCGGCTTTACTATCGAAGTTGAGAAGATTTTGGACGACGCCACCACTAAGCTTTTTAACAGCGGGCAAGCCAGACCAAACGATACGCTCAACACCAGCAGCCTTGGCAGCGTCTATCATCATCTTTCCTTCTGCGGTTTCCTAGATGATCAAGATTGAATACAATGGGAAATAAGAGACGTTTCGAACGCACACGCGCCGGATCTCCATGATGTACAAAAGCCGTAACAAGCTAAATTTTGTCAGTGATACCATAGCGAACTTCAACAAAAACTTACAAAAACCGCGTTGGCCCCAGAGAACGCCTTGCTTACAGCCTCTTTATTCTGGACCCCAATTTCAACAATAGCCAACTCGACGCCTTGTGCAACGAGGGACTGGGCGGCAGGTTTAGTCGCATCCCGCGTGAGTCCACGAACACGATACGCCTTGTCCGACTCCGCTAGAGCCTTTACGACGCTTCCACCCTGAGTACCTGTGCCACCAACGACAGCAACAAGGGGAGCAGCAGAGTTTTGAGTGATAGTCATGTCGACGCGAGTGCAAGATGAGAGTTGAACGAGTCCAGCCTCCAGAAATTCAAATGCTCCGGTATAGGTATCGGAAGAAAGCACCGTCGAGGGCCAGTGTCAACTATTTATCTGCAATCTTGCCAGTCCATTTACCGCTCGCAACGGGAATCCTGGCTATACCATCAAACGTCCGCTCGAGGAATCGGCGCCATGGTCGACTGACAAATCAGAGAGAGTCGCAAACGTGGGAAAAACATGGTTTCAACCTCGGGAACAGCCGTACACCATTCAACCAAGCTGGCATGCGCATTAGCCATACCAACAGGGCAGCCTGAAAGCGAACGGAAAGGAGATCATACGAGTCGCGTGTCCCGACCTCCACTCATTTTCAGGAAAATCTGCCGACAAAAAATCACTCCATGAGGCTGCTGAATTTTCTGTAGCCAATTATGAAGTTCGTATAATGATTCTGCAACGCGAGTTGCAGACAAACTTCGAAGGAACTCGGTGTGAGGACATCAAGTGGGAATCAACGAAGACGAACGTCCCGTAAGCGGGGATGTAGAAAACTTTTGTGTAGTAGTGGGTGGTTCACTCGATCGTAGGGTAATAATTCTGTATCTCTATTCGACGAAATACTGGGGTATATATACCCGTAAGAACAATGTAATATACAACTATAAATAAGAGTAGGTAAGAACAATAAGAAACTAGCGACAATGGACAAGAGTCCCATTGTTCTCCAATCGGCTGTGCGTATCCACGCTACGAGCCTGTGCGTAACCTGTGCGTATCCGTAACCAAGTGCCACAAGCCTGTGCGCCTTGATACGGCTTGATTCCTTCCAACACTCCCCCTCAAGCCGGAATTAATCCCAATGCTTGAATTAGCGGTTTGAACTTGAAAGCGGCCAGCGCCTTTGTGAGTACGTCCGCTGTCATCTCGTTTGTCGGGCAGTAAACGACTTGGAGGGTTCCGTTCTCGATTTGCTCGCGAATAAAATGGTAACGTATATCGATGTGCTTGGTGCGAGCGTGAAACTGTCCGAGTTCAGCATGCGCGAGCGAAATAGCAGATTGGTTGTCGTTGTAAATGATGAAGGGGAAATTTATGGGGCCGAAGAGTTCCGCCATGAAGTAACGGAACCAAATCGCCTCTTTCGAAGTGTAGGTGATGGCAATATATTCAGCCTCGGTAGTGGACAGTGAGACGATCTCCTGTTGTTTGGATGACCATGAAACTGCGGCGCCGTTTAAGATGAATGCATAGCCCGATATGGCTTTACGATTCTCAAGTGACATTCCATCGGCGTCGGCAAAGATCTCCATTCCAAGTGCACTATCCGATGCGCTGTAGGTGAGTGTGTGGGTGCGTGTTCCTTTCAAATATTGTAGAACACGTTTTGCAGCGGTCCAGTGAGGGATTCCGGGATTGTCGATAAAGCGTGATAAGACACAGACTGCAAACGCCAAGTCTGGTCGAGTAGCCGTAGCTAGCCATACGAGTCCCCCAATTAATTCGCGATAGGGCGTACCCTTCATTGCTGCGATTTCGGTAGGAGTCGTTGGACATTGATCACGGTTAAGTTGAACCGTGGGATCGAGAGGTACGGAGACTGATTTGCAATCAGCCATGTTGAATTTCCGTAACAGTGAATCAATGTATGTTGTTTGCGACAATGCCAGTGTGCCTTTCTCCCTGTCCCGTCTAACTTCCATCCCCAACAACCAACTAATAGCTCCCAATTTTGTAATTTTGAATAAATTCCCAATTTCCTCCTGAATCTCGTTGATTAATGCGGGCGAAGTCCCGGTGATTGTGCTATCATCAATGTGTATAGCCATAAAAATGATGTCGTTGCCTCGAACGGCGCGGTAGACGGCGTAGTCGGAGTGTAGCGGGTAGATGCCGAGCGTAGCGAGAGCTGAAGTCAACTTCTCGTACCACTTGCGGCTTGCTTGTTTCAATCCGTAGATTGTACGTTGGAGTCGGACAACCTCTCCATTGTTGCCGTTAGAGTAGTGTGGAGCCTGCTCCATATATATCTCTTCATCGGCAGTGAATTCTCCGTTCAAAAAATGCGGCGGAATAATCAAAGACTTTAATGTCCCAGTTAAACCGTGTCGCAATAGATAGAAGTGTGCGGAGTGAAGATAATTTTGCCGTGGGTGAAAAGGTCTCGAAGTAATCCACTCCTTGAACCTGAGTGAATCCTCGAGCAACGAGTCGAGCTTTGTATTTGTCAATCTCGCCGTTGGCTTTGCGTTTGATCCGCAGTGCCCATTTAGATCCCACAACGTTCCGGTCCGTGGGCCTGGGAACCAAGCTGTCACCGAATGTGTTCGTCTTCTTCATTGCCTCCATCTCAACGTCCATTGCTGCCTTAAACAGCGGCCAATCCTCTCTCTTCATTGCTTCTTCAACCGTAGGTGAGTCCGATAATTCTCCTATTCCTGCATATGCGTACTCCATCCCGATGCCCATTAGGTATGATTCGTCGTCTCCGGCATCCGCAATGTGGGCTCCACGTCGTGTGCGAGTCCCTTCAATGATGTTCTTTGGATCTATTGTACTTGATATATCTCGAGGTGCTATTCTTGATTCTTCTATATTTTCAGGTGGGGTCGAAGGAGGTGTAGTAAGTGGAGACGGTGGTGTTATTGAGCGGGGAGGTGCTTGAGCAACAACAGGTGTGTGCTGGATGTTTTCTGATTTTTCTTCGACTCTGATATTCGCTTTCTCCCCCTCATTCAGCACTCTATAAATTCCTCCACTTCTTTTAACCTCCGGAAACTTTACGCTGCGCTCAACGCGAATTGAGCGATTGTCTGGGTAGTAGATGCGATGCCCGTCGATGCTCTCAAGGTCTAGTCCGACCCATCTGCCGTCACGAGCTCGCCCTTCAAGTTTTCCTCCATCCTCAACATGTACCGCAACTTTGCAACCCCATTCGTGAATGTGCCGCAAGTCCGGTTTCGTCCCGTAAAATGCCTCGTAAGGTGTTCGACCTCCTAATGCTTTGGTAGATGTTCTATTCTTCAACCATACTGCGTGCTTTAACGCTTCTCCCCATAGATTTGACGGTAATCTTGCGGCGTGCAACAATGCACGAACTTTCTCAAGTAATGTTCGATTGAGTCTCTCGGCGACTCCGTTGTGCTCGGGGGTATCGTGAACGGTAAGGCGGCGTCGGATACCTCTCTTGGCAAGGTATTTATCGAATTTATGACTTTTATACTCGCCACCGTTGTCGGAATGAAGAATTCTGATTTTTATCCGCCGTTCCGTCTCCCATCTCGCATCAACATCTTCAAAAGCTTCCTGTGTCTCGTCCTTTGTATGCATCAAGACCACGACTGTATAGCGCGAAGCTTCGTCCGTAAACGAGCTATAATATCGCTTGTGCTGTGGGGTTTCGACCGTGGCCGGGCCCCACACATCCGTGTGTACCTCGTCGCCGACGTTCCCTGCCGCCGTGCGCTCTGTTGATTTCGAAATTGATTTCCGAGTCATCCTGCCATGCAGGCATGACTTACACTCTTCTTCTCTAGTAGTTCCATTTTCTTCAAGCTCAATCCCGTCCACCAATTTATTCTTGACTAACTTCTCAGCGGTTTCGACGGGTATATGTCCTAGGAGCCTGTGAAGCTCCTCAGGAGTTGTAACGAGCGGGCCATCCGAAGCTGCATTCGCATATACGCCTGTGACCGGCACCGCAACAGTATAAAGTCCGCGCACAAGTGGGATCGCGCCAATGCGTTGGTGTTTGGCGTCAAATATTCGGCACTCGTTTTCGCGGAATCGTATGGCGTAGCCGGCGCGTGCGATGCGCCCGATGGATATAAGTGTGGGGCCGAGTTTAGGTACGTGCAAGACATCCTTCACGAGGACTCTTGTCGACCGCGTCGGCCCATTCGGAACCTGTACGTGCATGTCTCCCATCCCAATGGCGTCCAATTGCTGATTATTCGCTGCAGTAATTCCTCGCCGGGTAATGGTTCGATAATTCGTTAAACGGTGTCGTGAGGGTGTCATATGGATTGATGCGCCCGAGTCGTAAATGTCGAGCGCTTCGGCGGGGGCAGTGGCGTATGCGGCTTCAGAGGTGAGTGATGTCTTCACCGAGTGTTCATCAATCCCATTGTCTCTGACATCGTCAGCATCTTCTTCGTCGCTGTCTGACGCGTCCAGTAAGTCTGGTAAGTCCGCAAATTCGTCCTCCTCCTCCTCTTCATCCATCTCATCAAATTCTATTTCATCCTCCAACCCGTCCGTCACCGCCATCCATGCGGCATCAAAGTCGCGCTCTGTCTTGGCGCTATTCGCTTGGCTTCGACCCTTCCTATGCGGGTTCTGCCCTTCTCTTCCTCCTCCTTTAGCCCAACATTCCTTCGCCATATGTCCCTTCTTGTGACAATTGTAGCATTCCACCATCTTCTTCGACTTAAACTTGCCACCGTTCCCGTAGAACGCAGCTTCCTTCTCGCCCTTCAATGTAGGTTTAGCCGCTTTCCTGTCGGCTTCATCACTAATGCCTTGAAGCACAGTGTCGGGATCGAGTGTTTTGCCAAGAAGTGTGGCGGCACCCGTAAGTGCCGAAAGGTATGTTTCGTAGGACGCGGGGAGCGATCCTAAGACGATTGCGACGAAATTGTCGTCTCCTGGGTCGGCGCTCATCGCTACGAGCTCCGCTCGGATCGTCCTTAATTTATCTAGGTGCGCCTTTACATCGCCACCTTCTGCACAACGCTCGTCTTGGAGCTTGCGCCTCAAATCCACCGTAACCATCTTCGACTTCTTCTCATATTCATCCTTAACCTTTGTCCACATCCCCTTCGCCGTTGCTTCCCCCTTAACCTTTAAGAACAACGAATCCGGCAACACCGTAGCAAGTCCTTGCTTGATGATAGCCTGCTCCGATCTCCAGATCCGTCGACGTGCAAGGTACACATCATTTGCTTTGATTTCGTCCGCCGTTGGTGCTTTTGGGTCGTTGAATACCGGGGCATCCGGTGCGGCGGCGAGAAGCTCGAAGTGCTCGCTGAGTCCGGCGGCGTCGAGCGCAAACAAGAAGCGGTCTCGAAAGAAGACCCAGTTTGTGCCGTCGGATTTACAAGCGGGGAGTTTAGCGAAGTACTCGCCGAGTTTAGCGGTAGAAGAGAACGTGTTTGTAGACATTTTCTTGTGTGTGTGATTTTTGTTATGGTATTCGTTTAAGGTTTAAAGCGCGGGGGCCAATAACCTGTAGAAAACTTTTGTGTAGTAGTGGGTGGTTCACTCGATCGTAGGGTAATAATTCTGTATCTCTATTCGACGAAATACTGGGGTATATATACCCGTAAGAACAATGTAATATACAACTATAAATAAGAGTAGGTAAGAACAATAAGAAACTAGCGACAATGGACAAGAGTCCCATTGTTCTCCAATCGGCTGTGCGTATCCACGCTACGAGCCTGTGCGTAACCTGTGCGTATCCGTAACCAAGTGCCACAAGCCTGTGCGCCTTGATACGGCTTGATTCCTTCCAACAGGGGATGCCCATCATCTCGGGCAAGGTTCACAATGCGGTGCCGATTCAAGGACAAACTGTGACAGCAAGATACGAGGCTAATTGAGCCCTAATAATTCTTGGCTTGAAACAATTGCAGCAGAATAAGCCCTGTAAATAGCACGACACCGTCGATTCAGATGAAACGAAACACCAACGAAGGAAGTTTGACTGTGGTAAAAGTATTACGCCAGGAACTTGCTCCAGTCCGCAATTTGGCAAAACTGCTTCCACGACTTCGGAGTTCTTCCTAGACCCTCGAGGCTGGTGGTGGGTGCCCCACCGTAATCTAGTGATAAGAGTTAGATCATTGCAAGGATGTTGAACTTAGAAAAGCTTACATCCAAATTCGTCAGCCCATTTCATCGCGTCCACAAAGGTCGCAACCAGAGGGGGTGGCATCACCGCCGAGAACTCCTTCTCTAGTTGTTCCAGAGATATTTGTTCGAAAGTGATTTGCTTGCCCGTAACTGTCAGAGTGATATCAGCGATTTTAACTGAAACATTGCCAAAAACTTGGACACACCTTCAGCTAATTGGCGTACCATATCTTCCCCGGTAATATATTCCCCCGTAAGGACTTCCGCGCCGTTCGGAAAGACAGGAGCTTCAAGCGCCCTGCGGACATACAATCCATAATCCTCCTCGGCATAGATCATGGGGAAACGTGTTGTTGGCCTCACAGCAAGCCGTATAACGAGCGACCCGTCGGCTTTCTTTGTCGGCGCGGCCCATCCCACGAAGTTGGTATCATAGAATCCGGCCTGGATGTTGACGAAAGGAACCCCCGACTGGAACCCGTGCTCGGTGACTTCGGCTTTGCTATCAAAGTTGAGAACATTCTGAACCGCGCCGCCGCTGAGCTTGCGGACAGCGGGCAGGCCAGACCAAACGATATGTTCAACACCGGCAGCCTTCGCAGCGTCTATCATCATCTTCCCTTCGGCGGTTTCCTATAAATGATCAAAATTGACATGGTAGAATACAGAAAAAGTTGATACACACGCGTGCTGCATCTGCGTGAACCATATAAGCAGTGACAAGCTGAACTTGCATCAATAATCATATAGCGAAGTTGAATTGAACATACAAAAACGGCGTTGGCTCCCGAAAATGCCTTGATTACGGCATCTTTATTTTCGACCACAATTTCAACAGTGACGACCTCTACGCCTTGGGCGACGAGGGCTTGGGCTGCAGGCTTGGTAGCATCTCGCGTGAGTCCGCGAATACGATACGGCTTGTCTGACTCCGCCAGAGCCTTGACAACACTGCCGCCTTGAATACCGGTGGCACCGACGACAGCAACGAGAGGAGCGGTAGAGTCTTGAGTGATAGTCATTTTCTGAATGTGAGGATGAATTGGAGGTCAAGAGCAAGATAAAGCTCGTATTTAAGGGCCTAGAAAATAGGGATGAGATACTAAGGCCAACGGCTCCACTCCCGATTACTCATTCCTCTCCGCTTGCTATCCGCTTGATACCGTTGGTTCATTTACGGGATTGTCCAAGAGGTGGTCTTGACAAATCAAAAGACTGGCGAAAGGAGCGGGAAAATGGGAAACATGTTCAGGTTCATCAATGCAATCTTGCAGCCTGTGTCCACATTCTTCGAGTCGTCGAGTTGTCGAAGAATGGCACAGAGTATTCAAGTACTTATTCGCGGACGAGTGAGCACAAGTGAAGAAGGCTGCTTGAGAATATGCCATGGAAACATCGCAGCACGCAGAATGGATGGTTCATGAAGGGCAGGTTAGTAGTCGGAGCCTCGTAATGGGTTGAAAAGAGTGCACGCAGTGGTTGCAGTCCAAGGCAGCCACCGGCAGCCGGTGACGTTTATCGCAAATGTCAGCATTGGCATACGCGTGGGAATGATGCTCTACGAACCCGAAAGCCACCGAAGTCTTCCTCCTTTTCGAATTTCATGGCTGAAACATTGAACGTCATTCTACTGCTGCATTCAACAAGTATTTTCAATATTCTTAGCGTATAAACTCAGGGAGATGCTCTGCCTATCTTTTCAGGATATCTTAAGACACGTTGCAGAGCTTGGGAGCATTGTACCAAAATTTTCTTTTCGAAAACCGTCTTCATCCCATTCGAGACTGTGTACCGTGCTCGACGCGTTTCTCTGGGTCGTGCACTACCAGAACCTCTGCGACCTTTGAGGTATACAGTATCTTCCCGCAGTGTCAGGTGGTCGTGGCGACGCGCTCGGGGTTCTGATAATCACTGGCACCGCTAAAACTGAACTCTGTCATCGAACCAAGTTATGACGACCACTGCTCTCCACAATACTCACACCACCAACTACAACACATTGTCAACAATATTGAACTAAACTCTGGCTTGGAATAATGTCGCAAGATGTCTCATCCCTTGGACCCATCGATCCAACATCGCTCTCCAACGAACACGATGAGACGGAGAAATCAGCACCGTGGATTGTACGAAAGCTTGTAGGGGTCAGTTGTGTATGATAGTATATGACAGTCTGGAAACTAACGAAAGGTTCCGTGTCTAGTCGATGACTGGGCGGGTCGTATTGTCAAGCTACGAGTCCTTGCGCGCGGCAGGAACTTCAGTTGTATGTCTTTCGCCAGTGAGTGTGCTGCTTTTTCCAATACAAACGCTCAAGTCACGACGCTCTAGTGGGGAGACTCGTCGCCGCTGCTTTTACCCTGCGTCCGTTTTCGCGATCTGGCAGTCCACACAGTCATTGCTGCAACGGTGAGCTCATTGTGCTCCGGAATCACTCCTGTCTGACTGGAACAATAGGGAGGAATGGCCGTCGTAGCGGCCCCAGTCTTGGGCCCAGTTGCCGGAGAGGTAGTCTCAACGTTTGGAGATAGCATCTTGGTCGAACTCGGACTCCATGCTGGTTTTTCGCTGACCACCGAAGCTGCAAATAGCCTCGTTATCGAAGAACCCACAGAGGCAATCATTCCGATTCACTCGAAACGACTGGAGACAACTGCTGTCAAAGAGTTACTTATTACCCTCAAATTCAAGACAACGATGACGGACGCGGCACTTGGATTTTATCGCAGCAGTGTGCACAAGTGAGTGGTATGGGTCTTTTTTTGCGCTTTTTTTGATCGGGGATTAGGGATAATTCGCTCTTTGCGACCGTGAAGGACTACCTGGCCGTTGAAAAGGGCTGGTTTTCGCCGTATTTGTTTGCCAGTTCACGGCGGCCGATTATTCCGCGCACCATGAAACCCGATATTGTCTTCTGTCATGGTCCGTTCCTTGAGGGTAAGTAGTATGTATGGTTCAGGACACTTGCCATGATTTGTTCGGTTGCAGGGGACTACAGAGTGGGCCAGACCCTTCTCAAGGAATCGGCAATGGTTATCGCTCTCTGCGAAGCCCCTGCCGAAGCTCCCCAGTCTACAGCACAACCCAAAGCTCATCGTGGCTTTTCTATCCCGTCCATAAAAAATCTCCTCCACTCTCGACCCTCATCGCCCTCGGAGCCAGAGCACACCCTTTCAGCTCCGACTTCGCCATCCGAACCCCGGCGCATGGTCATAGTTTGCGTTGGCCTGAAGCCACATCGTACACTGTGGACCACCTCCGCGCGCCCAGAAGAGAGCGTTATGAGGTACATCCTGCTAAATGGATGCCCGACCATCGTCGTCCCCGTCAAGATTGGTGCGCCCCTCATCGCATGGGACGCATTAACGCTCGAACAGCTATGGAAAGTGCCTCGTACGTATTCGTTCTCATCTCATCCGTCCTGAAACTTGTATCGATGACATATAGTTCCCGAGGACAAACCCAAAGCCGATGACACCACCGCCGCACAGGGTGAATTCGGTGGGATTGTCGATGTACTCTTCGAGTACTTAGATCTCTGCGTCGACTGGGAGCGCATCACTGTTTCTGAACCTGAATCTTCGAAATCGGTCAAGATGGATTCGCGAAAGGCACTCAGGTCGGCGCTTGGACTTCTCGTAGCGGCCGCGGTTAGAAGTGGAACTAGCAAGTCGGTGAAGAAAGAGGTTGACAAGGAGCGCAGTGGAATTGCGATGTGGCGCATACCATGATGCGCCAGGGATACGTTCAAATATGTTTGCGACATTTGCAAAATGATTTGTCTGAAGGTAGTTTGCAGACATCAGCCTTCATGATCAGTAGCCAAATAGCCAAACTTGGCAAACGTCAAATATCTGCAAACAACCCATCGCAGCCAGAAAAGGAAATAAAAAAGTTGTAATTCGAAATTCCTTGAATTGGGCCAATCGGACAAAATCGACATTACCAATGCTACATCCAGCCGACTTGAGCGCCAGGAGCCTTTGCGACATCCGCATTCCCGTTATAAAAAATGGCTGTCAAATGATCTGTTCAGAAGTAAGCAATCCGAGGTGACCGACAGCGGCACACCGTAAGCCTTCAATGACTGAATTCGCCAAGGATTTCCAGCAAGTGCCTCTGTGAGCCGGATGGCTTTTATATTGTATCGCCCCTGGAAGTTCATGGAACGAATCAATCAACATCGGCATCGTTGGAAACTCTGGAACCCACCCCGATGTCAAGCAGTGGCCCTCCACGAGCCGTTGTCTTCACATGAGATGCAAACACATTGCAGGTAAATTTGACCTCCGTCGGGCGTTGAACACTGTCGTGGTCAGCCGAGGGTTGAGGGAGATCCATCAGTAATCCACTAAGGGACGCGATTTTGTTGGGTCAAATAAAAATTGATGCGCGTATCACTCACGAGGCAACATGCTGGGTTGCGTCTAGGTAATTCACCATATCTTTCCACGCCTTGGCTTGATCTGTCCCGGTCGTACCTACAGGAATAAATCAACCGCATTCGGAACCCAAGTGTCCCAAGTGTCGGTCTGGAACGTAACTTACTAACGGGTTCTCCACCAAACAAATTGGCTTCGGACACAGGTGAGTTGCTGCATATACGCGAGCGACAGCTTACTGTAGTCGATAACAATATTTTCCGCGAAGACTGAGCTGATTTTATCCCATTCTTTGCGGTCAGCGTACCAAAGCTAGAGAGAAACGCCTTTCGAAATTTCGGCGAACTTGGATCAGAAATACCGACTCACGAGTCTGGTACTGCAAGAAGGTCAACATCAAACATAACCCCGACTATTCACATACTCAGAATTGTACCCACAGTGTTTCCTCAATTTGTACTCGGTCAAGAAGGTAGTCGGCGACAGTGTAGCTTGCCATTCGAAGGGTTGAAGTCTATAAATTTGGCAGGATCCGAAAAACATTTTATACTATGCCACTGGTACGCAGATCTCCATGGAACATGATCCGCCAGCTTCCACCACTTCGTACATGAAATTTATCAACTTACGAAACGGGGAGTCTTGCTGTATAAAACACCGTGCGTTCCTTCCATCCCTTCCATCCTCCCACGTGTTCTGACTCCTCTTGCAAATCCGTGCATGCCAGCTTGCTGCGCAAACCGCGCAGGGGTTTCAAGGCGCTTTGAACAGTTGTCAATGAGAGGCTAGTTGCAAGATTGCGCACAGCATGAATCCGTAGACATCAAACAAACAGCATAAGATATCCAGATCATGACAGAGCGCAAGAGGTTCTCGGAAAAGCCATCCGCTGCACCAAAGAAAGGTATCGCGGGAGCGGCCGCAACTAAACTTGAATCCCTCGTCTGGTTTGTCAACGAAAAAATGAACAATGACGAGGAGAAAGGTTGATCATACGGAATTATTAGTATAAGATGGGGCTCGGGCGGTTGTTTCTTTTGCAAAAAAATGTCATAAAGGATTCGGACACGTAGCAGAGGCACGTCGGCACGAGGAGTACAATCGAGAGCGCGTCTTCGCCCCAAACCAGACAAGGAGCTTTGAAAGCGCAAGAGAGTTCGCGAGAGTGAGTGACCCGCGTTGCCAGTGCGAGTCGCTTGGACCGCTGAGGCTCGTGTCATAGAAATAAACGACCATAACCCAGTCGCTTTCAACAGCACTAATCCAGCACAGCGGAATCCAGTGTTCAGCTTTCAACACCCGACGAGATCCCAGTAGCACACTCGGATTCAATCACAAGCGGTGGAAAAAGAACGGAGCGTGACCGTGACTGTGACGCGATCAACCCAGTCTTTCTTGTTCCTTTCCCCGTCGACCTTACACTAGCTCGCCTGAGCCTATTTCTCGCCGGAGGGTTCCTTTCTACATGGAGGTCTCCCTCAACTCGCGCTCGGCGCGCGGGGCGCATAACGATTTCGGGGCACGACGAGGACGGAATAAACAATGGGTTGCTCCTGGCTCAGAGCAGCTTCCCCGGTCGGGTGCCACAACACCGGCACACGTTGAAACGGAGAGAAGAGAAGGCTTTCGTGGCCGTGGTCGCGGTCGGGGTCTTTCAAACCCGCCGAGAACGAATGGAGCGTTTCAACACGCGACGTCGAGCAACAATAGTCCTTCGGGAACACCCACAATATCAACAACTTCGTTGGAGGACCCGGTTCTGGATACTCAGGAGGAGCGAGAGAAGTTTTGGCACGAGGTGTGTGGCTTCAACCCAATTTTGCACTTGATTTGCATCAGAGAGTTTGCGGTGAGCCACCAGTTGCACAGTCCTTCCTGTGCAATGGCTTGGTGTGCTCTTCTGCCAGGGTAAGTAGGCGCGTTTCTCTCATCACGAGCTTCAATATTAATCATCAGTCGCAGTTGTAGGGCGGATAAACATAAACCACCCGCAAACTCTCTATCAGAACAGACGGCTGGTTCACGCATTGATCATACATTCTCCTGCAGTTGGTGAAGCAACGCGAAATAGAACGCAAAACCGCGATTGCGGAGGGCAAAATGGACGATCCCAACGTTCCGAAGCGACTTGAGGACGCTATTTCCATCGTCGGTACCTGCACAGACATGTGCCCTCGGTTTGAACGATATCGCAGAGAGAGGGAAAATAATTTGTATGACTGGGAGAAGGTAAGTGTCTGCATTCCAGTTTGTGTTCAATTCTGACCCTCATATAGATTCATGGCACGAACCGCGTCGACCACAGCCGTGCTGTGAAAATGTACGAGCGTGCCGCAGGAGACAAGACGATTCCCTCCGACTTGAGGCCGCCACTCATTCTCAAGGTAGACAGACGAATCCTTGACCAACTCATATCTTACTCCTCGGGCAGCGAACCCTGGACTACCTATTTCACGACCTGATCCCTCGCGGCGGGTTTTCAGCCACCTACACCTTCGTTCGAGACCGCTCTCGGGCCGTGCGCAATGACTTTACTATGCAACATGACACCGGCGCACTCGCGATGGAGTGCCACGAGCGGTGTGCGCGGTTCCATATCCTCGCATTATTTTTGGAACGCGACCAAGAAGGTTTCTCTATTGCGCTCGAAGAGCAGCAGCTCATGAACAGTATGTCGCCCGTCTGTTTTGCTTTTGCGCACTGTATTGACTTTTCTAGCTCTGCAATCGCTCAAAGAGTTTTACAACGACCAGCGAGGGGTGTATCAGTCGCCGGCAGAGCTGGAGATGCGCATATATCACCGGCTCATTCACATCCGCGACCAGGTCGAGCGACCGGAGCCCGTCCCCCTTCCTCAGGACATCGCGGATCACCCAATGTACAAGCTCACCACCGCGTTCCGCGCCCATGTTCAGGAAAAGAGCAAGCCCATCACGAAGGCGTCAAAATTGCGTGTCGGCCCGGAGGGTATGGGCATTTTTGGGCAGCTCGCGGGGGAGATGATGGGTGGCGGGGAGGGGGGGAAGGGTATGGTCTTCCTCGTTGCTTGTCTACTTGAAAGACTATTCGGGAAAGGCACGGTGGAGGATATCGAGGATATTCGAGGCGGAGAGAGTTTGGGAGATATCATCGATGGTACCACTGGAACTGGTGGCGCTCTAGACGACACCCAAGCTTTCGTGGAGGAGGTCGCGGAAGATGAAGGGGACGAGCTGGACGACGGGATGACAGACGATGCAACTGATCAAGACGAGGGCGACGTAGGTGATGTCGATCAGGCTATGCAGTCTCCTGCTGCGATTCAGCCTAGCGCTTCAGGCTGGTTGGCACAGAATTTCGGTCCAACACCGGGTACATCTGTGTTCGGGCCTCCTTCGAGCACGGCCCCGCAACCTGCTTCCGCTTTCGCCAATCTTGGGGCGGCCGCGTCGCCGGGCAAAAGTGTCTTCGCATCCGCGTTTGCACCTGCGCCGAAATCCGTCTTCGCATCCTCCACTCCAAACCCCTTTGCATCTACAGTCTTTCCCAATTCTTCGACGACAAATCTCGATGGATCAGTCAAACCACCCCCGGGCAGTATGCAACCGCAGGCATCCACATCCACATCCTCGCCTGCTGCCACTAATGGATTTGCTGTCCCTCCCCGAGTTCAGAACAACCCTTTTGCTCAAAACACAGCGCTGTCGCCCTTCGCACCCCCTTCTTCCTCCTCTCCGACACCCGTCACTAATACGACCCCACCTGCCAACATCTTCGCATCCTCCCCAAAACCATCGGACGGGGATCTTACTGACAAAGGAAAGGGCAAGGCGACTGGTTTCCCGTCATGGACAGCAACACCTTCAACTTCAACACTGAACGCTAAAGCCCCGGAATTTACGCCTCCTCCTTCGCTTTTGCAATCCGCCGCCACGAAACCTATCTTCGGTGTGAAGCCAATACCTCTGTTCCCGGGGTCGATTTCGTCAGCGTCGTCCTCTTCGCTGCCCGCATTTACCACGCCGCCACCACCCAAACCTGCCCCTCCCTCGCTGACGAAGATCGACACCACCCCACCGGTAGCTGCTGCTGGACCTTCCAGTCCCATGACGCCCCGTATCCCACCACCGTTAGGTAGGGTGCAACCCATATCTCTACCCTCGACTCCTACCATTGGCAACTCCGTACCCGCGGCGTTGGCCACTCCCGACTCTGGATCGTTCATGATTGCACCACAGCCAACCAGAGCCGCCAACCCAATGCTCAGCCAGCTCAAGACCTCGGGTCTCAGCATGAGCCCAAGCGGCAGTGGCATGCTGAGTCCATTGGTACTGAGCAGTCCATCAATGGGACCATTGCGGACCCCGTCTTTCTCTCCCGTGAAGCCCACCGCATCGGCATCGACGTCGGCAGGGATAGCCGTGCCGTTGCAGCCACCCTCGCCGCTTCGCATCAACGGAGATTTCAAGGGCAAGGGGAAAGCGACCGCTACGGTGCAGACGGAGGAGGAGTTGGAAGCGAAGGCGCTTGTGTTTGAGCAGACGGGGACAGTGATGCGGAGGTGTTTGGCGTTGTGGCAGAAGCGGACGACGGATAGAGCGGAGTGGGCCGAGGCGTGTAGGCAGAGTGAGAAGTATTCAGAGAAGGTGAGGAGGGCAAGGGGGACGGAGAAGCGTGCGAGTCCGAATGGGGTGCGGGTGGAGAATCGGAGTAAACGAATGAAGTTGCTGGAGAATGGGCGGGCAGGGGATGATTTTGATATGGGAGATGTGTCGGTGACGTCGGTGTCTTCGTCGATGAAGCGGTCGACGTTGCGGAAGAGGAAGTATGAGAGTCCTCGGACGGATGAAGCTTTGGCGAAGAGGTTCCAAGAGGTATTCAGCATTATTCTTAACCGCTCCATCCCCGTTCATGCTTTGGTTAGAATAAGGAGGAGCATGCACGACGCTGGGCCCGAGGGTCTTTCCTGCAGGTTACACGGTCCCACTTCAAATCCAAGTCCAAGTCAACAAAATCACCATCATCGACGTTCTGGCGAATATGGCTATCTCTCAATCCAGAAACTGACGCCACCGCAATATGGCTGGAATGCAAATTCGACGTCCCGGGCTCTGGAGGTCAATGGGAAACAGAAAACGTGTTTTCTATACCCATCCTTGCCAGGCCTCCGCCTCTAGCTCCCGACACACCTATTGAGGAGGGATATCCGGGCGTCATTGTGTTTGAATGTACGCCTTTGGAGGGTGTGGATGATGATTTGGAGCGGTGTGTGTGCATCTGGGGATGTATTGTCGTCGTCTTATTTTCCCTCGCAGCAAATACCGGATATTAGACGATTGTACAAGACTGCGCGATATCATCAATGCGCTTCCTGAAAACCGGCATTTCGTGCCTTCGTTGCTGTTGTTCGTTTGGACGGCAGATGAAGCCGAGTCTACTTCAGAGACTGTACTTCTAAAGGGTGACCTTTTGGATATGGTATGTTTCTGTGCCTGGTTTTTGTTGTTCTTTGCCGACGGATTGCGTTACCAGGTCAATAAATTGCTCGCGGATTCCGTCATCTCGAGTTTCTGTGCATTTCGTGTCACTGCTGCAACTACGGAGTTGGATCGCAAGTTCGAGGATGCTCTCAACCTCTTGCAGTTCGATGTTTGCGGCACACTTGTTCAATCGCTTACTTTGAGAGGTACGCAAGCAGCGTAATAAACTGTGACGCACTATAATATCTGTCTCAACAGATGTATTCAAAATATTTGACCCTGCATTCCATTCGTTCATCACGGAGTGGATGAATAGCTGCAGCGTCACTGGACAGTGTAGGTTGCCTCCTCTTCTTCTGAGCTTCGATTTTGATCTTCGATTGCAGTTGACTGGACGCTCTATTGTCGATTACTCGACGCTGCTGTCAATCTGCTAAATACGACTGCCTCGCTAGCAACCAGTTTATTGGGGATAGAGGCGGACAATCTGTCTTTACCTGCATTTCGACCGGACTGGAACTGGGTTCGTGATAGCGAGTAGGTTTATCCCGTTTCTGTTCTTGTCGGGTTGTTCAAACCACCTTGCTAGCTCCACCTTCGAAGCCGTAGGGTCTTGGCTCGATAACCCACAGCTGAACACTCTCGCTGCGGGAGTCGTCGCGACAGATTTGCAATCACATCGAGAGATTGGTCGAGAGTTCCCTACCACTGCTTTCGTCGACCATCTGCGCAGCCTTTCCCTTTACCAATGTGAAAATGGATTGGACAGAGATCAAACTTTCTTCGTCTCCACAAAAGCCATCCGTGCAGCGCTGGAGAAGCACGCCGAAGAGGCCCAGCTTCGTAACACTGCCCTGACAGAGGCTCAAAGAATGAGCATGCGCAGATCCCCGAGGCGCCGCACTCGAAGTCTGTCTGAAGAGACAGAGGTCACAACGTGAGTACGATGTGATTTGAATGGGCATGCAGCTTAAGACATGCAAATCGCAGGTCTTCGTACTTCAATAAACGCCGGCGAATCTCATCCAATTTCGGAACTTCCACACAGCCCAGCCCCTCGTCGAGCCCTCCACAAGCGAATGGACGGACGACGCCGTCTCCGAGTAATAGCACGGTATCTTTGGCACAGACAGATTCGTCATCGGCGCCGCGAGTGACTGTCGCAATGTTGCGTGCATTGACAAAGGATGTAAAGAGCAAATACGGAATGGCCAAACGATGATGCTCTGTTCTAGTGTATATCTTATCTTGTATTGTAGTTAGCTGGCTCGTTGGGAACTGCTTTGCTGTGTTGTCTACTTTTCATTTCACTGCTGGGAGCAAATTTGCTCACCTGCCTTCGGCTAGAGTTTCGTGTCACACATCAGAACTGTCACAGACGTCACAACTTTTTTCGACCAAATTTCGAGTTGAGCAGACGACGCCATGTCCCGCTCCCTCTCCGCTCGCTGTCTCCACCGCACCGTGTTCCCCACACCCCCCTCGCTACCTCCTACGCCTTCGCGTTCTCTGCCCGGTATATAAGCTGTTAGAAGAAGAAAATCGCGACCACTAAATTTGTTTCAGGCCCACGACAGTACTCTTACGCCGCGCTCAAAAAGCGGCCACAAGCCGCGTATCCCAGGCGTTCTGACAACCTTCCTCCTACCTCCCGCGTAGTTCCTCACGAACCGGGCATACGGTTGCAGCAGGACCAAAGTTGGGGGCATTCACATCCGCCGTTAGACTCGTCGGAGCAGGGGTCGTTCCATAGCGAGGCGGAGACTAGTAGGCGGCCACACGAGACAGAACGGGAGCCGAGGGAGCGAAGAACGCGCGTCGGCGTCGCGTCACGCGGTTCTGACCAGCATGGTGGGAGGGGAGAAAGCAGCAGTCGAGTTGCGCACCAGCGTCATACCAGTCGACCAGCGGTTGGACAGTTCCAGCGAGCCGCTCCAGCTCGGTCGTCACCACCTCCACCTCGGAAGCCCGACCAGATTTTCGCGGAGCATCTAAACGGGCTGTTCCCACCTTTAAATTTCCCACTAGAGCTGTCTGCGAGAGTACTAACGCACGCAAGTCATCCTGCTGCATTTTACGGCCACAACGCTCAATTTTCATTCATCGGTGCGTCTACACCGTGATGAGCTTTCCGAATCCATATCAAGATTTTCATCTCAGGTCGGCGCGTGCTTGAAACATATCTCCTCCTACTGCTTTCATCATCACCGCATCTAAAACCAGGCCATGACCTACAGGAGATTGTAGCGCGGGTACTGAATACTTATTTTTTGGGTGAGCACATCGGGTCAAAATGGGGTTTGGGGCGAGTCATGCGATGGACGCCGACCGTTGCTGCGTCAATGCTGGAAGAAGCACGTATAGACAAGCAAAAAGTTCTGAAGGATGTTGGGCTGTACAAAGTGCAAGGGGACGCAGCGACCGCCGTCGTCGGCGCCATTTTCCAGCAATTTGTATGTCCCTACCTATTTCCCCCCGTCTTTCTCGATGCTCACATGCGACATTAGGGAGCGTCGGTCGCCCATCGTGTCTTCCATACACGGGTACTCCCTCGACTTTTACAGCCGCACGGCGGCCTCCCGACATGTTTCCATCCGGACGCGCACGACGCGTGTACACGCCTTGGCGGTGCCAACGGACCCCTCCTTTTGGGCTCTAGTGTGCCGCAGGCAGCACAGATTCGAGCATCGCACGATTCACCAGAGCAGAAACAGCAATCTCTTACACCTCACTTAAACACTAATACATAGTAACGACATCTTTGTGCGGAATAAAAGTCTGACGAGACATCTGAGAGCTCAAAGCCTAGAATAGTATCTTTATATTATCTTTGCACTCCGGGACCCCATGCTTAGCTACGACTCGCAAGCAACCTGCATTTGATTCTGAAGAAATTCGCAGTCACAGCAGTGTCACGTTGTTGAACTTTCTCACTCTCTCCATGTCTCCTCCCGGTTTGCCGAGCGATCTGCGTGAGGTTGCCGCCTGGGGCTCAAGTTCGGACGATTGGTTCCCTCCTGCAGAAATCCGATACTATACCAACGCGTTTATTGTCAAAGATAATCGAATCTTGCTTGGGTATAAGAAGCGAGGCTTGGGCATACACAAGTTGCGTTATTCACTCGCGTTTTCTGATTAAAATTCATGGGGCCTTCAGGTACAACGGGTTCGGTAAGGATATTTTGTTTTCTAGCACTTTTGATGTCAAATGCTTTGTAGGTGGCAAAGTCGAACCTTCCGAGAGCCCTTTAGACGCGGCTCAACGCGAACTGCAGGTGCTTTGACCGCTGAGACGCGCTTTTCTCGATCTGACGGATGCGACTACTCAGGAAGAAGCTGGAATCACAGCACCCTTAGCTCATGCGGGAACATTGCTGTTTGTCGTCCCCGGAGAAAAATGGGCGCATATAGACATCTTTCGTGCGGAAGACTACACTGGAGCGATCACTGAGTACTGTTTCATGCCTCTCAGCTGATTTTTTTTTACGCTAACTGCGGCGCGAAACAACAGGTCAGATGAGATGCGGCCCGAATGGTTTGATCAGGACAACGTCCCGTTCGATAATATGTGGGAGTCTGACCGACATTGGCTACCTTTACTTCTTACCAATCAGCGCTTTTCTGCGCGCGCGGACTTTGTCAAGGAGGGTGGACAGTACGTTCCTCGAAGGTGGTGGGTCGGAATCTCTGAAACAATTGGCCATAATCTAAGTCAAAAGGTAACAAAATGACCACCTGTCTCTACTCCACATCGTTCTACTCAGCCAACGCTTTCTCTAGTAGCTCTGAGGCTATAGTCGCGGACCCCCACGAACTCTGGTAGCCGTATCCCCCGTGCCTGCAGGAACCATATGAGCAGGAGAGTATGCCTTCATTCAAAGACATGGCTCACCCGTAGTTGAAAACAACGGGGACCTTCTTCTTGTCTTGGGACGTCACCACCCACTCAACTTCCAGTCTGATTCCGCCCTTTCTTCCTGGTCGCAGTCCGCATCCTTCTTCAATGATGATCGGCTGAAGATCCTCCAGCACCGGCTCGCGCTGCGCCCGAACCTCAGGGGGAGCGAGCTCTGGGCAAAGCGCGAAACCGCGTCTTAAAATGTCCTCGGTCGTTTCGTGGCGCGGAACCGGGTACCTGGACACCATGCGTCAAACAAACAAGGTTACTTACGACGTCGACAATGACGACAAGAAAACACTGACCAATCGTTCTCTACTTTAATGCCGCCCACCACGATCTGCGGTGCGGTGCTTCAATAACTGTCAAAGGGAAAGTATAATAAACTTGCCGCACATCACCGCTCCTACGTGGGATGATATATGTCCAGAGACCAAGCTTGCTACTGATAGTTCTACCGAACTTGATCCACGGCGCACGAAGCACCACGGTTTGACCGCGGATGGGGTAGATGTCTTTGTCCTCCACGCCTCCCAGCGTTCGGGCGCCCAGTCCTACACAAACGACCACCGCGGCGGGCGAAGCCAGGGTCTTGCGTCCACTGAATATTCCGGACCCTCCTTCGATGACTTGCGCAATGTGCTGGACACTCCCTCGGACGATGGAACCGCCTGCGGCAAGAAAGCGCGACAAGAGATAATTGAGGTAAACCGGGCTGTCGATGGTAAGCGTTTTGAACGAGATCCCCTCCACGCATTGCGGCGGCAAAGCGCTGGTCGGCAGCGCTTTATACTACGTGCAGTCAGGCTGGCTCACGAGTCCGCGCGAATTTGGAGTCGGAAAAACGCACCTCTGGCATCACGTTCAGAACCTCGGGGTTTGCCCTGCGCTCTGCGTAATATTCCTCCTGATGGATACGCAGAAAACAGCCCTCTGCCGGACCTCCCGGGGCCGATAGCTCCCACATTGTCTTGAATGTCTCTTGGTCCATTTCTGGAACTTTCGTTATGAGCAAATCCTTGACCAGATTGGCCACCTACTCTGTTGACGGACATCCGATCCAGCCAGGCTGACATGATGCGCTCCCTGATCAAAAAATTGATTGGATTTTTGGACCATAAGAATAGCCAACGCCGGCTTGTTATCACTCACCGCCCAGTGGCTCGTGTACTTGATGCTCTTTGGATCGCTGGGTAGAGTTTCTGCCACTATTTCGACATGATATCCTCCTCTTTCCTGGATTCTTACGGCGGTGGTGAGACCCACCACGCCTGTCGGAGTTGATTGCCACAAGAACCCAAAGAAGGAAAGTGTAGCCCGCACCAGCACCGATTACCACAACTTGCTTCAGGTCTTGCATTGGAGGCGGGGGAGGTCGTTGAAGACTCTGAGATTGTCAGAGATAGTGGTGAGAGACTAGCGATTTGCCGGCGGGGAACCGGTGCAAGTAGTGAAACGAGAGGGGCGGGGCAGTTTCCTAAAACGAACAGATATAAGGAAGACTGCGGTTGAAACTCTTCCCGCGAAGGTTGATATCGCGTTAGGTAAGAGATTAGGTACAAGCTTGATGGTGTGTTGGCCGTTGTGGATTTCCAGCGAGGCACACGGATTTGAAGCAAGGTTCGGGATTTTCGAGCGAGGCTCATATATTTGCCCTGTAAGATTCCCACGGTTGCAAGAACACGAAACAGTTCAACTTGACCGCAATACAAGTTATTGATGCGAATAGGTTTATAAAACGTAAAATGGGGTGACGCGGGGCAGCGGGCGGGGGACCTGGGGACTAGATAAAGTCTGGATCGTACCATGGGCCTGGCGCTTCAACTCGATTCCTTATCATTGGCAGTAGAAGGCCGTCCAAAAGAGCGCTGGCCCCTGCCCGCATATGTGACCAAGAATAACGACGCTTCCTGCCCCAACCCAATTCTCATTTATCAGCTCAGGCAACGCGCCACCTGACGCCACAATAACTTACGACGTTAGAAAAGTGCACTGACCTTACGGGATCCCGTCTCGACCGCCAGGCCAATTCACAGTTCTAACATCGCATAGAATTAGTGCCGACGGTTCGCAGACGTAACTATTCAATAGTCGTTCTATCCTTCAAGTACTTAGTGTGATTGAAATGGAGGGTATTGAAGTGAACGAACCAAATTGAACACTGTATGAAGGTGCGTGAGTATTGTGCGGCATTGTGAGATTTGGGGTCAGTCTAAGCAGAATGGGAAGCAGGAGCTAGGAAATTGCATGAAATTGCATCTTCAGCAATTTTCCTGTCTGTTCAGCCAATGTTTAACTTCGATTCAACCGTGCGAATGTGGCTGACATCAATGATCCACAATTCGTCTCTCTCTCTTTGACCACCACCATCTAGAAGCAGTCGTTTCACTTCTCTCATTTCCTGCCACTGGCTTAGATGGAAGTTGCAACTCCCTCTCATCACCCCCTTCGTTACTCTTGCGGCGTGTCGGCATTGAGTACCCTCCTCGCTTAATGATCCAGGCCGTTTTCATCTGGCTCGCCTCTTTTCATCCTCGAATTCTTCCCCGTCGCGGTCTCTATCCCCCCAGTCTCGTCACAATCGGTTGCGCTTTTCCTCCGAGCTTCTAACTAGGTTGACAGTGCCCACCCTCTCCTATGCCCTGCAACATCTTCACCCGGATTTTACTCCATTTCTCTCCTGTGACCTTCTTGCCTTGCACTCACCTGCAGTCTCTTGCATTGTCCTTGCTCTTGACGTCAACCCCCACTCAGCCTCCCCATCTTTTTTGTTAGCTATCAACCTCGCGTTTTATTCATTCTTCCATTGCCACCTGGTCTCATCTTTTTTCACCCATTTATCCGAATGGAAGTTTCGCCTCCAAATTCCCGATATGCTGGTTCTCTCAAATGCCGTCTTCCTTCCGATCCTCGAATTCTCTCCACCTCTTACTGCCGTCGCTTTTCTCCTCGCGCATAAGATCTTGGCCAACCCGGATCGTTATATCTTGATGGCCCCGAGCGTTGTCTTCGATGAAGGAAACAGATTAAAAATAAGTATCCTTTACGGAAGTCAAGCTAGTTGACGATCCCTACGAGTCCTTTCTCCCTTTCTCCTCTTCCCTTAACACCCGTCTTGCCTCTACCAACGCCTTCCCGAGCAAATTCAGCCCCCACTCACCTTCGTCTTGCGACAAGGCGCTCTGCTCGGTAAATCCTATGCCCCAAATCCTATCAAACGGGCTCGCCTCGACGAACATGGTGTCCCCAGTCGCGAATAGCTTCCTCCTCAAGTCTGCGTTCTGCCGGAATTTGTGAATCGTGCCCTCTGTGACAATGCGTTCACGATTCTCCACCCAAACGTCCTCCTTGAATCCCTTCACTCTCCGCCCAAGCTTCTTCACTTTCGCCATGTCCTCTTTGGAAGTACCCTGTACGGAAAGCACTTCATCCGCTATTTCGTGGTCCGCAAACAAAAGCGCTTTTTGCTAGAACAATGTCGGATCAGTCACTCTCTTGCCAATTGGGTGGGATAAAAAGAATGCGACGGACGAGCATCATCCAGTGCTCATTGGAAAGGAACAATATTTCTTGGTCGACACCCTTCATGTGGACGGTTGCGGTGAATGGTGCTCGATACCATTGCGACGCCCATCCACTGTAGTACACTCAAATTTAGATGGCTTTGTTCCGGGAACATACATAAGTAAGACTGACTTGATATGATTTGTGGACCAGAAAAAGGTGAAGTCGGCTGCAGAGCGCATATCAATCGCGGGCGTTGAGTAATTGAGATGAAGGGAGATTCTCAGCAACGCCTCTTATATTTGTTCTGGACAGGCGAGTCATTCGGTTCACACCATTCACGATGAATCAAGCCGTCAAAGAATGCCAGAACAAGCACAGCATCCCGACACGGTAACGTGCGCATACATCTGTCGAAACCGGGATGGAATTCAGATCTGTCATGGTATCCGCCACATCGCTATCCCGCTCCGTTCCTTGTCGACCTCTTTCTTCACCTCCTTACTGCTCCCACTCCGGATCGCCGACGCAACGAGCAGTCCAAGCGCCGACTTCAATGCGTTGCGCGGATCCATCTCGGCCGGGGTCGACGAAGAATCCGATTCCGATCCCGATCCCGAAACGACGACGCGCTGCCAATCGACGCATAGATCCAGGTATTCAAAGAACACGTTGACGATTCCACCGAATTTACCCTGTTCGACGGTGGTCTTCTCGGCTTCGGGATCGTCCTCCGGAACTGCATGCAGCAGCTGGTCAATCAATACGTACGCTCTCCGACAACGAACGAGCATGAATATAACATACGAGGGACTTTCCACAGCTCTTCCAGCGTCAGCGCGTCCCAGGCGACGAGCGGCGCGCCGACTTTGACGGGCACGACGATGGCGGGGCATCCGTTGAGCAGGACGTAGTTGATGACGCTCTCCCCTGGACGCGCGGAGGTGGTCCACAGTGTGCGGTGTGGTTTGAGGCCAACGCAGAGTATGACCATCCGGCGGGGCTCCGGTGGTGGAGTCAGGGCTGTAAGGGTGTGCTCTGGCTCCGATGGCGACGAGGGACGCGAGTGG
This sequence comes from Favolaschia claudopus, assembly GCA_037176885.1. NCBI lineage: Eukaryota > Fungi > Basidiomycota > Agaricomycetes > Agaricales > Mycenaceae > Favolaschia > Favolaschia claudopus. The sequence continues at coordinate 1,713,654 of JAWWNJ010000010.1, read as the reverse complement.
AGCAGATTCTTGATAGATGGGATGGAAAGTGCATGGTGGGGCTTCGGATGGGCTACAGATTCGGGGGCTGCCAGTGCGGGCGCGGGTTCAGAACAGAGGGTGATAACCATGGCAGATTCTTTGAGAAGAGTCTGCCCCACTCTATAATCCCCTGCGAAGGAAGAATCAAACACCGCAAATGGCTGGAAACAAACCCATGCTGCTGACCCTCAAGGAACGGACCATGGCAGAAGACAATATCGGGCTTCATAGTACGCGGAATAACCGGCCTTCGGGAACTGGCAAACAGATAAGGCGAAAACCAGCCCTTCTCAACGGCCAAATAGTCCTTCACAGTCGCAAAAAGTGAATTATCCCTATTGAATCTCAGGGTCAAAACGAGAACCCCAAATCGAAATAACAACAACGCCGCGCACTTGTGCACACTGCTGCGATAAAACCCGAGCGCCGCATCCGTCATCGTGATCCTGAATTTGAGCGTAATAAGCAGCTCCTTAATCGCGGTCGTCTCTAGTCGTTTCGAGTGGATGGGAATGACTGCTTTGATAGGTTTGTCGATGAGGAGATCGTTTGCAGCAGCGGTCGTCAGCGAGAATCCGGCGTGGATGCCCAGCTCGACTAGGATGGTGTCGCCGAATGTAGAGATGACCTCCCCGACAATCGGTCCCAAGACTGGGGCTGCGACGACGGCCATCCCGCCCTATCGTTTCCATTTGATTTAAACAACATGTTGTGTGCGATTCGATTCGATTCCGGCGGACTTACTGTGGCGGCAATGACTGTGTGGACTGCCAGGTCGCGAAAACGAACGCAGGGCAGCAACAGGGGCGATGAGTCTCCCCACTATGAATATTATACTGCTTCAGCATTCGAGAACTTATGGGAGGCTGGAGGTTATTCGATCACTGGACACTGGCACAGACCAGTAGATCGCTGTCTCCAGCGATCGAAGGCTCCAAATTCCCATTGATAGAGTAAGAGGCGGCTCACCGGCGAAAGACACACTACGGAAGTCCCAGCAGCGCGCAAAGACTCATAGCTCGATAACACAATTCGACCAGTCATCGACTACATAGTCAACAAACACACTTCTTCATGAGTACATATATTATATCGCGATACACTCCAGGTCACTTACCCCTACAAGTTTGCGCACAATCCAAGGCGCCGACTTCTCCTGTTCATCGTTTTCATTGGAAAGCGATGCTGGGTCGATGGGTCCAAGGGACGAGACGTCTTGCGACATCGTATACCGTATTGCAGGTCAACGTTTACTGTACGAGTAGTGCAGTTGTTGTAGTTGTAGTCAGTGGGGGTGAGGGTCACTGGTCAAAGCTGACTTGAGCTTTTGAAGGCCAGCGCTGATCACTGACATCAGACCCGCGCGCGTCGCCGTGACCACCTCATACAGCGGGAAGATATATGCCAATGCTGGACCCCAGGTTGAGACCAAAGTAAAGCAGAGTAAACCGTAGTTGAAACGCGTCGACGAGCATAGTCTAACGTGAAAGGAAGTGAGATGCCAAAAGAAAATTTTGGATCACCGACAAGCGCTTCGCCAAGCACTACTCAGCCTTCCAGCTTCAAAAAGCGGGTTTTTGAGGGTTTTGAGCTTCAGATAGACATGCAATCATGAAGGCGCGTTGAGGCCTATATCGTGATTCTACCCGAACGTTACATTACAGTCTTTACACATCCACGACTCCCCGGAAGCGGAGCAGCTCCCTGCCTCTGCCAGACCGACACAATAATACGATCTCCACGGAACGACACACGACATCCACGCAATAATAGGTAAGGACGTTGAAGATCCCGTTGGGGTGGCAAGGGCTCGTTGAGGCCGTCTGCAATGATAAGCCATCTAGTAGCTGTACGAAAACAAAAAAGTCAGGAATCCGCAAATAGATATCGCAATCGCAACACTCATACCGGTAGTGGTTGGCTTTGTACGGGCCGTTGACGGGGAGGTCCAAGTACTTGGCCTGCTCGTCGGAGAGGACGGTGAGCTTGACGTTCAATTGCGCAAGGTGGGCGCGGGCGACCTCCTCGTCAAGCTCTTTGGGAAGCATGTGGACACCGAGGGGGAATTTCTCGGGTGTTGTCCAGAGGGCGATCTGGGCGAGGACCTGGTTGGCGAAGGAGCAGGACATGACGAAGGAGGGGTGGCCAGTGGCACAGCCCAAGTTGACGAGACGGCCCTCAGCGAGGAGGATGATGTGGCGGCCAGAGGCCATGGTGAAGCGGTCAACCTGGGGTTTGACGTTCGAAACAGATTTAGCGTTGGACTTGAGCCATGCAACGTCAATTTCGACATCGAAGTGACCGATGCTGTTGGGCGCATAAGATAAAGACGCGATGAAGGAAAATGATGGCTTACTTGCAAACAATGGCGTCCTCAGTCATGGCGAGGAAGTGTTTTGAGGTGATGATGTCGCGGTTACCGGTGGTGGTGACGAAGACATTGGCACGGGGCGCGGCATCCTCCATGGTGCAGACTTCGTAGCCGGCCATCGCAGCCTGGAGGGCGTTGATGGGGTCGATTTCGGTGACGAGGACACGGGCACCATAGGAGCGGAGCGACTCGGCGCACTAACCAAATTAATGAACAATCGCCCTCAGCGAAAGACATGCACAGAGACTCACTCCTTTTCCGACATCTCCGAAGCCAGCAACAACGGCGACCTTGCCAGCAAGCATGACATCCGTGGCGCGCTTGATACCGTCAACGAGCGACTCGCGGCAGCCGTAGTAGTTGTCGAACTTCGACTTGGTGACCGAGTCGTTGACGTTGATGGCGGGGATCTTGAGCTTGCCATCACGGAAAGCCTTGTACAAGTGGTGGACACCGGTGGTGGTCTCCTCAGAAACACCGTTGATGCCAGAGAGGTACTGGGGGAATTTTTCGTGGACGATGTTGGTAAGGTCACCTCCGTCGTCGAGGATCATGTTCAAGGCCTTGCCATCCTTGAAGCCGGCGATGGTCTGCTCAATGCACCAGTTGTACTCCTCCTCGGTCTCGCCCTTCCATGCGAAGACGGGGACGCCGGTGGCGGCGATGCTAGATGATTCGAGATCAGGATCCGGTAGTACAGATCGCAATCCTCGACTTACGCAGCGGCGGCGTGGTCCTGGGTGGAGAAGATGTTCTGCAGCGAAAATCAGCGGCTGAATCGATTAGCCAGATGAGAAATCGTACGCAGGACGACCAAGTGACTTCGGCACCAAGGTGGGTCAAGGTCTCGATGAGGACCGCAGTCTGGATGGTCCTACATGTCAAGTCAGTGCCATCCAACTGAAGAATAATAAAATCGCACATGTGGAGGCATCCAGCGATACGGGAGCCTTTCAGGGGCTGAGAGGGTCCGTACTACACCACTCAACTTGTCAATTGCGCACAGAACTAATGAGTGGTTGAACAAACCTTCTTCCGGAGGTACATGAGACCAGGCATCTCATTCTGTATCCCATCGCCTCGTTCAACGTCGATCACAGCGAGATAAAACCTGACAACAGACCTCGGCGATTTCGATCTCCTTGCGACCGAACGCAGCGAGAGAAACATCTTTGACGCTGTGAGCGGCGACGCCGACGAGAGCAGCGAGCAAACGTACCAGCGACCTTGAAGACCATTTTTTTGAAGGGAACGTGAAGGGAGAGAAGAAAAAAGATTTGGATTGATCGATTGGCTGATCCCACTTTATGCTCCGGCAACGTGCCGGCACGCGGACTTGATCCCTCCATCCACTCACAAACCCGACTGTCAGAAATATTCAATATCTCGTTGGAAACACCAAGCTCACGGACGTGAATTGCAGACGTTGAATGCTTGTGAATTGGTCTCTGACGCGAAGAGCGGTTGTATCGAAAATTCTTATCCACAATTCTCTTGCTCGCAATCTTTCTCGGACTATGGATACATCTCCGTACACACCTTCAAGAAACTCCGAGAACTCTGCTCAGAATCGCAAGAAACCGGCAAAGCCGAAGTCGGAGAACAAGCGGAGTGGACCATCGACCCCTTCAGCAAAGCTGAGAGGAAACCCGCTGAAAGACTCCACCGACGTCCAACTCTCCAAAACTCTGTCCTGGCTGCTGAGGCATGGTGCTCAGAGTGAACGTCTTCCGATGCGTCCAGATGGCTACGTCCGAGTCACGGATCTGGTGCATATCTTGGTCTTCGTATCGCTGAAACACACCGAACAAATTAACTGCTAGCTTGCCAATCCAAAACTGAATTCTTTGACTCTTGAAGGTCTGCAGGATATCGTCAAAGCTGACTCGAAGCAACGGTTTGATCTCGTTTACGAGGAGGACGCGGAAGCTTGGTGCATCAAGGCAAACCAGGGACACTCGATGAAGGTATGCTGATTCTCTCAAACGTTGAGGTCTCCACTCACCTGGATACAGTCGGTTAAGCTCGACTTGAAGCCCATTCTTTCTGTCTCGGACATCCCCACGGGAATTGCAGTACATGGCACCACCAGGGCTGCATGGGAATCCATATCCGTCCAAGGACTCTCGAAAATGACACGAAACCACATCCACTTGGCCCAGGGTGTTGTGGGGGAAGGTGTCATTAGCGGTAAGCCTTCATTTTCTGAGCGTCCCCGAGTTTTCAAAACAAATGCTTCCTAGGCATGCGGGGGTCGTCGCAGATTCTTATTTTTGTGGATGTTCAGCGTGCCATCGACGCTGGCATCCAATTTTCCTTGTCGAACAATGGGGTCATATTGACAGAGGGCGACGAACAGGGTATCTTGGGGACGCAATACTTCCTGCGGGTAGAAACCTCCAAGCGAGTGGTCATCTCGGAATGAGAGGTGGCAGCTCGTCTTCCTCTTACCAATCCTCCACTGACTTTGAGGGCAGACGGAGGGTTCATGGGCGTTTTCGAGAGCGCACAGAACATCTGTACGACGATTGTATTGTTACTCCGAGGTGAGCAACTACCTAGCAGGGTCATATTATAGGCGCCTGTGCTGTGCAAAATAAGCTTGAAACGCATCTTCAATAACATCAAGTACGCTATGTTTGTTCCGTGCGCGGTGGATCGCTCATCACTCTCTCGTTGTGGCTTCACAGGTCTCTCGACGACCGGTCGACTCGTCCGCGATTGCGTCGATAGATACAACGAGCGCTCATTCCACATCTCCGTCCCTGTGTGATAATGTTCGTTGGGTTACTCGCTGGCCATGGAAACAAAACGAAACTATGTACACAGGCGTGGGTCCAGGCAATTTTACATCACCCGTTCGCGAAGCAACGGCGATTTACGGCGTGAATAAGCTATTCAAAGAATGGGTTCGATGATAGACCCTAGAATACGAAGCGTGAGTCAGAACATATGTATGCCTTTGATTCAACCTCTCCATGCCTACTTGTGCACATGAGAGTGGTGCATGCGTGTGTTGACTGGTCGACAAAACTGAGTTTTGTGTCGGGTATTCATGTTGCGGAGAACACGAAAGGAATACCGACGCCAGACTCTCAGAGCCTGGAATCGCTTGTAACCCCTACATATTTCTGTACCCCAGAACTTGAATCCAAGGGGATCGTCTCATCTTTAATTAATCTTTTATTCCGGGCGTACTGTACAGCTGCGGATGAGTTCAGCGCTTTTCTTGGTTGTTTACCTCACATTGCGCGCCATCAAACGCGTTACGTCACGTTCTTCCTTCCTTCCTCCCACTTGTCCAAAGTGCTAAACCCTCGACGCGTCGCCCGCGACGCGATGGGAACTAACAAAAAAGACGAAGCAGCGGCGGTGGACGCGGGCTGCAGAATCGCGGAAATCATGCAATATAGCTGCGTTCCTAAACGCGGTTCTGATGGCCGTCCTACCATCCATTGCGTTCCCATTCCGCGTTTGTTTCGCATGTAAGCGCTCCATCCCTCCAACCCCCGTACCAACCCTTCCCTTCTCGGTCTGTGTCTGTCTGTTGCCCACTCTTAAGCAGATGTCCTGATCGGCCAGCGGTGGAAGTTACCCGTGTCCTGAACATCGACGACACAACAGGCTACGTAGAGATGCCTCGAGAGTTGGGGTACGTCTCTTTGTATCACATCTGTATGTAGTGAAGTATAGCTTTTGCTTGACCCTTTATCGTAGAAAGAAGCTCCCCGCTGGCAAACCGTGGCGCGAAGTAACCAGATACGAGACGGATAGCCATGATTCATGAACTGATTCTTCGAATTGGCGCTTGTCGTCTGCGGGCAATGTATGCGACAACATCTTCAAAGATATCATGTTCCTGTCTCTGAAGGTACTGTTAAAGTGCTTCCTACGCCAATCACCTTATTCTAACCTTAAAACCTGGCTAGACATACTCGCAGAGAACACAAGTCATGTTCCAGGATACCATCTCGGGAACATCACTTGCATGCATGTATACCAATGATTTCACTCAATCAATATGTTCAGAATTGAAGGCTCGGTCAGTCATATGTCGCTATACGCCAATCGACTGCTCAGTCCTTCTAAGTCCTTCTAAATGCTCTGAGCGTTCTTCTGTGTCTCTTGTGGCTCCCAAGTAGCTCCAGAACAAGTCAACCCGCAGCGCTGACCGCGACTCGGACGTCTGTGTCACTGCTCGATGATCATGTTCTTTCCTCCCGTGAGTTCAATGAAGAGGTTGCCTTGCATTATGATAGCTATCTTTGATGAGAAGGTTCCGTTGTCCTTTGCACGGTCAGGATCGCATCTCGTTCTTTGGAAGGACGAGGCGAGTTTTCCCGGGCGGAACTAGGCGGCGGAAGTCGGGAGAAATACTCCAGTGAGGCGTAAGTGCAAGTAAATATTTTTGCTAGTACTTACACTTGTCGCGCAAGCTGAGCGTCGCCTTCAGGTCCGACCAACCGGTTAACCGAGGCTGGACCTTGCCCATGACAAACGCATAACAGTGAACACTTCTGTCCGTGAGTCTAAATACCCGGATCATCCGCCTAGATTAGATATTGAATCGACAGGAATCGACCTACACAACCGTAGCCAACCGTCATGATCAGCACTGATTCAGCAGTGCCTCTTGAAGATTGCCCGGCTATTTGGCGGACCTGATAGAGCCCGATATTCATAGCTCGTTCATTAAGAGATACCCACACCTGCTGAAAGCCGTCCGGCAATTTCGAGGTGTATTCATAGTCCCTTCGATATTATCAACGTCGTACTTGTGGTGTGTTCAACAACGTCCTCTGTTCACAGGACAACATTATTCTCGCTCGTTCGAGTAGGACATCAAAATCGAAACACTCACCGCTCTCGGCTACCCTCGGACAGTATCGGATTCGGTCTTTCGTGCCGCAAGTGCGCATTCGGGGTACTCGTCCATCCATCCAAACGTTCAGAAATGATGGTGAATCAAATCAGGCTGATCAAGATATCGCCGGCTTCATCCGCAAGCGGCGCGTCCATCCAATACTAGCTGAGGGCGTGTTTTCACGATTATCAGCTTCTATTTGTTGGGGGGGAGAGCGCGTCGAGATCCGAATGTTGGAGAGGACCGGCGTTGCCATGTCCGTGCAGACCCGGTGGTGTATCTGTCTATGCGTTCTGAACAGCGGAGGACAGCGAAGGGTCCGGCTTTCTACTGCGAATTAATAGCCGTTGTCTAGCGTTGTTCCTGAAGATCGATTGCGAGTCGCCGGCGGGAGCAGCGGGGAAAGACATAAACATGTGCATTTGTCGAAGTAGATCCCGGTACATCATCCTTTGTTTCCGCCTGTCTGGACGGTCGCTTGACGAGTCTTGTCCAGTTCAACTGTCATGATCTCCCAGTTAATTTTGGTTCTTGAGGCTGGGCTTGTTAGGATCTGTGATCAACGCGTCTTTCGTCACTGACAAGTCTCCGTTGTCTAGGGACATGTCACCATCGCTGTACAGCCCGTTGTGGCAACATCTCGCCGTCGCGCCTAGCAACTCGATGCCTCATCCATCGCCCAGGTAGCTAACAGCGCAAACATTGTTTTAAAGCCAGTGCCGACTGGTTGTCGTTTTGATTCAAAGCCTCTTTCACCAGTGATCTGCACCGCCTAAGCGAAATGCACAACAATTCTTCAGATCATTCGCTCCAGTGGACGGACTATAACTCTCATGCCCAGCCTGGTATTAAAGTGGAATCATCCGCAGAGCCTCACTCTCTGTTGTCTCCTCCAACTTCACCTAATCTGCCTCTTACGAGCAGCTCTTCCCTTCCGTTTCGTAGACGGTCTTCGGGATCCTTTAATAGTCCACGCGTCCGACCTTACCCAACGCTTACACGCGACACTCGTTCACGTATAGAATCTGAAATGGCGACTACTCCTGCATACTGGGCTACATCTTCTACTACTCGAGGCGGCACCTCTAGAGCCGCTGCTAATCACAATAACGACCGACGGGCATCCGAGGGGAACACACTAATGTATGGCTCGCCGTATGGTTCAATGCCAGTAAGTCGCGTCAAACACGCGTCTTTTCTTCGCCTCAACTGAGGGACCTTGTCGTAGATGTATCCGCGCCCATCAGACGGGTCTGACGAACACCGATTATCACCTTCATCGGGGTCCAGCGGTACATCAAGCCTCACAGGCGCTATGGGAGACACACACGTGTCTTCGCGACATTCGGGATCCCCACCGCCCCCCATGTTCAACATGAACATGGGCCAGCAATGGTCCCAAGCGCCAACACAGATGCTTCCTCAATCTGCCTTCCCTGGGGGCATGACCGGTCCTTACATGGATCCGCAGGCATCCGACCCGTACTACCGAAACTCCCCCGAGTCTCTATCTCCACCCTCGCCCTTTACGACGCCTACTTTTAACGACCCCTTCCGGCCAGCCTCATCCAACTACGCGCCGACGCAGCCCTCTTCACCATATCCCACCCCGGGGAACTCACAAGACATCGAGATACGTCGTCTTCGCAAAAAACTCCGCGAGATGGAGCAGCTCTACGAGCGCACACGCGAGCAAGTTAAGGCTCTGGAATCTCGACCTGCCTCGCATCGCTCCAACTCCGCGGGGACTCTCCCCTCACCAGCTTCCACGCCATCCATGAGCGCCGCTTTCCAGGCATCATGGAAGGCCCGTACAGACGCGCGCGTACGTCAGTTTTGCGCGCTCAACCGAGCTGGTAACGCACTCTGTGCCTGGCACGACTCTCGGCGCGAGCGGCGCGTCTATCCGCCGCGCATGGCACCCGAAGGCTATCTGAACTGCGGGTGCACGTACCAGGAGGCCCTCTTCGAGGAGAGCCTCTCGCGCCATCGAGTCGGGAGCTACCTGCCCGGCGAGACCGTTCGGATGGATCCTGCGCTCCGAAACCCGCTCTTGAAGCTGTTGGAACAACGATACGGCTACAAGGACGGCGACTTCGAGCGCGATCCGCGGACGGGTGACTGGGTTGCCAATGAGGGGCCTGCCGTGTGGGAGCAGCAGCTCCAGGCCGGCGTTCACCGAAGGACGCGGTGAAAAAAAACGACATTCGCTCTCAAAAAATGGACAGACATTCAGCTAGACTACACGGACTGAACAATTCTGCAGCATAATTTTCGCATTGCTTTCTGTAATATTTTGGTGTACCATATTGTCATACTATTTGTTGTAGATCGTCTACTTAGCATATCGCATCCGCAATGTAAATACCTTACACGCACTTACTCTACACTAGTACGAATACTTACCACATTCGTCACTCTTTAAATTAAATCGGCGTAGCACTGGCACCTTGCCACGGAAAATACAACTGCTCTCGATTGGTACCCTGAATTGGAACGAGTGCGATTACAACTTAGAACCATAACGACTTTGACCCTTGTTCAAAGCCGGGGACAAACAACGAGAAGAGCAAAAACCACGAGAAGGAAGTCGCGAAGATCCAACAACGAACCATACCCGACAATGAATTGGTCTGCAGATCAACATGAGATACAAGTGGCAATCAATTTAGAGTGCAACTCACCGCGCTTCAAGTTGGACTTTAGCGATGTATGCCTTGCACTTAGATCCGGCAATTTTCCAAACTACAAGACATTCCAGAAGGAAAGACATGGTGAAATCGGCGGCAGTCGGCTCTGTTTCGTCAGCAAACCAATCGACTGGTTGTAGGTTATGTCCTATCTGAGAATTCAGGGTCGAGGACGGTCTTGAAATAAAGACAGTTCGGAAATCACAAAAGCAAAGTATGCAAAAATGCAGGCTCAATCCGAGTGTTTCGAAGCTGATCGTAGAGAGCGGTGGCTGTCGAATCAACGTTGGATGGTAAGATTTTAGGGAAAGCTGTCAAGAGTAACTGGTCGGCGAGTGGCGGCATCAGAGAGCCATCCGATAGATGTGTAAATGCAGAATAAATGGCCTTAGGCGGTGAGTTTGGATGATCTGAGGGTGTTCCTACAGCGCAGATTGTTCAGGTAACCTGGAGCAGACGATGGCTCCCTCGATCTTTCATCGGGCGAATATTTGGTGTCGAGATAGTATTTCCCTCTCGGTCAATGAAAATGGAAAACAGATGGTTGAGGTGCTTCTGCCAGAGTAATGTCTCCGTGGGTGGTGACGAGGGAACGTCCCCACAACGTCAAGGTCTCGTAAATCATTTAGCAAAAGCTGGCAGGTTGTTCGTTGTCATCCAAAATATCGCCTATTACCGCCCATAATAGGATGTTCGCAGACCGCAACACCGGCCGAATTTCGTTGGTAAGGTTTGACTTGATACCTGGCTCCCAACTCTTCCTAGGACCGAAGCTGACCAAGAGCAGCAGTTCGCGGGGAGATGGTTACTTGCAAGAAGCCATGAGATACGCTGAGAACGAGAGTCGTTTAGACGGTGAACAACTATCATCGTGGTTACAGTCTCAGAAAGAGCCTGAGAGTTGTCAACCTTACATAAGTTTCGTTCAACAAACCGATCATTGTCATCAATGGAATCAACACTACAACGGCATTTCCCAATTAGGCGGTTTCGTCTCTTGGTCTCTTTCTCCATGCTCTCAAGTCATTGACAGTGGAAACCCGGGTTTTCTATGGCGACCCGTATACTCATCATCCTCCGGCTATCTCTTTGTTCTGTGGCATTTTGGTCTCGTCAATTACAGACTGCTCAAAATCCAAGTACGCGTCGTCGCATAACCTCTCGTCACATACGCCATAGCCTCAAACTTGGCGCGTTTTTCAGTCGTAATCGATTCTCCAGAGGACGAGCTTGCAAACATAATCGCCAGTCATGGTACCGACTTACAGTTTCCTCCGTATCTGAAACAAACGATATATAGCTGCCCTCGAGAGCTATTCGCGTCGACCAGATTGTTTTCGTCGCGTCGCCGCCAATATCCGGTTACGGTGTAGTGAGCTGGAGATGAACGAGGAAGAGAGAGTCACAGGTAGTTCCATAGTCAGCTCAAGAACAGTGGAAACTGACCAGCGTAGCCGCGATCTCCATGACTCTCTGCGAGCTCGCTACTGCTACGCATCACTCACTTCCACTCGAGTGCGCCTCCTTCACCGTCGATTCCATGCAAGATATCACGACTCGGAGTAGGGGAGAATGCGTAGAGTTCGCGTGTTCTACGAACTTTGTTTTGCGCTGACTTGTCGATTCCGATTAGTGCTCTCTCGAGGAGTGCTCAGTCTTGGTCCAGCTACTCGGGCTACTTACGAGAAGTTCGTGAGTGGAACATAGTTATTGCTTTTCTGACAGAAACTGACCGTTCTCTCAGCTCAACTCTGCTTCGCATTTCGCCGTTGGAACGACATAGGTAAAAATTTTGCCCTAATATCGGAAAGTAACTTGCATCTTCGAAAGACGCTGCTAGGGATATTTATAAAACCTCTATAATGGAAATGACTACGCTCGCTCGTCTGCTTCTGGCACGAGAACAAGCCGACCTGGAAGGAAGGCAACGGTTGAATTCTCAACTTTCGGTTAGTCATCCGATCCGCTCCTTTATGTCTCTCAATTGTGCTTCCAGGCTTTGGAAGATGTTGTAAACCGTTTGAAGACTATACCAGAGCTTGCGGATGTTATGGTGGTCTCAGCTGCGAAGCAGCTTCGACATCAAGTAGCTGAGGTACCATGTTGTCCTTCGAACCATATCAGCGCATTTGACCGTATTAACTTGTTGTCAGACTATCGATACCCTCAAGACCGGACTAACAGACGTGCAAATACATAATCAAGCCGATAATTCGCGAGCAATAGATCAAATGAACACTGGACTCCAGCTCGTTTCCCGTTACGTATGTTCTGAGTCTCAACCTTTCATGATACCAGACTGGATTTATTGAAACAGCATGCCGATTCTTTGGACGCGCTAATTCTTTCCTTCAAGACTTCCGTTGCGGACGACTTGATGGCTGCGATGTCTAATTTTCGAGCACAAGGTTTAAATGCTCTAAAAATCACTGTGGGTTTTATCGCCGGGGCATGCTCAACACTTACCACCGCCAAAAAGAATTCGGCACACGAAAGTTGGCATAATTTATCGGATCAATTCACTGCAATGCAACATGTATGCTCGTGGTCTCCAACAATTGCTCTTCTTCATCAACAAAACTAGGAACTTTCTCAACTCTCCGACTTGGCCTCTGATACCGCTTCAACCTTGCAAGATTCCTCGCAACACGCAAAAGATCTCCAAGATTCTCAGATATCTTCCGCTCGTTCAGCTTCTCATCTGGCCGCTACTCTTACAAACATGACTGCCACGACGCAAGACTCGCTAAACAGATTCAATGCATCTGCAATACAACTTATTCAAAGTTTCACACCTCGGAATAGTCTAACAGAATTATTACGATTCACGGAGATGTTTCTACACGGTAATTCTCGACCTGAAGACCTCTGAGTATCGACTCTGATAATGTTCCTCGCAAGTTGAACCTTCCACCATCGCGTACTTGCATCATCTTCCGATTTTCCCTGTGGCTTCGGGGATTCTCACATTCCTTATTTATGTCTTCCGCTCGTCTCTGTCTGCGTTAATGGTGAGTGATCCGTCGTACGTCTTCTTTCTTTGCCACCATTTACCTCAGAGCATGACATTCATCCTCTTTTCATCACGCAAGTATATCGGAAAAACTGAACATGATAGTTTGTGAGTACTAGAGTGTCGATGTTTAGGCTATTTCGACTTACTGGATATGGTAGAAACCATTCTGTAGCAATACCTCATCCCTTCCCGCATCAGACACGAGTCTACAAAGGCCCAGAAATAACTTACCGCCCACGATTTCGTCAGTCTCGTATACCTGACAGATTATGCAACCGTGGATAAAATCGTCCTCCGCACTAAATCGCAACCTGTATACTAGCAGCTAATATACATACAATGCACCATTTCGATTCGCATGAGAATCACCTTGAGCGAGCGTGTACTGACGCTTCAAAAATGTTTGTTTCAATTGGATTCTTTTGGATCAGTGGAATTTTTATCTTATCGCTTACGTGTTGTGCGGGCCCACCCACTTGCGAGCCGCACTCATCACCGAGCCTAACTCGGACAGCTAGAAGCTTAAATCTCCTGGTCGCTGGACCCGTACCCTGGGCTTTCTTCTTAACAGAACTCTATCTTGCCCGGGGGCAAGCAACTGGGGGCGCAAATCACTCGCTTCCAATTTGCGGATGACCTGGCCATCAAATTTACAAAATGACTACTCGAGGGCCGCGGTTTGACGCTGTAAACAGCAATCTCCATCAACCATCCTTCTCCCCGTACGCGAATCTAAATTCTCGGCCGTCCTCGTCGATTCCGGCCTCTCCTCCTCCCATGACTCTCCCGGTGTTGAGGAATGAGCCGGAAGGTAGCATAGTGAGTATTATGTCTGTTTTTGCGCTGTTCAACTGTCGTTTGTGCAAGCGACGACCGGCTTTTGCTTGCGTGGGCCTCGCTTGAGCCACATGTTTCTTCTTTCAACCTTCTAGAATTATAACTAACCCGACCGACAGACACCGCGTGGTGCCAAAGCAAAGCAATTGCCTGCCGCCTCTGTCAGACATTTCGCCGTCCTTACCACCTAAATTCTTCTCATCTGCTGTCGACTAGATTCTCCCAACACGAGCGCATCCCGATGGTGAAATCTGTCGCAAATTCTTGCGCAAAGCATGTCCCTGGGGCGCACGATGTGACTATGTTCATGTCGCCCCAACTCCGTCTCTTAAATCGCGAGTATGTCGTTGCTCGTCAACGTGATGTATCGTGTTAACATACCCTAGACTCCGACACCTCGTAACCCCCACCAAAATCCTACTCCACTCAACTCGCGCCCACAGAATTCTTCTGTACCAGATTTTCAGAGCAACAAATCATCAGTTCCCGCCGACGCTGAATATGTCGTGAAGATGCCTCGAAAGGCTCGCGTTGAAGCTCAGGTAAGGTCTCTATTATTTTGCGACCGACCTTTTTCGTGACGTGGCTTCTTCGCCAGATGCCTTCCAATCGCTTTGACAGTCAAGCATCATGCTTCCGTGACTCACCAGACAAGCCCGTTGTCCGGCTCCGTCCGTTAGTCGGCCCACCCGAAAACCCGAGTCAGAACAACTCTCCGAGCATGTATGACTGCGAAAACCTGAATTCTTGGGGTGGGGAAATGGTCGAGACTCGTTGGACGGAGAAACCCAGTGAAAAGTGCAATGATCTGTCAGACGATGAAAAGAGGCATTCTTGGGATTTCCCGCGGGATGAGAATTGGGGGAACACTAGTTTCTCGTCTGACGATAGCCACACCGAAACATCCTCTTCAGTATGACCTCTTCTTTTTCCTTGGAAAACGCTTAAGTGCTTTTTACTAGCCGGAGACGGACACGACTTCGTCGCTGTCTTCATCGACTCTGAGTCAATCTCGAACAGAGACGAGAGCACCGCGGCCACCTCCTCGCGCATCGTGCATCAACTGGGTGAGAAAAGGCTACTGTGCATACGGAGAAAAATGTAAATATCTTCATCAAACCCTCCGCCGCGAATCCTCAGTATGTGGACCAAACTGTATCAAGGTCAGTAATCTGACGCCGTTGTAGAATCCGTCGGTCGTTGCAGTCCCCAGGCCCCGTCCTTCAACAGTACGTTTCTACCCAGTCTAAGGATTGCTCAATCATTTCTTTTCACAGACAGAAACCCTTTCCCCAGGAAACTCTTCTCCTCAACCTCGTATCCTACATCCACCTCCACCGAATAAGGAGATATGTCGAAACTGGCAGAGACGCTTCTGCTCGCGGGGATACAATTGCTATTATGTTCACGGAGATCTAAAGTATGACCTACCGGTACGTTGACCGTTTCAGGCTGTGCACAGAAAAAATCTCATGAATCCTGCCTGTAGACGCAAATCCGACATCCACCGCCACCGCACGCGGGGACCTGTCGACAATGGTTGCAGGATGCCTGCTCGTTAGGGTACAATTGTCACTATGTTCACGGAGATTTGATATACGAGTTACCGGTAGGCCGATCGCTCAAGTCGTGCAAAGCAGATCTCTGAAATAAACAAAATTTAGGAACCCGAGGCCTCGACACCCCGCGCCCACCAGTCTCCCGTTCTCCCGCCTGAGCCCCCAATCACAATTGTAATTCACGAACATACCAAAGTCAAGATCGGGCCCGGATTTGAGATTCACGATTTGACTACCAGCGTAGAGACGCCATGGGTAGTGCTCAGTCATGTTCCCAGTCGCGCCTCTACAACTCTCATCGAGCGACTGCTCAAGCCCTTTGGATCTGCGCTTGATATACAGCTCCCACCGACCCGACCAAAGGATGTGATGACCGTCAAGGTCCGCTTTGACAGCAATAGAGGAGCGATCGCCGCCACTGCTCTCGACGGCTCTACTTTTTTGAACACTCGAATTTCCGCCCGCGTCCCGGTGAACTCACGCAGTGGGCTAGCAACGATCCAGGATTGCTCCTTGCGGATAGAGTTTGAGGCTCCCCAACGGGTAGCGTATGGAGGCTACCCGAGCCATGAAAGAGCCCAAGAAGCCATAGCTGTTGCTGCGAAAGGACAGAGTGGCGACTACTTTGTTTACGGCACTGTTCACGTCGGGCTCCCTTCCATCGGCAATGTCACAGTCAAATTCACCAACTTGCCGCCAACAGCGAACGAAGACTTTATGCGACGCTTCGCTGCCCCCGAAGACGTCATGTGGGAGCGTCCGAACTATGTGGATTTGAAAGCTGTCATTGCAGGCATCACGCGGATTCTTCGCAATCTTGGAAATTTTTTGGAACTCGACGTCCTTCCTCCCCCATATTCGCATGGCCGAATACGTGTCTGGGCCTCATTCTCGTCTGCGACAGCTGCAAAGTCAGCTGCGGCAGCTTTACATGGGCGAAAACCACTCTTCGTTGGCAAAACTCGCATCTTTGCTCGTCACGTCTTGAGCTTGACGTACCGCGTCTCTTTCGACGACTATTACAGAGACGCGCGCCTCATTGAGGGTTTGCGTGAATCGGCATATTGGAAGGGTGCCTTGATGTCCATAACGATTCGTAGGCTTCAGGAGACGATGCTGGTTCGGCTCTCAGCGCAAGGAGTCAAGCCGTTGGGATGGATCAAGGCCGAGTACGAGAAAATTTCTCGAGGCGAAATTCTTCACCGCGATGGTGTGCCTGTCTGGGACTTCTTCTTCGGTCGGCCAGATGGCCAGATATACCTGCGCAGTCTCGAAGTCCAGGAAGGAGTGCATGTTGTCGCTGACAAGATCAGGCGAAACATGAAACTCTTCGGGACACCCTCTGACCGTGCCAAGGTTCGGACGATTCTCCTCCTGAAGATGACGGACTTGAAAACTCGGCAAGTGCGCACCATACGTGTGCCGGGTCGCGTTTTGGGTGCTCTTATCGTCACCCAGCTTTCACATTTGTATCAGAAGTTTGGCAATGGCAGCATATCAGTCAACATGACGGACAGCACACTCATGTTGTTTGGAGGCGATGAATTGTACGAAGCGGCAGTCGACGCCGTTCGCGAAGCTCAGCAATCTCCTCTTGCTCAGCGCCCTTATGTCCGTAACCTCGCAGCGTGTCCGATATGCTTCAATGAAGTGGTCTCGCCAATATATCTAGCTTGCGGCCATCGCTGGTGTCGGACTTGTTTGAGCCAGTATCTCTTGGCGGTTGTTGATAACCGCCACTTTCCCCTCAAGTGCCTGGGTGACGAAGCGAAATGCACTCAAATCATTAACCTCTCAACTGCGCGCACCGTCCTTCAGCCGGACGAGTTCAACTCCATCGTCGAGGCCTCGGTTTCGTCATACGTGCATGCCCATGCGAAGGAGTTCCACTACTGCCCTTCGCCGGATTGCATGCAGATCTATCGCACGGGGGCAAAGGGCACCGTCGTCCAATGCCCTTCGTGTCTCCTACGCATCTGCTCGCACTGCCACGCGGAAGCGCACGACGACTTGGCATGTGCGGAGCAGGATGGGGACAAGCTCTTCAAGGAGTGGGCTGCGAGCCACGACGTGAAGAACTGTCCTGGGTGTGCGATTCCCATCGAGCGAGATGAGGGGTGCCATCATGTCACCTGTATTCAGTGTCAAACGCACATCTGCTGGGTGTGTTTGCAGACTTTCCCGAAGGGCGAGGGGATCTACAGGCACATGCGCGAGGAACATGGTGGCATTGGGTTGACCGGTAACGAGTAGTCTCAGGTCGGTGTTGCCTTCGAATTGGGCGATTTCCTTTTTCTTTTTGGTTATTTTGTTATTTGAGAATACTCAATGCAGCAAACTGCTGCTTATAGTGGCGCCTTGTAATGTATTTGTAAATTAGGCGACCTTTGTTCGTTACTCTATCTCTACCTGTTGTTGTACTTTCTGCTGTTAACATTAAGCCATAGACTTGTTATATTACTGCTGCTTTTGATATGATATCATGATATTTTTTCCGACTCGAGTACGGTCGTGGTTTGAGGTTCTGGTTCAAGAGCACCCCGAAAGCACTGATGGGTCGCTTCGGCAGGCAGACTGGAAGTATTTGCAGAGTACAAGCAAGCCGATGATATAAACGCGTTGAGGCGGTAGAGAACGTCCCATAGGAACTCATAGGAAGCGCGACCCGATTAGGAAATGTCGAGATCAATCATCGCATCCAAGAAAGGCAATTTTCCCATGTCAACAAAGGAGTGCTTTGTTTGGCCTGGTGGCTGACTCGCGTTCCTCTCTCTTACCACCACCATCCTCGACTCGCCCAGGTCGCCCTTCTCAATATGCTCGTGAAGACTCTCAACATCGGCTCCCCCTGCCTCTGGGCTTGCAATAACTCGTCCAGCTCCCGCCTTTCCCGCCACTACTTATTATGGGTTGATACCGAGCGGCATACCCTATTCCATGCTCTCACGCTTTAGATACTGCTACCTATCCTCACTGCTGTGCTGTTGTTTTGCTCGTCTTTTCTTCATTCCCGTCAAGATTTTTTACATCACATCCACTTTTCTTCCTGACAGTTTCCGGGTCTTCCATCCACACCGCAGGTTGACTGTGTCCACCTAGTCCCCGCCATTCCCCACTACCTCATCGTCTTTAGATATATTCGCGCCTTACGTCGATAACTTCCTATTACTCGCCGTCTTTTCCCATTCTTAACTCGCCTCCTCTGCCCTTTTACTTCTACCCGCCTTGTTCTCCGTGCTATCTTCATCACGCCCGCTCTTCACTTCCATATCGCCGTCTTGGTCTCGCCAGTATCACATCCTTTGCTCGAGCCCCACCTCGATTCCTCCGTATCATCGCTGTCTCTTACTTGCATGGCTCCCAAAATCATTTCTTCAAGCCTCTGACCTGACTCCTCCTTTTGGTAGAATTGTCTGCAAACACCCTCATCCACCCTCATCTGACCGGATACAATCTTGGTTGTCGCCGTCTGCCCATCTAGTCTCACCTTTCTTTTGTCGTCCCCGCCTTGCTGTGGTCTTTGTCCTTAAAGTCGGGCCTACTCTCGATCTCTTATGATACATCTCTATCCGCATCTCCCTTCGCTCCGCAATCTGCGCGTCTTCCTCCTCTTTCCGAACTCTGCCCGGCTTACCCCTCCCGCCCTCGTCGTATCGCTTTCACTGTCTTCGTCTGTCTGCATCTTGTCTATATAACTCTTGTCGCTTGATTCTCTAAGAACCATGCCCTGTCTATCTATACTTACCCGCTTCTCCATTCTTGAACTGTCTTGGGCCTTGTCTACGTTGTTTCTTCTATCTGTAACCCCTCCCTCTGGGTCCCTCAATCCTTGTATTTCCTAATCTGTCCTGTTGTACTCTCGACAAACTGATAATAAAAAATCGTACATCGCCTTGCTTCCGCCTGATTTGGTTTACTTCCCTCATCGATGTCTCTCTCATGCTACATCTCTTGTTCTCATTTCACGGAAGTCCGAATCCATATGCCGCCATCCTTTTGCCATCGTCGACGACGACCTCAAATCCGCTCACTTCCAAGAGCGATTCACGTTACCCTTTCCTATGCTGCCCCTCATACCTTGGTTACTTTTGCTTAAGCTCCTATCTTCACGTGCTTGGTGGTGATCGCGCCTCGGAGAGTGGTGAGCTGCTTCGGTGGGCAGATCAAATGCAATTGATTTAATCGACTGGGTACTTAAACGGCTGAACCCGCTAGGGCGGCAAATTCAGACCAAGATTCCGGAAAGATTCCACTGAGTCAATGGTCATCGATCATCCGCTGACGTCCACACGGAGCCGTGTCGAACTGAATCACTGAATTCATAACTTACTAAGTGCTTGCTCAGCAAATCGCATCCTGATTAGGAAATGCCGGGATTGATGGCAGATGAATAACCGCCGAACAACCGACTTGCTCACAAACCACCATATTTCACATTCGCGTAATCTCTCGCAAAGCACCAATTACTTGCCAGTATAAAACAATCTCCAATGAAACCTCAATCTTCACTCCGCCTCCCTTCAGTACCTCAACAATGGTCCAAGATCTCATCCGCGACTCCACCGTTGGCCAGATAATAAACTACGTCTCTGGCGGCCGCTTGCTTCTATATCCAGAACAACGACCAGAATACGTGGTCCCCAACCGCTTCCTCCTTCCGTCTGCGCAGAGAAGACCTGTCGACAGTTCAGCGTCTGACGCTGCTACGCTATGCGGCGAAGCACCGTCTGAAAAGACCAACACCCCCGCTTCCCTACCGGACACGGAAATGAAACGCGAGTCGACGATAGCAACTCTCGCAGCCGATGCCGAGTCGCAGAAGAAGGTATTAGCAGAGGAGGAGGTCATTCCCGATCCTTACCTCGTCGATTGGGACGGTGACTCTGATTCTGAAAATCCAAGGTGAGCTTTCCGCGTTGTATCAGATAGCGAAGCATCCTAACGACATGCTCCAGAAATTGGTCGTTCCGAAAACGCGCTTTCGTCGCGTTTGAAATCTCCCTTCTCACTTTCAGCATATACATCGGCTCTGCCATCTACACGTCCTCGATACCAGGACTAATGGCCGAGTTCAATGTTTCATTGACAACCGCCACGCTTGGCCTGACTCTCTACGTGCTTGGTGAGTCTATCATCTTACCACCTTCAAATCAATTTTCAACGCAAAACAGCCTACGGCATCGGCCCCATGTTCCTCTCTCCCCTCCAAGAGCTCCCCATCCTCGGCCGCAACCCAGTATATATGGCTACCCTCTTTCTCTTCGTCATCTTCCAAATCCCTATCGTCACCGCCACCAACATGCGCACCGTCCTCGCCATGCGATTCCTGACCGGCTTTTTCGGCAGCCCTGCGCTCGCCACCGGTGGCGCGTCGATGGGCGACATCTTCCCCCCGAGTCAACTTGCGTATGTATTGGGCGTCTGGGCCCTTGGCGCCGTCTCCGGTCCCGTTCTCGGGCCTGTGATCGGTGCGTTTGCGGCGGAGGCCAAGGGGTGGAGGTGGCCGATGATGGAGCTGCTTTGGATCACGTCGTTCTCTATCGTGTTCTTGTCGCTGTTCTTGCCGGAGACGTATGGACCGACGATCCTTGTTCGTCGTGCGCAGCGGCTGAGAAAGCTTACGGGTAATGCTGAGTTGCGAACGGCAGCGGAACGCGAGCAAGAATCGCAGACTGCGGGAAGTATCATGTTTGAGTCCCTTGCGCGACCGATTCTGCTCGCGAAAGAGCCTGTCCTGGCCTTCGCTAACATCTTCCTTGGCTTTGTTTGTGAGTTATATCTTTCTCTGTCTTCCAATCAGATACTAACTTGAGTCCAGACGCCATCTTCTACCTCTGGTTTGAGGCATTCCCCCTCGTCTTCAACGACATTTACCACTTCAGCGAAGGCAATAGCGGGCTGCCTTTCCTCGGCTTCCTCGTCTCCGGCGCAATCACTTACACCGTCTACTGCCTCTACCAGAAATACCACATCGCCCCGCGCTTCGCTCGCGCCGCCGCACAGAATACCGAACTCGCGCCTGAAATCCGCCTCGAAATTGGACTGATAGCAAGCATTTTCATCCCGACCTCCGTCCTCATCTTCGGCTTCGCGTCCCGCCCTAGCGTTCATTGGATTGTCCCCATCATTGGCGCCGCCCTCTACCTCCCGGGCATCTTCCTGAACTTCCAGAGCGTGCTGATGTATATTACGTCGGCGTACCCCGCTCATGCGGCGAGTGTGCTTGCTGGGAACGATCTTTTCAGGTCGACGATTGCGAGCGTGTTCCCGCTATTCGGGAGGAGCTTTTTCGAGGGGTTGGGGCTTGGGCCGGGGTCGGCCCTTTTGGCGGGGATATCGGTTGCGTTGATGGTGGTGTTCTGGGTTCGTCTTTTCTTTGCTCTTCTGGTTGAGGATGTGTTTGCTGACTGTCGATGTTTAGATGCTCTTGAAGTACGGACATGTTCTGAGGCAAAGGTCAAAATATGCGCACAGTCCATGATCAAGTTGTTCAGCCCTCGCTGACTTCTTGTTTGAGCTGCGCTGCTCATACGTCCGACTTTCGCTCTCCCTTGCCACAGTCCATATCGATCACTTGTGAAGCACGGTTGAAATATGGATCGATAGAATTATAATCACACGTGATCTCATAGGTCTTCCCTGTATTTTTCATTGAACTTGCATGTAGCCCCCAGTAGAGTACACACTAGAACCTCTGTACCAATATAATTTGTATTATAGTCAAACCTGCTAGACCGGTTAATTTCTGAACGTCGGTCAAATTTTCAAAAAACTATCGGGGCTGCACTGAATTTTGACCTCGATTGAGAGGCACGGATTACAGGCAGCAGAACGTACAGCCAGCGACTGCGCGTTAGATTGAGGCGCAAATCGACCAATGCGAGCTAGGAGCTTTGGCGAGTTCGAATTTCCTTATTTCAACTCAGGCTGTTGTGCTGTCTTACAAACATTGTCCTTGCATGCCCGTGCCCGTGTCGACCGAGCGAAGCTGCGCGTAAGTATCATTCCCTGTCGCCGTACATGCCCTCGCCTCCAAGATAAACGCGTCCCCATTGGCCCGACGCGTCCGACCGTGACGCGTCGCGTTCAATCACGTCATCATGTGCAAACTTCGAGCTGCACGGGACCCGCTCACCAATCCCGACCGTCTCACATGTTACTGTAAAACGCGTCTTCGCCTTTTGTCTCCTGCCCCCATCATCCTCTGGAATCTAGAAAACCGAGTATCAGCCCGAGTTCCACCATGCCCGTCGAAGACATCAAAGACTTTGCGCAATTCAGCAACGTCGTGCGTCGCGTCTCTCAAAACTTTCCTCCTGCCACATCCATCTTCGGCACCATACCAAACCAATACTGACTTGTGGTTTTTGCGATCTGTGCAGATCAACAGCGACACCCCCGTCATCATCGATTTCTGGGCTCCCTGGTGCGGTCCCTGCAAGATAATCAGCCCGATATTCGAAAAGTTTGCGGAGAAGCCGGAGAATGCGGGGTTGAAGTTTTATAAATTGGATACGGAGGAGAATGAGCGGGCGATGGAGGAGGCGGGGGTGAGGGTGGTATGTCCGAGTCTCTTCCTCCCTTCGTCTCTCGTCCTCTTGTTTTTATTTTCGCTTTCCTGATATAGACGAGTCTAATTGAGTGAAACCTTTTTCTTTGGAATAGATGCCTTCGTTTATGGTGTTCCAGAAGGGAAACAAGATTGGGGAGAGTGCGGGCGCGTTGCCTGCGCCGCTTGCTGTGAGTGCTTGTTCGCTTTTTCCTCTCTCTTATATTCTCTTTTCGAATGGATGGTTGATGTGGGTTGGTTGCAGGCTTTGATAACTAAGCATGGTAAGGTCGGTGGTGCAGCTGAGGCACCGGCTGCTGCACCTGCGGCTGAAGCTACCGCTGCACCTGCTGCTCCTGCTGCTGCCGCTGCTTCAACTGAAGCCCCTGCCGCCCCCGCCGCGGAGAAGCTGTGATTGTCCATGGGGACCGACAATTTGTATAATACCCTGCCGGTACCACATAGACTTATTCGGAATATGTAATGGATTGATTTTGACCGTGGAGCGAAAGTCTGTAGAGTCTTGCGAATGGCGGTCAATGTTGCTGCGAGGTAGCGTCGAGATCGAAGGAAGGATCGATACAGAAAGCAAAGCAAAGCATATACAATGAATATATGAAACATGCAAATGGATGGATTGGATATCTATCGCCCGTCTGGTCTCGGTTCTGATTTTAGAAAGAAAGAAATAACAGTGAGCTTTGATTCCAAGAGCAAAACACAAACACTCACGACTCCACTGTACGCTCAATATAAGATTATCATACCCCTTCCCATTCACCTTCTCCATCGCCTTCTGCGCAATCGCCCTCTCCTCAAAACTGACGAACGCGAACCCCTTCCCTGCACCCGTCTCGCGATCGCGGCCGACGTACACGCGCGCCACGCGCCCGAAGATGCCGAAGAGCTCGCGGAGGTCGTTTTCTTGCGTGTCTTCGGAGATGTTGGTGACGCGGAGGGTGGGGAGGTCGTCGCGCGAGGTGCCGCCGCCCGGGCCTGAGGGGCCGGCGGTGCGGGTGCCGCCGGGGCCGCGCATGGAGGGGGGGACGTATTTGCCGCCGGTGCTGGAGCCGCCGAGGGTTGGGAGGAGGGCGTCGCCGAGGGCGGGGGCGTCTTCGTCGGGGTCTAGCGGATTGTTTTTTATTTTAGATTAGTATAGAGCACGCCTGGGGGAAAAAATGCGGACCGGCCTCGAGGCCCGCGAGCGCCTCCTTGTGCGGGCATTTTGCAGTAAAGTGGTCGCCTTTGCAAAGTCGACAGACGACTTTGCCAGCACCGGCTTTTGCGAGCTTCGCCTTGGTGTTTTCCTCCTCCTTCTCTGGTTCGTTTCCGTGCTGCGAGAGTCAGAGTTTGAATACGGCTCCGGACAGCTGGAGTCAACGCACCTTATTCCCCGCGCTAATTTTCAGCGCAACGTTCTCCCCCACAGTAGTCGTGGCCCTGTCCGGCCCACTGGGCTTGCCCCGCTCCTGCCCGAATTTCGCCCATTTCAGGCGCTCCGCAACGGTGTGGTCTACGACGGATTTTTGCAGTACTCTCTTGCTCCGCCGTGTAATCTGCCGTTGCGGTTTGCCAACTGCGTTGTTGAGAATAGATTAGATTGTATACCTTGACCTTCTTCCCATCCTCGTTCACGGTATATTCTATCGTTGTCCTGATACCATTTTCATCGACGAAATCTTCATTTCTCTCGTCGGCCTTGGGCTTCTCTGCAAGCGAATTAACGGGACGCGCTACCCTATTAATTAAGTAGACAAACCAGCTTCGTCCAACTCGTCTGCCCATGAAGTTTTTACGGGTGGTTGGTCGGCAAGAATTCCAGGCATAGCAAGTGCACGTCAATGAGCAAGAATTTCAAGTTTGTAGTTGTTTCGTTCGGAGGGTGATGGCATAGAGCAAAGAAGCTGCTCCGATTGGTTCATTCCACAATTCTTGCTCGATGCTCAAGGCGTCGTCGAGCTCACCGTCCGCCGCGGTCCTGCGCAGAGTCAGAGGCTTTGCGACCGTCGCCGACCCCCCTGTTCGCCGCTATGGCGGTTTGAAGGATCAGGACCGTATCTTCACAAACGCTTATTGCCGTCATGACTTTGGTCTCAAGGGCGCAAAGGTATGTATTATCGCCCCCTCGTTATGTTGGCGAGCGCGTAGAATTGACTATGAGTGAAGTCTCGGGGAGACTGGCATAAAACGAAAGAAATTCTGCTAAAGGGCGACTCGTGGATTATTGACCAAATCAAGGCTTCGGGACTGCGCGGAAGAGGAGGCGCGGGCTTTCCTAGCGGTCTCAAGTGGAGTTTCATGAACAAGCCCAACTGGCAGGCAGATAAACGGTTAGTACTGGGCCTGGTGTGGAACACGAAATTTCGCATTACATTCTTGCATTTGAACGACACTAGTACTAACGCCCCTCCAGCCCGCGCTACCTCGTCGTCAACGCCGACGAAGGCGAACCCGGCACCTGCAAAGACCGCGAAATCCTCCGCGGCGACCCTCACAAACTCGTCGAAGGCTGCCTCGTCGCCGGGCGCGGCATGAACGCCACCGCCGCCTACATCTACATC
The DNA here is from genome assembly GCA_037176885.1 of Favolaschia claudopus. NCBI lineage: Eukaryota > Fungi > Basidiomycota > Agaricomycetes > Agaricales > Mycenaceae > Favolaschia > Favolaschia claudopus. The sequence goes on along the minus strand of JAWWNJ010000010.1, from coordinate 1,688,186 downwards.
CGCGGCGAATTCGTCCAAGAGGCTAACCACCTGCAGCAAGCCATCGCGGAAGCCTACAAAGACGGCCTCCTCGGCCCCAACGCGTGCGGCAGCGGCTACGCGTTCGACGTGTACGTCCATCGGGGGGCGGGGGCGTACATCTGCGGCGAGGAAACTGCGCTGATTGAGAGCATCGAGGGGAAGCAGGGGAAGCCCCGGCTGAAACCCCCGTTCCCTGCAGACGTGGGGCTGTTCGGCTGCCCGTCGACCGTGGCGAACGTCGAGACCGTCGCGGTGGCGCCAACGATATGCCGCCGCGGCGCGTCGTGGTTCGCGGGGTTCGGCCGCGAGCGCAACCAGGGGACGAAGCTCTTTTGCATCAGCGGGCATGTGAACAATCCGTGTGTCGTCGAGGAGGAGATGAGCATACCGCTGCGCGAGCTCGTGGAGAAGCATTGTGGTGGTGTGCGGGGTGGGTGGGATAACTTGCTTGGTATCATTCCCGGAGGATGCTCTGTGCCCGTCCTCCCTATCAAGAAGTGCGAGGAGGTTCTGTAAGCGCCATCCACCCTTGTTTTATTGGCTACCTCTCACCAGCGGTTGTACTCGTAGCATGGACTACGACTCCCTCAAAGACGCACAATCCGGTCTCGGCACAGGTGCGGTCATCGTAATGGACAAGTCCACCGACATCATCGCTGCCATCGCGCGTTTCTCCTCCGTACGCCTTTTCCTTTCTTTTTTCCTCCCTATTCTATGGTGGGTAGCTGATGATTGATTTTATCGAATACAGTTCTACAAACACGAATCCTGCGGCCAATGCACTCCGTGTCGCGAGGGCACGACCTGGATGATGAACATGATGAACCGGATGGTGGAGGGACGGGGCCACCGCCGCGAAATCGATATGTTGCTCGAGCTGACGTATGTTTTGTTTTTCCTCGCATCGCTGAATACCGAATCCCCCCCTTCTCTTCTGTAGCAAACAAGTTGAGGGTCGTACGATCTGCGCACTGGGCGACGCCGCTGCCTGGCCCATCCAGGGGCTCATGAGACATTTCCGACCCGAGGTTCGTCTTTCATCTCCTTCTCTTCCTCCTCCCCTTGCTCTTAAATGCTAAATGAAACGAATACAATTGCTAATCTAAATGTTTGTTCTTTTGAATAGGTCGAAGCCCGCATCGACGCCTACCGTCTCAAGCACGGCAATGTTGGGTTTGGCGGGCAGCTTTTGAGCGAGGTGAATGATTCGTTGGCGGTGCCGGATAACCTTGGGCTTAGATTACCTGTTGATGCGCCGGGGACGGTTTAAAAAATTGTAATTCATTTCATTAGTACTGCCGCGCGTGAACACCGTAGCGCTATTGTCGACGCTACTCGCGCTTCATAACTTCATCTGAAAACGATTCACAGCTCCACCCGCATTCAGTCTCCTCGTAACCATGCTTGAATTTGGGTGAGGATCAAGCTCAAGGATCCGATAATCCTGTTTAACTCTCCAGACATCCTCTATCGTGAATTAAGCTCATTATTATACTACATGTAGACGCCGGTGGATATTCGCGGGGTTCCTAGCCTTGCCCTCAGCTTGCCGCTTTTTATGCGCCTCGTTCGCCAACTTCTGCGCCTTCGTCCACCGCGCCTTTTTGGTCTTTGGCATCTCCACCACCTCACCCGCCTTTGCCTTTGTCCTATTAACCACCTGCTTCGTCGCCACCACAAGTTCCGGCCGTCGCTCCCGCACTCTAACACCAGCCCTCTGCGTCCGCATGCGCCTCGGGACTACGCCAGCGCGCAGCTGCTCCGCATGCTGCTTGTGCTTCTGCGTCGTGAGCTGGTCGATGCCGAATTTGAGGATTTTGGCGTCCTCGGCTGCTTCGCGCTCTTTTTCGGCGATTTGGAGGGCGCCGGAGTATGCGACGCGGCGCTCGTTCATGATGGCTTTGATGCGGGCCATGGATTTTCGACACTGGAGGGGGAAAGCCATCAAGTTAATTAATTATTTGAAGAGAAGGAATAGACAGAAAAGCTGGCTTACTTTAGCGGTATTGACGGCGTTGGAGTGCGGGAACTTGTCTTTATGCAGACCCATGCGCCGCATTTCCTCGCGTTGGGTTGCGAGCATGTTGCGCTCGCGCAGGAGCACATACCATAGCGTATGCAGGTCTTTGAAGCTCTTCAGCCGTAATTCCGACGCAAGCCATGGCCTCCCTAGCAATAGCAGATAGTCGTCCCATTAATTTCACCATGGAATACATATCAAGTGGGAGTTTGAGAGGCACCAACCAGAATACTTGATCGTGGGGTCCGTGAACGTCTCGAACGGCTGATTGGGGTCCGCTTTGCGGCGGAAAAACCCGTACAGACCGTGGTCGGAGGATAGCTGCGCCGCAGAAGGTGGGATAAAGACGGCGGAGGTGGGGTCGATTTCCTGTATATTTGCCGATGCGGAGCCTATGAGACTAGGCTGAGAATTGCTGCTGCTGCTAGCACCGCTGAGAGCACTCGGTCGATAGTCGGCCGGTGCGGTCACTTGTAGGGCGGCGGCATTGTCGACTACATTGGCGCGCGGCGCCGGGGACGCCGAGAAATGGCGTATAGAACGCGCCGAGATGGGTCGACTGGCGCGTAAAGAAAAGGAAAGCATTCACGGTTCAGTGGTGGGTCGTGTTTGGCAGGAGCATCTCCCTCACGCCCATGTCAGAAACTGCGACGTCCGAGGCCACTGCGCGTCCCCTCCCCTCATGGGCCGCCCCGGACGCCCTCGACGTCAGCCCCGAAGCCCTCTCCGCCTTGGAAACATATAGGAAGCGCGACCCTTCTAAAGGTTTGCTCGGGTTCATATGCATCAGTAGATGTGCGCTTCAACTTGCATCAGTGGTTGTCCGATTCAAGGCGGTCGGGAATGCCCCCATCATGAAGCAGAACTTCTACAAGATTACCGCCTCCAACCGGTTCCAGGCAGTCATACAATTTCTGCGGAAAGAATTGGGGTGGAAAGCTGGAGACCCATTGGTATGGATGCGCTTGGCTCCCCCCCCGTGTAACGTTTGACTGAACGCGTTTACGCAGTTCACATATATCAATTTGGCGTTCTCTCCCGCGCCTGATGACACTGTCTCTAATTTATTCAAGGTATGTATGTGGTGCTTGTATCTCTTATACCCTGATTGACTGGGGCAACATCAGTCTTTTTGTACCGATGGACATTTAATAGTTAACTATAGGTAAGCCTCGATCTTTGCGTGGTTCCTCTTCGTTGACTTGGTCTCCCAGTACTACCGCAGCATGGGGTTAATACGAGCGCCAAACCCGTTTCTTGTTTTATCATCTCGATTTTCATGTGTATGTATTCTGGATAAACATTTCTTAGCACTCCCTGGTCATTTGTCCTCACTTGCGACCGAAACGGCAGCCCGGAATCAAGGTCGCGTTTTATCTGTTTTAGGAGGACATTCGATCTAGCCTCACATAGTGCTAGCATGAGAAACCAAGCCAACGATACGCAGCCCTATCTTAGCACGTTGGCCATGACTCGACCGAACCGTCCGCTCCTTTTTCTTCGTCTCGATATACCCCCTCCAGCAAAAAAAAAAATTCCCCCGATTCCAAATAACTGCATCTCGCAATCGACTTAACTCCACAACCATTCGAACTAGATTCGAGCCTTCAATTGCGGAGCAATCTGTCACCGAGACCCTCACTTCAAATGATTGAAGTGAGCGGGTCTGGTTGGTATTTGGGGTTGCTTCAGATGGTTGCAGTGCCCTGCCCACGAAGCGTATGACAACAGTGATTGGTGGGCCATCTGGTCATCAGGGCATACATACGAGGACATGGAGGTCGGCTTTGCGAAGTCTACCTCTTTCCGCAGGCTGCGATCACAAAAGCCGACCCCAGAAGTACGCAAACGGCCGCATTTCTCCGCCACCGGATCTCTGGCAAGCAAGTGCATTTGGCGAATACTTGCTGCTTCCTATGAAGCTCAACTCACAGGCCGCCTATGAACTCGCAGACAACAGCTCGTGTCAATGCCATATTTCATCCATTGCGGTACTTACATGTTGCCTTTTTTCTGGAGCGACAACATGCCTTGCCAGCAGCTGGAAGTCCAGATGGAAAATCTGCAGGCTAGATTACTTTCACCGGGTACGTCAATAATCTGACGCTCAACCAGACCCAGCCTTGATTCGAGCATTATGACCTCAAGGTGCTAGGCAAAGCCGAATGGTATCTGCTGTTTGCTCATAGTGTTCGCTCCCGGTTACTTTTCATTCGATATTTATACACGTATGGGGACGAAGGATCCGGGGATGGGGAGAAGATGGCAGACTTGTAACACCGACAAGACTATACAGTCGTATCCTCCGCTGTTCGCAGCAAGTTTACAAATCAATGTACAAGGCTCTACATTCCTAAAGAGGTGAAATTCAGCGCACTGAGCACTCAATACTCAAATTACGGCGTCCTGTCTCAGTATTCTTTCACACTAGAATCACTCTTCCATAGTAACCCACAGCCCACCCTACAACAACAAAAACCATCACTAAACCACCCATCTCACTCACAAGTCAAAGACGCACCATCACAGACAAAGTCAAACTGTTCTTCGGTCTAAGCTTTTCACGTTGTTTCCATCCAGACGGATCGTCCGTCTTCCAGTCGTCCGGGACGCGCGACTCGGGCGGTTGGGCGTCGGACGCCAGCGAGATCTTGGAGAACGCTTGCAGCACGCGGATGAGGATGAAGGACGCTTCCTGATATGTAGGCGAACTGCACACGCGGAACATGAACGCTGGTATTGGAGGCTAACGGGCGTAAGAAAATGAAACATACCTGTTGGCCAAGGCATATACGAGGGCCGCCGTTGAATGGGAGGAAGATGAAGGGGTTCGGCACCACTAGAAAGAAGGCGTTGAGTAGATATTGATTCTATAGGAAAGATGCAAGAAAGGAGCTCACGATACTTGTGCAGGCGTTCGTCAATGAACCGCTCCGGATCGAATTCAAGAGCTGCCCGAACATGGGCATATCAGTATTCATGAAACTAAGCTCTACGAGAGGACACTGACCATCGGGACCCCAGAGGTCCTTCCTACGGTGCAGGACAATAGGCGCATATGGCATGCTGCTTTGTCGTCAGTCTGATTCTCGATGCGGGAAAAAGAATTCGGAACGGCGTACAGAGTATTGGGCGGGATATAGAATGGCTTATCTCCCGGTTTCGCTGCAGGCCATACGACACCTTGTATACTGGTGCGGATGTTTATGGGACTGCAGCAGTCGTCAGCTTGCACGTAGCAGTCGCATCATGACACACATACACGGGAGGATACAGCCGAAGGGTTTCTGCGAACAATACCATAGTCAGACTCAAAGCAAAACCGCGCGTTCGACAAAAACCTACCGTTGAGGACCGCCCGCAGGTACTTCATTTCCTTCATATCTTCAACGGTCGGTTTGCCCTTCTCGCCGAGACGCTCGTGGATCTCCTGACGAAGCTTGGCCAGAACGTCGGGATGCTCCGCGAGCATGTAGACTGCGAAGGTGGTGAGGCAGGTGACGGTGTCGCGCCCCGCAACAGAGATATTAAGGAGCTCATCGCGGAGCGTTTTGACATCTACGCATTGGGAGGGAGGAATGAGGTGAATGCCAGACAACTTGTTCAAGACGCACCGTCTGTGTACTCGACCAAATGCTCCAGGAGAGTTTCCGGCTCAACAGGCGATCTCTCACCCGAGTTCAATCCTTTCTTTGCTTCTCGGCGCTTGGCGACAACACCATCAAGGATCGGGTCTAGGAAACGCTCAAGCACACGCATCGGCTCCTTGATAGTGTCTTTCCAGAATTCTGCGAGCGGCCAGAAGCTGAGGTAACGGATTCGGATAGATGTTATGTCCTGTGCTTCGAGGAACGCAGGGGCGAAAAGGGATGGGTCAGAAGGTGCTTTGACTTTAGTCGAGGTAGTCTTGGGCACGTAGTGGGGGTATGAGAGGGGTTCGGCGAGGCAGCGGAAATCATGGCCGAAGAGAAAGGCGGAGGCGCAATCGAGAGTGACGCGACCCATGATTTCCTGAAAAGTGAAAGTCAACATGTGGTTGGTACGGAGAGCGGAGTGTGTATACTTGAAAATCGAAGGCATATCCTTCCTGTAGACGGGTCTTAATTTGGTTGATTGCATCCTCTACGTGAGCGTCGAAATTGTCGAAGTCACTGATACGATTCTTGTCGAAGAACGGCCGCGTCATATCACGGTGGAATTTCCACATTGAACCTACGATCCAGTTCCAATTCGAAAAAGTCTATAAAAACAGAGGAACAAGGTCGACGCTCACCGTCAGCCGCGAAGACACCTGTGCCCAAAAGCGGAGCAAAAATGCCCCTCAACGTCGGTCCCTTTTCGAAGGACGCGAACTGGGTTGACAGGATGGCTTTGATATATTGCGGCTCGCAAGTAAAAATCTGCGGAAAGTGGCTGAGTATGAATAAGCCTGTGCCCCATTGAACAAACGCACTCGATTCTTGAATCCAATCCGGACACCATATGTATTCCCCATAATCTCGCATTGTTGACCCAGGAGCTGGCCGGGATATCCAGTTACGAGGTCACGAACGCTTCGTACAACGGTGCTGATACCACCGAAACTTGCCTCCAACTCGGGCGGGAGGACTGCACCATACGCAGCCGCTGCACGGCGGTCGGAATAATCGCGGTATTGGACCTTGGCGAAGATGGCGGCGGGTATGCTCAAGAAACATAACAGAAATGTGGCCCATGCAGGGACTGGGACGTGGAAGCACTCCCACAAAAAGAGGAGCAGTAGAAAAGTGAAAGCGGGAGGTGCGAAAAGAGGCGGCAGTGAGGATGCGATGAAGACCAGGCCTGGTGGCAGCTCGAGGCTACGAACAGCTTGCGATCCCGAAGTGGTCATTGTGAGCAGCAGAACCAGTCAAACGCTTAGGGACTGAGTCATTGGCGCAGTTATATTGTCTTGAAAGCAAGACATTACAAGAGGAGCCCAATAAACCAGGAGCGGTTCAATCGATAATTTGGCTTCACTCATTAGATGATCGTCAAAGGGGCCGAACGAGGACCTGGAATAGACGTAGTTTCTCTTGGACATGTCGCGTCGAGGCACGATCGCACGCACAAACCAGTGTCGGGCCTGGTCGCAAGCATCCCCTTCTCCACGAATGTTGAAATCCGAAGGCTCAGCTCTCGCTTGCATGGTATTCAAGTCTCCGAGACCCGGAGCAAACGCAGGAGGAGTTTGACCAGATGAAAACACGGTTTCAAAGGAGTCCAGCCAGACGGTAATTTGACGACGCAGTTTCCACAGGGCAGATGCTCATGACCAAGCGAAACAAGGACAGGACGAAAATGGGTAACTCTGCTCAAAAGTTGGTACGAAAAGCAGTCACATTGTGGTAGTCTCGGCGAGTGGGTGACTCGGAGTTCAACAGAGGAATCGGGCGACAATTGCCGAGACCCCGATCGGCCGAAGGAACGGATGTACAGTTTCGCACGCTCAACTCACGTGTATCTTTCTTTCCGCCCGTCCTCTTCGCCGCCGCCAGCAACCAAAAATGGTCAACATCCCCAAGTTCGTCGTGCATGAGCTCGATACATATCGTATGCTGACTTTTGAATGAAGGACCCGCAGGACGTGTAAGCGATCGCAGCAAATAACACAACTCAAATTCACTTGCTTGTAGATTGCAAGGGCAAGCCCTGCAAAAAACACACGTACGTCTTGCTCTGCGTCTGCCTCCCACTATGCTCATTACCTCGTTATTTCAGCCCCCACAAGGTCACGCAATACAAGACTGGCAAGGCTTCGCTATTCGCTCAGGGAAAGCGGCGTTACGATAGAAAGCAGTCGGGTTATGGTGGTCAAACGAAACCAGTCTTCCACAAGAAGGTGCGCGATGGATCTATCGCTTCGGAACCATGTCCAATACTGTTTGTAGGCAAAGACGACCAAGAAAGTCGTCCTGCGGCTCGAATGCACAGTATGCAAATACAAGATGCAATTAGCACTCAAGCGCTGCAAGCAGTACGCCCGTTCGATCTCCCATCTGTCTCTTTCTTGACTTATCCCATTCTAGTTTCGAGCTTGGTGGAGAGAAGAAGACGAAGGGTGCCGCTCTTACTTTCGTACGTCGTTCGTCCATGCAATTTGTCATATTCATTAACATTGGTCCAGTGATTGCTGTTCCTCCTTCTATCCCATCGCTATGTATTATATCGTCCCATGCAAATATGATTTGATACATGCGCATTGTCCGTTACTGGCCAACCACGTCAAGCTCTTTATCAGGATTTCAGTCATCCTCACCTACCGCAACATGAGCCAAACGGCCCTCTCGACTGGCAGTCGCCGCGGAACATTGTATCATATGGTATCGTTTACGGCGCATCGCATTAGCGTTTTCAAACGAACAATCTACCACATAGCCGCTGAATTAATAACTCGATTCCATTAACACACCTTATGAGTGTAAGTACATATCACCATGCTCGATAGTATCGTCTTCAAAGCATTCTCTTGAAGACCGCCTCTCTTCTCTTACCGCGCCACTGGAAGACCCATCCAAGAGGGTCAGCAAGTGTAATATTTACTCCCAACTCTTTGGCGAACGCCCAAACAACACCAGGATTCTCCAAAAACTTCTTCCCAACGAAAACGACGTCCGCTTGCTCTTGATCCAGAACTTGCTGAGCGATTGTCCCGCTTGTGATATTCCCGACGGTCGACACAATCAGACCAGGATCCGACGCTTTGATTGCTTCCGACAAATGGGCGTGAAATGCTGGCCCCCCTCGCAGCTTCTGGTGGGGATGGTTGAAGCCAGACGATACATCCAATAGGTCCACTCCATGCGCGGCGAGAATCGGAGCGAGTCGGATGGTGTCTTCTGTCGTCCATGAAGGCTCTTCCGGCATTGTCTCTTCCAAGCAATCAGTTGCGGAAATTCTGCCGTTGAAAGGATTGGTCGGAAACAGGGAAAAGAGAAAACGTCAAGGCGGCAAATACCGTAGGAACAGTGGCATATGCCGAGGCATATTCTCTCTCATGGCTCTCACGACCTCTAGAATCAACCTGATGCGGTTTTCGAAGCAGCCACTATACTGGTCCTTGCGTTTGTTACTTACAGGGCTCAGAAACGAATGCAGCAAGTAACCATGCGCGGCATGGATCTCGATAACGTCGAAGCCTGGATACATATGTTCTCAGTCGTTCCTTGCGTTCTTCTAAAGAAGAAATCGACATACCAGCTCTCACAGCCCGCTTTGCAGCGGCTGCAAAGGCGTGGATGATGTCTTCTATGCCCTCTCGCGTGAGCTCCTTCGGCATGGCATACCCCGGCGCATAACGGACTGCCGACGGGCCCCACACGTCTTCTGGCCACCCTCCGACGCTTTCTCCGGCGACGATCTCTTCCATGACCCATGGGGGCGTGGTCGAGGCTTTGCGGCCTGCATGCGACAACTGGATACCAATTTTCTGGTTCAGGCCATGCGCGAAATCCACCATCGAAGCGAGACCTTCGACGTGCCAATCGCCCCAGAGCCCAGCGTCGAATGGAGTGATCCGTCCTTCAGGCGAGACGGCTGTAGCCTCCACCATCGTCAATCCGGGCCCGCGACAGATGATCCCGCCAACTGCAGAGGTCACCAATCAGTCCCTGCACAAATTGACGAGCGGAACACCTTACGGTGAGCAAAATGCCAGGGCGTCAGAGCACCTTCTTCCGCCGAATATTGACAAAGTGGTGATACCTGAGATCATGGGGACTCGAGGCGCATCACAGGGAGTTCACAGTACGCACAAAAATCCTGTTCTGAAACTCCACACCACGGATCCACAGTGGCTTGAAAAGCGTCGGGAGCTTGCCATCATCTTCTGAGCCTACGGCCCTCCCTGGAACGACGACTTGGCTGACGCTTTCTGGGGACATGGAGCCGCTGGAGTGGGCCGGGAAGTGCAATTCGCCATTATATACTCCTCCACTCCGCCCAACCCGCCTAGATAGGAGCTGGCAAGTCTCCCCGGTCCACCGACAATTCACCTCGACGAGATTCCCGGAGCATAGCCCTTCATATGCCGCCCCAGCCTCAAGGCAGCGAGCGAGGCAATGTATTGTACAGTATCATGCGACCTCTTCGTGTCGTCCGCATGCTCGTCTTGGTCTTGGGTCGGCCTGCTTATTACCGCGCTGCGCAAGTGCTCTATAAGGAGATCGAGGAAGCGTTACACCCTCGCACCAAGAAACTGCGCCTGAATCGCAAATCCGGAAGGCGAGAAAGAACCCTTTTTCTAAACACATATGGCGGTCTTGACCTTTCGCACGTCCTGACGCTTTAGGCCCCAGAGAGAGATTCCGGACAGTTTCCAATCGTAGAGCATCATCTCCATACGCAGTTCTAGCACCAGATAGTTCGCGCGATTGAATAGCCACTGTAGCTTCCAGGGCAGGAGGACCTCGCGATAGTGAAGCAGCTGATCCCCAAAGCTCCAGGAGACTCTAGCTGACGTAGTTGCTCGGAATAATCCAGCACATATGCAGTCCGCTCGCTTGGGTTTGGCAAGCGGGATGGTGAATGCAGCGGGAGAACTATTCACGGATTCTCTAGGCCAGTGAAACAAACATGAGGCCGGCTCCCGTCCCACTCATTTGCAATCTCCGTGTAATTCTGGCGTCAGTGAGTTTCTCCGGGGTATGCAGAAATGTCGCCCATCCTTTCTGCTGCAAAATTTGCATCGTCAGAAGCATCGTTTAAATGACAAGAGACAGGACCTCTCACCTAGGTGTCATCCGACGTTCTTCAAACTTACATCCGAGTGTTCGAAGGTTGGGTGCAAGTCACTGCGTTCCGGGGTCGCCTAAACAGAGTCAGCCGAGCTGATGACATGTCACTGTGAGGTGAGCGTACGTCACTACACAGCCTCCGTTTAGCCGCTTACACGCAGGATATTTTTAGCTGGAAACATGTCTCTGTGAGACGTCTAAACGGACATTGGGTTTAGCTCAGAGCAGCTCGGTAGAGGTATGTGTAGGTGATCTCAACATGGCTCTGCACATCTAAACTTACCTTCTTCCCTCACAAGAGCTGTTCACCCGTGTCAATTGTGATGAATCTCTGATGATTTCTTAATTTTCAAGATATTCACGTCTGGTCAAATCGTGGTATCGGGTGAAATGACCAACCATAAAAAGTCGTCGGAACTCTGTCTAGTAGGCATAGGATAGGTAAGCAAAGTTAGTGTAGCTTTGTCTAAGCCAGTACGCTGAGCCGCGCAGACCTACAATCGGCTAAACTGATATCAACTGAGCTAGACTGAGCTGCACAGAGTCGGTCTGGTTGGCTAAACACAGATTTCCGTTGAGCTCAGTGTAGGTCCCCTAACCTCACCCTCAGTTTAGGAAGGGTCGGAACGCAGTGAGTGGTTCGCTGACGCAACAAATTGACCGGTGCGCATATGTTATGCATAAAATATGGCGCCGTTTGTTGGGTGTTCATGCCACCAGATGGAGACAGATAGAGAAAATCTTGTCACCGAGCAAAAATCCATTCGCAGCGAGTTTGACAGGAATGCAGTTGCAACCTCTTGACACGGTCATTCAAGACAACTACCGACATCTTCGGCCCGTGCCTTCAACGGAGATCGACAAAGAGCACAAGAACCACTGCGTCATAGAGCTTCGTGCAGGGAGAAGACGCATTTGCCGATGATCGTATTTAGAGTTGGGATTGGATATAGTACCTTGACCGGACCGCAGAAGATGGCACTGATCGGCGAAGTCCTGCGCAGCTCTCAGGATATGGCAAAATTCAGAGAGGCTGGAAAGTAGTCGGAGGAATGTGAGAGGGGATATAGAATGGTCGAGGGTAACACTGTGGCACCCTCCATGGCACCAGCGAACGAAGACTATTCTTGGCCTGCCTGAGAAAATGTGACGACTCCCCAACCAAAGCCCAAGGATAAAAAGGGATAAGATGGCCGGATTCCCGTAGCAGAAGATAGTATCGGGTCGATGACGTCGACGAATAGCATTCGGAACCCAAAGCTAATCGGCAATTGTGAGGTAGGGAAAGGGCTGGAGGCAGCAATAAAAAAGTCATGATAGGAAATTACTCGGCGGGCGGATCCAGGAAAGGAGAGGAGTTTGAGTAACTGCACTTGTTTGTGAAACTAGACAGAAAAAGCCAACGACGGGGTGAATTGGGATTCAAAGCAGGCGGAGTGAATGGAAATGAGAGAGAAGCAAGGTGCGAATGGAGGCGGCAGCAAGGCCAACGTAAAATAAGCATAAGAGACACTTGACGTGGTTGATAATGTGATGCTGGCGGGACGAATTCGGAATACGACACGCTGAGACGAAAAGGAGGAAAGGAAATGACAAAAGGGGAGCAGAGCGCCGGGAAATCCACAGAGTCAGTGCGTGAGCCCATTGGTGGGAACACGTAGCGCTAGAACTTAGCAAGGTATGGCAAATCTGACAGAAAGAACTGGCAAAGCAAACTTGGACATGATCACGAGCCAGTCTGTCCTCATCTACAGGTCCGGTAAGATCGCAGTGACAAGCAGTTTGGTTTGAAAACTGTTCTCGCAGGCGAGTCGAGGCGAGTGGTCAAAGAGAAAGAAAGTCGGCCACCGCATCAAACAGCACCACACACCAAACTGCCTTTTTCGGATGCGAGGACGAGAACAGCCCGATTGGGAAGTCGGTCAAATCTACCCGGTTCTTGGCCTGATATCATCCAGAAGCAGTCTGAGTCGAATATTCTGTTTACCTATCGTGTTCTGAACTCCTACGTCGAATTTGAGCTCATACATCGAAAACATGCAGATTGCGCAAAAGCAGTCAAGCCTACTTCCAAAGTACTATTAGGTGACGATGCGGAATATATATAATATACAAGTTTTTAAGGTGCTACTCGAGTAGTCCATCGTCAGTACCAGTCAGCGCTGCGGCACGGCCCAACTGCCGGGTGGTACAAGTAATACACTTTGCCTTTGCGGCGAAACAGTACGTCTATACGCCTAAAGTCCAGCAGCTTTCTCTGAAGCTGATTCGCATCCTGTACAAAACAGGTGGTGTCTCGTTAGACAAATGCAATAGATACAACCCGACCTAAGACTCGGAGCATCGATTACCAACCAACCCATCAACTTCATTCTAGATCTCCGCGTCTAATCAAGTCAAAACCAGCAACCCCGACGCCTGCAACAACGGCATCGCGTCCCTCAAAAATAATCTCTCGTCCACCACGGGTCTACACGGCACGACCACGCTCCGAAGACATGGAAACCTTTGCTCGGCAGACAAAAACGCGTCCAATGCCGACCAGTCGAAGGTGCGATATAGCAGGAGATCGTCGAGCTTCAGCTCAAAGTGTCTGAGCGCGGGAGCAGCAAGACGCATGATGAGGAGAATCATGTGGTGCGATTTGTACACTTCCTGTGGGACGCCGCCGCGACGAGACGCGTAATCGCGAATTGCGAGGGTTTCGAGGTTCGGGTGGAGCGCGAGATTGAATACCGTGGAGGGGTCCACTGCAAGATATAAAATAAGTTCATTATAGCGAGCATAAGTCTGAAGAAAGGAGCGCACCATCCGACACGCCGAGATACCAAGTCAGACTGACATTCAGATGCCTCAGAGACCCACCCAACCTCTTCAACGCCGTCCTCAACGTCGTCGCGTTATTTGGCCTCACAGGCGGCAACGACAACGCATCCACCTTCGGCAAATGATTGTACGCATACAACCACGCCAGCAGCGGGCTCACCGAATTCGTACTCAACGTCAAATCATGCAGCTCCTTCGGTGGCACCGCAACATGAATCGGATCCGCTAATGTCCCCGACAACGCGCGAATGTGCAGGTCCTGCAACGCAGGGAAGAGACATATCATATCCACAAGCGGAGCGGGCGAGGTGAAGTTGCAGCTCAACACCAGATGCGTGACGCTGCTGAAAGAGGTGACGAACCCCGTGCGGAAATACGCGTTGGCGTTGGACGTGCTGACGATGCGGAGCGTCATATCGAGTTCGCGCACGCCAAGGAGGCGGCGGAGGTCCATCGCGATCTCGTTGAACCATCTATCGTCCCGATGCCATTGTAATCTCGAGGCGTGGATGCTGCGAACGTGGGGGACAAATGTGCACGCGGGTGAGCGTAGGAGACAGCAGAATTCGAAGATGTTGGTCGCGGTGAGGCGGCAGGTTGCGAAGAGATGGAATCGACAGCGAAAGACGAAGGCGCGGCATACGAGCGAGCAGGACTGGAGAGAGTGGGGGTCGTTTGAGAGGTGGTCGATGATCGCGTCCGTCAATTCCTGCGGCAATTCAACTGGCATTTTCGTCGCTGTGTTTGCAACGCGGGCCTCGAGGTCAAGTAAGGTCCAACACAGGCGCCACACGCTTCGCTTCGAACCAAAGGGTGTTAAGCGCCCGGGCGCCGTACATGAGGGTTAACCGTTAGCGCAAGAGTTCCGATTCGGATGATTGAACACCACAATGACGCGTTTATATAAAGTTGACCCGCCTTCAAGTTGAACAGTTTGAATTCGGTCGAGGCGGTCTGGAATGTACTCGGCCACAAATTCCATTCGTACAAATTATATTGGGGCCACATTTAAGTCCAATGGCTACAAAGATACAACAAAGTCTGAGATCCATAATTTTCTACCATGCCTGATCGTAATCCTATCGACTTGAGCTGCGCTACGTTTGTAGAAAAAAAGAGCATGAGTCGAATGTATGGTTGAGCAGCGCAGCTCGGAGCAAAACTTGGCGGGGTCTCGAAACAACCTCATCGCGGGCTGTACGTGTACCTTGACCTCTGCCTCAGAACATGTTCGTACTTTAGGAGCATCTAAACATCAACAGTTAAGAACGTATTCCGGACCCCAACCAAAAGAACAAAGAAAGGACGAACCCAAAACACCACCATCAACGCAACCGATGTCCCTGCCAACAGCGCCGACCGAGGCCCGAGCCCCAACGCTCTGGAAAAGCGCCTCCTGAATAGCGGGAACACGCTCGCAATCGTCGACCTAAAAGGATCGTTCCCAGCAAGCACACTCGCCGCATATCCTGGGTACGCCGACGCGATCTAGATCAACACGGAAGACGCCCGGAAGGTATAGGGCGGCGCCAATGATGGGGACAATCCAATGTACGCTCGGGCGGGACGCGAAGGCGAAGATAAGAACCGAAGCTGCGCACGACGAACGGGGATCGTCCGCCCATGGGTCTCCGACAAGAACAGCGACAAGAACACGACAGAAGATGACGTGATCAGAGTAACTCCATCATGAGCCACCTCTGCCCTTTTCAAGTTAGGCTGAGGCTTTTGCCTATGCCGCAAACGCACCGATCACGGGACCGAGAACACGAAGGAGAGATCTAGCATGAGGGAGGTCGATGTCAAGCCAGACATGGAAGTGCAGCAAAGCAGAGAGGAAAGGGGAAGAGACGGGCATAGATAGGATGAAAAACGGATTATGACCAAAAGGATTGAAGCCAGGAAGGGCAAAAAAAGGAGCCGCCAGAGTTGACAGTGGACGTGAAGTGGAGCAGAAAGAGGCATCGAGTTGGAAAGGGCTCGGTTTCGGGCGATGTCGCAAGTCCAACACGACGGGTCAAAAATGGAGGGCTGGGACGTTATTGAGGAACCACACAGCGTATTCACACACCCAAGTCGTTGCTGCAATAGAAGAGGAGCAGACGAGATAAAGACGGTAAAAACGGTATGACGAGGAGAGGATAGACAGTAGGTAGTAAGGCGGAGGAAGACGTGCTGATGTTGGAGGGGGAGACGCGAATCGAGAATGAAGAGATATCGAGAAAATGGGAGACCAGATGAGCAGAAGCGATTGCGTGAATTTCAGTGACGTAGACAGCGGGGAAATGGAGGAGCATAGATAGACAAGGAAGATTGGCGAGTAAGTAGAGGAGCGTACGTCGGAGAATCAGAACAGGGCGTCGCGCGGAATGGAAGGAGATGAAGAGATGGTCGAGCATGGGGAGGCATCATAACGGATCGAATTCGAACGATAGAAGATCATTAGGGTGCGAGAAAGAGCTGAAGAGGAGCGAGACCAACGGCCAAGATGCTGGCGAAACAAAGACGGAAATGGGGAGGGAGGGGAGAAGCGTGCGAGATGAAAAAGGTCGGCGTCAATGAGGTAGAGATCCAAGCAAGAGATGAGTTGAGAAGAGTAGTGTACGGTAAAGAGTAAGGAAAGCGTTTCGACGGAGATCGAGTGTGTGCGGAGACAGCGAGATGACGGGAAAGGCAGACCAGCCTCATCAACTTGGCGGGGAGAGGAAAGCAGTGGATGGTAGGCGAAGAAAGCAAGGGGGAAGGATGAGAGGAGGAGCGAGACAATAGCAAAGCAGCCTAAAGAGAAAGCAGAATCTCGGTTGTGGAAGAACGAAGGAGGGTGAGTGCTGGGTATCAATACCTACTTGTAATCCCGGGCCTGGACGGTAAGAAAAGGCGGGAGCTAGGCGAGTTACTGCGAATCCAGAGGGAAAAAGAGCCGTCGCGAGCGGGAAATGTTAAAATTGACGAGGGCGAGTGGAGGATCCGGATCATAGTGGTGGTAAGGGAAAGACCCGTCAGCCTCCAGACCAAACAGCGCCAAATCCGAGTTGATCGCATGAGAAAATCGCCTTTTCTGGACGCGAGGACGAGTATGACCCGATTTAGAACTGGTTTGGCTTTTCCCTACACGCAGTCGAAGCACCGGTTGCTGAGCAATGCGGTCCATTCTTTCAACATCCACGACTGGGTTTTGCCCGTTTCCGGGGACGACACTCATCCATTCCAAGGCAAGATACGCCTCAAATTGAAACCTAATTATCGCTCGACGCTCAGGACGTGAGCCTCCTCACCAAATTCGCGACCAATACCAAAATTGGACATAACCCATATCATTAAACGTCGTCGCAACACAAAACTTGCTACAACATTCAAACTTCCGCGCACAAATCCTTGTCGAACTTTCCGTCTCTGTCTATCCCATGGGTCATCTACAAATAACAGCCCATGAGTTCGTTCGCCCTCTGCAGGGAAAGAAAAGAAGGACTCACCACCCCACAGAAGGTAGTGGCACCGCTGGCATCGGGGGTCGTAATGACCACTCGGAACTCATTGAAGTTTGCGAGAACGGACGGGATATTCTCGAAGGTAGACATGTCCGGTCCAACCGCCTGCTCCTCAAGTTTCTGGCCATCACACGCAGCTGCGAATTTAACAACCTGAACTCGCGACGTTAGAATGCAAATCTACAGAATTAGACCGAAACACGTACCTCACGGTTGCCGAAGATGTGCGGGAACTTGACGGGGTTGCTGCCGCCGATGAGTGGTCCCACTTGGGCGAGACGGATTGCAGTTTGGATGGACGCAAGAGGAATCTCGGTCTGACCACCTTTCTTATTTTTGCAGCGGACGGCCTTGGTGGGTGCATTCGCCAGGGCACCGACAGGCTGCAAATAAAGCTTGAGCTCAACACTCGGTGAAACATCAAACTAGCAAGCGACTTACGCGTTTGGCGGCGGCGGCAGAGGCAGAGGCAGCAGCTGCTTTAGCCGACTTCGAAGCAAATTTAGCGTCCTTGGCAGCCTTCTTGTCTGCCTTGGAAGTTCCCGATGATGAAGTGGATGGGACCGACGGAGTGCTGATGGTTGAGCAAGACGGTGCTGGGGTAGTACGGACGAAGCCCACGTATTCGAGGAACCGGCGCACTGCGGTCTTTTTCGGGATGGGGCAAGACGTCACTGGAGTAGCGACGGGTTTGGTGGCAGGCTTCGCGGCAGGCTTTGTGACGGGCTTTGTGGCAGGTTTAGTAGCGGGCTTCGCAACAGGCTTCGCAACGGGCTTCGCGACAGGTTTCGCGACGGGCTTGGCAGCGGGTTTTGCAGCCACAGGTTTCTTAGCCACCGGTTTCTTGGCTACAGTGGTTTTCTTCTTTGTTACAGCGCGCGCCTCGAGAGACTGCGAGCACTCGCAATGTTAATAATGGCATTGTCGACGCGCATAATTAACACGAGAGAAAATACTCACATTGTCACCAATGTTAACGGGAGCCGCAACCACAGCGACAGCGAAAAAAAGAAGTACGAAGAGAGCAATGAAGCGTTGGTTCATGATGTACCAAGAACGAGAGGGAGGATTGTTGAGATTAAAAAGATATAGATATGGAGGAAAAAGAAAGCGACGGTGATCGAAGAAAATAGAAAATTAGACCGGCCCTGGAATAGCATGCTCAGTCAGACTGGGTGCTTCGCGGTTGGAATTGAGACAACGCACCGGCGGTGAAGAAGAGAAAAGAAAGCTAGGACAGGGATTTTGGTTCAACATGGGTGCAATTTATATATCTTCTCGGGGTTTGATCCACTCGCAATCTTGAAGTAGCCGACTCGCCGGTTCTGCACTAATCCAAACTCCTTCTGACCGTTCCGCTAATAGGCAAAAATATACTTTCGCCCATTGTTCTTCACCACGGCGATCTCAATCAGGAATCATGCTGTGGCAATTTGTCTGGCTGAATTCGTGACTGAAAAGATTGCGATGAAACGAGAAATGAGGGCACCGTTATATGTTATATTTCTGTAAGTGTGAAACCAGTTGGCCGGAAACAGAGCATAATCACTGTGTGAAGGAGCTTACAGGAGGGATTGGCAGCTTTGGGAACATTAGACACTCAAAATAAGCTCTTCAAGTTCTACTGAGAATTTTAGTCAAGTAACGATTTTTCTCAGTGAAACGACCCTACCATTACCCGTTACGCCTGAAACGAAACGGGGGGACCTTTATGCGTGACAATTCAGTCATACAATTACTGGTCTGCCCTGATAGAGCAACGAAGATCACCACGGTCATAGCTCCCCACAACTACACCGTTCGTATCTTTGCTGTTTCATGGTCCCAATCCCCGAAACTGAATATGAATCTTGAAGCTACAAGCTCGAGCCTTGGATGAGTTCATGAGGTTTGTCAGTTGTTCACTGAATTCCGGAGTTTGGGTCGGCTTTGCGGCTTGAATTAAATTGAAGATGCATAAGTAGCGCAAATAGTATTATGACAGAGAGATCAGGGCGATGAACGTTACTGCCGTAGCAGTTTGGGTGGCGGTGGTTTGGTGGTGGTCATAGGTGGTCGTCGTCAATGTCGAGCCTTACAGAGTCCATGACCGTGGGAAACACGCGAGGAGGCTGTACGCTGTTTACCGGTACCTATATTGTCTTGATCTGCACCATACACCAGAAAAAAAGTACAGGCGAGAGTAAGAAGGCAACGGGGAGGAAAAAAGCTGCGGGCCAGAAGATTGAAGCACAAGAGAAACTGAGCCAGACAGAGAGAACTTCGTATGGTAACTTCTGAGCCTGCGAGACCTGAGTCTGGAAAGTCTTGAGTGCAAAAGAATATCGCGCTTCTATTGAAGGAGCCTGAGAGATGTTGCTACAATCGCTTTGTACTAGATTCATCGGAAAACCAAGTGCTTGTGTCGAAGAGGTGGTTTCTTTGCTTGAGATACGGTTGTAAGTAATAGGAAACGGACTCATCCCCCCTGATAAGCCGACGAAGTTCATCGCCGGGAGGCCGCACGCTGCCAGTGTGTACGACTGTACGAGAGCGGGACAGCGAATTTCGAAATGCCGCTCCGACATTTATGTACATAGTATGTACATGATTGCGAGACGCAGTGTTGTCTTTTGGATGGTGATGGAATATGTGAGATTTTTCCTCCACTGAAGGTTTTCATGGAGACAGCCGAAGGGTAAAGCAGGGTCTCAGTTGTGGAAGAATGAAGGTGGGCGAGTGCTGATTTGGTGCTGATAGCAATTAAATGCTTACTTGGCGGATAGGACGGGCACGAATTTCTGCGAATCCGGAGGGCAGAACAACCGTCGCGAACAAAAGATATCGATATTGACAAGATCGAGTCGAGGATGGTGGTGGTAAGAGAAAGAGAGAACCACAACTTGGCCTCCAGACCAAACAGCGCCAAATCCGCGGTGATCGACATGAGAAAATCGCCTTTTGTGGATGTGAGGACGAGCAGGACCCGATTTGGAACTGGTTTGGCTTTTTCCTTACTCGATGGACGGGTTGCTGAAAGTTGTGGTCAAATTTTCCAACCTCCACGACTGGCTTCTGGCCATTGCCGGGGACGTCTCTCATCCATTACAAGGCAAGATATGCCTGAAATCGAAATTCAAATCATCGCTCGACACTCAACGCCCGAACCTCCTCGACGAATTCACAGTCAATTTCAAAATTAAACATGACCTCTATCATCAAATTTCGGTGTAATATAAAAGTTGCTACAACATTTAGATCTCCGCGCACAAATTCTTGTCGAACTCTCCGAATTGGTTTGTCCCATGGGTCATCTACAAATAAACGGCCCATGAGTTCGTTCGCCCTCTGCAGGGAAAGAGAAGAGAGACTCACCACTCCACAGAAGGTAGTGGCACCACTGGCATCGGGGGTCGTAATGACCACTCGGAACTGATTGAAGTTCCCGAGAACGGACGGGATGTTCTGGAAGTCACTCATATCCGGTCCAACCGCCTGCTCCTCAAGCACCTTGCCAACACACGCAGCTGCGACCGCCACAGGCTGAACAGTGAACCCGCAACGTCAAAATGATGCAAATCTGGAGGAACAAATAAGTATACCGCAACACGTACCTCGTCATTGTTGAAGATGTGCGGGAACTTGACGGCGTTATTGCCGCTAACGAGTGGTCCAGCTTGAGCGAGGCTTACTGCCGTCTGGATGGCGGCAAGAGGAATGTCGGTCGTAGCACCATCCTTATTGTTGCAGCGGACGGCCTTGGTCGGCGCATTCGCAACGGCACCGATAGGCTACAAGTAAAGCTTAACCCAAACATTCGGTGAGGATAGCAATTGACTTACACGTCTAGCGGCGGCGGCAGAGGCAGAGGCTGCTGCTACGCTAGCAGACTTCGAAGCAAATTTAGCGGCCTTAGCAGCCTTCTTGTCTGCCTTAGAAGTTCCCGATGAGGAGGGCGATGGGACCGGCGAGGAGGGCGACGGGACCGACGGAGTACTGATGGTTGGGCAAGTTGCTACTGGGGTTGTACGGGAGAACCCCACGTATTCGAGGAACCGGCGCACTACGGTCTTTTTCGGGATGGGGCAAGCAGTCACTGGAGCAGCGACGGGTTTGGTTGCAGGCTTTGTGACGGGCTTTGTGGCAGTTTTAGTAGCGGGCTTGGTCTCAGGCTTCGCAGCGGGTTTTGTAGTCACAGGTTTCTGAGCCACTGGCTTCTTGACCGCCGTTTTCTTGGCTACAGTGGTTTTCTTTGTTACAGCGCGCGCCGGGAGAGACTGCGAGCACTCGCAGTGTTAATAACAGCGTCGACGTGCATAATACGATGAAAAACACTCACACTGTCACCAATGTTAACGGGAGCCGCGACCACAGCGACAGCAACAAAGAGAAGTACGAAGAGAGCAACGAAGCGTTGGTTCATGATGCACCAAGAACGAGAGCGAAGATTGTTAGGACCAAAAAAATAGAGGTCTGGAGGAAAAAGAAAGTGATGGTGATAGAAAAATTAGACCGACCCTGGAATAGCATGCTCAGTCAGATTGGGTGCTTTGCGGTTGGAATTGAGGCAACGTACCGGCGGCGATGAAGAGAAAAAGAAAGCTGGAACGGAAGTGGGGATTTTGGTTCCACATGGGTGCAGATTATGTATCCTCTCGGCCCAGGGTTTGATCCACTCGCAATCTCGAAGTCGCCGGTTGTCCATTGTGATTGTACCGCTCATAGCATATTAGGCAGAAATATACTTTCGACCATGGTTCTTTACCGCACGGATCTCAATCAAGAATCAGCAATCTGTATGGCTGAAACCATGATAGAAACGACTGCGATGAGACGAGAAACGTTGAACGAGGGCACCGTTATGCGTTATATTTCTGAAAGTGTTGAAACTAGTTGTCCGGAAACAGAACATCATCTGTGTGAAGGAGGGATTGGCAGCTCTGGAACCCTCAGACACTCAAAATAAGCACTTCTCGAGGGAAAAATTGACTGATAATCTTAGTCAAGTAACGATTTTTTCGGTGAAACGACCCTACCATTACCCGTTACGCCTAAAACGAACCGGGTGAACCGTTATGTGTTACGTTTCTGTCATACAGATTGCTGCAGTACTCTGCCCTGATGGTCCAACGAAGATGTGGCACCGCTGTCATAATGGGAGGCCAGGGGACTGAGGGGAGGCCGCACGCTGTTTAACTATCTGGACGACACACCAGAGAAAAAGTACAGGCGAGAGTAAGAGGGCAATGAAGAGGAAGTGAGTTGCGGGCTAGAAGATTGAAGCACCAGAGAAACTGAGCCAGACAGAGAGAAATTCGTATGGTAACTTCTGAGCCTGCGAGATTCTGGAATTTCTTGTGTCCGAAAAAATATCCCGTTGAAGCTCAAGAGATGTTGCTAACTTACAATTGAATCGCTTTGTACTAGATTCATCGGAAAACAAAGTGCTTGTGTCGATGAGGCGGTTTCTTTGCTTGCAATTCGATGCGAGATATGGTTGAAAGTAATATCCAAGACCCAGCTCTGTCGACAATTGACAACATCGGAGGAAGGACCAAGCGGTAGTTTACGGTTGTTGAATCCGGAGGGCGTAGCGCGTACCGATTCCCGAAAATATACGACTTTATCCTTCCCTCCCTCCACCATGACCTAGTACGTACTCCGCCGCACCCGCCGTCGCCGACGCGCCCTGACAGCCAACAGCACGATTCTTGGCCGCGCCATCCCCAAGGAATACTTGTCAATGGGCGTCCTGGGGAGCCTTGCTGGCTTCGTTGCCTACAAGCAAACAGGCAAGAAGAACATACCAAAATCAGTGGAGGAGGCTAAGAAGGCCGTGCCTATCAACGCTGGCTCGAGGTGTGTCTGCTTGCTTCCGCGTCCGGGAACTACGATTCTAAATACCCTCATTAGCGAGGAAGAACAATTGTATGTTCCCAGTTCATCTCATGACAAGACTGTAGGGCAACTGACGGTAGGATGGACAGCATTAGAAAATTTATTGCGGACGCGGAGAAGGAAGGCGCAGCTGCGTCGAAGCATTAGACTTAATAATTTCTGCAATAAATTTTGTGTGATCACCCTCCTTTATTCACTACCACCATGTCCTCAAAACGCCATTCCATGCCTGTAGGGCCAAGACCCCTTCAGCTCGCCAACGGACCCATTGCCGACGCCCTACCGTCGGCGCCGTTGTCTGCAACGTCCCCGTATTCCTCAGGGTTGCTTAGCCCGTCTACGCCGACCACTCCAAATGGCGGCCCGCGGCGTCAATCGTCTATAACTTACAACCCTGCAACTCGACCTTCACGGCCAGTGGGTCATCGTAGTTCTCTTCAAAGAAGTAACTCTGTGGGCAATTCGTTGGATTTGAAGAAGAACCTACTCGCCGAGCGGTCACCGGTAACGCTTGCGGAAAAGTTAGTGTCTTTCAAGAGTTGCTTTTGGCTTTGTTCGCGATAGCCCCGCTTTGGGCCGTCGGGGCGCACTGAGAATGCGCCTTTCAGTGTAGTAAATGCATCTCAGGGACACCCGTTCGGAACATCCTTCGCGTTACTCTTTCTTGCTGTACTGCACCATACTTACAGCCAATTCACAGACACGCCGACTTGCTGCACTTCATTGCGCAGAAAGAATCCAAATGCCTTGAATTGCGGTCACAACTCGCCATGCACGAAGCCGAGCTTCTTCAATGTACGCACCACCACTACTCCTAAATCAACATCCAAAGTTCTTTCCTTCTAACCCATCTCTCATTTCTCTAGTAAAGCGCAAATGGGAGCGCATCGTCTCGCGCGGTTTCACCTCCCCACACAACCCCACTACTCTCCCCTCCACGGTGTCCACCTCCTCCTCCTTAGCAACAACAAGTCTAGAAACCAGCCCGAACCAACCCACCTCGGCTAACGGCGCCGCGGTCCTAGACGGCATCCGCGAAGGCGTCCAAGGCGTCGGTCGGTTCATCGCAGCCTTGTCGCCCACAAGCGCTTCCTCCGCCTACCACTCCCCCTCCTTTTCCTCCTCAGCCACCCCGATATCCTCGTCCTTCGACGCCATGGTTCCTCGAAGCAACGGCACGCACTCCAAAACCTCGAGCATGTCCACCAACATGACAACCACCACAACATCAACGCGCTTCTCACAGTCCTCGCAGTCGTCTCTCGGCGAAGAATGCGCGACGCCAGAAGAGGAAGAGGACGCGGACGGGGCGCAGGTGTTGATGGTGCACGACACGGGCGCGACGCCGACGATGAGTCCCAACCCCGCGTTCAGTGCCCGGCGCCAACAGCAACAGAATCGGGAACGCGAGCGGCAGCCTTCAGCGACGGGAACGGCGGGCGACTCAAGCGCGGAGGCGGAGGAGGACTTTTTCTTTGCCCAGGCGCAGGTGCAAGCCTCCATTCCCCCAGTCCGGCCTATATCGAGCAAACGCGTCGCAAGCACCAGTGCGATTCCGGGGCTGGCGTTGGTGGACGGTATTGCGCCTGCTTCTGTGTCGGCGTGGGTTGGGTCTGTGGGGAAGAAGTGGGAGGAGTTGCAGAAAGTTCCGACGTGCGTGTTTTTTTGTATCTCTCTTCATCCTAAGTCATTCAATCTCACAAATTGGAACGCAGCTTTGCAAAGAACTCTAAACGCGCGTCGCTTCTATTCTCCGACATCGCAAACGCCCTCCAAGTGGGTCCGACACCTGTCGCATCCCCTTCCCCCTCCCCCTCCCATGCGCCGCCGTCGCCCGCCATGACAGCCTCGACCACGACGACCTCGCAATCCCTGCTCGACGACGACGATAACGAAATGCGCCGCCTCCCCGCCGCCCCTCTGAATCCGTTGACGCCGACACTCAAACCCACCCCCCGCACGCGGCAGCAACAGCCCCAGTCGCCTCTCACGGTGTCTAAGAGCAAGGTCCCCCCGAAGCCGAAACCCCCTACGCAGCCGGCAAAGATTGTGGACGATGACGACGAGGAGTGGAATTGGTGATTATCAGGGCCGCTGGGGAGCGGATAATGTTATCGTTCTAATTATGCTCATGACCTTTCTGCTACATTCTTTCTTTTTTCTTGCAATTCTTTCTTTCTTTTTTGTTTCTTGAACTCATTCATTCATCTTTGCATAAGTAACGACCCTAGACATGACGACACATTTCGCATTTGACAACTTTCTGCTACCAGTACTGCACTACGTTATACAAGACATATCATGTACACTAGAGTATCTACCACCCCAATGCGAATCTGCTGCATTCGGTAACAGTATAACGCAAACTGAATTCTCGAGCGGCACCTTGCAGCTCAACGAAATCCCTAAAGACAAAAGCAAGTGGACGATCCTGCCCGAAACAATGCAAGTAGATGTAGGATGGATGGATGTAGGTGACTAAGGATGTAAGAGCAGTTACTAGTTAAAAGCTACACTTGTAGGTATGTACGTTTCACGAAACCCATGCTGAACGCCGATTCACAGGAAGGAGCACAGGCGGCGCAACTCGATCCCTCCTCTCTCCCCCCTCTTCCCCTTCCCGTTCTCCTCTATCCGACGCCTACCCATAATTCAACGGCTCACCAGAAGGACGCGGCCCCCGCATCGGCGGCGGCGGCGGGAGCTGCCCTTGCGGCGCCATCGGCCGCGCAGGCAACCCCGGCGGAAGGTTCATCGGCGCCCGCCCATGGCCACCACCCGGACCAAGTCCGCCCATATTGTTGTTTCGTGGCGGATCCTGCCTCCTCGGCTGCCAATTATTCGGGTTCGGAGGGCCGCCGCCCCCATCCCGTCTGTTATCAAAGGCGGCATACCCCCGCGGCGGAGGCGGCTGCCACCCCCCACCACCATTCTGGTTCTGATTTCCATGGTGGGGATTGTTCATATTGTTCATGGTGGGTGGCGGAGGACCGTACCCAGGCGGCGGCGGACCGTTGTTGTTGTAGGGCGGCGGACGGGGCTGCCAGCCGGGGGGCGGGTGTTGCGGGGGAATGACACCAGGGGGCGGAGGGCGGTATTGTCGGTGTGGGTCCATGTGGGGAGGGGGGCCTGCAAATTGCTGTTGCTGTTGTTGTTGTTGTTGCTGCTGCTGCTGATGGTGCTGCTGTTGTTGATACCGACCGCGCTTGTCAAACTCGTGCGAAGCTTCGTATTGCGGAAGTCTAGATAGATGAAAGATTAAGTACAAACCGGTTTCCCAAATGAACAGTGCGCTCACGTTTTAGGATCGGCAGGCAATGGGTCGGTCCAGAAATAATCGTGGTCAAGAGCCTGCGCGGCGGTGATGCGGTCTCGAGGGTTACATGTAAGCAACCGGTCGAGCAAGTCGCACGTCTCTTTCCCAATGCTGAATGTCAAATATTCGTCAGCTTCGAATGAGCATCAAGACCACCAATCCACGTACTGCTCGTAATTCGTCCTCAACTTGCGAGGATGGTTAATGAAACGCTTAACCCCATCACACCCAGGCAACGAATCAAAGTTCGGCCAGCTATGCTGATTCGGCGACCCACAAAGAATCCAAATCTTCTCCAGCTGGTCCAGATCAGACGTCCCCGGCAGAATCGGCCGCCGCATGAACATCTCGCCCAACACACACCCAATCCCCCACATATCCACCTCGCCGCCGTACTGCCGCGCACCCAACAACAATTCCGGCGGGCGATACCACCGCGTCACAACGCAATTGGTATACTTGCGCTCTTTCCCGCCCCGATTCGGGTTATCGCCGTGGTCGAACGCGCGCGCGAGGCCAAAGTCCGCAATGAGCAGCATCCCGGAGTTGCTGATGAGGAGGTTCGCAGCCTTCATGTCTCGATGCAAGATGTGATTCTGCGGAAATCAAAACGCGTAAAAAGTGGCGTTGGCTGAAAGCACGAATCAACGTACACGGTGCATATACTCCGTGCCCTCCAACAACTGCTTCATGTAAAGCTTGATCTGGCTGGGCTGCAGCTTCACGCGTTCATTTTCCAGCAAGCCCGCAAGGTCGTGGTCCATGTACGGAAAGACCATATACACAGACAACGCCTCCGAAGCGGTACTGCGCACGACGAACATATCAATGACGCCGATAATCGCAGGGTGGTTGAGGGCTTTCAGGATTTTGATCTCGCGCAGCGCCGTCACAGGCATGCCCTCCTTTTCGTTGTGCATGAGAATTCGCTTCAAGGCGACAGCACGTCCAGTCGCAGTATGCACGGCTTTGTGCACCTCGCTGCACGTTTTCAGTATTTTGCTCACTGAGAAAATAGAAAACGCACCCAAAAGTGCCTTCGCCGAGCTTCGTCGTGACCTGGTAATCGTTCTGGTTGCCACACCCTTTGAAGATCCGACCATACGCCTTCTCCTCCTCGATCGGCGACCGACGCGGGGCAAGAGGCTTGCGAATGCGGACGGCTTCTTTCCGGACGGTGTCTGGAGGTTGGGGTGGCGGTTGTTTCGGAGGCGGCGGTTCTAGTGGCGGAGGTGTTCGCGTGGCAAGCGGAGCAGGGGGTTTTGGAGGCAGAGAGGACGGCGGCCGAGGAAGGAAGTGCGGGGGAGGTGGGAGGGTAGATTGAGGAGGAGGTGGGACTCGACCCTGTAGTCGAATGTCGGGAGGCGGCGGGGGAGGTGGAGACGTGTTAGGCGGAGGGGGCTGCAGTGGCGGAGGCGGTGGTTGCTGCGGCGGGGGTGGTGGAGATTGCCGGCGCGTCCGGTGCGGAGAAGGAGGGGGACGCGGTGAAGAGGCACGCGTCGAGGTGCGAGGAGAGACTGGCCTGTAACTGTCATATCCTACGTGAGGCGGGGGAGACGCCGGCCGATACGGGTCATGATGGTGGTTGTAGTGATGTGTGCGGGGCGAGGATCGTTCATACCGTCCGGGAGCATAGCTGTCCCACCCATCCTCACGTCGGGCCCAATCACGAGGGTCTCCGCGTTGTTCATGGCGAGCATCTTGTCGAGGACGATAGCTGCGGTCGCGGTCATCGTGCCAATGGTTGTCTCGGCCTCGGTCTTCGTGACGGTAATCCCGAGGTGAGGGAAATCGCAGATCCTCTGAGTGGTGACCTATGCGATGCTGAAGCAAAGGCGAGCGACGTGGCGAAGGTGAGCGTCTGTCGCGAGGATTTCGAGGGTGTCTATTCGACGCAGATGCTGTTTCCCAATGGTCGGACACGTGTGGCTGGTTTCGCTTGGAATCTCCGTCTCGACCACGACGGTCGTCGTCCCTAGGCCGCTCGTATGAAGCGGGTTCCTTGGTGTCAAAGACGTTGATATTGCGAGGCGCGGCTTGAGCTGGCTGGGCCTTGCGTTGTTTAAAAGGAAAGGGGATTTTGACATTGCTAGTGGAGGGTTTCGGGGCAGATTTAGCGGGCGAAGACTTG
This sequence comes from Favolaschia claudopus, assembly GCA_037176885.1. Lineage (NCBI taxonomy): Eukaryota > Fungi > Basidiomycota > Agaricomycetes > Agaricales > Mycenaceae > Favolaschia > Favolaschia claudopus. Next base: position 1,659,754 of record JAWWNJ010000010.1, on the reverse strand, counting down.
GTTATCTTGGGCCGGTCATCGTCGAGCTCGCCTTCTTCTGGCGGCGAGGACGAGTGGGGTCGCTTCGAGCGCCGTGCACCGTCTGGGGAGCGTGAAGCTGGCCGTTTAGAGGAAGAGGGCATCAACTGTCCCTAACACGACCAAACACTCAAATGGCCAAGAATTTAAGCGAGAGACAATCGACTCGAACGTCGGCCCGACTCGGGGGTTGGACGTCGCGATGTCTGTCTAGCGGGTGTCTATTGGGATGAGTAGGTCAACTCAGGCGCTGTAAATTCTCGTATTCTTGGTCGAAATTGGCGTTTGCTTCAGGTCGAGGACGGGCCTCTAATTCCGCAATGGGTTAGAGATCGTGACTATTCTCCTCATGGAAGATATACATCTGAAACTGGCTGCTCAGGGCGTCGCAAACGTCTCTGGGACGAAGAGATGGTGGTGGTCAAAAGAGAAAAAAATTGAGGTGTCACATATTTTTGTCACACTTTGCACCTTTTCAGGTCTTTTCTGAGCCCATGCTGGCTTGAGGCTTTGTTCGAGCTCCTTTGGCTTGGAGTGTTTCTTGTCACTATCGGGCTACCTTCCCATTATGCAAAAAACGTGGGTTAAATAAGCAATTGCGGAACGGCATCCTGAACTATCCTGAAGACCTCCGAGTCAGGCTCCTCTTTCTCGTTGTCCAATTGTCTAGGATTCCGTCCTCATTTCTGTTTTTGCGCGGCCAAAACTCGACGGAACATAACACAATCCATGGAGACGATCTTCTTGTTACATAGCGTGTCTGCTCCCGCACTCATTTGGTCGCCTTTTCAAACTAAGTGTTACATCTACATGCACTAAAACTCGCACTTGCATGATCCACGACCTCTTTGTCGCCATACCCTTGCTGGCATGATGACTCCATACAATGCCGGATTGAACATGGTTTACTACAACGGCATATGAGTCTAAGGTGAGTACTGAAGACTGTTGCGGCAATATAGACGAGGTATTTGGAAGAAATCTGCGTCTTCAAGTTCACCTTGGAATATCAATGGAATTTCCGACAAGATGGCTGGAACATACTTCCCGCTCGTCAAAGGACTGATTCGACACCACACTGAAGAAATTCCCGTTCATCGCAGTGAGTAAGGAACTCGCAAGACACCTAGCACGCTCGCTGTGGAACCATCCGACACGGCCGGGGAGATGAATGACAGAAAACGCGCATTGAATTTACGGTGGCAGCACGCAGAACTTGGGCTACATGCAGCCGCTCGGAGAGTTTGGGTGCAACCGATTCGACCATGTTTCTGGCTCTGGTAGGCTTAGTTCATTGGATTCGTATGCAACAGGTTTGAACTTCACAATGCCAGTCGCGGAGCTGCGAGCAGCTGCCAGTACTATCATAGGTGCTAAACCACTCTGCCGGAAAGAACACCAGTTCATTTCCTTGAACCTTCGCGCTTCGAGAGTTGCAGTGTCTCCACAGTTTCTGTATTCTAACCAGAGATTTCACTTCACCTCGAACTTTCTGTGTTTATCTCCGAGTCAATTCCAAGTCTCATCAAGTTGCGGCGAACTCCTTGCGTGTGCGGCCGTCGTGCATTCGGCGGTTTGACACATCTGCGAAGGTCATGCCAGTTCCCCGGGAAACCACGCGGGGACCTGAGGAGTAGCGACATTCACGTACGAAACCATTCGATTGACACCACCCGAATCTAAGGCATGCAAGAGGGTAAAGCGATAGAAAATTGCGTTGTCACAAAGCATCCACAAAGACCTGCAACGCCTCTTCAGGCTCCTCCCAGTGATACTGCAAACACACATGTCAGACAGCCTCAGAAACCGCGAGGCGCGCAAAATACACTCACAAAGTGGTTTGCCCCAGGAATGAGCACCGTCTTAAGCTCTCCACCCCGCGCCTCATTTTCACTCTCAAGCGACCACATGGCAGCTATAGCATACGACGCGCTCCGTTCACCAGCAATAAAAGTGGTTTTCAACGCCGGAACGAGGCTTTTGATAGTTTCCGAGAAGCAAGCCTTGTTGAGATTGGCTGCAGCTTGCGCCTGGCTCATAAACAGAGGTGCAAACTCCTCCGGACCCATATCGACGATGGCGTCGAACTCTTCTCGGGTCATACTGTAGACGGAGGGGCGGCGGTACGGAGAAGGCAAGTGATAATTCAGCACTTTCAGATCTTTAGTCGCGAGATCGCCGTGGTCGAAGTACGATGTGATCCAATTGGTAAACATGGGGGTATGTTTTTCTGCTGGCATTGATTTGTCCATGTGGGGAAACCAATTGTCGGGCGGGAGCGGCAGTCCGATTACAATGGACGGTGCCTCTGAATGTATTGCCTAATTTAAATATGCACGACCTTCATATCAAATAAAAGCCGTAACTGACCATACATGATATGTGCCCTGAGATGCGACCTGAGTCGGGCTTGCGCACCGGCAGACAAACCGTCGATATTAGCGACGGCAGCACAAGTGAGATTGTTCCCCGCCGACCAGCCAAGAAATGCCACACCTCCCGTTTTTCCATCAGCGGAGATGGGGGGAAGGTTGTTTTTCTCTATGAATGTGGCGGCAAAGTTGGCCAGCTCGATACCACGGCTAGCAAGGAACTTGGTCTTTTCGTCTTCCGAACCAGTAATCGGAATGGCGGCCTCAGGTCCGAAGGGTGTGGATCCCTCGTATTGGCGACGATTTATAGCGACGAGGCGGATATTCTTCTTGGGCGCCACTGCAGCTAACCTCTTAAAGATTCCTTGTGGCACCTCGTCAACATCGAATACATCTGTCGGCGACAACCTGCTCACCGCCATTGAACCCCATTCCATGCAGAGCAAAAATCGTGATATAGACGTCGCTAGCTGGTTTTCCCGAGTCGGTATAGGCGAGAACGGTGCCATTGATGTCAACTGCGAGAGTTTGGACGGTCATTGTGCCAGTACTCGTCGAAAATAGGACCAAGAAAGAAGGGGCTGAGGTAAACAACAAGCATTGAATACAGGGGCTTATATGTCGGTTTCCAGGACCTATGGAGGACAGAGATCTGTAGTTTGGTATCAACAGAAGCCAGATGAGAACCCAGGTATTCAGTTTGAGTTGACGTTGTGGTCGATGTTCAAGGTGTCAGACTGCCGATCAACTTGGCTTGATCCTTTTCGGCATTGACCGGCGCTGACTTAGCTCTACATCTTGCCTCAGAACTGAGAAATTAAGCATACGGTGCGTCGGCCTCCAGCCTACAAAAGACACAAAATATGGCGGCCGTTCGACAGTCGGCACCAATGATCATCTTCTCTGCTTTGTTTCCTGCGTTTGAAGCTGCTTTTTCCGACCCAGATTCATGTTCAATGCTTTCGTTTAAGACTCAGCATTGCATTCATTTTCGGATCGCACAGGATACCCTCTACTGTTCCGGATTCAGTTACTCCTATACCCTCTTTCTACAGGTATTTGAGCAATCAGCGACTGAATTTCGTTCTCCAGCTCCTTGATCGTCGTTGTGCGGGATGCCGTTCACCCTCCAAGCGTGGGCAGATGGCGCATGTCGCCGAAATGGGAGTATAGATGCGGTAGGCGGGGCAGGAGTGTCGTTCCCCAGATATCCACAGGGCAACCGGTCAGAAGTCCTTCCTCATCCTCCTCGTGCCACAAATCAAAGTTTGTCCTCTTTCGAAATGTTGCTAAGTATTCGCGTTGACTGAATCTGCGATCTCAAAGGAGCTGAACTCTACGCATTGATTTTGGCATTGGAGGCCGTAATAGAGAAGCAAGACGCTGTCTGTGCAAACGCCAACCACCCGCCTTTCTTCATTGTGACGATTCATGCCGATTCGCGCTACGCTATCCAGTGCATGAATGAATGGGTTCACATTTGGATCTAAAACGGATGGCGCAACAGTCGTGGTAGGAACTCGAATCCTCATACTTGATACTGACTCCTGACCGTGATGACCACACTGTCAGACCTACCAGTCGTAAACGCCGATTTGGTCAAAGAAGCACATAATCTTCGAGGTCAGATTGAAGACTCTTACAAAGGGGGTCAGGTTGAGTTCAAATGGATTCCGAGGGAGGAAAACGTTAAAGCAGACGAGTATGCAAACGATGCATGCGATCGAGCGGAAGAGGGTGGATATCTGCCTTGTTTCCAAAATTCGCGCTTCTGACGCATTCACAGAGTCGCGGCGCAGGCCCGACAATCAGGTTTATGCGCTGGGAATCTATGTTAGGGATACATCCTCTTCCTCCTCATCCTCCGACGATTACTAGTTGTTCTCTGGTCTAAGTGTATCACCAATCGAATTTTCTTGTAGACTTGACTATCGCCTGTGACATCGATCGTTTGTTTAGGAGTGAGGGACCACTGGCAAATGTCTCCAAAAATGCGACTACTACACTTCTGTTACTTCGAACAAATCTTCAAGCCAAACGGGATCATGGTCTTTGATTCCCTCTCTTTTCCAACCTGGAAAGAACCGGTGGACTTGGCAAGCCGAACATATCGCGATCGCCTCGAGCGAAATTCTCATGGTTTGATCTGTTTCGCCCAACGCTCCGCGTCCAATGTGAAGCTTGTGCAACGAGTCTTGTTAATACGGACTGATTGACGCTAATATGTTAGTCACTAGATCACCTCGCCTCCGAATCAAGAGCCCTCCATGGCAAATCAACTCGGAGGAGCGTCAGTGATCTGTTGGGCTGACTGGTCGAGTCTCCCTGAGGCAGACGAATCAGAAAGCGAACCAACCTTCGCAGACTACGGACCGCTATCTGACCGGGGAGTATTTTGAGGTCGAAGGGACTTGGTCTATTGCTTGAAAGGCGCCTGTCCTGGACGACGAAATTCAGCTTGAGCATGAGAAGCAAACGAATGAATTCCTCTGAAGTGAAAGCCCCTCAATACTTTCTGGACTCGCACAGGAAGCCCTTCCTCAATCTATATGAGATTGCGAGACGACAATGCAGCGCGCGATGTACGTCGAGATCCACCCAATTCAATTTGGGTAGAGGCAGTAAGGGTACAGACAACGTAAGTTTGTTTCATGTACAGCAGAGCTATGCTATGTGGTGGGTTCTCGGTGTAGTGCGAGTTAGTTATGTTTGTTGTTTAGTGACGATGCAAGGTACAGACGGGGCAAGATGTGTGTTAACGTGGAGAACAGGAAGAGAGAAGAAGATGGATGGATGTGCTGAGAAACGAAAGGAAGGAAAAACACAGGGGAGACAGACAGCCAATACAATGAACAAAAAATACCGAAAAGAAATGTGACAACGATGAGGATGATGATGTAGGACAGCGACTGAACGAAGAAAGAGATGTATGAGGTATGAGGTATGAGAGATGAGGGAAACGACGTGACTGTAGCGTGATGTAGATACCAGGATAAGGTAGTAGTTGGGGTGAAAAGCATCTGAAAACCAGGGTCTATCGGGGACGTTCAGGCGACCACGCCTCGCGGCCCATAACGAACACGACATCATCTTCCTCCTCCTCTTGCAAATCATCCGTATCCCCAGCAGGACTATAATCGGCCTTATCGTCAGCCTGCATCAGCAGCGAAGCGGGGGTCGGGGGATCCGGTTCTACGATGCTTGGTTGTGCCGTCGGGAGAACAAACTTCTCCCAGCCGTCCGTACTACGCACCCAGTCGCCCCGTATTTCGGCATATTTTGACAATGCGAGGACGTCCCGCACGAGATTCAGGTCAGAGGTCTTCGTCTGAACGCGTTTGAACGACGCAAGAACATCGATGCGGACCCATCCCTTCGAATCCATCTATTTGAGAAAACATCATGTTAGTGCAAGTAAAGAAAGAAAAGCAAACACCCACCTGCTGGCGGAGATACAAATCCGTGGCCATGTTGTCCGGACTGAGGTAAAATTCGAGCTGGCTGAGGATGTCATGCCGCAAACGGTCGATGGGAAACGACAACTGCGTGCGCAACGTTGGCACAGGCGCAGAGTGATGAGACGTTTGCGCATAGTCGTAGCTCGGCATGTAAGACGAGGGATTGGGATAATATCCCTCTGGCACAAGCGGCGTGAAATGCGGCGGCGGCGTAATGGTGAACTCTGGAGCTTGCTGCTCATATTGTTGCTGTTGCTGCTGATGCTGGACAGGGGGCGGCGGTGGTGGTGGCCGCGATTGTGACTGAAATCCACCGCGCGGGTAGCCGCGTCCATACGCGCCCCGGAACCCTCGCCCCCGACGATATCCGCCACGCGGCTCGTACCCATAGCTACCACCGTTCCACGACCCTCGTCGCGGACGGCCCATAGGATAGTCATTATCTCGAGGCGGCCGTTCGTCCTGCTGAGATGGAAGCTGCTCCGAATCGCGCGGCCCACGCGGAATATACGAATTACGCTCGTCGTGGCCGTACCTTCCAGTAAAATAACCATAGTCCCTCACGGGCGAGGATACGTCCCAATCAGAACCCTCCCCGTGCCGACGCTCTCCACCGCCATTTACGGAAACGTTGCCATTGACGGCAGACCCTCCAGCGCTCGAACTCGATGATGCGCCACCTTCTCGGTCCATGGGCACACCATTAGCAGGATGCATCCCCCGCATTTGCGCAGGGGCCGGCGCCGGCGCCGGCATCCCATACCCACCCATCCCATTCATACCCATCATCTGCGGCGGCGGCCCCATCATCCCCATCGGCATCCCCTGCGCATGTGGCGGCATCATCCCGTCACCCATCGCCGGCGGCGGCGGCGGCGCGTACGCATGCCCATACGCCCCATACATCGGCTGCCCATGCGCATCGTACCCATACCCCACCCCCGCCCCATACGCCCCATACGAATAATACACATTATTCCTCCTCTCCGCCTCCCTCGTCGTCCCGAACTCCCACGGCCCACGAAACACCCCAGGCGCCACCGTCACATCGACCACCTCCAAACCCGGGTCCTCCGCAAGCCGCCGCTCCCGCGCGCGCGGAGACACGCCTATAGCGAGCACCGGGGGTTTGCCATGGCCATTAGCGCTATTACTCAAGGCGGCAGTGGCAGCGGCTAGCTTCTTCCCGGATTCAGAGCCCCTCCACGGCATCCCGCCCAGGGCCTCCCAGTCCGGGTCGGTAGGCCAGACAACCCTCTCGGTGCGCCACGTCGATTCGCGTGCAGGCGCAGAAACGGACGACGGAAGTGATGGCGGAGGGGGACTTGAAGTCGTATTACTCGAACTCGCCACAGCAGCCATCGTCGAGCTTTGCGGAATCCCCGCACTCAGCGGCGGGCTGCTAGCAAGGCTAGAAAGACCCGTGTCGAGACTGCCAAACATCATCCCGCCTCCATTGCGTGCCCCGAACCCACCGAGCGCACTCAAACTCGACGACATCGAAACCGCACCAGACTCGGCAGGCGGCGGCGGGCGCTCGACCGCGGGTTCCTCGCGCGTTGATTGGAGCTGAGATTGAGGTTGCGACTCGGGCAGTACGCTCCCATTCTCCTGCTGCTGTGGCACCATCCTCTCCGCCTCCGATCCATTCGACTGCTGCGCCTGCACCTGCATCGGCGGCTGAGGCATCGCAGCCCACCACCCCCCATTCGGCGGCCCCGCCATCCACCCATTCCCCATCCTATACCCACCCCCACCCAAACCATTCTCAACGCTCGCATCCTTCACCCACCCATCCTTCGGCATCTCCGGATGCGGTGGGGGCGCCCAATACGGCACATACGGCTGCGCATGCACATTCGGCGGCGCCCCCTCATACGCAGCATACGGCGCGTAATACTGCGTGTGTGGTGGCGGCGGCGGCGGGGCGGCATAATATCCCTGCCCCTGCTGAGGCATGTAATTCCACGCGTCGTTATTCTGCGGTTGCGCGATAGGTGATATCGCGGGCCGCTCCATGTCTTGCCGTATCTGAAGTTGTTGTTGTTGAGGCTGCTGCTGCGCGGGCTCACGCGGTTGAACCTGTAGTGCCTCCCGTTCGCGGTCGTTGCTGCCTGAAACGACGCTCTCCGCTCGCGAGGCGGTACCACTCCGACTCTGCCCCTTTCTTCCACCATTGCCGTTTGCGAAATTACGTTCCCTATAATCTCCGCCCCGCCCTCGCTCCCTCTCTCTGAAATCTCGACTCCCGACCCATCCATCCCTGTCCCTCGGATATCGCGCATCCCTGCTCCCATTTGAATTCATGAATTCGACCAAAGACCTAGAGCAAGAATAACATACCTCTCCCTCACGTTCCCATTAAGGTTCGCACGCTGTTGATCCGCCGCCGCCTGCAACTCCTGTGGTGGAATCGCAACCCACTGCTTCCGCGCCTTCGCACCCTTGCCACTCCCCGAACTCCCATTCGCACTCCCACCACTCTCCACCCGCTCTCGTTCCTCCGACGGCGACGCACGCCCCCGAAACCGCGCCGGACGTAAACCCCGAGGCGACACCGCGCACGGGCGAAGTTGCACCGGATACCGACACCGACATCAACGAGCCCCCATGCGCGGGGGACATGGCGCCCGACACGCTCTCGGCAGGCGTGGGGAACGCGGACATGGAAGCCGAGCCGGGTATGGAAGAGGCTAGTGTGGAGGTGGAGGCGGACGTCGAGGAGCTTGGGACGGTCGGTGCGGATACCGAGGCGGAGATGGATGAGGTGGTGGATGTGGAGGCAGTGCGGGCGAAATTTGAATTTGAATTTTGGGCGCTTGTAGAGGCCACAGTCGCAGTCAATGAGTCAGCTGGCCTTGCAGCAGAGGCAGATGCTTGGGCAGGGAGTTGTTGTTTGATACCCGCGCTTCCTGCCGGTGTTCGTGTATTGGGTGGATTTGGATTTGGGTTGACGGGATTTACGTTGGGATTGGAAGGTATTGCTGACGCTTTTGTGGCACTCCCTTGTTCGGAGGAGCTGGAGTTGGCATTTTGCGGGTGAGAGGAGTGAGATGGAAGATGTATGATGGCCTGCGGTGGGATGGCTTGTATGTGCTGCCTTGGCAGCGGAGGGGCGGGCGGTGAAGATGGGTGCGATGCTGTAACAATGTGATCGTTAGTGTGTGATGATTGGACATGGGCGCGCAACGAGGCAAGAGAAATCCCGCAGATACAGAACAAAAAAGATAAACGCGAAAAAATAAAGCACAGGGCGGAGTAATTGGCAGGGTTGAGATATAACGAGATGAGGGTCACGATGCAATTGAAGGCCTCAAGCGCGCCCAACGATTGAAGACAAATTTCGCAGATCCATCCACGAGAACGAGAGGTATAGTGCACAGAACCCAGGAAATTGGCAGGGTTGAGATGTGATGAAATGAACGGCCACGATGCGACAAGGACCCAAGCGAAGGAAGTTCAGAATCTAAGCGAACGCGCCGCCGAAGGGTCGAGGAACAGGAGACATAAAAGAGAACCTCCCAGTCCGGCGTTTTAACCAAGCACGCCAGCCAAAGACAGAAAGGGATGCGATATCATACGTGGAACGCACCTTTGGTAAACTCTACCTCGGACCGTGGAACGACAGCAATGGCTTGCGGTGGGATGGCTTGTATGTGCTGCCGTTGCAGCGGAGGAGCGGGCGGTGCTGTAACGATGTGATCGTTAGTGATTGAAGACAAATCCCGCAGACACAGAACGAGAAAGATAGAACACGCGAGAATGCAAAAAATAGAGCAGACAGAGTACGAGAAAGATAGGCAAGGTAGATCGCGCTATTCCAAGGTGTACTGGCACACAACGAAAAATAGAGCACAAGACCCGGGGGATTGGCAGGGTTGAGATGTAATGAAATGAAGGGCCACGAGACCCAAGCGAAGACGTCGACCACCTCCAAACTTGGGTCCTCCGTGAGCTGCCGCCTGCGCGCACGCGGGGATACGCCTATGGCGAGCACCGGTGGTTTTCCATTGCCATGAGCGCCGACAACAAGCGAACGGGACGAGAAAACAGGAGGCAGAAAAGGGTCCCTCCAAGTCCCGCGTCACAACCAAGCATGTATATGCCAGCCAAAGACAGAAAGGGAAAGGAACAGAGCCGAAGCATCGAGATCATACGTGGAACGCACCTTTAGTAATTTCTACCTCTGTAGACTGTGGCGCGGCGCCGTTGGCACGACCAATCGTCGGCCACGGATCTGCCGGACGGGGACGAGGGCGAGGGCGAACGACGAAGACGTCGTCGTCATCCGGGCGTGGCGGCGGAGGGGGCGGTACAGCAACGCGGGGAAGTTGTGATGGCTGCACCGATGGCGGCGGAGCTGCTAGGCGGGCAGCTCGGAGGGTCCAGACGTTGACGACGGGGGGCTTTGCGGGCGGAGGAACGGGGGCGACGACAGTGGGTGTGGGTTGTGAGGAGGATGCGCTCGCTGACTGGGTTGATGAGGTCGATTGGGGGACGGTGGTTGGGGGCGATGAGCTGGAGGACGCCGCCGCTGTGGGGCGCGATGGCGGGTTGCTGTTCTGACGCTTTGCTCTGTCGGCGTAGGACACGGACATGGCAATGGCCACAACGAGCTAAGGCGGAAGCTGGCAAGGATAGCTTGTTGATGTTTGTTGTGTCATCAAGGGCTGTCGTCTCCTCCCATCTTCACTGCGCGGTTCTCCGGTTCCGTATAGACTAACTCTCTGCTATCTCTCCCATCTCACACCTCAGCTGACACCGACGGCGACCTCCGCGTCTCTATCCCCACAGTCCATCGATTTACGCCCTTGATGATATCCAATCTGTGATTCAACTTGTCTTCTCATCTCGCGCCGTTCTTTGCACTCTTCAGAAGGACCCCTCGTTGCCCTGTGCCCTACTATCTGACTGCATTTCACAACCACCCTGACTGTTTTCCTTCACTTTCGCCGACATCAGATTACCAACAGTCCTGCCGGCATTCAATTTCCAGATATGTGCCGGCGTTGTCCGGGCGCTGATCTTCTCCGTCTGAGTCGACCTATCCAAGTCATTATATTGGTGGCAGATCATGCGCGGTTATATTCGCTAGCCTTGAAATCCTGGATTGTGCTGTTCACCTATGCCACCTCTGCGTTCTTGCATCTCCTGAATCCGGACTGAGTTGCGCGTTGAGCTCACCTAAATCTACACGACTCAACGTTGTCGACGGAACCATAGATAGCGACTGGCGCTCACAGGCTCGCTTGAATTGACCGCCCATTGCCGCATAGGACCGATCCCCAAAGCGCTTGCTCCCCACGTCAATTCCGCCCACCCCGTTCTTTATCCATATCCGCCGCTCACCGGTACGACACTCACACCCACCGGCACCGGCATCGCACAAGGGCTCGTGAGGCAATCAGAGGGGCTTGCGAATACTTGCGTGCTTGTATCGGGCCGAGTCGATATATTTACGTAGTTCGTTCACTATGCATTAAGCCCTACTTGGAGTCTGGCGAAGGTGCAACAACGCGATTCCGACACACATCGCATTTCAGCGCTCTTATGAAAATTCAACATAGAACTAACAGTACGCCTCAAAATCAACGCATTCCCCACTCCAAAATCTCCGTATCAGTATCCATCCTCCCAATCTCAAGCGGCCCCCCGCGTCTTTCCGCCTCCTTTGAATCTCGAGTTGCCCTAAAAGGTGACAAACCGACCATTACATCACCCCTCTGATATCGATCTCAATTTGCGGCTGTGCATGGCGATGGGTCCGTGTGGGTCCACAAAGTCAAACGATCTGCAACGCTTCGTGCTTCCCTTGATTCGCAATATCGCCAACCGAAGTTTACTTCTCGGGCCGCAGAAGTGCACGACGCACGAATTTATCTTTGGCGTGTCGCGATGTGGGCTCATCTCTATTCAAGTGCCGACTCTACTCTGCCAGGACATTTTGGAGCCGGCGACACCATGTGTAACTCGAGCCACCAATTTTGGTATCTCTAGACTTTGACTCGTCGCATTTACCAGAATGAATCAAATCAAATCGATTCCGGTTTGATATCAGCATCAACAACAAGATTACTTAGCAGACCACTCACTCTCTCACTGCGATACGGTCACAAAGGGTTCAATTTGAGCCGCAGCTTACCCGCAACCTTTTATTCGACGTCCAAATCACTTCTTAACCTCCTCTCGAACGATGCGCTTTTACTTGCGGGTGTTCATGAACTAATTATTTATGATCTGAACCCGCGATTTCTACGGATACAGTACATGGCTAATACGCAAGTTTGCTAGTGGTCCATAGCGTCAAGAAAGAGGTATAAGATTTAAGACGTTGAGCCAGATTTGAACGATTCAACTCTAGATGCAAAACGCGTGAAGTTAGGGGCCAAAATTATTCGTAACCTGTATTCTCTGTGATTCAGTCCGAACCTGAAGATCAGAACGCTAAACTTGACCCATGGACCGTAGCATGAACAACAAAACTACGAAGTTCATTTTCTCTGCTGGATTTATATGGGCAGTATAGGCACAACGAGGTCTATCCCTATCAAACTTGAAGAAAACCCACCCACCGATCTAGTCTCTCTAGACAGACGCTTCAATTCTTCTTAGCTCACAAGTTCGCTAAATTAAAACCGATCTCAGTTCAGAGTCAGAGTAAGAAAAGGCAAAGAGAGATTCTCAGAGGCACGGACGCTTCCGAGAAAACCAAACAAACGAGAACAGGGTCGGCGTCCTCCCTTTCCTATCATCGTATTCAATGGATCGTATCATCCACAAGCGGCGGCGCGCAGTGCGCATTGAGTGCTGTTTTAACGCGCCTTTGTACTCGCCTCGAGTTCAATGGGTTAGCAGGCTGTGGACCTCAGGCTACTCTGAAAATATCAAATGCCATGGTCTCTACTATAAGTAAGTCCCCACTGCCGCCAAAGACGTCAATACAGGGAGGTTCTTCTTACTTCCGCCTCAACTTGTGATCAAGAGTAATCCTCCCGAGGGCATACACGAAACCGTAGTCATACGCTACCCCAAGAAAAGAAAACGACTATCCCTATGTCATCAGCTGAGATTCAAGGCGCTATTAGCCATTCCATTAGGATTATGAAAGGCGTGGAGGGTCGGCCGCTGGTTTGAGCTGTCCGGAAATTCTGACGGCGGAGCGGTAAGGAAATGTGGCGCGCCACCTACGGGACATAGTTGCTCAGCCCGCCCCTGCACCACTGCCCTGCGCGAATTTCGGGACTGTATGGCCGGCGGAGTACTAGTACAGACAACCACCATGACTCCATTCGGGCCCTCAAGAACGGAATACTTATCTTACATCGATGATACCCGTGCATGATGCGCGATGACCATCGCAGTGCCTTCACTCACAACGATTGTGCTCCTCGTGATATCATGGTGCAGGTGTGATGTAGTGACTGGCTTGATCAAAAGGTCGACTGGGAATAAGTATACTGGGTAAATCCACCTTGATGACTCGTAACGGGATACGAGTATTCCAAAGCGCTGTATAGCCCGAATTCTTGCGGCGAAAGTTGGAATCAGGCGTCGAAGAACATCATCCCTTCAATTAGTACTCGTATACGAACTGATGATGGAGATATGGTGGTCTGCCGTAGGTTCATGGGTCTCGATGACGCATCATCTCTTTCAACGAAACGCGGCAGTAGCAGCCATAGCTGAGATCTAGCACGAGCATTTGGGCCTTCGCTTCGACTCCATAGGTAGCCACCGAATCGCTTCACCGGGTACCACCAACGTGGCATCGACAGACATAGGTGCAGGGGTTTCGAAGCAGACAGTTGTACGCTGGAGGATTGATAAGACTCGCAACCTTCGTAGTTTGCAGATGTACACAGGGTCCAATTATCCGAGCTGATCCGTGGCGGAACTCGTCACCTCGCATTGCCTCGAACGGAGTTTGCGATGAACACGAGGCAAAGCGGGAATGGAGCGGCAAACGTCACGATGATTCGCGGTGGACCCACATGCACCTCGAACCGATTAATGAATCCACGAAGTGGGTAGTGAGGTCAATCAAGTGGCATGCCATTCTTCACTGTGGGGCGGGTACATTTCCGTCAGTTGGTGCTTATCGATCAGGCTGATTCCTGAGTTTCGAGCAAGTGGAGTCGAGAGCCAGAGATGAGTTCTGATGACTGCAAGGGTGACGCTAAACGAGAACCAAAAGCACCGCGATGGGAGATTTCATACCGCTAAGACGCGCAAGAGAGAGAGAGAAAATAGTGATAATACTGTAGTACGATCCTTGGGTTGCCGACGGAGAGACCAAACGTCCATCGGAGAAGGGAAAGGCACGGAACGCGAGGTCACGGAATTAGCAGTGCCTTTGAGCTATCCGCAGCGGTCGGAGTCAGACAGGACCGCGACACGCCGAGGATCCCGCAGTGATTTGCGAACTAGCGGTCGCTGGTCCGTGTCATTGTTCGAGTATTGCCACAGAAGACGATGCACCTTTACCAGTCACAAAAAGCAACCCGGTAGCCAAAGTGATTCAGAGGTTTTTGGTTGCATAGCAGCTGAGATAACAAGGACGATGACAAGGAAAACAGAGTGTTGAACAGATACAATACAAGGTTGCTCTCTGGTACAAAAGAGTAGAATGCAGATGGAGGAGCAGGACAAGAGTGAACGTGACATTTGTCACCGGCGGTCACGGCTTTCCGCACAGCCCAAACTTGTTGTTTGACGGCGAAGTGGCCGATTCTCATGACATTTGCCAGAATAAGAGCAAAGGAATCCCAGACTTCGGCTCTATACCCCCTCATCCACCCCAATTCTTTTGGCGCCCACTAGATCTCCTTATCCTCCCCCATCTTCCTCATTTCTACCTTTATTCCTTCAATTTTGCTTCCGTTCGACGCGTTTCACCGTTAAGTTCCTAACGATCGGTTCAGTGCTGTACGTGGAAGTGCTATATCTGGTCGCAGTGTATCTGATTGGTTCATAGGATATGGCTTACTATGCTCAAAGAAGTTACAACTACCCCCACATGCCTTACAATGGGCCACCGCCCAAGCCCTCGCATATTCGCGTCAACCAGCAAGACTGGCAGAACGGCAGCTGGGTCATGAACCCCGCGTATAACCCATCATCCAAATGGGCGGGTACAAGCTCCCAGGGTTGGGTTCCGAGCCAGGCCTGGCATCAGCAGCGACAGCAGGAATGGGCAGCTATGCAGCAACATATGGCGGCAAATGCTGCACATAATCCGTACAAGCGTCAACCGCGTCCCCCGAGTGCTGAGTATCTCGCCACGAGGCTCGTAGACAACCCGTTGGGTTTAACGAATATGGTTCCAAGGTGTGTAATTCATGGCCGGACTAGGGATCGGTGCCGCGTCTACGAATTTGTACGAATACGGCCATGATTGGCGTTTCGAGTACAAACCAACTATGTCGAAACGGTGCTCGAAGCCGTTTAGAACCGTGATTCGACCTATACGGTTACCTTCAGAGGTGAGTGGTATGTCTAGCCTTACAGATGATTATTTTCTTACCCTTTTGACGCCTCAGTCGCTCGTCTCTTGGAGTGCAGATAAAACAAGCGCCACGCCTCATGGCCTATGCACACTGAAGCATAATGCGCGACAACCCACTGACACGCGGCTTATATTGCGACCTCTTTGTTCCCTTCGAACGTTCTTGGATATGTATGTTTAGAAGGTCGCGTATAAGCTGTGGATGAAGTGGTTGTGTGCCGTTGTGGACTGTGCGTGCCATCAGTGTGACCGTATCGTACACCGAGTCTGTCCCATCGCCGATCCCGCGTCTATGCCTGTTACATTTCCCAACAGATGTTAACATTTTCACAGAGATCAATTATACGGACCCTCGAACGAGGAAGGGTTAGCTGCCGCTACGCCATGGATCTGGAATCCTCGCGATCTCAACCCCGACGCAGGTCCCAGTAGCACTGACAATCAAGCAGCTGAACCCGCATCCAGCCGCCGTCCAGCACAAGCATCGACATTGCAGATGGCCGCGCCCCCATCGGCCAACCAGCATTCAACGCCAACTCGTCGTACATCCCAAGCTCCTTCGCCGTCTGCTGCTGTTCCCCCGCACAGTGCACCCGCAGCGGCGCCAATCACAACAATGCCGCTGTCGCCCCCGCGAATGCCTTCCCCGCCCCCTGGTGCGCAAATACTTACGTCTCCCCACGGTTACGGAAGCCAACCACCCCGGCCCCCCCAGCAACGAGAGAGAACAGAGCCGGCCCCTCCCACTCAGCACCGCAACACTTTGCCCACCCGACATTCGTCCGAGCCCCCCGCCGATGTCCGACCTTCGTCCTCCACTGATACCCTTCCCCCTCTGGATCGACCTTTAGATCGACCGCGCCAATACCAGCGTAGCAGCGCCTATCAGCCTGAAACCTTCACCGCATCTCGCGACCTCCAGCCGACCTTCTCGTCGAACATCGTGCGCACCCCGCAGCATTACAAGAGCCGTAGCTCGAGCGTGGGGCCGTCGCCGCCACCGCAGCCGCTTTACGGGCCGCCTACGTCGCGCAACTCGTTCGATGCAGCGCAGCTCACGAGCCGCATGGAGCAGCTCTCCACGCAGCCGATGACGAACGCCCTCTCGCGGCATTCGTCTCTGCCGCAACCTCTTACCGCCCAGTCCACCGGAGGGTCCATAACGAGCACCGGGAGTTTTGTCGAGGAGCCTGCGAGCATACTAAGCCCGCTCCTTCTACCGGTAAACGAGCAGCGGCATCACAAGCATAGCAGTCGTGCATTGAGAGCTCACTCCTCAGTCCCCACCGTCCCCGCGTCCTCGTCGCTCAGCGCGATTCCCGAGGGTTCGAGTGGCGATCCCAACCGCCGCTCTCCGCATCAATCCCCACCCCAAGCTCAGGAGTCTCAACGCCGCTCTCGACACACGTCCCCCGCAACCCCTGGCCCGCAATTGACCGTGACTCCCCCGCGCTCCAATCCGCTCCCCGACCCCCCGCAAGAGTGGACGCGGCATCCGAGCATGGGGCTCCCGGTGCAGCGTACGCCGCCGGCCTCATATCGTGCCGCTGTACGAAAGGGATTCTGGAATCGGCGCGGCGACCATCTGACGGTAGATGGCTTTGTTGTGTACGCCCCTGTTGTGAGCTCGTATCCCGACGAGCTGAAGGACTATCCTGCCGAGACGGCGGGCTATCGCGATCACATGGGGATGGAGGTGCCGTATATCGATAGGCCGGAGTTGCCTGCGTCGTTGCCGAGGTTTGGCCAGCCGCCGAGAGAGCCGTACGAGAAGGTGTGTTGATTTCATTGGTTTCCTTTCCTTTGTTTTTTTCTCATGTGCACTCGTTAGTTTATCGTGTATGAATACTTGCAATGACTTTGGGTGGTAATTTGGTTCTCTAGGCTACTAAAGTTTGTATTTCTGCCCCATGTTGTGTATATGTTATGGCAATGACCAGTTGTATAACCACTATCTGCGTACTTTGTGACTGTACGCACGCTGTCTGGTCAGGGCAGGAATGTACAACAAGCATACTGCTCTTGAGATTACCCCAGAAATCCCAGCCACAACATCCTCTACACCAGAAAGCATTTTTTGCACAACACCTCGCCCCAGAAATCAAATGAATTCCCCGGCAGGTCAGATGCGTACATCACAAAAACTTCTATGGCATACATTCAAACGGAAAATCGGAACATCGATCAGGTTCGACGCGGACGATACAGGCTGAGTTTACTTGCTACGCGGTCGTACAATTGCCCTTCACCAACACCACCACCGCCATCCATTTCGCCTTGCGGGCTTCTTCCTAATGGGCTACCGGACATGACGTCTCCTGGATGAGTAAGATCCCGCATATGAAGCTGCTGGGGCGCTGGGAGCAAGCATCGCGGCGGCGAGGCCGGCGACAACGACGATGACGAGAGGGGCGGCGGCGAGGGCAGGATGTAGTTTGACAGGATAGCGTGTGTTGCGGGGTCGCTTCGCGAAGACATGAAGCTGCTTGTTGTGGAAATTGGAGGCAGTGATGGCCGCTCGTCGCGTCGCAGACGGTCCGTAGGCGTAGGAACAGCGTGGTTTTGGTGCGGGGGCTGGGGCTGAGCAGCTAGCGGTGGAATATCTCGGTGACCATGATGCACGGCGTGGCTGTAGGAGGGTGATGGCAAGCCAGTGGACCATTGCGCATAAGATGGAGACGGAAATTCATTCATGGATGTAGGGCGGGCTTTGCTAGTCTTCGCACTCGGAGACGCGGCGCTGAATGGATAATGACGGGAGAGGGCACACAGAGCGAGGTTGACTTGACTTCTACCGCTTGCATTCGATTTGTAACTGTTGGTACGCGAGGGAGTCTTCTCGGACCGCTGGGGGTCTGCAGTCCTCTTTCGTCGGCGTTTGAGAAGCAATACAGCCGCGAGTAGAAGTATAGCTAGTGCTGCGGTACAAGGCGCAATGTAGGCGGCGAGCGGGGGTGAAGCTTTTGCGGAAATAATGCCCGAGTCGGCTGGAGTTGCTGTAGAGACTTGACTGGACGTAGTTGGCGATGATATAGAGGTAGAAGTGGCGAATTTCGGAAACAGAGAAGATGGTTCTGGAACGACAGGGGGATTGACAGGCCGGAGAGGTGCTTGAGCTTGAGGATTGCTCCCACCGATCGAGTCAGAGTCATTGGAAGAGTTGCTCGCTCTCTGGGCTGTATATGCGTATTCAGATTGGAGCGGCGAACAGAGTTAAGAAGCTAACGTACGACATAGAGTGAACACAGGCGAGCGCGATTCAGCCCCAGAATCGTCTTTCATCTGTAGGAAGAATGAACCGTCAGAGAGTGAATCGGGAATCGTCCTACGGCGCCTCATGAGTAGAACGATCGTGAAGTGGGGGGTTGTACTAACACTGTTGCCTGATAGACTCCAGCACTTTCTGTTACTTCGGGCCGTACAGTCGAACTGCATTCGCCCACTGACGCCATACAGACCTGAAAAGACGGGCACTCGATCCTCCGGGGCGAAGTCCACTCGGCGAGCACTCTAGAACCAGGGCCGTATATATCTTGCTCCAGAGGACTGATCCATCCCACTTGTATGCTGGCAATTTTGTCGACTCTGTCGACGAGGCGCGGATTGGGTAGACGCATAGTGTTGTTAGAAATGATATAAATGACCGTCGAGGTGCAGTATTGAAGGGAAGGCAAAGATACGCCAGCGTATTGTTGTGGTTTGAAGCAAGTTCAAGGAGGAGGAGGAGGAGGATATATTAACCGTATGGTCCCACAGAGGAACGGGCGGTCTGCTGTACTAATACATGTGCCTCCCATGTAAACTACAGCCTAATTCAGGATAATCTACGTTTCGACAGAAATACAAGCACGGTATTCTTCTCATGTAGGACACCCCGAACTGGAAGCATAAAACAGAAACTGCCGTTACCGGCCATAGCCCAGCGGAATGTAACGCATGTAACAGTCGAACTCCCGCAAAACCTCATAGACGTATTTCGCGACAACCGGGATCCCTTTCCGGGATGCTACACATCGTCGCAGGAATGCCAGAGGATCCAGTACCACCTTTTGGGACCCGAGCACAGGGTCCACGCTGAACAGATCATCCAAAAACACATCCCGCATCTCGACCAACGCAGCATGCCCTTCGCATTCAAGCAGGGCATGGACTTCATCTTCCACCTCCACCTGACAGAACCGACATAAGCGTTCCTCCCGGGGGATAGAGAGCCGATATCGTTCTGGGTAGCGTAAGCGCTCGATGCTGAGGTTGTGATCGCTGAATAGTAGGCGGGTAAGCGCAGTCCGGTGTTTGTGTTACATTCAGCGTGTCACTTGTAACAAACTTAGTCCTGGACTCAGCTTAGGCGGGCCATTGTCTTGGAACTTCGAAACACGCTCAAAAAACGCGTCGTCCGCGTCAAGTGCCATTCGAGAGCTGAGGCGACCCGGTATAAACCTGCATAGTACTATCAACTTCAAGTATGGTAAGTCGGCGAGGCGAGGCGATTTATTCATTTGCACTCGGCGGAAAGCACCACCCCGCTCGACTGGTGGCTTGGTGCGTTGGAGCATTTAACGATGCACAACATATTGCGGCTATCATGATGATCTTTCAGGTTACCACGTCGAACCGTCTCCGTCGTCAAAACCAGCGCACAACTTGAGACAAGCCTGAGATGTTTTTGCGGTCATTTATAGACTCATTCGCGTCTTCGCAACCTACTACATGCATCGTCGCGCTGTCCCCTCTCTGGGATTCACCAATCGAGACGAGAGCGTCGATACTCTGGGAGAACAAGACCCAGGAACCCCCATCAGATCTCGAGACAATTTTCTTCCCAGTCACTCGCGGCCTGCCAGTCGTAAGTTTTGTAGCGCAGGAGCATCGTTCTACAAGCCGGTTAATGATGCCGGCCTAGGTACAGGGCAGGCACGCCCGTTCCAATACTTCGACCCATTATCTCTTTTGTCTCTGGCTCTGCATTCCCTTCTCATCTTGGTCCATGTCATCCTCCTTGGGATCTGGTCGAAGAGACTGGAGCACAGAGTCACTTTTTCCCTAAAAAACCAAAAGACTGCGTCATTTTTGATCACCGCCATCTCAACCACAATCGGAACAGTTTGTCGTTTCTTCTTCTATGAACTTAACCGTAGGTGACTCGAACCAGTTATATTCAGCGACTTTGGTTTTCATCACACAGACGCTATCTATGCGACGCAGCTTACAACGGCCTCAAACATTGACAGAGACACACGATAATGCTGTTGCTTGGATTGGGATCGGGTCCGCGATTATGCAACTTTGGAGTCAGAAAGCAGTTCCGGCTTCGGTTTTCGGCGTCTTTTCGACATTCTTGTATCTTTTGGGTGTCTTGATCCTTCATGTCACGACCCCCGCACTCTTCGCATTGGAAGCTTTCAACGCAACTCAACCAGTTCTTGTTGACTCCCAAGGACTCCCCAGCTATAATTGGTCCAACGAGACTAATGGTTTTTTTGGCGATTAGTACGCTGAGTCCTTGCATTTGGAAACTGCAATCTGAACTCAATCTCAATTACAGCGAAACCCTGATATATTTTATACCGCAGCCACTATCAGTCTTGCCTTTTGTATTCCAGGGCTACATACCGACCCTTGGACTCCACAACGGCTCAATGTACGAAGTGCTAGCACCGAACGAGGGATTCGGAAACATTGCGGTGAAAGGCACCAAGTTCGACATCACCTGCGGTTATATTCCAGACCTGACCTTCAGGCCGGTCGATAACACCTCAGCTTGGAATGTTACGGGGCCCCCTTTTCAGCCGTATTACGAGATTATCGAGCCCACGCGTAAGCTTTGCCATACAAACATCTTGTTCAATACTGAAGTCAGCAGAGCCCGGAATAATTGTGCCTATTAATAGGACTTTTTTAGACACAATCCTTTTCTACACCACGATTCCGATCCTCGACTCAAATTCGGAAACCGGCCCAACATATGCCCTGTCGCCCCCACTGGGTAACGCCACTTCGGCTATTCAAGTCATGGGCTGCTCTCTAGCACTGATCAATCAAACTGCCGTCGTGGATGCTCAAGCTCGTACACTATTGTCGCTGAAACCCGAACTGAATAGGACCGAATCTAACTGGGCTCCGTATTCCGGCCCATTAGACATGCAGGGATCTGCACAATCCAATTTCACCTCGTCTGGAAATCCATTCTTAGACCTTGTAAGTTTACGAGGATGACGAGTATGAATCTCAGTTAACCGCGATTGTGCAGTGGGGTCTATGGTACACTTTTATTCCCCCCAGCGACGTTGGCCTTCTGTCACTGCAGGATGATCATAGACTTTCTCTCGCTGATTTGTATGTTTCCTTGTTTCGGCTGTTTGGTTCGAAACTACTCACACACGAGCAAGCCAACTCAACCAGATGTTGAACCTGTTCTCTCCTACCGACAGACCAAAAAATGTGTCTCTGCACATTTTCGAAAACTCTCTGTCGGCCGTCATTGCTTCCATGTTTTGGGCCTGTAAACTCGTTTTTTCTTTCTGTCCCATGCACCTGTGACGGACTTGATTTCGCAGTAGGAAATATTCCAGCCTTCCACGGGTTTATGCTGGGCTCCTCAGGAAACGGTACCACCACGATTATCGACCAAGTGCCTGTAGAGGGCATTCCCAGTAATCTTCAATATATTTTTCAGCGACCTTATTTGATACCTGGAAAAATACCGGTCACTACATATACTTTGAAGGCGCGTCTCAACGTGAGCAATTCTGCACATTACTCCTTCAGCTAACTCATACTTGTCACACGGTGCAGTTGAGCATCATTGCGGTGTGTACCTCTCCGTCGCAAAATTGTTTGTTGAAGTCAATCATTTCAGGTGATCTCTGGCTTCATTGCTTCCATTCTCCTTCTACTCTTGTCCCTGCCTTCTTCGCTTTTCAATCGGCGCAATGGAACTGGCGCCTCTCTCGATGGCATGGGCTTCCTCCATTCAATATGGTTATACCGTAATCACCGGGAGCTCGAGACGCTGCTGGTTCAAGTAGACAATCCAACACAAGACAATCTGCGCGCTGCGGGCATGGTAAAGACGGCATTAACGAATAATACCGGCGATACCCAGGAGACTTTGTTGTTGCATAGTATACCGTCGCACAAATAGAAGAGGAAGGAACTGAGAAAACAGTGTGTATTGTACGATAGATGAATACTAGAACACCGAAGATACCCATTCGAGCTCCAGGGTGGATCGGAAAAAAACTTGTTCCGCGCAAGCCAACGAAACAATACTTAGTACTTAGGGATTGCCGTTCACCGCAGCACCGTAAGAGGGCGGGGGCGCAGCAGGAACAACATTGTAGGCTTGTTCGAAGTTTCCATAGCCCGTATCTGCGAGATTGTCAATGATTGAATGAACAAAACGAGACAGTTGGGAGACCTACATCTGAAACCGCCTTCACCAAATCGTTCCTCGGCCTTTATTTTACGGTAAATGAGCCAGAACGCGTGCTATTCACAACGCGTCAGTTTAGTAATCATCACCGAAAACGGAAACCTACGATGTGACCAGGAAGATATCCGATGCTTTTTTTCTGTAAGTTGGTCGCCCGAAGCGGCTCGGGAGGTTCACTTACATGGAGAGACAGATACTTATGAATAAGTCAGCTCCGCAACCTGAGATGAGGAAAGTGGCAATGGGGGGACATAAGATCGCGACCTGTGGGTGTCTTGAAGCTAAGAGTTCGAATAATTCCAGTCAAGACGGATCGACGTACGAGGATTAGCAAAATGTCGCTGCTCTTCATCGTGGTTGAGTTCTGGGCGTTGCGTCACCAGTCACACACCACGTGGGGACGTGACCGTTGATTTTTTGAATCGCAACCATCTACTTTTGCCTTGCTCGTCGTATCAGAGAGAGGGAGAGTTCGGGGACAAGCAAGGATTGATTTCAATGGTCGCTAGAGATTTTTCGCTCGCAAGCTGTCGCAAGTCCTCCTCGCTATATGAAAGCTTTTTTTCGAATTGAATTCCGCTTTAAATTGAATTCCGCAAGGGAACTCATGGGTTTGGCGCTGACAACATCTCCGACCACGGTGAGGTTGCGGTGCCTGACAGAGGGAGGCCAGGCCGAGTTTGTTGACTGACTTCGAGACCAATCGGGTGCCCACTGGCATGGTTCGCAGGAGTCCAATCACGAGGAACAGTTTTACGCTCAGTCATCCAATTTCCACAGCGCCAACTCGAAGACCGGACTTCCTTCGGCCATCTCCCGTCAGCGCCGTACAACGCCGTACAACCACTACAAGCAAACCCTCTTTAACCCAAACGTTGTCCCAGATTCTTTAACCCACCCAGATGGTAACATCGACTCAACCCACCACTGTCATGGCCAAAGTGCGCGAGATAATCACAGATGACCCACATAGCTGGGATGAAGCTTGGTATGAATTCTCCAACATTTTGGGCGCCGACTTCACCTCAAGCAAATGCATTGAAGGAAACAAAATCTAACGCCGTGGGATTTTGGTCGCATCCAACCGCCACTGAAAGAGGTTACACAGTCGGGTGAACTCGCCCTTCCTACCCATGGACGTGCCTTTATCCCAGGATGCGGATCGGTGTGTCTCACATTTTTTCTCTTTGAAATTTGCTTAACTTGTTATAGGGACACGACGCGATATACATCGCATCTGAACTGGGGTTGGACTGTTTGGCCATCGATGTATCTACAATTGCTGTCCAGAATGCTTCCAAGTATTGTCACTTCGTAATTCCTTTTCATGTGCTGTCTTGACCTATCTCTATCACAGGAATCTCTCGGACAGTGTCAAAGCTCGTTTTGAAATTCAGGACTTTTTCTCGTTCTCAGTGCCAGACGACCAGAAATTTGATCTCATATATGACTATACGTTAGTGTTTATTCCAAAATCCCGTTTCTCTCCAAACTCAGAGCGAACTATTCTTAGTTTCTTCGTGGCGATCCCTCCGCCTCGGCGCGCAGAATGGGGCAAACAGATGAATAATTTGATCAAGCCTGGAGGCTATCTAATCACTTTGGTCTTTCCCCTTGACCCCGAATCAGACGTAGGCCCGCCATGGTTTGTTCGTCCAGAACACTATCTGGCTCCGCTTGGTGACGGATGGGAAAAGATTGTGGATAGGGTACCGAAATGTTCAAGTGAGACACATGTAGGCAGAGAGCGCCTCGTTGTCTGGAAGAAACTCTGATTTTTTTTCTATATGCCTGTTTCCATGTTGATTGATGAGTGCGCCGGGAGTCGGAAAACAGCTTTATTTGAGATACAACGTTACAGGGCATTCAGATTCAAGTAAACAATAACAATGAGGAACTTCGTCTGTGCTTCTCAGCCAATTTGGTAGCGAACTTCGAAGGCCCAAGCATATTCAACAGCTGTTACATCGCTTTCTGAAACCTCGATAGAGAGCGTCCCGCTCTCTTGATCAATGTTCCAGGCAAGTGGCGTAGTCGGGCCATCCGGACGAAGCAACACAATGTCGTCTCCGTCCATAACAGGGAGTCGTTTGCTGATAGTCACCTTCCCGTCGACTGGTTGTGAGAATGCAACGATGCAAAAGGTTGTTGGTGTGGTAGTGAACCGTGCAGGTTCCGTGTTCGCTTGCGGGTTGGGATCTTGAGAGCCGAGGAACCAATATTCCTGCGACACAGTCAATTGTGAAACTTGAGCAATCGTTTCAACATAAACGTCTTACAGTATCATAGACGCAGTCGCCAGCATATTTCAACCAGGACCCTGCGTCAAGGAGGTTATTCATCATCGGTGCAATAATCTCCCCTTCAGCCGTCGGCCCGATATCAAGGAGGCTTCAAATGAGTGTCATTTTGAGCCGTCGAGTAGCGCCAAATATTCAACTCACAAGTTACCATTCTTTGACACAATGTCCACGAGAGTCTGAACAATCGTACTCCCATTTTTATACTGGCTGGCATTCGTTGCTGTGTTCAAACCATAACTGAATGGGTCCATCCCTTCCGACGATTCCCACTTGGCGGTTTGTATGCTGCCAAACGTGGCATACTCAGGCGTGTCGAAGTCCGGAAGGAAGCCGCATCCTGAGGATCTCGTTGAGCAACATTCGCGAAGGAAGAGAATCCAGTTTTTTTACTCACGATCGTTTATCGTGACCTGTCGACCCTGGTCCATCGCATGGTTGTAAAATGTCGCAGCGAAATCCAGCGTTTTGTTTGGTCCCCCAACATCGCACCACTAAAATACGATAATTGCGAGAAGTTGAGAGTTTATGAAGATGATACTAACCATAATCTCTATGTCATACTTTACCGCAAGGTCGACCATCTGCGGTAGCTGTAGATCCTCGAGGTAATCGTCGATGTCGATGCGGCCAGTGTACGGCTCTAATTCGGGAGAAACATTGTATGCATTGTGAGCAAGACCGCCAGGCCACGAGCTAAAACCGTATTTTGCGAAATCGGGATTGAACCTGAGTGAGGATGTCGTGGTATGAAAGGGGGAATTGCCGCTGAACTATCTACTTACCACTCAGGCAAAGAGTAGTATGTTCCTCGGTGCAAGTCAGGTTTTTCTGTCTTTGCAGTTTGGAGCAATTCGGCCACAAGGTCTCGTTTCGGGCCCAGTTGAACGCTGTTTCGGTTTGTGGTATTACCTGAGCTCTGATTAGAACACGCTGATCATGCAAACAGGTTCGAAGAAGACCTCACCTGTATCAAAAAGTGCAAACCCGTCATGGTGTTTCTGTTTGCAGTGTTGAGTCATGATCGGGATCCGGCCAGTTGAAAAATGATCAAAAATATTTTGACCTACCGAGACAAGTACGAAGTATTTTGCACCAGCCTGATCGAATAGATCAACCCATGCACTGGCATTGAATTTAGACGCCGTGAAATCTGGAATAAAATCGTCGTAGATGACATCCTGTTCACTTGTTCAATTCCAGAAACATATAAACAGAAAGCGGAATACCTTGCCATAAGTGTTCAAATGATGAACCCAGGTCGGATTACTGGAATCAGGTGGTTGTCGAATTTGCCAGCTAAAAGTCAGTGAACAATTTAATCAATCATGAAGTGAATATGAGAACTCATCACGCACTCGTACCACTCGGCGTACTGGTTCGGGGGCGACTGTATCGGAGTACATCAATTCATGGTCGATGATATTGTAGTAAGAAAATCAGCCTAACCCATGCTGGAGTGCTGTAAACCCCCCAATGAATGCTATGAGAAGTTGAGATTGAACAGCGAGTCAGCGTGGAGTTTATTGAACGTACAAGATACCGTATTTTGCTGCATTCCACTATAATGAATTAACGACGCTTCATGAAGCGAAGGAGAATCCTCACCCACGACGGCGTCTCGTGCATGGTCAGTGAGTCCGCATTCGGAGTATAATTCTCAACAAGCGGGCTGGTCGGGAACTCTTCGGATGTGGCAACCACATTGCCAGAAGCGTCACGAATTTGAACCACCGCGCTGCCGTTTGCCGTGCTTCCGGTCACCATAACATCTATTCGCGCCTGGTCTGCGGGAACCAGCCGGTTGACAACCCCAGGAGAGATTGTCTGTATGCCGGTCCCCACCAATTCAACGGTGTGACGCGATGCGATGGAGGTGTTTGGTGACAATGTGAGCCCAGGAAGCATGTTCGCGAGTGTAACTTCCACCGCCTGTGCACGGACGCCATTTATATCTTCCCATCGCGTTGTAAATCGTGCACGCCGGACGGTTAGTGACGGTCCGCCACTCGTGTCGTTTATCGAAGGGGTGAGAGATAAACCGAAGACATGCATCCGATTACTCGTGGCTTGAGGTGGGAAAGTGATGCTGGCTAACGGAGATTCCGATGGCACAGAGGTCGACCATTGGAATATATTGGTCCCATTGAGATTTTTTCCCGTCGTCTCGAAATGGAATGGGCTAGGTTGAGCAAATTAGTGGAATTCAACATAGAAACGGAAATTGAACTTACGTCATGATTGCGGCTCGATTGACGTTGGCCCACACCCACCAATTCTTTGCGTACACTGGAGAACGCCCTGAGCACCAAACTCATGCAGTCGAGGATACACTCTTACAGTTGACTTCATAGGAGGAGTTGTCCGCAAAATTGAGGGTGAAGACAGACAGAACCGGTGCTTTCGTGCGTTAGTTGCACTACTTGCCTCGGTCGGAAAAAAATGCTCACAGCCCGTTCCGTCTCCAGCGTATAGGAAGTGGAGCTCATGAGCAAAGGTAGGATCCTGTAGCTGAAGAACTTGGCCGTCCGCTAAAACATTGTCATTGCCGTTGCCCCATGCAGATGGGAGATCGAACTAGGAACTGAGTCAGATACTGCATGTGTCTGTATTTCGCTGCCAGAAACCCACGGTGAGTCCGTCATACTTCCACGGGCCCGTTGGGAGAGACTGGCCATCATAGGCCCCGCCGGCTCCGTCAAAGTCTGCGGTAGAACCGGTGCCTTCAGAAGTAGCCGCTTGATTGTTGAAAAGATCATTCAAGGGAAGAGTTTGCGACGGATAGATTGGAAGCGTGACGGAAAATCCGGCCAAAAATTGAGCACTCAGCAAGAGTAGGAACGCAGTCTTGGTAGCCATTGCGGGGGCTACAAGTGGGGAGGGGTAGGAGGCATCGTCGCCCTTCTTCAAGCTCAAGAATGAAGCAGCTGACTTGCCAGTGGTTCGCCGCGAAGGCGGCGAAGCTCGTGGTGGGAATTATTTGCGTCATTTTCAATGCAAAGGCCCCAGCTATTTATGTTGAAATAGACCACATGAAAGGGCTGCATCGTTCAAGTGCTCAATTTCGTCCCGCACGGCGCAAACAGGTGAGCTCGATGGAAGAGGGAAAAGACAACCGTGACGCCTTGTGACACAAGCTTCGGGCAGCAATTTCTCACGCCTCATCCTACTCAAACGGAACGTAACACTGAACAGAACCCAGCGGCGGCCCATGGACCCTCGAACCGATCCTCTATTCACGGCCTTGGTTCATCTAAAATGGTAGGTCCGGAGCTTTGAATTCGAGGGGCCCAATAGCCACGTAGAGTATTGCGCAGCGGCGCTCGGACTCTCTATATGAACAGGGTTTCAGCCGGCCCCGAATTTCAGTGCTAGAGATCCGCCGAGGCGAGAAATGCTCGCGAAGCTTCGGACCACCCACTACTAGTACCATTGAAGATCGGATACGCCGTGTGCCTCGTGATTCTGCGGCCGCTGTGTCTTTGTTGACCTCAACTTCAATGGTATATATAACAAGTCTTAACTGCTGTTCATTTCAGCCTGTAAGTTGAAAAGGACACAATCCCGACCCCGACTCTTCGACCTCACATGTCGGCCCGTTCTGAATCGAATATTAATGAGCGAGGTCAGTCATTATATGAAAAGTTTCCCCGGTAGGCCATGTACCACTGATCAATTAAAGATAGTGTTCCGCGATGAAGGATCAGCATGCCCTTGTCCATACTATTTACCTCAGGCTCATGCAATCCAACAAGACCGAGTATCCCGACTTTCATTCCGAATTAAACGGCTATGATCAGACTGATATTACTCAAAAGGACTCAAATTTTCAGCAACCACTAGTAGTAGTGGCGAATTTCCCGAGCCTTCGCTTGTTTCAGACTTTGAATCTCGGCAGGCCTCGAGACCGTTGAAATAATGCGATGTTGAATCAAGCTATCAGGCACCTCTCAACTTCTATACATGGTAAAATTGCCTCGACGTCGGACGCAACGCCAACGTCTCAGCAAAGTCGCAACTCATTCTCCCACGCGAGGTTCACTACAAATTTACGCTACGGCATCCATCTGCCCCGGCTACTCAACCGGATTGTCGCGTGATAAAGCCTGATAAAGTGATTCTGGGAAAGTGCGTCATAAACTCAACTCGAGATGTTGAACGAACAGTTATTAGCCAACTGTGTCCACTGTATGCAGCTAACTGAAGGACATCTGAGCCGGAAAGGTTGGCTTCAAATGATTAGGCTTAAGTATATTCTCTGTCGCTTGGAGCCCGGAAATATACAAATTACTCTAAAAAGCAACTGGCTCCGAATGAGCGGATGGAGACTTCCTAAACCTTTCTTCACCTGAAAAAAAATCATTTCGGATGGATTAATTGCGGCACAGTGCGGTGCACACCGGAGGCTCTCGACCGAGCTCTCCTCTCTTCCAACTCTCATGGATTCATTGACCCGAACACATCTTGAACTCTGCCGACAATCCGGGCCGAGGTTCCGTCGTGGTCGCTATAGCAGCTAGGCTTAGTAAGCTAACCCAAGGTAGCCTAGCGCCACGACATATATGGGCTAGCGAATGGGAAGTGATCATCCGCACAAGTCCGTACGACTGTCTCACCCCGCGTTTCAGGACTTCTTGAGGCCACAAGATTAGAAAATGAAACCCAAACTGAAATAAAAAGGTAGGAGAGCACCGAAGCACAAACCGCAAATCCTTTGGAAAGGTTTGGCGTCTAATGTTTTGATTCCGTTGTATGGGCTGGCAAGCGGTCCCTGTGGCGTCGTCTGGCGTTGCGATACCGCGTTTTCATCAGGCCAATTACTGAATTGATCGCCTTAAATATCTCCATTACCCGAAAACTCATGCTCCCAATTCCCGCCGCCCTTCCCACTAACCCATGCTCCCCCCGCGCCGCAATGTCTGGCCCCCTCCCCCTCCAGCCGCAGAATCTGAGGAACAGCGACAAGCCCGGGTCGATGCCGAACGCGAGGCGAAACGCGTCCGTCTAATTTGATTTTTTGTTCTGTTTTCACAAGTTCCGACTCGTGTGTATCTCTTTAGGTGAGCAATGCTATCGACGAGGCTCTCGCTCTGGAGCGGGAACAACGAAAGCGCCCCCATAATGCTAAGATTCTGCTGCTCGGTGAGTGTGGCATTCTGTAGATCCGGTCAGCGCAGCAGCTAATTTTTTGCTCAGGCCAAGCTGAGTCGGGCAAATCCACCATCCTCAAGAATTTCCAGCTTCACTTCGCCCCAAAAGCATTCCAGGCCGAGGTCTGCTTCCCACATAGAATTGAGCCATATTATCTAACTTCGTATAACCTCCAACAGTCAGAGGCCTGGCGACCCGTAATACACCTCAATCTCATACGCTCCGTCAACTTCGTCCTCAGTCTACTCGAAATTCGACATCCGAGTACATACCACGGCGACGCGCCCACCTCACCAGATGGCGCATTAAGCGGTCCCTTGCGGCGGTTGTCCATTAGTTTGGCCCCGTTACGGCAGGTGGAGGAAACCCTCTCTAACCGCATCGCGGGTTCGCGGCCCCCGGAGGAACAGCGATCGGAGGCAGAGCGGTACCATCCTGCTAAAGCGTCCGAAATTTCTCTTCGATCTGGGTCTGGATGGACCGCTTTCTTGCGTTTCCGGCGTGGGTCGACTTCGGCGACGGACCGAAATGAAAAGGCGGAAGAGTTACAGACAAGGCGAATATTGAATGCTTGTGCGCACGATATTATGACGCTGTGGGCCGCGCCCGAGGTGCAGCAGGGTTTGAAGGATCGGGATATTGTCCTCCAGGAACAATCTGGATTGTGAGTCCAACTTACTTGAGTGTCATCCGTCGTGTGCTCGATATTAAACACCGCTGCCACAAGCTTTTTGGATGAGGTGCAACGGATATGCCAAGAAGACTATGTTCCGACGCCAGGCACGCTTATTCCTGCGTCTCTACCATCATCGACACCCAACTGACAGCCTCGACAGATGATATTCTGCGAGCAAGGGTACATACCGTTGGACCGGAGGAGCATTTTATTCACATGGAAGGTGGGGGTGCGTTTCTCATCTGCATCAGCGCTCGCGCTAACAACTGCCTGTCTCACATCGAATTTCTCTGACAGGCACTGAAAACCTCAAATCTTGGACTGTGTACGATATGGGAGGGTCAACGAGCCAGCGAGGTATGTCGTAATTTTCTTTCCATTCCCTTCGCCCCTTCTCATTCTGCCGTCTATCTGTCTGTTCCTCATCTCACTCGTCTTCTAGCCGCCTGGGCCCAATTTTTCGATGATGGTGCAGTTCATTTGTTTTCGCGATTCCCGACGGGCAAGCTGAACTCAACCTCCGTCCATGTTAGTGCATGTTATAATATTTCTGGCCCCCATATCAGGCAAGTCACTTTCGTCCCACACCCCGGTCTTCTGTCCGCATAGCTTATCTCACTTGACGACAGCCTTCAATGAAACGCTAGCCGAAAACAACACTATCAATCGATTAGCAGACTCACTGAAGTTGTGGCGGACGATATGTAGCAATAAGCTGCTAACGAATGTCGAGTTTATACTTGTTCGTCAATCATCCTTCACTCCGTTTTTCTGTCACTGACCTCACCTCACTCGAATTAGTTCCTCAACAAAGTCGACATTCTCACCCGCAAAATTCAAGCCGGCGTACGATTCGCAGAGCATGTCACCTCATATCGGAATAAGCCTAATGAACCTAAGGAGGTGATCAAATGTGCGTGTTGCTGCTTCGGCTCTACGTTATACCGACTGACCTTGGTTCTCTAGATCTATCGGACGCTTTTGCCACAATAAATCAAACCTACTCACCGCGAAAACGGAGGATGCATCGACACGTCACTTGTGCAATTGTTCGTAGTCCTCGTCGCTCGACGCCACCATCTGTCCCGCCGCCTGATTGATCTCATTTTTCCTTCTCTCATTTTATAGGACACGAAGGCGACGGCCACAGTCATCAATGACAGTACGCGGCTCTTCCTTCTTCCTCTCTTTAGCCAAACTAAATCAATTGTGACCAGTCCACGAAGTTATTCTGATGCACGCACTCACTGCAACCAACATCCTGTAGTTATCTAAGTTGTTACACATCCGACTGTCCAGCGCACTTTCATCTTCCATTTCGATGTTACTGTACCACAACCATTGATTCTATCCATTCCTTCCTCCCACTCATTCACCGCTAATGTTATTCATTAACTAACTATCGAGCTGCGCACTTCCACATACCTACCTAACCATTGTATTCACATCCGTCTGTCTCTCTTTCCGCTTTTACTACCACGCATCCTAACACTGTAACCACATACGCAGCCTGTTCTATCTCGATCCCAAGTAGGTACTATTACAACAACTACAGAATATTGATACAGTAGGAATGAGCATCAGTCCTTACGACTGATTCATTGAATTCGAAGCCCTGCTCTGAGCACATGGAATCATCGCATTGAAGATGGAGAGTGACTTCGAGAGGGAAAGAAACAGCGGCCGCGGGAGAAGCATTCATTTCCACACATCCTCCTGAATGTCACCGCTACCGCCGTCCAACGCGTGCAGATTAAACTCGTCGACCACGAGTTGAACGATGTCTCGCCATTCGGTCATGGCGCCGACCCCTAAAAGTCGCAACAACGAGGACGAGGGAGTGTCAATGGAAGCGACGACATAAAAAACGCGACAAACCGATGTCCCCGCACGCGAGCGCCTTTCCTATTGGCCCGACAACGTGGTATTTGACGACATCGCGCACGATGCGGAGGTGCTCTGCGGTGAGGGGGTGCTCGTACATCAGTGTGTTCATTGCGGGGAAGATATAAGTTGGGGTGGTCGGTGCTAGAGCGCGCATAAGGGACGTCTGTTGGGTATAATAAAAATTTGGACGGAGATTGAGCGGGAGGGGAGTGAGCGATGCGGATGGATGCCTACTGCCAGATTATCGCATGTTCCATGAGCTATTTTCGACAGTGTGTTGGCTGAACAGGGCGCAACCAGGACGATATCCGCCCATCGACGGAGTTCGATGTGGAGGATTGGGTCCCCGATTTTGTAGGCAGCCTAAGTCAACGACGTAGAAAGGCCAGCGTCCAGGACAGGGGCGTACATAAACGCACGGGCCATTCGTCCGCGTCTGTCCAGACGCGTACACCTGTTCGTCTTATAGCGTCGGCATCATAGAACACAAGAGATGGCTTGGTAGCGATGACTTCGACCTTGACGTTGGCGTACTACTGAGCAGAATGAAAACTTGAAGTGTGAGGGGGCGTGCAAGTGAGATAACCGACGCGCAGAAGCTTTTCGACGATTAGTGGGGCTTTGACGGAGGCGACGCTTCCGGTAGCTATCAGCAGGACATGTGTAAAGCCGGGGGTACGCTCAGTTTCTGCGACGAAAGGTATTGGCGTCGACATGGTGGTTCGGGACAAGATTTGTCAGGGACCGAGACGCAAGTGCTAGTCACAGACTCGTATTACTTCTACGATCCAAAGTTGCTTTAGCCTTGAGCACTTTCGTAGACGGATGCACACCAAGGCCTGTATGCACTCAACGCGGAATTTGCGCTTCGAGAACGGTCCACAATTGCTTACAGCCGCGTCACAGGAAAAGGACACAACTTTCGCTGAGTCAAGCCTTAGGCTTGATTTCAAGATTTTGCGTGCATCGTAGAGTACGCACTGTACGCAAGAGTACGCAGTCACTGCAATGACATTACAACGTGGGTAGTTTTACATGAGAAGTCCAAAGCACAAAATTCCGTTAAGAGGAAACACTCGGCAGAGATTAAATTCCTCCATGTGTCGTCGCGCCGTAGTAGGGTTGTTGCTGGCCTTGAGCGATAGGCTCATACGTGCCATTTCCGACGTCTGAATTGCCAATACGATGAGCGCTTGCCTCGACGCAAGAATTGTAAACGTACAGCGGAAGCCTCCATTGCCATAGCGTTCCTCCGCCTTCATCTTCTTGTAGATCAACCAGAACGCGTGAATGTGTCCTGGAATGTACCCGAGGCTTTGAAAGGGTCAGATATGGTTAAATTGTCCAAAAAAGAAGCACATACATGGTGAGGAGGATGTTGATAAGTAGGTCGCAACTGCAGCCAGTGATGAAAGCCGCTGCAGCGGGAGGAAAAAGTATAGCAACGAAAATGAGGAGAACGTCGGATCCTTTGACCATTGTGTTATTGTTTCGTTCGGTCAGGTATGGGTGGTGGTGGTGCTGAAGCAAGTTGTGATTCGACTGAATTGCGGCGCAGCTTTTTAAAGCACCTGGCTCGCTGGTGACGTAGTTGACAGAGTGCAGTTACGCGACTGTGACGCATCACGCTTTTTAATGTCACACATAGTGACCATCAGTAGATCACACTGAGCGTGACATAATTTTTTGACTCCTTTTGACTCTGTATGCGACCTTTTATTCGCTATCTTCCACCGCCACTAACTCGTGTTAGACCCTCGAGATCTATTCGATTCAACGCGTTCTCTCTTCGCACAATGGCTTCAGAGTCGGCTACCGGCACACACAAGGACCCCGTTACGGGGGAGATGATCTCCAAGACGTTAGTCTGCTTCAATTTCCCTCATTTTGAGCCTTAATCTGGACCAGAGAGCTCAAGCGGCGTGAAAAGGCTCGAGCTAAGGAGGCAAGCAAGGCTAGCAAGGCCCCACCGCCTGAAGCTGCTGCTTCACAACAAGCAAAGCCTTCCGATGACGATCTGAGCCCAAACGTGAGTGCTCTGGTCATGTAAACGCGAAAGTCGCGTGAACAACTGTGTTTCAGCAATACTACGAGCTTCGATCGCGTCAAATCATGAATCTCAAGCAAACTCAAAATCCCAATCCGTATCCCCACAAGTTCCATGTTACACGCTCGATCACCTCCTACATCGATACCTATGGTCCTGAGGGCAAGATACCTGCCGGCACCAAGCTTGATGGTGTGAAGGAGTCTTTGGCTGGTCGTGTGCACAACATTCGCGCCAGCGGTGCCAAGCTAGTTTTCTATGATCTTCACGGTGAAGGCAAGAAGGTTCAAATTATGGCCAGCCAACAAGATGCTGCCGATCCCGACTCTTTCGCTGCTACCCACGAGCTTTTCAAGCGTGGAGATATTGTCGGTGTAACTGGCACCCCTTCGCGTACCAAGAAGGGCGAACTTAGCATCTCGCCCTCATCCATGACCCTCCTCTCCCCGAATCTACACCAACTCCCCTCATCCCACTTCGGCTTGAAGGACCAGGAAACGCGATATAGGAAGCGCTACCTCGATCTGATCCTCAGCGAAAACACTCGCCGCCTCTTCATCACACGCAGCAAGACTATCAACTACATCCGCCGTTTCCTCGATGATCTGGGTTTCATGGAGGTCGAGACGCCCATGACCTCCCTCCTCGCGGGCGGTGCAACGGCCAAGCCCTTCATAACGCACCACAACGACCTCGATCTTGACCTTTACCTCCGTATTGCGCCGGAACTTTACCTCAAGCAGCTCGTCGTCGGTGGACTCGACCGCGTATACGAGATCGGCCGAGTATTCCGTAACGAGGGAATCGATCTGACGCACAATCCCGAGTTCACGATTTGCGAGTTTTACATGGCCTATGCGGACATGGAGGATGTCATGGATATCACGGAAGCCATGATTGAGGGACTTGTCAAGTCCCTAACTGGCGGGACCACCATGACATACCATCCGGATGGGAATAAGGGACAGGAGGGTGCAAGGGAGCTTGTTCTCGATTTCAAGCGGCCTTGGAAGCGGTACGATATGATTACGACGTTGGAGGAGAAGCTTGGTGTCAAGTTCCCTCCTGGCGATACTCTGCATACTACGGAGACCAATACTTTCCTGCGGGAATTGTGCACCAAGGTGATAGACTTGTTAAGCACCACGTACGACATTAACGTTTCTGCAGCACAATGTAGACTGCAGTGAACCGCGGACGAATGCGCGTCTCCTCGATAAGGTACTTTTATCTTTTACGACTTTGGCCCGGAGGCTGATTTGTCCCAGCTTGTGGGAGAATTCATCGAACCGTTGTGCATCTCGCCTGCGTTCATCGGTACGCGTTTTCCTATCGGATTGTCCGTTCTGTCTCACTCATCTACTTGTATTGCAGTCGGTCACCCGCAAGTCATGTCACCCCTCGCCAAGTGGCACCGTTCGCGACCTGGCCTCTGCGAACGATTTGAGGGTTTCCTGTGCGGCAAGGAGATCTGCAACGCCTACACCGAGTTGAATGACCCCTTCGAGCAACGACTGCGGTTTGAGGAGCAGGTCTGTCTGCCTATCTATGCCTGTTTCGCTTAACTGACGAGTTACTTATCGTTTCGTTAGGTCCGACAGAAGGATCAGGGTGACGACGAGGCTCAGGGAGTTGATGAGACTTTCATTGACGCGTCAGTTTATTCATCTTTCTCTCCAAATAGCCACTGAGAGTTACAACTACAGCCTGGAACACGGTCTCCCACCCACCGGAGGTTGGGGAATCGGCATCGATCGTTTGGTCATGTTCCTCACTGATTCCAACAGTATGTTTCCTTTTCGTTCTACTGGCTGTCAAGTTCTGAATCTTTCGTCTCACAGACATCAAGGAAGTCCTTCTCTTCCCGGCTATGAAGCCGTTGGATAATGCACCTGCGGAGCCTGCTGTCGTTCCCTCGTGAAGAAAAGTAACAATAAATACTGCATACATTTAGAATCGTATTTGCGCACTACTGCGCTTCGTGTTGGTTGTACGCCGTTCGTTGTCAAAGTCTCAGGGGACGGAGTATGCTCGCTGTAGAAAAACTGGAAAGCCCTTATTTTGAATCAGAGTGCCGTAACATACAGGTAGACCTAACCCTAATAAGATTCGTCTCCCTTCTTGTCCTCTTCAGGCACTCATTCAGTTTTCAACTTTACGGCGCCACGCTCAGCGCCTACAATGACAACGACCTACTGGATGCCGTTTCCATTCAGTCCCGTTCAAAATTAGCATTAAATCACGGTTCCTGTCTGGTCCGCCCGCCATAACTTGAGGATCACCAAGAATCACCGTCCCCAAGAATCACCGCAAACACCGCGATGCAGATTCCATTTCGTTGGAAGATGTGCGGTGCAGGTAAGTAGGACTTCATTTTGTCCGTCTTGTCGAGGTTTTCTCAAGCCACGCTAGAGTCGGCACTGACTGGTATCATAATGTCAGCCGTGACTGCAATTCGCCGCTCAAAAACCAAGGTCTCAAAGGTTTCCGTGTTGTGGGTGTTTTGACATCACAAGCTGCGGCCCGGGATGGGCAGCAGTGGGTCGGTCTCAGATTACCAACGAAGGCCGATGCAGTTGCAGATATCTGGATTGCCACCCTCTGGACGCTCGTCAGTTGTTCACTCAATCCAGTTTCGACGGCACGATTGAATGGTCGAAGTTGGGAACCAGGGCTATGAAGAAGATCTGATATCGAAAATACACTGCGCCTTTCAATTTGCCCAAATGGGAGAGCTGTTGAAACTCTTCATTGCACGCATGGTTGAATCCCTCGCCCTCTTCACCGTGAACTTTGGGTGTATCGTCCCCGTTATACTGTCTACGCTGGCTTGAATGCTCCGAAACTCCCTGGACTCGCGACCCCCGTTGATCGTACATTTGTTTCTCTCGTCGGCCGAATTTTCGATGAAGGATTTGAGGATCTCCCATTTTTGGAGTCTAGCACGTTCGCATGACAGTCCGAAAATAATGCCGAAACTCGGGCCTAGTACGCGACCGTTATCAAAACACTCCAATCGCATAACTCATGCCTCCGTCGTTTCCCTTGCACCCCTTCGTGTGGATTGCAGGATGTTCAAGAAGTACAAGGCCTTCATGAACAATGTCCGTAATCCGCCCTGGAATGTGAACACTGCCACTGATGTTCTGCATATGCTATTCAGGAAGGCGCTTTCCAGCAACCCGGTGCACGGGCCCTCCAGGATTATCTAAGTACCTACAATGAACAGGTGCAGTTGAAGCGCGCGGCCCAAGCTGTTAGAACTGCGCAGAAACGCGTCGCGGAGGCGGAGGAAGCTGCGTGTGAGGCGGAAGCGAGGGCTGTTGTCGCGCAATTGGAGGCTCGGACATCCTTGTCAGATACGCAGAGTCTGGTATCGAAGCTCAGCGGCGAGACGGTCACTCGTGAACGGTTATTTCCAGAGAGAGCTACGCGTGAGCGGATGTTTTGTCTGTTTTCGTTCATGAACTGCTTCTTAATCTGCCGTCGTTAGCAGCACCCGCGAAACCAGTTCCCCCGCCACCGAGACGCGATGGCTCGACGTGCTCTATCTGCTTGGCGTGCTGTCTTATCTGTCCCAACCCATGGCAACGAACCCGAAGGTTTGTGAAATAACTTGACTTCGATGCACCATTAATGTTTATCCCTCTATTTCTGCGTAGTGATCTCATGGTATCGGAAGCTACTGACGGAGAATCCCACAAGCCTTCGCTATATGGAATTGCTCTGAAACCATGCGACCATGTTTTTTGCGGGGTAAGTCTTCCGCTCTGGGATGGGCTGGATCGTGATTCCTCTCAGGCTTGCCTAGCCAAGGCAATATATCACACATTAAACCTTGCCTTCGACAAAGCTACATATGGCACCAAGCTACCATCGTATGCACGCGATGCCCTCGGTCCCGGGCGGCCTGAATTTCCCATCTTTTGTCCAGTACGGTGGGCTTCTTCGAATTTCTTTTTCCTTGACTTATCACCTTATGGCTAGGCATGCCAAAAGGAGAATGTACGGAATTGCGCAGAAGTCAATGATACTACTGCACGGATGGTGCTTGGTGAATCAAATATGGACGAGTGGAATCATGCCCGCTTTTTGGCGACGGTTTGCCTACTTCAATGGTGCGTTTTCCGTTTGCGCTCTATGGGCTGCTTCAAAGTTCAGCTGTTTTGCAGTCCGCAGAGAGACTGCGACCACACTTTTGACTCTGACGATGCTATTCCATCGAAAGGTTTTTCGCGAGAGTGTATACAGGTGAGTCCATCGTCTCTTCAATGGTTTGCCCTTGTTGATGGCGTTTGCAGTGTCCTCGGTGCAAGAGTGCGATGTGCAGGACATGCAGGTCCGTTTGGCACGAAGGTCTCGTTTTATTACGCCTCCCTTGAATCAGTTGTCTCAAACAATCATCCCCAGACATGACATGCCTCATGTACCAAGCTCTACCTCACGAAGAAGAGCCTCCTGTGGATGTGCGTCAAAGGCGACACGGCTGGGCACCTAATCTTCACACGTGAGTGAGCATGTGTGTGTCCTGTTCCTCCATCCCGCTCAGGTCACACTCCACATTGGTCAAAGTCGGGGCATGTACAGTCTAGCCTCGAGCAGCTCTGGCAGTATGTACAGTCCAGAAAGCTCGCAAAGCTCTGGCAGCGCATACAGCCTGGGAGAACTGTCCGCCAAAAGTCCAACGAGCTTGTCACCTTACAGCCAGTCAGCCTTCCCTTACACGCCCCGAGAGTCTCCCCGGAGTCCTCGCGAACGAGCACCTCCTTGGGCTCAAGAAAAGCATAGGACAACCACTTATGTCTAAGACTGTGTCTTTCCTCAGGCTGTCGTTCATTTGTCTCTCGTCGCTCTCATCGTACTCTAGTATTGAATGTCGCTGTTTTGTAGTTTTCCTTGAGTTTTCCTCTGTTGTAAAACCTACTGTATCACTAACTCCCTCTTTCGCATTTCTAAATTCTGGTTGTCGAGGACCCTGCTGTCTTACCCACTGCTAATCCACTCGTTGTCTCAATCAATAATCACCCTGCTGGATGGAGACAAGCTTTTGAAGTTGTCCTTTTTGATCGCCGGAGGAAGTTCTTCTGTGATTTAATTTTCGTGTTTCTCTCCTTCCAAGGTCTCTCTGAATTGGTTTTACATCCCCCTCGTCCCAATCATGCTCAATAGCGACCTTCAGAATTGTTCCGCCTTGGTGGCTTTGCAAAAGCTG
The DNA here is from genome assembly GCA_037176885.1 of Favolaschia claudopus. Lineage (NCBI taxonomy): Eukaryota > Fungi > Basidiomycota > Agaricomycetes > Agaricales > Mycenaceae > Favolaschia > Favolaschia claudopus. The sequence continues at coordinate 1,619,693 of JAWWNJ010000010.1, read as the reverse complement.
ATGCACGTTCGTCGCCTCACAACTGCCTTTTTGGACTACAAAGACTTGCGGTCCGAATCACGGCAAATTCTGGCTTGATACCTTGCAGCGCATCTTTGGTCGGGACTTGCACACGCCCTCCCGAAGCTTCGGGGCCGTTCGTCCAATATCTCAGCTTTGGGATACATGGGAGGCTGTATTCCCAGTAAATTGATACCCGTAGGATTCTGGGTTTCTGCAATCTCGTCTTGCCTTCACTCACGCGACCACGACTACAGGGCGAAATGGAACAACCATGGAGTCCAACAGTCAACATCTTCATAAACGCTCGAGATGACCTCCACAACCCTGATAAAATTGCGCTTGCCGAAGCGGAGGCAAGAGCCGCAAAGTTGGAGGCAGCAAGTCCGCACTATTGTTTCGTGTGCGGGGTTTGTGCTCAAGATATTATTCCACAGTTCGTAGTAAAGGCAACCACAAAGCCCCTGTCTGCTCTATCTGCTTCAGCCAATGCCGAATTGCCAAGAATACTAATGTCTGGCAAGCTACGAGGTCCAGGCCGCTGTTCCTTGAGTATGTCCTCGCGAATTGCAGTTGATACTCTTTCAGTTTACGTTTGGCTCCGGAGAGACAAAACTCGCGCTACTCTACAGAATCCAGGCCACGCAAGCCTGTATTACATGGGCTGAGGCTACCGAGCTGTAAACACATCTTTTGCGGGGTATTGTTTCGGCATGTATCGCAGTCGTTTTACTTATACTTCACAGACATGTCTTGCCCAATGGATTTATAACTGCCTTAACATTGCCTTCGTAGGCGAGGAGTATGGGACCGTGATAGGGCCTCCTCAACAGGCTGTCGTCGGTATGCGAGCCCAGTGGCCAATCTTCTGTCCTGTACGTTCCTTTTCTGTATTCGTGTTATGTCTTTCAATTGTTTTGTTAGACTTGCATGTTAAGACCCGGAGAGGAAGAGCATAGGACCCCGATAACTGATGCTGACGCCGAACGAGTGCTGGGGGGACCCAATATCGAGGAATGGAGACACGCGCAGCTCTTATCTACGGTTGAACTTTTATCCTGGTAGGTTGGGATGTTCCTTTAATCTTCGCAACGTGTAATGTCGTCTTCAGTCCACATAGAGGCTGTATAGAGAAATTTCCTCCAGACGCGGATTCTAGAGTCGCTATGCAAGTAAGCGATTCCCTTCGTTGCTGGATGCGAACTGACTCTTTCACTCAAGTGTCCGAGATGTGGAGGCTTGCTATGTAAATCATGCAAGTCCATCTGGCACGAAAGTACGTGCGGCTCTTCTCTCTGCCCGCCAAGTACGAGGCTAAAAGCGAATGGCATGCAGATATGACATGTGAAAGGTACAAGGCACAGCCCATCTCCGAACGACGGCCCGAGGATGAGGCGTTTAGAAGCCTGGCACAGCGAGAGAAATGGAGACGGTGCCCGCAAGTGCGTATCTGACTTATTTGAACCGCGCCCTTCTCATTGTTGCGGTTTAGTGTTCGGCCATGGTTGAGCTGGAGGTAAATGTTTTTGTCCCAGTTTTGTATCCCGTGGAATGACCCTATTGTTTTGCCAGTACGGCTGCAAGTAAGCCGACTCGTCTCCCTGCTGTAATCTTCAATTTTGATCTCAGTTCAGTCACATCACCTGTCTTTGCGGGCACCACGTGCGCGCTCTCTTTCCTCTCGTCCGGACCTTCTTTTCATGTCAATGTTAGTTTTGTTACTGCTGCGGGGGAACCTTCGCGATCGAGGAAGGGAGGTACCATTGTACAGGAGGTACGTTTTTACTTGATTTATACGCGTTCCTCATAAATATTCGATGTTAAGGGCAAAATTGCATGGTCTGGGAAGAGCAGAAACTTTATGATTACTAACTTCCCCGATCATGAATGCGTGTCCTTTTCCATCTCGTTGAACTAGTGCCGCAGCCGTGAGTCTTTTGGCCATCGACTTTATTTGCTGCTTGAACCCGAGCAGCAGCGATCAACTTGGCCAGAATGGCATGATTCGGATTCTTTGCATATTTTGCACCCCATCTATATTGTGTTTTCCATGCCTCTCACAGACTGCACTTTCTTCATCTATTGTCCAGCATTTTTGTATCTATTACCGCACTCGTCTTGGTCTCTCTTCATCTGGGTTCGTGATTGGATGTAAGTATTACTTTCTTTACCACAAACGTATTATTTTGTTTCGTACATAAAAGGGACAGCAATACCCTATGACTCTGACCCTATTCAGGAGTACTCAGTGTAGGCAAACTAAGGCATACTACTACGGGGCAGGCGATTTGATAATTTTCGACTTGGAAGAAGGAAACCAAATTGGGTTGGTGGCGGTGTCTTCTCGACTTCTTCCCGGAATCCATATCGTAGGATCCTGGAGCTTCTGGAGGCAACTGAATGGGCCCACCATCGACCCGCTAACAGCTTCATTAACTGTGCTTGCCCCTCGTCGGGTGTCGCTGGTCTCGCTGCCGCGGTCAGATTCCCACAGCTTTTCTGGCCATGCACGTTCGTCGTTCCGCCAACTTATCAACGCCTCTGAACTACCCGTGACTCAAGGGACAAAAGATTAAGAGCTGTTCGGCAGTGGCGTCTACGACTCAGCCACCTACCCTCTCTCTCCTTCTCTCTCCAACTTTATCCCACTCTTCGAATTCTCGGAAGGATGGGAAACTGCATGTCCAACGTACGCAAGGCGCAAGCAATATCTGATCCTGGCTGGTGCCTGAAATAGTGCTCACACGACCACTTAGACTGGAAGTTTCGAGCCGCCTGGGTCTGCGGCGCTGAAGGATTATGTCGCCTACCACAGCGAAGCCACGGATCCTACGAAAGTGGCACTTCGGAGAGCCGAAGAGCGTGCACGCGAGGCAGAGAAACGTGCTAGCACTCCTCAAGTTGCCCCTGCACCCCGTAAGTTCTCGACGCTTTTGGCTCTTGCTTGTGCGCGCCGTTATTCTGACACTACGTTGCAGCGCCGAAACCCAAGGGTCCGAAATGCTCCGTCTGCTTCAAGCACTGCCAGATTTCTATCAACCCCTGGCAGCAAACCAGAGGGTATGTGGTTGAAATTCGGATCTTGCTTCATTGGATTTTGCTTGACTGGTTCCAAGGGATCTTATGGCTGTGGAGTCTTCGGATGACTCTGATGACGACGAGGAGGATCGTAGTATCGCAGAGGTACCGATAAATGATGCTCGGCGACCGGCTCGGACGCCCCGGAAGCCAGCAATCCATGGGCTCCAGCTTAACAGCTGCAAGCATTACTTTTGCGGGGTAGGATACATTCCTTGCCCTTCAGATTTCGTTTTGCTAAGGTTTTGACCAGGCATGTCTGGCGCAACATATGTACCGTTGCCTGAACTTGAATTTCGATCCTGCGCAGTATGGGAAGACGTTGAAGGAGCTTTCCGCTTTGACACCGGGGCGGCGCGCTGATTTCCCGATATCATGTCCTGTATGTATCAACTTTGTCTGACTAGCCAGCCGCTCACCTTTTTTTTTCTCCCTCCTGCTAGACATGCCAGGTCAAGCCTGGCGAAGACCCTGTAGAGATTAGCGACATGACAGCGCGTCTGGTACTCGGGGAACCAAACATGGACGAGTGGAACCATGCGCGGTTCTTGTCGACGTTGAACCTCATATACTGGCAAGTCTCTTTCAATTCAATCAAGCGTACCTCTTTCTAAGCTCACGAATCATTGTAGCCCGCATAAAGGCTGTGATGAGACATTCGATGCCGACGACGTCGCACCTGCCCCGAGTGGTGTCAGTCATGCTAAATCCCTCGTACAATGTCCGCGATGCCGCGGTTCGCTGTGTAAATCTTGTAAAGTCGTTTGGCATGACAGTGCGTTGATGAATCTGTTTAATTGTTTTTCTTGGCGCTGATTTAGGGTGTATGTAGAGATGACCTGCGAGCAGTACCAAGCACTGCCGCTCACAGAACGTGCACCGGAGGATGTGGCGTTTGTGAATCTTGCGTTGCAGGAGAAGTGGAGGCGCTGCCCGCAGTGCTCTGCTATGGTGGAGCTCAAGGTTTGGACTATTACTCTGCGACCGTGCTTTATGCTGATTTGAGACCTCGCACTGTTTTAGTTTGGATGCAAGTGGGTTTTCGTTTCTCTGATCATACCGAGGTCCCTGAACTGACGATGAGTGCAGCCACATCTCTTGCATTTGTGGAAATCATTTTTGCTACTCTTGTGGTGCAAAATTCGAGCATACCAAGGGGAAGTACAGGTGTACAGGAGGTACGCAGCTAACTAGTGTCTTTTGTTGATCGCAAATGGATTTTCCTTGTTCAGGCGCGGGGTGCAAGGTTTGGGATGAGCAGATGCTACTTGACGCTCGGGGATGAACCTCACGGATTTTATGTATTTTATGCTTCATTTGTACTCACGGATACCACTCATTGTAATCTATACGCATTCAACGGTCCAAGCGTGTTTGGGCTGCGACCAGTTACGGCCACATTCACATTCGAGGCGTCTTCCTGAATCTTGATGAGTCCAGAACGAAGGCGAAAATGAAGATTCCGCCAAAGGAATTAACGGAGCATTAGTTGTGCCCATCCCGACTTTCCCGACCAATATTCGTCAACAAAGGCATCGAGCAGCATTCAAGATTTCTTCTCGTGAATCAAATGAGCATTCCACCAATGCACCCAAATTCGGAGAGATTCCGTGCAGTGTTGACGCAGGAGATGGCTTGCCAGTGAATCCATGCGGACAACTCCAATCGAGTGAATTTCTTTCGAGGACTATGTCGGATGCCCTGGGTGGCTAAACCCGGTCTATACGGCGAAAGTTCACCAAAAGGCTACCTCCGAGTCCTCCTTCAATTGCGCGTCAATCCAACTGACTGGTCGACTGTACTGCCTGGAATTAAGATTATTATACACTGGGTTGTACTAGTTCTGTCGCGTCCGCGTCCTGCAGCGTAAGCTGGTCTAACGAGGGAGCTTTCGGAGGTCTGGGAGGGTGAAGTACAAGATGGCCGAGTCGCGGCGGAGTCGTTTTGCGTATGAATTCCATTTTGGTGGGCAATTTCGAGGCCGCTTGTCGGAGAGCTGGAGTAAATTGCTTAGCAGGCAGAAAATAGTCGTAGAAAAATATACGCACCCTCTCTGGCGAGCTCCTCTCGTATTGGCGTCCCACCAATCTCGAGGATGACCCGTCCAATACCGACACTAAGAAAGAAATGGTTACAACAAGCAATAGAAGAAGCCACAAACCAGCTTACCGCGTCGCCCAGAACTCGAACGTGCCCTTTCCCTTACCCATACGCGTTTCGTTACCCTATTTCACTTTGAGATGGTTGTGGGCCGCCAGAGTTCATAGTCTTATACCTTTATGCACACAGAGATATCCGGAAAGACGCGCAGATAGACCTTCACGCCCTTGATGATCTTGAGCTTTTTCTTGATGACCTCCTCAGCGGTCTCGAGCTGCTTCGCAGTCAACCGAGCACCGTTGCCCTTTATGCGGATTCCCCAGTCGCCATAGGCCAGGGTGGTGCCTTTGGTTGATCCACCAATTGGAATGGGGACTCGGCCCTTGTGTTTTTTAATGTGTTTGACCTGGCGGGGGGCGAGGTTGTTGCGGGCTCTGGAGAAGACGGTGAGAGGGTGGGGCTGCCGCCGCGTTATCCTCCGAGCCAACGAAGAAAGGGAAAACATCAAGTCAAGTCGAGCGGAAGCGAGCCAAACAAGCGCCGCAACTTGCTCTTGACCACCACCGTCTCGCTCACGCTCGTCGCCGTCGTCGACGATGAGCGACAAGAAACGACCCTTCGATGGCAATGGCGAATCTCCGAGTAGTAAGAAACTCAAAAGGTGTCGTCCTTTGAATCCCACTTGTTGTTTCCACAAGTTCTTACTCTTGTTTTTGTAGCGATGTGAGTGTCCTTCTTTCCGCTCAAGGTGAATTAACCTCGTTCAATATCATTCTGACGCGCTTCTATAACCCTTTCTACCCGCAGACCTCGACAAATGGTGCCCCTTCGACTCCAGCTGTGAGTAAATTGACTCGTTCATTGTAGTTGCATATTCATTGAGTTCTAGCTCACGGGAGCGGCTCTCATCGCCCAGAAGCGGGCTGAGATCGCGGCGAAGTTGGCCGCGATGAAGAAACCCGCCGCGTCGAGCAGCATCGCTGCCCCGACTCCGGTCAAACCTGCTGCTGCTGCTGCCGTCCCTATGAAGCCTTCTCCCAGCGTTTCAGGAAGACCCACTCCTGCCTCGGGCTCTGGCTCTGGGACCCCCATCCCCTCAGCGGAGGACATCCAAAAGCGCATCAATCGTTTAGTTCAGGACGCGCACAGTCGTCTGGCCGTCAAAGACAATCCGTATCTGGCAAGTCGTAATTCTTTCGGTTCGTGATACAGTATTCATATTTCTTCACAGTCGATGCCTCAGTCTGGGAAGAACAAGGCACGACCTGTTGCAGAGGCGACTCAACAGGGTGCCGGGCTCAAGATGGCTGCGCATCCGCTTCTGCTCGACACAACTCCTGCGGCACCGCAGTCCAAGAAGGACAGGTACAAACCCATGCAGCCAAAGTTTGCGTCTATCAAGGTCAGTCTCTCCAATCCAACTGAAGTCACTTGTAGACAAACTAATTGTGTTCTAGGCAAATACACGCAACATTCCTACTCCCCCTCCTGCTGCACCCACCCCTGTACCCGTGGTCGAGTCAGCGAATCCCTATGCATCGACTTCCAAGGATACTGGTCTGTTTGAAGGCGCGCCAAAGGACCGCGTTAGCCGCAATTTCCGCTTCAATCCCAAGGGGAAGTATGTTTCGCTGGGCAATCAAATGCGACAGGAAAACCAACTGGAGGCACTGAAGCAACGTATCGCGGAAAGTGCTCGTAAGGCAGGTCTGGACGGCGATATGGGTATTGAGAGGGGGATCAAGGTCAGCACTTGCATCCTCTCCGGTCTAGGGTTCGGGCGGCTCATGGTTTGCTGTAGCGTGCTCCTCCGCCCGAGGCTGAGTGGTGGGACCAACCTTTGCTGCCCAACAAGCGCTACGCAGATGTCGATGACCTTGGAATCGCGAATCTCAACATTCGAACCGATGATTCGCCTATAACGATCTATATTCAACACCCCATTCCTATCCCGGCGCCGGGAGACAAGAACAAGACTGCTCTCAAGCCCATGATGCTCACGAAAAAGGCTTGTTGTTCTTTCTATCTTTCGTTTCCAGAAAGCTGACTTGCTCTACAGGAACAGAAGAAGATGCGGAAGCTCAGGCGTGCTGCTGACTTGCAGGACAAGCGCGACCGTGTTGCTATGGGTCTCATTCCTCCCGATCCGCCCAAGGGTATGCATGATAACGAAATTTACTGGATATTCGACGCTTACATTGACCCAGTTCGTTTGTCGAACATGATGAAGGTCTTGACGTCGGACGCGGTACAAGACCCCACGAAAGTGGAGGGTCGCATTCGTCGCGAGGTCGCCATGCGTAAACACACGCACGAGAAGATGAACGCGGAGCGTAAGCTCACTGATGAACAGCGACGGGAGAAGATCGAGACTAAGAAGGCTGAGGAAGATAAACGTGGAATTCATGGCGCTGTATTCAAGTACGTTTCTTGTCCTTTTCTCTCTCAGCTTCTTCCATGATCACCGTGGCTCATCGATGGTCATCACAGGATCAAGAACCTCTCCGACCGCTCACATCGCTGGAAAGTCCGGAAGAACGCAGAACAGCTCAACCTTACCGGCCTCTGCATATTCAACCCGCACTTCAGCATGGTCTACGTCGAAGGCGCTGCTAAATTCATGAAGAATTACAAACGGTTGATGATGCATCGGATTGCGTGGACCGAGGCGGCGCGGCCGCGGGGTGGGGAGGATGTTGTGCTGCAGACTCCTGACGGTGAGGACGAAGGAGTAGGAGGAGGTGAAGGAAATGCTGCTGCTTCGGGGAGTGGCGGGGCGAATGCAAACGAAGAGGGTGCTGCTACGACGTCGCTTGAGGATAATAGGTGTTTCTTGGTGTGGGAGGGGATGCTGAGGGATCGGTCGTTTAGTGACTTCAAGGCGCGGAGTTGTCCGACTGATCGGGAGGCGAAGGAGATGCTTGGTGAGAGGTTGAAGGGATATTGGGACCAGGCGAAGAATTGGAAGGCGGAGGAAGAAGAGCTGCTATGATGTTGTTACAAGACCTGTCCTTTTTCCGTGCGCTCAAAGTCGATGCCTTGTGGGCTTATGTAATTTGAGGCTTAAAGCCGAAAATTACCAAATAAGGGTGCAGGCGTAGTGGTATTTATATGTGTTGATTGATCTGTCTTTGCGTTCAACCAGGTTGAACCTTCATCACATCGTGGGCAATGCGTCTTCTACTGCTCAACATTCTGCTCTACTTCTCTGCGATAACTTCTTCCACCGATACTGGCTCTGCTACGAACGGCACCGACTGGCCTGTATCAAATTCACGAGGGCTGGTTGAACAGTTATATCACAATGGCCTAGGCTTTATGAGTCAGATTCTTCCAATATGTAGGGACCTTTGCCTCTCTTCTCTTTCTTTCTTGAGATGTGAATAGAGGGTGCTAGACGACCCTCCTGCTTCCCCGCTTGAAACGGACAATTTCCGTATTGTAACCCCGAAACTTTGTGAACGCGGCATCAAACAGTATTCGGGGTATTTCAAAATTGCTGAAGGCAAACACATGTTTTTCTGGTGGGTCCATGAAGCTTGCTGTGTTTTAATGAAGTTTCCGAATCGCTTGTATCATTGAGGTTCTTTGAATCACGGTCGTCTCCTTCTACCGATCCTTTGGTCCTATGGATGAATGGCGGTCCCGGTAATTGTCGTTCCTTCTTGTTTGCAAAGTTCAAAATCTTAAAGCAAACAGGAGACAGCTCTGCTAACGGCCTCTTATTCGAGCTCGGCCCATGTTCCGTCAGCTCAGAAGGACGAACGACGGTGTCTAACCCTCACAGCTGGACGAATTCAGCCAACATAATCTTTCTCGATCAACCCGTCGACGTGGGATTCTCGTATGCTGATCCCGGATTCGCAGTTACAAACTGCGCCGACGCAGCAAAGGATGTTTATTCGTTCCTTCAAATGTTCTTTGAACAATTTCCCCAATACGCAAAGCTGCCTTTTCATGTGGCTGGGGAGAGCTTTGGCGGGATATATGGACCTCATGTTGCTTCCGTAATATGGCGTGCTAACCAGGCCCTTTCACTTTCGTCTTCTAATAATCAACGGGCTACGAAAATTAACCTGGCATCCGTTATATTGGCGAATGGCATCACGGATCCATATATCCAGATACCCTCAATCGTGAACTACGTCTGTGACGGGCCATATCCAGTTCATGATGATCCCAATGGACCGGAATGTACCAAACTACGGTCCAGTGTTTCAACATGCAAGTTACTCATAAAAATATGCAACCTCTACCCGACGAATTTTTCCTGTGGGCACGCTTCTCGCTACTGCAGGTCTAGGTTATTCGAACCCTCGATGAGTACGTCGCTCTTCCTCCCTGCTTCAATTTACCTCGCGCCTTATCTGCCCACCAGAAAGCGACCTGAACTGGTACGACCTACGAAAAAAATGCAACGCCGCGGACCGCCCAGAGCACTGCTACAAACGCACGCCTTGGGTCGAGACGTGGATGAACAGTCCAAAGGTAAAGGCCGCCCTCGGCGTCGATTCGAATCGCACCTTCCGGAGCTTTAATATGGACATGAACCGCGAGTTCAACATGCGCGGTGAAGGTTAGTACTTGGTTTGAATTACCCTCACCTCGGCCGAAGCAAGTTCAGACTGAGCGTTCTCTTCTTGAAGGCGTACGCAATGCCGCGAAACTACTTCCAGAGCTTGTCAATGACGGCGTGAGGCTGTTGGTGTACGCCGGGCAGGCAGGTAAGCATCGTCTCTTTCATTTTTTCAACAATGCAAGTTGAAATTGGGTATTCAGACATGATGGCGAACTATATGGTATGTTTTGGTGCGGAGATACAGTTCAAATGGATCTTTCAACAGTGATCACAGGGAAACGAACTCTGGGTTGAAAACCTTGAAACAAAGTTCAAACCCGAATTTGCTTCGGCAGAATCACAACCTTGGTCTATACCAAGTTCTAAACAAGCTGTTGGACAAGTTCGAAGTGCTGGAGGCGAGGAAGGCCGCGGAGGGAATGTAGCCTTTGTGACAGTGTTCGAGGCTGGGTGAGTGGAAACGGATGTTCAACAATCATGATAAAATTTTGTTGACGCCTTTTCACGTTTGCAGACATATGGTGGCTCACGATCAGCCTGCTGTTGCGCTGGTGAGTGTTTCCTCTACTCTACATAATTCGATCGTAACCTGTGGCATAGCATCTGTTCACGAAGTGGATCCAAAATCTCCCACTAACCTAGAAAATCTTGGGTGCCGCTAGAAGCGCTGGCATTCTTCAAGCAAGTCCGTCCGTCCGTTCCATCGGACGACAAAGATATCTCAGTAACACGATTTTGCCACGGAAGCTCGAATTTACACGTCAAGAATGTACTACTGAAGGCTCGAAAACGGTATTAGAAGCTATCGAATACTTGGAAGCAAGAAGAGTGTTATGTAGTCCATAATAGCTTTGATGTAACGAAGTGTAATCTACTTTTGAATGGATCAGGAAGAGGCGGCGAGGTGGGGGCTGAAGAAAGCGTCGATGCCTTTGGTGCGTAGGTGAAACGAAAGGAAAGGAAGGACGCCTGGGGCAGCGAAGATCCAATACTGGCCAGCCGTGCGGTCAGCCTGCACAGGGCGGAGCGAGATCTTGGTAGACAACATGAGCAAAGCTATGTGATTAGAAAAGAAAAAGGAACCGACCTCTGGCCCGGCTGTATTGTTGTACGTCCAGACTAATCCGCCGGGAGTGCCGATCTGTCGTAAACTGTCGGACACAATTCGAAACAAAAGACGCGAACTCATTTACCGTCCAATAGTCGATGTGGATATCCGGAATACCTATCGCGTCGTCCCCAGGGATGTCGGCGGTGCCAGAGAGAGTCGTTGAGAAAGGCGACGGAGGACTGCCAGCTGGCACAAATTGTACCTGGAAGCCCAGGTTATGAGACTCAAAACTCGGACACGAGGCATGGATTGAATCCAAACCAACCTCAGCAGGAGGCGGAATCCGTGCGTAGCCATTTCCGCGAAGGTTTTGAATCGTAACGCCGTCGTTGACTGCACCGGGGAGGGCGACGACTTCCCACTTGAAAACAATATTGAAAAAAGGAACCGAGGGAATTAGGCAGGAACATACCAGATCATAATTGCCGCTGAAATCTTGAGGCAAGGCGACACGGTTGTCGTGATTGACCGACGCGGGTGCGTAGGGATGGCCCAAGTTGACGAGGTGATATATGCCAGGCTTGAGGGTCTGCGGGTGTGAAGCTGGTTGGCGGCATTCAATTCAAAACAAAGACGCGTACTGCTACGGCTTGAACGAGCGGAGAAACGAGAGCAATGGCGATGAGTGCTTTGAACATGGTAAACGACAGACAGAACGAGGACGAGACGGGGATGAATGAGCTCACAAGTGGTGAACGAAAGGGTCTGACTTTTATACCGTCAACCTATCTCTTTCGTCCGGATCCGCGTGAAGTACTTACCTGTCACCCCGAACCGAATGAAGATGAGTTCATAGCACCTACCAAAATCGAATAGAATCAAAACGGCGATGGTCGAAATTTGAAGCCTCATGCTCGCACTTCTTGGCTTCGAGCGAACCACGAGCCTAGCGGATTAGGCACATCCTACCTAATAAGGTACGCAGTTGGAGCCAAATGGGACAGCCATGCACGGCGTCTTCGAAATGACCTCTCCAGAAGGAGCCTGCGGAAGCGAAATATATGCGATGTTTTGCTCGCATTAGATTTCAACTGCAATGGATTGCTTGAGCTGTGGATCGTGATATGTCAGTTCTAGGAGGATCGTCTTCAGCGTGGTGAATCCCAGGACACCCAGATACAGGAATCAATAGTTATTCGGGACTCTTAATACCGGTGGAGCGTCCCTTGGCCATACTTGAATATCGGCCGATGGAGGAGAGGCACCAGGGCAACATTTGGTCTTCTTTCAGGGCAGGGGTAGGGGTAAGGAGCGGTGGATGTTTTTTCTCACTCTTCAAGGGCTTCCTGAGGCGTCGGATCCGAAAGTACACTCCGCAGCGGCTAACATGGACCCAGCGGGATCGAGGTTCGGGTGCTCTAACTTTTTGAAACTTGAGGGGTCGCGAGAAATGTGGATAGCCGTCCGGACATTGCACGGCCAACGTCGTGAAAACCCCAATTCTCGAAGACGGTGTTTCAATTCTAAGCAAAGTGTCACTACTTTTTCTTCCCGCCAACAGTTGTCGCCCTTTTCAGGTCAAGGACAATCTTTTCGACGTCGGCAATATGCCGATCCACGAGTTTCTGGAACTATGGGAATCGTCAACCGTGACAAAAAAAGCATGGAAATGATCAAACGACGCACCTCCTCCATCTCAATCGAATGCTTTTTGTAATTGCCGCGTTTTAAACTGGTTTGATGCTGTTTGCGAATTTGAACGCGCACATCTTCGGCTTTCCGCGTCGCTGCCGTGACCAGAGCGGTATTGGACTCCACAGTAGGCCTAAACACGCGCCATTTCAGCACACCCAATCCACATTCCATCAAAAATAAAATAAAAACAAGCTCTACTCACTTCGGTATAGGAATCTTGATCGTCCGCGCGTCGTGTTTCTGCGGCACAATATTCGGGATTTTAGAGTCGTATAACCCCTTCTCGACGTGCTTCATAGTCTGCTCGGCGCTCGTGAGCAGAACTCGTCTAACAAAAACAATATTGCAGCACTATCTCGACCAACGACGCACATCCTCATCGAATATGGTGATTATCAACGTCGAGCCGTCCCGCACGCCCACCGTCGCGACTTCTTCCAGTCTGTATTCATGGTCCCCACTAGCGGGCAGCCGCACGCGGACGGGGTCGAGCACAGCGGGTGTCACGCGGCCGTTTGCGCGGCTCTCGACGCCGGCGCATTCTTTGCGGTACCATTCGACAGCGGCTTTCATTTTCTCGTCGGCTTTGGCATATTCGGCGCGCGCTGCTTCGTCTGTGATGGGTTGCTTGGATCCTGGGACCAAGTCCGCTGTAGACTTTGAGTATTTGCCTTCTTTGCCAGTGCTTGGAACCTCGTCCGCATCCGCCGCCGCCTTAGACTTGGAGTGTTTGCTGGCGTAGGCGCGCCGTGCTTCACCGAGGAAACGCGCCCCGGGGTGCGGGGAAGAAGCCTGCAAACGTTGAGAGCACCGAACACATAGATTTCGCGACGTTCGGAACGCGACTTGGCGGAGCGGAAGCATCGAAAACGGTAGTCTAGGATCTGTTGGGGGGTAGGTCAGTGAAGCGTCCGTGGGAGTGATTTCAGCCATGCCGACTGCTGATGGCCGCAGGCATTTTGAGCCTAGACACACAGAATTCAGTCGAAATGCTGAGTTTCATGCCTAATTGGCGTCCTCAAGTGCTCATATGCGCTCACATGCAGGTTATATACTGGTTCGGGGACCCAATCTATACGCGAAAATTGTCCAACTTGCGGCCATCAGTTTCTGCATCGCCAGCATCACTCCCACGGACGCTTCACTGACCTACCCCCCATCAGCGCCCAGACTTTCTATAGATCCTTGAGAACGACTATCTTCTCATCGACTCGGCAGAAAGTCTGAGTAGCGAGACTACGAAAACGGCGGTCACACCGTGACTCATGACATGCAAATATCAGAGTCCAAGTAAAACAAAGCCTAAAAAAACAGAGCGTAGACAAAGCGTAGAATATCGTGTAACACTACAGTGGAGTCATAAGGTTACAAATTGTCCGTTCGCATCATAGAAAAACATCTCTAGGCTCGTCAAAGAGTCATGATAGCAATTATACCAGAAAGCAGGGCGAGCAAGAGCGACGACCACATCGGGTGGATGGTTCTCTTGCCACCGGAGTGCGAGTTATCTAGAGCAGAAACACCGGTCGCTCCAGGCGCCGCTGTTGTATACGCACGAATCGATTTGATCTCAAAATACGCATTGTCGTAGTTGTTTCCTGGGCCAACAACGTTGTCGTCGTACTTGGCCAGAGTCAACAGTGGAACTTGGAGGAGTGCGAATATAACGACGTACGCATTTACCAGTGGGTCCTTGGCCAGCACATGTCGCTAGATACTGCTCAGGGAGACCGGCGCTTGGAATAAGGTCAGAAAGCGCTCGGGTACAGAAGCAAAGAGACCATACTATTGTCCGCACAGTGTGATATCTATGAACTGTTCGTAACATGCGAAGAATATTATGGTGGTGCGCACCTATGACCATCTTCTGAGGACCAAAGAAGTTCTCTACAGTACAGGTGGAGTTGATGTAACTGGCTGAGGGTGGACCCCAATCTGACAGATCAATCGACGACTCCGCCGTCGACTGAACAATCGACTGGGGAACATTGGGGCGCTGCTCGCCCGTTAGCAGATGCCGATCCTAGTTTTGGATGTGTCACATACGCTCCAGAACCATATGCTGCCGGGAAGGTTGAATAGACTATTTTTTTTCTGCAAACGGGAAATACGTACTAGATCCTAAAGGAAGAGTTTATGAGCGCAGCACGAAGAGAGCAATGAGCAGACCGACCCAGTGTAGTCAAATTGAGTAGCCCAGACTCCTCCACCAGCAGCGGCGAACCCAGCCTGATAGCTATTCGGCATGGTTTCACCTACCAGACAGCCAGAGGACTGCGAGCAGTCTGGGATCGAGGACACTCCCTTCTGGTCGAGGGGGGTGGTGTGGAGACATCCTGGCGTCGTGTGGAGGGCATATTGATTGTTCAGGTTGAGGTTGATGGCTTCGAAGATGCTATTCTTGAGATGTGAGACACCGAAACGGCGTAGATTGTGGCACGCACTCGATTTCGCCCTGCGTGTACAGAGTCGATATCAGTTACCAAGAACGAATAGCAGAAGACGTACACCAGCAGGCCATGAAGGACCCATCTAGCAAAAATTAACGACGAAACGCGAAAACTGGAGTGGACCCACAGTCCATATGCTCGGCCAAACCTTGAAATCCATTCAAAATCAGATACTCCGAGTGATCGCTAGAACAAACTCACCGAACACCCATAAGGGACATGAACAGCATCGATAATCCACAACGTTCCGAGAGCATAACTCGATTTCGTTGTAATCCGAACCTGGCCACACACAATAGATCAGACATGACGTCCTCTCCACCGTGCACACAAAACGCACCGAATTCCGCTTCTGGTTGAACGGAACGTTGGAGAAGTTGTCCACCTTGATAATGACATTCCCAGCAGCGTTCACGTACGCCAATTGCTGCGTAAACGCGTCCGCCACATCCAACCACACTACGTCACCTGAACCCGACATCTAATGCATAAACGCGCAAAAACACGAGGCATTGGGCCACCCACCAAGCGTAAGGTTGTCGTAGTTCCCGTAAAAGTCCCAATTGTCGAAGAAAGTGAGCCCCGCAAAGTTGTCCACCAGTTGATAGCCCGAAACGACCCAGAAGAGCAAAAGGAACAGCGAAACCGAGGTACAACGCATGGAGATGCGTAGGGAAGTGGTGGTGTGGGTGAAAGCCAGGTGCAGGGCGCCTGCCGGCGAGGTTGGGAGTCAAAAATCCACAACTCAACTTTGCCATCAATAAGCAGAAATAGGAACAACACGAGGCGTGCTCCACTTTTGTAGGCGTCGTTCGGTCCGGTCCGTGTAGCACCCCAAAAGTTGAAGCCAAAACCATCGAGAATCGCAGGAAATCATGAGGGCTTGTGAGACGCGAAGTCTCTGAGATCTTGTTCAATTCGCTGTCGACTTATAAAAGTTTTGAATCCAAAAAAATTTAAAAAAATATGACAACATAACGGCCCCCTCTCGCCTCAAATTCCGGGGAACATGGACTGGAAGCGAATATAATACGTTGCAATTGCAACACTTGAATAGAACAACAGGGTACAAGAAAGTATACGAACAGTATCCAGAGTATAGGTAAGCTTAACATAGACTATGCAACGAAGCGGAGTATCAAGAGTGGTGGAAGAGTATCTAGTCTAATGCGTTGTGAATCCTCCTTGGGGTATCTAATTATCAGCGAGAACGCGACCGCGGGCGTCCAGACCGAAGAGATTGGCTAGCTCGCGAACAGACATACGGCCGATCTTCTTGCCGTTGCCCTCACCGAGGGAGCCATCGGCAAGGTTCTGCTTGCGTTCTTGGAGAGCGAGGATACGGTCCTCGACTACAGTCTTGTCAGGATCACGAAACAAAACGGAAAGAATTGGGCTTCGACGTACCAGTATTGGCAATCACCATGCGCTGAATGCGCACTTTGCGGTGTTGTCCGAGGCGATGGACGCGGTCAAATGCCTGCAAGAAGTGTAAGCGCAAGGCCAGAATGGATGTGGGAGCGACAAATACCTGCTGGTCGATAGCGGGCGACCAACCAAGGTCAAGCGAGATGACGTTGTTGGCGCGAGTCAGGTTGAGCCCCACACCTCCACATTTCAGAGACATGAGCATAACGCGTGCCTGTCCGACGCCTCAGCATCTGAAAATCTGAAGATGAACATTGTACGAACCTTGTCCTTCGACATGAAGTGCTCGACCGCCTGCTGACGCTTGCTGTTGGGCATATCGCCTTGGTATCTGCGCACCCATTAACCACTTATAAAAGAAATCCAACGGAAGGACGCACTTGACATGAAGGATGCCCTTCTCTGTCAAGTAGTCGGAGACGATGTTCAGGCAGCCCGTCCATTGGGAGATGATGAGAGTCTGCAAGGGTATAAGAAACACGAAGAAAGGAAACAAGACAATGGGGGACTGACCTTCTCATCGGGCAAGTCTTTAGCCAGCTTCTCCAGCACCTCCATCATCGCCTTCATCTTCGTCGACGGCAAAAAGCGCGGAATAAGCTTGATCTCCTCCTTCGAAAGCCGGGGCTTTCTGCCAAACACCACTCGCTCCTTGGGCTCCTCCTCCGCCTCCTCTATCTCGTCGTCGGAGTCGAAGATTGTCTCGATCGCTTTACGTTTCCCGAGGCGTTTCCTGAGCGTACGACGAGCATCCTTCTCTTCCTCGTCCTCGTCGCTCTGAACGATGAAATCGCTCATGTCGCTGTCTTCATAATCGTCCTCCGAATTCTCCTCCTCCTCTTGGTCATCCTCGTCATCGGAGTCCACGACGACAAACTTCCGTGCAGCTTGCTTGCGCGCAGGACGCTTCGCTTTCGCTTTCACCTTCTCCTTTGATGCGGCCTTGCCTTTGGAAAAAGGTTTCTCGGACGTTTCAGGCTTCGCGTCTATCATTTCGATGTCCGAGTCATTCCCATCGCCCTTGAGGTCTTCGTCGGAGGGTTCGAACGCAGCGCAAGCGAATATTTTCTTCGCGGTAATCGGCGAGCGACAAGAGGGGCCTGGAATGATGTTAGATCCAAAATCAATGCAAGTGAATCTAGGACACTGACAAGGGCGTTCATCAGCTTTGTAATGGTGGCCGTTGTCATTGCCAGCATTGTCCGGCAGCGGCACTTCTAAAACCTCATCTGATTCGTAGTGAGCCTCTGCGCCCGTGGAAAGAAGAAAACAGGTACTCACTCAGGCAGTCCTTGCAGAACTCGTGGCCACAGCCGGTAATGACTGGGGAGGTGAGAGCATCATAGCAGATAGGGCAATCCTCAATCTCGACAGCAGTGTCCTGCGACTTGTGGGGCGTGAGTATACTGCTGCTGTGACCATAGGCGTCCATACCTGTTGTTCGGCTTCCATACGACGCATCGCGCGATCCTTGAACTTCTCCTTCATCTTCTTGACAAAGTCCGACGGCATGATAGCCCGAGCGCGAGAGAGCTCGTCTCGATACTCCTCAGGGTCATCCACTTCGTCAGCCGCCAAGAAATGAGACCCGTTCTCTTGAATCAGGGCGGGGTGCGAACACAACTGACGAAGACGAAGAAGCAACACAAGCACAGATGCGTAGTTTTTGAGAACAGTCCCTGCACGGAGGTATCTGTTGAATATGGCCTGTTGTCTGGTTTCGACCTGGACACCGACATGAGAATCTCACAGTGAGACAGTACAACGAGACCGACCTGGCTGTAAATATCCCGTTCTTCTTTGGTAAACTCCAAAGAAACGAGGTCAACGGTCTTCTCAGGCAACTCAATCAAGCGCTTTCCATCAAGCTCGGTTGTTTTCATCCGGCGTAGAAGGAAGAGATTGAGAACGGCTTGCAGCCGGGTGACTGCCAATTGTGCTGCACGAAACATTCAGCACGGTGAAATAAATATGCAATCCGATGGTGACGTACGCTGCTTCTTCTCATACTTGCCTATGTGACCATTGAACTCTTGCCAGTCGTACCTAAACCAGGGATCAACAAGGGTAAGCGCAGTGGAGAACAACGAAACACACCACGGGCGAATACGGAGGAACCGTAGATAACCGTAGACATCGACCAAGCTGTTGACGATAGGTGTTGCGGTCAGACACCATCTATGCTTGGCGTCTAGTTCCGACACTGCACGAGATACACCTATGTAAGAATGAATGTCAGCAAAAGATTTACGACTTCTCGTTGCCCACTCACGGGTCCGCTTGTTCCGAATGTTTTGTGCCTCGTCAAGGACAATGCGGTAGAACTAAAGAAAATTTGTTAGAAGGCGAAAGAGACAACGTGTTGCGAGCATCTTACATCGACCTGGAATAACAATCCGCCTGAAAAATCAAGTCATATCAGCGCTACGAGAAATGTGAGTAGAGTTCCTGCTTACGGTCTTTCTTGCGCTTGCTCTTCTTGGGGCGGTCAGAGCCAGAGTCGTCCGAGTCGGATACTACGAAGTCATCGGCGGGTTTCTTGCGCCTGGCCTTTTCTTTCTTCTTCATCTCCGCCTCGTAGTCTGGCCATTCCAAAGCCATCGTCTGTGAACTGTCTGAGCAACTTGCGGCAGAATACTTACGACAGTGACTACTCACCGAGTAGGTCGCCAAAACAATGTCGTACTTGAGAAGATCCGCCTTCTTCTTGGGCTTTTGTGAGCCTAGGATGCGTTGGTGAGAGATATTGCGGGAACCCAAGAAGTGAACCAACCGTGGTATATAAGAACCTTCCAGTCGGCGTTCGTCTTAGTGGAGATCCTACATAATTCGATCAGTGGTGAATGGGCAGAGATGCGAGCGAACTGTGTGCTTACTCTTGATTCCACTGCGTCAGCAACGCCAGTGGGCATAAAATCAGAGTTGTTTTGCAATTTGGATCATCCGATGGGTTTTTGCACATGGTCGCGATCCTAAAAAACTGTTCAGAATCGTCCCGAGCCGGAAAGAATCGAATTTACATCTGGACAGTTTTGCTACGCGGCGGACATCTTAGCCTCGGATTCGATGAACCCAAAAAGGACTTACCCAAGGCCCATTTCATCGGCGAGACACCCTCCATTGCTCGACTTTGCCTGTTCTCGATCCACCATCCAAGCCACGCCAAGAAGTTGGTGTGGCATCAGCGGGATGTCGAGAGACGGAAGAAGCTCATGAGTGCTCCGAAGACCCAACTTCTCCAGCGCCTTGTCAATACTCGCGTTGTTGTCGAACAGTTCGGCGTTGCCGGCCTCGATCAAAAACTTGTTGATACTACCTCGACTTCAGCAAAAGGTCGCAAGATACAAAAAGGAGGGCTTACTCGTCGGCTTTGGCTTGAGGTCCGAGGTATGTATCACGACCTCTCCCATGGAAATCTCCGTTCTCGTCTCGGGAATCCGCCGCAGATGCCATGTAGGGGATGGCGCCATACTTGTCGAGACTGATGACGGGGTCGTTGTCCCACTCCATCTCATCGTCAGAAATGGCAGGCAGCGAGCCTTTGGAGCTGGAAGCGGCAGCATTGGAGGGACGACGGCCCGGCTTGACGTCGGTAGGCAGAGGAGGGAACCCAGGACCGAAAGGGTTGGGTTGGAATTCGGCTTTGGGTTTTGCGAGCTGCCCTGCAAGGGCAGGATTGTAGAAAGCAGGGGGCGCTGGGGTCGAGCCGCCGAGCACAAGCTTGGACGTGGTACGCTTGAGAGGGGACGCTGGCGCGCGGGGAAGCGATGCGTCAAGGTCGGCCTTGGTCTTTCGGAGGCGGTGCAACTCTGCCGCATGGCGGGCCATACGAGTAACGTCGGCCTTCGTCTTTCTCTTCTTGCGCTGAATGCGATCAGAGAGGTTCTCAAAATGAGATATCTGCATCTGTGTCGACGAAATCTTGGCGCGTATCTCGTCCACATCGATCGGTGTCTCAGCAGGCGGGTTAGGCTTGATGGGTGTTGCGTTCTGGTTGATGTTAACCGACGCAAGAGGAATCTTTGGGTGGTTGGGCAGCTTCTGTTTCTTGATAGCACCTTCGCTCGCAGCATCGCTAAGGCGTTTCCGAGGGATGGTGCTCTCTGCTGGCTCAGGCTTGAGTTTGAGCGCGGAATCGACCTCTTCGGCTTTGACATTCGCCCGAGGTGTCAGGCGTACGAGTGAGGAGCGCTTTGGGGGCAGTCTGGCGGAGGAAGCAACAGGGATAGGGCTCGAGGAGAGAATGTGAGACCGTTCTTTCGGCGTGCCAAAGGGCGAGGATTCCTCTTTCTTCACGGAGGCCACGGGCAACTAGGAGAAAAACACAATTAGTTAAGATTCACGGCACAGTCAGATGCCCTACAAATGCGGCAGGCAAAGTACGCCCAGATTTCAGTCTTTGCAACCGATTCTTCTTATGAGTCGCGTGGTTCTCGATGTGGACCTGATGATTGTGAGTGTGGGCCGAAGAAAACGAAGCAGACACGCACCCGATACGGCGCCAAAGAGCCAAATCCTTCGCGTAGGCCACCATCTTTGGTTTTGACGCGTTTTATGAGTGGGATGGAAACCTGGCCGCACCCGTCTTCGAGACAAGTCACAGTCCCAACTGGAGAGCATAATCAGTGAACGTGGTACGTGAGAATAGAAGCGCCACTGACATCCGGTTTTGGGCTGCAAAGTGACGCGAAACTGATGGGGTGAATTAGTTTTCGTGGTGAGCGCGACGAGGAGAGGCGACGCGCCTGGGTGTCATTGGGATACAAGCCAAGATGATTCTTAAGTTCCTCGAGATAGTTCAGTGGCACTGGTGAAGTCTGGCAACGCGCAGAAATTGAGCGGTGTGACATTGAGATAGAAAGGAAAACTGACCCAAGGAAGCGAGAGCTGAGCTCGAGCTGTAGTAACGAGCGCGTCCGCCGCTATTTGGGCCATTTTCGACGCGTCTTGTGTAGAATAATGAGATGGTGGTGGAAGAGGAGTGGAGAGGGGCGAGTACAAACAAGGACAATCTCGCTTTTATTGCGTCACGGGGTGGCGTGTTGTTTCCCACGACACTTACGCCCATTTTGGTCAAACCCCATAAACAAGTCGTCTCTCCCTCAATAGCGCGTCATATATCGAACCGCCGCAGCCATTGCAGGATGCTTTCAGATTTCAGATGATTCCGAGAAAATTGTATGATTGTCGCGCGTATTGCGGCCGGAAAACGTCGTTCTTACATAGTACACAACTTTGATCAAATGTTACTTTACCGACTCCAGGGACATTCAATGGAAGCACCTCGCATCTCTGCGGCGTCAGAAAAAACGCGACCATAACCGTCTGAATTAATATCAATGCACCGTTGACAAAAGGGAAACAAACCCCCTCGCCTTCCTCCCAGCGTATGGGACCCTACATGTGAACATGTAAGTTACACGAGTTAAGCGAGCATATATCGACAAACAAGTTCTTCAATGCGATAGCCTCGTGCCTCGAAAGCCGGACCTGGCTCCAAACTTCTTGATGGCAGTCCGAGAGTATTTACGACCCGACGATAAATTGAACGGCAGCGCGGGACTGGGTAGTACCATGGGTGGAATTGACGCCTGAAATCGAGCCTCAAAATATCGCTTTTATATAGAAGGCCAGATAGCTTACACAAGTGTGTGAAGTCGCATCCGGCCGTCTGCATCAAAACTGCAGGGAGGATCCGTAACTGCGATATAGGCACTGGGCTTGCGACGCGGGAGACACCAATTTCTAATGATTGAAGCTCTGACACGGCAAAATACTTTCACAGTCCAATGTGCCCATGCGGGCTGCGCTGGGAGCCTAAAAAACAGATTTATGAGCGAATTCAATTTGTAAAATACTCGAAATACATCATCGCGATTGGGAGAGGCTCGGTGACGGTGAATCCAATTCATCCTAGCAAACTACTTCTAGGGTCAGTGGGGATCGGCTTGGATGGATCATCCGGGCCCTCCAAAGGGCACATCACAAAGGATGATATAAGAATAGCAGTCTGTATCTTCCTTTACGACCGTTTCTTCTCAACAGTAAGAATGCTGTAGAGCTCACGTCTGTGACACGTTTGGTCATGGAAGACTCCATGCTCATTTCGCCGGTCCTGAGGAGGAGCTCTGCAATCGAAGGCTTCATAGCGCTATTTCAGATCCTATCGCAGACGAATGCAGACATTATGCAGTGAACGATCCCGTATTACGTCCTGAAAAGCCCAGCTGCCGCACCGAAACGACCTAACAAACACATCTAATGCAGCTGCAAATCGGCAAGAAGACGAAAACACATACCAAAGAAAGGCATGTCATACATAAGCGATACATGGGCAATTTCCTACGCCATCGACGGAGTAATTCCCTTCGACGAGCTTTTCAACTCCTGGAATCGACGTCGTGCCTCGTCGTGCAGCGTCAGAGCGTTTGAATCTGACGGTTCTAACCATCCAACAGTACAAAGCGAGCGCGAATAGTACCAGAAGCCACACTATCCAGGGAAGGCGGCAGCGAGGGGAGTAAGAGAGACTGATTTATTCTTGTGGGCAGTTGTGGGCACACATGTTGGTCCGCATTGATGCCGCTGCGATGTGATTGTGTGTCCAACGGAAATTAGCTAAAATATCAGGGAAGATGCGGAGAGTTGAAAATATTTCGCGGAAGGAGGGACGAGCGGTATACTTAAGCACGAGTAAAATGCCCTGCAGCTGTAGCTGCCGTACATAGCTGCGACCAAGTTCGAAGTTCGGAACCGTACGAATCGGAACTTGCCGAATTCCGGCCTGTTCCGGCAAGCAACACCTTGTAATAGTTGTATGCCAATTGCTGCTGCGACTTGGCTGCGACGCTAGGCTCGTTTCACCCTCTCTAGTATGGGGGACGTGAAATCTGAAGACAGTCGTTCAGATCACTCAATACTATTAGAGATCAAGGCGTCGCGCTCGGGCTTTGTGCCCTCCCTCCTCCCCTGGCTCACGAAACGCCGACAAATCTCGTCAGCGAGAAATACTTGATCGGAATCCTGAGCACAAACCCTGGCAGGGTGGTCCTTACTCCGACTTACTCACTCGTAAGTACGTTGAAAACAACAGGCTAATGCAGGCTGTTCTAAGACTTGACGCTATTAGATCCATCGCCTGTTCATCACCTCACTTGACTGATTTGACCTATACGACTCGCTCGGAACAGAACATATGCCATTGTACGCGCATCTGAATCTGTTATGTTCTACGCATTGAATGTTCGCATTCACCAGGTTGTTATCACGCTCAACTCAATTAGAACTAACCCGCACTCAACTGCGGGGTATATCTTGCCTGCCCGACTGCTGCTAGTGTTTCCAATCTCACATCCATGGACCCCACTTTCTACGATAACTTTCTCGCCCGTCTATCGGGCCCCTCTCCTTGGTCTGCGCAAGATGAAGCGGTAAACAAGGCTGAATCTATCTTGGAGCAACTCTACATCTTCTATTCTAGGCTGTCTTGGAACCCTTCTCCTACATCACTACGAACTCTGGGAAGAACCTCCGAACGCAGCTCATGACAGCTTTCAATGGGTGGATTAACGTACCCGAAGACAAACTCGCACACATCGCCAAGGTCGTAAGCTTGCTGCATAACGCGAGTCTCATGATAGACGACATAGAAGACGACTCCCAGCTTCGACGTGGAGAGCCAGGTTTGCCGCCTTTCAGCTATGAAATGTCGCCCTGCTGAACGGCGATGTACAGTTGCGCATAAGGTCCCGCGCCACTGTTTTTCACACTATGTCGCTGAACAGCGATAATAGATATATGGCATCCCGCAAACTATCAATGCCGCCAACTACGTTTTCTTCCTTGCATATCAAGAACTGCTCACGCTCTCTGGCCCTGATGCGAAACCCTCACAAACGGAACTCGTAGCGATCATCACTTGTAAGTCCTGCATCAGTTTGTGCGCGCATGAAAGATAATGTGTTCAAGCGGAGCTCATGTCGCTGCATCGTGGTCAGGGTCTCGAGCTGCTATGGCGAGATTCACTCACTTGCCCGAGTGAAGATCAGTATGTTCGGATGGTCAACGACAGTGGGTTTCTCTCATAAAGATTTTGGACGAATCACAGTTCATTGGGGGATCCAGAAACGGGCGGCCTGCTTCGCATCGGGGTCAAGCTCTTGATGGCGTGCGGGACCACGAATCTCGATGTGTAAGCACACAGTCATACTATATGGTTTCTATTCAAGCCAACCCATGCAGTGACTACATACCTCTGGTGAACCTCATCGGCGTGCATTTTCAGATCAGGGACGATTATATGAATCTGCAGAGCGGAGAAGTATGTCTCTCGTCTTGATCTCGCGATCCTCTTCGGCTGACTTTTCCAGTATACCTCGAATAAAGGCTTTGCAGAAGATCTGACCGAAGGGAAGTTCTCCTTTCCTATCGTTCACGGGATCAATGCGGATAAAACTAATCGCCAGCTCTTGAGTGAGTTTCTACCCTTCGTGTCCGATGCTTCTCTCATTATCATCTTAGATACTCTGCAGAAACGTCCACGCACACCAACACTCAAGACGCACGCTATCTCATATTTGGACAAAAAGACGGGGTCGTTCGCGTACACCCGCTCTGTCTTGACTAACCTTGAGCAACAAGTCCGAGATGAGGTTGCCAGACTTGGCGGGAACAAGCGGTTGGAGGCCATTGTAGATGCTCTCTCGTTGCAAAATGCCTCGCCGGATAGCCCTGTATAAATCATTATGTCTCAATAGATATGCCCAATCGTCGCCGGCGCATCTGGTTCTGATTTGCAGTTTTTGGCCGTGAGTCCGTTGCTGTTTTCTCGGGCGTCAGTGACTCATTCCTGTATTGCAGTATTGATCTACCTCGGTTTTCTCTTGTGTTCCTCTGTACTCCATCTCTCCTTGCCGACCTCCTTTCCGCGCGTCTTGACCTCGATGTTTTACGGATCCTTACATTCGGTGAACCTGAAAGGACTGCTGCCCATAACGGCCCTCTCTCGATAAATGCTTCACAATCTGTCACATTGTCCCCGACGACGCGGAGCGTGTGATGCCAGGATCATCTTACACGGATTTTCTTTATGCTACCTTCACAACACATCTACGCCCGCACCTCCTCCCCATGGATCTCTTCCAAACTCATGCGGCACCTGGTTGTAGTCAGCTCTGTTTCCATTTTCGGGATCAGTCCGCCGCCCATCCCGACGTTCGAGGACTCGCGTCTGTCCATTGTAATTGATCAACTCAGATAGGCTTGGCTAGTGCTGACACTTCATCCCGCCACGTCTACCCCCGAGTCGGCGCGCGGGATGTAACACATGGGGCATACTGTCATGCGTCCCGTCTTTCGGAGTCGTCTCTCAGGGGACCCGTCTTTTCGCCCCACCCGTCGGCGTCGGAGGCCGCATCTTACTGCGGGTGGTGACTCTAAAGCCGCGTATTCTGACCTGCGAACGCCGTATATGCCCGAGCTGTATCTCACTCCAGGCGCTCTTGGTTTTCCTTCTTGCTCCGGCATCGCGTGTGTGTCGGGATATTGTAAATGGAATGGAGTGCGCTTGGTCCATGGGTCTGCAGATTAGAGGTTTCCGGTCATTTTTCAGAGTATCCTGGTACTTCCTCGCTTCCAGGAAATTGAGCGGTAAATTGAGCGCCCGGGGCATAATGCATAATCCTAGACGGAATTAACTTGAGGCCATTCAGTTCGCGCTCCGTAACATCCACATGACCGTGACTCGCTGTGACTCGACGCGCCTTTCTTCCCGCGAGCTGCGACTCTGTCGCCTTGAGCGGCGTCTAGCTATAGGACTCTGATGCGATGGAATCCAACGCAGCTAACAAGCTTAGTTATCCTCTCGCCAAGCTCCCTCCATCTGAAATCGTGCTCATCTGTTCACTCGCCGGAAGTGCCACAATTTCTTCAAAACGTTCGAAACGATTTATCACTCTTTCACTTCCAACGACCATTTTGTGCTCCACTCTCTAGAAAACTACACTTCCCGAAGTCAGAGCACAGACTACGCTCGCGGCGTGTTCGACGCCACGTCCAATGCTAAAGTAACAGCAATTCAAGTTCTAGGCCTCTGAGTCGGCGCCGGTACTTGTTCCCGTTCTCGATGCCCCGATGCTACGCTTGACTCAGACTCTGGAGCTTAGCCTTTTCTTTCTACCTCTCTCCTTCTCTTATGATCAAAGGTTGAGGCGTGCGGCGTTGTCTCGTTCGGTATACCGAAAAGATGGATCCAACTGCCAACGAACTCCGACGCTGACCGTCTCTTTACTTATTTATGAATCCGGGGTAGCATTAGGCCCGCGTTTGTGTTTTGTTTTCCAGGCGGTGAGTTTCTGTCGTCTCGTTTTTCTCGTTCAAATTAAGCTTCGGCGACTCCTGCTGGACCGACTGTTCTCATGAGCTGAAATGCTTCGTATGCCATGGCACTATGCACATCTTCAGTGGCAAGAGCATCCACCGAATATTGATCGATTTTGGACTTTTCACATCCAGGCTCTATTGCGCTGCAGAAGATATCCATTGATACACGATATAACGATACGAATAACTTAATATGCTCCCCAGTCTAAATTATCGCCCAAAAAAAGAACCCCAATCTCAGAAGAAAGAATCAACAGCATCGTCACTCAGAAGGCGCAGGAGTTGGACCGCT
Source organism: Favolaschia claudopus (assembly GCA_037176885.1). NCBI lineage: Eukaryota > Fungi > Basidiomycota > Agaricomycetes > Agaricales > Mycenaceae > Favolaschia > Favolaschia claudopus. The sequence continues at coordinate 1,592,640 of JAWWNJ010000010.1, read as the reverse complement.
GACGGTCACCCAATCGCGGCTTGGTCTTCTTTACGCAGCTCCCGACTCTGCTGGTGAGCCTAAGATCCTTGCAGAACTCCTGCAGCCTCCTAGCCGCTTCGTCCCTGTCTACTTCTTCTTCGCCATCCGCATCCCCGGCAATAGACACATCTATCCTCGCGAGCTTATCAAAGAACGTGGGCCCGCGCTCGACACGAAGGCTCAAGAAGCGTTCCAAGGCGCCGCAAGCGTCGGCGATTTCGTCTGGGAAGCATTGCATGCTGAGCGCTTCAATCGGACTGCCTGCAAGCGCGGCCATCGTGTCAACGACTTCGTCCACGGGGAAGAAAGGTGAGATGTGCAGCTGGCGGAGACGTGGAAGGGGCGGAGTACTTTTTTCGGAGGTCGGAGAGAGGGCGGTGGCGAGGGAAAAGGAGGAGAGGGAGGGTGCTACAGCGGCCATGACGCCGTTGATGGCGTCGCGATTGGACTCCTCCGGCTCGTGTATGCAGGACCCGAGGTCGAGCATTTCGAGACGGCACGATACCGGGACGGTAGCCCAGCGCGGGTCACCGAGGTGGGTGTCGCGGATGATGAGCTGACGGAGGGATGGTATAGAAAGCAAGGATGGAAGGCTCAATTCTGAGCCCAGAGTAGGGTGAGGGGGGATGTTTTCGTCCCCGCGCACGAGAGGCACTGAGGGGTAATACTTGTTGGCAAGCTCTGGAGCGTGGAGAGTGCTGCGTGAGATGCGGTCGAGGGACAGATAGTGGAGGTTCGGGATCGATGCGGCGATGGAGACAACAAGACGCTCGCTCCTGGAATTCCGTGTAAGTCTCCTTCGATCAGTTATGTTTTTTAGGATGGCTTACAAGGGCGAGATAACCTCCTCTGCAACGTTCCGGATCGTTAGGTGGCGCAGATTGGCAAGGACAGCGAACGATGAGACGACGCTGTGGTGTACCGAGCCACTCAGCCTCAAAACTAGCTGGGTTAAACGGGGTGACGCCAGCAGTATCGAAATGAGTGGATCCGCGTGCACTCGAGCAGAACCCTCGGCAGCGACATCCAGAAACTCGATATGCCGGCAATATGCGCGTGGAACATTCTCGAGGAAACGTTCAAGATCGGGCTGGGAGTTGAGTTTAACATCCTGACGAGAAAACTCTAAGCCGGCGTCGATCAAGCTGTGGGGGAAGAACACGCACCCTGAAGAGAACTGGGACACAAGCCTCGTAGGTGCGCTGGTCGACTGCCGAAAAGGCGCGTGCATCGGTGTAGTCGAGATTGTCGACGACCGCGAGCTTCATCTCTGTGGGGAGGGTGTGCCATGAGGTAGTCATTGTGGGCGTCCGCAGTTGAATGAATCGCGTTGGAGGAGGAATCGCGGTGGACCCGGGTGTTGAACGTGAACGTTGAAAAGTGGGGTATTATCCGAAAGGGTGGCGGGTATTTGAGGAAACTGGCATATCGCAGGAGGGCCGAAGCACCAAGTCCGACACTTCTCGGAGGTTGCAAATCTTGAACGGTCGCCGGAACACAAGCCTGATCATCAAACACGCCAAATCCGTCTTGTGCTGTGCTGCCATGTTTCTCCCATGCTCACCCTCGTCTGCTCTTCCTCTCTTCCGACGTTTGGCGCAGTCGTCCAGTTCACACCGGCCTTGCAAGCCTTCCGGTTTCGCACCTCCCGCAGCAGAGTTCCGCCTCTGATTTTTTTTTTCGTCTGCAAGCTGCCCTTTACCTCCCATTATACGCTCGTCCGTGCCCCACGGATTCCCTCACAACCATCGCAACTGACCTCCACATGAATCGGCAATCATGTCTTGGTGAAAAAGTCTGAACATCCAACATCTAGTCTATGTTGACAGCCCTGCAAAATCCCTACCTCTTCGGTCTCATTAATTCATTCACCTCCCCTGATACACATTTATCCATCCATATCTCTCAACGCGTCCATATTGCTTGCATTCAGTCAATGTGACTATGTACCAGCTAACTTTGCACCGAGGCCCCGCCGACCACGGCGGAGCGGAGGCGCAAGCGCATTTACTTTTCTCTCTCTTTGAGCTCGACGGAACGGGTCAGCTACTTCTGGCAGCGCGGAACGGTTACTCGGTCGCCCACATCTGCCCACATCTTCAAGCTTAACGCATGGTTTCAGTTTACCCGACCGACTACCCGAACCCCTTGCCCTCGTACCGAAGTCTCTTGCTTGTCCCTTTTGCTTATTCCTCCGTCCGCCCACCACGCATTATTCCTTGACCTTTTGTAAAATCAAAATATATCAAGCCGCATCTCGCGTGGTCCGCAGGGGCGTCGCTGCGATCAGGTCGCGGCGCTCGATAATACGTTGCGATTTTCCCCTGGCTTCCCAGACAAGCTGTCCCGCCGTATTTTTGGAGCTGGAGTTCGGAAAAACCGATGTTACTTGTGTCTCTATCTTGTTTCTCTGTTGCCTTTCCTAGCAAGCAAAGCCGTTCTCTCACCATTGTTTGAAGACCAAAGCTGGGAGATTCCGCTGCTATCTCGTAAAGCGCCCTGCCCCATACACGGCCATCGTCTCTCTATGAATAACGCTGATAGTATCGCATTAATGTCAGTGTGCTTTAGCAAACTCGAATCCGCAGCTGCCAAGATTCGCCATCCCACCAATCAGCGCGCGTTCCGTCGTACGTAAGTCTTCCTGCTCCGCGTCGCGCTTTGACCTGTCCTGACCCCTTTTCCAGTTTTGTAGGCCTTACTGAGGACGAGTTTGGCAAGCCTTGACAGGATACAGGATACAGCAAGTCACCGCTAATCCATCAAGCATCGTTGCACCGCACTTGGCGAAGCAAGAGCTAGTATGAAATGAGAAGAGTGCTTTACGGTGCTGTACGATTCCATACAATTTTGCTCCAGAGTCAGTTGTTGAGCTAAAATGATGATACAAAGCTGATTTGACAGTGCAGAGTCGATGATTTGACGACTACTTGTACGATGTTTTGTTATCTGGCGTTTACGAAAGGTGCATATATTCGCCGGATCGAGGTGGGTACAGTTTACCTTGATCGGCGGGTTGCTTATTGAATCCCGTCTTTATCTAGGCGCGGGGCGGAGACAGTGAGAATGAACCTGAAATCGGCTGAGTAGGCGAGCGCTCCGTAGCCTCCGTCCTCGATGACGTCCAGAAGCACCGACATTCATTTTTTTTTGCTTGCCGGCACCAAAGGACGTATGTGGAAGGCTCGTGCGCACTGGATCCATACCTTGAGCCACTGGAGAAGTACTGGAAGCCACTGGAGGGCTTCTGGAAGCGAAGCGCACTCGACTGCTGTCAGTCAACGCTTGGGAGGCGTTTCAGCTTTGCTCAGACAGCGTGGTATGGCCGGCACACCCGATACAAGTAACCGAGGTTGAAATGCAGGTGTCAAGCTGAAGCTCGATCCATCGACCTCCTACATACTACGATCCCTCCCCGTAGCTGGAGTTCATCTTCAGCACTCTGCGGCGAGACCAGCAGCTGGAAATTACAATAACGTGGTTTGAAGCTTGGGCTGGCTCCGGAACTTGAAGGCATGTGGATAACTGTTCCATCATCCCTATGTATACAATCGGTTCTGCACCGGCCGTCCTACCTTCACTCTGGCGACTCTGTTCGCCTCACAGTGGGCGATCTGAGGTGTATCTTCCAGCTCGTTATATTTGGGCGCGATCGAGAGTCCAATCACCTTCTATGATATCTCGCAGTCAGGATGCAGCAGCTTCCTACTACTTGTCTTCGTCCAATATCACGAGGTGGTGGAGCGCAAGCATTGAAGTATATTGGGGGACGACATCCCGCCGACGTGCTCTGTCGTGATTCCCCACTTCAGTGCTATAGATGGACACGGTATATTCGGAATACTCACATAGTTCACCCTCGCTCACGATTCACTGTCAGTGTTCCACGAAAATAACGCTGTCGTCGTTTGTATTGTATCAAATATCACCATCACATCTAGGCGGTGATAGCTGTTAGTACAAATCATTGACTCTCATGAATTGCCCACTCACATTCGACTCTGTGCGTAATTCGTGCGGCGGGAATCCCGATCTCGGAATGAAGGTCAAGTGTACGCGGCGCATGCCGCAGGCTCGTGAATGTCGGGTCCCTGGTTCCTGAGGATGAGACGCATTTACCTGTGGCGTCATGTATCGCTCCAGACAAGAGGGAGCAGGATCCGGTGAACTGTGAGGCACTGTCACTTACATTTCGTCCATCCCGAAGAACGATAACCTTTTAGGTCTCCGTGATCGACAATACGAACATCATTCTTTTGCATCCATTAGGGTCCGCGGAGTGATTTTGTTACTTCTTCTCATCTGTCGCTGAATTTGTAAGGCAATACCACAGGTGCATGACCGAGTGTCCGCCGTCCAATGGTATTCTCAACATATCTGCCGCGGCCAGGGAAAAAGGCTCCCGATTTTGCAGCTTCGAATCGCTAGTCCACATCAGAAAACTGAAATAACTGAAGTAAGTTTCATGGATTGACTGTGCGAGTGTGCTGATTGCTGCTGCATGATCCAGTGCGACGTGGTGCACGATATTAGAGGTGCATAATTTTGGAATCGGGGAGCCGCACTTTGCGAGGTAGCGAAACTCACTGAACAATGATACCTATCGCGCTGTGCCTACCTGCACATGAATTCCAATGAGCTTCGCGATGTCTACCAGAAAGGCCTCTGTCGATGTATCCAGGCTGTATACGTTTGGGAGAGTAGCAGTAGACTTCCACCATCTAAATTTCTTCGCGAACCTGTCTATTTGACTTTTCTTGAGAAGCAAATTGGTTCCGCGTACCTGATTTTTGACGGTGGGCAATCGTGGGCGCATATCTGCGCATATCATATCCGTTTTGCTGCTGGATTGTCGACAAGATGAAGATTATCTGAGATTATTGCATCACTGGAATTGCCGAGCCTTTGGCAGTTGTTTCTATGCTCTTCTAGTCGTCTGTGTCGATTCTGATCGTACCAGAGAAATTGGTGGTCGGTGGTCCATCTGCCAGTTGCGACGAGCTCCCTTTGCGGGGCAATCAGCCCAAAAGAACCCAATCCGTGAGAGCACCGCGGCCTATTCTCTCTCAGACTCGAATAAATACTTTCTCTCCAACATTCCTTAACTGCAAACTATCTAGCCGGCGCCTCTGTCTTGCCGCGCCCCCGTCTCTCTGGTCTACCGTCGGTATCTCACCCCGCGACGATGCCGACCAAGATACGCCGGCGTTCGCTCGAAGAGGACCCATTGGCATACATCTGCGCGCCTCCCGATGGCGAGACGGAGGAACAGCGCCATGTTCGCGTTATACTCGAGAAGGAGGCAAAGCAGATCTCGGATGCTATCGACGAACAGCTGAGTCGCGAGAAGGCTCAAGAGAAGAAAGGTCCTCGCCCGGTTAAGGTTTTGTTACTCGGTGCGTTGTGCTTTTAGCGCTGTCTCAGACAGTCGAATGTTAAGCCATGTACTGTTCTAGGACAAAGCGAATCTGGTATACATGGTTTATGATTCGCGTGAATGTAGTCGTGCTAACTCGCTGCTCTGCAGGAAAATCTACTACCCTCAAAAGTGCGTACATTCGGATCGCGTCGTTGTTTCCATTCGCTTATCATGCTCCAGACTTCCAGCTCATGTATGATTCCAAAGTGCGTTACGCCCTGGAAATTCGAAACTGTTACCCATTCTTGTCCATAGGCGTTTCGCGCCGAACGCGCATCATGGCGCGCCATAGTGCAACTCAACGTTGTGCGGTCAATTCATGTCATTCTCGACGTAATAACGCGCGCACAAATCCGGCGACCAACAACGGGCGAAGATGTGCTTCCCGCCTCGCCTATTGTCGACGACGAACTTGCAACGCTCAAGCTGCGACTATCCCCCCTCATCCGCGTCGAGGAAATCCTAATGCAACGGCTTATGCCGAATGGCCCCGACAAGTCTGACGCCGCACGTCTCGCGCAGCTAACGAATATTCCCTACTCCGAGCTCCCGAGAAATGTTAATCGTGAGGTTGCGGTGCACAGTGCGAATCCGTGGAAGGATGTGTTCAAGCGGCTAGTGGGGAATGACACTGAGAGCTTCGATAGTGAGAAGGCGATTGATTGGGAGGACCCTTCGGACCCTGGTGTGGTGCTACATGCGCTTGCGGACGATATGAAGGCGCTATGGAGTAATCGGACAGTGCAGACTCTGCTGGACAGGCAGAATTTGAGGTTGCAGGAGGCTGCCGGTTTGTGTGTTGCTCTTCTAGTCTCAAAGTGCCCCGATGTTCTGAGGCTTGTGGTTCACAGTTTCCTAGACTGTCTGGACGAAGTAACGTCCCTCAAGTACATGCCCTCAGACGGTGGGTCTAGTATGAACGATCTCTGACACAATCGTTGACTGATCACGTATTAGACCACATCCTCCGTGCCCGGTTAAAAACGCTCGTTCGTCATGCATTTTCCCTCTGCACGGTCGCTGACGCATGTATGAATTAGGGAGTCTCGGAGCATCGTATCAAGATGACCTCGGGTATGCTGATCATACTACTGCGTTCATGAATGCTAAAATATGCTTCAGGCGGCATGACTGGCAGCATAAGCCGGGACTGGCGAATATACGATGGTGTGTGCAAGCCACGCTGTCTTTCGTTTCAGTTCACTGAATAATCGCTGCCCCGCATGTACAGTCGGAGGCCATCGGTCATTGGTAAGCCCATCCATCGAAACTGGATCCTTTCCTTGCTCATTTTTTTAGCGAGGTAAGCGGCGCACGCCACCTTTTTATGCTCTGTAAGATTAATCCATGGGCTCAGCGGCGTGGGCGCCGTACTTTGACGACATGTAGGGACTCTTGCTCCTTTTCCGAAACGCGCCGCTGATGTGGGTAATGAAACTAGGCACTCGATTATCTTTTTGTGTCCGATATCGGCTTTTGATCAGGTACTGGCGGAGGAGCCACGGTTAAATCGGCTGGTGCGTCGGTGCAGTTGACTGCATTGGTTTTATGCACAAGAAGACTAAATCCCGGACTGAATTCGACAGGCGGACTCGGTGAATCTATGGACGATGATCGTTTCACACAAGCTGCTGGCCAACACGAATATTATTCTCTTCTTGAATAAGATAGACATCATGAAGAGCAAGCTCGTGCGTGTTACCGTTTCTTCTGCGCGGTCCCGTTCCTGAGGCTCACCGCACATTGCAGGAGTCCGGTATCAGGCTGGTGGACTACGTCAACTCGTATGGAAGCCGCCCGAACGACCTAGAGAATGCGTCCAACTGTGCGTTCGTCCCTTGCTTATCTTCCTTCCCATCCCACGCGGTGACTAACTCTATTAACCCTTGCCTAGACCTTCGCAAGAAATTCGGTGCGTCGGAGGCTCTTTGTATCTGTTAGTCACCGACCGAACGACTGACTGGACGATTAATACCAGCCGGCATTCAGCGAGAACACTCACCTTCGTCACGGGTGTTTTACTGCCATATGACGACTGTTACGGTGAGTCTCTGCGGTCGGAGCTTTCCATGCCCCTTCGGTACCCCACTCAACACCACCTTCTTTCCCGTCTTTCAGGACCGCAAATCGACACAGATCATCCTCGCCAACAGTGAGTTTCCCTTCCGTCTTGCGTTTTCTTTTGAATGCCGTGTGTCCTGATGATTCTGCTACAGTCAAGGATATGCTGATGCACCAGTACTTGGAGGACGCGTCGCTGATCCCGTAGAAGGCGAGATGGGAGATTGATTGTATTATCTATCTAAAAATCTGTACATATCTATCGTCAATTATGTTGTATGTACCGATATTTAACGAATTCGTACGAGGCATGACTGTAGCTTGCGGCATGGTCTCTTCAAGACAGACGCTACAACTACCTGCGGTACTTGCGGCGCGACTCGAGCGCTTGGGTCAATTCCCGCTGTAACGATGAGGCCGACTTTCTGTGCCGACTTTCTTTCTCGACCTCTACGCTGTTCTGGATGCGTGGAGGTAGCACTACCGCAAGGTAGATTCTTCCTCACATGAAGACCTAAATCCAACACTTTCACGCCTCTACAAGGGGCCACTACGCTGCAGCTGATCATGCCCAAGCCAAAACCAATAGCACTGAGGCTGGCTGCTGAACACTGGCGCCGAGTCTATGGCAGGACGCTCGCTTCAGGCAATTCCATGTCGGGCGGCTGATCTGGAACCCAGCTCTGTAACCGTTGTCCTGCCCACCAAAGGCCCGGACGACCGACCCCGCTCGGCGCACGCTCCCATCGCGCCTCCATCATACCACCAAGTAGGCCCCGCGAAAGAGCTGGGTTCCATACCGCCGAACCAATTCGTTGGTCGTCTGCCTCTGGTTCCGTATCCGAATCATCGGTTTCCTCACTTTCGCGAGACACTCCGAGGGAAGAAGGTCCGACCGGTGGGAGATGCAGTAGGAAAAACGGCACAGGCGAGGATTGCGCGCGTAGAATAGTCCCTTTCGTGAATGGCGACTCGGACACCAAGAGGGCGACGAGGGGGTACTGTGTTGTTGTCGAGAGAGACAGCATATGTCGGTGAAGCACGCCCTCCATCTCGCGCACGTATTTTGGACCGGGCTTTCGTTTTTCTGCTTTGCATTGAGCGAGGACGCGCAAACGGCGACGGTGTAGTTCGTCCTTCGAGACCGAACTTTTGTCTGAGTTTGGAAGCCACCACCAGCCCATGAGGTCAATTCCACCGTCAGACTTGCCCCCGACACGGCGCAGTGACATGGAAAGATGGTCTTGGAGAATTTTCATGGATCGTTCTTCAAAGAGAGTTCCTTGATAGGTGGTGGATAGGACTCCTGTACGAGCTGAGGAAATGCCTCTTTGAAGGCAGAGTCTGGTTTGCATTGCTTATATTATCGTTGAGCTGTCGGCGAGCTCATCGACGCGACTGTCGGCAACGAGTGGAACGAGCGCAAAACGAGCGGAAACGACCCACGGGGCGACCGTGACTGGCGTGACCGTGATTCTGCGTGTGAAAGCGTGGGAGTCAGGTTATTCAAGTTGATGTTGAACTCTCCCATTTACTGACGGGTTTCATGGCTGGCTACTGGCAACTCAACTCGTCGAAGACGCGTGTTACCCCGACTCCTGCAAAAAATCGGGGTTCTTTCCTCTTCTTTCGTGGCTTCCTCATTTGCTTATTGTCACGGCATTTGAAAGTTCATTTCAGCGGGCTGCGGTGAAGTTCTCAGAAGTTAGAACCTCCATTCAAACTGAACTCTATCACCTTCTTCCATCGATGCCCCATGACAAGCCCCTCTATCATATTTTGTCCAAGCTTCTCTCGTGATCTTCAGTTCAAGTTTTTCAACCCCGAATTGCTCAACTCGAGTTTCGATTTTGTCGTCCATGAGCAGCCAACCTAGCTCTCAAGATTCGGTAAGTGCTTGTTTCTGGATGCTCCTCGTTGCTAAAATAGGGCAGAATCCCGATTCTGATGAGGACATCTGGAGCTCTGTCGAGGAATTGCCCTCCGATTTCTCTTCCACTCCGTCCTTGTCGTTTTCGAGTTCACCAGGCCTGTCACAAGAAGAATTTTCCCGTCCTCGCTCGTGTCTACCGAATGCATCGGCTACCAGCCGCCCTCTCAAACGCAAACGCGATGACTCTCCCGGCGTCCTCGCGAAGAAATCGAAGCATGCCGCCGCCGGAACTGTCCTCCTCAGCAAAACAACCTCGAGTGCGGCAGATACGGGACCTGTTCTCATAGTAATAACTCATTTCTCGTCTCTTCATCCATTACCCACAAGCTGCAGGCTTCATTGGATGGCTTGGCGGACCAGAGCAGCATTGCGGCATTCAATGGACTGTCTACCGGCGTACTTTGGGAAATCGCTCGGCTCGCGAGCTTGGAGCGGCTCACCAATGTTTCTGTCGAGGACATCAAATCACTTCGGGGCACAAACTCGGACGCAGCTCCGAAGACGGTTGAGATTCTGTTGAAAGAAAAGACGAGAGATCTCGACACCGACCGCGCTTTCTCTGCAGAGCGAAAATCGCAGGTAAGCTCCTGATTTGCAATGCCTATTTGATAGCTAATTCCATTCGCTGTAAGTGCCCATGGCAGGAGCTAGATGCGGAAGAGGCAGCGCTCTTGAACAATCCGAACTCGGCTCTCGGCAATTGTCCCGAATCGCCGAAAGGCTTCTATGGCGGCAAAGTTGGCTTTATTGGGAACATTGACGAAGTTGCGGGCAGATACAATGTTACTCTCGACAGATGTACCCTCACGACTTCGTGCCGTTTGTGCCGTCAGTTCGGCTCCTCCAGTATCCTACGACTCAAAGTCCCGCTCAAGATTTTGCACCACAACCAAAATTTGAAGACTTTTGTTCGTAGACCGTTCGTGATTCTCGGCAGTGTCTTCCGCGCGTTTTACGCAAAAGAAACCACTGTGTTCCTGTTCCGGACTCGCGAAAATTACAGTAACGGACAAATATACGATCCTCCAAGCGGCGGACTTTCGCTGTTCGATTTCCTCAATCAGTTCAACCCACTACAGCTCAATACCGATCAGGTTCGCGGGTTTGTTACTTGCTTTTTTATATCTGACATTCTGCTAGGCGTTGTGCAAGTGGGCTTCGCGCTTTGCCCTTGGCCTGTCCAACTCTGTTCCTGGCCCTGTTCTCCCGCCAGCGCGTGTAGACGAAATAACCGATATATGTAACAAACGTCGTTTTCTTGGTATCTTTCATCCGACCTTAGTTTAGTGTCCTCTACCAAGAGCAACATGACCGACGGATGTGGCATTTCCAACGTCGCTTTCAACCTGAAGCTCAAATTTGACTTTCAACTGGAAACCATCCCTTGCGCTGTTCAAGTTCGTCATGGCGGTAAAAAGGTGGCGATTCTCAGACTTCCCATGTCTAATTTCTGACCGATTCTTAGGGCATCCTTCTTATATGTCCGGATTCAACACACGACGCGACTCCTCAACTCGCATTCAGAAATCCTTCCCAAGTGAAAATTCGATACAGCGAGGCGTCAAAAGCGCATCCTGCCAATGCCACAGTCGACATATTACGTTTCTCTCGAACGAAGTGTCCGACTCGTATTTCTGCGGAGGTCATAATTAATCTGGAGCACAACGGCGTGCCGGCCGATGTTTTTGTCCGAATGCAAGAAGCATATATCGCCAAGGGTGTCGAGGAATTATTGTCCTGGGCCCAAGAACCAGGTCGTGAGACGGCAGAAATCATGATGCAGTTGTGGGCGGCTGTGGAGAAATCTGAGGATGTGTATTCTGCTCGAAGAGTGAGAGAGGCTGTAGGGGAGGCCCGTTTTCGTGGGTTTAGGGAGAAATTCAACGACGCGACGCCAGACGAGGAGGATGATTCCGAGCTGTTTGATGGCGCCGTTCATGAAAGATCAATTGCTTGGTGGCCGGACTATATCTCTGGGTCTCCCTCTTCATTGGCCGAGGTCAGAGGGTCTCAAACATCTGGGGTTCAATAGTATGCTCACTTTCAACAGACCTGTATGGTGCTTCTCGATTCCGGCTTCACTCCACAATCCCTTCCAGTTCTTCGTGACAAGCTCAAGCAGATCGTTCGGACGAAAATCAAATTTCGAGCGAATCATTTTATATACGAAGTGGCTCAAAGCGCCAGCGCATTTGTTGTGCCAGGTACAATCAAACAGTTTCGGCCAGCGTATCAAGTTTAATTTTCGCACAGATCATTGGGGTGTTTTGGAAGAGGATGAAATCCATTTTAAGAGCTCGAGACGGCAATTTCCCACAGATGATGGTCTCCAATCGGATATAATTCTAGGCGATGTCCTGGTCAGTGTGCCGCGGAAGGTTTTGTTCTTCAGCTGATCTCTTGGTAGATGACAAGAAATCGTTCAGTGTTCCCTCCATCAATCTTCAAGTTGATTCCAGCTCATTACAATTTCTAGCCTGCAAGCTTCCAACGGACGTGCGAAAAGTAAGAAGTTTGCTTTCGACGAATTCAGGTTCATTTACCGAGTTGTTTGGTAGCTGAGGGCTGTCAAGCATAGTCAATTACACGATCTGGTCGACGTGATCGTATGCTCTGTAAAAGGTCAACGTCGATTGCTTGATTACCTCGCGGGCGGTGAGCTGTTATTGTCAGAAGAGACTCGGGTTTGTAACTATCTATCAGGCGATTACGACGGCGATACCGCTATCGTTATATGGGACAAGGAGATTATTGATGCTTTCACCAATGCTGATGAAAAATATTCAATTGAGCCGAAGGGGGTCAATCAGTGCTTTGAGCAGACTACAAAGAGTGTGGGCGAATTCATCCGAGAGAACGGCGGAAAGATGCCTGCAGTCAAAGCCTCGATGCTTCAGGAATATTTACTCGGATCGCTCCGTGATCCTTCCGCTGTGGGTCAATATTCTGGAATGCACGACAACTCTGTGGTCAAACATGGCTACAGTCACCCGAACTCAATCAGGCTTGCATACCTGTGAGTTCGTGAGCCGCGCATGTGTTGCTTCCAACTAATATACGTCGTTCTCAGATTTTGCAAGATTCTAGATTCGCCAAAGACGGGACACCAGCTCAAGCAGAAAACTTGGGACGCCGATAAAAGTAAGCATGGCCATGTTCACGGCCCAGCGTGGAAGAACGGCAAGAAAGACAAGAAAGAAGTAACTGGGTCTGCTTTGAACACGCCCTACTTGCAACGAAATGTTGATCCGACAAATCCTTTGCTCGCGCGTCCTTTCATCATGGATGTTTTGAACCAGACCGCTCTTTTGCAGAGGGATCAATGGTTGAAAGATGCTGAGGCTATCTTTGCTGAGTTTGAACAGCGGGAGGTGGTGCTCGACCCGGATTTGGCCAAACCATGGAATGATTTTTCTGATTTCGTGGCCCAGCAAGTTCGGGTTGACAAAAAGCCGAAAGAAGATTTGGAAAAAATCGGAAAGCATGTTGAAGCGATGTATGCTCGGCATACGAAGGAGATTAAGGGATACTCGTCGTCGTCGGCCTCGCACTTCACTGATGCGGGTATAAAAGAGCGGCAGGACAAGCTTCGGGCTCTTTCATATGATTTTGCTGCCAGACCTCAACCTGGAGAAGACTTGAAGACACTGTTTGATGAGGTACAGATCGCACGGTTGCGAGCATCCTACGCGTATATTTACGACCACGAAAACAACGGTTCAAAGGGATGGTCTAGATTCCCTTGGAATGTGGCTCTCGGAGGTGAATATTGCATCCGCTTCAGCGATTTGGCACTTACAACAACGCAGAATTATGCAAAATCAAGGCCAGCGCTCTTGGTCCCCAAAAGTCAGTGGTGATGCAGTTTTATGAGCGATTCAGACTAGGAGGAAACCGCCGCTAAGTCCGCATCACCACAAAAAGAATCGACTCCATAATTTCGTACTACACCTCTTCTGTATGAATGTAAGCAGACCTGTTGTACATATGCTTTTGAAACTTGAACATACTAGATCGGGCTTCTCGGGGTTGAGATTCAGCTTCCCTAAGAGAATTTTGGAAGCTCGTTGCTTACCAGAAATTTGCGCGGGATTCCACAGCACATACACCCAACCTTCCGGTTCACGCGTGCCTCTAGTAATGTATCTACTAATAAGTACTCGTGAAATTCGGAGATTTTGAACCAGCAGCTCAATTTTGCGTCAATTAAAAAATCCCTATCAGGGAGTTCAACTGTTTTGAGTACAAAACTCAAGATTTGTCCCTCATGCAAATGGCTATGCTTTCTCGACCTACTGCCTCGCCCCGCCTCCACACGAAAGCGCGAATCGGTCAAACAAGGATACTTACTTAATCAAGCGACATCACTATCGAAAAGCCGCGATCAATACTGTTCGGCGTTGCTGCAGATTCGCATTGAGGCTGCCAGGCACCGTGACTGTGTGGAGCAGCGGGGCTGTTTCACGGTACATCTTGTCCTGAACCATCTTCACCCACCAGGTTGTGGGCACTCTAGATGAGCCATGTCCCCGCCATCTCCCCCGGTTTCCGTCTACACCATCGGAGAGCGTAATACGACCATAGTACGCTGTTCGCCGCCTCCCGAAGACACTGCTGAATTGTTCCTTAGCTTCTGGTCGTTAGCGGCTTAATATCTCTCGCCGCCCTTCTGGTTTTGTTCGGGGTGCGTTTTTCTTGGCGTTACTACTTTATACTTGGCGGCTAAAAACGAATCAATCTCCAGGTAATGATATTCATGAAGAAAAAATACACACACACCCATTTCCAAGCGTATTTCGTGTGTTTGTTGCTTGCCAACACCATGCAGGCATGGGGCACGACGATGAGTCTCAAATGGGTGGAATTGCTAGGTGTTGTTGATGGCTCTTTTTGTGCAGCGCAGGGTAAGTTTCTTCAGGTCTCGTTTCCAACTTGACTGCATGCGGGCCGCAGGTGGGATAGTGCAAGGGGGGAATTTGGGTTCCGCCATCTGGTTCGTCGCTTTATCCTCGGTTTTCTGGACAAAAAGTTTCAACTCTGTATTCGCCAGGTCGTTCATCATCTCTTTGCACCTCTTCAACCTCCTGTTTCTGCGGTACAAGACATCGAAAATCATCTCTTGGGGCATGATTGCGTTCGGATGGAGCTTCATCTTTACCATCGTGTTCCTTGGACCCGTCGCGATTCAGACCACCGCTCGAGGCCATTATTTCGGTATCTCAGGGCTATCGTGCGTCATAACATCCTTATGTCGGAGTACGGATCGACCCAGGATAATAGGTGCTGGATCACCGCTGCGTATCACGACGAACAAATTTGGCTCGAATTTTTCTTCGTACGTCGCTCTTTGACCAAATCAGACTGCCCCACTGAAAATTTCACAGCAAATATTTGCGGTAGTCATGAACTTCTTCCTGCATGTTGCGACTCTCCTACGCGTACGTGGCAACCTCTTGCGTGTCGACGGTCGCTGGCGCATGCGATGGGTCTCCCCCGGCGATTCTTGGCAACTCTCCCTCGGGCGCGACTTCACTGACTCGACGATGCTACGACTCGCACAGCACATGATGTGGTATCCTGTATGTGTCTCTATTCAACTCGTCTCTGCCACGTCAAGTAAACGATCCGCACATAGGTTGTGTTCGCTGCAACGGCTCTGCCGATGGGAATCGCAAGGATCGTCGAGCTTTGTGAGATGAGTGTGCCTCTTTGGGCGCAGGCTGTTACTGGGATCATCTTCAATCTCGGAGGTGCGTTTGAGCTCCTGCCTGGATGCATTCAAGTCGGCTGACCACACATAGGGTTTATCAATGTGGTGCTCTTCCTCGGCGCAAGACGCTTCTTCCCAGATTCTAGCTCGATCCCCGAATTCACCGACCGCAAGGACAGCCGCGAGGTCGACGCCATCGTTGCACAATACGGTGTTGTGCCATTCACCCTCCAGCGCTCGTCCACCGCGACGGATTCAATCGCCCCTTCCATATACTCGGAGACGAAGCGCAGCTCGTTTGAATCAGAGACGAAGAGAAGATCATCGTTTGACTCGGACACAGCATCCATCGCGACGCTTCAGCCCGCCGTGATACATGAACACGTAGAACGCAGGCCGTTTTAGCCGCGTGTCTCATCCCGACTCTCCTTCGCAGTAGCGGTAGTGTAGCAAATTATCTTCGCATGAATAATCTCGTTCGATGTATCTAGTGATATGAAAACCCCAATGTATTTCCAGAAAGGTTCTGTTGCGTGCTGTCCGGCTGCGTACGTGTCTGCAAGCGCTCGGTGTAGGATGAATTTGTCTGCCTTGCTTTTTTCTCCCTCGTATTTACAGTTATTTTTCACGCGGAGATGTCACGGTACCGTGACCACTTTCGGCGTCTGCCGAGTGCGTTCCGATTTGATGACATCATCGACGCCGCGACGACGCATCTCTTTCGGAACACCCATGGGCGGATTCTGGTCGTGTTGCAGGCGCGATAAATCGCCAGAAAGGGACCCCCTACTACCGAAACACAAGCCCGTGGAAAATGCCCCTCATTCTGGCTTCGAGAAACTAGCGGACATTGTTGGAGCAGTCAACTCGGGCAAATTACCCTCACAAGACCAACTTTCGGCACTTCTGCAGCTTGCCCTGCGCTCTGAGCTGCTTAGGGATCCTAGAAATGCGTTACCTAGTCACGGGGGACCTCTGAGTCAGAGAATGGTGACTCTGGTTGTTGAATTGCGTGGGCTGGTTGAAGCCGCGCTTCGGATTGGGCTGGAGAAGAATTGTATGTGGTTTCTTGAAATTCCCTACTGTTTTTTAACAGCTTTTTAGACGACAACAGGCTTCAAGATCTATTATACCACAGCTCGCAAACCAGCGATCCCATAAAAGTCGGCGGCGAACTTCTCGTTGATGGTTCGCTAGTTAAACTCGGTAACGTTTTTGCATGGAATCTCCTTGTTCCAATTTTTCTAACGTTGGAACAGACTCTGCCACAACTCAGGAAATTTCTACAGACGCAGATGAATTTCTGCGATCTTTGAAAGCGCTCTCCAAACTCGGGATAACATCTTCGGCGTTCCGAGTGCTTGTGTCGGACATTCTGTCAACAACGCGCGAGATAGTAGCAGAGGCAGCTGTGGAAGTGGGTCAGGTTGCGTCCCAGGTTCAAGCGGCTGCCGTCGATGTAGCTCAAGCCGTGGAACTGAACAATGTCACGGCTGAAGGCCTGAAGGGAAAGGCCCAAGATTCGCTCACTGGCATCCAACAATCTGTGGGTCATGCACATCGAAATCTAGGTACTCTCGGAGACGACTCCACTGAGCGAATCCGAGATATCATTGTAGGCAGGGTTCAAGAGGTTGGTGTTTATGACTACATCGCGTTTCGTGGCAGAATTGCTCAATTTCTCCTTCTTAGATTGTCATTCAGACACGAAACAATCCAGAGCACCGGACAGCACTGGGTACTATTTTGCGCCTCCTCCGAAAATATTCCCAAGCGCTGAACGACGTCGCCGAGTCCTCCGAAAATCCGGTCATAATAAATACTGATGTCGATGTATCGACACCTTTATTCGACGCTGCTGTCGATTTCAAGGTCATACTCGAGCGCTTTGCATCCGGTTTTTCGCTGGATCCACTCCTTCGTATATTCAAATCCACCGTCATCGACATTCTTACTGCGCCGACCGAAACGAGCGGAGAAGTGAAGCGATATTTCGCAGATCTCAACCGTTGGTTCGAGCGTGCACTTGCCGAGCCCCAGTTCGTCTCTTCGCGTCTCGGAACACGAACTTTAGAGGAATTGTATGACGCTGGGATACTCCTCCTCGCGTCCGAAGCTCATGCTCAGTGGGCACAGGATGTCAGACTTCTCCTCGCAGAGGCTCAGACGTTCGTGCACGCTTTGGAGGAGGATGTCGCTACCCAGCGTCTCATCAAATCCCTTCACAACACGATTTCTGCGTTTCGAGGGCTTTCTCAGGACGCTGTAATCTCGGGAGCCAGGGCTCAACATAAATTGAGGAATGAACTTCTCCGAGACGCTCTGGCCTGGGTGCTTCCTCGCGTTCTCAAATCTTTGCACCAACTTCCCATGCCGCGTGTCGAGTTTCGCAACAGTTTAATCGATGTTGCGGTAGACGCGCTTCTCCTGACGTCCGCCTCCACCAGCGCATCACTCGCCCCCGATCACTTTTGGATGCAGAATTGGAACGAGATCAAAGTGAACATGGTTGAAAACGGATCTCCGGAGACGTCGAGTAGAACCAGGATTCACATCGACGGATTGCGCTGCGCTGCCCATGGTTTCGGCTATTATCTCAACTACAAGGGTCTCTTGGGTTATTCTGACGAGGGTGTCCTCGATGTTGATGTCGGTCGGCCGGATGTTGTTGGACAGGGTCTTGGTCTGGATTTGGAACTCGAGACGACCCAGGAAGAGAGAGAGACACCCGGAGAGCCGTTGTTCCGCGTCACCAACGTCAACGTTTCCATTCCTGGGCTCGCATTCACGATCAAGTATAGCAAACATTGGATCTTGAACAATTTGCTGGTCCAACCGCTAGCCGCACCGATTGTTCGGTTGGTTTTGCAGAAAGTTTTGGAGCAGCAAATACGAAACGCGGTGGGATGGGCTGACAGATTATTTTCCGCAACCTCTGAAGAGGCACAACGAATCAACGCACGGAGCCGGGTACCTGCGGAGGCTCCCTCGATGGAGGATTACTGGAATGCAGCGTTATTAACGACTCCGGCATTTGTTGAAAATCGCGACCCTGGTCCCACGGTTGAGACACGCACACAACCAACGTTCAAAGGAATTATACACACTACGACGACCTTACCAGCCGATCCGAGTGCCTCCTCTCCGCTAGAGGAAACCGTTGTGGCGATTGGCGGAGACGCTCAACTTTTCCCTGGCAAAGGTGGACCTTACGGTACCGAGGAGGTCACTACCGCAGATGTCGCGCGCGAAGTGGTGGGCGAGATCCAGGAAACAGTCCGGCATTCTGTGGGGAAGGCGAAAGAGGTTGTGGAAGCTGTCGAAGACGATGCTGTTCAAATCAGAAGTGATTTGGAACGCGCACAAGGGAGGAAGATGGACAGGGAGCGATTCGAGAAATACAGAGGAGGATGGAGAAGTAACGCGTTTGATGTGGACTTTGAATGAAGGTAGCGGAACTTACATTGTATTATCACAAATGTTTCAACAATTGCCAAACAGTCGCAAATACCTGACTTTGTTCCGAATTTCGTAGCGCACCGCAGAGAATCTGAGAAAACGGTATTCTTCAAATTTCTGGCAGCTCATCAACGGCAAAGTTATGATACTAAGTTCCAATGATTGTGTCGACGAAAGCCTGTGGGAAGAGTGCATGATCGACCTTATCTGTTGAGTTGCGAATAAACCACATACCAGTCCCATGGCCAGGCATCAACCTCCGAGCGGAACGGCAGTCACTTCTCCATGACGGAAAGTGCGCTTTCCGGTCCTTGTAATCTTCAAACGCGATTTACAATGTGGATCTGGGCATGCCACCTCCGCGTCGGTCGACATCCAATCATTTGGATGAGTCTCCCTCTGTTTAGCGGCTAGCAAAGGAAGAACTGCGCCTTTGCTCATTCAAGCAGTTGAGCCGCCGATAACAAAGGAAGATGCGAAGAATATCCACCCAGGGAATATATAGAGAAACCTTGTCCAGGAGGCAGGTATAGCATTTCACCTTCGAGCGTGAAGTAGTCGCCTTGCTTTGCGCCGCACAGAATAGGTTCTCCCGGTGGGCATACGACTTCAATGCGCAGGTCATACAGCTGGAATGCATCGTCGACATTGCCAGCCGCTGTACTTTCGTTGTTTTGAGTGGACATCCAATGATGCTTGGATTTTTCCAAATGAGTCTCGAATCCAAGCGTGTTTAGGTGGGGCGATTCCAATAGACTATAGAGCTGATGTGTCGTCCTACTAGTAGGCAAGTCCTAGGTCAAGTTGTTAGTTCAGGAAGGAGTGGTTCACGTTACCGTGACAACGACAGGCCGGGATGAAATGCGCGGTCACATGACACGGACGCCGAGGCGCGTGGGCGGAGTGGAGTTTTCAGGTAGTTCTCGATACAGTGGAATCTAGTGGAATATTGATTTTATAGTTTTGAGCACCATCACGCTCTCGAGATCAGTAACAACTACTGTAAGTATCAGGTTAAATTGTCCGGTCAATGTTTATTTCATTGTCGGCTGTGAGTGAACTCTCCCACCACTTGGCACTGAAACGAGGCAGGTATGCATATCCAGAGTATTAAACTCATAGTATACAAGACAAGCCCAAGCTAGATGGTTTACATTTTGCTCGGAACTCACATATCCTGTAACAATTTTTCCAATTCTTTCGCGTCTCTTCGCGGCTCGAAGCGTACGGAAAACGGCAAAGGATGGGTATTGGCGGTGTTGGTGAAGGCCATCGTATCAAGCGGGTTCTTTTGGTCAGGCAAAATCCGGTACGACCAGAGCATGAGGGCAGTATTGATGAACAGAGATCTAAATTCATTTCAGTCTGGAGATTCAAGTTCGACATCCTTAGGCGTACTTGGTCGCAACATGTGAGCCTGGACAGACCTAACAAAAGAAGGGGTTGAATATTGCGAAGAGAGAGCAATGAATTTCAGTGTGTACCCGTCTTCCGAAGCCAAATTGAAAGACCTTGAGGTCTTCTCGAATTTTGGTTCCGTCTGCAGTCAGCCAGCGTTGTGGGTCAAACCGCTCCGGATCTGGAAATATAGCGGGATCTCGAGCAATGGACCTGCGTGGGAGTTCAACGTTGAACAGACAGTAAAGTTCAACATTTACCAATGGTTTCCATAGATAGCGGCTCCTGCAGGTATAATATATCCGTCCTACACAAGAATCAATCACCGTTGCAGCTATGTCGGCGCAACATACATAGACGATGTCTCTAGTTGCTTGGTGTGCAAACCCTGGTAGTACGCGAATATATAGCGAAGCAATGTCGAACAATATGATCGTCGCACCTCCTGCGCTCACAGGCCGCCTGTGAACCATCGTCAGAGGAGAGTTGGTGCGGAAACAGAATCAGCTTGCCATCGGAATGTCTCCAAGTAAAATGCAGTCACTTGCATCAGAACAGATTCATCTTGGAATGTCGGGACTGGAAAGAGGATACGGGGAATGCTCAGTTTAGCTGCGCACAAATGAGTCACAACGCATACGTTTATTGGGTCCTACCACGCTGTCGAGCTGCTCCTGAACTTTTTTCTGAGCCTCAGGAAATGCGGCAGCTGCCATGACCATGATTGAAATAGCGGAAGCGCTCTGAAGTGCCAGTCATGGATATTCTCAATGTTGGCGAATGAAACTCACAGTGCCAGCGCCTGCGCCAAACATAGAGCCAGCCAAGTATGCAGCTTCGTCGTCCGTCAATTTATACTCTTCTTGCCGTTCGATGAGCATTCTTCCGAAACAAGCCTTCACATGCTTGTTCGAGATCTAGTCGTAGCTCTTGATTTTGATTGGGGGAAAATAAAAGAGAAACGATACCATTTGTTCGCGGACGTGCTCGAGCTGCGACTTGAACAAGTTGAGCTCCAGCTGATGCTGTCTACGAAGCTCCAATAGATAGTTCGGTATGAGTCGGAGTATCGGAAAGGAGTCCACCATCCAAGCACCGGGAACCAAGGCGGCACCAAGATTTGTTTGAGAGTCGTTGACCTCCCGCACAATGGGATCATTTGATGCCGTATGCACTGCAATTCCGTAGGTCAACGACAATATGAGGCTGGCAGCATATCTGCAAGGTTTCAGACAAGCTTCAAGGAGATGAAGACCAAACTAGTTGGGACAAACCCTTGCGAATGAGCCATGTGGTTGCTTGGATCTTTGAGCAGGTCGAGCATATGGTGTTGAGCGTTGATTTGTTGCAAGGGCTGGTATTCAACAGCAACGTTTGGTCGTAGTTGAGAATGCAAGGCTCTGTATCAAAATCATTGTAATGTTATTCAGGTCGTAAAATTGGAACCGCAACTTGCGAAATCTCCGTAGCCGTTCGCCATTCGGGATAAGTAGAGTTCGCATTCCTCCGGAGAGCGTCTCTCCCGCTGCAATATGATTCGGCCGGTCGGCAGTGGCTGCCCCTTCCTTTTCCAAAATCTGAACTGCAGCCTTTCAAGAGATCGGGATATGGAGCTCGGAGACCGTCAATCGAACTCACGTCGTAGCGCCCAACGATGACCGTGAGTTGGCGTCCTTTTCGAAAGGAAACAACGGGTCCATATTCTTGAATCCATTCTTCGAATTTAAGCCACGGACTGGATAACAGGTAAATTCAGCTTATTGGGCAAGGTTGGGCATGATCGAGCAGGGCTCAGTCTACTGTTCTTTGGGGATAGCCGGGCCAAAGAGCCAGTGGCCTTTAGGACCAGGCGGAAGTGGTTTCTTATTCAGTCGAGCCTTGCGGAATTGAATCAGGAACCAGGTAGCCAAAACCAAAACAACCAGAGTCGTAGCCGGCAGCGCTGAGGATTGAGAATTGGGAGACATAGTATGGTAGGATTTCGCTACAGACGGGGATCCGCACTTTCCAGCTTCCTCTTAAATTTGGGTTACTGGCCGTTTCCTTCGGACGAGGACGATGCTCGCGGGTTATCGACTCGGAAACTAAGCGGAAGAAGCATGATTCCACAATGTCATGGACAACGTTCAGAAGGGGCTTGCAGTTTCGCTATAGCTGGTCAAACAAGGGAAGATGCTTCGGAACTTGTCCAACCGAACTTCCTTATTCGGCCGTTCTCAGTAATTGAGACATTTCGATCAGGCTTTTGGGGACAGACGCTACAACAGATCTTTCCTCGTACCTGCGATTGTTGTACATTCGGATGACTACGAAGGAACGAACAGACGTACTATCTGCCATCCCAAAGACCACCCCATATCCCAGGAAGCGGTCCGTCGTTGATCAACGGCTTAGTGGTATCTGCAGGCCTACTGGGCCAAGCATTCACCAACCCATCCCACAGCTCAACGTTCTCGTACTTGACGCTCCCGCTTCCGACTCCGTTAGAGGGCGGCAGGACGAAGAAACCTGCCCCAAGAGATGCCGAGAGCCATGGATATACTCTGCTGGTGATCACGGCGACGTCGTTCGCGTAAATCTCTAACGCTGAATTGTCGACGATAACGGTTAGGTTGAGGGACTGAATGGTCGATGTGTTGCCGTTCAATATAGGCCAGAGGCGCAGCTTCGCCACATCGGCATTGTTTCCATCTATTCTCGTGGTTAACATTGCTAATTTCGAGCACATAATACACGCACAGGAAGAGATGAGCGAGCTGTGCGAACGGTCGACAGTCAGGGTCTCATTCCCCGGTTGGAACTTGTGAAAACGTCAAGCTACGCATGGCGGTATAAGGAGCAGCATACCTGGATATTCGTCCATTCACTATCGCTCGTCAACACCCGAAGACCAGCTATCGGCATATCGCCTGCGGCTGTACTACCAGTCCACGTTAGCGTTGACTGGATAGCATAGAATCTGCCCGTCGGTTGTGTAGAAAACGGGACATAACCCTCCGACCCATCGAATGTGATAGGCGCAGGACTAGAGACCACCGACTTGGCTCTGTACTCATCCGTCACCTCCCTAACGATACGTTGTCCCAGCGTCAGGACAGAAACACTTCCATCTTTCTCGTTTCGTGTGACCCAGTTTCCAGCTGAATGTAGACCCGGCGCGTTTGGATCGACGTTACGGATGACTTTGAGGAACAGGTCACGGAACAGGGTGAAGGCGCCTTGGTATGAGCGCTGCGCGGCTAGTGAGAGGGACTCGTCGTCTTCCTAGGATTGGGTTTTCAGCAGGAAAGGGAGGAGACTGCTCTTTCCATACTCACATACGTCCAACCAACGAGAACCGATCGGTTTCCTTCGACGGGGAACGGAACAGTGGCATACGCTCTTCCCCAATCAACAACACCAACGGCGTTGATGCTGGCTTGAATACTCCCATTGGTGGACGCAGAATATGTGACCATAGACCCTAGAATTGTGTTGTTAGTCACTGTGGTCATACAACCAATCTGGTCTTACACAAAGGCCAATGTCCTTCGTAACCATCCCTTCCACCTTCCGTTCCAAACCCGATAAAGTCCACAGCAGAAGAATCTTCAGGATCCAAAGACTCTCCCTCCTCATTCAGTCGCGTAACCGAAGCCGTCTCGAAATTGATTCCAAAGTTGCCGCTCCATCCCTCCGACGAAAATGAAGCCGGCCCCGAGACGCTAATGACGGGACCAAGGTACGTCCATGCACGGACATCGTCGTTGCTGGTTTGGCGGTAGAGTAGTAGACGCGGACCGACTCCATGAATGCCGCTCGAGATGGTGAGGAAGTGGTCGCCAGTTGCGCCAGACGAGTTGCCGGACAGATTTGAAAGAGTTGGGGACGTGAAGATGTAGGGATCGCGGAACCCAGTCAGGCTGTTCATTGGCCATTGCCCTGGGCGTGAAGAAAAATGAGCCTTCTTTGCTGAGGGAAGACCAAGTCACTCACAAATGATAGGATTGTCTTGAGTTCCGAATGGCAGCTTGATCCAAGAGGCGCTGGACAACATGAGCAAGGGGGCACAAGAACAAAGTTAGGAACTGTGTTTACCCGTCGTCTTCGGTATACGCCATGTTTTGTGTCTCAGCGCCGACACCCTCATTCGTTCCAGAGCCAAGGGGCGAGGGGAAGGTCCCTGTATAGATAGTGGTAGGGAAGCCATTATATCCGTTCTTCATGATCGAGCCATCGAAGACACCACGGATATCGAAAAGCTGCGACGGCCACTAGACGGTATTGAGTATGCGAATGCGCGAGGAAGAAGAAAACCCACCAGAGTTCTGGGATTTTCCCAGCTATTCACTGAGTTCGTTCAAGGTCAGCAAGGACATACAACAGAAATTGCAAAAAAACGTACTATCTTCCCAGTAGACGAAGTCTTTGGATGTTGCAGCACATTGAGTGATATTGCCCCACTAGATCCATGGTCGCATCAGGAACTTGAGGGTATAGTTCGGCGAGTGAGACCCACAGTATAGTGCTCCGGATGGCACTGATACCCAGCATGAAAAGAGCCGTCGCTTCGTTGGTACAGGCCTTCAAACAACACCTAAGATGATTTCTCCGTCGTAACAATGCGATTGCCTCTCACCTTGCGGGTCATTCATCCACCCCTCCGGCGCAATAAATCGTGCGCGCGGCCGCCATACCGAGAACAAAGACGAAGTGGGGCAAGAAGTCAAGTCTCCAGGGGCTTTGCTTTGGTCGGCAAGACTGCATGTTGGCGCTGCTGCTGTTGCGAAGACAGGCCACAGTATACTTGCAGCGAGCGCTACGAGCTGCATGGCGAGTGTAGGTTTTCGATGACTGCGTCATTGTTGCGTTCGGGAAAGGTCGCTTTATACTGGAACGCGATGGTTCTTCTGAACGGAACAGCTGACCATGGGTGTCAGGAGAAGGCGGTGAAAGAGATCTTCGGCGTGACGGTTGAATTGTTGACTTCTTCGAGTGCTCATTATGCTCGTAAAGGCTCTCGTACTCGAAGCTAAAGCTTCAGAGCGGGCCGGGGGACGGTGATCCAAGATTGGACCCAGGAAGATGAAAGTTGAGCAGCAAAAGTACCTGGAAAACTAAAACTCATACGCGTATGGCTCAATACTGCTCTATTAGCAGCAACCCTAGCAATAAACTCGTAGATATCCACGGTCCGGAACGACGACTGTCGATCTCGCTGTGGTTGGGTCAGCAGGTGCAGCACAAGCAGCTGTCTGTATTTCGTACCAGGTTTGCATCTCTCGCCCCAATCCTTTGATTGAATAGTCGTCGCATTTTGAGGATCGGTAGAATGTAAAATTGACGTGGAGCACACGCGTATTCGGGAGACACATTGAATGTTTGAAAGTTCGTGATTGGGACTTTTTGTTCGAGGAATTCAATGGATTCGTTGTGCATGCTTGGTGCATGCTGGGTTGTCTGACTTGAGTAGCGAGCTCATGTCGGGTAGCGCAGCGGCAAAGAGAGAGGAAAGAACGGGTCGAGTCACGCGTGATGCTCTTCAGGCTCATGAGCCATTCAAAACTCTATTTGCTCTTGGAAGTAAAGACACAGACCTCGTTGGAAAAAGACGATAGTCACAGTTTTAGAAGATACTACCTGGTATTTTTATGGTGGTACAAAGTGGAGCATAAGTACAGAATGAGAAAGGAGCTCGATTCGCCCAGCGTCCCGGTTTGGTCCCGGTGAGGACAGCAACTTCGCAATGCAGTGGAAGATGGCAGAGATATCACTCAAAGGACCAATGATGCACCGTCAACACTGCGTCCGCAAATGCAGCGGGAGCTTCCGCAGGGAATGCATGCCCAACATTCTCCACTCGAAGCTCATGTCTACCAGTGAACATTTCTGCGTGCGATGCAGAACCCCCTGGCTTCAGAGGATCGAGTGTGCCGTCCAGCGTAACGGTTGGAACAGTAATCTTGAGATTCTGCGCAAGCCTTTCCTCGAGCGGTTCCAACGCGGGATCCCCCTCGACATTGCCAAATACATGGCGATAACAATGCAACACAACATCGACAAAGTCGGGATTATCGAACGACTTGACGACCTCGTCAAAGAG
This sequence comes from Favolaschia claudopus, assembly GCA_037176885.1. NCBI lineage: Eukaryota > Fungi > Basidiomycota > Agaricomycetes > Agaricales > Mycenaceae > Favolaschia > Favolaschia claudopus. Next base: position 1,566,557 of record JAWWNJ010000010.1, on the reverse strand, counting down.
CGATTCGCTGAAAGCCCACGTTGGCGACCATTGCTGCCACAGGATACGGCAGATCTCGCGTCGATTTCGCACAAGTGCGTCCCTTCCGCGTTCACCCTGGAAGAGATGCTGGTACCACATAACGCACTCGAGCGACGGGGCGAACGAAAGGCGCTGCCGAGCTCGATCCACGACGTCGTAACCAGCGTAAGAAACCAGCCCAGCGACACGTTCCGGCCAGAGAGCCGAAGCGACACAGGATGCGAGGCCTCCCCAGTCGAATCCAGCTAGTACAGCCTTCTCAATGTTCAGCGCGTTCATCAGATCGATGAGGTCCGAGGCCAAAGCTGCTTGTTGGCCGGTCCGCATGGTGGAGGGAGATAAGAAACGAGTTGGGCCGTACCCACGAACATAGGGCAGAATGACGCGCGCGCCTTGCGCGACCAGCAATGGCACGACATCGTCGTAAAGGTGGATGTCGTATGGAAAGCCGTGGGCAAGTATGACGGGCCAGCCAGTTGCTGGACCATGCTCGTAGTAGGCAATTTCGAGGACGGGAGTGGTGGCTTTCTTGAGCGCCATGTTCACGTTGATTTGAGCTTCGTTTCTGTGGGGCTTTTATATTGCGCTTGAGAGTTGGCGTGTTTCTTACTCAGCTGCTGCACCAGTCACGAGAGGAACTTGTGTGAATTCAATAGATTATACACAAAGCAATGGCGATCGTTTTCGCAAGTCTTTGCCGTCGATAGAGCACCAGATAAGATAATCGACTCAAGAAAACATTTACGGCGCCTGGTAAAGAACCTGTTCTGAAGCCCTTGAGGTCTGCGTTGTTGGCGCCGGCGAGGTCTTGGGCCACGTTGTGCGACAGGGTCACCGCGTTTGGTTACCATATTGTCGGATGTAACTTGTTGAGACGAATTACTGGGCTCCCAACGTGCAGAAGTTGAGATAAAGTAGGATAACGTAGTGGTAAAGGGCCGAAGGTTCAAAATGGTCACGGTCGTGACAGTGCGTCTTGTCCTCCGCCAGCCTCCGCCTCGTTGTTTCTTCCTTGAAAGTTTCTATGCACCGCATAAAGATTGAGAAGGTGTAGCTCGCCGTTTGGCCGTGAATACTTGGCAACGCCTGCGCGCTCCTTTGTGTCGGGATTCCGAGTCGGCACCGCAATCTGTCATGTCCAGTCAGTAGAGGCAAGCCTACCTTGGTCGTGGAACTATTGGCCAAAGAGCGGGTAATTCTGGATCGTCTCTCAAGATCACCCCTTTGTGACAATAAATTGGTACTGGATTAGAACTGGGCCCTAACAACGCCGCTTTCTTCTACAACAATAACTCATCGCAACTCGACACCAGCGGCGGTACCGCCGCGGGCTGCGACAGTTGTCTCTGTATTCATTATCACTTTATTCAAGATGACTATAGTCCTCACCCCACGTCCGTATGGACATAGCGGAGCGCCGGCCTAATCAAAGCAACAACGTGTTCCCTCCAAACTTCCCTGCGCGCGTCTATTCTACTATTGTCTGCGAGGTCTTTACTTGAACACAACAGCTGTGTTACTCCAAAGATTGGGTTCTGTATGGCTACTTCCATTCGTACCCCTTGTCCAATGCTGTGAAATTAAGGGCAGGGCCCGATGTGCTGAAATCTGGCGACGGGCTCATGGAAAGCGTAGCCTTGGTTGAAACGCTCACTCCCATATATCGCAGGAGGACTTCGGCTAACACGACCTTCCATCACTACTTATCTTCGAGTCAGCACGACTGAGCGCGCTCGTTCCCGATTCAGACTTCGTGCTGTGACTCGAAGCTTCCTGCGCATTTTCTATATAACGTCCGTGACAATGGTCTTTCCCTCCAGTACCCCCTCTCTCCCGATTTCCCCCCATTAAACTACCCTACAATGCCCAGTCTCGTTGTTGATGAAGCGCCTTCGAATGGCGTTGACGCCGTTGTGAAGCCTAACGGCGTCAAGGTCAACGGCGTCCAAGCTGAGTCGGAGGAATCCGTTGTGGCGCCTACCGAGCCTGTGGCTACTCCTGCCGTCCCCGATGCGACCTCTGCTGTCCCTGACGCGGCCACTTCCGAAACTACCTCAACTGATGCTGATGCCCCCTCAACGTCGGATGCCGCCGCAAAGACAGAAGATGAGAAGAAAGCAGACGATGCCACCAAGAAAGAGGACGAGGAGAGCGAAGAAGACAAGGAGATCAAAGCGCGCAAGAAGGAACTAGACGCCTTGAACGAGGCGTACAAGGATGTCCCCCACGGTTCCAAGCCTGAGCTCGTCCATCTCGATAAAGTGGGTTGATCGTGTCTAGACCATATAGCGTTAGTTGACACCGTATACCTCTAGCGATGGGACAAGAACGGCGACGAGTACTACATCCGGCAAAAGAAGGCCGAACCTCGTGTTCGGGGCGAAGAGTGGTGGTGCAAGCACGTCTTGGTGGTCATCCGCCACTTCGACGAGGACGAGCCTGAGAAGGAGCGTGTCGAGCAGACCACCGTCGAAGTATACTCGGAACACCTCAAGAAGATCTTGGCTAAGGTTATCAGCTCTTACCCTTCCATCTCTTTCCACACTGAGGTCCGTTCGTCCGCTTCACTTTCGCGTACACAAACAAAAGTTAAATGGGTTGGATAGCACATCTGCCTGACCCTCCCAGTTGAATGCCTGTACCACTATCTCTCGGAACTTCAAGCGGAGGCAAAGACTCTTGCAGAGGGCTCTGACGAGCTCGTGCACATGAATATCCTGCTCAATTTCATCGAGACTCAGTTTGCCAACACCATCGAACAGGTCAATAACCTACGTCCTCAAAATCTTGTTTCGTATGACACGTGAGTCATCCGTCGCCGCCATCTGCTCATTTGTATTCATAATTTGTCAGTCTGTGGACACTCTTCCGCCCGGGCACCATCATGCACTCGAAGATTCGCGGCTACGACCGGGCCTTCAAGGTCGAATCATACTACACCGTCAAGTGCGGCCAACATGTCGGATTCTATTCACTGGGCACATTCATGGACTACGATGGTACGCTTCTCTTCCAAAATCATATTCTCGAGGTCGTTCCCTCTAACATGTTCTCCAGGCAAGAACTTCGGGAAACGTACCGAGCGGCTAAAAATCCCACCTTTCGCAGGGAGCGCGTTCATCCCCTCGCTCCCCTTTGCACCTTTGGACATGCGCACGCGCAAGGATGACATTCACGCAGCGTTGATGAAACGCGGGGAGCGCTTCCAATCCATGCGGGGCCAGTGCCACGGCGAATACGTCGGCGTCGCAATCGAGCAGGGGCATGAGGCCGACAAGAAATTCAGCGTAAGTTCTTGGTCATTCTCAATCACGTCGAAATCTTTTGCTCAATGAGTGAATTTCAGATCAAGAGCCGAGTAATGATAGACGGGACTTCGTATAACCGAATCCGCACCGACTTTGCTTGGGAGGCGCCTGAAGACGAGGAGATGACTGAGACGCTGTTTTGGGCCGAGGACAGTATGTCTGCGGAGGAATTTGCGGCATTCAAAGCGAAGCTGGTCGCTGAGAAGGCGGCGCGGGGGTTGACTGAGGAGGAAACATTACTGACTACGAATATCCTGCGTGGGTTCTCCTTCACCGAGAAGCAGTGGTTCCAGTTGTTCATCGAGAACTACTCGGATATTGTTTGGAATGAGGTGAGCAACCCTATTGCGACTGTTGCCGCCGGAAATTTATCGCGATTTGCAGGCTTCGTTCGACCGCCTTGTGCTGCCTGATGCCTCGAAGTCACTCATACGGGCATTGGTGTCCTCTCACCTCAGAGTTGAGGACGACAAATTTGACGATATCATTAAGGGCAAGGGACGCGGCCTCGTCACCGTTCTACACGGTTCACCCGGTGTCGGCAAGACGTTGACCGCAGAGTGCATTGCTGAGCACACCCGGCGCCCCTTGTATGTTGTGTCGTCGGGCGATCTCGGTACATCTTGCTTCTGTTCGCCGAAAACAATTCAGCTGACACTATCCACCAGGTACTTCGGCATCTCATCTGGAACGGGAGTTGACGCGGATTCTGGATCTCGCTCACACCTGGAGAGCTGTCCTGCTTATCGACGAAGCTGACGTCTTCCTGGAGAAGCGGACGCTTACAGATGTTCACCGCAATGCTTTGGTCTCGGTCTTCTTGCGTCTCTTGGAATACTACGAGGGGATCTTGTTTTTGACCACAAATCGCGTCAATACCTTCGACGGCGCCTTCCAGGTGAGTAGGAATTTTTTCAAACCATTCCCCTGTTTGACCTTTGGAAATCCACACAGAGTCGCATACATCTCGCTCTGAAATACGAGAATCTCGAGGCAGACGCTCGCAGGCGCCTCTGGAAGGACTTTTTGAGCAAGCTCAATGGTGGCGCGGGTGCCGATGTTACTGAAGAGGGATACGATGCCCTTTCTAAGTACGACATCAACGGAAGGCAAATCAAAAACGCCGTCAAGACTGCAGAGAGTTTAGCATCGTTCTCAGGCAAGGGTCTTAACCTGGAGTACTTGGAAACGGTGCTGAAGACGCAGGCGGACTTTGCGGAGGCATTTGAGGGAAACCAATTTTAAATGTACCTTTATTCACCATGGACCCGATAGAACATATTTGTATCCATATTTTGGCAATAACATCTGTACACTTTTTTTTTGGAGAGTGTAGCAAATTTCAGCATTCCGCTTTCCCTGGGGTAACGTCACGGCGGCCGTCACAGTCACATCAGGCTCTCTAAACTCTGTCAATTTCAAACGACCACCAGCAATGGCTACAGCAACCCTTCCTCCACAAGCTAGCCATGCGTTCACTGAACCTGCAGGGGAGAAATACCGGGGTGCTGTGGTAGAGGTACAGAGCTCAAACTCTGGATTGAAGATCCACAACCAATCCCGACACTAGGACTTGCAACTTCCCCCCGCTTTCTGCGTCAAAAGCAGCGAGACCATATTGCGGGCCATCGAGCAGGCCTATGAACGCGACTTCTCTCATATCCCGTGAGGATAATCTATTCATCCGGCCATACTGTTTCTGCTCACACGGTGACAAGCGTTTTGGATCGCCAGCGACGACCCTTGGGATATATTGACGTCGCAAATCTGAAAACACAATGGGAAGCCGGGAAAATTGATTCGGTGAGCGTCTTTGGCTCGATAGTGTCTCAACGGACTGAATAAAATGTGTTCAGAGCGATAAAGTCGTTGATTATATGACCAAATTCAAGCGGGTCGCGTCACAACCATACACGCTCATAACACCTTATACGCCCCTCGCTGAGTTGGAGGACTTTTTGAAACACAACATTTTCGCCATAGGTGTGTCTCTTTGCTTCTCGCTATCGTAGTGTAGTATTTGACACTCCCGGCAGTTACGGATCCTAGCCGTAAGTTTGTCGTGGCACTGGCGACACCACACGATCTTGAGACGTTTGTCTCGCGTCGGGGTTCCTGATTTCTGCTCTGGTAGATTTCTCTTCCATAGAGTGTACAATACAACCTGTATTATCAGCTAATCTGTAGGGTTTCGTTGGGGATATCGCGCTTCTCTCCCTTCAAAGTGCTTCAAGAGCCTGGTTATCGGAAAGCCTATTCAACAAGCGTCCTTGGAGAAATAGTCAGCTTTGCTGCTCTGCCCGCGCATCAACTCCCTCACCCTCCATCCCACCGTCAACGAAGACGATGTGGCCGCTTACATGGCCCGATACTTTGGTGGAAGCCAGACACACTATCTGATGAGCTATATCCAGCGGCTCTGCCGGTTTCTTCAGAGGTACACTGTGACGGGTTGGTGGGAGCTTTTCGTTCGCCGATGGACCTACGTCGCAAGCGCTCGATGCACAAACACCGGGTCTTTCAATATTTCTGTCTTCTTCGGTGTATTAGTCCAACCCGGCGCCACACAGTTTACCCTGGCCTTGGGTGCGATCTTGACAATTTCATTTTTGAGCGACAAGGTGAACCCATACATCATCGCTTTTCTGGGTCAGCAATCGTCTTGGAATCAGGGAAATTTATTTTACCACTCTTGCTGGCAGCGTAATCAGCATGCCCGGCCTCGCCATACTTCCCAGCGGTAGATCCAACGAAGACGATAGCAGCTTTCGCTTTCAGTTCATCAGAAGCTGGCTCCAGTTGTTTCAAATACTCCTTGGAGACCAGGAAAGACGCTGTGAGGTTTGTGTCGATGGTACTTCGCCATCTTTCCAGCGACATGTTCATCACCATTTGGTCGTCGGGTGGGGACACAGCGTGATTCACGACGAGGACTTGCACATTTCCCAGTGGATTATTCGACATCAAGCGCGCCACCTCGTTTTCGTCGACTAGATTAGCCTGAATACAGTGCAGCCTGTGGGATCCATACTCTTCAACCAAGGCTTTTACCGCGTCGTTCTGATTGTAGTGTGCAGTTACTTTAGCCCCTTGATCTGAAATCGCCGCATCGAATCGAATTGTTGAGGACAGTAGGTTAGTCGCTCCGACACTCACTAAGAAACAGACGCGTCGTCTCGAGTCCGATCCCTCCACTAGCACCTACAACCACCGTTATTACAGTAGACAGTTGTTGGAATAAAACTCAAGAACAGACCTGTAATCAGGACATGTACATTTTCTAATCCAACATCCATAGCGGGCTAAGTACACTGCCAGAGCTTCAGATGGGCGAGACTTCTGAGGGTTTTATCAAGCACCGCTTAACCTGATGTATGAGTTTAGTTTGCCAGGATTTAACTCTGAGTACAAAGGGAAGACTTTGGAATTTGCCTAAGCCGTCGTCTAAGCAAATTCCCACTATCTAAAGAGAGTGGGTCTTGGGTGGCCCTCCGACGTTGTGATGCAAAACACAGCCACAATCATCCCACGCTTCAATGGCATTTTCAAAAGCATTTAAATGTTCAGACTACTACTGAATACAGTAAAGGCTGGGCTGTAAAATGGAGGTCATAGATCTCGAACTGGTCTACAGTCTAGACGCTTGGGCACAAGACCATATCTGCACCGAGTCGGACTGAAATTTGAATTGATTTCCCACCTTGCGTCACATTGCGTCATTCGGCTTTCTCCGCCCAAATTACTGGGCGGGGACATATAAAAGAACCACTGCAAGATCCGGCGCGCCTTCTTCCTCCTCCTCAAACAACGATGTCTCTCCTCATCAATGGAACTCTTGCCTCTCACGTCGGTCGGTCTGCTGGACCGACTACTCAAATCTCGGCTGCTTTTGTGAACACTCAGCTTGTTGGTCGAGCCGCTCGGTCGCCGTTTGCTTTGACGCTGCAAACTGATGGACGGGACCCTTTGACTGTCATTCTGGCTTGCGACATTTCCCAACATCTTGCTTTCGACATTGTGCTTGCTATCGACTGGAAAGCGCATCTGAGGGAGCTACTTCTCAGTCTCGGCGACAATGTCCCTGCCGCTTTCGATCCGTGGGCGACATTTCTGCCGTCTACTACTTGTACGAGTATTGTTTATCTGTGTTCATGCCCATCTTCTCACGTAGATCAGTAGCTGTCACCACGGGCCAACATAGTTTAACAACCGGTATGTCTCCCCCTCCAATCACAGATAATTTTACTGACCTTTACACTACAGACTCGAGTGGCGCATCGCGTCCTCTTCATACTGTTAACCCTGTTAAACCTGTTAAACCTGTTAAACCTGTCACACCTGTTAAACCTGTTGAAACCGTCATAAATGAAACTGTTTCTCCCCGAAACTTTGTTTCGATGAAGACTGTTTCTTTGAACTCTGCTCCATCAGAGATGGTTGCACTGCCGTCGATGTTGCGAAACCATGAATATGTCTCGTGTGCAGCCTCCACTTCTGTTTCCCCGATCCACATGTCCGAGACTTCAAATCTTCCATTTAGCGGTCGCGAACGTTTAGCGTGTCTTCTCCTTTCAACGAACAATGCTGAGAATCTTTTCTCTCACACAAATCAACGCTGGTTGTTTGAGCTGCTTCGCGGACATGGTATCCCTGTCGTTAACATGACATCTCTCGAGGACAGCAAGAAAGCACTCTTGACACATTTCCTCTACGGAGCTTGTGGTCAGCTACCTGATTCTTCCCAGTTGCCCGAATGTCAGTCTATTCGGCACGACTTTGCGAATTCCCGGGAGATGGCCTACTTCGCACTCAGTCTTTTGATATCTAGCCCCTCCCGCTTGTCTGGTTTCGCTCTGAAGATCATTGGATCGGTCCTAGGAAACGGGGGTGAACAAGGTTCCGATCTCGACATGTTTTCGAGTTTCATTCAGTCTCAACTCATTGTTCGACGTACAACTCTAGTCGAAGAATTCTCCGAGACCCATCCAAGTCAGCAAGCCCTTGAAGGAATAGATCGACTACCTCTCTCATCTCTCATTTCATTGGCAGCTCTGCATGGAATTCCAAGCAAGGATTGTTCTGCAAAAATATTGTGTAATACAATAACCACTCATCTGGCTTCCGGTGCTTGCAGTGTTCATACTACAGGATTGCCTTTAATTGGATGTCAATCTATTGTTCGTCAGATGCTTTTACCGTCTCAATCGAGCCCCTTGACTCAGGATGAATTGCAAACACAGCTACAAATCCGCCTTCTGACTCAATTACAGCCCCGAATGTCTCGAGCTGTTGCACGGAGAGTACTTGCAATGCATAACGTCGAATTTTCCGCAGAAGATAGTACCAGTAAATTGCGATCGCTAGTTGGGAAATACCTCAGGAGTCTCAACAGCAAGCGGCCGATCTTCAAGTCAAACCAGACAAAAAGAGATACGGAATTGAGTAAACGTGCTCGAGAAAGCGACAGATTAAAAGCTGAATGGCCGCAAGTGATTTCACCGCAACTGAAAGAAAAATTCAAAAGGCAATTCAGTGCTTTGATCTCCAAGGATGCCTTGTCCACCTTTACATGCGGAAGTTGTGTTGAGCGCTGCAATTCAAAGTTGAGAACAACAATCTCTTTCGAAGAGTTTGATTTTGATCTTCTCAGGCGACCCGACGAGATTGAATCTGCTCGTGACTCCTCTGCATCAGGCGGCACGCCGGACAATGGTTCCGTCCTTGAACAAGACGTTTCCGTATCACCCTGGTTAGACCCTGACGTGATTGCCCCACCAATGGCTGTGGATTCCGGGCCATATTCGTCCCTGCTAATTAATCCGGAGTGTATTGAGAATGATTCGGAAACCATGGAGCCTGTACTTGTGGTCTGCAAGGCATGCCAAACCGCGCTCAAAGGTGGTCGTGTCCCGCGCTTAGCCGTTTCAAACCATAATTATCTGGGTCCCGTGCCGCCTGAATTAGAAGACTTGACAGTCGTCGAAGAGGCCATGATCGCACGTTGTCGCGCAAAATGCTGGATTATCCAACTTCGCGAGAAAGATGACGACGGTCTACCGAACGTTCAGAGAGGTTTCAAGGGCCACATAATTATTTACCCGCAACGACCTTCAACGATTGTGAATACATTACCTCCATCCATCGAAGAGATCACAACCCCGATATGTGTCGTCTTTGTTGGCTCGAAACCGCCTTCGCCTGAGTGGATCAAAACAAAAGCAAAGCCCTTGGTGGTGCGAAAGGAGAAAGTTTTAAATGCATTGCATTGGCTTGCTACTCACAATCACCTTTACAAAGATGTTACCATTGATGAGTCGGTTTTCGATGGGCACGGTGAAACTGTTGATATTCCGTTTCATATTGAACATATTATCCCGTCAGATGGTATTGAAGCTACAACATCAGGATACTCCCAATTGTATGAGCACATCCCAGGCCAGTCTTCTTCTGCTGTGAATTCTGCCACGGAATCGGTAATGGACACTGGCGTGCACGATACGGGAAGAGATATAAACCTGTCAAGTGACATCAATTTCGAGAGCGTTGTTGTTACAGACGTGAAAGGGCACGAGTCATCTGGCGTCTTGAGAAAAGCTGCAGCAAGACATCTTAAAAAACCTGGAGGTAACTATATCGAGTTGCGTCACGATCCACTGCCTGTAAACGAGTTCAACAATCCCGATTTGTTCCCCTTGATTTACCCAACCTTATTTCCATACGGCATCGGAGGTCTTGAAGATGGACGTCGGCGCACGGGTTTGGCTTTCAAATCACATCTGAAACACTTATTTAGTCTAGCAGATCGAAGATTTCAAGAGCATTACTCGTTCCTCTTCACTGCCTTCAACATATTGCAACGAAGGACTTTGTTACTGAATACCAGCTTCAAGGTTAGACGTGAAAATTTCAACGAGGTGGCTGCTGGATTTGCATCTGTTTCCGCTGCTGCGATTCATACTGTGTCAGAACGTCTGAGTAGAGGTGACTTCCAAACTTCAAATACGGATGAAGAACGTCGCGTACTGGCTTTGATGAAGCAGGTCAACCTTATAAATTCACATGTGCAAGGCTCCCCGCAGTCTAAACTTGTAATGCGCAATGAGATACGTAGTCTGATGATTGAGAAAGGCTTACCGAGTTTCTATCTTACGATCAATCCGGCGGACGTTTATAATCCCCTTGTTCGATTTTTAGCAGGCGATGAAATCGACATTGATAATCTGACAAGAGACGACCTATCCAATGTTTGGAAAGACCAATCAGTCTTGATTGCCCAAAACCCTGCTGTTGCTGCCGAATTCTTCAACATATATATCAAGGCTTTCATTGCGGCAATCTTGGGATACGACTCTAAGCAGGTCAGCCAAGAGGGTGGAATCCTAGGCGTAGTCAATGCTTATTATGGTACTGTTGAAGCTCAAGGGCGGGGTTCATTACATTGCCATATGGTTGTGTGGGTCGAAGGCGGTTTAAATCCTAACGAAATCAAAGCTAAAGTGCTAGAGAATGGGGGTAATATTGAGTTTCAGAGACGGTTGATGGAATTCTTAGAAGATACCATTTCAAATACAATTCCGCCGGATCCAAAACCCGATTTACAAGTGCCGCTGGGCAATTTTCATCCTTGTAGTACTAGAGGTCCTGCTGGCGGAATTGCTAAAGAAGACTTTGAAGATGCGCACCAGAAAGATCTTCATAATCTGGTTACAGCTTGTCAGTTTCACGAGCATACCCCTACCTGTTATAAATATTGGAAGGGCCCTGGATACAAAAAAGAGTGTCGGTTCGATCTGGATGAGTCTAATGTTAAGCCTGTGAGTGTTTTTGATCCCGAAACGGGAGAATTTGAACTTCGATGTCTGAATGGACTGGTCAACAACTTCAATTTAACGATGTTGGAAGCTATACGCTGTAATATGGACATAAAATTCATTACTTCAGGGCCTGCTGCCAAGGCTGTCATATATTATATAACGGACTATATCACCAAGTCCCAGTTACAGGCACATGTTGCATATTCAGCGCTGGAGTTGGCTGTCACAAGATTGGGTGAATTTGATCCCGAGGAAGACGATTTTGCAATGCGAGCCCGCCGTTTACTTCAGAAATGTGCTCATTCAATGATTTCACAGCAAGAGCTCAGCGCTCACCAGGTTGTATCATACCTGATGGACTTCGAGGATCATTTTACAAGTCACAATTTTGCGAACTTATATTGGCCGAGTCTTGAATGTTTCGTCGAGAAAGAGCGTCCGAGCCCCGAGTGCTACAAGCATGCTGAGAATTTGGAGCCAGAATCTGAGCATGACCCACTCACCGATGAGAACATGTTCGAGAGGGACAATGAGAGTGAGTTGATGAACAAGAATGTTAATGAACCTCAAGCAGCCGAAGTAGACACTGAAAATGCATTGGATGATGCCCCTCAAGACGTAGATGAAATTCAGTTGAAGATGGATCAGCAAGGACAATTTGTTGCTTCCGCCAACCAGGGTGCAGACTATCAACATCGTGGTTCGGATCTAGAGAATGTTAATGTTTGGGATTTTGTAGCTCAGATTGAAAAAATTAGAAAGAAAAGGGCATACCGGAGACATAGAAAAGCGGAAGAAAACTCGGAAGCTTTGGATCAAGACCTAGATGAAGAAATGAAAGATGAGCGTACTGTTCGATCAGGCTGGGATAAAGATTCAGACGGAGACATATTGGCTTGGAGTGGCCGAGCAAGGCCAACCATTGAATTGAATCCTCTTCATCTGGAAGCAGAAACCCATGTCCTTCGTGTGTGTGCTCCTGGCCTGCGAAAAGTCCCTGTTCCAATTGGACCTGCCTTACCTCGTCGTGATCGGGGTGAATTAAAGAGTAAGCACGCACGGTTGATGCTGATACTATTCAAGCCTTGGAGACATGCTTCAGATTTGATAGATGACGGTCGGACATGGATTGAGGCTTACGAGAAATTCTTTGAAACATGCTCAGATGAGATCAAGAAAAGGATTGATAATATGCAGACTATTCATGAGTGTAGAGACAGCCGGGATAATCATTATAAAAACCGACATACCCGGAAAGCACGCGACGGCATATCCGAAGAAATATCCCGGAACTTCGACGCCAATCTGTATGGAGAGATGAATGAGGAACAGATCCTCGACCATTTAGAATCAATTGACCTTTGCCATTCCCAACACAATGATCGGATCCAAGATGGGATACTTCAAGCCAAGATATGTGCAGAGAATGGCGGGCTGTTTAGTGCAGAGGATGAAAACACGGATCGGAATGCACCAATCGATGCTGACCATAATTTAGTTGTACTCGAGCAAGATTATTCTCAAGAAAAGAGATGGGAACAGAATTATGCGGACCGAAAGAATTTGTGGAGGAAAATTGAGTTGGGAAAAGAAAAGTCGGGTTCAGTTTCGCACCCTCTTGAGCCGGAGAAAGTTACCGACGGAAGTTTACTTCGGAGCGGGAATATATTCCGAGCAGATCTGCCGCAACAGTATGAGTCGGCTGCTATTTGCAAGCCACTGGAACAATCTGAAAGTGCACAACTTCAGCCCGATGCTCAGGTATTGATGCAGACGATCATTGAAAAGTATACCTTGAACACGGAACAAACCCGAGCCTTCAAAATTGTGGCGCAACACAGTACAGATGTAAATGCTGATCCCCTTCGCATGTACATAGGCGGCCCTGGGGGAACTGGAAAGTCGCGCGTAATTGAAGCATTGAAGGAATTTTTCGAAGCTCGTGACGAAAAGAGAAGGTTCCGTTTATCGTCGTACACCGGTGTTGCTGCGCGGAATATTTCTGGGATGACATTACATGCTGCATTGGGCATGGGCCAGAATGAGCGGAAGCATAAGACTGGAAAGGCGCTCCGTGATCTCATGGCGATGTGGGAAGGGGTTGACTATCTATTCATTGACGAAGTTTCGATGGTTGGATGCGCGCTGTTGTACGATATAAGTAGCGCGCTCAGCGCAGCCAAAGGGAGCACACTTGCCTTCGGTGGAATTAATGTCATCTTTGCTGGAGATTTTTCGCAGTTACCACCTGTTCGACAGAGTAAGTTATACGCACACATTGAGACTGATTCAAAGAAAAAGAACAAGAAGAAACGGTCAGGTATACGTACTACAAAAGCGGGCACAGAGCTTGGGCAAAAGGAAATCTTCGGAAAATTATTATGGCTGTCTGTGAAGACTGTCGTGCTATTCACAGAGATTGTTCGACAATCGGGACCTGAGAATCGAAGATTTATCGAACTGCTTGGGAGACTACGTTGCGGAAGATGTACCGACAGTGATTTTCAACTGCTGAATAGTCGTTTGTTAAGCAACCTGGACATCGACTGGTCGAGCGAGCCGTGGAATACCGCACCGGTGATCGTAAACGAGAATCGAATGAAGGACGAGCTTAATGTCACTGCTGCGCGTGCATTCGCGAAAAGAAGCGGAAGAAAATTGCATTGGTACTACGCGACGGATAAAATTGGCAAGAGTATTGTTGAAGAATCCGACACAGTTCAGCATCTCAGATCGTTGGATTCAGGGAAAACACTCCAGCGGTTGGGCAAAATACCTCTTGTTATTGGCATGCCTGTGATGATGGTCCAGAATTTCGATGTTCCCGGTGGAGTTGTCAACGGTTGTTCTGGTATCTTGAAAACTGTTCGCTACAAAGTAGATGAGGAAGGGAATCGGCACGCTATCTCATGTGTAATCGACGCACCTGATACTAGCCCTGATATTATCTCGGATCTGCCCAACCACCATGTCGTTGCTCTCCAAGACTCGGTTCAATTCAAGTTAGAACACCCATATACACATAGAAGTTGCAGTGTTACTCGAAAACAGCTACCGATTCAGCCTGGGTTTGTAATGACAGCGTACAAAGCGCAAGGGCGAACATTGAAAAGTGCGGTGGTTAACTTAGCTGATTGCCGTGGCACTGAAAGTCCCTACGTGATGATTTCTCGAGTAACCTCGCTCGAAGGACTTGCGGTTTTGACGCCGTTTGATAAGACGAAGATTTGCTGTCGCTCCTCCGAGGATTTGAGAAGAGACGTTTGTCGACTGGAAAGCCTCGCATTGAAGACGATCATCGTGCATGGCACCGTTGGCACGGAGGAAGAGAAGCAGACCGCGGCAGCCAAACTCCGCACAGAGTTTGGACTAGCACGCGAAGACATAGACTCTGAGGAGTCCGGAAAAGACGATCACTCGATCCCGGAAGATCCCAGAGTTAGATTGGAGAGGGTGCAGCGAGAAAATCTGCGCTTGGTGGTGGGCGCGAAACGGAAGAGAGATGACGTGCTTACGGCAACAGGATCAGGGGCCGATGACCCGAGGCGTGTGAAGCGGCGCAAAGTCGCTCTTGACGCACCCCTCCACCGTCCTCCACTGGTCGACCCCTCCTCTTCAGTCCCGAGCAAACGCAAGGCTCTTGGCGATGAACAGAACGAGGTAAGTACACTCAACCGCCTCCAATCAAGATATCTCACCGGCCTCAAAGGTACTCACTCGGCCCCATCGCCGCCAACGGGTAGACTTGGACACAGAACGGTAGCCTTGAATGATATGCTCATATGGGTCTGTTGCAAATTGGTGCGTCATGATGCTCTTTGGTATTTATCCCGTTTCTAATCTACAAGCAGTCGCGCAAAATTTCGCCCTTCTGAATCTCTACCATATCCACTTCATTTGTTCTGCGCGCTTCGAATTCGGGCAAACGCTTTCTGTCAGCGTCCAACCCTGTAACATGTCCTGACCCGACTGCCAACGCTTTCTTCAGCTTCGTTCGTGCGTTGTATTGTTCCTTTCACTTTATACTTGAGCGCTAACGAATTTTCAGATACCATCGTCTGAGTCCTTCCCACTCGAACGTCGTTCCGGCGCCCCGTCCGGACTCTGCGGCGCTATCATCTACACTGTCTACTGCAGTGCATCGCCTCGCGTGCCTCCGCTGCCAACACTGGCCTCGCATCCGAATTCGCGTCAAAATCGGGCTCGCCTCAGCTTTGTGTCTCTCCTCCGTGATCCCTTGATTGCCCTCGCCATTGGCGCCGCTCTACACCTTCCGGTCATTCTCTTGAATTTCCTAAGCATGTTGATGTTCACATTCTGTCGGCGTATCGATACGTACTTACCGACCGATACTCGTTTATTTCCTCCAAGTTGTGCATTCCCTGACTCGATCCTGTTGAGAAGCTACATATTCTTACCATACACTAAGGCAGAGCACGCCCACTACATAATTTATTCTTGATGCCCTTTGATTCCTTCGAACTCCCTGTCATATACTGTTATAATTATGAACATAAATTTAAACAAACATATCGCATCCACAACTAAGAAAACCGTTGTTCGCTGAGTGTGATGGATAGTGGGCATTGCCGCAAAGCGGGCTACCGGGGATTATCCTATCATTTTTGCGTACTTGAGCAGAGCACAAGTCGGCACTTCGGCCAACAAAGTCCAGACCAGTCGATGATCACGTGTCTGATATCAACCACATGTTGGTCTGATGGACACGACATCGCTCCTTGCTCTCCCCCACCACCTTCCCTTCATCCCAGCTTCACCCCTGCTTCGAGCTTCGCGTGCGGCCAGTCAAGATCACCTCAAGTGCTTCTCTATCAACGCAAGACGTATATACCCGCAAGACGGCGGCCACTTTGTCAAGTTTTTGGCGCAAGACTCCAAGCCTTCCGTCCCCAAGACTCAAAGTTCTTCAATGATCTCTATCTGAGCTGTTTGGGTCAAGATTCAAGCTTTTAACGCTTCCCGCAAGTTGTTGGGTCCTCCAGGGTGCTCTTGTGTTTCCAATTTTTCGTCAAGCCGATTCGTCTCTTCAAGAATGTCAATGCTCTCAAGTCTCAATGTCGCCCTCCAAGCTCGTTCCGCCACGCATTCCTCAAGCATAATCTGTCTTCATATTTCAATTCACTCTCTCCTTGACAGTGCATTGTGGTGAGCACGCCTTTCCATTGCAGCTCCCGGCTGTCGCCCTTTTCTTCTTTTTCGTCTCCCTTTCTCCTTACATATCCTTCTCTTTGTGTAACATAGTATTCATGTGATCTTACACATATATATATATTTGCTTGCTCTCTATTGAAGCACCCTCGAGGAGCAACATGGAATGGGAACGGGAACGGGAATGGAAAGCAGCGGGGTAGGGGAGCGGCCGACAGCATATCACGAATCAATCAATCAATCACTCCGACGTTTGGGCTACGCTCAATTTTTTTTGAACTCAGTTTAAGCGTCTCACTGCTAGCCTGAGGTTAGGCTCTTCCTTTCTAAGATTTTAATAGGTTTTTATGCAACTCAGGTTCATGAATTCAAACTGAATAATTTTTTAGTGGATTTGCCTGCCTGTGTAGTAGTCCTCAGACAAAATAAATCGTGGTCGTTGCTTTGATCAATGATTTGGTTTTGCAAATTGAGATCAGTTCAAGATCAGTTTCCGATGCAATTGCACCCGAAGCAAAACAGCTTAACCTCTCCCGTCAAATACGTCCTTATCCCAGCCTTGTCCGCGATGACAACTACCGGGTCATCTGTCGAGTCTCAGTTCTTATTCTCAGCACCTGCGGTCATTCCGGCAGACGACACTCTTGAATTATTTTGGCGTAGAATATCGTATCTGACGACAAGAACGAAGACGAAGGACGGAAAATGGATTGCTTGCCAGGAGGTGAAAGAGTGGAATGCTCGTAACCCCCAGGTAAGGTCGCACACTTATCGTATCTTGGTAGTCCGAGTAATGTCTATGGCAGAAGTGTATTCGATGCGCAAACAGTCGAGTATTCAGACTTTGCGTGGTTGAAGACGACCAGCCGAGTTGTCTGTCTTGCAGAGATTCCAAAATGGCATGCGATAGGAAACCACAATTCCTGTTCGAAGCCACATGCGAGGAATTTTTCCCGACGATGTCCCTGTTTCTGAAGGTTCACGATAACCCGCCACCTGTACAAAGCAAGACATATCAAAAAACCGCGAACAAGCAGTTAAAACGTGGAATGAAAAAACTGCGGGCAAGCAGCTAAAACGATCCTTGCCTTCTGGTATGTGAATCGTTAACACCTGTCCTGACCGACGCTGATCCTTATTGGAACACAGTCGTAGGCGTGTTGATCAGAAGAGAAAGCCAAAGTAAGGGCGTTAGCGTCTCGCTCGTTGCGGAGACGGTATTGACCTTTCACAGTGTGTCCGTCATTCAAATCTAACAAGAAAACTCCACATACCTAGACCCCACTGTGTGCGATAATATCTCACAAGTGCAGCCGGTATGGAACTTATGGTGGTCGGATACTCGAGGGAACGTCCCGATCCTGTCAACAATGAAGTATAGACTGGATGTGTTGCCTGAGGTCCAAGGACTGACCCACGAGCACTGACCGGGAGCCCAGGGCTTATAGGAGCATAACACCAGGCGGATTTGGTGCGGCGGATGGCAAGCGTGTCAAGCGAACGTCGAGTATAAATCGGATGCATTGTCAATGTATGGCTAGACAATACAGGGACTCGGTTTTCAATGAATCAGTGAATAGTTTTGTTCAATGAAGTAAAGGTTCACTCTTCCTCACTGCTCAGGCGCGGGTGTGCCGCACACGACAACCCATTCCACATTGCGAGCGAGATGTAGGACTCTCTCAGTGAACCCGCTAGCCGTTCCTTTGTAGGGGGTGAAAACCGTATACCTACCCGGCGAAAACGAAAGAACGTTCAGAGAAGGCAATGAGGTCGCTAGTTTGAGTAGGCCAGCAGAGTCGGAAGTCGAAGTCTCGGTGCCTGGCGTGGTTTTTATGGAAATTTCGAAAGGGACCAACTGCTCGCAAAGTAGTCATTCAGTATGAACATATAGTCTCACAAACTTCGTCAACGGGACACGAAACAAAAATTTAGTACGCCTCGATTCCGTTCTCAGTGTTCCGATTCAGCAAGCGTCCTTCGAGAGGGCAAGATGAACATTAGCAGCCCTCGAATGCAAATATAATCGAGGAAATCACCTTCCATTCCGCCTTCAACCATGACGGTGTGTCCGGTTACATGTCCTGATACTTTGGTGGAAGATAAAATCACAATTTGACCAGCAACGTCCTCAGGGACCGCCACCTTCTTGAGCGGTGTTCTGAGAAACATAGAGGCATTGTTAGAGACTTTAGGGACATCAACGTCGGGTGGAAGAGACCGCACGTTGCAAGCGCACGATACACAACGAGCGGATCCTTCAGCGCCTCTTCCGCCATCGCCGTTCTTACCCATCCAGGGGAAACGCAGTTCACCCTCCCTTTCGGTGCGATCTTGACGATCTCATTTTTCAACGAAAGCGTAAACCCATAGGACAGCGCTAAAAGATTTCTGTCCTCAACACACCTAAAAATCCAAGAATAACCCATGAATGCCTACCGCTTTTGCTCGCCGCATAATCCGCATGTCCCGCCTCCCCATACTTGCCCGAGGTCGAGCCAACAAAACAAATCGACGCCTTCTCCTTCGCCACCGCGTCCGCCTTTTCCAACCCCCTCAAATACTCACGCGCCACGAGAAACGCGCCAGTGAGGTTGGTGTCCAGCGTCGCCCGCCACCTCGCGAGCGACATCTGCGCCACCGGCTCGTCTGCAGTGGGCCAAATACCGTGGTTGATGATCGCTACTTGCACGGGGCCCAGCGCTGTGCGGCTCGCTTCGAAGAGACGCGCGACGTCCTCCTCGGAAGTCAGATTCGCTTGGAGGGCGACGACGCGCGAGGACCCGAATTCTTTGAGGAGAGCATCGAGGGTGGAAAGGGTGGTGTTATAGTGGGCGGTTACTCGGGCGCCTTGTTCTGTAAGAAAGCGCGTACGTTTAGATTGCGCAAAATAGAGAAGTGGGAGAAGTTCAAGACATAACATACGAAGGAATAAACGCGCGGTTTCGAGGCCAATGCCTCCACTTGCGCCTAAACAAGTAGAATCATAATGAAATCGTCAAAAGCGATGTGAAATCGCGAATAGCCGACCAGTGATCAGAACATGCACGTCCTTCAGTTCAAGATCCATGTACCGTGTCAGTAAGTTTCACTTCAAGCCTGTGCGGAAAGAGCGAAGATTAAATACTACAGGGTCGTGGGAATGGGTGGGAGATTGACGCGACGCGACCATGTGACCGTTTCTCCCGGCCCGAAGGAACTTTCGTGCTCGCAATTCCTGGCTGCATTCGAGTCCATGTTAGATGAGTGAACAGCAAGCGAACGAGCTAGCATCCAGTTCCAATTTTTCTAACCTGTACCTATACGTGTGTCGGAAAAATTCCGCGGCGAAATCAGAAAAGAGTCGATGATCTGGCCTGATAATAGCCTTATCAGGCTATTATCAGGCCAGATCAGGCCAAATCATGGACTCTTTTCTGATAGGCCATCTCGGATTTCTCCGACATGTAGAGCGTTTTTTTCGGGACATTGTGTATGTATGTACGTGGGAGGTCGTGAGACGACATGGTGGAAGTGATCATGAGGGAGGTACGTACACGGAGAGGAAAAGACGATGACTAGAAGGACAGAGGAGGGGAAAGTATGTTGAGACGAGAGACAGGAGGAAAGGCTCGAGAGACAGACAGAAACCACGACAGCGAGAGGAGACGGAGAGATGCAGTGCGACAGCTTTTAGTACATGCGTATCAATTGTTATTTGGACCTGGAATAGAATAGAATAGGACGGGGGAGAGAGTAGTAAGCACTATCAATCGAGGAGAGAAGGTTGGAGTCAATCCAGATGCACAAGACGAGACGAGGAGGTAGTGTGGGTAGAGGCCGGCCAATGGAGGATGGGCTGAATCGATCATGCCGTCGTCGGATTGCTGATCCCCAAACGCAGAACAAGCGCCTCGACGAGCTCGCGCTCCACACCAAACTCGCGGGCCAGCTCGGTCATACGTGCCGCGGCGTCCTTCGCGTTCATATCAGCTTCCTCCTGCTGCGCCTGCTGCATAGAAGTAGAGTCGATGGGAAGGGGAAGCGGAGGGGGAGACGGCGAGCCAAAGCCGCTGAGCTGGTCATACGAGCGGACGGGAGAGGCAGGCGGGGCATAGGGCTGGCACTGCTGTTGTTGCGGTTGTTGGTGGAGCTCAAAATGACGCGCGTGGAAATCGTCTTCCTCGGTCTCGGCCTCGCTCTGAGCGGGCGTCGGCGTGTCAAACTCAGACAAGCCACGGAGCTGCTGCTCAGTGAATGCTGGAAATACGACGGTCAGCCAACGAAAGACGAAGGAGACGAGAAGAAACTAACCATGGCAGCCAAGAGCCGTACGAACGACTTCCTTGATAAGCGCATCATCCTCCTTGTTAAACACGCCAGGCTCAATAGCATTCGCGGCAGCGCGCGCACGCAAAACCTGAATCGCAGCATACGTAACATCATACAACAAATCGCGCAGCCCAGCGCCCCAGAACACGCGACTATCGCGGTCGGTCGGGAACTTTGCGAGAATGCTCACGAGCGCGTAGAACGGCAGCCCAGGGACCTTGACAAAGCGCGCACCGTTGTCCTGCGTGCGCATCAGATACAGCAGATCCGTGAGCTCCGTTTCGCGCATCAGTCCGCCCTCGAGCGCCCCAGGGAGGGATGGTGGGGCGACACCAGCGAGGGAAGGAGCGCCCTCCGGACCGTCGAAGGCGCCTGCCCAGTTGGGGAAGATGGCGGCCATGAGGGCGGGCTGGGAGGAGCGGGTGAGGGTGACGGCGCGTGCACGGCGGCCGGTGCCAAGGACAGGGGCGGCACGGTTCTCGCCGCGAAGAACGGAGCGCGCGACAGCCTCGGTCGGGAGCTCAACAAACGCGTGCGACAAGGTTTTACCGAGACGGTCGAGGAGCACATGGGCACGGGCACCGGGAACGGCGGAGACACCAAGGAATGTAAGAATGGCAGGGGGAGTGATGTCCCAAGGGACGTTGTCAATGCGCAGCACAACGGGTTCTGGATCCTCGTCGGCGGAAGGGGAACTGGGCGGGGAGAAGGGGAGAATGAAGCTCTCATCCAAGCTGGGCGAAGGAGGTGCCTGGACGAGACCAAAAGTGTCAACAGTAGCGCGGCAGACGACGCAATGCATGGAGAGCTGATCGACGATGTTAAGGGCGGATGTAAGGCATGAGGGACATAACGCGTGGGTGCAAGGAGTGAGCAAAGCGAGCTGTTTGGACGCGACGGCGCACGAGGAGCAGTGAGTGCGCGAAATAGGCTCTGGTTGAGGTTCACAGTAGGATTCGACGCGTTCCTCTACATCAGGTAAGTTGGATTTGAGACCAAACGCGCGTCGTTCGTGGGCGGGAGCGGTGACGCTGCCTTTGAGACGCAAATGGGCAGCGATATGAGGATTGCGGGGTGGAGTCTGGGGCATGTTTTCGGACGCGTAGGAGAGTGCGCGGCGGCGTGGGGCAGTGAGAAATGGGGGCAGCAAAGCGGCTTCGAACGACGCGTCGCTATCGTTGTATTCATCTTCGTCGTCCTCCACGCGAATACCGTTCTGGGACGCTCTTGAACGCCAGCTGTGTGTGGAATCGGCCTTAAGAACTTCGGGGGAGAAACTGAGGCGCTTCAAACGGTAATTTTCTGGGGTGGCGGGCGCGTAAGACGAGGGGGTAGATGGAGTATTGGGGGTCGTATAACGCGACGCGACGAGGGGAGAGGAATAGCGGGAGTAGGCGGGGGAAGTGTAGCGAGAGGCAGGAGAAGCGACGGGAGGGCGATGGGGGGAGTACATGGCGCGTGCTGGGACTTTGAGGATGCTCACCGAGGTCGAGGTGGTGGAAGAGGACAAGAACAACCGCCGGTAAACAAAATTTGGCCAAATGTTTGGTTTGGTCACGTTATCCTTTCGCGCGTTACGTACACTGCCGGTCTGCCTTCACTGTACTAGCCTTCACTCGACAACCATGGCCAGGGCCATCCATCCCTTCGCCCTCGCCAGATACTAAAATGCCTATCGTTGCGACTGTCCATATACTGCTGCTATCGGACCTGATCTGAACTAACTATCACTTTGTTTCCTTTCCTTTGAAATTGGTTTGTTCTTACGCAGCGAGGAATTGCAAAGAAAGACTTGAGGATGGGTTGCCAGTGGAGAGAGTGTTCTTTAACCTGTTTCAACTCATGAGCGCATATCTAGCCTGAATCCGCAAACATCGATTCCTCGTCATCGATTCATCACTCACTGGTTTCGAATTGTGTCGCGGTGGGCCGGCGGGCGGCGGCGGCCCATGTTCAAATGGTCACTCCGAAACGGGTGAAATCCGTCACAGTGCGCTCGAGCCGTGCATTTTTTCCCCGGACGCAGCCACCCTTATGTCGCCTTATAATTTTTTCTTCGGAGAAAATGCAACGACCATGAAGCAAATTGC
Organism: Favolaschia claudopus; assembly: GCA_037176885.1. Taxonomy (NCBI): domain Eukaryota; kingdom Fungi; phylum Basidiomycota; class Agaricomycetes; order Agaricales; family Mycenaceae; genus Favolaschia; species Favolaschia claudopus. The sequence continues at coordinate 1,543,844 of JAWWNJ010000010.1, read as the reverse complement.
AACCGCCGGGACTCGGTCCCACTCGGGTGAAAATCATACACAGGAGAGCCGATACACAACTGCTACACAGAACCGTAGCCATCGCTTTATTGAACGACTCATCCCTGATTTTTCTTCTTTCCTCGAACTTGCTTGCTTCATTTGAAAACTGAACCATGAAGATGGTCGGAACTTTCACTGGATCTCGAGACAATTCGTTCTCGTTTCAACATGTCTTCAGCGCACCTACTTACTGCCCATTGGAATGCGCAATGCATTGAACGGCAACAGCTGGAAATATTACGGCTAGAATTGCATCCCAAGCCCAGCGAGTCGTGTTGTTTGAACGATGTCAAGACAACGTTTCGAAATGGACCTAGACTCTGAAGTCGATACTCAGGGCCGACTACAACGTTATTTAGCATTGAACAAGGACGCCGGAGGTCGCGCACCGTACTAGCCGACCCCAAAGAGCGACGCTTAGAGGTGTCTATGACAACGAGTCGAAATCGGCGGTCGTTTCATGTTTTCCCCCAAGACACCTCTCCGCTTGAGCGAAAAAAAAAATCACCAGGACAAGTGAGGGTTGTTCCTGGCTGCTTCCCAGGTGGAAACTCAATTTTCTCGGGAAGTTGGCGGGACCCATGTCCATAATGAATCCGGAAGCTTCCATATGTTTCCGTGAGTCTAAGCGTCGGCTATAAATCAACGTGTTTGATTGCCAGCCCGGCGTCTATCGGCTCAGCCAATGGTCGCGTTCGCCGCGGCATCGTGACTGATCTTTCTAACCTACTTCGGACCGATTTTTTGATTGTGAGGATGTCCATTTAGCCACAAGGACCTTGTTCGCCTGTCGCCTCTTTCTTTTTTCCTTTTTCTCTGTTGGTTGGTCGAGAGGAGGGGGGCTCTACCATGCTGCCGTTCGGTCTCAAGGTGGTCTGGTTCGTTCTAACCATCGTCGGTGAGTAAATAGTTCTTCGAGCCGCGCAAAATCTCATGGTGCCCACAAATTTCAAGGCACGGTCTTCTCCGTGTTGTCGGTCATGGCCCTTGGACGTTTAGTAGGAAATCACTGGACGGGGCTAGGATACAGCTTTGGGATGGTTCTTTACCAGGGCATGTTCTGCTTGGGTATGCAAAAGAACACCGGCGCGACGCGCGCGACGACGAATCTTACCCCTCACACAGGAATGATCTGGAAAATGGACCCGTATCGTATGCCCAGATCCTTCTGCCTTGGTAGGCTATCCATTACTGTGCCCCGATATATGCTCAAACAACTCGCGGCAGCTCAAACTATCCTTATGAGTCTGGGATACTATATCATCTGGGGATTCCTAATGGTCTTCTGCTTTGCGGTTTGCGTGCACATATTGAAGCCTAAGGAGTGGGGAGACCTTTCGAAGTGCGTATATCATCTGAGTATTATGCTAATCCAGCTGAACGTGGAAAAGGTGCTTTCACTGGCGACTCGTATACTATCTTCCTGCTCTCGGCTTTCCTGTGGCTGCTATCGCTGTGCGCGTGGTTCTCATCCTCAAGTACGATGCTGTCCATCCTTTCGACGGCTTCAACTGCGACGCCAGTCATCCCATATGGTGACATTTCCACCCTCTTTATTGCCTGGCTTCTAAACTCACGTCCAACAGGGTCAGGCTTGGTGGATATGCCTTTCCGTCCATTGTGGTGTTAGTTCCTACCACATTCATGTCCTTGCTTTCCGCAAGGCACATGCATGAGACTCTCAACCACATCAAGCGCGCTATGCAGGACGACAACGAATTGCCTCGTCAAATGCGTATGGAGCGGCGTAGTGGACATCATTCCCTCAAGCACTGCGGTCCTGTAATACTCGAAGGAGATGACGCCGTCGCTTCGGCTGGTCGTCAACCCATAGAGGCACCTCCAGAAGCCGTCAAACGCCCCCGCTTTCATTTACCGTTCTTCACCCAGCTGCAGTCCGCTAGAACTCTAACCCCCTCGCCCCAAACACCTGATCACACCAGCTCCTCTCCCTATGAGGGAGGGAGGTCGTCTGTCGCGTCGTCGAGTTTCCCGACGTTTGCGCCTATAAACGACAAGCATCCATTCACTGCAGCTTACCAACCCGAAACACCTGAAAACGATGCCGAGGCATCGCAGACCTGGGTCGACGATGACTCGTCGGCTCCCAGGAGTTTCGACGCGCACGAAACGACTGATGCTCTGGAGTTGGACGTCAAAAGTCAGGACGACGATGACACTACGTACCGGTTGAGCTATAGAGAAAACGCCACCCCGTCAAGTATGCCCGTGGTTTTCACCCCTACTCATCGCCTCACTAATAAACTTTATTCTGCCTATAGGAATATCCCACATCGCATGCATCCCGCTACGTGCTCCAGAAGTGCAGCGGCTGTTTGTATGTCAAGTGTGCGTCTGTTTCTCCAAAACTTTCGAGGTTCCAGACATTTAACGCCCAATCCTAACAGGTCTGTTCCAATATTCACGTTCTTGTCGATTGTGGCGATGTTGGCTGAGGGCCTTACACACCCTCACGAGCCGAGACCTATCAACACGCTGAACGTCGTGCAATTATTGGCGGCTTGGATGGGGACTATATTCCTAGGTATGTGTGTCTGCCGTCGCACGCATATCGGTGTCGGAAAATTGACCATACGTACAGGCACACATCAAGGCATTCGAGAGGAGATTTTCCGACGGTTAGCGTTCTGGAAAAGGTAGCAGCAGCTGGGTTGCTGGGGTCGTCGATTCGTCACTCGAGTATGATATTACACACGCAGCTAAGTATTTGTACACTACTAAATCCATTGACAAAAGGAGGCCAATTTTTCTTACTTACTTACTTACCACCCTTGCATATTTCACCCCCGCAATGTTGTATTTTGTACATAGCATACAAACAGTTCTCCCTTCTGACATGCCGCGATTTCTTGAGGATCTCTGAGATGGACGAAAAAGGCAGTTGGGGACTTGCTATGAACGCATCGTGACGATGCTTCGCCCAGACAATCTTCTCCTTCGCCGTCCACTCCGACCTATATAAATCAGGCTGTATCGGCCGTGATATCGTCTACATCTAAGGGCTCTTCGTGAATTGGAGGCTATCGACGCGCTGCTGCTCTCTTTCATGACTGATTACATTCGCCGTCTGGTTTCTGGCAAGAAAGCGCGCTTCAAGGATGGCCAACTCAATCTCGAGCTCGATCTCGTCTACCTCACCGACCGCGTTATAATCATGGGGTATCCCGCCGAAGGATTCGAGAGTTTCTACCGCAACAATCGAGAGGATGCCAAACGGCAAGTCGGGCTATAGTTCGGGGTCAACAAACTCACCCACTCACGAAACAATAGCTTTCTCGAGCATCGGCACGGCAAGAACTTCTGGGTCTTCAACTTCTGTCCTATCAGAGAGAATTCATACTCTGCCGATTTCTTCGATGGTCGAGTGAGTCGGTATCCGTTTCCAGACCACCAGTGCGTAAATAAAGATTCTTTCTTGACAATCGGAGAGCTTGACTTGTTAGATAGTGCGCCTCCGCTGGCTATAATGCCTCTTGCGGCGCGGGAGATGGCACAATGGCTGGATGGTTCGCCGGACCGAGTAATTGTTTTACATTGTAAAGGTATGCACACTTGAGGCCATCCTTGAAGTTCTCTAACCATTAACTTCGCGGTTTCTCAGCCGGGAAGGGAAGGTCAGGCACTCTGGCTTGTACATATCTTCTCTCGTTGGGTCAAGAGCCTACACCACCGAAACTCGAGCGAAGTCATACGGCGTCAGAATGGGCCAAAGTCCGCGCGAACGATGTCATGGAGGCGATTGAACATGAAGAGGACGCAACTACACTTGACCCCCTAGACGAGGCTGCAGCCGGGTCCACGACTGACGCCCCCCAGAAATCATTTACCGAATCACTCAAGACCGTCCTCGACCTACACACCGCCCGGCGAATGAAACCCCCAGGCGAGAACGAGAAACCGAAGCAAGGTGTGAGCATCCCGAGCCAGCGCCGCTGGCTACACTACTGGGCTCTACTCCTCGCACACGAAGCCCCCTCGTATCTCTGGCCCGTCAAACCCCCTGCGCAGCGCCAACAACAACCGCGCGTGCGACTGACGCAGATTAAGGTACGGATGCGCGAGCCGGGTGCTATGAAGATGCACCTTGTGCGCGCGGCGACGGCGGTGATGGACCGTACGAATATGGGTAAGGCTGGGGCGGCGGAGGCGAGGGGGCTGGGGAATGGGAGTATGTGGGTTTCGCTTGCGAGGTATGATGATGAGTTTGTGAGGCTGTTGGAGCAGTGGGAAGTGCATACCCGGGATGAGAGTGGGAATATGGGGCGTTTGAAGAAGAATGCGGGGGCGTTGGATGGTGAGACGCTAAGGGATATGTTTAGTGCGGAGGGCAAGTGGGATAAGCATAAGATGGTACGGAGTTTTGCGCGACTTGGTGCTACGAGTAGCGAATCGCTTACGAAGGAGGTGACGGAGGTTGGTCTTCGTTTTTACTTTAACATCTAAAATATTGAAGAACATCTTTATTAGGACGGCAAGATATCGACATATACCCTCCATCCCTTGTCGGAGAGTGGGTGGGTAAATATCCGAGACGGCCTACCAGAAGCAGATGCCGTTCCGGACACGGACGACATCGACGTCCCCGCCTCCGAAGCGAACTCGATGTACGAAGTCACTCACAGTGCGAGGGAGCGTGGCGTCGTGCTCGACGCAGGCAGAGAAGTTCGCGTCAAGCTTTACATGGGCCAGGTAATTTCCCTATTCTCTCAATTTGACTACGAGTTTTCGCTGACGGTAAACTCAATACAGGTCTTCATCTGCTGGTTATGGTTCATCCCCGCGTTTCACATGAATCAGCCTCCGCCCAATGGCGACGGTCTCAAGCCTCCCCCGACAAAGTTCACGCTCACGAGGAAGGAGGCGGACTTTCCGCTTGGGGTGGGGAGCGCTTTGATTGATGTTGAGATTGAGATGGAGTGGCTGAAGACGACGGATAGTGAGGGTGTGCAGCCTCCGGCAAGACAGACGAGTGTGGAGAGTGCTGCGGGGGAGAAGGGGGAGCCTGCAGGGATATCAGCTACCGTTGAGGCGTTGGCGGCGGGGAATGTTGCGGAGGCGGTTGAGGCGAAGCAGGCGGCGGAGGATTAAATGTTTTGAGTGTATCTTACTGTAGCAAATAGAGGAGACGCGACATGGACTTGTTGATAATTCGGTGTACAGAAGAAATTGACTATTCTACAGAGAAATTCCGCGAGCGATAGATGAAATGAGATGGAATGCGTTTAGGCTGTGTTGCTTTTCTCAGATTAGTTCGAGACACTCTTCTTCTTGCTGAAGCTCATGTTGCCCAAGCGAGGTTTGCCTGCGATCTCTCGTCGCTTCTCCTGGATTGCTTGTTGCGAGGCAGTATCACTAGTACTAGCAGAAGGCTCTGACGACGCAGGGTTGTTGACACGACGCTTTCCCAGCTTCTCGCGGCCATCTATGGACCAGTAATCATCATTGGCCCCCTTCCCTGTAATGTGAAGGGGAAGTTCATCCTGAGTAGGGACCGTCGCACGCTGCACAAAAAAGTGAATTTCAATGGTTCACGGACTTGGAGGAACTTGGAAAAGAATGACAAACCTCGAGTCTGAATTTGCACATCTTGAAACCCGCTTCGCCTTTTTCAATGTAGGCCTTCGACAAGGGTCAAGCACAGGAACAGAGGATGATGAAACAAAAACTATACTGACCTCCTTGACATCGTAAAGGCCGTCGTAACGGTATCTGTGAATGGGCATATAAATATATGTATTGTGCCGAGAGAGATAGACATCGACAAAGCCACTCACCCCTGCAAAGGGCTATACTTGAGGTTACCGTTAGGGCCGCGTATGACGCGTACAGGAAGCCCAGATTCCACGTTTTTCTGTGAAATGAGTCAGAATAGATAGATGTATTGCGCTTCCGAGCTCACCTGGAGGGCTGCGTTGCCTCTGGATTTCATGTCCTGGTCGCCTTGCTGCTTCTTCCCTGGGATGCGCTAGGGGAGAAACGAGGCGGGAATAATGGGTATATGTAAATCAATGTAGGTGTTGGGACGCACCTCTTGTCCTTCCTCTGGCTTCCCCTTGCCTAAGAATATGGGTCGACGATGTCTGGTACGGGCAATGCATTGGGATACCTTCTCCGGTATAGATTCTGAAAAGATGGACGTATGAGGGTCGCATGTAATGGTTCAGAGGCGTTGAATGACGGACATTTCGTTTCCTCTGTCTTCGTCGTCCTCATAGCCTTCATTGAGCACAATTGAGAACGCGCCTGAGTAAATATGGTCAATGCTGTCTTTATGTAAGTTTGAGATACACGGAGACGCGCCTCCTTCAGCCTTGGTTCCGCTAATACCAGCAATAGTCTGGTTATGGAGGCCAGACTTATGCAAGTCTTCGCGGTCGGCGAACATGAGCCCGACAGGTATGTCGGGCAGATCGCCGTGTACGTCGCCGGTTTGTCGGGCCATCTGGGTTGTAAGTGGGTGGTGGAAGAGTTATAAACTTGTCTATGTTTGCCTGCCTTTGTCTCAGAGCACCTCGAGGTCCAGAGGACAAAGGGATCGCCAATCATTGCATCACCAATTAGTGCACTGCCACTGAGCGTGTTTTTCTGAAAGAAATCACGTGTGATTACGTAAATCCGGAGAGTTGCAGAAAATTTCTGAGATTTGGGGAAACGTTCGAAAGAGACAGGCAGTCAGCGCTGTACTTCAAGCTCATGGACGGAGAACAGGCCACATTGATTTTCGTCGGTGGGGTGTTTCGATGTGGCTCCTCGTTTCCATCAGGCTATTACGACTTGAAACGCGGGGAGTAACCTCCAAATCGAGGTCCCTTGGACATAGCAGCAGCCGTAGGAGTAGTCGTAAAGGCTGGTAAAAGCCATGTATGATGACGAAAGACTCGGAGAAAAAATTCTGAGCCCTCGATTGGCCATTAATCTTGAAACGGGAGTACGGGGTAGCCGAGGGTGGGGATCCGGCGTGGGAACATGTATCGGAGATTGAATATTTTGTGATCCACCACTCTTTGGTTTCGACCACCACCATAGACTGACCCTTTTTTCTCTTTTCGAGCTACAAAAACCACATCTCTTACCGTTTCTCACCATAATATGACAAATGGCATTGTAAACGGCAGCACGGGTCTTGAGACCCAATTCTGTATGTCTTTTTTTTTTTTTCATTTTCCCTGTTTTTTTCTGACTTTTTTTTGTGCAGCCGATCTTGGAATCACGAAATCCGCCTATGTTCCTCCTCACTTGCGGAACGCGCAGCGGGCTGCTTCGTCCCCTTCCCTTTCCAATGGGTATGCTGCTCTTTGTTGCTTTTTTTCCTTTCCGCTGGCGGTGCTGACACAGCCGTAGAAACGGCTGGACTGATTCCCGCTCCTCCACCCCACCTGCCCGCGGTAGCTACGGTGGAAACAATGGCTACAGCGACCGACGCGGCGGCAGCGGTTACAATTCCCCCTCTCGCGGTGGAGGTGGAGGCGGCGGAGGAGGCTGGGGTGGCCCTACTGCCTCTCCCAACTGGTCCTCTGCCCCGTCTCAGCCTCGCGACACCTTCGGGTTCGGTCTCTGGAAGGACGGTAAACACATCGTTGGCCAGCGTAACATGCGCATTGAGAAGGAGCTCTTTGGCGACCCCAATGACCCCTCCAAACAGCATACCGGCATCAACTTCGAAAAATACGACGATATCCCCGTCGAAGCTACCGGCAAGGACGTTCCCGAGCCCGTCACTGTTTTCACCTCTCCTCCCTTGGACCCTGTCCTATTAGAGAACATCAGTTTCGCTCGTTACACCAACCCCACTCCCGTGCAAAAGTATTCTATTCCCATCGTTGCGGCGGGGAGAGATTTGATGGCATGTGCGCAGGTCAGCTTCCACCTCTCACATCACGAAAATATCACTGACTGATCAACAACCTGACAGACTGGCTCTGGGAAAACAGGCGGTTTCCTTTTCCCCATTCTTTCGGCTTCCTTCGCTGTGGGGCCCAGCGCGCCACCAGAGCTACCTCAGTCCAACCTTAGTTACTCGCGGACTCGCAAGGCCTTCCCCACCGCTCTCATCCTTGCACCTACTCGCGAGCTTGTTTCCCAGATCCATGATGAAGCCCGCAAGTTTGCTTACCGCTCCTGGGTCCGCCCCGCCGTTGTCTACGGCGGTGCCGATATCAACCAGCAACTTCGCCAAATTGAGCGTGGATGCGATCTGCTGAGCGCCACCCCTGGCCGTCTCGTCGATCTTATCGAGCGTGGGCGTATCAGCCTTGCCAACGTCAAGTACCTTGTGCTCGACGAGGCTGATCGCATGCTCGACATGGGTTTCGAGCCCCAGATTCGTCGTATCGTCCAAGGAGAGGACATGCCCGGTGTTCATGAGCGCCAAACCCTCATGTTCAGCGCCACCTTTCCCCGCGACATCCAGATGCTTGCCCGAGATTTCCTCAAGGACTACGTCTTCCTCAGTGTTGGACGCGTTGGCAGTACATCCGAGAACATCACGCAAAAGATTGAGTACGTTGAGGATCAGGATAAACGCAGCGTTCTCCTCGACATCCTTGCTTCTGCCGGCAGCAAAGAGGGGACGATTGGTCTGACACTCATCTTCGTCGAGACGAAGCGCATGGCCGATATGCTGAGCGATTTCCTCATGGCCAACCATCTTCCCGCCACCTCCATTCACGGCGACCGCACTCAGCGCGAGCGTGAGATGGCGCTGCAGACCTTCCGCACGGCTCGCACTCCCGTCATGGTCGCCACCGCCGTCGCCGCCCGTGGTCTCGATATCCCGAATGTCACTCACGTCATCAACTACGATCTCCCCAGCGACATCGACGACTACGTCCACCGTATCGGTCGTACCGGTCGTGCGGGTAACACAGGTGTCAGTACGGCGTTCTTCAATCGCAACAATAAGAACATCGTCCGCGACCTTGTGGAGCTGCTCCGCGAGGCTAACCAGGACATCCCTCAGTGGCTTGATGCAGTTGCGCACGAGGCGTCCTTTGGCGGCTCGTACCGCGGACGTGGCGGGCGTGGAGGAGGCCGAGGTGGAGGTCGTGGGACGGGCGGACGCGACTACCGCTCCTCCAGCAGCGGAGGCCATGGTGGCGGAGGAGGCGGAGGATACGGCGGCAGTGGCGGAGGAGGAGGATACGGTGGAGGCCGCTCGTATGGAGGAGGTCCCTCGTCGTACGGTGGTGGTGGCGGATATGGTGGCGGAGGAGGTGGCGGAGGTGGATCGTGGTGGTAAAGAGCCTACCACCTTTTCCTCCTCCTTCCTTCCTTCCTTCCCTTCTTCCTTCGCTATGTCTATGCTCCTCCCCTATGCTTCCCTTCTCTGCCCAGTTCAAGCCTGCTAAACTCCTTCCCCCTGCTACGCCTTATGATCTTGACCGATACTTATTCGCGCCCGGGACCGCCACCACGACCATGACCACACGATTCTCCTGATGCACCTCCTGCGCTGCTTTTCATGACCCAGAAAAAATTGTCTCGTCTCGTCCCCCCCGTTTCTGATGAACCTTCACGTTGCTCTCGTCGCCAGCATCAAAACAAACCTATCTTATTCCTCTCGGTTATCTTTGCGCATCCTTTTTCTGGAGGCGTAACCCCTAATTTCCTTGATGCATTCGAACCTTTCTACACTACATTACAACAGTTATAGATGCGGGCAACCTTAACGAGCACCGGCAGTCGGTCAGTCCTCTCTGCGATACACCCCCCAGTTTCTGCTATACCCACCCCCCACTGTATTGCATTTTCATCCCTGGACTGATATCTTCAAGCATTCATCCGTACCAATAGACACGATAAGACACGACACGAGACAATCACTTATTGTAGAGCATCCGCATCGCATATATCTTGTAACCTTAGGTCCCTCTCGAGCGCTTTTTCATTGCTTTCCGATTTTTATTATTCTTGTTCTGTCCCTGTCCCTCTCCATATACGTATCTTTGTAGACGAGTGTACTTACTCTGATGTTAATTGAAGTCGTTCACCGTTGGCAGAAACTCTCGTCTCAGTCTAACGAAGCTAAATCGAAACGCGAACAAGCGGGAAACGCGTCCAAAACGGTGTCTAACATTAGATGACTTCCCATAGTGGTAAATATTTTTTTTGGAATATATTTGCTTTTCCGGAGGAGATGCCGGGGGACCCCATCGGGCTCAGATCTCATTTCACCTGTTCTTAGCCCGTACTAAACCTTGTTAAATGGTAAATCTGGTCGGGGGGTAGGGACCCCCCGTTCAGATTTAATACGTCTGCTTATCCACTGAATAGATGAATTTGGCGGGTCTGGACCTTCTGCCGCTCTCGGATGCTCGGTTGTTCCCGCTTGCCCTTTCGTCGGCAACCGTCGGGATCCACAACTGGTGGTGATGCCGGGTGGAAAATTGGCCCGTTTGATGGCCGCCACCAAATACGCGTCTTGACGCGTCGCAAACGCGTCGAGACACGCAGAGGGGACGGAAGAGGCTCATGCAGGCCTACCTAAGGGTTTTCAACCTGTGAGAGAGTTCTGAATTAAACTATTCCATGTCTACTCATAAAAAAGCATGCTGGAAACGAACAGATATTATTTCGACACCATCAAAGCTTGTAGTTGGCATCATTGGCACCCCTTCAAAAAACAATAGGAAATAAATACCACTATGGGAAGTCAACCATTACTAAGCTTAAGCCTCTCAATCGCTAGATACTGCGGCAGATAGGGCCAGTCCGTTGCTGAATAATGAGATCGCGTATCTTCCCAGACATGGTAATTCAGAAATCGAACTTCAAGGGAGGCGTAGATAATAGATATTTCTGAATCTTCATTTGGATGTTATTCAAGTCTGTTCCATTGACACAACCCAAAGTAAGTTGTCTGAGTAGCCTAACCGAAAGGTCAAGCAATCACCAAGCCTCTCGGTCGCTACTGCGGCAGATAGGCTAGTCCGTTGCTGAATAATGAGATCGCGTACCTTCCCAGACATGGTGATTCAGAAATCGAACTTCAAGGGCGTAGATAATAGATATAAAAAGGTCTCAGAGACTTCATCTCAATCCAATGGCTCCCAGCATCCTCCTCCTCGGCGCCACTGGCGTCAGCGGCCTCATTTTCATTGACATGGCCCTCAGTCTCCCCGATCCTCCCGCTTTAACGCTATATGTACGTTCGCGTAACAAACTGCCTCAAGACATCGACAAAAAGGCGCGCGTCATCGTGGGGGCCCTCACGGACCGAGATAAATTATTGCAAGCGATGGAAGGCGTTGATACTGTTGTGAGCGTTCTGGGCACGTATCCTTCACTGTGGCACTTCATATTCCGCACCACGCCCACGGTATGCATTTGTTGATTCGCTTCCAGTGATTGTGAAGGATGCTTATAACAGCGCACAGCCGGTTGGAGACGCCTACTTTGTGATATTGTCCGCAATGCGGGCCAAAGGCGTAAAACGGATTCTGGCGCTGTCGACCCCGGCGTTTTATTCCGAGGGAGAGGTGTATTCTCTTGGATGGACGTTGTATGGTCTCGGACCGAAGATTTTAACTCCGCAAGGAAACGCAGAGATGGTTGCCATTGCGAAGGCAGTCGCTACAGCAGACGATTTGGACTGGACTATTTTCCGCGTTCCGCATCTGACAAGGGAGAGTGCGGATTTTCCTGTGGTGGCGGGGCTGATCAATTCTGAATATAAGTCGACAATTCATTTGAGTCGGGCGAGCATGTGCAAGTGGATTTTCAGGGAGATGGAGGAAAGGAAATGGATCAGGAAGGCACCTATGTTGGCTAATTAACTGTAGCACGAATATGACGTTGTCGTGAAAACTTACAATCTACGAATATCTGGGCATTCACCTGTATGTGCCAAAGTCATGATGATTTACTTCGTGGCATCCAATATGAAGTCGCGAAAAAGCGAGGGGAAGTTGCCACCGACGGGAATGACATGCCCTAGATGACACTGCTGAGCTTAGATTGGCGACCCGATCGACAGACGTACCTTCACTGTGCCGGTAGAGAACTGAACGGCGGCATTTCTGCTGGAGCTCGAGAGTTCTAGCAGGTGAAACGATGGTATCACCGTCATCCAGGGCTGGGAGCCGAACAAGACCTAATTCAGAAGGCGATCTCGAACAGAAGGGGCAAGGGTCTCACTGTGTAAGGTAGGTATATCGGGGATGCCGTATATTTCTGCGTGCGGGGAGTGGCGCGAGACAAGGCCTCGAAATGATATATGTTTCTCGACATCGACAACAGGAAGATCCATGTTCTGACCTGAGCAAAATATGCCGAATTTGAAATTCTGTTTCTTGGTGGGATTGAATCCAGACACACGTTCAGGATGGTTCGCCTATGCGGCCGTTAAAGATGCAGCGAGAAACAGCAAATTCTTGTTATTTACCATGGACAACAGAAGCGCTGCCATCGCGCTACCTTGTGAGAGCCCAATGACACCATCGTATTCGTGCTCAGAGAGCTCCTTCGACCACCACTCTACGACGTTCTCCCAGCGAGTACGAGCTCTATCGTTTTGCGATGAGTCGAGCTCGAGGTTTTGGTCAAGGAACCACCAGGGCCGAGGTAACGATGAACTCGAGAATATGTTGTGCGACACTGGTGGGCCATCGACATAGTGCAAAATCGCTACATCGTCGAGCGCATCGCGGAGTTGGCGTGTATTGTGCGCAACGGTTGCTGCCGATTGGACATAACCGTGGATCACTGGTTGTGATAAATTGAGTGATGAACGTTCAAAATCTGAGCAGTGAACTTGTACTGACCGAGAATGTTGAGCATGTTGAACGAATCCGCAGAGGATGGAGTCTGTCTTTGATGAGCAAGGTCGCTTTATACAGTGAACATTTCGCTGTCTCGCGCACGGGTTGTTCGGGGTCGCCACGGAGAGGAGTCATGAACATCAAGATTTTGCCCGGGTCTCCGTTCTCAAGTTCTTTCTACAACTTTCTCGAGATAATTTTGTGCAGGTTGTGGCGTGGCGGTCGATGCGAGGTGCAGTCAACTCGTTCATTCGGCGTTCTGTAACCCGTGTCACCGTGGAAGTCCGTGTACCAAGTCATTTGTGGCAGAGTTGGACCTAGTGCTATAATCACAAGCGTAATAGCAGGATTGCTGCTAATCTCCGACTAGTGGGGCCGACGCAGATCTTTCCAAGGCTCAGAAACCTCTGAAGATAGAAATTGATAAGAAGGCAGAAAGAGACTTTGAGGCGGTGTGGGTCGGGACCATAGAGAGAAATTTCAAGGCTACAGTCCAACGCGGAAGGAGAAGGTGTAAAAGAACTTCTTTTTCAAGCACACTGGCAATGGTAGAATGCTCGGAGGACGCAAATTGCCGATTTTTTTTTTCAAAACATACAGTCAGGCGGCTGCGCTTGTCCTGAGTCGCACTTGCGGGCTAGTAATGTGGGTGCGCACGAGGCCAGAATGTTAGAACCCTGCCAGAGCATAGACCAAGGTCCCAGACCGAGTTGCCCCAATTCGGAACAGCCATGCATGAACTTGGACGACAAGTTGGTCGGCGGATACATTGATTTCATCCAGTAGAATTTGCCTAGAACATACACGATAAGAGTCGTGGTCAGTCTTCGTGGCAGACTGTATGCAGCCAACCCAGTTCTAAGTCTTTCTAAGTTGACCGGGGAAGAGGATCGTGGCCGTTAACGACCGAAACAATCGCATCTGATGGCAACCTGCTCTCTTCCTGCTCAACTTCAAAGTTTGCTCCAGGGCCAAATTCGCTCAGATGCAGTGTTTTGTCTGTCAGAAATCGAAATATACCTACAAGTAAACAAACGTGGGACCTACGCAACCACTGAATCTGGCAACGTGGGATGACGGCCTCCACAAAATCCCAGAATTTCCAAGATTCGGCGTACTTAATCTGGAGCGGCTGTTCAGCGGTATGCAGACCATTGTCACTTTGAATAACCTGAGGTAGCTTGCTCACTCACCTTGAGACAATGAGACTGGAGATCAATATTTCAACGCCGAATGCTGCCGAACTTGGCCTCGAACATCGACTCGTCTTCCTCGACTGCTTGAGAATATATGCGCGCTGGGTTGTGACAGCGGTCTGGAAGGTAATGGTTGACTGGCACCACCCGTTGATCCTCTCATCGATTGCTCGGTATCCGTCAATGCTCTTAGCTCAAGTTGTTTTTCGCTAACCAGTTCTTGGCGACGGTTCGTCCGTCCGCCTGTAGTACGAAATCAACCTTCCAAACTTGTCCCCGCCGTCATCTGTTTTGTGGAATACTCAGCTGCGTTGTCTCCCTCGAATTTTTAGCAAGAGGTTTCAGTCTCGACTCTCGAGCCAGTGGTTGAAAATCGGCAACAAACAGAACCGCGACGGAAAACGTACCAATGCTTGGGGAATCCAGACCGACGAAAGGCTTCTTACATGGCACACACAAACATGACATCAAGCCCCATGGGTGCTCCTGATTGTTCTCCGGAATAGCATGATAATGTCTTGTGGTACCGCTTCGATGATAATTAACGCTGTCCGCCACTCGAAGGATCACCCCTCAGATATCTCCATGTAATTTGCACTGCCTAACCGTCTGGATGCTACCGGCCCGATTCACTGAGATTTTGGAGACCATGAGGATGTCCAATCTCTATTTTTTTCCTGCAAAATGTGGCTGTTTCGGGTCTTTGTTGACGAACCCACATTTCACAGGTCCGCTGTGCCGCGGCTAGTCTAAAAGGCACTTGGAATTTTTGTTCCCGCGAGCTATCCTTTCTTCTGTCAACTTGACCCACTTACAAACTCGTTTTCTTTCTGCGCCGCCATGTACTCTGGATATCGTCCAACGAGGTGAGCGTTGGCCCGGCGCCAGTATCCTAATTGTCGAGCCAACAAGTTCACTTTCAGAACCGCACGCTCACCAGCCCCCGCAGTGTATGTTATCCGTTCATGACTTCCCACAAATCCACCTACTCACATTTCACGAACTAATCTTATGGCTACAAACAGATCTCAGTCTGTTCAGAACACCATTGCTAACCGCCTTCCACCACCACAACCCAGGGCTACGCACCATCGCGGACCATCTTTGGACACCATATCAAGCCAGGCTGCGTTCCCGCCTGGAGCGAATATTTCCGGGGGAGAGTACCAAGCTGGGCTCGTTGTTTGCGAGGTCTGCGGTGAGGGTGTGTCGTTCCGGGATTCTGGCGGCGCATTTACGCTCAAGCATTGGGAAGCGCATCGAGGAAAATGGTAGGTTTAATATGCATTTTTTCACTCAGGCATATATCGATTAGGATTTTCAGCACTCCGCAGCGTCCCGCTCATCGAGCGCAATATTATTCGAGCCCACACAGTCCGCAGGCGTATCCATCAGCCTCTACCAGCTCCTCACACCCGTACAGTTCATCTTCCTCATCCAGTCCTGGCATGTCACACTCCACTCCCTACACGTTCAACGCACCTGCCCCTGCGGTGAAGAAACGTCGCACGAAACGTACAGAGGAGGAGCGTATCGACTACTTGCGCTCTGATCCCTACGTAGCGGAGTTTGAAGCATACCGTGTACGCTGTGCCGCGTGCGACAAGTGGATAAGATTGCGCCCAAACTCGACTTACTGCAGCATTCCTTGGGACGCTCACCGAAAGAGCTGTGTGGAAAAGCAGACTTAGGTTTGGGTGAATAGCTTTTAATTTATTGTATGATGAATTACACGGAAATCATCTTAAGTAAAGTAATAATAGTGTAACTTCCGCACACAGCGCTGTAGTTACCCGGAATGAGGTCTCGCCGCTACAACTAACTGGTGGCAACTTGCCTGCCAGAGTTTCTACAAAATTATGTTAGAAGCTAGATCCATTCCACAGCTATATGTTTTCGTTCTATTGTAAGGACATCGAAATCAAACATCGGTGAAAAGTTTTCCGGCTGCCCCAAAACATGATTACGAGTGCAACCTGGGAGCAGTAGCTAATCAACTAGTTCCGCCTCAGTTCCCGTGAGAACTGGAGCATTGGATTATAAGGGTAGTTCCCTCGACTCTCCCATCTACCCGTCCGACCAAAATTCAACATGCCCGAGATGCCCGAGACGCTCATGAAAGCTCAAAATCTGCGGATGAATGAACAAAAGATGGGCAGTTCATAGTGGAATGGACGATAGTTGCACAACAGCATTCGTTACGCCACCGTATGAAGTTCGGAACTTGGTGGCATGTGGTGATACAAATTTCAACGTTATGATGAATTCAACCAGTCTCCGTCGTCACCTACCAAGACTCTCCTCGAGACAGAAATACTACTGTCACTGGGATCGTATCTCCGATCTGCTTCGTATAGGTCACTTGTGTCGTTCGCGGCTCGAGGTGAACCTCCGTTGACGTCATGCGAGTGAAAAAGCAACATATAGGGCCGATACGAGCTACCTTGAGTGGGCATGGTAAACCTGAATTCAAAAATGTCAAATTTGGCTCAAGGTACGAGGGGAGTCTATCCGAGTCAAGATGACCTGAATTCTACGAGCTTATATTGGCTACAGGTCAATACACAAGTCATGAGTGGAATAAATGAGTTACAACGGACGATAAGGACCCCCTCATAAATCTTCGTGTTTGCTGCCAAAATTCCACTTGATATGCATTTGAACATTCTGCCGTCAGTTGAAAATTCGAAGAGGAAGAGGAACAAAAATAACGCCGCCGGGTGCTCAAAAGCAGACGGTGGCCGACGGACATGCTGCCTGGCGTTTATGGCGTTCCTTTGCCCTGTGCAGAGAGTATGAGGTGAACCATGAATTCAAAATTCAAAATCTTTTTCTGCGGACATGACTTATTTTCAATGGGTCCAGACCAAAAGACAAACGGGACTGTTTGGCAGCAAGAAAAGTGATGCTACCGTGAAACCATTTACGCCTGGTTTTTTTTTTACTTCGAGGGAAGATCGTTGAAGTGTACTCGTGAGTTGTAAGTGAAACTCTTGATTATGGGCGGTTCGAGCGAACGAAGCTAGTACTTTTCTGGTCAACAAAGACAGGTTCCATGGAATAAGTACGTCAATTAAGTGGAACGCCGCCGAAGAAATTCACCTGCCTCGTAGAACGTGTTTTCTGTCAAAAGGCAGTGATATCTTCAAGTTGCCGTCACCACCGTTTCGCCGCCGGCTTCAACCCCAAGACTTCCCTGTTGTTTCTGGGAGTGGCAGATCCTAGCCGCCTCACACGCTGCAAATTCAGAGTGTAGCAGAGTAGTAGCAGAGTGTCTATCCCGCGTCATTGTCGGCCTCTCAGTTCCTTGCCGTGCCGGAACGATTCTGTTCTCCACTCTTCTCGTCGTTCATGAGCTGATTTGTTTTCTCCGTGGCCATTGGGATCGTTTGGGTACCTTTCTCACCATCTTTTAGTGCGCAAATTCTTGCACAAGGCTCCCCCATTCTTCTCGATCTTGCCGTTACTTGTGCCCTTCCCGTGCACATCCGACGGCCCGACAAACGGTTTTAAAATCTCCAGTTCCTCGACGTTCATCAGAAAAATAGATACACTCATCTGAAGCCTTCTCCTCGTGATACCGACGGTGCGTGGAATTTTCTGGTTGCTCTGGGACCTAGCCAAGACTGGTGAAAATGTGGTTTTACAACGACAGATGGGGTTAATTCGATGCGAGCCGATATGGCTTCTCTACCCACCTACGTCACTCATCTTTTATCGCTCTCCCATCTCAAGGTTCGAAATCGACGTCATTTTTAAAGCGAAGAGCGCCGCCCCCGCCGAACTGGAGACTTTGTTGAATTTGGCGACCCCAGACGCGTCTTGGAGCACGAAATTTACACTCAGGAATTACCATGAGCAGCCAGAAAGGGTGCCGCAAGTTTCGAGGTGTAAAATGCCGTGGTAGGCGCAGAAAAGACAAGATTCGGACGAGGGAGAAGGAACGAACGGGGATTCACGTGGTCGAATCTTCTGGTACGTATAAAAGTAGTGCCGAGCGCGGCGGATAAAGCACAACTATCCCTTGTCTTCAGACCACAACCCACCCGCCAAATTCACCCCAATCTTCTATCGACCATGCCTCAGGGAACCATGAAAGCATTGTGGTACAACGCGGTGAGTGTTGCTTTGCGCGACGTGGACGCGTCGACTCATCTGGTCTTGTAGCCACGAGATTTCGAGATTAAACAAGTCCCGATTCCAACCTACGGCGACGACGATGTCCTTCTCAAAGGTGGGTTGACTGTCGCTATCGACGAGTAGTATCTCATTTTCATTGCAGTGGCTTGCTGCGGAGTGTGCGGTACTGGTACGCGTCGTTTGTTCCTCTAACACGTCAGGGTCGCTCATTCGAATATGCAGATGGTCACATTCACGATGGTATGCATTTAGATTCGGGACGAGCTTATTTTTCTTACGCTTGGGAATACCAGGCGAATTCATTTCCAAATTTCCTGTAGGTCTTGACCCTTCTCAGAAAATCATCATTTGAACTCGCATTACAGCTTATTCCTGGCCATGAAGCCATCGGGACCATTGTAGAAATGGGCAAGAACGTCAAGGGCTTTTCTGTTGGTGATCGCTGTGTTGCAGACGTCGGAATCACTGTACGTTGTCCTTGAGCGTGAGAGTTCGGTTCTTGACGCGTCAAAACAGTGTGAAGACTGCTTCTACTGCCGCCGCGGACAGTCGTTGCTGTGCGAGAACTTCAACTCGCGAGGAGTTACACAAGACGGTGGGTTCGCAGAATACGTCGCATAGTGAGTTATCTTGCCTGCCTTGCAATGAATCATTCTAACAGTAGTCTCAGCCAGCAGAAGAAGCTATACAAAGTCAAGAACTTGACCGATGAGGAGTCGACCTTACTCGAGCCCGCCGCATGCGCGATTCACGGTCTCGACAAGCTCAACCCTCCCGTCGGCGTCGAAGTCCTGCTTCTTGGTGCTGGCCCCACCGGTCTCATCCTCGCGCAGCTGCTCAAGCTCAACGGTGCTTCTCGCGTGGTCATCGCTGCCAACAAAGGTATCAAGATGGACATTGCGAAAGACCTCAATGCTGGTGATGAGTACATCGAGCTCGACAGGCAAAACCCAGATGCTCAATGGAAGAAGTTGCGCGAGGATAATCCGTATGGGTTCGATGTGGTGGTGGAGGCGACGGGAGTGGAGAAGCTTGCGAATGAGAGTATCAACTACGTGCGCAGGGGAGGTACGCTCATGATTTACGGCGTGTATGAGAACAAGGCGCTCGTGCACTGGCCCCCGTCCAAGGTCTGTCTACTTCATCTCTTCGCACGCTAATGTTGACCTGCTCTCGTAGATCTTCGGTGATGAGATTAAGATCATCGGCTCCTTCTCGCAAACCTACTGCTTCCCCCGCGCCGTCGCATACCTCGACAGCGGCAAGGTCAAGGTCAAGGGCATGGTTACCGACGTATTCAAGCTCGACGACTACCAGGCTGCGCTCGACAAGATGAACAGCCGGGGCGCCCTGAAGATTGCTATCAAGCCATGAGCAGGAGATGTTGCATAGTATACGCACTGTTGTATGTATAGAATCCTAGCATGTAAATTATCCTTCACGACCATTCACCCACTGCAATTCGTCGAATTCACTCCTTAGGATGAGAGGGTCGAGAACAAGGCGATATCATGAGATCACAATTCAAACCTGCTACGACAACGCCGCACCGGATATATCTCAGCTCTCCACTTTTTATACACCATTCTGCTTGCACTATTACTGTATATTCTGGCAGGTAAAAGCAACCTCATCTAGGTATCAAGTAATTTCCACTTTATATGGCCACTGGGCGGAATAGCCGAAGAACACGCAGGGCGGCTCTGCCACTTTTCTTCACCCTCAAGGTCATACGCGCAATCAAACCACGACCCTGGGCTTTGGTGGGAGAGGGATCTGAAGATTCTGTGGTTAGACGGGACGACGCGAAAGACCGGTTGCCGCACCGTGGCTCGTTGGGTCCAGAGGTCTGTCCAGTGCTTTCTCCTCCCCAGTGCCCGGCGGATTCATGACGGAATTGGGCTCGATCGCTGAGCGTCCTGTGATGCTGGACTCTTCGCACGGTGGAACACGTTTTGCAAGTATGTGCGCTAGCATGGAATTAGCGCGACGAAAAGAAGAATCGAAATTTACCCACTTGAATGTCGTTCCCCAACGGCAGCGTGTATTTCCTGAGCGCGAATCATCTCATTTTGTGATCTCAATGCCCTACATTCCTTGACTCTTGACGCGGCCTCCTTCTCGATTCTGTGAAATCTTCAGTGACTGGTCCTAATAGACGCTGTCAAATACTATGTACCTCTCAATGGCCTGGACTTCCTTGAAATAATCGGCTATATCATTCAACTCGGTGACTCTTGAGAGGTCTTGTGTGATGCGGACAGTTGTCATTGCTTTGGAATATTCTCTTTGCCAAAATCGATCCTCATCTTGATCCTCTTCACTGTCCCCCTGCACCACGTCTACCCCCGTCCCAACGCTTCGAGATGATTCTGGACGGCCGATGGAGTCTGCTTCATCACAGTCAGCCTCTTTATCGGTCTGTAGGAGATCCTTCTTGGCTCGCGCAACAAAAGAATCGCCAAACATCAAGTCGTCAAGTCTGATGTTTTCCCTCTGATCAACTGTCCATCGTGGAGGTTCAGAGGGCCAGATCATCGAGCTTCGAACGGCATGATCTCCGGAGAATGCGAGAAAACAATCGCTCCAGGGAAGCATCTCCGAAGATTTCACAGGCGCTCGGCCAGATATATGTGTTTCCTGGGTTGTAGGAAGAACAGGCACCGACATGGATGGCTCTAAGAATTTCTCGGGAACGGCGGGTGGATGGCCCTGTTGGAGTAGGTGTATTGGATAGGTGTGGTATGGAGCCCACGGGATGTACAGCGGTTGGTGCTGTGGGTGAACGTCACCCTTACACGACTTGACATTATGGAAAACCTGTACGCACCCGTGTCACAAGTGCCACATACTGTTTGCTGACCAATTGCTTGCATGCTTCAACGGCCTCAGGTACCCCTCGAGCTCCTGCGCTTAGGGAAGCAACAGGGTCTATCGTGAGGGCAGCCCACATTGCGAATTCTGGTAGATAATGCCAGCGGTCTTCAGGCTCGGAGTCAGAAGTTGGCATCGCGTTATTGTCGAATACAGTCCCAGTAGCAGCGTTAGGCATGGCAGGGAGAGTGGGGAGTCATGTCAGCGTCACTAGTTATTATACTTTCGCCCGGGGGAAGATTCTGAGGAGCACAAAACAAAGGAACAAAAGCACGTTGTCATGGGAGCGAGACATAGTGTTTCGGACCCACGAAGCACAACACGTCCAAATCAAGTCAATTGTTATAGAGTCAAGTTAGAACAAGGCAGAACAAGGATGTTCGCCAACGTTGCCATGCGGGCTTGTCGTCGAGTTGTCCTGTTGTACTCCGGTAGGCATACAGGCCTTGTATTCCGATCGAATCCGTTAAGAATCCGCGGCCAATTTTTCGAGAAATGATGACAATGGTCGCCGCCTGGGATGGAGGCGCTGCTCGCGAATTGACTCTTGAGTCCAGCGTAAACCTCAAATTTGAATACTATGGCGGCGGCCGGGCCAGGACCAGGCGGCAGTACCTTCGGCTGCAATTGCCGACGTCCCCCATAACGCAATAAACCGACTGGGCGACGTCTGCACGGTCAAGTATGCCTTGGTCGAAGGTTCCTTCATGGAATTGATAGAGGCAGCCGACGCCTGTCGAGAGCCCAAAGACCGCAAAAAATTGGCAAAAAGAACCAAGGAGACGAGAGACCGACTGGATATGCTCAAGGATCGCTCACAACACAGGGACAAGCCGCGTGTATGGTTCTGAGCCCAGACGATGGCCAAGAACTTGACGCAGCCAGCAAAGGGTGCCTAATGGCGACATTCGAAGGGAATCTAAGGGATGAAGTAGAGTTTTTCGGATGATGGGGGAGGAGGCGAGGCCACTTCAGTTTGCGTTCCTCAAGTAAACATGAGAGAAGGATGGGTGACCGGAGCGGAAAGAAAATGTGGTGCCTTGTCTTGCGATTCTCTCCAAGAATAAATGCGCAGTATTTCTGCCTATTTCTGCTCAAAATTGCATCACATTTCCATGCGGAATCAGTTTGCCCCCGCATGACGTAACACCTTTTGGCGCGCCATCAGCTCCTTTGCAGGTCACTTTACCTGTTCCTCTCGTACCACCATGTCAGAACAACAACCTGGAGATGTAATTCTGGCTCTATGCTCTGCGTTCCCAACTTACTCGGCGTCTTAGGCTGTCCCTGTTGCCCAGCGAGGCAGTTGGTCCTCGTTTCTCAAAGCGTACGTGCATTTTCCGTCTGTTAAACGCTCAGAAACTCATATTCTTCTGTTAGAATCGCCTCGATGTCTGGCGATCTATCTTCAATGACTGTGAGTGCCCGACTTTCTCCGAGCTGAATCGAACGCGGTCTCGTGCCGTTCAACTAGTTTACTGACAAGACGTTTAGGCCCCTCCTTTTATTCTCTCAGTGCGTCTCAGAGCTTAGATTCTGACCCAGGACTCACTTGGGTGTAGCCTGTCTCTTTGACGGAGTATCCTGGTATGCAGAAAAGAATCATGGCAAATCCGTGTGGTCTCAGCGTTGTGCAGCGTATTGGTGCGAACGGCCAGAGCTTTTTGCTCGGATTGCGGACGCGAAGACGTCAGAAGAACGTGCGCTCGCTGTTCTTAGATGGTTCATAGTACGTTGTCGTCCGATTTATCCAAGTCCTTCACTTACTCGCAGTCAGAGCACATTAAAGGGACAATACACAACTCGTAACGAGAGCGCTGGTTCAGAGAAGAAGTGCGTCATTTTCGATACATCTAATCAACGCCACTAATCATGTAATAGACCGCTCAACCCCGCTCTTGGAGAGTGAGTGTACATTCATGCTGACTCCGCGCGCGCTGACCTGAAACAAAGGTTGTTCTACGGCTATTGGCCTGATAAGGACGGCCGCGGACAGACTACACTGCTTACTGAACAGGTCTCGCATCACCCGCCGATCACTGCCTATGTGATTGAGAACGAGTCAAAAGGCGTGAAGCTTGTAGGACACAACGCACAGAAGACGAGCTTCAGCACTGGATCAATCATCGTCAAGCAGATCGGCCACGCTGTACTCACTGTGAAGCTGCCTTCAGGCGGGGAGGAGAAATATGTGCTTACGCTGCCCCGGCTCAGAATAGACGGGCTATGGTACGGTGCGCCGTATATTGAGTTGAGCGAGGTGCGTGTGCGGGTTAGCGTCTTTTGTCCCGTTGTTGATTTTGGTTAGTCAACTTACATTGCTGGCGGCGGCTATGTGGGCGTTATCGACTACAAGGGCAAGGGCTACTTCTCGGGCAAGTCGCACTCGTTTAAAGCGACACTTACACCTCAAGGCGGAGGAGGCAAGGATATCGTGGTGGAGGGGACGTGGCACCAGAACAGCAAGTTCACTTCCGGCGGGCATGGCACATTCCACGATGTTTCGACGCCCAAGGAAATCGTGACTGCCATCGGTGGAGAGCCGTCGGGGGAGATGGGTCCGATGGAGACGAGGAAGCTGTGGGAACTCGTTGCGAAGGGTATTCGCGAGGGAGATTTTGATCTTGCAAGTAAGGAGAAGACGCGGATCGAGGTGCGTTTTCTGACTTTATAGTGTTGAGATGATGCTGAAGTGCCGGGGTCAGAACGAGATGCGGCAGCGGAGAAAGGACGAGGCGGCCAGCGGTACGACGTGGGAGTTGAAGCATTTTAAACCGCTCGATGTCGATCCTGTCTGTGAGTGCTCTGATCTTCCGGTTGCATACTTGTTATTAATCGATTCGTAGACGAGAAGTTGGCTATGAACACGAAGATTGCCCCGTCGTCGGAGGATACCTACGTCTTTAGGAATAACTGGCCTGAGACGTTGCAGGCGAAAAAGAAGTAAACGCGTGCGAGGGACCTTGTAAGAATGCGGAGGATTACGACGGAGCATGGACTGAGTGCTGGATTCTGTAGATTACATACGAAGCTATCACGGAAGAGTATTGAATTAATTAATGCGTAGAAAAGTGTGAAATTTGGATTCATTCCCTCGAGTGAACTAGAATTTCCATTTTGGGCGGTTGGCGTCGAGTAGGTTTTCGGTTCCGAGATTGCTGCTTCGTCTCATCGCGCGCAAAAGCGAATTTCAATCCTGAAGTGTGAATCCTCCAAGTATGCATCCGGACTGGCAACACTTGTTCGGCCAGTCAACTTGAAGGCGAGGCGGCCCCAGGCGTACGTTTTCTCTTGGACCGCGCCCTCCAGACTGGCAGCAGCTAGCGAAGACTGGACTAGCATACAGATTCAGAAACACTGGGGTTTTCAGACCATGTACTCTGTTGGTTCCAGAGGCTCTAGCGATTCTCAAGCAGAAAGCAACCAGGGTTGACTCCAAGAAGTTTCCGATTTTTTGCCAGCCAAACTCTTGGATTTTTAAAGCGAAAGAAAGAAAGAGGACGATGAAACCGAAACCCTTCAAGCTTCCAGTTCGACAATCTTAGGTTTTCGCGATAGCACTGAAGAATAGTACACTCCATCGCATGTCGGCGCTTGCGTTGGGCAACTTCCGGCGGCACCCCTTTCAAGTCACTGTGATCGAACTTGTTTGTTCACGTTCACGTTCACGTTCACGCTGGCGCGCCTCTCCTTCTTCCTCCCACCATCTTCATAGTCCTCTCTAGGCAGCAAAATGTACAACGCCATTCGCACCTCGAAATTTTCTCGATTTGTTCTTTTCTTATCGGTTGCTACCACTCTCGCCGGCGTCGATGCACAGAAGGGCACCTATCCCGCCACGCCTCTCGCCTCGAAACATTTCCCATACCCCAGTGGAATCGTGAGCTTCATTTCGTCTCGCCTAGTCAGGCGGTTCTGAATCTTGTGGATGCAGCCATACCAAGCAGATAGCGACGATCTCATTCGCGGGCGGCAGACTGGGTATAATTTATGCAATTCCACCACCGAGGGTCAAGCGTCGCTTTGCCAGACTGCGTTTATCAACGATTTAGACGGTAAATTGATAAGTTTTCAACGGGCGAGAAGGAACTAATGGCGGGGCGTAGACTTTTGTGTTTGGGCACCGAGAGATCCTAACAGTACTATTGCGGACACGGAGGGCGAGGAGGTCGCGTGGTGTACGAAGCCTGGCCGCGGTACTAGGGTGTTTCCCCCCGGAGCGTTGCAAGGCGTACAGTTCATGCGCACGCCGGACTATGTTCAGGTCGTAGGGTTTGTTGACCAGACGCTCATCAATATCATGGCGGGTGATAGTGGAGGGGAATTGGGTAGGTTCGGAGTCGTCATTCGAGGGCCGATGCTGATCCTTCTATTCAGACCCGCACGGCGCTGGTATGTAAGACTCGCCATATTTCGCCACTGCTCACAGTTTCCTAGATTTGCGCGGAAACCCATTGGGCGGGCTCGTCTACTCCACGGCTTGGGGCGGTAAAGGCTCTTGGACGCAGGTTATTGAATGGCACAAGTAAGATTCCGACACCCTGTACGCGTCGCCGAGACTGACTTGTCACTTTCACAGCTTCATGGGCGGGAATCAATTCTGCTTCAAGGCATGCGATCCTTCGAAGCCCAACGCTGCGAAGTTGTGCCAGCACATCTACGATCGCATTGGATGCAGGTACAACGCGCCGAGTAACGCCAAAACCGGCACTTTCGAATCGTGTCTTGGGGACAATCAGGACTTTCCGGGGATCTATACGGTCCAATGGCGTCGTCATGACCTACACTCAGGCGCCCGAGAGTCTTGGACCTATCAGCACATTGCCGTACGACCCGAAGGTGCCGCCGAGCAGCAGTTGCACGCAGTACAGCAGTTCGCAGCTGTATAATGTAGCGGGGAGCCCCACGTCGAGTGGCATCGTCAGCGCTACTGCGCCCTCACATGTGTCTAGCTTGGCCAACGGTATAGGGAGGACGGGCGACAGCATGACGAATTTGATTCGGAGCGGGGCGATCCTCAGTGAGGCGGCGGTTCCGAGCCCCACAGGAACGTCGCAAACGAGTGGTGCAGAGGCGGTTAGTGTCGGGCTTGTGTCCAGTCTGTTGGGTGTGGTACTGGCAGTGGTGTTTCTGGCGTGAAAGGTCGCAATTTCAAACTATTTGGGGTCTTGATCACGAACGGACTGCGAGAATATTGTTGCATAGAGTGATTCGCACATACTAATCGGATATGTAACCTGTACAAACTATAGAAATATCTGGGAAGTCGAGAGAACAGCTTGTCGGACAGTGGGTACTGGGAACTGGGGGAGGTGTGGGCGGGGCAGACCTTGGATGACGAACGTGAGAAAGTCAGCGCGAGTGTCACCAGCACGTGCCGTTACCGTGACATCGCCTGTTCCCGACGACGACAATCACATGGAGGACGTTGCCGCTGCCATCGACGGCGTCAAAAAGGCGGCGCAAAAGAATAGGGATAAGGCAGTCGCGGCTGCCATCGATGACTTGAGCTCTACTTTGCGTCTTCTCGTCAGTTTGGTCAATTCAGCTCTTGATTTCAAATTTTCTCACTAGCCATTTCCTTGTCCTAGCAACTATCCTCTTCTTCTACGAAAACACACTCTACACTCTGTAAATATTCGTCGAAAAATTGGGGTGCTTTGTATACAGCATATCCACACCTCATGTGTCGGTATGCTGCCGCTGTCCTCACGCTATATTTCAAGAGAAGATCAAGCCAGCATTCGATATGATGATCTGAAACTGCAGTCTTCATGGGGAGAACGTGCAGAAATCGGTTGTCTCTGGGTGTGATCGTGAGTCGAACGACTTTGGTGAAGCATTGACCGACCAACTTTTGTAGGACTTCCTTGAAGAAAAATCAACTACTTCTGGTTTGTCTGAGTGGAGCTCTTGCCATCCTTTATTGATTATCTCCAGCGTCCAACAATGCGTCCAACAAGAGCGCTGCTGCTGAATGCCTCTATCCTGTTATTTGTGCCATATTCTATCCCCCGAAACTTCGGGTCGAATGGAGGACCTCGAGTTTGATTTTCAACGTCAGTCAAAGGGAATGGGCGATGTATGCATTGCTGATACTGAAACATTTCATTTAGGTCAATTTGCTGCTGTATGAAACTGTGACGAGACATCCAGCCAATCAGACCTCTCTTCGGTCTGAAAAGGTGCTTGGACCGTAAGTGGGATTTACTCTTTCACGAACCAGCCGACGTTTACTCTACCTAGGACACGAATCGGTCTCGCTCTTTCGCAAAATAGAGGTAAGACTCGGATGTGTTCAATGAAACTATACTGGACTGACTTTGAATTGAAGATTTCATAGTCCTTGATTCTCTCCTTTTGCTTATCGGAGCGCTATTGCCTTCGCGTCAGAAACCAGCTAAGCGTTCTAGCTTCGTCGATGATGTCTTCAAGCCGGAACTATTTCGTCAAAGCGATGAAATCAAGAATCTCATCGCCTCTTCGACCGACTCGCAATGGGACCCAGTTGCGGTGAAAATTATCAACTCTCTGGCGGGATCCGACTTGTCGTTGTGCGTCGCCTCGCAAATATTCATCACTTGGTGGTGCTGATGACCGTGGTAGTCCTCAGCCGTTCTATATCAGCAAGCTTCGCGCGAGCATCGAGTTGCCAAAATTCGCGGGCCTCGGACCCAGTCTATTTGGACGAACGATCGTTGTTTGTAAACGTTGATCAGGTGTGTATTGGTCTTTTGGAATGGCCAAGGGACAGGAATTTAGTAGGAGCAGGACAATGAATCTATGTTAGGATCCTTTCAAGTCCTCTTT
This sequence comes from Favolaschia claudopus, assembly GCA_037176885.1. Classification (NCBI taxonomy): domain Eukaryota; kingdom Fungi; phylum Basidiomycota; class Agaricomycetes; order Agaricales; family Mycenaceae; genus Favolaschia; species Favolaschia claudopus. Next base: position 1,516,003 of record JAWWNJ010000010.1, on the reverse strand, counting down.
GTGAATATAAAGCAAATCAAGATTGGCGGCCCTGGCAATCCACCAACACTGGTTGCGATCACTGTAAACGACGCATCTGACGGACCGGGTCAACAGTGGACTGTGCAGTTTCAGCTCAACCACGCGGATACTGGGCGCTTTGCGCAGACATTCAAAGAACGCGGATTGGTGTCTATCTCTGTGTCCTAGCCCACTATTTCAAACTCTGATTCGCATCTTGTATTTACAGAGCCGACTGATTAGCGAACCGAAGATTTCGAAACTCGGGGAACCCCTTGGCCTGACCTTTGAATCTACACAGCAGTACCCTCCGAGCCGTGTAAGTCTTCTGGTCTTTTATGCGTAAGTGTTCTGTTTGATGAGGATTTGATAGCAAGAGAAAGTAGACAAACTGCAGCATGGTACGTTTTCTTCGCACTATCTCTACAATCGAAGTAAGGAACGACCACGCAGTATGGGATTCCGGTCGACCAACTTCGCCTCTTGTTTCGGACCCATCGAAGACGCCAGATCAGAAGCATGATTCTCCTCAAGCAGCGTCGAGCATTCATGAGGCTATTGACGGAGATGCACTGACCGATATGTCGGAAAACGAAGAAAAACCCGTCTCCAAGCCAAAACGTCCGACCGCGAAACCGAAACCACCGCCATCCCCTGCGCCGCCCATGCCGACGGTTGAGTCAGATCAGGAAGACGACGTACCCAGCAAAGCGCGAACCAAGAAGAACAGGAAGAATCGTGTCGTTGAGTCCGAGGATGAGGACGAGGACAACACCAGGACAGTCAATCATCACCGCCTCCCTCGAATCTCAAGGACCAGGACTTCGAGCCGACGCAGCCAGATGCAGAACGCGTTCCGGTGGATGTTCCGGCTCGAGTTACTCGCGGTGCAGTGAAGAAGAACCCCGCTCTTGCGAACGACGCCGCAGCCCTCAAGTCTACAGGCAAGGAGGTCAGCGCGTTGACAGCTGTGACAGGAGAGGATGGGACATCGAGGGGTCGCTCCATTCGACGTACGGCTGCCAGGAAGTCTGCAGTTGACAAAGAGCTCACTTTGTCTGACGACGATATTGAGGACGAGAAAATTGCTCAAGGTCCCATCATCGTCGACGTTAAGAGCCAAAAAACTTCGACTGAGAAAGCTGATTCAGGTAAGTTGATTCAATGAAATCCATATGGAAAATGAAAGAGCCTAACGGCGAACATAGAGGCGCGCGAAGTGACCAAAGTCAAGAGCGGGTTCAAGAGAGTTAACGCAGACGAACACCTAGGCGCAGATGCCGACCCCCGCCCTACAAAGCGAGTGCGCCGCCCGACTAGCGCCGTGCTAGAAGTCTCAGAAACGATGCCTCCGCTTCGTCGCGATTCTGCTATCGTCTTCGGGACTGTCGCTCCTGCTCCTGCGAAGAAACGTTATGGCGGCAAAAGAGGCCGAACTTCCTCTCCCGTCCACGACTATACTGCTGGCGATGTCGACATGAATATTGACTATGACGAGCTTCCTGGAGCTTATTCACCACCTCCGTCTCCAATCCCGGTGAAAGCCCCCAAGGCTGCAAAGCATGAGTCTAAGGCGATGAATGAGCCCCAAACTAGGGTGGCCGCAATGAAAGGAAAGGGTGGTCAGAAACCCGCCGCCAAAGGTCCTGTGAAGGCTACTAAACCAGCTCCTCGAGCAAAGGCCAAGGCCAAGACGGAACCTGAAATAAGCACCGAAGTGGTCGAGGTTCGTCTCCTCCGAATTCTTGTGTGCATTACTGACACTACGCCAAAGGAAAATGAGCCTGAGGAGGTCAAACCCTTGCGAAGGTCAGGTCGAGCAAGTAATGCAGCACCTCAAGAGGAGAAGGTGGGTCGAACGTTCTTGTATGCCGTTTCTTAACATCGTTCTGTAGCCGACTGTGGACACCGTCCCCAAGCCAAAGGCAACGAAGAAGGCAGAGAAGCCGCGTAAAGCTCCCTGGGAAGACATGCATCTCCTGAAGAAAGAGGCGGCGATTGCGACGGAGGATCTTTTTCCGCTGACCGATGCCGATGCAGTTGCTCAAGACGATGTCGAAGTCGAGGTCTTACCTGATGCATTCGAAGAATATTATGTCCCGTTGAAGGCTGGTCTCCTCCCCCTGTTACTTTGATCTCGTTTCTGATGACTTTTCCAGGGTTCTACTGACCCCCTTGCTTTTCCAGAAGATGATGCTCCGATGGTCGATCTGACTCACGACACTCCGCCTCGCGCGACTGATAAGCAACCTGAAGTCGATACATCTCTCCTTGTCCCCGATGTAACTCGTACTCGCCCTCTCGACTCAGCCCCTATGCAACCAACTACAACCTCCACTTCTTTTGTTCTTGCTACCCCGGCTGTTCCAGCTGCCCTTGCAGCCGCTCCTGCTACTGTGCCTGTCAAGTCAACTCTAGCTGTCCGTCGTAGCCCGAAGCCACTCCTCCCTTCAGAAACAAGCCTCAATCATAACAATCATCCAATTTATCCTTCCACTGTTGCGACCAAGTTAGCAGCACTTCCTATTATTCCAGATGTTACGCCGATTCGTCTGCAATTGCACTCTCCCGTCGCTAGCGTCGAAGCTGGACCTGCGCCCCAGCCGCCAGTCTCCAAATTCGAGTCCGATCTTCCCTCGCGTTCGAATAAACCTGCAGCTTTCCTGCCCACAACGACAAGCCCGCCGCCTCAAGTCAGCCCTCGGAAGCCAAGTCCATCCGCAAACTCGTTGCGTCTCAACAAGCCAGCGCATCTCCAGCCCAGACAGCAACGTCATTTTTCTGAATCCCCCCGTTGCCCCTGCTCACCACCAAGTCATCTATGATTCTCCATTTCCGAAACGGGTGGATCAAGCAACGACCCTTGCGCCATCTAGAACTTCAACCCCTTCTGGTCAGCGCACAGCTCACGCACTCCCAATTCGCAAAACAGTCCAGTATACGGGTTCGTTATTAGTTTCGAGACAAGCAGTTGAACTGAGAGGTTTCAGCTTACGAAGACACTCCTGACTTGGGGCGGCCTTCACGCACATTTGGCCGCGCACCCCTCCAGCACGAAGTAGATGGACGAGACCATCACACCAAGCGCAGTCGTAGTCCGATGCAGGGTATACTCGAGGTAAACAATTCCTCGACGTCAACTCAATGATCGCAGACGACCCTTCACCAGATCCTGAACGAGATACAAGATGTTGTTGTGGAGAAGATTCATCAACGCTTCGACCACGTCAAGAAAGACGTCCGAATTGGCCGGGACACCATTCTTCGCACTGCGACCACAAATCTTGAGACCATGTGTGTGGAGAGGTGAGTTTGATCACATTAGGCCGACTGTAAACTAAGATAATTACAGTGAGCGTCATTTCAACAATCTTGTCGACCTTGAGAAGGACTACGCTGCCTATCACCGCGACATCATCTCGGGCATCGACGACGTGCACAAAAGCGCTCAAGTGATGTCCAATGCGCTTGGGAAGATCGTACAGCAGCACGACCGCGGCAGCCTTTCAAAGAAGCTACCTCCGAGTCTGTTTTTCCTTCCGTCTACTATCCGGAAGCCTCTAGTCCTTTGACTGCTATTATTGGTCGTTGTACGGTAGTTCTTTGTATTGTTTTTAGCCCGGAGTGGAATGGACCACGGAAGTACATCTTGGACAAAGTGCATCAGATGATGAGCGTGTGAACGTCCAACATCGTGGGCATTTCTCAAGCTGAGCTGGACGTATCCGAATCGCCAGGTCTTCGTCGGAGGCTAGCGAAAGCCAATCATCAATGGGGGCAACGTCTATATCGCACATGAATTTCACTTACATGGAATAGCCATGGTCGACATATATAACCACTCGGGTGACTGGGTTCCCAAGGAGCCTTCATCAACTAATGTCGCATCGGAGGTGATGAAAAGAGTCTTGAGAAGGTTCTCTAGCAATGGAATGAGAAGCTAGGCGAAAAGCCATTGTATGTCCAAACCTTCACGCTGCAAGAGCTCGATAAACGGTAAAGTTTGCTCTAGGTCGGGAACCAACAGCTCAACGTCTGCTTCGAGTGAACTCTTTATCTTCCTAAGCCACAACGTCAGTGTATGGAAACATCAATCACGATCACCGCCCACGTACTTATCTGTTCGTGCTTCCTCCAGGCTGGCGAGGACAGCTGTCCTCAAGCGAAGCAGCAATTTCATTTCATCGCTCGCCTTCTGGTCTTCCCATTCAGGGGGCTATCAATGATAAACTGAGTAAAAGCCAAATCGTACCAACGGGAATCTTACCAAAGGGGTCCAGGGAGTCATGAATACCGATGCGTCCGTCTCGTTGAAGGACTCGTGAATCTCTTCAGCAAGATGAGGTAAAATAGGCGCCATGATCGATGTAACGGTGTTCAAGACCTATTTCTGTTTAGTTGGGCGCGGGGGCAATAGATTTATTAATGGCATACATGCTCCAGAACGGTGACCGTTGCTCGCCGCTCGATGCTGTCCAAGGCGTTGGCATATAGCCCATCCTTTGAGATATCGAAGTAAAAAGAAGAGAGTACGATGTTCGCAAAGTTGTTCAGAGCAGCGGAAACTGGGGACAATCGGGTGAGTATATAGACGCCATCCGGTTGTGGGTTTGCGTTCACCTTTGGCAAAATGATACTGAGAGTATCCTTCAAGGGCCGTTTGTTCGAGGACACGCAGCTCATGCATTATGTACCGTTCCACCTCACATTATTTTCAATGATCTGGAAAGAGATGTGCAGCGAGAGGGAACATACCAGGCCGAGTTCTGTCCGTGGCACTCGTTGAATCGAGGAACGCGTTTCCTTACTTCCAAGATTGCCGAGGATGAAACGCGCAGTGTTCCTGATCTTACGAACCCCTTCTGCTGCTTGAGAAAGGACGAATGACCCAAGGTAGGAGTCGTTCCAATAATCGACGGACGCCACCCAGAAACGAAGGACGTCGGCACCGTACACAGGCTCTTTTTTGACGTTCTGGAAACTCTTATCAAATCCTGTGACAATGACACGCTCGAGGTGAATACCTACTGTACCACCGTCGATAATAGTCATTGGGCTGACGACATTTCCTAGGGACTTGCTCATCTTCTTTCCTTTCTCATCGAGGACCATTCCGTGGGTAATTAGGGCACCGTATGGATTCAGCTTTGACTGAGAAGGCGGAGCCGATCCTACAGCGGTAAGTAACTGGCTCTGAAACCAACCCCGATGCTGGTCGGAACCCTCTAAGCACACGTCTGATCGCGGGACACCATTCTCACGCTCGGAAAGCATGGACCAAGACGTCCCACTATCAAACCAGACGTCCATAGTGTCCGTGCCTCGGCGCCACACATCACCCACTGGGATACCAGCTTCCTGCAGCGCAGGGGGAACGAAGTCCTCGATAGGGCCTTCCCACCAGTGCTCGATGCCTTTCTCGTTCAGAACTGAGAGTATATGTTCCAGGGTCGGTGAATCGAGGACGGCTTCGTCTGTGGCGATGCGGTGTAATGCGGGAATGGGACGCCCCATACGCGTTGACGGGAAATGCACCATTCGGAGCGTAGTTGAACGAACGAAGTGAGGCGGGCGCGGGCTGGTTTATACTGAGCATTACGCCACATTGACGTTGAAAGCTGCGAGACTTACAGACGGGAGGGTAGAACACAACGTCTTCGAGCGCTGCGAGCGCATCCCCTTTGATATTATCCAAATTCGCGAACCACTGCGAGGTGGCCGTGACGATGATGGGCTTGCCGGTTCTCCAGTCATACGGGTAGCTATGCTTGATGCGCTGGATCTTCACCAGCGCCCCGGCCTGCTTGAGAAGGTCTACAACTGCGCGGGAGCCCTCGTCCAACACTTCTTTGCCGATGAGAACCTGCCCCACTTCGCCGACAACGTCTATGACATCGCTAGTGAATTCTCCTGCACTTCCGACATGGCAGACGAGCTCGTCTTTTGTATCGAGTAATCCGAGAGTTTGAAAAGTGTGGTAGTCTTCAGCGCCGTGCGCGGGAGCGCAATGCACGAGGCCCGTCCCTGATGCAGCTGTTACGTGTGACGCTGGGATTATTTTGAGGGGGCGACTGGAGTGGAGCGATGAAAATATGGGAGTGTAGGATGAGCCCACTAATTCCGTTCCTTGAAAGCGATATATCAGTGAGCAGCGTAGAGGTTCGGTGATTTCTAGTCTACCTTGTACTTCAGCGACTATTTCTATTGGGCCCAGAATCTTGACAAGCACCTCCGTTCGGTCTCGAGCCACTATCAGCAGTGGGGCCTCCATATCAGTGCGCCGGACGAGGACATAGGGAAGTTCTGGGTTGACTGCAATGGCCTGAAGTAACCATGTCAGCATTTTCGGGTCAGGCAAAACATGAAAAAATCGGAGTCACAAACCATGTTTGCGGTCAAAGTCCAAGGTGTTGTGGTCCACACAAGAAGCTGCACGGTTGAGGAGCCGAAATCATGGTTTCCAAAAGCTTTGACGTTCTCCATCCCAAGGTCGAAAGTGACGAACACGGAGTGAGAGACATGGTCGTCTTTATAGACCAACTCTGCCTCAGCCAAGGCAGACCGAGACGATGGTGAGAAGTGGACAGGTCGGTAACGCCTGAAAATCAGGCCTCGTATAAAGATGAGTAGCAGTTGGGTGTTTCAAAAATGAAGATACCTTTTTCTACCATGTTTCGAAAGACTCGAAGTTGCCTCATCTGGTATGCATGATCTGACTCGAGGTTAGAACGAGAGATCAGGGATCACGGAATTGTTGCACCTATCGTACGGTACGTTGTCTCGTTGCCCCAATCCGCCATAATTCCTAGACGTTGGAACTGGGCCTTTTGAGTGCTTATCTCACGCAGAGCGGTTTTGTGTGCCGCGGCCCTTATGTCTGAAGGTGGTAGGGATGCGGAATCTTTCTTGACCGTCGTTAGCTTTCCCTTTCATGATTGTCGTCGCGAACGTACTCCTAACTCAGCCAGCGCCTTGTTCTCAATTGGTAGACCGTGGCAGTCCATCCTGGGATATACCTGGGTGGTATCAGTCGAAAAATTCGACGGGAGGTTTTGCAACATACTGCACCCTAGAACCGCGAGATAGATGGAAACGGTTGATGATGTCCTTCAGAATTTTGTTCATGGCATGGCCTGTCCAAAATCAGAGAATTCCTAGGCCGAACATGCGGTCAAAACTTACCCATGTGCAAGTCTCCGTTGGCGTATGGAGGCCCGTCGTGCAAAATGAATTGCGGTCTGTCTAAATTCTTAGACTAGGATAGCTTTAAGACGGCAGCACAAGGGTAGATGGGATGGCAATTGACCTGCCATTGGTACAATTCTGTGGAGGTTCGCGCTCGGTAGCGTGCCTCTACTTCGGTTGGATTTGGGCGAAGCGCAAACGATGTTTTTGGAAGTAGAAGAGACTGGGAAAAGGCATGATTATCCACTGTGCTTGAATATCTTGTTCCAGATAGAAATGAACGGCTTGAACACGCGCGCTAGCATCCCTCAGTTGAGAACGAATCGCGGCATCCAAGTATTTGACAAGGCAAAATTTTTGCCGCGGCGGCGGCGGTGTCACAACAGGTCACACCCGCGAACCTTTCTTTAGCTTTACCACTTTCGCCTTCGAAACTCGAAGCCGTATTCCACGATTTGCTATCCTTCCCTTCTTGTGAAATATGGTCCGAGCTGTAGATCTCCACAATTCGGGCCAGCTCAAGTATCAAGCTGGACTCATGCGTGAAGCGTTCGACTACTATCACCGTGCCATCGTCCAGATTTTGGACCACGAAGATATATTCCAAACGGGTGGTAATGTACCGAATGAATATCCACGAGAGCTGCTTGGTTTTCTCTGGAACAATCTTCTGTCGTTTTTTAAATCGGATGACCCCTCTTTTACACAAGGTGTGTGTGCGCGGTGGTCATCAAGAGTTTTTATGCTGATCTTCTTGCACGAAGAGAAATGCCCATCAGCCTATGATCTTGTTTATTCGTTTCGTCCCACCTCTTCGTCCAAAGCGCATCCTCAGTTCAAAGGTGCGAAAGGACAGCATTTGTTAAAAGGCCTGCAGATCACAGGCGGATTCGCGCTCGGGATCCTTGCTTGGAGGAAGGGTGATCGTGCGACGACTGCAAAGCGATACAAGGAAGCCCTCGACATTGCGGATGCGCATCCGCCGTTCGATAAATGGACTCCCAGTCTCAAGCATCTCGACTGGTATGTCGCACACGAAGCTGAGGATATGCGCAACAATTTCAAAATTCTGGTCTCGAGGACGAGATTAACTCGCGGATGGCTGGGTCTGGGCAGGGCAATTTGCGGAAAGACGTCTTGGAGAGTACGACCGTTCGCCTGGGACAAGATGGGTCTGCATTGGATCGTGAGGAAAGCTTTATCGTCGCCACGGATGCTTGTGGAAGGAGTGAATGCACGAAGCGGGGAGTTGGCTTCAAACGTTGTAGCGCGTGCAAGAAGATCGCATGTAAGGCTTACGCTTCCCGTTCCACTCGTCGCTGATGCTCACTTACGCAGATTGTGGCGTTGAATGCCAGAAAGCTGACTGGAAGTGGGTGATTTTTCTGCATCACGCTAGGCCTTTCACTGATTTGTCGCAGAAAGCACAAATTGACTCACAACTAGCAGAGTTTTTGATTTATATTTCTTCTTCTGTAGCATAATTTGTATAAAAAATGTACATACTATTGTTTTTGGTCACGTCGGCGCGTCTCCGCGTTTGATGGGTTTGATGATATTTGTTTGTTCTGGTCAACGGTCACGGGATAGTTGATCAACTCGATTTCCCGTTACGGCTGCTCTCTTCCTCCTCCTCCTCAACTTCCACTACAATCCATTTCTTACTCTCCTCTCCATCCAGGTTAACGGCGCCGACGATAGATGTCGACAAACCCCCAAGTACGCCCGTAGCCCACTCAAATTCATCTACAGGAACTGACGTTCTCATCGCCAGCCTCGGCGTGCTGCTGGTCGCACTACCCGCAATACAGCACTTAAAGATAACGAAAACGCAAACGCACGCCCTTCACGAATTAATACACGCGCGAAACCACTATCTGTGAACGTCGCCGCCGCTGCCACCAACGTCAACGGCGTCTCCACCCGCGCAACAGCGACAACGGCCGCCTCGAGAGCAAAGACCGGTCTCGCTGGTGCTTCCGACTTAAAGCCTGATGTCCCTGTTGGGAAGAGGAAACGCGAGGTACTCGGCGAGAATACGGCGGTGGCGGGCAACAGGTCCAAAAACCAGACTACCAAGGGCAAGGAGAAGGAAGGCGTCGTCAAGAAGGACAAGCTTGATGCTGCCACCGGGAAGCCGACCACAGTACGGACAACTCGCCAGCCCTTGCGCGTCGTGGCTGGCAAGGGCCACAATACCGCCGTCGACGATGCTGAGCACGATGGCAAGCTGGAGGTCAGGGAAGATCTGCGCGTCGATGAACACGCCATGCTCGTAGATCTCCCTCCCCAACCCGCCTTGCCTGTAGCTCCTGTACGCAGGTCTCTTGTCGCCGGTGAGAACACCTCTGTCGCCACTCGCCACTCCACCGCTGCCCCCCCGCCGGCGATCAACCCGCTCTACCGTAATCGCTCTCCAGCAGCTCGAAGATGAGGTTGATGTCGAGGACGACCGTGCTCACAAGCGGCGCAAGACGTCCTCCGACTTCCCTGAGCAGTCTGAGGAGGACCCCGCCGTACTTGAAGAGGCGCGGTTACAAGCAGAGGAAGAGCTCATCGCGGCACGAATTGCGGCTGAGCTCGACTCCTACGCCAACGACGAGCCAGAAGCAGACCCCGAAACCTCCCCCTGGGACGACCTTGATGCTGACGATGCCGATGACCCCGTCATGGTCAGCGAATATGTTACCGACATCTTCCAGTACCTCAAGCAGGTTGAGGTATGTTTTTCGCAAACGTTATCTTGTTTCCGCCTTTTCAAAAGCACATCGCAGTTGACGACCATGCCCAACCCCAACTACATGTCGAGTCAGACTGAACTGGCATGGAAGATGCGCGGGCGTCCTCAATGACTGGCTCATCCAACTACACGTCCGCTTCCGCCTCCTCCCCGAGACTCTCTTCCTATGCGTGAACATCATCGACCGCTTCTTGTCCGCGCGCGTCGTATCCCTCGCCAAGCTCCAGCTCGTCGGCGTGACGTGCATGTTCATCGCCGCCAAGTTCGAGGAGATCGTCGCCCCGTCGGTCATTCAATTCCAGGAAATCGCTGAGGGGACGTACACCGAGTCCGAGATCTTGCAGGCCGAGCGATACGTGCTCAAGACACTCGACTGGAACCTGAGCTTCCCCAGCCCCGTTCACTACTTGCGGCGGATCAGCAAAGCGGACGACTATAATCTGCAGGCTAGGACAGTCGGCAAATATTTAATAGAGATCGCCTGCTTGGAGTGGCGACTGATTGCTGCTCCGCCTTCTTTACTGGCGGCGGCAGCGATTTGGCTGGCCAGGATATCGCTAGGCGACGAGAACTGGGTATGTGGTCCTGGCTCTGTTTCTCCTTGAATTTTACTCATCGAGTGGCAGACCCCAAATCTGGCTCACTATTCATCGTACCCTGAGAGCGCCTTGCTCCCGACTGCGAACTTGATGTTGAACTACATCCTGAAGCCCACCCGCCACGAGTCGTTCCACCTGAAATATTCGGGCAAAAAGTTCTCCAAGGTATGTATATTCGCTCGTTAGCTGTCGATATTCAGATCTAACGCATGCATCTCAGGCCAGCGTTTACATGCGCCAATGGGCCCTTGAACGATGGGAGGAGAACACTCTCGTCGACCTCCCCGCTGAACTCGCGCAAATCAAGGCCGAAATCCGGGCCGAGCGCGTTCATGAGCAGGTTCGGTTAGAGCAGGAGGAGCTACGGCGGGAGAAGGAGGCGTCGGAGCGAGCTGAGCGGCGGCAGAAGATCCGGGGCTCGATGGCGCTAGTGTCGAGCAGGTCGTCCACGCAGCGGGTGGCATCGGGGAGTGGCGCGGCGCGGTAAATGTATGGGAGAGAGAGGGATGCAGTATCTATTGGCCCCCTTCGAACCGCAAGTCAATCTCAACCTATCATCGTAACCACAACCTATCCTCCCATCCTCCCCCCATGTGCATGGCATCGCATTCATCATCATCATCATTCACCATCCACTTTCAATCTACCACTTGTAACCCCAAGCCACAAAACACCGTTGTTGTCCTTTTGTGATATGTTTATTCCATCCATCATAGTTTCCCTTTTCTTTTTTTCCTTTTTCCCCATATTCGCCTTTCGCCGTGCACTCCTTCACCGCCATACCATTACCCTCTTGCCAGGCTACCTCCCGGCATGACGCGACTTGCAGCAGTAACAGCCTAACCCCCGATACGATACGATACAACGACACCTCGTACCTGGTGTGCCTTCTTTCCGCCAAACAAACTCCAAATGCTCTCCTGTCCGTCTGCTCGATTTGTTCTTTGGCTCTTTTTGTACCATGTTTGGTCGGGTCCCCGTTACGAAGTTGATGGTCCAGGTTTTTTTATTTACTCAAATAATGGACGTATGAAAACAAAATCGCTTCCCGTCGTGTATGAATAGTCTAGTTGATGTATTCCTTCTTGCCGGTGTTCGTGCGGCTTGACGCTGGAAATATACGTCGGGTTTGAAAATGAAAGAAGTTGTGCGCGCGGGAGACAAATACAAGTTACTGGGAATGCATCGCACATGTACATGTAAGGACGCTATGGTTGGCTTGGAGCTGGATATGAGTTCTGTTGCGGCCTCCAGCTCCCGTATATGCCCGAACCGGTGAATGTGCCCAATCGCATATGCGGCTTTAACCGCTGACATCGGGTTGAGATGGATTATCCTGGTGTGATAGAGGTTTGGGGTGCCCGGTAATAATGGTTGCCTGACTCTACTCCCGTCCTCAGTGTCTTCTCTCGTCGATTCTTTCGGTATTGGCTCTACGGCATAAATTTTGTCTCAATTTAGATCTGTGTGTCCAGCCACCAAAAATCCTCCAGTTTGGGCATGATCCAGACACTTTGGCTCCGGGAGTATCTCCACTAGAACGGTTTCCGGCAGCCAGCTAATTCTTTCGACGACCGGATCTTGGATGTGGACATTCCACAAGTCAGTAGCAACCTCCTCTTCGCCAGATGCGAAATTGCAGTCGGAATCATTCAGTATGTTGCTCCAGATCGCTAAGTCGGGATGTTCGCAGTCATAGGTGTTACAGTTCTAGTCAAGTCTCGCCGTACATCCGGAAGTCGTCGTCGTCCCAGATAGATGCCAGGCGATCCGCATGGCCTCGGATAGTTATCAGAGCGACTTTGACACGCAGACGGCTACGATGCGTTCTCCGTTTTCTTCACCTGTACCGCGGAGAGGAAAGGGAGCCGGTCGACTATCAGGTAGATAGCGGTATGTTGTCCCGTATAGAACTGCGATGAGGGCAACGATGCACGGAAGGCAATACCGAATGAGCAGGCAGGTGGGAGGGGAGCCTTGGCCGGGAGCGACTGATGTCGTGCAACGAGGAGTGCCTCCAAATGCGGTTGAGCAGCAAGGAATAAGTCTTCTCTGTTCAAAGGACCCAGTTTACTGTCGGTGTCTTGAAGCCGCATTCCGATTATAAACGCACGAGATGTAAACCTAATGGTGCTTTGCCAGATGACTCCTGTAGTACGCCCCCGATCCGGAATCAAAGCGAAGCGGAAGCTCCTCACCGTATTGGTGAGGGAAACGATGTGCAGATTGCTTGAAACATAAGAGAAGATCCATGTTGTTGAGAATCGCAAAGGAACAACGAGCAAGTTTCAGCTGACAGACATGTTTTGCGGAGAATCAGCGCCAGGCGATAGAATATAGCGGTGGAGTGGTTCTCATACGACGGTGGGTCGACCACGATCGACCATCGCGGTCAGAATACGGCTGTCAGCTTCTTCTGGGGGTTCTTGCACCGGAAATAGGGCCCCACTGTAACAGATACAGTATAAGATGAATTACATCTTTGACTATCACTCCTGGCGGTGAAGTAAATCACCTACACTTCGTTCTCGCGGAATTCCGAGGCCAGACAGAGATCGCCAATGAGTCTTCATATGCTCGGTGTACCCAGTGGCTTCAGATTTAGGTTCGAGGCGGAAACTCGCCAAAATTCCACAAATTTGGGTTCTTGGAGTCATTTAGAAGGTGGACCGCTATCCCAAGCTTCGTAGTTTGCTCGTCAACTGTCGCCGTTCGCTATTGAACAAAATGCCGCAATGCAAAAAGGTTGGCTAGCGGCTGCTGAAACTTGAAATCAGCCATCAATCGCCAAGCTGCCACAAACAAGCGGCTGGATTCGGACCGGGTGCTGCTGCTTCGCAACTTCCTTTCCAACTGTTTTGAACCCGATTTCCCAAAAATGCTTCGCACGTCTGTGCTGCAAATAGCTGAGGATTTTGATTCCGGGCACTCTCGGGGTAAGGCGCCGTAAGAAACGGCTATTGAAGCGACTTAAGAACTGCCGAACGCGTCGCATTCCAACATCCCTCGTCTGCGCTTGACATGAACTCATCTGAGCCAGAACCCAACTCGAATCTCTCCCAGAATGCTGCTGATAAGGACGAAAGCCATTCTGATTACAGGTACACAGGCGATCGGCAAGTAATTTTCGTTGGTACGGACTCCACCTCTCTCTTATAAGCTCATGCTAAAATGCTATCATCAAAGCTGGGCTCGGGATGGTTGGAATTGGTGAGTAGTGGTCAGGATGCAAGAGTAAGATCAACAACGGCGGTCCATCTTCCAGCGTTCATCGAGAAGATTCTTGCTCTCGATGTGCAAAAGAAGTATTTTGTTGTTACTTGTGGAGAAGAACAGCACTTTGCGTATAATCGTGTGGGGGAAGTAGATTGTTCTTCTGCTCGATCGCGCATTGAATGTATAGTACAGATTAACGGAATACTTTGAGCATCGCAATGTCTGTCTCTCGGTTTTGGTTTCGCTCCGTATTATAACCTCCAGTCAGATCGAAAACCTATACTTGAATCCACCGTCCTGGTACGCAGCCCAACAACCAGAGGATTTTCGATACTTTCTTAGCGAAACTGTGACCGCCGTATCACCTCAAGACCACATCATTCACACTTCCAAAGGCAATACCTTCAAATACGACAAGTGCATCCTGGCTACTGGTTCAAGTGCCGGTCTTCCTCCTTACATCTCGCCAGCACAGGCTGCTCGGACGAAGGGTATCTTCGTGTATCGCAACATCTCTGATCTGGATGCCATCATCTCGTATGCTGAGAAGGGTACCGTTCAGAAAGCTATTGTAGTCGGAGGCGGATTACTTGGACTAGAAGCCGCCAAAGCTGTCTACGATATGCCCTCGTAAGCTTGTTTCCAGATCATCATTGAAAACTCTGCTGATAATTTCTATGCTCGAAAGAGTTCCTGAAGTCGTCATTGTTCATCGTGGAGATCATTTACTATCGCGTCAGGTAGACTCTGACGCGGGCGAGATGATTCTACGACAGATTCAGGGCATGGGCGTCGAGGTTCTAACTAGTTGCTCCCCGATCGGGCTGTTGACTCGCCGAGCAGAGGACGATCCCGAATCTAAGGTCTTTGCAGGCTTAGAATTACCTGATGGCGGTTCGATCCAAGCATCCTTGGTCATTTACGCAATTGGTATCAAGCCCCGGGACGAGATTGCGAAAGCAAGCGGAATTGAATGCCATTCTAGAGGCGGGATCATCGTTGGAGACGATTTACAAACTTCAGCCAATGATGTTTATGCTATTGGAGAATGTGCAAGTTGGAAAGGGAACACATATGGATTAATTGGACCTGGCAGTATGTTCGTACTTTTCGTTCGGATTGATCTAATTGTTACGACGCACAGTTGAAATGGCGGACATTCTATCCTTCAACCTCACACAAACTGACTCTCATGCACCTCGAATCATGAACGCACCGGACCTGAGCACTAAATTGAAGTACGTCTGCTTCTGTCGCAGTTTCCGTCCTCACTCAACTTTGTTCGATGTATTTAGACTGATGGGCATCGACGTTGCCTCTTTCGGCGACTTTTTCGCCGACATGAAATCGATTAATGCTCAAATCCAGGTCGTTTCTAAAGTTGCGGACAAGGCCCTCCCTGCTGTTCAGATCACCATCGATGATACAGTTCAGCAAGCAGCTACTACAAAGATGCACAAATCTAAAAGCGATGGCCCAATCAAGTGTCTCGTCTACAACGACCCATTTGGTTCAACTTACAAAAAGTACATATTCACGGCGGACGGAAAATATCTTCTTGGAGGTCAAATGATCGGTGATGTTGGCGACTATGTTAAACTTGTTTCGATCGTGAAAAAGAAGGTATGCGCACACTGAATCTCAATAAAGGTGTTGTGAATACAGAACGCATACATGATAGAAAGCACTGGAGACTCCTCCTTCGCAATTGATTATCGGCAGCAAGAAAGAAGATGCTGGTGGGGATGATTTGGACGATGATGCTCAAGTTTGTAGTTGTCATGTAAGTCATTTTCGTTTGTATCCCTTCGTTGGCCGCTCATTTGTTTTCGATAGAACGTAGACAAGGCTAGAATAGTCAGATGTGTCAAGGAGGAGGGGTGTACAACAATGGCTGACGTCAAAGCAAAAACTAAAGCGGGCACAGGATGCGGTGGTTGCATTCCGCTGGTGAGCATCAGTCAATCGATCGCCAATGATTCAAGTAGATTTGACTGTAAAAATTAGGTTACCAGTATTTTCAACGCCGAGATGCGGAAAGCCGGTCATAAAGTGAACAACAATCTGTGCCCTCACTTCGCCATGTCTCGTGCCGACCTATTTGCCATCATTCGAGTGAAAAAACTGCAAGATTTTGCTCAAGTGATGACAGATTCCGGACAGGACAAAAATTCCGTGGGCTGTGAGATTTGCAAACCCGCGATTGCAAGTATACTGTCGAGCTTGTACATCTATTTCTACACTTGCGCTTGTTTCTTTGGCACTGATTCGAAAATTCAACCAGATACAACGAACATATCATGAAGCCGGCTCATCACCAGAATCAAGACACCAACGACAAGTATTTGGCCAATATGCAGCGAAACGGCACATTTTCTGTCATTCCGCGCATCGCTGCGGGCGAGGTGACTCCTGATGGGCTTATTGCCATTGGTAAGGTAGCGAAGAAATATGGGCTATATACCAAGATCACTGGAGGACAGCGGATTGATATGTTTGGTAACATACTCGTCATAGAGTATGCTGTTTTACTGAGAAAATTCGCATCAGGTGCTCGAAAGGACGATTTACCAAGTATCTGGGAAGAACTCAACGAGGCCGGGTTCGAAAGCGGGCATGCTTATGGGAAGTCCCTCCGCACCGTCAAGTCCTGTGTTGGCACAACCTGTGAGCTTTGAAATGATCAGTTCTTTGGTTCTTCCCTGACTTCTTTTTTGTTTCAGGGTGCCGATATGGCGTCGGTGATTCCGTCGGACTGGCCGTTCAGCTAGAAAATAGGTATAGAGGTGTTCGAAGCCCTCATAAATTCAAGGGCGGAGTTTCTGGATGTGTTAGAGAATGTGCTGAAGCGCAAGGGAAAGATTTTGGGATTATTGCGACCGATCAAGGATGGAACAGTACGCGTTTTTGTTGTTCAACTTGACCGCTTACTTCATGTTTTACAGTATTCGTGGGCGGAAATGGGGGCGCAAATCCCGTAAGCATCTTTTCGTATACTACAGTAAATTTCTAATTCTTCGGAATGATCAGAGGCATGCCGAGCTATTCGCAAAGGACGTACCGCCGACTCAGGTTGTGCGAATTATCGACAGGTATTTATATGATATTATATCGTTGAGCCTCAACTGCTGATGGAAGCCAATTTTTCCACAGGTATCTTGCGTACTATATAATGACGGCGGATAGACTGCAGCGCACTGCGCGCTGGATTGAACAGATGGAAGGCGGGATCGAGGTTAACTCGCTTTTCAACAGGCAGATCAGATCCATTTAGATTGACATTTTCGCAGAAACTTCGTCGAGTCATTCTCCAGGATGAACTTGGAATTTGTGCTGAACTAGATGCTATTATGGATAATCTGGTGAACACCTATCAAGACGAATGGGCTCAAGTTGTAAAAGGTGAAATATCCCGACTTGAACAGTTCTTGTTAATCCGTTCTAAATTGAACATTTACAGACCCTGTTAAGAGAAAACAGTTCAAGCAGTTTGCGAACACCGATGAGCGGCGTCCACAGTCAGAAACAATCACCGAACGTGGTCAGCAGAGACCCGCCGATTGGGCAAAGGCGTATCCCCCGGTCAAACTGACGCAAGATCAATTTGTGACTCCGAAACTGGACTGGCAGTGGATGACTTTGGTTGAAAAGGCAAACATGATGCCTACAGATGCAGGTACCACTAGCGTTGCAGTCAAGTACGGCGAGACGCAGCTTGCTGTATTTCATGTTCCGAAACGTGGCTATTTTGCGACACAGCAAATGTGAGTGACTTTGTTGATGTCTAAATGACGCTCAAATCTAAATTCGCCAGGTGCCCACATCGGCGGTAAGTTGTTTTTTGCGGAGACCGACAGAAAGCTTGAATATTTTGTTCTTTTCAGAGCCTTTGTGCTTGACCACGGCATTGTGGGCGAATCACCGAAGGGGGAGCTCGTATGTGCACATGCATCGACTTGAGGCCGAAGTCAACTCATTCACTTCGTAGTATGTGTCGTGCCCTCTTCACAAACGAAACTACACCTTCGACTCGGGAACCTGCCTCACCGACTCCGACTACCAGATTCTCACTTTCGAGGCGCGAGAGAGCCCAGACAACGAGAACGAGATCCAGATACTCCTTCCCCCGAAGGACGATATCGATGCCATTCTTGGTACGGAAAAATGGCTCGTGAGACAGGCGCAGTCGGAGGCGTTGGGGTTGAATGCTGCTACGCAGGTCGAGATTGTCCCTAATGTGGCGCAGGAGGTGGGGGGAGCTGGTTGTGGAGGTGGTGGAGCTTTGGCGTGGTAGATGTTACACCGTAGCCATATATACATGTATTTGGGCAATGATTCAAGCGGGATGGTTTGGAGCGAGGTTGGTATTATGATACACGAGTCGACCTGAGGGTGCGCCACTCCTTTGCAACTGTGTTGCTTTCCCCGGAAGATAGACGTTCCCAATGAGCACCGTGAGGGGCGGACCCCAGCGCGCCCGTGAGTGATGGTTGCAGCGACTGGTAGCACTGAACGGCTGGCCAAAAGAGAAGGGACCCGAGAACAATCGAGTCGATCGACAAAAGATCAGGACAATTCCGAGCAGCTTTGCCAGATAAAATTGGATAAAAAAATTGGCCGCCTCTTGAGCTCATAAATCAAATATCCCAGTAGAAATGCCAGCAAAAAACCAGGTGGATTCTGTACAATACAACATAGAATGCGCGGCAACGAGGGAGAGGGCAAAAAGAAAGAAGGAGCCACACTGCGTGACAAGTGTGACGCTTGCCTTTCCCGGAACGTGAGAAAACAGGACTTGGACGCGCGTCGCGTTGCTCTCAAATCTTTCACCACAACTTCGGGGTCACCTTATGCCAGATTCAACTGACTTTGCTATCCAAGTTCCTTCAGAGGACCCCAAGAAGAAGGGCGACAAGGACAAGGACAAAGAAGAGGGCTCATCCAAACTCACCAAGGACAGCAAGGACCAAAAAAAGGATGGCAAGGATGCAAAGGAAGGGGAGGGCGAAGAACTCGTGCGTTTGCTGCTTGCGGCTACTTAGGATACGATAGCTCATGTTTGTGGCCAGTCTGAAGAAGATTTGCAGCTCAGGAATGAGCTGGAGATGCTCGCGGAGCGTCTCAAGGTAGACGCGTATTTCTTGTCCTGAAATCCTCAATTTTAATGCGATTATTCAGGAATCGAATACAGAGCTCTACCGACCCGCTCTGGAGACTCTCCGCACGTTAATAAGAACGTCTACGTCGTCTATGACTTCCGTTCCGAAACCTCTTAAATTTCTGCGACCGCTATATCCCGATTTGCAGACTCTTTACGAGACATGGCCTGCTTCCGACGACAAGGTACATCGCCGTCGTCTTTCGGTGCACTTATTTTTACCTTTGGACCTTAGTCTCTCTTTGCGGACATTCTCTCCGTCCTCGCTATGACCTACTCCGACACTCAACCCCGTGGAACTTTGCGCTACCGGCTTTTAGCTTCGTCTTTACGGCCAGAAGCCTCTCCTCTTGCTGATCCCGGTACATGGGGGCACGAATACGTTCGGCACCTTGCCGCCGAACTTGGGGACGAATACACTTTCCGTGAGACTGAGGTCGACGACGCGCCAACACCGGAAGCCGGCAAAGACGCAGCTCCTGAAAAGCCCCCAATGCCCGGTACCATCGACGACCTGCGTTCTTTGGCGAAGGAGTGTGCCGTCTTTTTGATAGGTCATAATGCGGAACCTGACGCGGTTGATCTGCTCGAAGAGATGGAAATTGTGGACGAGATCGCACAATTGGTAGACGACGATACGTTCAACCGCGTGTGTCAGTACATGATACGGTGAGCGTAGTTTTTGTCAGTATTTGAGGTCGCTAAATGTATGTAGCTGCGTCAACCTCTTGCCCCCACCGGACGACATTTCCTTCCTACGGACAGCACACAAGATATACGTACAGCACCGCAAATTCCCTGAAGCCCTTGCCCTCGCAATACGGCTTGGTGATCCCGCACTCATTCGGGAAGACTTCAACGCACCCGGAAACCCGTGCGTTTCTGCGCGATACCCTCATGAACGAATCTGACGCGATCACAGACTCATGAAACGGCAATTAGCATTCCTCCTGGCGCGCGCACAAATACCTATCGAGTGGCTACGCACCCCGTCCGCGAATCCTGACGAAGAAATTGATATTGAGGACGAATTCCCCGAAGACTTACGGGAGTGTCTCAGCAATACCCGCATGAGCAGTCATTTCCGCGACTTTGGCAAGGAGGTGGGCGTCACTGACCCGAAGAGCCTCGAGGACGTGTACAAGACGCATCTGGAAAACACACGTATGTCTCTCTATGTTTTTTGCTGTCGTGGTGCATCACTCACTGATATCTAGGGCCAAACGCTCTGGCAAACGTTGACTCTGCACGCGGAAATCTTGCGGGTACTTTTGTCAACGCGTTCGTTAATGCTGGATTCGGTAACGACAAGCTCATGGTCGAGGCCGAGGAGGGCAACAGTTGGGTGTACAAGAACAAGGAGCATGGTCTGTTTCTTTTACTTGCGCGTTCCTCAAAGCCTCATTCTCTTCTAGGCATGATGAGCGCTGCTGCATCTCTTGGACTCAGCCTGCTGTGGGACACTGACATGGGGTTGAGCCACGTCGACAAGTACACCTACTCATCGGAGGAGTACATCAAAGCAGGCGCCCTCCTCGCCACAGGCATCTTGAACAGCGGTTTGCGCACCGAGGCGGACGTCGCCAAGGGTCTCATCGGGGAGTACGTCGACAACAAGTCCGTACCGCTGAAAACCAGCGCGATCATGGGTCTGGGGTTGGCGTATGCGGGCTCGCATCGGGAGGACTTGTTGGAGTTGCTCATACCGCATGTATCGGATGATGGTGTGACGATGGAGATTGCTAGTCTTGCGACGCTTGCCCTTGGGTTTATCTTTGTTGGGAGCGAAAATGGGGAGATTACGGGGACGATTCTGCAGGTGTTGATGGAGAAGGCGGAGAGGAATGATGCGGGGCTTGATGAGAAGTGGGCGCGGTATATGGCTTTGGGGCTTGGACTTCTTTACCTCGGTGCGTTGTTGCGCGGCCTCTTCTTTCGACTGTCGTTGATCTGATTTGTGCAGGCCTACAAGATGCATCTGACACCACTATCGAAACCCTCAAAGCTATTGAGCACCCTATCTCGAAAACCGCGCAAATCGTTGTAGAAGCATGTGCTTTCGCGGGCACAGGCAATGTGCTGAAAGTGCAGGCCATGTTACATCACTGCGATGAGCACATCGACATGAAGGAGAAGGAGCCCGAAAAGGACGAGAAGAAGGAGGAAAAGAAGGAGGAGGCCACAGCTGCGGGTGCGGAAGGCGCGAAGGAGGAGGAGACGAAGCCGACCACCAAGCCTGACGACACCTTCCAGGCCTTCGCTGTTATTGCTGTGGCTCTGATTGCTATGGGCGAGGACGTTGGAGCTGAGATGTCATTACGACAATTCCACCATCTGGTAAAGTTGTAGGCTGTCTCTTATGAATGCGCAATTGACCTCTCTCGATAGATGCACTACGGCGAGCCTGTCATCCGGAAATCAGTACCACTCGCCATTGGCCTCGTCAGCGTCTCCAACCCCCAACTTCCCATCCTCGATACTCTTTCGAAGTACAGTCACGATAACGACCTCGCCGTCGCGCTCAACGCCATCTTCGCTATGGGCCTCGTCGGTGCTGGTACCAACAACGCACGGCTGGCACAGATGCTACGACAATTGGCGGGATACTACTATAAAGAGCCTGATTGTCTCTTCATGGTGCGGATCGCGCAGGGACTCGTTCATATGGGCAAGGGCACGATTGGTTTGAATCCTTTCTTCTCTGACCGGAGTATCATGAGTCGGTCGGCCATTGCTGGGTTGTTGGCGACATTAACAGCGTTCACTGATGCGAAGAACTGTGAGTGACCCTCTGTACGATTCGTCTTCTTCTCTGAGCTGACTCGGTTTGGGAAAAGTCATTCTTGACAAGTACCACTGGATGCTGTACTTCCTCGTCACCGCCATGTACCCCCGCTTCCTGATCACCCTCGATGAGGAGCTGAACAGTAAGCCGGTCACCGTCCGCGTCGGGCAGGTAAGGCAATTTCCATGTACCGGTAATTCTACTCGTACTGACTACGTATCTTCCTACAGGCACTTGACGTTGTCGGCCAAGCAGGCAAACCGCGCACGATCTCTGGGTTCCAGACGCATCAGACGCCGGTGCGGTTGGCGACAACGGAGCGGGCGGAACTTGCGACGGAGGAGTTCATTCCGTTTGGGCATGTTCTTGAGGGCTTCGTAATCCTGCAAAACAATCCTGGGTGGGAGAAGGAGGATAAGATGGAGGTGTAATCGATGGCTGCGTCGTCGTTGTTACAATGTTTTGCGGTAAACTTGAAATTAGATTATTCACTCCTAGGTGTTGTTGTCATGATACACAGCAGGTAAGAGGATTTTTGTAATGTCTGTTTATAAGTAGAAGAGTAAAGTTGGTATGTGTTGACTGTTACGTGAACCTACCGACGCCCAGAAGCGCCTACAATCAGAGTCTGAAGATTCAAACTCCGATTGTCAGCGCGTCCCTTTCCCTTCAACCACTTGCAGACGGCCCCCGTTCCGACTGCTTTAATTCCTTTTCGATCTGAAATACCTCATATAGATATGCCCTCCACATTGGAAGCGGACGTTGCTCTCTTGGGCCTCCCCCAGCCTCCTGCTGATCTCCGAAACCAGAGTACAAGGTATGCGGCTGCCACTAAGGAAGTCGTACAGGGAGTTTATCCTGACACCAGCATACTTAGCAAATTATCGCCAGACAACATGCATCTCCTGGGTTGGAGTATTATTTTGGATGAAGACCTCGACCTCGACAATGTGTGGGGTCAAACCTTTAGTGCCAGGGAGATACTCCTGGATGCAGGAGTCGCGGCCGGAAGAGCTGACACTATCCTGTATCATGTCCGAAGGGTACGCCAACGGCGTCTGAACATTGAGGCGTATCCCCTTGCGCCTGTGAGAGTTTCTGATCTCTATTGTTTGGTGGGCTAAGTTGTGTATCATGTTTGACTTGACACTCATTCAAGTGCAGCCTGAGGATGCAGAGACACTACATTTGAAAAATGACGTGGACGCCACGAAAGCTGATACACAGTTGCTGAAAGTAGCCATGCACTTTGTGTGCGCAACGTGTCCGAACGGGTACTACCTAGAGCAGCAGCTCGTATGGATCAACCGCGCAGACCGGAGCGAGTCCAAGAAAACGACTCAATATCCCGAGGTTGAATTTATGTTTGAGGACGATCCGAGCGAACTGCCAAAGCAGGCCGAAAAGAAGATCAAGGAAGCCGCTGTTATAATCTTGCTGCGCTTAGCCTCAGTCACAGCTAGTGCTGACGTTGTCAGTGAACTGGCTGTCGAAAGATCGGTTGGTGCGGCACTCAGCGGAGTGTTCTATAGTGCAGACAAGATCCATGTTACCAGGTAGGCCTTCATGCACTGCATCTGAACAGCACCAACTTGTTTTAGTGCTCAGAAGCAGAATCTTTCGGACATCCTTAGACCCACCGCCAGCCATGTTTTCCCTGACCTATCGGAGGCAGTGCGTAGAACGGGGGCAACAACGTCCCACATCGAACCGGTTGCGATTATTGGCGAGGGGGAAGTCGAAAGACGGGGGTCGGAAGATGACGCTATACCCAAGGCCAATAGACCAAGTGCTCGCGTACAGATGGCTGCTGCTGTTCATGGAACCCTGATACTCCTGGTCCTCGCGCATTGCCAGAAAAACAACATCCGGCTCCAAGATTTTAACACAAGTCCAGAGGTACCCCCCTTCGACGAGAAGTCGATGGTTTACGGTGTACACTATGATGAAGCAAAAATCCAGATCTATGTTCACTTTCCTCAGGTTATGACCGTCGATGGACATAACGTCATACGTTTCTTCCAACTCCGTGTGGCCAGCTATACCTTTGCGCATTCTTCGTATTGGACTCGCTGGCTCATGTCTTGTGCGTTGTTTGCAGTCCAGAAACATGCCGATCTTATATCGGATGTCCTGGTCGACGTCCTCGAAGGGTACTCTTATATATCCAGTTCGAAATAGAGGCGAATTTAGTATCGAAAAATGGAGGTTTCGGAAGAAGAGGTCCGCAGCATTGCGGTGAGGAGAGAGGATGACGAGTCCCTCCCCGCTCCTGGAACTGCAGAAACTTCAAGGGCAAAACGGCAACTGGGGTGGGT
Organism: Favolaschia claudopus; assembly: GCA_037176885.1. Lineage (NCBI taxonomy): Eukaryota > Fungi > Basidiomycota > Agaricomycetes > Agaricales > Mycenaceae > Favolaschia > Favolaschia claudopus. The sequence goes on along the minus strand of JAWWNJ010000010.1, from coordinate 1,491,999 downwards.
TTTCGGCGTACACGGTTTCCGGCAGCCAGCTGTCGACCAGCTTCTTCGAACATCCGATCTCAGACGGTGTCGGGCCAACGTCGACAGCAATCTCCTCGCCTCCACGAGTCAACTTCAGGTGATCCAGCATATCGCCCCAGGCAGCTATTTCTGGATCTTCGTAGTCAGAGGGGTTAGGTGTCACGACCCCGGTGAAGTCGCGTAGGGTGGTCAATTCCGCGTCAACGATTGTCGGGTCCCAGATCAGATCCTCCCAGAGAGACGCGAGGCGATCTGTATGACCCCGGATCGTCAAAAGAGCAACGATTATACGCAGACGCATCACGATGCCATCTCCTTCCCCCGGAAAGTGTGGAGGGAAGGAAAGTTGGTCGACAATGAGCGATTGATAGCGATACGTTGTGTCGTCGCGAAAAGCGATTTGGGCTATGATGAAAATAGTCATATCGCGGAAGGCAATAACGAATATGCAAGGAGGAGGGAGCGCGGAAATAGCTGCTTCTGGATAACGGCGGTGATGTCGTGCAACGAGAAGTGCTTCCAAGTGTGGTTGCGTAGCGCGCGCCACATAGAGCAAATCTTCCGTTGTGAGAGTACCTGAGTCACCGTCGACGTCTTGGAGCAGCATTCCAATCGCAAGCGCGGGAGACGAGAAACATAATGGGGCTTTGGCAGATCGCCGGATCATGTCCTCTGAGAGAGGCAGCCACTCAGGTACTAGACCAAAATCAATAGAGGGAATATCGTGGCCGAAATGGCGAGGAAGATGGCAGGAAGGCCGTCTAGAACCACGTCAAGGAGTCAGCTCACTCTCTACGCACGCCAGATGTAAAAGCGAACAATTTCAATTGACAGTCGTATGTTCCGCGCAGAAGGCAGTGCCAGACGAAAAAATACAGTGGTGGGATGTTCACCACACAGCAGTACGTCGAGCCATTGCTGTGAGGGTCTGGGAGTCGATCACTTCTGGGGGAGTGCGCACCGGAAAGAGGGGTCCAACATATTCTGCCGACGCATAACGATTGCAGAGAGTAGTCGTAGGAACCTGCTGTAATTCCGAGGATACAATCGAAAGAATGGCGGATATGGAGGACAGGGGAAACCACCGTTCCGGTGGAATGTAGGGTCCCTGAGGTTCTGCGGGTGGCAAGATGATGCGCTAAGATTTGCGTATGAAAAATCGGTGGCATGTACAACAGTGGCGTGCATACCGTCCATTCCTCTGGAATCTCGAAGCCAGGATTGCGCTCGCCAATAAGCCTTCAGGCGTGAGATATACGCAGTTATTTCGTTTGTCAAGTCCGTAACTGCAGATGGAAGTTCGTCGAAGCTCCATAGAGAGGGGTCGTCAGCAGAGTCTGGTGGTAGATGGGCGGCTGCCCGTAGATTCGCAATTTTTTCGTCTGCCGTCGCCATTTACGAGGTAATGTGGATGTTTGCAGCTAGTTCAGTGTGGGTCCCCAGTGGGTGCGGTCCGTGAGTGGTCGGACTTGGTCGGAGGAATGGACGAAACGAATATTATATCCCGTGACCGCCATCGGGTTCCTTCCTCAAAGCTCTGACTCTCTTCAGGCTTCGGCGCAGAATGTCTGGCTTTGTTCAAATCCAGCTTCTCTCCTTGTTCTGAAAAAAAGCAAGTCTACAAAGCTTCAATTCAACATTTCCGACTTGGACAGTTTGCGTTGGAATGCGTTCAGGATTTGGCGATTGCAATTTGCCATAGCCCGGGCCGCAGTGCACAACTGTCCTTGTTCAAAGATACTCCGACTGTTCTCTCGCATGTCATCCTTCCCAAGCGATTCACAAAACCGCGATACAGTGAGTCGACCACTCTCAAGGAAACGACGATGTCCCTGGTTAGCGGGCTACATAACCCCGTACATTGGTTTTCTTTTGGGTTCGCCAACAAGAAATCCAGATGAGGAGGCATCGGCAAAGCAGGCGATGGAGGATGTATTTTTGTTTCACGTTACGCCTGGCACCGACGATCGCTGCCGATGTTCAATATCGGCGGGGGAAAAAGTCGTTGGTACGGCGTTCGATGGCGTGTCCACGCTACTGGTCTCGTCACAGTGCGCTGCATAGCAACTCAGAGGCAGAAGCCAGATCCACTGGACATCATTCGACTCAGAGCTACAAATTTGAATTTTTTTTGACAATCTCGAACCAATCGTGGTCATTGGAGACGTCAAGTCGGAAAGTGAGGGTGGACGACGATGTGGCATCCAACTACAATGAACCGACTGCCCCCCGCGCTCAAATGGCTGCCGTCGTTCACACGACGCTCCGAGTCATACTTCTCGTCCTCCGAGCACTTCGAAGCTCAAGGAGTTTTCTTCTGAAAATTCTCAGGCTTTTCCAGTCTTTAACTCCAGGGCTCGGTGGCTCACAGCCTATATTACAATGGGAAAAGGAGATCCAAGTCTACCTTTTCTTTTCTTGAGTGCAGTTCATTAATGGACTCGATTTGTTAATGTTCTACTACCAGCTGCATGTTACGACCTTCGACGTCCTTGGATCCTCATTGGAGACGCTGGGCGGGTCGCCGTTGCGTTATTTTCAATGTCCTGTAATGGTTATCGACCATAATCGCTGCAAGTGATAGGATGCGACAGTTCTCGATCAGCGGTGCTCCACCATGTTTTTTCTCTCTGCGACGAGTCTCCGTGAGCGCAAGTCGCTCGCTGGATTTCGGTGTGGTGACCTGTGCGGGTCGAGCTGCTGCTCGAGCAGTTTGAAACTGAGCGCTTTGTGATTTTAGAAACATCCTGACGAGGAGAGATAGATACGCAGGAGGAGAGCTTGACGGAGCCCAATTTTTCTGATTTTGTGTTGGAAAGTGTTGGAAAGGATTTGCCCCATTGCTACCCGCCTTTCCGAGTTTCGGCCTTGATGCGTTGGTGATTTGATGCGCATCACACCCTCAACCGCAACCGCGCAACCCCCCGCCGCGGCTCAATGACGCCAACCGAATAACCGAACACCGTCAGCGTAGACTTTTCAATTTTTGTGTATCAGTCAGCGTCGGGTCAACGCTAGTCAGCACTTCAGTCAGCCACTTGCAACGCACATCGACGGCGCGAGTGTATGAACAGACATATAAAAGGGATGAAGCCAAGATGAAGCGCATCCCGACTTTACTCAACGACCTTCAGCGACTCAGGTAAGTGGGCGGGCGTCATATTGGTCTATTTGTGGTACTCAGTGTCTCACACATTGCCCTTGTAGCCCTTGCGCACCATGTCGTTTCAGGATCTCAACATCCCAGCCTCTTCGTCTACCGTGACGGTCAAGATATTCGACATCGTCGACGATCCCAAGAAAGTCATAGCTGCTGCGGCGAATTTCTTGTCTCCTGTCCCAGCTGGTTATGAAAACACGACATGTCCTGTCTATGCATTTCTCGTGGAGCATGTACCCTCAGGCAAGAAGGTCCTCTTCGATCTCGGTCCGCGCAAAGATTTGGGCGAAAACGGAGCTCCCTTCATGAGGGAAGCAGTCAGATCTGGCGCCAATATATTGCCCGTCAGTAAAGACATTGTCGAGCAACTTGCCGACGACGGAGTCGACTTGGCTTCTATCAGTTCGGTGATTTGGAGGTCAAGTTCAGTTCATGCTTCTGCAGAGAACTCTATCTGACACACTGGAATTTTATTTACAGCCATTCGCATGCCGATCACACTGGTCAGTTCAATCGCCCGTGTTCCAAGAGCATGTGTGTTGACCAAGAGTAACAGGCGACATGTCGAAATTCCCTCCTTCGACAACGCTGATGTTCAGCAAGAATATGAAGACCGAGACTTACGAGACAAATCCATGGAGCTCGCTGCTTCCCAGCGACCTAGCGTACGTCTCAATGAACCGAAACCCTTCTTACCATTCCTGAATGAATTGTAGTGGTCGAAGCTCATCCCCATCGACTTCGACACCCCTGGTTCCTCTCTTACAGTTGGAGGCTTCAAAGCTTTCGACCTGTTTGCAGATGGTTCTTTCTACATTCTTGACGTCCCGGGGTGAGTATGCATTTTTAGTCGCGCATGCACTACTGAGGACTCTCATAGCACCAAACCGGGCACGTCTGCGGCCTCGCGCGCGTCACCCCTACCTCGTTCATCCTAATGGGTGCAGACGCCTGCCACCACGCAGGCGTCCTTCGCCCCACATCCGCCCTCCACCGCAACGTCCCCTGCCCAGGCGAACTCCTCGCCGCCACTCGCCTCTCCATCTCTGCAACGCACGTCCACAAACCCGGCCCAGAATTCCAGCCGCAGTTCGACCTGCCCTCACGCACCACGCCCCTCCTCTCCATCGCCGAAAAAGGGTACTTCGAAGACCCCACCGCGGCGAACGAGTCAATTCGGAAGTTGGGTGAATTTGACGCGAATGGGGATGTACTGGTGATTTTGGCGCACGATGAGTCGATAGGGCCGTTCGTAAGGCCGTATCCGGCGGTTTTGGATACGTGGAAGGAGAACGGGTGGAAGAGGGAGGCGATATGGGCTTTTCTTGATCAGAGGAATCCGGCGTTTAGGTTCAAGTAAAGCAGGCCCCTTTGTTGAATGTTGGACACTAGTACAAGTATGTGCAATAGTAGTTAGCTCAATTTTTTCCCTGCTTGCTGTTCGTGTTTTGTTGAGTGACAATACTCGAAAGCTATAGGCAGGTTTTGTGCCATAAAGGCATGCTCACAATGATTTCTTATATGTTCAGCCCATGGAAATGAAGCAAGAGGAAAATTGGCATAAAGCATAGGGCATAGGGGAGGTATATCATAGGGGGTATATTCATAATCTCTTCCGTGCAATCAGCTCATCCGCCTGGATGGCCTGACCCACTCTCCAGGCGTCGCATTCTCCTTCTCCGCGCCCCTCAGCGTCGTTTTTCCCGCCCTCGACCGTCCGTATGTGTAGCCAGCCGTGAAGCTCGGCTTGAATGAAGTGCTGGGCCTTCGAGAGTCAAACATACGGTCCGCAAAGTCAGAGTTGGAGCGCTCAATGACGCTGTGGTGGGTGTTGACGGGCTGTATATGGAAGAATCAGCGCGATGTAATGCGGGTGGATATGAAATCGACGGACCGCAAGAACAGCTCGTGAGGGCACATCTTCCTCCTCCTTGATACAGACAATGAGAACAAGCATTATAGAATGGTATTAAAGATGGGCGTACCTCGTCTTCTTCCATTATTGCGCCGAGTTGAAGTGGTGCATATGTCGTGGGCATCTCGTCCGACTTGACGTATACTTCTTCAGAGTTGGCTGCAGGTTGAGTGGTGGGGAGGCCGTCGTCAACGTCCTCCTGAGAATCGGGACAGGTCAGCTGAGAAAAAATAGGATAGGGGGGAAATGCCCATACCTCCTCCTCCTCCGCAATTGAACATAGCTTTGGCGCTGCGCGAGAAACGGCAGATTCGACGGGCTGCTCAGAGACAGAGGGTGCCAGTACGGCGCTCAGGTTGTTTGTGGAAACATCTTCTTCCTAGTAATTTGGATGATTTAGAGATGAAGATCGAATGAGGTAGATGCACGTACCTCCTCTGAGATAGTACGCATATCGAAGGCCGGAATGAATCTATTCGTTCGGCGAATCGTTGGTGAAGGAGCTCCCATCGGCGCGGTAGACTCCAGATATTCAAGGAGGGCGCGGGACGATGACTGCGGCACTCGTAAATTGGCCGTGTTGCGTAAGATGATGAGGACTCACTATGAACTTCTTCTCTGGCGCCAGCCCCTTGAAAGATCCGACATAAGCAAAGAAGTTCAAGGCAGAAATATAGAAAGAAATTACCTCTGGTTGTTCAACAATGATTTTTTCTAGGGTTGCGTCCACTACGGTGCCCTTTTTCTCCAAGGTCTAGGTCAGAGAGAGAAAGGAGGTACAGAGGAATTAAGACTACCTCTGCGACAGGCTTGACCTCTACTCTTCTTGAAGAATAGATTCTCTCGACTTTCGCCTCCTGCGCGTGAAAAGATGTTCATGAGAACCGCGTCGGACAAATTGAATTTACAATTGACGTACCTCATCGTCGTCCGCAAGTGCGCATCGCGTCTTCCATAGCTTGCACAGAAACACCCCCACCAGGTACACCCCACCGCCGACAAAAGACAATGTGCCGAACGCCATAACGGCGACGACGAGAGCGAAGGGAACAGAGGGCGAGGAGGAGGGGAGGGAAGGCATTGTGAAGGATGTAGCTGACGCTGACCTTTCAGCCTTACCTCGTTTTCAATTTATACATTTTGCGGGAAGCTGGGAACGCGTATCTCAGACATAGACATTGAGCGGATACAAGGTTAATTGCAAATTATCGACTTTCTGTACAGGAGAAGTCGGGTATACCGGTGCATACACCAGGAGGAGGAGCAAGGCCGCTAAAGATGATCCCAAATATTATTGAAGACATAGCCAGGCGACAGAGCGAGTTCCAGAGATTCCAGAGACACCCAACAAGACGTGGTTCAGGACAAGGAGTGATTGCCTTTTTAGGGAATTTTGCAACTCTTTTCTGATCACTGATCAGTGATCTCAACGATTTTTCAAAGTCACTTGATCGTGGGCGGTGGTACGATGACTCTCTGCGGCTCCCTGCTTATTTTCGCGACTCTGCTTGCATGATACTCGTCCCCGAGAGTTGAACATCCCGAAGCGATAGACAGGATCACCATGGAAGCCACGAGGTCGGCTGACGGCTCCAACGGCACCTGCGGCTTCGACGATAACCTTCTGCTCGACGCGTTCTGCCAGGTCGCCCTTCGCCGACTAGACGCATAGAACTTTGGCGGTGGGAATTCGATGAAGCCTACTACTCTGAGTCTCTGCGTGCGCATTCCGGCTTTCTTCCTTTTCTTCGCCGTCCTCAGCGTCTCGGCGGGCTTCCAACCTCTTATCCCTTCGGTCGCGTCGTTCACTGCTTCGGACGAGCAGCAGCCCTTCGTCTTGTCATCCGCCACCCAAATCATTGTCGACTCCGCTTTTCACACTTCAGGTTCCCCTTCACTCGAATCGTTTGCTCAGACCTTTCGAGATGACTTAGTCTCAATTACGGGCTTCACATCGCTTTCCTCTGTACAAGTAGGCAACCTCAGCGCGTCACCGCCCTCAGTCATCTTCTTGACTTTTGGAGCAACTAATCACACATATCTGAGCGGTGTCCCACCGAAGAGGGCTACGATTTCGAAATCAGTAGCCAGTCATACGTGATCAAAGGAAGCGGGTCTCTCGAGGCTTGGTGGGGTGCGTCGCGAATTCGGTAGCAATCCCTGCGTGTTTGATCCATATACAGGTACAAGGACGCTGTTGCAGCAGGTTGCATTGACTGCTGGAAGTCCCAACGGTATAAGTCTAGCAGCGGGCTTTGGCTCCGACACTCCGGGATGGGAAGTACGGGGATTCATGCTTGATGCTGGTCGGCATTGGTACCAGCCTTCGTTTCTTGGTATGGCTCCCTTCATCCGTATCCAATCTATACTCAACTTTTCTCGGCCGATCTCTGTACTTATGCCTCGTTCTTCAAGCTTCAGACATTCCACCTTCATGCTTCCGACAACTTGTGGAACCAGGATATCATTTCGGGACCTGACTGGCGCCGCCTCTACTCTGCCTTCCGCTTCCGACCCTCTCCAGGCTCCCCGATTGCAGAGCTCGCTCCCCTCCTCAATGAAACTTGGTCCAAACACGAGTTCCTTGCCCTCCAAAATACCTGTTCCGCGCACGGCGTCACGATCGTCCCAGAAATCGACACCCCTGGACATTCACTCGCCATCAGCAAATGGAAGCCAGAGCTGTCGATCCCGGGCTCCCCAGACCACCTGAATCTGTCGCATCCTGACACTCTCCCCACCATCAAGGCAATCTGGGACGAAGTCCTCCCTTGGATCACCACCAATGAAGTCTCCATCGGCGCAGACGAGTACGACCCCGCACTCGCGGACGACTACATCTCCTTTGTCAACGAGATGGCGTCGTACATTTCCGGCCGAACCAACAACACGAAAACGATTCGGGTCTGGGGCACCAACGAGCCTAGCACGCGGCTGTCCATCGACACGAGCGTGACGATCCAGCATTGGGATTTTCCGGGGGATTCGATCCCCGTGCAGCTCATGAGTAAAGGGTATAGAGTGATCAATTCGGAGCAGGGGTTCTTATATCTGGACGGGAAGACGTCTGATGATGGCCAGTTTCCTTGGGAGTTGGTGGGGGATTTGATGTGGAGTGGGGCGCCCGGGGGTGGCGGGTGGGCGCCGAATGTGTTCTCGAGGACGGATGAGAGTAATAATACTGAACCCGGGAACCCGCTTCTGAGGGGGGCGATTATGGCGATTTGGAATGATTGGGGTGTGCTTTGTCCCTTTTGTTCTGCAATCGGACCAATGAAACGTTCGTTCTCCAGGCAACAACGCTACCACCCCGCTTGAGATCTATTACCAGCTCGCACGCAGTCTCGCTGTGTTTGCAGAGAAGACTTGGGCAGGGTCGGGTATTCGCTCAACGGAACTCTCAAGAGATCAATTCGACTCGATATACGGTTCTCTTAATGCTGCAGCTCCTGGGCAGCACCTCAATCGCGCTGTCTCCACGCAGCCTAACAATGTGGTATTCCAATACGTGAATGTCACTCAGCCGATTACCACTTCGTTCGAATCTGTGGGGCCGCCGTATACGCTTACATTCACCGTCAAACCCTCTGCGTCGCCGAAGAAAGCTCAGATTAGCGTCCCGCTCTTTGACGGTTCCTCCATCCTAGCACCATACGACAGCGGTGTCATCTTCGCAGGCATCGACTCCAAGCTGCATATAACGCCATCGCAAACCCTCGCATTCGAAGATACCACGACGCATTTGCTCTACCCCCTCCCCTATACCTTCCCCACAGATGTGCCTACGAGGGTAGAGATCCACGCAACGCAGAGGTACACGTATGCGTTGATTGGGGGGAAGACGTATTGGTGGACGACGGAGCTCGATATTTGGGGGGAGTATATGAAGAGTGCGAATATGTCGTTTGCGGCGCCGGCGGGGGTTGTTGGTGGGTTTGGGTTTGAGGGGGAGTTGAGGGATGTGGAGCTTTTGGTGGGGGCTTGAAAGTGGTATAGTCAAGTGGGAGATGCGTAGAACGGTATAATTATTGTAGTAAATTCGATACGTAGATTAATGGGAGCGAAACCAGGTGAAGGTGAAATCTTGCTGTTCGTTATGAGAATAGGCATCGGACTGAAGCGAATCGGAGAATAGACAAGTCCAACGCACGGTACAGTATTTAATATATTGAGTGCTATTTGGCCCACGGCCAAAATGTCAGACCAGCGCTTTGTAGGAGCTTTCATCGAGGCTCCGGTGCTTCGTCGTATACCTTCAGTTTTCGTTCTTGAGTTCCCAAACGACTTCAAGGGACTACTTCTGTGCATCTGCCTCAGGTGGTTTGGGGCCCGTCAAGACTTTTCAAGCTGTTTAGTGCTTTGAATCTTGCTTTGGATCCTTTCTGCCGTCGACTGTTCGAGTTTTTCTCTAGAACGTTAGCGGATGCGGAAACAAATCGGTGCGAAGACTTACGGTCGGGAATAACAGGTGGTCTTCGGGATCGAGGGGCGTATGACGCTTCGACGGACCGCACGACGCCGCGTCGGAACTTTTGCGCAAGGCGGCGCGGACAATCATCGGTATCTGCTTCCAACCAGCTTCTCAACGCAACCTGTGGAAAATTCTCGCATCGTTGAACTGGCCTTGCTTCGACGCATTATAAGTTTGCGTCCAATGACCCATGTCTTCAAGTAATCTCGCCCCACAACTTCTTCACTGGCTGGCACGATGATCACTGCTTTCATTCTTCTCGCGTCTCTAGCGACGGCCCTGGGGCAGCAGACCTGCGCTCTTCCGTCTAGCTACAAGTGGAATTCCACTGGTGCCCTCGCCACACCCAAATCAGGCTGGGTGGCTCTCAAAGATTTCAACCATGTCCCTTACAACGGCCAGCATCTCGTCTATGCTAGCTCACACGACACAGGCACGAACTATGGTTCAATGACTTTCAGTCCGTTCTCTGATTGGAGTGGCATGGCGTCTGCGTCTCAAAACGCTATGCCTTATGGCACTGTAGCACCCACTATATTTCTGTTTAGCCCGAAAAATACGTGGATTTTGGCGTATCAATGGGGCGGAACGACGTTCTCGTATCGGACGTCGTCTAACCCCACCAACGTTAACGGATGGTCCAACGTCAACACCCTTTCCACTGCGACTGCTTCCACTGCCATCGACCAGACCGTCATCGGCGATGACACGAACATGTATCTCTTCTTCGCTGGCGACGATGGCAATATCTACCGCCAGAGCATGCCCATAGGCAACTTCCCCGGCAGCTTCGGCTCGACATACACCACAATTCTCAGCGGCGCGAGGAACGATTTGTTCGAAGCCATTCAGGTGTATCGTATCCGGGGGCAGACCAAGTGGCTCATGATCATCGAGTCCATTGGTGCTAATGGGAGATACTTCCGCTCGTACACGGCTACGAGTCTGTCGGGCTCCTGGACCCCAGACAAGACGAGCGAGAGCGCGCCCTTTGCAGGCAAAGCAAACAGTGGGGCTACTTGGACGAATGATATCAGCCATGGGGACCTGATACGTGTGACGAACGACCAGACTATGACCATCGACCCGTGCAATTTGCAGTTGCTATACCAGGGCCGCTCGCCCAGCTCTGATGGGACAAGTTACGACCTGCTGCCTTACCGCCCTGGGCTCCTCACGTTGACGAATCCCGGAACTGTTTCGGGCAGCCCTACGACGACGACGTCAAAAACGACGACCACGACCGCTACCACGACTAGCTCCGGTGGAGGTACGACTGGATGCACCACCGCGAAGTTCGGCCAGGTAAGTTTTGCATCGCGATCCTCGCTTCGATATACTTGTATTGATTCGCGTCTTTTTATCAATAGTGCGGCGGAACAGGGTACACTGGATGCACAGCGTGTGCGTCAGGCAGCACCTGCACATTCTCCAACGATTGTAAGTTCCTCCCTCCTTGTGTTGAACACCGAGTGACTTTTGTTTCGACAGTTTACTCGCAATGTCTATAATGCGGAACTGGGAATTGGGAATTGGTGCTGTTGTATGTATACTGTGCTACTGGTCGCGCAAAAACAAAGTTGCGTTCCGTGTCCCTGCTTGACAGTGCTTGTCCCTGTCCAGTTGATTGCATGATTGAAAATCTACAATAATGTCCGAACTCAAAAGAAAGGAAAATCCTCCCCATCCCATCTAATTAGATAAAACTGCTGTACAGACGAATGATCTCTTGCCCATAGCCTTTTATTGAGTCAGATCAGCATTCTTGACTCTGGTGGTTGACTCGACGTTCGAGTCAGAGCGCGCCTCCAACCCGAAGGCCCCGAAGACTCCGGCTTTTGTCGGCTTTATAAATAGCTTGACTTCACTCTACATCCACCACCACCACAGCTTGTAGCCTTGTACATCGAGTGAAAGCTTGACCCGAAAGCTTCTTCCGGGCTTTATTGCCTTTGAATCAACCCGTATCGACTAGGCAGTCTTATCGCCAGTCTTTTCTTCGTTTCGTACCCAGCGGCGGTTCAGCGCCCTTGGTGCGTTCAACTAACTCACTTGAATCTCGCGACGGACAGCTCATTCAAACGTATTGCAGTGACCGAGTCTTCTACTTCTCTGCTGCCCGTACGCTTGTCTCCTTGTCTTGGATTTTACCACAAAGTAATTGACCCGGAATAACTATAGTTGGCGCTAGTAATAACTACACGCGGCACTGACAACCCCTGCATGGAAGGACCTGACAATCCGGCAAGACCACCCCCAGCCGAACGTCCTACTCCAGAGGGAGGAAACAACAGAGGTCGGAATAACAACCGACGCAACAATCAGCGCGCTCAGCAAGATGCCAATGCGTCCAACGCGCCCAACGGCCAGTCTCGTCCTCGAGGTGACCATCGAGGAAGACGTCCACCTCGCGGTGGCGGTCGTCCTCAGAATGCCAATGACACTGCGCCCGATTTGAATCAAGAAATATCGGGGGCGCGTACGAATCAGAACTGGCGATCTCATGAGCCTAATGTTCCAGAGACGTCGCATTCGAGACGCGGTCGCGCTAAATTCAATCCAGGCCTTACATCTGGCGATCAAGCAGCGTCTTCCAACTCCAGATCAGGACGACCACCAAAGCCCAAGCCCGCGCCAGTTGCCGATGATCTGACTTCGAGGCTCACCGCTGCCTTGAACACTCCACCCTACCCGGACTGTCCAATCTGTTTCTCAGCAGTTCATCCTGCCCAACCAACGTGGTCCTGCTCCCCGTCAATACCAGTCCTCGAGACTCAGCAGTACTGTTGGACGACCTTCCACCTCAAATGTGTGAGGTCTTGGGCTACGAAGAGCGTGAAAGAGGTTGCCGACGCGTGGGCTGCTCGCGGAGAGCCGCACCGCGGCGGCGAATGGCGATGTCCTGGGTGTCAAGCGCGCCGCATTGCAACCCCAACAGCCTACCGCTGCTTCTGCGACTCGATCCCCTCCCCTGCGCCTCCGCGCATATCGACGCCGCACTCTTGCGCCTCGCCCTGCACCCGTCCGCGCCCCGCATGCTCGCATCCCTGCCCACTTCTCTGCCACCCCGGCCCGTGTCCGCCCTGCCGCATCACTACCGACGTCAAATGCGGCTGTCCCAAGGGCACCGTTCTCGCGCTTAGATGCGGCGAAACGAACATCAGCTGCGGCGCCGTGTGCGGGCGGCAACTCAGCTGCGGGAAGCATGATTGCGAACGCGAGTGTCATACGGATGAATGCACACCGTGTACCGTGCGTGAAATGGCGCAGTGCTATTGCGGGAAGGGGGAGCGGGAGGTTGGGTGCGGAGAGGGAGAGGCGAAGACGTGCGAGCACGACCAGGTGAAGGCTGCTTGGATTGGCCGGTTCAAGTGCAGCGGCGTGTGCGACCGCCTCTTTGCGTGCGGAGTGCATCACTGTTCGCAGCCGTGTCATCCTGCGAGCGGCCCTGCAGCTGTCTGTCCGCGATCGCCGGAGAAAGTAAGGACGTGTCCCTGTGGGAGGCGGCCGATTGCGCTTTCGGGCGAAGAAGAAGATAAGGGCGCCTTTCCGCCCCGTTTTAACTGTAGCGCACCCATCCCAACTTGTGGCGCACGATGCGGAAGTATCCTACCTTGTGGCCACGCCTGCGCGGCGCCATGCCACGAAGGCGTCTGTCCGCCTTGTCTCGAGCGTGTCGTTCGACCCTGTCGGTGTGGAGGGACGAATAAGACTCTGTTTTGTTCCGAGGCAAATGCTCATCCCGCTGCCGACCATAACGTCGTTGCCGAAATACTCTGCGAGAAAACGTGCAAAGCTCTCCGCGCGTGCGGGCGGCATCAATGTCTACGGGTCTGTTGTCCGCTTGCGAGTGTCGCGGCGATGCAGTCGAAGAGCAAGGGGAAGAAACGGGCCAATGCACATGGTGAAGTAGAGGTGGGCATTGGTGAGGAGCGGGGTGGATTGCATGAATGTGATCTGGTTTGTGGGAAGCCGTTGAGTTGTGGGGAGCATCGATGTGAGTTGCGGGATCACAAGGGACCGTGTGGACCGTGTTTGAGGAGTAGCTTTGAGGAGGTGAGTAGAGTCTCTTCCTGTTCAATCCATATCTAAGAAGTAACTCATACTGATCATTTTCAACAGCTCATCTGTCCGTGCGGCCGCACGATCCTCGAACCTCCCATTCCCTGCGGTACGCGCATGCAGTGCACATACCAATGCCCTCGCCCCCCACCGCCCTGCGGTCATCCGCGCACGCAGCACATGTGCCATTCCGACGAAGTGGCGTGTCCGCCGTGTCCATTTTTGACGACGAAAAAGTGCATGTGCGGGAAGAAGGATGTGGGAAATGTGAGGTGCGCACAGGAGAGAGTGTCGTGTGGGAGTGTTTGTGGCAGGTTGCTTGGGTGCGGGTATCATCATTGTGAGAGGCTTTGTCACTCGGCGGAGGAGGGGTGCGGCGCGTGTATCTTGACTTGCGGGAAGCCGAGGAAGTTGTGGTATGTGTCATTTTTCTCTTCTGAGCGCTGTGGGTTTTTGAGCTGACTCAAACTGGTTCTCTGATAGCTTACCCTCCAACCATCCCTGTACGCATCCCTGTCATGCCCCATCAAGCTGCGACGAAACGACGCCATGTACCGCCGTCATCACCGTCAACTGTGCGTGCGGCCGCATCCGGCAACCTCTTCAATGCGGGAAAAGCATTTCGACTCCGACAGGCAGAGAGAATCAACAGCCGAAATGCACCAACGAATGTCTTATTGCGAAGCGAAACGCGCGATTGGCAGACGCGTTGGGAATCACGCCAGAGAGTCGTGAGCGTGGGGCGGCGGTCACTTGGGCGGACGAGGTGTTGGCTTTTGGGCGGGCAAATCCGAAGTTCGTTGGGGTCGTGGAGAAGGCGTTTGCAGAGTGCGTTGCATCTTGTTTTTTTTTGAGGACCTCGACCACTAATCTGGTTTTCCGGTCTGTAGCTTCGTCGGTAGTGATAAGAAGATGCAAGTTCTCCCTCACATGCCGGTCGAACGGAGGAAGTTCGTCCATGATGTTAGTAACTTTTGTTTTCTGCACGACCTCCTTCAGCCGCTGACATCTTTTCTTTCACAAAATGAAGGTCGCAGCAATCTATCGCATGGACTCGCAGATGGTAGACCAAGAACCTCATCGAAGTGTCCAGCTCCTCCGCCGATTCGATACCAAGGTTCCAACGCCGCTGCTTTCTGCGGCTCTTGCGAGTTCTCCCCCTCCTCCGAGCCTCGGCAAGCTCGCGGACCTCCGTGCTGGGATGAACGTTGCGCCTTCTTGGCGTGTGCCGAGTTCGAGTTCCAAGCCTTCCCCGGCTCCAACGCCACCTCCTAGTGCCCCTCGGGCATGGGGTGCAGCCAGCGCTCCTCCTCCCGCATCGGCGATAGCCCAACCTCGCCCAGCGCCAACACCCCCGCCGATTCGTGCCCCTGCGCCTTCGGTTGCTGTCCCG
The DNA here is from genome assembly GCA_037176885.1 of Favolaschia claudopus. Lineage (NCBI taxonomy): Eukaryota > Fungi > Basidiomycota > Agaricomycetes > Agaricales > Mycenaceae > Favolaschia > Favolaschia claudopus. Next base: position 1,476,977 of record JAWWNJ010000010.1, on the reverse strand, counting down.
GTCGTCCCGCAAACTTTCACTGAGGTACCTGAAGACGTACCTGAAGATTGGGAGGACGATACATAGAAAAGAAAAAAGTCTTGAAAGTTTGAATGAATTTTTAGTTGCTTGTATAATGGGATAGAACTCTTGTCATAATACAAACAACTTGAACTGGGCTCCTGTAGCTTGCGCTAGACGTTGCTGGGATCGTACTCGGAACTGAAACGGATCGGATATCACTATCCATTTCTTCAAAGGATTTCACAATCTTGTGCACCGCATGCTATCAATTCTGACGTCCAGCGCATCTCACAATTATTCGGAGCTCGTATCCTTTCTAACACAGCAATGCAATTCTCGAAACTGTAGATACAAACGTCCATATGAGTGTAAGATATTAGAAAAATGCATGCGAATCCGGTAGAACCTATAGACAGCAATAACTCAAAGTCCACAATCCAGCGACTGCTGCAACCCCCCATCGCGAATACCAACTTCCCAAGCTCATCATCATAACGCTCTCGGCCCCAGACGTACCACCAACTTTACCGTCCGTTGTTGACTTCACCTCCGAAGCCGGCGCAATCGCCATCCCAATCAAGCCAGACTGCCTATACGTATCGACACTCTGCTTCCCATCTGACCCCACAGCGACGATATCGAACTGCATCGTCGCGCCAAAATCGTCCGTCGCTGTGCCAGTGTAGAAGTTGTATCCCGCAACAGCTGGGATGCTCGTGTTCAGCGTAAGATCGAACGTCTTGTTAACGGGAAGGAAGTCGTTTGTTGCGCGGCCGAAGCAGTCGATGAAGACGTGGGACGGCGTGCCCTTGACGGCGGCGGTGACGGAAACGCCGTTCGACCCGGTGAGGACGGACTTATCTCGGCTCATGCTGGGTACGAAGAGAACGTCGTCCTGGTCGACAACGTATTCCGAACCACCGTTGTCCGCGACAGTCGTCGTGCCATTGCCGTAGTCCACGACGAACCAGAATTTAGAGATACCCTGGTCAACGTTGATGGGGACGACGAATTGGTATCGGCGGAGGCTGACGTTCATGGCGGTGGTGACGGGGGAAGAAACGGTTATTGCGCCACCTGAGGAGGCGTAGCGCTTGAGATTTCCGGAGCAGTTGGCTGAGGAGCCGTAGCGGTCGCACCAGTACATCTGGACGGTGGTGCTGTTGGAGGGGACTACCACCCGGAGGTTGGCTTGGAATTGGAGCTGCGAGCCGCTGACGGTGAGCTGCGTGGAAGATACCTTGAAGGGTAGAAGAGTGATTTCGTCTGTCAGCGTCACTCCGGAAGGAATCGTGGTCAGCATTTTGTCGAAGATGGTGACGCATGTTTTGGAGAAAGATTCCGCTGAATTCATGCTGCAACACGGTTTAAGCTATAGGAATTTTATCCAGCAACACAAAGAGTGGTTACCTTTGCATCGTGACGTTGTTGTCGCTGCTGAAAACACGTAGGTCAGACGCCATAGTCTGATTACCCACAACTAGAGGGTCCCGCGTTGTGCCGTCGAGATATTGGGAGATACTGAATAAGACCGTTAGTCTAAGTGACAGTCAACACTGACTGAACCTACATGGCGTGATCGAACTGCTGCGTCTCGTCAAACAGTTGGACCACCGTACTTTGCCCACTGCCCTCAACGATTGTAGGAAAGTCGGGGAACCGTACGCCACCAAGCGTATGCCCACAGGCTACCAGCTGAATCATTTCTGAGACGTTGTAGCCCTGCTTGGCAAAATTGTTGGTGAGCGATTCTAGACTGTCGCTAGGGTCTGGAACGCCCAAAGGACCCGCTGCGTTTGCGTCTATTCTGCCGCCACGAAAAGGGACAATTGGGCCACCACAAGTTGTTGTTGCGAAAATCGTGGCAATGGCGATGATATCGGCGCCTGAGCACAATGAGTTGGATAACAAGGTGAAGAAGAAACTCAGACTAACGAGTGACATATTTGTTGGGATATTGCGAAAAGTCGCTGATTGTGTTGTTCATGCCTGCTCCAACGTTCTGTGTTCCATCTTATTTGGGAGAGTCCTCTGAAAGAAGTGCCGCCTTTCGTACCTCAGATCTACCGATCTCGAAGAATATTGAGCCATCCAATCCACCAGTTCCGTCGGAAACGTTATGCGTCGAAGTGTCATGATACACCTGCAGGCATAGTCAGAATGAGCCAGGACGAGAGACTTATCGTGCAAAGCGCTCTTGCACTGCACTAAATATAGTCCCGCAAGCAACGCTCCAGCGAATGCCGCTTGCAGACGAGCTGGTCGAAAATAGAATGCTTACCAGTCGGAGCCACTCCGCAGCGACTGTAGTGTTGGTCCCTCCTCTCAGCTTGCATGGCCGAACAAGATCTGCCAAGCTCGATCCGTCCGGTCTGGCGCCCTCGTATAATAATTCCTCTAAAGCGTCGTATGGCTGAGATGGCCATTTGTAGTCTGCGGCCGTTGCTGAGGGTAGCCATAGCAAGCAGGAAGAAAGGAGTGTGAGGGGAAGATTAAGCATAGCGGGGTAAGGTTGAATGAGCGTGGTGGTGGTAAGGAAGAAGGAAGAGTACAGGAGCAAAGATTTAGCAGGCGTGAATGATCGCCTTGGACCGCCTCGCAGATTTACGTAACTCTACTTTATTTCCAGAATTGTCTGTTCTACTGACGCTACAGACAGTTTTGTAGGCTGAAACACGGTGTTCTACTCTCCAGCTGGCCAAGCTCATTGTCTTCAACAAAAAATGAACTTCCGAGACCAGTTCCGAAGCGGAAGAATTCCCTTCGACCGGGACGGCCTGCATAGGCCGTTGAAACTCACGTACACTGAGATGGCGAGCCGCGACGACCAGGCTTGGCCAGTCTCAAGCCTGAGCGCTAAGACTCAAGCCTTCGGCATCCCTGAATCCCCTGCGCTTTTATTCGGGTTTGCAATCCTGCAAGTTGCAAACTTGACCTGCCAGTGAACACAACGATGAAAGCGAAAAGGAATATTCGCGGAACAAATGCGCGTCGCAGAGATACAAAAGCCGAGGCGCGAGACACTAGTGTTGCAGCAGCAAATCCGTGCACACACGGCAAGAGAATTACAGCCATTTCGAGCGGCTTGGCGATGCAAGTAGGGGTAGGATTGAGTATTGGTTCCTGTACCAAGCGACGAGAAGCTGTTTGCATCTCAAAAAAGCGATATAATTACTCGACATCGAGAAGCCCGGGCCAGGAATGGCTCAATAGCTGAGTCGTGCCCCATCGCTCCGAGTCGTTGGGTTAGCATCTTACTCAACAAATCGCCAGAAAGGGGGTCTTCCTGCTGCCAGATGGGTTGGCACCAAACATCTCAAATCGGGCGAGCCGCACAGTCGAGAAAGTGACCCCGGGTAAGAGGCTCGAACATGATCACCTTGTAGTGGCAGTCAAAGATCTCATCCACTTCAACTTCGTCAATAACTTCAACGAGAGCCGGGTGCCAGTCTTCTTGGCGGAGAATTACAGCCGTATTCATGGCCGTTATAGTCGACCGTAACGACAAGGTCAGCGAGAGCACAAGTTTGTAGGACTTGAGTTTGCGCGTAACTACTATTCGAGATCTGGTTATCGCGCAGCAGCCAGGTGATGACCGAAGTATGCACTGCAAGTATGTAGAGAGCCAGACTGTCGACCCAGTGCGCCGCCGCCCACGATCAAGTGACTTTGAAAATCGTCGAGATCACTGATCAGTGATCAGAAAAGAGTTGCAAAATTCCCTAAAAAGGCAATCACTCCTTGTCCTGAACCACGTCTTGTTGGGTGTCTCTGCAATCTCTGGAACTGGCTCTGTCGCCTGGCTATGTCTTCAACAATAACCGGGAAACGTTTTTAGCGGCCTTGCTCCTCCTCCTCCGCTATACCCGACTTCTCCTGTGCAGAAAGTCGATAATTTGCAATTAACCTTGTATCCGCTCAATGTCTATGTCTGAGATACGCGTTCCCAGCTTCCCGCAAAATGTATAAATTGAAAACGAGGTAAGGGTGAAAGGTCATCGTTCTAGTTACTTCCTTGAATTCTACAATGCCCTCCCTCCCCTCCTCCTCGCCCTCTGTGCCGTTCGCTCTTGTTGTCGTCGTTATGGCGTTCGGCATTCTGTCTGTTGTCGGGGTTGGGATATATCTGTTGGCGATGTTTTTGTGGAAGACGTGGAAGGGGCGAAGCGTTGTCGTGGCCGATGACGAAGTACGTCAAGTTTTATTCGATTTCTCTGATGCGGTCCTCATAACATCTCTTTACGTGCAGGCGACTATCGAGAGTGATTATTCTTCAGTAACAGTAGAAATCAAGTTTGTCGCAGAGGTAGTCTTAATTCCTCTGTACCTCCTTTCTCTCTCTGACCCAGACCTTGTAGAAAAAGGGCGCCGTAGTGGACGCACCCGTAGAAAAAACATCTGCTGAACAACCAGAGGTAATTCCTTTCTATACTACTGCCTTGGACTCTTTCGCTCATGTCGGATCTTCCAAGGGGCTGGCGCCAGAGAAGAAGTTTATAGTGAGTCCTCATCATCTTTACGCAACACAGCCAATTCACGAGCGTCGCAGTCACAGTCGCGCGCGTTTCTTGAACATCTGGAGTGTACCGCGCCGCCAGGAACCCCTCAGCCTACCATTCGCCGAACGAAAAGATTCATTCCGGTCTTCGATATGCGTACCATCTCAGAGGAGGTGTGTGCATCTTCCTAATTCGATCTTCATCTCTAAATCATGCGAATGACCAGGAAAAAGATGTTTCCACAAACAACCTGAGCGCCGCACTGGCACCCTCTGTTTCTGAGGAGCTCGCCGAGTGTAAATCTACCGTACGCCGCGCAGCGCCAGAGTTACGTGCGATCCTCGAGGAGGAGGAAGAGGAGGAAGAAGATGTATGCTCGGAGCAGGTAAGAACATGTTCCCCAATTCTATATTACTCAGCTGACTCGCTCCGATTACAGGAGGATGCTGACGACGACAACCTGCCCACCAACCAACCCACAGCCATTGCTGAGAAGGGCATCAAGTCGGACGAGATTTATACAACATGCGCACCGCTGGCACCCAAACTCGGCGCCATCATAGAGGAGGACGAGGTACGCCCATTTTCAATACTATTTCATCATGGCCGTTCTCATTGTCTGTATCAAGGAGGAGGAAGATGAGCCATCCCGTCAAGTGCTCGCGGTCCGTTTCTATCTCCACCCGCAAAATATTGCGCTAATTCATCTAATACAGCCCGTCAACACCCACCACATCGTTATTGAGCGCTCCACCTCTGACTTTGCGGACCGGATGTTTGACTCCCGAAAGCCAAGTTCCGCATTCAAGCCGAGCCTGACGGCCGGTTACACATACGGACGGTCGCGGGCAGGCAAAACGACGTCGAGGGGCGCGGAGAAGGAGAATGCGACGCCTAGAGAGCGGCTCAGGCCGTCGAGGAGGCTGATTGAATTGCAGTGAAAAAAGTTTGTAGACACCACCTATGTTATACCCCCTATGCCCATTATGCCCATTATGCCAATTTTCCTTTTGCTTCATTTCCATGGGCTGAACATCAAGCAATCCCCGATCCCTTCTGTGACTGTCCTCATCTGCAGTTAATCAGCCAAATCGTGTGAGTTATGCTATACACTCCTCTGCGCTCGTTATAGCCGATTTCTGTCCCTTTGCTTCATTCTAACGTACTGCTCAACGGACAGAACGTTGAGAGATGACTGAACGCGCCACCATCCGGCAATACCGAACAACCTCTCGACTATTGTCAGCATTAATTCTAAAAGATACAATATTCCGCAGGCCGTGATGCAGGTGGCGCACACATATATTACGGGATATCTTCTACTTTCTCGTTCGTCTCCCGCGGGACGCTCAACACCAGCTGACGGAGCTCTGCCAGGTCCGTCGGCGCCTTAAAGACTGTGGAGAGCTCAAACCTCTGGTCGCACTGTGTCCGGAACTCCTCCTCCCGCGGAGACTGTGTGCTCCGCAAGAATGAGAGGATGGCGAGGGCGGTCTGAATACGAGTTAGATTGCACCCCATTTTCACGATTGAGCGCTACGCACCTTGACATCCAATTCTACGCTCGCCTCCAGGGCTGTGAACAAGGTCTCGTCGACCTGTTCCCGCGGCGTCTCCAGTTTCACCATCACCTTAGCGACAGCGAAAATTGCAAGACCGGACGCGGAATGTTGCTGCAGATACTGCGAATTGAACGTTTCGAGAGAGAGCTCGTCAGGAAGCAATTTGCTTGCGGATTCCGTTACAAGAGGTGCTGCAGCCTGTAGAGAGTCGCCCGCTCCCGAGACTATCGCATATATTAGAAAGAATAATTTGCGAAGGATGAAAACTGTATGAACTTCTTTGACGGAGATCGACTCGCCGTATGTGCAGCTCGGGGTGTTGCGTGTCGAGGGCAGCGGCACGCATCAGAGCTTTTGAGGCTTGAAGGTATTTTTCTGGAACGAGATACTTTCAGTGAGTGAGACAGCAAAGGCTCAAAAACTGACTTCTCCGCACAGCGACATCATATGTCGCTATCCAGACGTCTATATTCGTATCTGCCAACGTAGCCAGCGGCTTCAACAAGTTCGCCGCCCTCTCGAGGGGGTCTTTGCACTGCAGGAGCTTCGTGCCATCGGGGTCCTCGTCCTTACGAACAGGTTCCAGGCCTTTGTCGTCGTTGTTGTTAGTCTGCGCCGCCGCTAGGCACATATCATGAGCGAAAAATTGGTGGGCGTGTAACGAAGAACCTCGCGGTATGTCTCGTACCCTTCTTGGCGTCTTCTTGGCTCTTCTGAGCCGCCTTTTTCGCCTTGCTCTTGGCCTTTTTCTGTGCGTCCGTCAATTGGCCTAGAGTTTGATAGCTGCATCAGGGTCTGTAATTTTGAGGAGATCGATACAGGTTCGCATACCTGTGGCGTTTCCTGCGGTGCCTATTGAGGGATTGTCGTGCAGTGCGACGAATATCTAAGGAGCTGCTCAGCATTCATTCATTAAGGGAGACAGATGCGGAAGACCTGAGAAGCAGCAAGGGCGGCTCTAATGTACGTGGGATGTGAGCGTAACCGGTCTTCCCAGGTCAAAAGGCTGTATCCGATAACCAAGTAAGACTTGCAGTAAAACATAGGAGGTACACGCACTTGAGATAAGTATTGACCGTGAATTTGCGCAACGAGTAGCCGTGGAAGTCATATTGATCGTCTTCGAAGTCTTCGAATACCCGATTCACTGCCATGTATTTTTTCAATGCAAGGGCAAGGTTGCCGTTCCGATTGTGCGAGTCGGCCTCTTCGATGAGGTAGAAGAGGGACTGCATGTCCTCGAGGTCGGCACCTGGACTCGGAGCATCTTTCTACGCGGACAAAAATGAGCTGGATGGGCAAGCAGATGTTGATTAACGGGACATACCTTCGTGAAGAGGCCTAACAATGCGCTTGCTTCGTCTACCATTCCAGCGCGAAGACGGTACTTAGCGCTTTTGGTATTCAAAAATCTATCTTGCCCGTCCAGAACCCTCGCCTCCTCAATACACCGTGCTCCGCCTAGGAGATCCCCAGCGCGTTTTAGCACGCGACCTTTGAACATGTACAACTCCGGCAATGTGGGGGTGTGTTGCAGAGCTAAGTCAACCATCTCGAGAGCCTGGGCGTGCCGCCGCAGGTGCGAATGATGTTGTGCGAGGAAGTAGAGAGTCCAGAGATAGCTTGTTGGCTCCATGTCCGTGGACGCCGTCGAGGACGATGGATCGGCGAGGTTGAATTTGTCTCGCGCGGCCAATGCAACCTCTTCTATTATCTGCTGCTTGGCTTCGTCGTTATACAGTCCCTTGACGTCGGAAAATAGAGAGGGGATCCCTTTTTTGAGACCAGAGTGTAGATATGAGGTGACAAGGTCCCGGAACTGGCCCCCAGAAGCAATCGAGAGCGCGACTCGCCGTGGGGTAGTGGCGCGAGGCATTTGAGTGGAGAATTCTTGCAAGACGGAGAGTGCTTGCGAAGCAGATGGGTGCAAGGCATCTTGCTTGACTGAGTCGGGAGCGGAGAGAATTTGGAATCGAACCCACCCATTGTTAACCCCAGATTCGACATATATCCCTCGTAATATTGATAGCACTCCGGATTGTGTTCTACGAGAACACGCCACGCGTGTTCTGCCTCGTCAGAACCCAATTTAGAAAGTAAACGGGCTGGAAGATGTCTTCAGCTAGATACTTCGAAAAGCGTCAAGGCGTCGCACCTCTGATCTCCATGATTGAAGTTTTGTCGACGATTGCTCTCGACTTGGCGTTTACATCTAGCAACGCCAACGCTTCAGTGAACTCCCCCAGTTCCTCCAGCACGCGGATATGGTACAGCAAGGTTTCAGAGTGCTCGACATCGTAATCGGGAACGTTCTTTGCAATGTTAGATACAAATATGAACCAGTTGCAAGTGCACGCACCTTGAGGGTCGCCTCATAGAGTTCCAAGACCTTCTTCGCCTCAACAAGGTTTCCATTCAAATGATACGCGACAGCCAAAGCAATCCAATGTTGGCGCATGGTGGGTCGAATTTTGAGGAGGGTATGCCGAGTCTCCACCAATGCATCGTACAGGCGCAACTGAGTTTGCAGGGTGGCCGCGTCACGTAAAATATTCAAATTATCCTCGTGTTCGCGTCAACTATGTTGGAATCCGGATAGATGTAAAGACAAACTTTATCATACCGCAGCGCCTGAGTATAACACTTGAGGGCCTCCTTGTAGTTCTTTTCACCCTTGTGTATTAAGCCGTATACATGCCAGCAGATGTGAGATGACAGATCAAGCTGGACACCCTTCCGCACAAGATCGATTCCCTCTTCGCGACGACCCATATGCGTCAGTAGCAGACCCTTCATACAGGTTGTCTCTACGCGCATGAGAACTCGAATAGTGCACGACGGAACAGCGACAAACCTCCATGCTTGGGGAATTTCTTCAGTATCTGTTCGGCGGTTTTCAAACCCTTTTTCAACTGCCTAGTTTCGTATAGAGTGAGTAGTTCCTTGAAAAGCGTAGACTCTTTTGACGGAAGAGCTCGGGCATCGGCCATGGCTTTGGGTTATTCGTTAGAAAGCCGCTTTTCGTAGAGTTTTCGTATTTCCGGCTTCAAAAACCCAAAAATAAGGGTGAGGGAAGGTAGACGGCCGCAAACGCGTAGAACGAAGGTCAAGCCGGATAAGTTTTAGAGCAAGGACCGAGATGGAACCCTAACCCTGACACTAACCTGCCTAATCCGGATGTGCTCCTCGACCTTTACTTTCATGTTGTTCAGAACTTATTCGCAAGAACCCAATGAAATTCCAGATAATGTACACGAAACTTTACAGACTTTCTTCAGGCTACAATAGAGCTCTCTGGGTTAGCTGCACAAGCTGCAAATACAATTCTCATCTGCTCCCCCGGCGTTTTCTTGACTTCCACCTCTTCTTCGTCTTCGTCCTCAGAATCTTCTTCCTCCCAGCCACCCCAATCTGTGTAAGACTCCAGCCTATCCAGCGCGTCGACAATCGCCTTCGCACCGCCAGGCGACACTTCCAACTTGTCCTCGCTGATCTCCATGCACAAAAAGACACCTTCCAATCCCAACTTCGCAAGACACTGAGGGCATACCGAATTCATCTCCGCGACCTTTTCTATGAAGAACGGCGTGTTGAGAATGTCGGACAGGGGGCTCTGGCTCTCCGACACCGACGGTGCCGCCCATGCGCTCTTTCGGCCAAACATTTGCGACACGATGTCGTCGACCTCGCCTGGCTCTCTAACCCAGCTGTTCAACAAGGCCAACGCCTCCGTAATGGCGACCTGGAAATCCTCCACCCTCGCGGAATCCGGCACAGGCACACCGGCTGCACGCAACGCTGCTATGTCCAAGATCGGATTCTCGTCCAGCGTAGCAAGGTACTTGATTGCACCACGCAGGATGCGACCTTGAATCCAGCTACGCGCGCACAGTCAAAAACAGCAATCGTTCAATATGGGACGACTCACGGGAAACTCGAGTAATAGAAAGTTTCCTCTGTCTTTTCGTCCCAGAAGCAGCTGCTCATCGTGGGTTGGGAACGCTGAGGGGAAGGGGGGGAATCCAAGGCGAAGCCCCGAACCTCCCTAATTACTTAAAGGCTGCGCGTCCCCGCCATAGGGGTGATGTGACTAAGGTACCATACGTTCACACTCACCAAGTAATAGATTCTACCCAGGCACAAGGAACAGCACAGATGCATAGGAGGAGGATTTGAAGGCTACAAGATGTAATTGAGTATTCGAAAGCAATAGCGACGACAGGACAATGTGAGATAAGTTAGAAAATAGCGAGAGATGATCAGCAATAGCTCCTCGTACATACAATGAATCAGGCCATTACACAAAGCTGTAGAGAGGGGAGAGTACCGAAAGATCCAGAAGAATGGCGTCGTAACAGAACAGTGTCGTAGCAAAATCGTGAAGCGGTGTTCATCCTTCTGAGACGGGTGAACTAAGTTTTTTCCTTGCTGCTCGGGCCTGCTTTCTCTGAGAGCTGGGGATTAGATTTCATGTTCTCATCGAAAACCAGTGAAACAGACCTTGGCTCGCGACCGTTGACCTCTCCCAAGCTTCTCCTCCGCCCCTGACGGTTCATCGTCCTCATCTTCTTCATAACCAGCAGGCGCAGAAGCCTCTGATTTTTGTTCCATATCTTCGTCAGTCAGAACAGGACTCCTCGTCGTCGTCCGACCGCCCTGAGTGCCGCTTTCTCCGCCGCCTACAAACAAGTCAATTGATCGATCGAGCATGTCGAGCCTGAATAGGATAATCCTCCACACTCACTTCGTGGTTGGGTTCCCATTTGTTTTCGGCGGAGCTTTGCGCTTGGCCACTGCCCTCTCCGCCCTCTCCTTCTTTTCCTTCTCCTTCTTCTCCTGCGACACAAGCTTCAGTGGAATCATAACATATATACCAAGGACGCGCACCTTGGTAGGAGCGTACTGCCCTTTCACCCAAGCCAGCATCTCGTCGCTCAGATAAACGGTCTTGACAATCTACTCGTTCCATACATTCAACCAGTTCCAACAACCCATCAACGAAAAGTTCATACCTTGTTAGATGTCTCGGAGTTGGGCAGCGGTCGTAAGATATCAGACGGGAGTTAACTTTCCCCGGATATGTAGCAATATTGAACGATTGGTTGTGGCCCCATAACTTGATCAACTCCTGCGCAAGCTCGGAAATTATATACAGATTCTGCGAGTTCACTGCGTCAGTAGGCGACGGACAGGTAATCTTGAGGTCCCACCTCAGTATGCTGCTGCGATTCAGCGTCCCTAACTGTTTTGCCTTTCAGAGCCAAGTGGTACAACAACGAGATCGTGTCCGCGTTGGCAACTTGGGAGAGATAAAACTGGATGTACTTGGCAATATCGAGCATCTCCTCCTGCGTCGAGGAAAAATCCGGGTGGTGCGCCAACAAGTGCAGTAATCGGATGAACATCATCTCCAGCTGCTCTATCCGTTTCGCTACAAAGTTCTCAGTTCAGTACGAAAGACAGCATGGAACAGGATTCTAGATACCTGTAGGACCTCTTCTCATGACACCCTGCACATATGATTTCGCCTAGTAACCAGTTAAACGTAAGGGCAAACAAGCCTAGAGCACCGAACGCACGTAGGATTTAATTTCTGTTTCCGGGTCGTGCACAGTGAGGAAAGGGATAACGTTGTAATATGTCGGCACTTTCTGCTGCATCGCCAGAGGAACGAGCTTCTTAAGGAACGTCATTCGCACATCGAAACATGTGTCCTGCAAGATTCGAACATTAATTTACAACAAAATGCAGTCAGAGAACTATCGCACCTGCACGACAAGCGCGAGTTTCAAGAATCTCGGGGTTATCGCCTTGGCGTATGCCGGGACGGTGGACAGGTGTAATAGCGATATCGCAGCTTGTAGACGCATCCGTGACATGACCTTCGGACTGAAAAAATTGAGCACCCCGTTCCCGTATAGAGAAGGATAGAACCTACTCCTCGCCCGAGTCCGCAATAAACGAGCCGCTATTATCGAGCAATGTAGCAAGCATCTTGAGCACAGGCGTCGCAATCTCCAGCGCATTCTCCTTCTCCGCATGCGCCAAGCTACGATTCCGGCATACTTTCAGCGCAAGAATCTTAGCCCGCAAGTTATCCGATATTTCCGATTCATCCGCCCACTCTTCGTCCGTCTCCATAGCATCCTACAACGACCGACCCATGATGAGAAACAAGAATCACGCGGAAAAGAGACAGGACCATACATCTAATCGGTGGGTCGGAATCATGAGCAATTGTTTGACCAAATAGGCAGTGAGGACATCAGACTTGTGCTCGAACGCATCTGGTGCGAATCTTGCAAACTGGGCAAGCACGACGACGTGCGCCACGAGGCCCTCGGGGAGGCCGTTTCGAGTCTTTCAGAGATCACCTGAGAGCGCGAATAGATTGGTGAAGTTATCAATAATCAGCCAGGCAGAAACTCACCTCGACGACCTCCATACAAGCCACATCTTTGTCCTTCGAAAAAGCGAGGAATCGCGCTGCGAATTTTGCCTCTCGGGGAGTCCCCTCAAGCGCCAACCGCTTGATACGCTCCAGTGTTCGTCTAACGTCGTTCATGAGCTATGACCAAGTCTCATAAGAAAGGAACCAACACACCTGTCCGTGGGCGCCAAAGACTTATCCCATCTCACAACCGCCGCCAACGCCTGTAAGGCCACTTCCACAACTTTCGAATGCTTCTCGTCGGCAATTCCTTTCGTCAGCTCGGCAATATGGCTCTTATACAGCGCAGGTTGGTTCTTTGAGATATACGTCAGTAGCTTCAATGCATTTCCGATGCCATCGAGGTCGATTTGTGTAAGCGTTTGAAAAGAGGGGGAATCGATGAGTGGTTGAGAAGGTGTGGTGAAGCTTGCCTCACTACGAGGTTCATGGTGGGCGCGATGCTTGACGATACCGATTCAATACGTTTGCTGAATTCATTCTGGAACAATGGGAGTGGAAATGAGAAGGCGGCCGGAATGAGTCGAAACACTCACAGTCGCCTTGACCAGACCCTTGAGGTCCGTCTGCAGGTCCAGACACGTCTTTAGTAGCTTATACAGTCCGCTGCTCGTTGTGCTTCGCAAAAGCCAGTAGATCCTCGGACCCTTGTGCGGGTCAGGGAACATCCCTGCACAAAAAATGGGCCCATGCAATAGATACTAGTAGCGAACGTACCACTCATATATTTGACGACCGCATTCAACTTCGCGATAACCGCGTCTTCATTTTCGTCTATAACCCCTCCGTTATTCGCGATACAAGCATCGAGGAAATGTTCGAAAATCATGGGCCGCCTAAGAGCAAGGTCAACGGACTCATCTGAGAAGACAACGGTAAGACGCACGCTCGGTGTAAGCTGGTGAAAGAGAGCAGCGTGTTGACTGTACTCTCGTCATCCAAGTATGCCATGACAGTAAGAAGTCGATCCGTCCAGGCCATCTCATCCACCTCGCCAGCTGCTGTATTCTTGGAAGTTGAGGGTGTGGAGGAAGAAGGTAAAGGGAGGATATAGTCGGCTATTAAATCATCGATGAGCGGTCTGAGATACACATTAGCCGTTTCTTTGGCAATACGAGTAGACCGCACCGAATTTCCGAATGTTTGCCCACGTGCTGCAGGAGTTCGTTGGGTATCCACGCGAACTGCATGATGGCGGCGGTGTCTTTGTTTTCACTATAGGTTCTCAATTTCAACACGGAGGGGCAAACTAGAAGGAGGTGCACGTACATTTCGGGATATGCGAGGGAGTACAATTTTCCCAAGGCGCGTACAGCTTCTACACGTACCGGGATCTGAGAACAGCTGAGATTCGAGCACAAGGGCCATACAGAACACTCACCTTCTTGTCTGCCACCCTTCCCGCGACATCACGCAACTGCTGGGACTTGACATGGTGCAGTGCCGTCTCATAGTCCAGTCCGGCGTACACCCGACACGTCGCAGCCCTGACCTTATCATCCGGATCCAACAACTTCAAGCTCAACGCGTCCTCCACCTCGTCCCGCAACTCAGCCGGGCAGCTGAGCAAAGCGCGCGTGGCCTCGACGAATTTGAGTCGCACTTGCGGCGCCTTGTCGTTCTTGCGCTTCATCCACACCGTCCAGGCGTTGGGGTGTTGCCGCTTGAGGTCCAGGCCGGCGCCCTTGTCTGCAGCAAACATCTCGCCGAGCACCTGCGTGACGAGCAGCCGCAGCGGCAAGTCCTCTGCCTGGAGCTCCTCCTCGAGCTGAGGGATAACGGTTGTGAGGAGCGTCGGACAGGAGGCGTACAGACGCTGGATGAGCGTGTGGGCGGTGCGGATTTCCGTGAGGTCGTCGTCTGAGCGCTCGGCGACGATGATCTCGGTGAAGTACTGAGAGACGTGGCGCGTGAGTTTGTCTGCGGAGCCGTTGCAGACCTGCACGGCCAAAAGGTAGGCAGGCTGATCGAGGCGCGCGTTCTTGTCCATGAATTGGGCCATGATCGTCTCGAGTACCTCGGAAGGCAGCGTCTGGCACTCGTCGAGCAGCGCGACGAGGATCTCGGCAAGGAACATTTCGACCTTTTTGGGGAGGTCTCGTCGGATGAGCTGGAAGAAGTCGCGAAAAGCTTCGACCATGAGCTCGTCCGCGTTTTGAAGATCGCAGACCAGAACGACGCTCTTGACGGTCGCAAGCGACTCAAGGAGATGGAAGTACTCGGCGTAATAAGGGCAGTCGGAGCCCTTGAGTCCATTAGTGAGCTGGCGAAAGAAAAACTGGAAGATGTCGCGCAATTCTCCCTGAGTGTACGGCGCATTTGGGGCGGTCAAACCAAGAATGTCTGCGAGGCAGCAGGCGGCGTATGCCTTCACGCCGCGGTCTTTGTGAAGCAGGATAGACGAGCTGATAAGGTCTTTTTGGACCGTGTTGAGAGAGGTCACGTCGACAAGCTCCTGGTCGAGGTCGGCGAGCTCTCGATGAAGGGTTTGCAATTTTTTGATGAGAACGTCGGTGGACAGGCCCTTACCCACAAGTTTATCTCGGAAAACGAGTTTTGTGGGCGATGGGGCGGCGAGATGCCGAGTTTGGACCACCATTGCGGGCGACGACGAGTGGAATGATACAAGACGCGTTGTGTGGTTATGTTGTCCTGTGCCTTGTCCTCATGGGGCAACAGAAATAGCAAAGAAATAGAGTCTTCGGCATTGGGAGTTTTTTAGTTGATAAATTCAAGAAAGGTATGCACGATTACGGTCGTTCGAGATGAGTTTGTGACGGGTTCAAGCGCGTTTGTAAAACTTCGTGAACAAGTTCGCGGGGCAGGTGTGGACAGCTTGAAACACTTGATTGGATGCGTTTGATTTGGGGGGAAAGATTCTCAACAGTGAAAGAAGATTAGAAATGCGCCTGAGATTTGGGTGTGGAAACATCCAAGTAGATCCAAGTATTCGTCGCAGCGCTAAATCCGACACGAATTCAGGGGATATAGTGAGTGGCAATGTCAGTAGATGAGAGCAAACACAAAGCATAAGCATTTGGAGGGCCAGGTAATCCGCAATGTGGTCAATAGCCTTCATAGAGTCTGCTGTAAGCCAGCACCTTCCTATTTCGGACGAGAGCGGTTGTTTGTTGCGAGCAAACAAAATTACGTAATCCATTTTTCTCTTTTCCCCCCACTTACCCTCCCGCGAATGGCGGTCGAAGCCGATGATGTCAAAGTGTATACCGTGAACGGGGCAACATCTTCCTCCTCTTCCTCTCTACCCGATTGGCTTACGCGCAAGAGGGCGTCTAAAGCAAAAGGAAAACGGGCGGTTCGAGAACATATCGAGGGCACGATAGAACTCATCCAGGGTTTCGAATTCCCGGAGGCCAGCAATCGTATCAAAACCACCAGGGATGGACAGTATGCCATTGCTACAGGAACGTACAAACCCCAGATGCGTGTATGGGATCTCAACCAGTTGACTTTAAAATTTGAGCGTCATTCGGATGCTGAGAATGTCGACTTCGTGGTGCGTAAGTCATTTGCAGTGTACACATTGTGTACATACCTCTCAACTACTCGTAGATGCTGTCCGACGACTGGACAAAATCAATACACCTGCAAAATGACCGAACCATTGAGCTACACACTCAAGGCGGGTTTCACTACCGGACACGGATACCCCGTTTTGGACGCTCGCTTGCGTACCATTTTCCTTCATGCGACGCGCTCGTTTCTGCGGCAGGCAATGAGATATACCGTCTCAACCTGGATCAAGGACGGTTCATGACACCCCTCGTTCTGCAGGATGACATCGAAGATATCCTCGGAGTCAACACCATAGACATCAATCCTGCTCATCAATTGCTGGCCTTTGGACTTGAGGGCACTGGGTCAGCACAGCTATGGGATCCTCGCTCACGTTCCAGTGTTGGCGTCCTGAGATTACCACGAAGTCGATTGATACCGCCAGGGTCTAGTCATGACGGCGTGCTAAGTGTTACAGCCATATCTTCGCGTCTCGATGGGCTTTCATACGCAATTGGGACATCAACAGGCCATACTCTTCTCTACGACATCCGTGCTGCCCAGCCGTTTGCACTCAAAGACCAAGGATACGGTCTCCCTGTAAAAGACGTTGTTTGGATCGAAGGCGGCAGCAGAATGGCGGGCGATGGCATGGTCCTGAGCGCTGACCGGAAGGTCATTAAAATCTGGGATCGGAATTCGGTTCGTAATTTTCAAACTACTTTCTTCAACTACTCACGATCACTTTATTCAGCCAAGCACAAATTTCGCCGCAATCACCCCTGCTACAGACCTCAATCGTGTTCACCATGTCCCAGCTAGTGGCCTCCTCATGACCGCCAATGAGGGCATACAAATGGCAACATACTACATCCCCCAACTCGGCCCCGCACCGCGCTGGGCAAGCTTCCTCGAAAACATAACGGAAGAGATGGAAGATCAGACAACGCGCTCAGTATACGAAGATTACAAATTCGTCGAGCGTAACGAGCTCAAAACGTTCGTACTGGTGTTGTTGCTACATATCTACCGGTTCGACTGACTATGCCCTGCTACGCAGACTCGGTCTTGACCATCTTGTGGGGACGCCGACACTCAAACCCTACATGCACGGTTATTTCTTGTCCCTCAAACTCTACGATGCCGCGCGTATTATCGCCAATCCCTTCGCATACGCCGAGCATCGTGAGAAGCTTGTTCGAGAGCGGATGGACAAGATGGCGGAAACTCGTATCCGGGCAAAGAAGGACGGTGCCCTGGCCGGTGTCAAAGTCAATAAAGCTCTGGCGGAGAAGATCCTTCGAGATGAGGAGCGCGAGAAGAAGCGACTCGAGCGGCGGAAAAAGAGGAAGCAGGCTGCAGCTGACGCTGAGGCAGGCGAGGAAGCCGAGGAAGATGAGGATGTTGACATGGCCGATGCTCAGGATGAGGCGCCGCGACCCAATCTGCTCACCGACCCGCGTTTCGCTAAAGTATTCGAGGACCCAGCGTTTGCGGTGGATGTGAATACTCGCGAGTATGCACTGTTGAATCCGTCTTCTATGGCACAGCGCCGGGATGGTCCTCAATCGAAAGCGAAGACCGCTGTGGAGGAGGAGGATGAAGAGAGCGATAAGTTCTCCTCTGACGGTTTGGGAGGCGACAGCGACAGCGATAGTGAAGACGGCAGCGGCAGCGGGAGTGACAGCAGCGACGCTGGAGGTCGGTCTAATATTTTTGTGTCTCTTTCTTATGCCATAGCTCACTCGTTCTTATCAGCCCTCAACAAATTTGATCCCCGAGCTCGACCCGGCCAGAAAAATGCCCGTGCACAGGAGGCGTACTCGCGGACTCGCGAGCAAAATCGACGCGCAAATGAGGGGAAATTCGTGCCTATGCGACCGGCTTCGACCGGTCACAACGGTCAGCGCCCCGCTGACCGCAACGCGACATTCGGCCAGAGGAGACAGTCTGGTTCCAAATTCCAGTCCAAACCGACAATTGAAGAGGGCGGGGGGGCGATGGAAGTCAGTTGGGTTCCCGCAGGCGAGAAGGCAGAGTCGTCGGGCTCTCGGCAGGCCACTGGGAAGCCGAAACCTCGAAAGGGTGTGGAGGTTTTCGGAGCGGGGATGGAGAAGGGTTACAGTGGCGAAGATTTGCAAATGTCAGAGCAGGATCGAAGAGGGCGGACGCAACGGAGGAAAGGTGGTAGGAGTGGCAGCAAAAATGTGTTCAGAAGAATGGAGGGATAGGGTGCATGTTGCGGTTACCTGGGACGTCACTATGGACCAGGAGTGTTGGCTTGGCTGTCTGCGGGGTGAGACAGGACAGAAGGACGGTGAAATTAGTACCTCGGCCATCTTTCATTGCGTCTTGTGACGATCAGCAAGGAACGGAGCCCGCTTGTCGTGGAAGGCAAATTCACAATCGTCGCCTCGAATAGAGCTCATGTAGCGCATCATTCGTATATCCAACACATCTGAAACTGATAGCAAGCTTCAAAAACGATTTCCAATATTTTCGCGTGTGGCGAACGTGGTTTGTTCCTCGTTTGCCTCCGCGAGCCTCCGGGATTATTATAACGTGGAAAGACCGTGCATCGCGCGTTTTTCGCACGTTGTGCTTGAATCTGATATTTGGTCCCCGGACAGTAAGCGGCTGACGCGATATTGTGACCACAAAGTTCGACGCGACGCGACGTGTCTAGTCACGTGGAGTGTCTCGTGAAGTTACAGAGTTCATCTCGGCTCCCCTGTCTTAGACTCTTAGTAGTCTCAGACTTCCCTTCCCTACCTTGTCCCTACCCGTTACCTTGTACTGCACCTCAAAGAACATGGGCTGGTTCGACGACAATCATCCGATGGGTTCTGCGGCGGACGATGAGATGGAAGCCGCAATGGACGCCATGGGCTGGAACAAGTGGCATAAAGACCCCCAGCCAGCCGGTGGGTCCTCCGAACCCGCCAGAGTTGAGCGTCCGGAGTCCGAATGGGACGAGAGCAAGTGGCGCAGGAGCAATTTTCGTGAGGACGTGCGTCGTTACTTACGCTTCCAGCGGCCCACTGTTTGCAATGAACGCTGAAAGGTGAACAGGATACCATGGCCAAAACCAAGGCGAAGTTGGCGTACCTGGTGAATTTGGCAATTCCTTCCTTGCTGAACTTAGTTGATCGACGTTTTTGAGCTAGTTGACGGACAAGGACCTCCTTCCTCTGCAATATCAGAAGCAACAGAATTCTCGCGGCTTCAACGGCATGAAGATGTATCGAAAGCGCGAAGTTGAGCTACTCGGCTGGAAGAAATATGGTGGACCGACGGGACTGAAAGCCGCGTACGCGACTACGTTTCCAAGTATTCATTGCCCACCTCGCTGACTTGCCCGCTTCGACAGGAAGGAAGACAAGAAGAATGGTATTAAATCTCCCAAGGTTAGAGATTGTCTTCCCTTGAGCATCGGACCTGCACTAAATAGACTAATAGAAAGGATCCAAAGCGCAAACCTCCGCATCCGCCAAAGCGAATGTTTTGGGTGGGACCATGAAGGGGAAAGCCAAGGTCGAATAATGTCTATCTTCATACAATATCTCAACTCCAAGCCAACGCACATCTCCGATTCAGTGACTAGGATGGACTAGTCCTTGGATTAACAAAATCTAAGGCCTACTTAATTTGTGTACCGTATATTCAGCGTATGTCAATGGTTGAATGGAATGGACAGAATACAGTTTCGATCTCGCGTTTGAAACTTGCCCATGGCTGTCCAGCACATTGCACAAGGACGCGTCAAGGAGTAGATTGAAGTGATACTTGCTCTGGCGACCAGAAAACATACCATGGCATTGGCAGAACTTGATAGTTAACATCCACAACATATCAAGCGTTTGGCGGCTGTTAACAAAGAGCGGATAATAGAGTTTCTGGGGGTGACTTGAGCACGTCTCGGGACAACCATAAATAACTTGATAAGTAACTAGACGCATGTAAGTTGCAGTTAGACTTGAATTAAGAATGAGTACAGTTACAGCGCACGAAGGTGGAATATAATAAGTTAAACAACACGGAGTAAACGAGTGGAATATGCAAAGAAAGTAGAGCCCCCAGTGCAAAGCAGCATTATTGGACATCAGGTCATATCATTATTAGTCGTTCCAGGCCGACAATGGCTTGTCACTCGAAGGACCACGCTGAAGGGCAGGCAACATCAGCTCAAGCTGACACAAGAAAAAGATGGACAAGGAAGACCAACCTCAAGCCGATTCAGACTGATGTCAGAAGTATCCATGTCAGTCACCTTCTGCGTGGTAACCAAGACGCGATTGGGATTCGGGGCAAAAGTCATGGGAGCAATCGGACGTGGGTAGTTGGGCTCTGCAAACGAGGCCGCCTGTTGGGAAAGATTCCGTCCGTTATTGGCAAACGCGCGATTATTGAAGGTCACAAGGAGTGTGTTGGCGTAGCTACACATCTTCGATCAGCGCCGCACTTCACTGGCTACGACAAAGAACTTACATTCCTGGAAGAATTTGTGTCCTATGGGCGCTCGTGAGCTTTTAGAGAGATGAAAGATATGACGGCATGCTCACGGGCAAACGAAATAATTCGTTCCGGGTACGCCAGCAAACAGAATTAAGCCAATCAAAGCGACCGATGCTGAGCACAATCAGGTAAGTTTGGCAAAAGTGGATGGATTGAGTCGCGAACCAGAAAGGGCGTTTGTTTCTATGATCAAGCGGACGATGCGCTTCACAATGTCGTTACTTTGACGCTGGCTATTCATGCTTGCTCGTGTGAGCTAGAATTGGTAATTGAGGAAAGGCTGGAAGTGCGGATGAAAACAAAAAAATTACCAGCACAGTCATGGTCGCAGCAATCATAACTGTACGCTATTAGCCCATTGTGGACGACTGTGAAGGAAATACTTACGATCAGCAACAGCATCACCAATGAGCCACATCTGAGATTCGTGGTTATGGCCCGAAACAAGTCATAAAATGGGAAAGCGCACGTAAACGAGAACCGTTCTGAGCTCATCGTGGTCTTGGTTAGCGGCGACGTATGCCTTGATGCCGCCACCCATTCCTCCGATGGCTTGTATGATCGAGACCTGACAAAATTCAAGAGATATTCTTTCCGGCCTGGAATATTCACTCACGACGGCGATGACAATGCTCAATGGAAGAGCCGACTTCTTGATGATCCAGATACGGTAGGCAAAAAATAATTGGATGACGGACGCCACACTTTGATTGTCGCGTCAGTGGAAGGATATATAGCGGCCAAGACAATACGCACATGGAGCCACCGATGGGGGTGTAAAACTATGAGTTTGCATATGAGAAAGGAAGGTGGAGAAAGCAGAACGGACGAACGGGTGATATGTGGGCTTGAGAGAATTGGATGAGGTTCCCATAGCCAGCCGCATACCAGAAGTACGCGTCTGCCGCGTTCAAGCTTTACGAAGAGATCCAGTTAGTCTCATGCGAATCAGCGAATGAATGAACTCACCACGTCGACAGCGCCATAAATAGGAATAAACTGTACACCATAGCCTTTATCGAAGTCTTATCCTGGGGGAAACATGTTCGGTAGACATCTGACAAACTGGATTAGACGGAAGGCATATACCGCTCGGGATGAAATGAACTCACAGACTTGGACAGAGAGCACCCCGAAGAGGTAGAAGTTAAGAAGCGATCCGATGAGCTGTTAATTATCACGGTGAGTTATGCATGACAGATCTTTCTGTGAGTGGCGAACCTGAGATGCAGTTCTACATCCCATCCAAGTCAGATGTAAGAAATCATTTCATGCGAGTAACAAAACTCACATCGAACCAATATTGGGGGGAATCGGTGGTAAAGCAGGAGGCGAAGGAGGAAGACCGTTGGATGCCATCTTGAAAGCGAGCTAGCGCGACCCCCGTCGAACTCGAACCAAAAAATAACTGTGCCAAAAAGAAAGCAAACGGGGGCCCATTCCGGCGTCCGTAAAGATATAAGTAGTCTCCGCGTCTGCTGGCTAATCATGTCATGGCTCCATGTGCAAAGGATAAAACCATGGATCTACATACGCGATGGGGCGTTTTGATGGTTGATCCCTATCAATATCTGTCCTAATCCAGCCATGACCCGTCGTTCATGCAGAATGATGGTCCCGAACCGAAACTTGACCGAAACAGGACCTTGGCAACGTCCTGTTCCTTACCGAACCGTCCGAACGGCGGTGACCCGTTGTTCCTGGAAACTTGTAAGTCAATGTAAGATCCACCAGTGTTGATGCCGAGTTCATTCCGGTAGTCGACAATAAGGTTTCAAGAGATCTCGTATGACTCAGAGCGTCGCCCAATTTCCCGATGTAGGTCGGGATTCAGAAGTATTCGCTCCTGGGATGCGGGCAATGAAGGTGCTTACAGTATCGCATAATGCGCTATCGTTAGTCGGGAGCTGTGAGGATGAAACTCAAGTTCAGGGATCTTCGCCGACTCTCCGGAAGCGACGCGGTGTGCAGCGGCGTATACATTATACTCCGATTCAGAGTAGCGAGGTGACCGGGCCAATGAGATCAGCGTGGGGTAAACGACGAGCAGCCGTAACTGTAGAGCATACGAGCTCCGAAGAGCAGCTGAGAGCAGTCGGATAGCAGAGGGACGTAAACAGGACGTAATAAACTCAAAATTCAATCAATGACATCGTTGAAATTGAACGATTTGTTCAACTGGATGATCATGCATCATGAACTGTGCAGATTCTGCAAACCGTTCAACCGAATCTTCCCCAAAATTTCTAACTGCCTTAGATGGAAACGGGGTCCTGAAGATGACAAAACCGCCGGTGGAATAAATTACTTAGTAATAGCAAAAGACGGCGATTCGGAAGTTTCGGATGTCCGACACTAGCGTTCAACGCGATCCAGTTGAACCAACTTACGGTCAAAATTTCTATTCCGCCAGAGAGTCCACAATAGATAAACAATCGACACTGGGGAGATAATTATGACCATCCGGTGGACACACATTCAGTATCCCAATCAACAGGCGTGAGTTCTTTGACGCGTTCACGGAACGCAGACAATGTGCAGAACTCTGGAGACCCAGGCAGATGCTTTCCCTCTTCGGCACAAACCGGCAAGGCCATGTTTCTGTTCTGGTATCGCATGCGAACAACTAGAATCCAAATGAGATTAGGCACGTTCACACGCAAAGAATTAGTCGTACAATATTCAGGCGATGCTGAGGCTTTGAAGGGAGACAAGACCGCTTGCAAGTACGATCGCTGATCGTCAGGCTGGGATTTCTTGAATAATTCGAACGATACATGGCTCGCGAATGCAGGCCACCTAAATTCCCTGTCAGTCGCCTATTCAAGTACAAATCACGCAAAAACACGCACTTTTCGTCAAATACATCGAGCGTAGAAAGCATTGCTGCAAGTGCTGTATCGTGTGTGCTGTGAACAAGGATCTTCAAAGCATCCTCGGCTCCATGTTCAGCTTTGTTTGCCATCTTTTGAGAGAGATCGGAAAGTAACGGTCCCATTCCAAGTTTTCGGACTTCCTGTGTCTTATCTGAGGGGAAAGAACGATGGTGGTTAGCAAGAGTTGGCGCAGACGAATAAAAGCAGACGGGAGTGAAATAGCTGTCTCACACCCTGTCAATAATAAAATTGCAATAATCAGATAAATCGAATGAGGTTGATTGTTTGTGTTGGCTCTGACCTGCGAACCACTCTGCGACAACGGCTTGCTCCTGAAATCATGAATTCAGGAAGCTAACTCAATTATTCGACGCCGACTTACGATGACGTCTACGATGCTCTTGTCTTCGAATTCAGGAGGTACCTGCACGGGTAGAAAATAAACGTGTTCAAGTCTCATTAAAAAAACGCGAAAGCAGACCTTGATGCCATGAGCGATAGCAGCCCGAACCTGTTCGACACATTAGAATGGACCAAACAAACCGATATTTGAACGCACAGTATCAAGCACACCAGAAGCGCGGGGTTTGCCGTCAATGCGAATTGGCCGGCCGTCGAGATACTTCGAAATTTTAGCATCTAGAGGCTCCAAAGTGGGATTGTACGCCGCACAAGCCGCTGTTTGGGTAATGTTTATCCACCGTCCCAGTCAACGTCCAGGTCTCATACCTTGAGCGAATCCAATTTGCAGATATTCAAGTCGTTTGCAACTCATCGTGTTGCCTTATCAAAGCGTATCAGTGTAAACAGTAGGCGGAATGAAAGAAGACTGACCTAGCAGATTCTCATCTTTTCCATTTCTTTACCGATGTGAGGGGACGGTTTGGAAAAGGAGCAGGAATCTGCGCACCGTACCAAAACCGTAGGTTGAACGTCAGGATCACATTTGCTGGTTGGGTACAGGCCGTGAATGACCTGCTCCAGAGATTCGATTGTTCTGGGCATATTCGTGCTCCTTGATGAAAATATAAAACAGCAAATTCAATGGATTAGGAAACTTTCCTTACCGGAAATAAACGCCACTCGGCTGTAAGAAATCCGGGAGGAATTTCAATCTTCAGAGTAATCAGGGTTGCGCTCTGCAGAGATAGGCTAACGAACTTGTCTATATATAAAGAACGGAGAGCGGTTCCGTAGTTGAAAGTGGACTGTGTATTCTTTCATCGCTGGACGGAGAGATGGACGTCGAACAATAGATAATACCTTGCGTCCGACATCAGTCAGTTCGCCTAGCAAACTTTTCCAATAGCAATAAATGAGAGAGCGCATCAATGAAGCACTATATGTACTCACCACAAGCCTTCGGTCCAAGTCCCGTCTTTCCGCTCAACAACTCGTCTGCTCCGCAAACTTCCTGGTAAACCCGGTGCGTCTCCCGTGACAGGATTTCGGTATTGGCGACCAGTTTTACACATAATCCAATGTTCGGGTATGAAAGGAGCAAGTCGGACGCCGACTGGAGTACGTTCTCCTGCGTACCATTCCCACATCTCAGCAACAAAAAAGGCTACGAAAGACACAGGATCTGCTCACCGTGCCGCACGTAAATATGAACCTGCTCCAATTGTAGGTCTGCCGGGGCCACAGGATATCCTTTCACATCTAACGGCGCCTGGGGCGGCCGATACGTGTATGGCTTCGTTTCATCGTGGGTAGCGGCTGGCGGGGGCTTGGCTGAGCGTAAGACTTGGGGCATGTCTTCCAAGTCGGCAAAGACTGCGGGTGTCGGCGAAAAGCCAGTGAGGTGCTGAGTCGAGGAGTTCTGGGCGAATACAACAGACGGGTGCAGAAGGATAAGGATGAATGCTAGCACGTCGATCTGGCTTGCACCAAAGACTTGCATCAAGCTGGCGGCAAAAGACAGAAAGTAATTCTGAGGCTCAACCGCGTATGAAAACGTGAAGACCGTGCTCTTCGCGCTGGCGACTTTGTTCGGCGTTTGCCGAAAGCTGTTATTGAATGCCGGATGACGGTCCGCCGAGTCCGGTCAAAGAAAGATTCAACAAAATGAATTGGGAAAGTAATTCGGGCGACTCAATACAACACAAACAAGCTGATAATGCAGCAGAATATACACAAGAAACCACCATGCAACACGGTTCCCTCTCAATTGCCGCTTCGGGTAACCTGGAGATTTCGAACTTTGTAAGTCGTAGTCCCCGTCGGACCCGGAGATCCTGAACTGCCCTCCATCTGCCAGTGCAGTTTGGCAACGGTGAGTCAATTAAATCGGTGGATTTTGAAGGACTTGCCTGAAGATTGATGATCCTGGGGGAAAATCAGTTTCACTTTTATATGTATAATCGTCAAAACTTACAACCAAAGCGGTTGGTTGACAAAACCCTTGCCGAACTGTGTTACTTTGAGGACGTTGTCCATGTAGAAGTCTATCTTAACATCGGCGTTATTCGATTCTGCCGTGAGGACAGCTTTCAAAGAGTGAAAAGATAGATCGGCTGGCCAGGCGACGAGGGTGGACTTGACAATTGACGACCTAGAGTTTGAATAAGAGCGAGCTTCAATCCAAAACGCAGCCTAAACGTACGTGTTGAAAGTATTGTACCAGTTGTTGTTCGTGCCTACAATTTTCGTCAGCAATATCCCTGCCAGTTATATTACTCTACCTTTCCATTCTCCGATATCGGTCTCCGGCGGCCAACTGTTCACGGCCTAAATCCAACTAAATACAACAGATGTCGAAAACAAATATTTCGATGCGAACCGTCAGCCCTCGAAGAAACATTCATTAATTATCAAGTTAGAACAAAAACCTCGTACAGAATGCCGGCCAGGTACCCTTCACGGTTGGAGCTGAAAATTCTCCAGAGAGCGTGTAGCTGTTGGCACTAGTCACTGTGATCTGGGACTTGGCATGGATGGCGCCGCTGGCATAGTGAATGGCGGGGTTTGGGTTCGCCGTCGAAGTAGGGGGGTTAGCGCCACTTGTCGGCGTTGCGATCAAGCTGAGCGTGTTGGAAGCAACCACGATATGGCTGTGATCCGTTGAGCTTCCCACCATGCGGGCACCTTACTAGATTGTGAGTAAATCCACGATTCCCTGTGGGCTATGGACATACTGCCATTGTGGTCAGAGCCCCAAGGGTACAGATAAGCCCAGAAGCTTTCAAAGGCTGAGATACTGCTGAAACTTGATGTCGGGATTACGGTTGTCGCAGCGTAGACTGGTCTCAAGCAGAGAGCAGATGCAGTGAGAGCCAAGCCGGCTTTCATCTGGCTTATTACAATGTCAGAGACGACATTCAAAGAGCAGACATGGAAAGGGAAGCCTACTTGGAGAGAAACATGCGAACGTACGATTTCTGGGAAGGAGTATGCGAGGCATTCTCGAAGTTTTAAACGAAGGATGGAGACGGAAACCCGAAGTTGATCAGTTCCAAGGGAAATGCTGGTGACGGCCCGGAAATTCAGAGCGCAGGGAGTAGACTGTAGCGAAAGGGAAGGAGGTGCTTGTGCTGAGCAGTCACCGTGGCAGTCACCGGGACGTCGTTTCCAATGATATCCATTGTCACCAGACCGAATTATCCGGACCACTAGCAGTCGAGGCGGTTGGAGACGATGACAATGGCCACCCAGTGGCTTCGGGCAAATCAATGGCAAGCTCAGATAATCGAATGAGCTTCCGATCCAGTACTAACTTGACGTTGCTGGAAGTTGCCGTCGATTGCAAAGCAAAGTCGTTGCGGACTCGGAGGATCTCATTGGCGAGAGGCAGGATGTAAATTGTAACTTACGCTATCCCGTCTTCCGACAGTCACCGCGGCCGAGCGGCGAGCGCGTCTGCTCGATGCGGCTACCGCACTTTGATCCCAATACATACCTCGGTCTTCAACACATCGTTCTGTTGACGTGGACCTCTTCTCAATGCTATCGCGATCGCTCTCCAACTGCGCTCGGAAACGTATAGCCCATGGAAGGTCGAGGTATCTCTCTCTGTCGTCTGTGGAAGGGCCCCTCGAACCTCCCTTGGCGACTTGCACGCTTTCCCAGTATTTCAAGGATGAGATATTGCGCAAACACGACGCGCGTCCAGCACTAATCTGTCGGAATGAGACTCCGCGCGCTCATGGCGGGCCTGTTTCTCCCAATCTTGGTGTCAGCACGCATCTGGCCTGGTCTTTTGCTGAATTCGATCGTCACATCAACGGGTTGGCGCGCGGCCTTCTGCGCATGGGAGTGCAGAAAGGTGATAGAGTCGGTGTTTTGATGGGAAACAATAGGTGTGTTGCATTAACTGGCTTGAGAAATGGTAATTTGACTCTGACGCGTAGCACTTACGCCATGCTACAATGGGCTTGTGCCAGCATCGGCGCTGTTCTGGTGACCATTAACCCAGCGTACAGAATAAATGAACTTGTGTGTTAAGTCATTTAACTCGTCCTTCAATCCCTTATGAATTGCAGACTGCGGTGTTGAATCTCGTTGGAGTGTCCCACTTGTTCATAGTTCCCCGCCTCCGGACCTCGTCCTATGCTGAGATGATCAAAGAAAAATTTCCCGAGCTGCCAACACTGCGGAATCTTGTCGTAGTCGACAACACAGGTAATTTTCCCCAGGAGGCTGACAAGCTTGGCCTCAAAGATTGGATTGACCTTCGGGAAATAATGGTTTGGGACGAGTCTGCACGTGAACATAACACGCAGCAGCAGATATCAAGCTCCCTCCAGAAAGACGACGTTATAAATTTGCAGTTCACAAGGCATGTTCAGTTATTCGTGATTGATTGAACCTCGGCTTTATTGAATACTTTCTCAGCGGCACTACGGGAGCACCAAAGGCTGTAGCCCTCACACATTCCAATTTATTGAACAACGGCCTTTCAATAGGCCGTTGCATGCATCTTTCTGAGAGGGACATATTGTGTAAGTCCACTTGTGAATTGTGGCCAATTCAACTCATAGCCTTCAGGCAATGTTCCTCCGCTTTTCCACTGCTTCGATGAGTACCATTCATTGCGCATATTATCCCGCGTCTGAACTGTCTTCCCTCACGCCTTGTCCTGGGAAACTTAGCGGCATGGACCCACGGCGCATGCATCGTGTATCCGTCAGAAGTATTCAACCCACCTGCTATTGTCGACGCTGTTGTACAGGAAAAATGTACCGCACTACATGGAGTGCCTACACATTTCCTGGGGGTCCTGGCGGAAGTTGATCGCCGTCGTGCTAATGGGCAGACTGTCGATACATCCAGGCTAAGGTGAATCTCAAACTCTGACGCTTTCCTGAGAAATGAGTTCGTTGAACCAGTGTACAGGACTGGAATTGCGGCAGGCTCTCCGGTTCCGATTGAGTTGATGAAAAGCCTCATCGCAAAGATCAACCTGACGCAGTTAACTAATGCATACGGAATGAGTGAGTTCACCGAAATTTCGAACACTTGCCTGGAGTTGATACAAATTTACCTCTCAAGCGGAGACGAGGTAGTTTCTATCTATCCGTTTTTTCATTCGCCATTGACCGAGTAAAATTTGCCCCCATCAGCCCAGTATCTTTTCAGACAGTCCCTGCTGACCCCATAACCAAGCGGGTGGAAACAGTAGGACGGGTGCAACCTCATGTCAAGGCCAAGATTCTCGACCCAGCGGGTAATGTGGTTCCCGTTGGAACGCCCGGTGAACTTTGCGTGGCGGGATATTTGCTTCAGAAAGGGTGATTTATTCTTGGAATTTTCATTGCGTTTGGTTTCGATTGAACGTGATAAGGTACTGGGAAGATGAAGAGCAAACTAAGAAGGTCATGCGCACGGATGAAAACGGGACGTTATGGATGTATACAGGAGATGAGGCGATTATGGATGAGGAAGGATATCTCAGCAGTGAGTTCAAAATATATTTTACTTCAATTCGGATGCCTGATTCCACTATATCAGTTGTTGGAAGAATCAAGGTGATATCTTTGCAATGTTCGATCTTGAATTTCCGACTGAACCACTCATCAGGACATCATCATCCGCGGTGGAGAGGTATTGTTCAATTCCCCATCTACTGTACTACTCAAGTTGTTTACCTTCAACTTTTCAGAACCTCTTCCCTGTACAAATAGAAAATGTCAGTTCAGTCTACCTGTTTTTCATTCGGTTCTTGACGCTGGTGTAGGCCATCCTCACAAACCCCGAAGTCGAGGAAGCAGCCGTTGTATCAGTACCTGACGAGAAATACGGTGAAACCGTAGGAGCTTGGATTGTGCGAAAATCTGGTTCGAATGTCTCGAGGGAAGCTGTCCGTGCGACGGTCTGGCAGGCCATGAATCCTCAGGTACGCGTCGCCTTTTTGTCCTAAAAATCATTCTTCAATGTATTGTTGTTTTCAGAACGCGCCATCATGGGTTTTCTTCGTTGGCGAGGATGGCAATGCTACGGAACTGCCCAAAACCGCGAGTGGGAAGGTTATGAAGCATATTTTGCGGGATTGGAGTAAGGAGTTGGCTGCAAATAATGTTGGATTTGTTGAAAGTGCGAGTAGTGGTAAATAATCATGTATCCTATTTCGCTGTGCGCGCAAGCCAAGGGACTCGGAGAAAATCAAAGAAATGAGGGAAGAGCACCACGTGACCGCGTCGTATCTTCCCACGCACTCAAAATTTCGTGCCGTCTCACCACGTCCTCGCTCCGCCATGTTTTAACGAGAAGACCCTTGGACCCATACTATGCGCACCGATGGACTCGACAGCGATGATGAGTCTATCATGTCTTTGCGCGACAGCGTCAAGGAAATCGCGATAGGGAGCGTGCGTACGACCACTTGCTATTCGCTTCTCGGTCTGAAACAATTCTTGACAAGTTTGCGGGTATGGTGTCGGAGGTAAGCCAATGGTGGGTGTACTATGCTTGGATCTTATTTTTGAGCTGTGATAGATCATAGAATATCCTGCGGATCTGGCAAAAGTCAGGCTTCAAGCCCAACTGCTTACGCCTCCAACAGGTCAGTAGAAAAATTCAAGAACGTTCGCGTATTAACCGAAATATAGATCCAAGCCAGATCTTCAAGGGACCCATAGGTATCGTCGCAGAATTTCTACCCATCCGTATCGCCACTGAATTCTTCTGTCTGAACAGATTGCCTACAAACGACTTGGCGAAATGAGGGCTTTCGAGGGCTGTATCGCGGGCTGCCTGCTCCGGTGGCGGGCTCCATGGTCGAGACAGCCGCACTGTTCTTGTCATACTCTTACTTTCAAAACTTAATTCGGACATTCGCCCCGCCCAGTTCCTCTTCGCCACAACTCACAGTACCTCAATTGGGCCTTGCTGCTGCTGGGGCTGGCTTTGTAACCAGCTTCATTCTGTGAGCGGAATCTGTGGTTTTACTATCAAGCCTACTGACTTTTGCTGCAGCACCCCCATAGAACTTGTCAAGTGTAAAATGCAGGTCCAACTCATGAACACATCTACCAACGCACGCGTTCCTCCCATACACACCGTACCGAAGGCTGTTGAAAGGCTAGTGCGGACGACACCCTCCGTTGCATCTTCCCCCATCTTCGACCATATTCTCCGAAATACACCCTCGGAAGGAAGGCGGCCTCCCGGACTTGTTGAGATTGTACGCTCGACGGTAGCAACCCACGGCGTGCGTGGACTATGGCTTGGCCACACCGGCACTATTCTTCGTGAGACGGGCGGCACGGCTTCCTGGTTTGCCGTTAAGGAGTGGGTTGCAGGCAAGCTGCTTGAGCGGCGGCTGGGACCCAATCGAACTACTCGATCCAGCGATAGCCTTCTTACGTGGGAGTCAGCGTTTGCTGGTGCGGTCTCGGGAGCCGCTTGCGTGTTGGCATTATATCCTGCGGACACGGTAGTCCAGTCTCTCATACTCTCACACAGACGTTGATTTTCTGCCAGGTGAAATCAGCAGTGCAAACGGAAGAAGAACTGCTGTCGCATCGTTTTAGTTCTTCCAGGGAACGAAAAGCCGCCCCAACGAAGCCCCCTTCTTTCTATCGGACGTTTGTGAAGATGTATACCTCTCATGGCGTTAGAGGTCTGTACGCCGGTTGTGGAATGACTGTGCTGCGTGCTGTACCTAGTAGCGGGGTTGTGTTTGTAGTTTACGACGGTCTCTCGGCGTGGATTGGATAGTAGGACCGCTTTGCTAACTTTTTTATGTCAACTAGAACGGGGATTAACTTACACGCCAATGTATTCAGCCATATAGCTAGAGCCAGTATATAGGATAGAGGATAATGATTTTCACACCTCGACTCACCACTCTTCTGTTGGGCTCCGCAATCTCCCTGGGACGCCCAGAATGTGCAGAGAGATCATCGACACGTGATCGCGTCGCTCTTCCCTTGCCTAAGGCCTTTCATTGTTTCAATTTGCAAGCTTGCCTCGATGAGCGGCGAAAGCGTTGTCAACGAGCCTTTGCCTATTCGTAGGCTTCAAGAATCACTCATAAATCGTATAGCTGCCGGCGAAGTCCATCCATCTAATCCTCGGGTGCAGCCAGTTCCTTACGCTCTCCTAGATCATCCATAGGCCTGCTTCTGCTTTGAAGGAATTGTTGGAGAACTGCCTCGATGCCGGAGCGACGTCAATACGCGTCACTGTCAAAGACGGAGGCTTGAAGCTACTGCAGATACAAGATAATGGGTGTGGCATTCGAGTCCGTGTTTTGCCCTGCAATTTCTTTCGAGTTCTGTAACCCGGCGTTCAGAGGGGAGATCTCCCTATCCTGGCCGAACGATTCACAACCTCAAAGCTATCGAGTTTCTCGGACCTATCGCGAATTACCACGTATGGATTCCGTGAGTGACTGACTGTTCAAGTTCTCCTTTTTCGCATTGTGAACTTTGTACTGCAGGCGGCGAAGCGCTAGCGTCAATATCACATGTGGCACATCTATCTGTTGTCACAAAAACCAAGACAGAGTCGTGCGCTTGGAAGTCAGTACCCGTCGTTTTCCGACTATATTCAAGGCTGATTGCTGATGGAGTGATTATTTTGAGAGCCCACTATCTCGACGGAAATCTGGTCGCGCCAAAGCCTGGCCAAACTCCGGATCCTAAGCCTTGTGCGGGTAATGATGGCACAACGATCATCGTGAGCGCCTCTTGTTCCCGAATCTTCGACGCGGTTTTCGATTTTTTTTTCGAAAGATTGAAGATCTTTTCTACAACACACCTACTCGTCTTTCAGCTCTACGCAGCGCTTCCGAAGAGTATTCGAGGATTCTAGACGTCATAACAAAGTGATTCTACGGACACTACAATGATGGTGTGGCAACTCACCTCAGCGCTTGTGAAAGGTATGCCGTTCATAACCCGAAAGTGGCGTTCAGCTGCAAGAAGGTATGTGTTATTTACGTCGGTGCGCTGCGCCTTCTACTGACACCGTGACAAGGCTGGCTCTCCTTCGCCAGATCTTTCGACACCATCCACCTCGGAAACTGCCCAGGCAATTCGGCTGTTGTATGGACATTCAATAGCGAAGGATTTGCTTCATACCACTTTGGGATCCAAGAAGCAAGACGAGGACGAAGACATGGAAGGAGATGAAATGGAGAGCCGTGATGATTCGCAATGGACAGCAGAGGCGCATTTTACTAATGCCAACTATCAATCTAAGAAGATGATTTTCCTTCTTTTCATCAACCGTCAGTATGCGCACAATACTTCCCTCTATCTGGTCTATGTTTTACATTGCTCGTATAGACCGTCTGGTCGAGTCGTCACGCATGAAGCGCGCTCTGGAAGCAGTGTACAGCGGCGTACTACCCAAAGGCGCCTCGCCCTTCATATATTTGAGGTGGATATGCAGCACCATGTCCACATACATGCTCATGCGTCCTGCAGTCTGCAGATCAATCCCCGCGATGTCGATGTCAATGTCCATCCCACAAAGAAAGAAGTACATTTTTTGAACGAGGATGGGATCACAGACCAGATTGCAGATGGTCTGCAACGCCAACTAGCGTCTCAAAGCCATTCGAGAGTGTTTGAGTATCAGGTAAATTTTTCATCTCGAGATCTATATAACACCATTCACCCGCAAGCAGACGCTTTTGACAGGGGGTATTGCCGAGCCGGAACAGTCGACATCGAAGAAACGCAAGGGCAAAGAGCGAGCTCAAGACGAGGAAGCCGAAAATGAGGTAGTAGTGGTTGAGCCGAAATCAACTCAACCAATGGGTACGTGAGCAAATCCCTCTGAGATAGCTAGTGGTTCATTTCCAACCTAGCGCCTCCCAAAAAAACCGCGTCGCAGTACAAAGTTCGGACCTCCCTTCAGGATCGCACTTTGGAGTCGATGTTTCCCGTTGTCAATCCGACGCAGATAGCCGAGTCTGCCAAAGGAGCACCTTCCACCCCCGACACGTCAAAATCGCGCGATATTAAAGAATCTGAATGCATATTGACCTCAGTCACACGGCTCAGACAGAGCGCAATCAAGGGGAAACATAAACGTATATCTATTATCGTCTCCATAGTCGTTTCGGCTCAACAGCAACGCATCTGATCCACAGAACTATCTGAGATCCTGGAGAAGCACACCTTTGTGGGCATAGTGGATCTGGATAAATGTCTTTCGTTGATTCAGCACTCTACGAAGCTCTACCTCGTTAACCATGCAGCCCTTGCGTATGTCTTTTTCTCGCCAGACGTCTCATCGCCTTACCTTCCGCCTTTCAGGGAGGAGCTCTTCTACCAACTCGGTCTACGGCAATTCGGCAATTTTAGTCGCCTAAAACTGCAACCTCCGCCTCCAATCCGGACATTGATTGAGATAGCCATCGAATTCGAGGACACTACGGAGGAGAGCGGTCTCACGAAGCCGCAGATCGTAGACGTCTGTACCGCCCTCGACCGAATGCCCCTTGCTGACTGCACCTTACCAGCATATAGTAGACTTACTAATGACGCGACGAGAAATGCTTGCTGAATATTTCTCGTTTAATCTTACCTCGGGCGGTCTCATCGAAAGCCTTCCGCTTCTCCTTCGGGACTATACGCCGAACCTTGACAAATTACCCAGTCTGCTTATGCGTTTGGGACCTCAGGTATGCCAACTCACTCGAGCACGCTGTTGCTTTCCAACGTCTCATTGCCATGATTCAGGTCGATTGGACCTCCGAGATGGAATGTTTCGAGACCTTCCTGCGTGAGTTGGCGTACTTCTACGTCCCTGGTCCGCTATGCTCTGCGGAAACCGACCCAGAAGCGGATGAAGACAAGGCACAACAGGAGAAAGCGGAGAGATGGCAGATACAGCACATTGTGTTCCCTTCTTTGCGCCGATACCTTGCGGCGCCAAAGACGTTGCTGGATAGAGACGTTGTTCAGATTGCTAGTCTGCCAGATTTGTATAAAGTATTTGAAAGATGCTGAACACTCATTTCTTGCGCTTCGGGGTGTTTCACTCCACAAATCAATGGAGGAAAAGTGAGAAAATTGGCATAGAGTCACAATCATCCTTCCGAGACTAAATGTCCTATCTGGGAAAAGTAATGTCCATCGAGTGTACTAATTAGAAAACAGGATACACGGAACAGTAAAGATTGTGACAATTGAGTGCTACTTAGAGCTAGAGATACAAGGATTTGTAAGGAGTGTGGGGGTTTGATACAAATTCGAGAGCGTAAAGGAGCGTTGTTTGAGGTGTTTGGAATGCGACAGATCTTAGAGGGATGCTGTCGCCAATTCATGCGAGGAAGAGATAGGTTACATGAGCAACATCGTGTAATTCACGTTATCAGGGTCATTTTTCTGAGGTAGAATGAGTCAGACCTCAATTAACAGCGTCATGAAAATCTCACCTTGAGCAGGATACCATCCGCCGTCGGAATGGCTCTAACCACACCATGCAGTGGGGTGGTAGTTGTATGCGCTACAGGGTACGGGTCCACAGAGTGGAGACCGGTAGACGTCTGCCAGTCGCCCATATTCCGTGTCTTATAATGATCATCCCTGTGTGGTAAAACGCTTCCAGCTCCGGGATTATAGTCTATCACGTTTAGACTCCAACCATGAGCGAAAGGCTCGGCATAAAACAGACGCCTGCCAATTAAGGACACGCCCAAGGGGTTCGAGAAATCTTTGGAGAACCAGTTTCGACCGTATCCGTCAGTGCGCCCGGCGTTCAGGTACAGTAGTCTGAGCCAATGCATACGCTCAGGCGGGGGAGCATCGTCTTCCCTCAAATCAACCCAAGACTCGACAGTGTCCGCGCCAAACAAGCAACAGTGTGATTTGGTTAGACCGCTGAGGGGATTTCGATAGTCGTATTTGAGACCGAAGAGGCGGGTTTTGGGGTTGTTGTAGAAGGGACCGCAGCGATCATTATCATGAGAGGGCCAGACATTGCGGATAAGGGTGATGTCGTCGGGGGGTGGATGGTTGGGTGAGGCTAAAGCGTCTGGGATAACGACGATTTCTGTGATTTTGTCAGGGCACTCGATAAAACCAGCACAGATGATGTTCGTTGCGGCTGTGTCATATGGCCTAAGCTTTTCCTTCCACGTTGCAATCCACAGGTCAGGCGCGATGAATTGGAAGCCGGTGCAGAATGCGTTGCGGCCACTCAGTACCTGTAGTAGCTTGGTTGAACTGCTTTGGGAAGAAATTGAAGCGACGTACATCAGAAACTCGCCGTTCACCATCGATATTCTGCATAAAAATGTGGGAGGCCAGTCCGTTGGAGCTCGAAAAGGAGGGGTAGTGCGCAACAATGCACACCATCTCAGCACGCATATCCATCTGTGAAACCTCTGTCAGTGCGTTGAAGCGGGTCCGAAGGTCAACGAAGGCGTGATACTGTCCGTTCAACCGGTAGACGTGCAATATCGGGGTGCGTGAAGCCTCGTCAGCTCCGATTGCCGAATTACTGACGAAAGATGCCTTCAGTAGGGTACACGGATAGACGTCGTGGGCTCACTCACAATACCAGTATTCCCACAAGCTTGCGCAGAGGCTCGACACAGACGGCTTTCACGAACTCGACTTGCATATGAATCGACCTTTCCTTGAAGCCAGTCTTTCCCGTTCTGAGGGAAGGTAGCTGTTTGAGATTGATTTTGGTCTGCATCCGCGTTTCATGCGGACCGACTTGGGCTTTCCAGCTGATTACTTCATACATGTAGCCATTCGATTCTCCCATGAAGTGGACACCAGATTTCCAGTTGAAGCTGCCGGCCCACATCGTATTCGCCGTCGTTCCTGGCATCGCGAAAGATATGCTACTGGAATGCTGCAGCGTAGACCAAGCGAAGTTGTACTGTCTCATCCTTTCGAGGACAGTCTTGATTGTGTCGAACGACCATAGCGACTCCTCGAACTCGTAATGCACCAAGAGGCTGTATTTCTCACTTTCCATCTTGATGTACTCAGCGGGATGTTGGGACGCTCCAGTGATCGGTCGCCACACCTGTATAAATTGTAGACGTACGTTGCAGAAGGGGTGGAAGAAATTCCACTTACTCGGGCTGCTCTTGCTAGATCCCTGACATCCATGTACTTGGAAATTATCGTCGCAATTTCGGGGGGTATTCGATTCGCAATTGGTTGCTCGTGTCGATTTCCTTGACTTCGAGACGCCGCCGCGCGAGGATGGGGACTGGGGCGGGAAGGCACCATTCCCGCAGGAACCGGATAACCTGGAGCTTGTATCCGATTGATAGGCTTGAAGGGGTGCTTGAAGATGGTGACTTACCGTAGTTTGAGGGCATTGCTGGTCTGAAACTTGTGTTAGTTTGCGAGGAAGGCAGGGGCGACCATAAGCTTTTATACGACAACTACGACGACCAGCACAAGCACAAGGCACCATAATAACAAGGCTTGATTGTTCCAAGTACTAGAGGCCGTGAGGCAGCGACAGAGACAGACATTTGTATTCTCAACAGCAGTGTTACCACAGTAGCACCTTGTTTGCGGTTCCTCTTGTTATAATGGCCTTCATTGGAGCGTAGAAACAAAGAGGCTGTTGCAGATGCAAAACCAGACAAAAAACCGAAGAAGAACTTCAACATGAAGGGCAGCTTCCATGACGACTGAGAACGCGCAGGAAAATACAATAACATCTGTTGTGCGGATTTTTTTTCCCGTTTCCAGCGTAAGTCCCTGTGCATTGACTCCCGGGCGTGGGCTCCATCGATCTTCATTCAATCCTCACAGTTCTACAGCAGAGAAAAGCAGAGACATTGACTGATATTGGCATAATGATTTGAAGCTTTCCGCGCGGTCGCCCGGGTCGTCCTGCGGTATCGAGGTAGTACGTGGAGATAAGGAGAAGGATGCCTTGTACTTGATTTTCTTGAGATTGTGCTCAATGTTCGCGATGGACAGTGTCGTGGTATAGACCAGGCCTGACCTTCCCTATTTTGATTCGGAACACCGCCGTATAGCCACCGCACAGCCACCATCGGCGCGACCCGCACTTTGTCGTTGACGCCGACACATCCGCCGCATTTGTCAAATTTGAAATATTGACAACGCGACGAATCATGATGAGTTGATATCGTACCTTGGTCTGAACTCCTCGTATTCCCCGTCTTTTAGAGCTCGAACAGTCCACTCCTTCCAAAACTCCTTCACAGTCTAATTACCTTTGCTTCAAGGATGTCGGATATCGCCAAAGCCGTCGCAATCGCGGGGGTTTCAGGATTTCTCATAAAAACAATTTTAGACCGCCGGAACGCGACGCGCGGTCTGCCCTATCCCCCTGGCCCCAAACCGAAAGCACTGATAGGTAACATGCTGGACATCCCGCAAAGCTTGCCCTGGCTCACCTATTCGGAATGGGCAAAACAATACGGTTGGTGTATGCAATGGTTGCGTCGAATCTAAGCTGAACGGTAATACTTCACTGAACTAGGCGATATCATGCATGTTACCATTCTCGGGGCCCATATTATCATCATCAACTCCGTAGAAGTTGCTACAGAAATCTTAGAGAAGCGGTCTGGGAATTATTCGTCGCGACCAGATATTCCCGTCATGCATATGTGAGCTTAATCCCAAGCTTTTAGTGTTCTGCTAATTCACTTCGCGACAGGAATGGTTGGATGATGAACATGGGTTTGAAAGGGTACAACGACGAATGGCGCCGTGATCGACGAATCCTGCACCAACGGTTTAGAAGAGAGGCCGCACCTACCCTTTATCCAGTAGAACTGGCCAAGACGCATGAACTTCTAATCAATCTTCTACAAAACCCTAATGATTTCAGTACCCATTTCAAAACGTACGCAGAGTTGAGGCAACCTTAACTTAGAATTGACGCCAGTTCTGCAGATATCCCACATCTATAATGATGTATCTATTATATGGCCACCAAATTTCTGCCCAGGATCCTCTCGTCGAGATCACGTATGAAGCTCTGGGCATGTTCTCTGGCTCAGTCGTACCAGGAACCTTAATCGTCAACGTCTTTCCTTTCTGTGAGCTTGAAATCCCGATTGAAGTGGAGGGAATCTCAATCCCGTTGCTCTCTATAGTGCGGCACTTCCCTGCCTGGACGCCGGGCCTGAGAGCCCTTAACCGGTTATGCGCCAGGTCGCGCTTGTTACTTGGCAAGATGCAAGACATTCCGTTCTATTCCGTAAAAAAGCACATTGTAAGAGTTTCCCGATTCTGCGAGGTGTGCTTGCTGAGGTGTCAAACAGGCGGACGAGGATGCTGTTCCTTCATGGGTCTCCGAGCTCCTGGAGCAAAAGGGGGCCGAAGCAGTCCCCGACAACAATATCAAAGCGCTGGGGGCCATCACTCTCGCCGCTGCGATGGAAACCGTGAGTTCTTCGCTCCAGTATATCCTTCTCCGTCCCATCGTATCCGTAGACGCTTTCCGCTCTGCGCGCCTTCATCCATATGATGGTCCTCCACCCGAATATCCAGGCTAAAGCCCAGGCCGAAATCGACGCTGTCGTAGGAGACAAGCGTCTCCCGAACTTCGATGATCGGGAATCTTTGCCCTACATCGACGCCCTGTATCGAGAGATTATGCGGTTCCATGGTCCCGCGCCGCTAGGTGAGTCTCGATCTCTGCCTTCCCCGGCGCGACACCAACCTTCATCGTCTCCTCTCAGGCGTCCCGCACTCCTCCTCCGAAGACGACGTCTACAACGGATTCTTCATTCCCAAGGGTTGGTACCGATCTTGTCATAAAAATCTGCTCAGACCCCCTCATTGGCCTCCCCCACGCAGGTTCCACAATCATGTACAATCAATGGTACGCAGACAGCTGCACTCGCCCTTCACTCGTCTCAGTCTCACGACGATGCTTATCTCGTACATTTTTTGTCTCTAGGGCAATGTGTCGCGACGAACGCATCTATCCAGAACCTGAAGCGTTCAAACCTGAACGGTTCATCGCTGCTGATGGAAGCCTCATCAGGGAAAATTTCCCTCCAACGTACGGATTCGGACGACGGTCAGTTTGGTCTTCCCACTCCCTTTGTCCGACTTTGCTCACGAGCAATCCGACTTGCACAGCGCCTGCGCAGGCAAATCCATGGCGGAGAACTCCGTCTGGATTGCGATAGCGTCCATCCTATCGGTCTTCAACATCACCAAAGCCAAAGACAGCGCTGGGAATGTCATCGACGTCCCAGATGAATACATCGACGGGCTTGTCACGTCAGTAATCCTCCCAAAACGTCTGTTTTGACTGACTAAATTGACTGACATACGCACGTTGTGCGCTTAGTGCCCCCGTCACCTTTCAATGCGCTATTGTCCCGCGCTCGGAGACCGCGAGACGACTCATCACTGAAGTCCCGCCGCTCAAACTGCATAGCAATCCGATGTATTACGACGAGAAGGTTCATGGGCCTATCAATCCCAAGGCATGAAATGGTCATTGGCTGTTTCAGCTCTGCGCTATGTACATAAGGCGGAACAGTCTAAGCGAACCTACTATGGGTTTTCACTTCCAGGGCCCGGGTTTCTAATTTGTTTATTGTTTTTTTTTTTACCCGAGCTTTTTTTTAGCCTCGAGGTTCAAGTATGTACGCTAACACTAAGTAATAGATTCATCATTCATTCACCCAGTCTAAAGCGTACATCCTGTCCGCAGCTTATGCGTCCATCTATCTGACTTTGACCTGACCTGAGCAGAGAGACATGTAAACGTTGGTGGCGCCTATCGTCCGGTTGGAGCAAGCCTCGTGAACGACACGACCACCCCGACGCTTCGCGGACGGTGCACTCGGCCTCAGTCCGAGACGGAACCCGACTAACCCGGGCGGCGTTCTCGCTGTACAGTATGTACATAATTCAGGGAAAATAGGCTTTGAATGGGCTATGACACTATTAACCCACAAGGAGACGGTTTCCGTTTCATGGCGCCAAATTATTTTATGCACCCAAGGACATGGCTTTCGCTAAGCGCTTGTCGGGCTAACCGAGCACTGTGCAGCGTCATAGCCCGCCTCTCTTCACCGCCCCACAAAAAATGTCGTGAGCGTGTTACGGTCGCCGTCTATCGAAAGGAAAGGTTAGATACCGCCTCAGTTCTGACATACGCCAAGCCTTGAGCCAATCGAAAAGATCTACAAACCCGGGGTTGATCCGAGGCGTTAGCCGTGTATGTTATGTAGATCCCAGCTCCAAATTGCAGCACGTAACGCTCGGGACCCCGCGAGGCCGACGGTATATGTGCAACCGACGTTGAAGTGGCGACCTCGAGACCCTGAGAGGCGAGGGGAGCAGGCCGAACAGTCCGGGCGAGGACGGGATTTTCCTGAGATTTTTTCTTTTCTTTCATTTCTCTTTGCCCGCGGTTGACCTTCGAGTTGATGAGCGCCGAATTCGAAGCCATGAGCTCTGACATCGACAAGAACTTGGAAGTGGAACACTCCATGCGAGTCTGCTCCATTGTTCTCACTGCCAGATCAAATCGACGCGTAATGAACTGAGGGAAACTTAAAGGGTCGTTCAGCCCAGCAGAATCTATTTTTTGCGATTCCGAGACCGATGTCAAGCATCGAAGGTTTCAAGCAAGACTCTCCGTTCGCTGCACTTTCGCTGACGTTACAGTAAATCTCTAAATCCCTGACTGGTTCGAGCACCTTTGAGCCTTTGAACCGTGGGAATTGGAGTCGATTTTGGGATTTTTCAGCGCAGTATTGCAATGGTGTAGATATTGAATTGTCAAGGCGTCACTCGTAGGAGCAGTAGAGGCGTGGGCCGCCGTATGGGAGAAAAGAAGAAAACCGACCCCGGAAGAATTTAGCCAAGGCGAACCCCGAGTTTATTAAGTAACTCACTGTCTCGGGGCGCCAGAAAGTAACAATGCAAGCTGGGAGAACACACTAGAAATCGGAGCAATAAAGCGTAGAGCGGGCGCCGAGAGGTTCACGAGGAATCGGAGGAGAGCAGGTGGTCAAGAAGGCACAATTGTAGCCGCGACGGTACCCGCCTGCACCCGCCAAGCGCGCCAGACGACGAGGCTGCACTAGATCTCGTAGGCAATACTCGAACACCTTGGAAACAAGGCAGTTGACTGGGGAACCACCGTTGCTGGTCCCGGAGCATAGTCCTTGTGCCTAGTTACGCTGTGTCGGGTTTCTGTGGTGCTTGATTCGCTGATTATCGTCTGAAAGACTGGATGGGCCAGAGAACTCTGCTCAGAGTAGAGAGAAATGTGAGCTTGAATGGGTTTTTCATTGAAGGCAACCTGATTTGAATTGTCCGTGAGTCAACCGATCCTTTCTTGCTTACTGAACTGGACGACGCCAGTTTCACGAGCAGTGCTCGGCTGTCAAGACGGAATACGAGCCCGAGAGATCCAGAGTGTGCATGAAGGTGCACGAGATGTTCTGTTCCTGCGAGACCTCGGGGCCGTCTTGTCGATCTCTGAAAGGTACACACTCGGACCATCGGAGGGCATATCGCGACAAGTGAAATGGCGTCAACGACGATAGCAGAAGCAGACGGAGGAGGGAGGATCAGGATTTCTCAACCACATGGTCGATCGCGAATAAACATGTGAAACCAATAATCACCCCGCACAATTTGCTCCCGGATTGTGTGTAAAAACGCGCTCGAGCCAGAGAAAAAACGAACCAGGGTTGTGTAGGTTAAACGAGAGTACTGAATTCCAGCCAGCACCCAATAAGGAAGTTGAAGATGAGGAAAGTCTCATCCAAACGTGAGTTGGTGACAAGTGAGTATAATTTCCTTTTTTGGTTGTTGGTGCCTATCAGTGATGTCCTCGGCCTGCCGTGATTGTCCACCCAGTGGATCACATTCGAATGATGAGAATCACCCCCAAAATGATCATCTGTCCTTTCGACTGTCCTTGGTGCCTTTCGTTTCTTGGAGTCTTCCTTCTGACTCAGAGTTTCCTTCATCTGTCCGTAGCTAACGTCTGGCAGACCCCCCGCCCACATGAATACGTCCTGTTCAACAGCCATCCTACGACGCAGCGGAGGCGTCGAACAGAGCTCAAAACGACACAGGCAGGCTCATGTGTTTGAGTGCCGTTGGCCGAAGCGGCGCTACACCCAGTTCGCGTCAAAACTTTTGATCTCGCGCCTGAAGATCTCCTTCATTTGCAAATGCCTTGCGTGAAACGGATCGATGCTCGAATGGGGGCACGTTTGGGGCACGCTAAAAGATTTCATCGGGGATATGATACACAACACCGCTTTGCTAATGATGCTGTTGCGCCAAACCGTTGCGGTATCTATTTCTCACTCCGAGTCCACTCCGAGTCCAGCGACCAAAGATCTTTGACTCAGCCACATGCGGACCATTATATATAATCCTGCCCCGTGCTTCGCTCTGGTTTGGGTTCTTTTTAATCTCCTACTTACTTGTTGGTCTGAGGCCGGGCTCCCCTTCCGCGACACCTTGTAAGATATGTCTGCTCCTCCTCCGCCCGGTGGTCCACCTCTGGTCATTCCTGTCCCTCCCAACATTGGCGAGATGTCCGTGCTCCTCGTCGTCTATTCTTCGACCTTGCCATGTTGATGATTTTCGTGCTTCTTCAGTGCTGCATCGCAATTGATTGGGGCGCTGTTAAACTACTGCCTGTACGGTGTCTTGGCCGTCCAAGTTTGTGAGTCTGGCTACTGTGTTGCAGAGAGAGCGCAAAAGCTGATTTTTTTTCTTCTGGAGACGTTTATCGTCTATCATTTCCCAATGATAAAGCCTCGATCAAGGCTCTGGGTACGCCTCTATCTTTGATCTTCTCGCCGTCATGCTCAACAATCGCTCTCAGTCTACTCCATATTTTTGGTGGAGACAGTCATGACGGCCCTCAATGGCGTCGACATGTACCATTGGTTTGCGGAAGGGTTCGGCGATATCATTACATTCTCCAAGCCTCTCATTTCGCCCGTCTACACCCCCATATTTGTGCGCATCCCCGACTTTTATCTAATTTAAATCTAACTCGCTGTATGCAGGGAGGTGTGATGGCTTTCGTGCGTCCCGCAGCTCCGCGCTTGAATCTCGAAACTCACACCTCTTTTTCCAGGTCGTACAACTCTTCTTCTGCTACCGAATCTATATCATCAAAAAGGAGGCGCTCGTGCTCTGCGTCTTCATTGCTCTGGTGCGTCCCCCGTCCTCGCGCGTTGTCACCTCCAATTTACGCCTTGACTACTACAGGTTTCGGCATTACAAGCAGCTGGCGGCATTGGTGGCGGTATTGTCGCCTTCCTCACCGCCAACGAAGAACACGACCACATTCGAGTGATTTTTGTGTACTTATGGCTCATCGGCGATGTCATCGCCGACGTTTTCATTGCTGGGACGATGACCTTCCTTGTACGCTGCATTTTCTCTCTCCATCGATTCAGCATTCCAATCTTCGATCCATAGCTATTGAACGCCAGTCGTCAG
Source organism: Favolaschia claudopus (assembly GCA_037176885.1). Taxonomy (NCBI): domain Eukaryota; kingdom Fungi; phylum Basidiomycota; class Agaricomycetes; order Agaricales; family Mycenaceae; genus Favolaschia; species Favolaschia claudopus. The sequence goes on along the minus strand of JAWWNJ010000010.1, from coordinate 1,432,694 downwards.
CAACACAAGCAGACGAATGATATCGTGAGGCGCATCGTCCGGTTGACCATCGAGACCAACGCCGCATCCACTATCGTGGCTATCATTTCCCTGATTCTGTTCTACGGCACACCAAACACCACGTATTTCATTTGCCCAACGATGGTCTTGGCTAAACTGTAAGCCCCCCCTTGCCGTTCACTCATTCTTGGAAAACCTTATGCTTATCTCGTTTCTTCTCAGGTACGCCAACACCCTGCTCGTAACCTTCAACAACCGAGCCTTCATTCACGGCGCCGGCACCAACACCCACTCCGCCTCCGTCAACGACTCGTACTCGCGCCGCTCAGGGACGCGCAAGAGCCTACCGTTCTCTGCCGGACTCGGTCTCTCATCAGAAACAGACACCTATACCGGGAGCAGCACGTACAACGGCAAGGTCACTGTTACGACGCACTCCATGGTCGATACGATGCGCATGGAGGACTATCACAACAAGCAAGTAGCGCTTTAACGACGTGACATGTTGCTATACGTTTTTCGTTTCCGTTTGACCGCCACAAGGCATAATATCTGCCTGGCTGGCGCGCTCACCGCCGCTCATTGCATTTGTTTTGCTGCTATTGCTATTTATTAATTGCTATCTATTTCCCCCGCCCGCCCCCCACCACTTGTATTCCAAAATAATCATAACACATACTTAATGTCCTGGTTTGCGGAGCTTTCACTGGTCTGGTATGTCTGTTGTACTATAGGGTTATCGGGTTGGATGTAGTTAGTACAAGGCAGCTAAAATAAACGGATACCCCGCACACCTCGCATTTCATCGCGCTGAGATCCACGCTGATTCATGCCAATGTTTCGTCGAGGAGCGCATCACGTCCGACGGTAAGTAGTCTAAAATTTAAATAAGAATACAGTAAGCGTCTTAGCGGGGGGAATTCCCCCGGAGATCCGTAACTGGACGAAGCTGATGGACTATGTAGCTGCGCCGAGTTCTCAGTCCGCTTCAACCTTTTGCATCCAGCACCAGCATTTCGGGGGTACATACGACTCCCGGAAACCCCACTGATCCCGCTGGAGGCCGTTATTGCCGCGCAAACAGACCATCCTTTCTTGAAATTCAAGCAGGCGTCCACAGACCACGGGACGGTGCAATAAGACTATATGGAACTAGGGCAAGCGTACCACCAGACAGTATGCGTGTGCGATCTAGTACCGTTGAGGAGCGGACAGCTCAGAGCTGCAGAGAGCGTTGATAGAGGGAGGCACGACATGAAGGAATTTCAAAGATGCAGGTTCAGGAATAGATGATTTGTATCGATTCGACCTTGATTCGACCTGCCATTTAGTTCTGCCCTGCCTCATGAGTATCATTGATCGGTACAACATAAGTCTAAGTGTGAGTAGGCATCTGAGGGATAAATAAGAGATTAAAGTAAAAAGACTCACGGAGATCATTAACAAATTGAGGCTTCCATCGTACGTCGAGGACCCCCGGGGCCCCGAGCTAAGGAGCAGGTAGTCTTGGTTCGTCTTGGGGCACGAAGTTGGGCAAATCAATGCCACTCCCAAGCATAGTCAATCAGTCGTTCGCAGAAAGGCGAAGAGAGCAAGCAGCGCCCGTCCACCCGATTGACATACCACGTCGGTTCCCCGTCGAGCTAGAAAGACAACACGTTGGAGTCTTCTTGAGTAAGGCAGTCGCGAAGCCGAACTGTAGATAGACGTCGAGCGGGTTTTTCAATACATTCAGCGTTATTTCCGCCTGATTTGTGGCTTGAATCAAAACCGTTAACTTTGCAGTCTGGTTCAAGTAAGTTCGCCAGCGACAGCTTGGTCAATGGTCGAAAAAGGGCCCGTGGACATGATGCAGAGCGACTGACGAGCATTTTCCATTGGCTTCTAGGGACCGACCAAACACCAGCGCAACTCCGCACATCATCGGTGGGTATTAGTCATCAGCCTCAACGGTTGTCTCCACGTACTGTATCTAGTTGGGGGGAGATACAACGTCGAAAACAAAAACAGATTCGGAAACGGAACGCGCCTTTCCATGATTGGTGCTTCGACAGTGCGACGAGACTTGTAGAAGACGGCAGAGCCAGGGTACTTTTCAATTCCTTGTGCGACATAAGCAACGCATCCGAGTATGAGGATCGCTGTTTGAGAGTATAGGTGGCGTTTCAGCTAAAATTATGCGAATCCAAGCAATGCAAAGGCAGCAACTTGAAGCGAAGTAGAGAACCCAGACGACCAGCCCAGCTCTAAGCATAGCTTTTTGAAGCGTAGGGGGTGTTTCCTTAGAATCCAGCTATAGCCTATCGGGTAGAAACAAAATCTTAGAAGGCAACAGGAGCGGGGAGGTCCGAGTTCAACGGCATGCTAGCGGACTCGCGGAGAATGGCGTATCAATTCGTTTGACGAAATCCGACCGGAGGCGCCAGCTTAGTACAAGTACTTGAAGTGAGTATTTCCTTTTTGGGTGGCGATGTTTCGGCTTCTTCCGAAGACTGTTTCTTGCAATTGACACCATCTAGCATTTTTTTATATTCGCTTGGCAGTACGTACAAATGCCGGTATTCCTACACATCTCCAATACAACCCGATAGCAAGATACGATACAGAGGTACCCAAAAACCAAGATAAGCAGGATGTAGGTAGACAAGACCGTACTAATTTAAATAACTTCGTACCGCAAAAAAATACGAAGATTACATGACAATACATTAGATAGTGTAGCAGATCAACACATTACCGAAAGCCCACCCAAGATTGGGAGAAAACCAAACATCCCGTCTATTCCAAGATAAGATTAATACGAGGATGCGGCATGATGACCGCAGTCAAAAAAGGCGCTCGAGACGGCCGGCACCGATATAAACATCCCCAGGGTGGCCCACGAACGTCGTTGATCACATCCACCCTAGGCTGTGACCCACAAAACGCACCTCGCCTGGTACCGGCGACGGGGGTTCCACGCAAACCACCGCGTCCTTCCCAACCCTCCCCTCAAGCCATCGCATGACATCTGCACCAAGCGAGACGCAATCGTCCAGCTCGAGGCGAGTAAGGCGGACGGGCGATCCTCCGCTTCCCCCTCCTCCGCCAGACGTCCACGAAGCAGCTGTCAACGTGCCTAGCGGAGCAGACGACGAAGACGAAGAAGCTGAGAACGAGGACGAGGACGAAGTAGGGAATGGTAGCTCAGGATTCCGGGAATCGATCATCCGGACCAACCTGCCTACTCCATCATGAGCACCCGTGCCGTGCCCATGAGTATGTGGATGCGGATGCGCATGACATGCACGCAGATGCAACTCGCGCAACTGCGGACATGCCCATCCATTGCCCCCGTTCCCGCCATTGTTGCCATTGCCGTTCCCATTACCGGGTAGGAGCGGCTGGTCATCTGGCGCGCCTAGAGAAGAGAGAATACCCTCTAACGCTGCGCCGCCAACCTTGAGCACCTCCAGCGTGCTACCGCACTCGCCGAGGAATTGCCAAGATACGACGCTGGCACCACCACCATATCCATAATAGCCACCCCACGCTCCTACACCAGACTGCATTCCGCCTGGGGGATTGGGAGGACCATATGAGATAGAGAGTGATCGGAGAGGCGGATTAGTGGCACGTGTATAAAGCGCAGTAATCGTCTCTTCCAAAGGCTCTCGAGGGGCGTCAAAGTCGAGATCCAGCGCTCGAAGCGCTGGGAGCACTAGAGTGTCCAGAAGGATCGCTAGTAGATGATGCCCACCCATAGACAGCTCTTGCAGGGCGTTGAGCTGTGTGGCAGAAGGGAGGGGCAGAACAGGAGCGGCGGCAGAGGCAAAATGCAGCCGAAGCACAGTCAGCGTCTGTGCATTGGCTGCGAGGATGCGTTGCAGGCGATCCAAGGGAACAGCCGCACCAGGAAGTGCGCGTAGTGTCAAATTCGTCAGCTGCGTGCATGGCTGAAGGAATATTGACGCGGTAGACTTGAAAGGGGCATATTGCAGCGTCAAGGTGCGCAAGTTCGGAAGCGGATTCGAACATGTCGAGGAGTTAGCATTTGAGGGCAGCCAAGCCCAATCCTGCGGATACAATACTGCCGACGCGGAGGAAACTTCGAATTCTTTTAGAAGGGGCGCGGAGCCTATAACAATGCGTATAATTATGTTATACCATGGCACGGGGAGCGTTTCATGCCAGGAACGAACCTGTTATGGACTTGAGGGCCGTAATGGAACCAAAACTCTTGTCGAAACGGAAAACAAAGCGTTCCCAACGGTGCATTTGCTGGACGAGGTAGTACACGGCGATATGCCCCCAATGCAAGTTGGGTTGCGCGGACATATCGGGCTGGCCATGGACCATGGCAATCGGTGGAGGTGAGTCCCAGCCAGCACTATGCGGATGTAGGACCGGAGCTTGAGGAACGATAAAGGGGGTGACACTGGGAGTGAAATGGGGTACCAGCAGATGACCTGGTGTGGCGAGCGGACCCGTGCCAAAAAGCGGGGCCGGGGTAGAAACAAAAGTGTGAGCGAAAAGTTCGTGGCCGCGGCGACGTCGTGTGTAGGCGGGAACAGGCGGCTCATTGGCCTGCACGACACGCAGATAGATTTCGATGTCCAGAGGTACAGAAGTTCCTGAACGTTCAAGCCACAGCCGAATAGTGTCGGGGGAAGAACTCTGGTTCGTAAACAGCCGTATCTGCGACCAATCATGGTAAAGTCAAGCAAAATTCAAGCAAAAAATTCGGGAAGCAGGACTGACTTTTGACCATATTCGCGGGATGGTCAACGCTTGTCGGCGCCATGTCGTGCAGACAGCAGAGAGCACCCATGCACAACAAGGATGACCGTCGAAGCACCACAAGAACAACTCCCTCAACAACTCACCGGGCAATCGTCTAATCGGCGAAAGGTATGCCTGTTACAACACGCGCACAACACGTTGTGAGCGACGCTCTCGAACAATGCGAGAGGACCACTCCTCACCCGCGTCTGCTCAACAATTTGTTGCAGAGTGAGCCGTTCGTTGACCAGTTGCTCAATTTCATTCTGCTTGTCTTTAATTATACGCGCCAGCTCGACCTCCGCCGCGTCGATCTTTTCTGCGAGAGACAAAGCATTCTTGAGGGACTCTTCGAGGTCGGCACGCGCAGCAGACAAGCTGAAGGCCGTTGGAGGTTCCGGCCGTGGCGGGGGCGGGATAATTGTTGCCATAGTCGTCGTACGAAGGAAAGGGGTCTCACATTCCGCAAATGTGTGAAAACATGCCTGGCATAACGCCGTCGGCCGAGTCGGCCCGCGAGGGTCCGATATACATCCGAATCCGGATGCTTTCGTGGGCGCGCGCCTGAACCCCAGCTTTCACGTATGCTACAGTTCTCGGGATAAAAATGTGGCAGGCTCGTCAAAAAGCTTCCTTTGCTTCCATATGGGGCTTGGTAGGCTCCGCAAAAGCATAGAGTTTGTGTAGACCAAATGCAGAGAACGCGGAGGATCCCGAACAAAATTCGTTCGAATGAAAGTCTTGACGAATATGGTCTTCAATTTTCCCCATTTCCCGACGGTCGTACATTATGACCGCCCGTTGGCAGGTGTGGGTACCTTGTTCGGTGTTAACGGACGGTGAGTAACATAGAACAGCGAAGATATTTATCGGATGGTTCTGCGTGGCGCGGGGCGCGGACATTGTCAATGTACATCTTAGACATCATCTTCCGCATCCGACGGGGATACATTCGCGATATGTAGCGGTATCTATGAATTAATTGAGCACAAATTACTTTACTTACTTACTAGATGCCAGTGTACAGTTGGTTGAGCTACAGTAGACGTGAAACTCGCAGAGGAAGTCGAGGCCGGCCATCCGTCATCGGAACAAGCGTAATGGCAAAGGTTCGTTGGACCTTCGAATCATCCGGGATAGCGAGCGAAAATTTGCGCACGAGCTCCGAAACAATTATTTGCATCTCAGAAATGCTAGTTCCAAGTTAGATGGCTGACCGGTATTTTGTACAGAAAAGAGACTCACGAAAATCTCCAGCTATCCACTTCCAGTCAGCAAACAACGACAGCAGGAGAAGCAGAAGGTCACCCACCCGATGCAGGTTCGACTTCCTCCAAGGAAAGACAGGCTAACAAGCAGCGATTAGAAGTCCAATGCACTTCACCGATCATTCAGAGCACGCACAGATTCGAATAAGGCCCGAGAGAAGTGCCCGCGGAGGGCAAATTCCCATCAAGCCACCGCGACGGCTTGAATTCTTCGGCGTCTTCTCCCCAAACCGACTTTAATCTAGGGAAATAAAGAATCAGTGCAGAACCAGCTGAATAATAACACGATCGGTACCGATGATAGGACGAGATAGCGATGACGATATGCTGCCCTTTCTTCACTGGTATCTCAGTTATGACTTTGCCGGAAATAGTGGTGATGGGCTCAGAAAGCGGCAAAACACTGTCCTTAGCGACAACCCGTTCCGTTTGAGGCACAGTGCTATAGAGACGTAGAATTTCCTGAAGGATATGAGGCAGGAGCGATGCAAAGGAACAGAACCTACCTTCAGCAATGCATTCAAAATTGGCAGCCGGTCATAGTCCACGGTGTCACTAGGCCCAGCCTCGTCGAGCTCCGCACGTAATTTCGTCTGCAGATCAGGATTTCTCGCGAGCTCATACAAAGACCAAGCGACCGTATTTGCCTGCGGGTATCAAGTCAGTCAGGGTCAGACAATGAATAGAAGGCAGACCGTGGTATCCTCCCCAGCAACCGTGATCGTCGCAAATTGGTCTTTAATTTCCTCAAACGTCATCTTACTCGTCGACTCCGAGTTGGAACCCACTATGAAATCCCGGGTCAGCGATACCTCGAATACCCATGTCCGAAACTCCGACCTAGTACACTGATCAGATCCTTTTCGGGTTCGACGCCAAGCTCCAGGGCGTCCATTTTGTCCTTGATTAATTTCTTTGCCAGTGTGCCGATCGCAGCTTTGAACTCCAAGAGCTTCATAACAGCAGGCGGCGGGAAGCTCAGGAGGACGTTCATAATTGGCTTGGAGATGTATGGGAGAATTCCGTCGGTCAGAACGGACGCTTTCGAACGGTCGGCGGCAATGACGCTGGAAATTGAGGTCAAGACATGAGCCGAAGAACTGAAGGGTGAAACGAACACCAGGTTGTGATACCGCGCCGCAAATTCCTTGTCGGCTTGGAAATTGTACCCAACGACACCTATTCGGACGCAAATGATATGAGAGGAGGATGCATTGGTCAAGAGTCAATTTACCTTCCCCCACAGCTCGCAAGGTAGTCTCGTGTAAGCTGGGGTAAATGTCGAGAACATCGCTCTTTTGCGAAGTTAGGATTGCCTCCCATACTTCCGAAATCTATTCTCTGTTTCAGTGAAAATAGCGTGGCCGTCCGAGTCCCGTCAAACCTCGCGAGCAGCCTTCCTAAGCGTCGGACCCAGTTGACGAATGCTGGCAGCGGAGAAGGCCGGGTTCATAACCGCCCGTATGCGGCGATGCGCTTCGCCTAAATATATTCAGCGCAAGAACATCCCGAGATTACAAGATCGTTCACCTTCGACAAACAACAAGCTTCCCGGTCCCAACCCCGTCTCATTAACAAGCTGCTGCTGTCGAGACTTCATATAAGTCGCAGGGTGGGACAGCATATGCTTGATAGTCTCCGGGTCAGAAATCATCAAGCGATTCTCCTACACCAGCCAACATTCAATGAACAACCTTCGAGACAATCCAACGCAACTCACGCCGAAACACCCCTTCGTCCGGAACGCCATCCCATACGTCTTCTGCCACGCAAAAACATACACGCCATACGGAACCTCGAGAATAATCTCCAGCATATTCCCGAAAAGCCATGATTTCGAAGGCGGGCCAGGGATATCCTTGATCAACTTGTTGCTATTCCGCAATCTTGCAACAAGAACGGCGAGGAAAACTGCCCCCAGAGCGATAGCGACGTGTCCCATCTTGGAGAGAAGCAAACGGTCGGATTTCAAGGCGGCAGGCCCAGGTCAAAGTCGCGCCAATGTCGCGTTAGACAAAGTGTAATTGGAATTGGCGTTTGAATGATTGATGCGATTTGCCCCATCGCGCCGCCAAAAAATCCGAACTCCGAACAAGAGGGTCCGATGGGTCGACGACTGGCTCGAGCCTGTTCTGGATAACGAAGGTGACGGGAGGAAGACCCGAAGAAACGAGCGACAACGAGAAACTTGGTAATGTGGGAGAGCTTCAAGTATTACTTACAGTAGACGTAACAAGAGACCAATTTCTTCGAATTCCCTTGATTTTCTTGATCTAATACAAATGTTGTCGAGTCTGCATACATTACTGTACATCCAAGTCTCCACTCAAATCCTACTTCCCTCCAGCCTTGATAATCGCGTCTGTAGCAGCCTCTCCCGCTTTCGTGGCCGCATCCTTAGCAGCGCCACCCGCCTTCGCAGCAGCATCACCCGCCTTCGCAGCAGCATCACCTGCCTTTGCAGCAGCATCCCCCGCCTTTGCAGCAGCATCACCTGCATTGCCAGCAGCCGCACCGGCAGCGCCACCCTGAAGCTTAGCAATCAAATCCTTCAAGATCTGAAGCAGCTTGTTCTGGGTCTCGTTGCCTGCATTCGCCTGCTCAGCGGTACCAGCTTCGTTAGCAGTACCCGCCTCTGCAGTGCCAGCTTTCTCAGCTGTCCCAGCCGCTTCGGTGCCAGCTGCGTCGGCAGTTCCTGCCTTTTCAGTGCCAGTTTCATCAGCAGTCCCAGCCTTCGCAGCGCCTGCCTTGTTCATGGCCTCCTTGTCAGACGCTGCTGCCTTTCCTCCAGCCGCAGCTCCCTGCCCAGCATTCGCAGCTTTAGGAGACGCCTTCTGTGCTGCTCCGCCAGCTGCAGCTGCAGCTCCTCCGGCCTGTTGTTGCTTGGCCGCACCATCAGCAATGGACCCCTGCGGCTTAATCGCATTCGCAGCGTAGATGTTCTCCTTGCCAACAACGGACTGTACAACACCCATCAGCCACCCGTTATAGTATACAGAAGAAAAAGGTAGAACGTACGTGAGCAACGGGGTTCGTGTTAGTAAGAATGCTGTTGAAGTTGTCGGTCAGGAGCTGGACGCCAGAGACGAAGTCTTTCTCGTCGAATTCGCTGTGGATTGGTATGAGATTTTGGATAGCTACAACGGGGGGGAATAAGACGAACCAGTGGCCGCCGTTGGGCGAAGCGTCGGCCGTGAGGAGAGTGGGGTCGGTGATGAGTTTCTCGTATGCCGTGATTGCCTGAGGGCTGTGGAACGACAACTCAGGTCAAAGCTAAGTGGACGAAAAGTAATACGAACATGGACTTCTTGAGCGACCCGAGATCATCCGTGGTGCTCTGGAAGTGCAGGCGCATATTGGAGATGTCACCCTGTACTTGCACTTGGCTGCGGAGACGCGGTGATCAGAAGAAAGAACATATACGAAGATGATGGTCCGCTTACGGTGTGAGACCTCCGCAACCAAGGACAGCGCCGGGGACAGCCAATGAGGCACCGAAGGTGGGGATCATGAAGCCTGCAACTCAGTGAAAAATGGTTTTAGAATTAGGTACGACATTTATTTACCACTGAGAAGCAAGCTGCCGCCGCTAACCTGAACGTCGCAACAGATCAGTACATGAAGGTCGAACGAGACTAGGAACACCGACCCCTTCCATGAATATTTGCGACGCATCGAAGTTGACAACGGTCGGCAACACTTTTGTGAGGAGTTCGTTCACTGCGGCGCTGTGCGCAGGTCCGTCGGGGCTTATTTGTACATTATGAGAAACGGAGCGTTCAGCATTCACGACCACACTCACCGGACCAAACCAGTGTTGTCTTTGGGATCGGAACCGCCCCAGCGCCGACCCTGGTCCGGCGACAGGAGCGCAACGCCCATCAGGCCATTCTGCACACCTTGATTCTGGGGAAGCAACGGTAAGCCGAGTATCCAGATATCCAGATCTCGGAGACCGAAAACGTACGGGGAAATCGAGGAAGGATTGACCGCCATCGCCGTGGAATAGAACCTGCAAATCCTTGTCAGCATGAACACATGGCGGAACAACATAGAGACATACGTTCAGACCGAGTTTGCCCGTACCGGCAGCACCACCGGAGACGAGCTCGCTGGCCGGGGCAGAGACTTTGAAACGCATGTTCAGGCCGCTGCGCATTTTCAAGTCAGGCGGCTGTCAAAAGCAGTCAGCATAGATAACGCACTTGATTTTCACAGTCTGGTCAACAATCGTGCTGCCGTCCTTTGCAGTCGATGTCTTGGCTTTGGTGGCTCCGTTACCATTCGTGGCAGCTGCAGTGGCCTTGTTTGTGGTCTTGCGGGCCACAATGGCCATCTCATCGCGTCCCTCCAACGGCAGAGCAGACACAAGCTGCAGGCCCAAAGCGAGGAATAGAACAAACGATTTCGTTGAAGGCATTGTATAGAGGAGAGAGGGATCAAGGAAAATTGGATAATTGAGGATCAAGAGCTGTATGCAGACGGAAAGACTCCAAGGCAGACCAAGCCGCCGAAAGACCAAGAGGAAAAGGGCAAAGAAAGAGTGCAAGGGAGGGAGGGAACCAGTCGCTTCGGAATGACCATGGCATAAACCGATCGTTTATAAATGATTTGCTAACATGAGAACGATGGCAACGGGAAGCGGAAGCAACGAGCGGTGCAAGCGAGCGGTGATCGAAAGGCTTAAAAACGCCTATGCCACGCAGCGAGCAGCAACGACCGAGTCCAGACCAAGCAAATCAAAAATTTTTAAGTTCTTGATGCAAAAGGACAGCGAAACTTTGGAAAAATGGGTCTCTTGTGCAGTTCAGAACCGGAGTAGACGAGAGCAAGACCAGAGTGAGCCTTCCCGTTTCAATCTTGATTCTACACCCGTTCGGGCACTTGGCATCTTTCTCTGACGTCGTTCGCCTTGGCCATCGAGACGGGCAGTTCGCGGAAGTTGCAATTCGAATGGACCTCAGCGGACACATATGACGGTTATTATCGTCATTTATTCCAACTTCGCAGCGCAACTCTCAAGGTTCAGGTCGGAGATGTAAGGCTGTAGAATCTTGTCTGAATTCGGAAGGTGAGGGGACCAGCCTGTGACTCACGCACCGTGAGCCCGCATAATCTGATGCGTAGGTGCCCATGGGTTGCCCATGGGCAACCTAGATGAACGGAGAGTCTATGTGGATGACGCGTCGATCCCTCTCCCATTCGCTGGCGCTGTTCACGAGGATGTAGCAATTTCCGTGGCGTGAAGAGCCTTCGGAGATCAAAACGACTTTTTGGCGGGGTCGATATATCTTTCATAGAGGGGCCCGGGAGGTAAGTGTAAAAAATTAATTCATGACCTGAATTATAATTCGTTCGAGGTGAAAGGAAAGAAATTACGAGTGCGACGAGATACTTACCCTTTGTCCGAGTTTCAGAAATGCTTTGGAAATGCATACAACCTCTGTCCGTCCTCCTGCCCCGCCTCCGCATCCTCCACCACTGAAACCCGGTCATGGGTCGCCGACATATCGAGGTGTGACTCATGGGCATCGTAGGCACCTATGGGTACCCACGGCGGCTATTGACGGCATCGGTTCCGTTTGCGGTTGAGATAAATGGACTCTGCTGTCAGAGAGTTGGTAGCTGCACACATCCCTCGGGGTCGTTGGAGTGTCGTTGGCTTGATGCGGGAAACCTGACAGCTGAAAGTTGGTCTTGCTTCAAAACCTGAAGTTACACGATAAAAACTTCCCTTTTCAGCTCAAAATGCCTCGTTTCTACGCACTTGAGTCTGCAAGTACAGATAAACAACGAATTTAACTGTCATAGACACATATATTGTGATCAGATTCGGTACTTCCGTTGATGCCAGCAAGCCAGGTCTACGAGCTTCGTGGCTCGTGCTGAGAAGAGGGGAAGAAGGGGGAGAGCAAGAAAAGGGTCTTGCAATGTGTGAATGTGCGTTCCGCCGTCCCGGCCAACTTTACTTTGCCGCGCAAAAGCGGGAAAGTCGCATTTTAACTTCCAACCCGAGACGCGGGCAGTCAAACCCGTACGGCGAAAGACGTCCGAGGGTTTGGATGAAGGAGTCCCGCAGCCACCAAAGCGCAAGCAAAAGAGAAGGTAGTTGGGCAAAGTGTCAAGAACTTTCGGCCCCGGCGGGGACGCGTCAAAGATGATCAGTGGCTGTGTCGGCAGAGGGTCGGCAGGTGCTGGTACGGTGCTCTTGCATATTTTTACTATATTGATTTCCTGAACCTAAACCAGTTCCAATGGTAACACTACGGCTGAACTTCGCATAAGCTTTCAATTCAACATCTGCCACAACCATGGGTTCATTCAATATCTGGCTTTTGACTCTCTGGGCCTGCTGAAACCATGGTTTTCGAGCTGCAACATTCCGAACCACGGACTACGTCAAAAGCGTTTCTCTACCGCTACTCGGAAATCCGAAGCACACAGAGGGCTTTGTACAGCGTTTATATCTAGTCTCATACTCGCCGAGCGGCCGCGAAGGGGCTGGAAAAAAGACAAAAAAGTCCTTTCAATTCCATACAGTTCTCAATCAGAATCTCCGTGCTTCTAACGCCCAAACCTTCCATCGCGCCCACAAAACCACGCTCTAATCTGCCTCAAGGCCAGTACCGCAGCAGACGACCCTTAACTTATTTAATATCCAAATACAGGGTTGGTCTATTTCTCATTTCGGAAAAGTTACGTTGTGCTGCCAATCGACTGGTATAAAAAGGCCTTTCCCTGCCACATCTGGAGCTCGTCTCCACACTCCCTCCCTTTTCCTTGTCTTTGAATCCCGTTTGTTCGTCCGTGTTGAGACAGTCATGTCCTCGAAGCTGTATATCGGGCAAGTTTCTCTTTCTCTTCTTCCAGTGCATTCGACTCATCCCAAGTTTCCTTGCCACAGAAATTTGTCGTACAATACCGATGACGACTCGCTCAGAACCGTGAGGTTCTCTCTCTGCTCTACGTCCTCCTCGTTAACATTTTCTCTTTCAGTGCTTCTCCTCTTTTGGAAATGTCACCGACGTTTGTCCTCTGCTACTTTCAATCTTCCATTCGACTCGAATCCCAACTAGTCCATCGTCATGAAAGACCGCGACACCGGTCGCTCCCGTGGTTTCGGCTTCGTCACCTTCAGCAACGACAACGAAGCCCAGCAAGCCATTGACCGCATGAACGATCAGGATCTCGATGGTCGGTGGTTCCTCCTCGTCCTCACATGCTCGCTCGGGCTGACACTTTGTTTCTTTCTTCAGGCCGCCGTGTCCGCGTCAACTTGGCCAACTCTAAGCCCGGTTCGTCTCCTGTCCTTTTCTCTCTTTGTTCTGTCAGTTCAATGATATCTCGAAGGTGGTGGTGGTGGCGGAGGAGGAGGCGGATACGGAGGCTCCAGCGGTGGCTACGGTGGTGGCGGAGGAGGTACGGCTGCGTTCCTTTGTTCATTGCCGGCGTCGTCTCAGTTTCCCTTTCTACAGGCTACGGAGGCAGCAGCGGCTACGACAACAGCAGTAAGTCCCACTCTTCAATCTTTTGCTCTTCACCATGTCGACGCTTTTCCCCCCTCAGGCTCCGGCACGCAGTGGTGAAGTGTAAAGTGCGAACTACGAACGAAACTTGAACTGAATTTGCTCTGTATCATTCTATCCTGTGTCTCTCAAGTCTCTATCCCGTCGAATCACGCTCTGTGTCTGTGTGCTATCGTGCAATTTGTCTCGAAAATAATGTGAATTTGTGAAAGAGATGTGGAGTTGTCTCTGTTCGCTTCGCTTCCAATTTTGCATGTCGCCGCCGAAGATCATTCAATCGCAATTTATCGATGGAAGAATGAAATCGATAACGCCACACCCCAGGCTTCCTTATCGTCCTTCTCCCGCTGCCTGCTCAGTCCAGGATATGGAGTTTCCTTTTTGGGACCCCTACCGCCCAAGCACAAAAAAGGTAACTTCGACCAGGCCACAATCCGCACGTTCTCGTGCTCTAGAACAATTCTTTCAGTGCTATAGGCAAGAGAGATCTATTCAGTTGGTACGACGTCTCATTCGACAAGCAGAAAATCGTGCAAAACGTGCTATTACGTCTTTATCTCCCGCCAGGCGCCAAAAAGTCAATCAAGAACCAATTTATCGCAAAAGAAGTCTGCGGAGTTTCAAATATTTCAGCATCGACATATATAAGACAAGCACCCCCCAAATTTCTTTCTCTCACCCCCATCTTCCAACGCGCTCTCGTTCGTTTGTCGCGTGTGGGTATCGTGTATTGTCCGTCTCGGTCCTTGTCCTTGTCCTGTCCCTGTTTCGGTGTCTCTTTCGTATCGTGTGTGTGTCTCAGTCATGGCTGCTAATTGCAAACTCTACATCGGGTAAGCCAGCCTCTGTCCTCGTCGACTCCATCTGCGTCAACCCCTTCTAACCTCTCGTGCTTCCGCAGGAATATGAGCTGGTCGACGACCGACGACGCGCTTCGCGAGGTATATACCCCACGAAGTACTTCCCTTTCTCTCAGCACCAAACTAACTCCTCACGCAGGCGTTCTCGGAGTTCGGCAACGTCACCGACGTATGTAGCTCTCGTCTTTCTTTTTCTTTTTCTTTCCCTTTCTTGTTCGCATTAGTTCCTCCTGCTGACCCACTTCTAGTGCATTGCCATGAAGGACCGCGACACGGGTCGTATGCGCGGCTTCGGCTTCGTCACCTTTAGCAGCGAAGAAGAGGCTCAGGCAGCCATCAGCTCGATGAACGATCGTGAGCTCGACGGTCGTCGTCTTCGTGTCAACCCCGCCGTAAGTCATTCGTCGTCGTAGCTGCACTGGGATTGGGTTCTGACCATTATTGTTTGATGGCCATAGGGAGAGCGCGGCGGCGGTGGAGGTAAGCTTTTCTCATCCATGTCTATGTGGATGTGGGCTGACACACTGTCGCAGGAAGCTACGGGCGTGGCGGCGGTGGCGGAGGCGGAGGCAGAGGCGGAGGTACGTTGATGAACGTCGTAGTGTTTGTCGACCAGATTGGAATGACGCCTCACAGGATACAACTCCGGCGGATATTCGTCCAGCAATGGATACGACTCCAGCTCCAACGCCATGCAGTGGTAAATCGTCATTTCAAGTCGTTCGGTGCGTTACATGCACCCTCCCTGTCATCGTCGCGTCCACAACTGACGCACACCCTTCCAGCGCCCTCGACGCTACTGTTCCTCTGTGCCTCGTAGTTCTTGATGCCTGTTGTGTTGTCTGAAGTTGTCTGTCTCGTCCCAGTGTCTCGTTGAAAGCAGATGTCTGTAGTGTCATGTTTTCGTGAATAAAAAACCAAGTGTACTGTTACCGCTTCACAGCTCGAGTTGATGTAGAGATACACTGGGTAGGGTAATTACCGTCGCGATTCATGGCGTCGCGTTGGAACTGCATGTCAATGCCAGCCCGCGAGCCTGAACAGATCCAGAAGAGATAATTAACGCCGATGCCCTACACAGTCGTGCGACCATGCCAATCGGCCGCTGCATATATTCCCCAAGCAAGACACGCATACAGTCGGTAAGAGCGAACACGGCAGCAACAGCAAGGACCTGAGCAAAGCAGGAACAAGACAC
This sequence comes from Favolaschia claudopus, assembly GCA_037176885.1. Lineage (NCBI taxonomy): Eukaryota > Fungi > Basidiomycota > Agaricomycetes > Agaricales > Mycenaceae > Favolaschia > Favolaschia claudopus. Next base: position 1,417,081 of record JAWWNJ010000010.1, on the reverse strand, counting down.
CGTGGCCGTGGTGATGTGGGGAAGTATAGCTTGATACAATAAATGAAATTTGAAGACTGAGAAGCCAGGACGTCGTATGCGGATCCGGAGAATGGAATACCGAACGTCCTGTAGCGAGATAGATAGGGAAGTACTGGAGCAATTTAATTTGCAGCGACCATTGTGCATTCAGTTGACACCATATATTGCCCGCAGAGTTCGTATTCGTGCGGTCGGCCTTCGTTGAAGGTGGATTCGACTCCATCGTCCCGGTCTAAGCAAAAAATATTTCGGTAAAAATACAGTACGTTTTGGTGGCCACGAAGATCTAGCAAGTTATGTCGTTCACACTGGGAGATGAAAGCGTCACAAATCCGAGAGTAGGAACGAACGAATAGACGAACTCACCACACAACTCAAAAGAGGTTACTGCGTCGACATGAAATTCGCGTCCTGTATCCTCTTCTTGTTTTCCTTTCTCCGAGCCGCTCGCTCTGCACGACCACCGGGCCCATCATCCGGCCACACCCGCTGCTCCAAAACCGTCCACAGCCAAGGCGGATACTCCTCATCGGGCAACGCAACCACCGGAGACTGGCCCTTCAAGTAATTGGCGCCGGTGATTATTGTGTCGGTAGCGCATGACGATGGGACTGAGGTCGACCAGGGAGAGATGACTTTCGGGTGCGAGAACCAGAGAACAAAAGCAAACCTTTTTTGACATTAATGGGAGTCGCGCTCTTTGCCGCCGCCGCCGCTTTTGACGCGTATGAGCGCGTTCTAGGACCCAGTGAGATGCATGAACGTCGGAAGATGGCAAAATACATGTGTGACAATGTCACACCGTGACGACCAGCGAACAGCCGGAAAAATCCCCAAAAATGCGTGGATGTGAAAATGTACATATGCCATGGAATTATATTGTATAGCCAGTACTAAAGTGCTATGATTATCCTTCCCACCAGCGCCCCAGGTGACTGGAGACCGACCCGCCCGGCCTCCGATCTACCCTCGCACACCACAAAAAGCTAAGTATTCATCCAGTGTTCACGAAGATGGATTTCAAGCCATCAGGTCCACCAAAATCGTGACGATACCGAGCACTGTTCAAAGAGTCATGTCCAAGTCCGTTCTGAGCGCTAGAGCTCACGTACGAATCTCAATGGCAATCAACGCGATGACAATTTGCTCCAGGCGTTCGGCGTGCTTGCTTGACACCGACTCCTTCAGCAACTGAAGCAGATCTTGCAGCACCTAGATAGGCAGCTGAGAGCTGCGGCGGACATGGGTGGAATAGAACTCGCCTCGACGCGCGTATTCAGCAGATTTATCCGCTGAGGAATTTCGAGGTAGCTTCTAGCCGCATCGTACAGCGGCTGAAGGTCCGGAAAGCTCTGTATTCTCAGGGTGAGAAAATCCCATGCTGAAAGTAGTAGAACCGCAACCAACCCAGAAGACCTCCTGCGCTACATGAGTGGTTTGAATGAACAACCTTGTGAGCGCGTCTACGTACCGGGGAATCCAGGACCGACCCTACCGTATTGATGTTAGTTCGCAGGAGGAAGAGGTGCCCAATTTTCTGCATGATTTCTCAAGACCGTCTCCGGCGTGAATATCAGAATTAACCGCCAGTGAGTGGACTACCTTTATGAGGCATTCCGACCTTGCCAGTCGTCGCTATGACTTCGGGAATATCTTTCGTTTCCTCAATCGTAGATGAAATTAGTTGCTCAAACTATGAAGCTAGTCCGTCAGACTGCTCCCGTACGAAGGCTGAAGGGACACACCAACGAAATCTTCACCGACTGGGATATTGCATGTGACAAGGATAGTTTGGTCCTGAGAAGCCAGGATTAACGTTCATAAACCATGAGACAGCTCACAGACTTACATATAGCTCGACCCTTTTCGAAGGGTTATCACGTCGTTGTAAATTCTAAGAACCAGCCATCAATTCACAAGGCCCGAGAAATGAAAGCAGGCTACATTCACCTGCTATAGTTGGCGTAATAAAAGTTCAGATCCTCCATTTCGATCTCGTCAGGAGCTGACATGGGGATGTGAGAGGACGCCAAACACTCGGAGAAAGTTTATTTGCACCTAATCTCTCCACTTCAAACCGTTTTCTGGAAAAGAATACCGGTGAGCTAGGGAAAGAACAGCGAGACAGATAACGTACATTGAAGACAAGAAACGCCGTTCCTGCGGCTCGGTCATGCCCCAGATAACCACGGTCCCGTACTCGAAAAGGAAAATCTCTGCTTCGCCAGTGGTTGTATCGAATTTACTCCGCTTCTTTGCGGGTTCCTCTGGGTCGGCAGCCTCTTCCGAGTCTTCATGACGAAGTTCCGGAATTCCCAGCAGGTCTCCAGTGGGGCCGCGCGCTCTCGAATGCTTGTTTGGTGGATTTCGGTCCCCCGAAGTCGACGGTCGAAAGGCGTATGGCGTATAGATGCACTCCTCTATCAATTTGGGGTTTGTGTGATATGCCGTCCTGCGCGCGTTTAGAAACTGGTGGGATGCAATGTGAATAGTAGAATACGACACATATATACTGCCCACCTCCATCAAAGGTCCCATGCGGTACGAGCTGCAATAGACCTGTCAGACCTCTTGGTGCCAGAAACAAGGGAGAGTATTACCTGGCTGTGGCGTATGCAGTTACCCGGGGAAGAGACTTTGCTTTCTTCTTGGTCAATTTTAACGCGTCGCGGCGCGCTGTACCGTCGGGAATGAGCGCCAATTGGTTGTACACCTACATGCAGTCAGTTCTGTGACGAAATTACTTGCCAAAGTAATGTCTCTGAGTTCGGAGACAGAATTCAAGCCATCCGCACCTCAGGCTCATCGTTGTCGTCCACATCTGCGTCGTCAGAGTCTCCGGTCGTCCCCATACTGTCTTCTTGGTCATTTGAAGTTACAGTTCTCGTTGTTTCTGGCAAATCTGGTTGTTCAGGAAGAACCTTGAGCTTTCCAGCTGTTTTGCGGTTGGCACCCCGCGGTTTCTGCTCGACCGGCGGGTGTGAAGGAGGCATTGTGGTCAATGAGGTGGAATTGTCGTAGTTTCGGACAACTTTCGGGGCCTTCGAGCTGTCGGCAAACACCGGGCCACGCGAACACGTGCTCCTGACACTGCGCGCTCCATAACGCGCTCCGAATAATTCGGGCGTGATAAGATTCGAAAGGTCACGAAGCTTAAAGCAAGAATCAATCTAGATGGAAGTCTCTGTCCATACCACAAGCTTTGCTGCGTGTCAGCCTCGGTCCTGTAGAGCAAACAAGAGATGGAGTCCCTTGAATAGCATAATTTACAGCGTTTATATGAGGTACGTCGTCTGATGAAGCTCTAGTAGCACTAAATTGTCCTCTATAGCTCAGCCGTTTCAGCTCAAGACTTTGGCGCGAAACGGCGTAACAATTGCTCGTCGATCGGATCCCGACGATTTCTCGGGGGAGCGTTTTGAAGATACTCCAAAGGGACGAGTCGTCCTATCGACATACAAGGGGGCATGCCGTCCGGGAGCTGTGGAGATGATAGCGGGGCGGGGCAACCGAATCTACGATCAGGACTTGAAATGAGGCCGCGGTACCGTGTCGTTTGCGCTCCCGGAGGGGCGAATGCCGTTGTGCGATTAAAATTTGGGGAGGTAGGAGAGCTCGCGGTTCCCTCGGACAGTTGAGCATGGTCAAATATCGTCCGATTCTCGCGCCGAGCTTTCGTTGCTCTGGCACTTCTGAACCAACCTTCAGGTACCGGAACGTCGAGATATCGTAAATCGTCGATGGTGTCAAGCTCGTTCAGTGTTTCCTGATTAAAGTAAGCAGCTGAAAGGATCCAGGTGATCGGTTTCGTCTGTCTATAGAAAATTCAAGCAATTATCTCACTGAGATGCCACTTTCGCACGAGTCCAGCCGCTCGATCTTGCGGCAGAGTGACCAGAACGCTGTAAGTCTGTTTTATCAGCCGCTGGGAGTCTGTTGGCTTCCGAGATGTAGATGGAGGAGAAATCCCAGACACTCGACTGGCTCGTCTTCTGTAAGAGAATTAATTCTAGTTGGGGAATTGCCCAGCGCCAACCTCATCATTTGCGCCCACGGCGCAACGGGATTCAGATTTAATTGGTCTCCACCATCACCCATGTCTTTCTGATGATAAAATAAAAAGTCCTGCAGAGGAGGTAAGACCTTGGACCAGGGCAATTGTCGGGGTTCGTCACATCGCGGACACCTGTGAGTTCAGATGAGTATCTAGTAAGTTGAACGTGGGGTCAACTAACGGCTCGGTCCCCAACCCATACCATCGGTCCTACAAGAATTGCTTTAGAGTTCTGGCTGACAAGGACTTAGTCCCTCTCCATACCAGCGTTCCATTCCAAGTCCAGTGGCTTCAGAATTCGCGTTTTCTTCCCAAACGAAAACTGTTCCGGCGGATATGCACAGACGCTCCTCCGCGTCCAGCCGACGTCTACGATGAACCTCAGCGGGGCATCTGCCTAGAGCACAGTTGAACCGACGTGATCAAGGGTAAGGTGTTTCGTGCAACAGCATGGAAAACGGCGATGGCGTCGCGGGTGCTTCTAATTCGTACGTTGCGCAGGGTGGGTTGTTGCATGGTTTCTGTCTGGTGTGGAGAATGAGCGAGTCTGCTCTGTAGGCGCCTGTACTAAATAGGTGGACCCGGCGCATTCAGGTGCGGTCACAGTGAATGTTCCAATGAAGGATTATTTTAAGTTTGAGTTGAGTTATCCGCATGCAATTGGACGAAGGATAATCAACACTTTCGCAACATCGGCGGGCATGAGAGTTGCGTGCTAGCCGTAAAGCAGAGTGCCGGCCGTAAATTAGTGGGCTTAAGCGCCTCCAGGATCACGGATTGGAGACGCTTTATTGAAACAACGCGATGTGATCTGGGATGAATGAACCAGGTTTAGAACGATGACGGTACCATAGCGATCCAATTTCCCTGATTGAACCAGAAGCAGGTGGTGTGAATGATAGCCAATGGCGAGGGGTGTATATGGCAAACGAAAAACGGTTACACGGCCTCGAGTGTGTATGGCCTGCCAACCACGGAGGTCTCAGGCAAGACATGTGAAGTTCGATTATGAAGTTGTGGTATGATCCGAGAAGCACGATAGCGGACATACAGAGTTCGTGCGAGTGGCGAGGCTATATTCTTGCTTGACAGATGACAGAAGAGCGCCAAAGAGCACCATTGTCCAGAACATATCGGATCGAGTAACGACGGCAGAAATTCCACTTCGGTGCCTAGCCATATGTGAATCTGGGAAGATTGTGCAACCCCACAGAAAAGAAACCACTCAGGTTCACCCACAGCTCGGAGATGGCTTGCAATACCATGCCATTAAAGTAAAGTAAACTCCCCAAATGCGAGGCTGCACAATTAGTTCACAACGTGATCTGAGCCCAGACACAGAGATGAGTAAGGCACAGAAGGTACGTTAAATTTTTACCTGCCAAAGGTAGGACCACAGATAAATAATCGGGCACTTCAACAAAGTGCATCGTCCTGTGGAATAGGTAGCGTATACGGAGAGACTTGAGCGTGAATGGTGCAGGGTCCAGAAATCCTTGAATAGAAGGCTACCAGATTCCGAGACATGAAGCATCTGAAAACAATCCAAATCGGACAAACCTTGTGATGACGGCCAGATACAGACAACTGAGACCCTCGGACTAATGTCTGAAGAGGAACCGTAACGTCCCAAACAAGTCCCAGATCTCGATCGGCGGTTTCGATCGCACCGTACGTCGCCTCAATTATTGCGAGGCCTGGTAACCTTGTTAGTGAGATACCTGAATAAAAAAGAAAAATTAAACATTACCGCCTTTCTCGGCTTCCGCCATGAAACTGTCTCTGGCCCTGTCTTGCATGAAGGATATAACAGTCTCTGCATCCCTTCGCATGAGAGAATGAGGCTCAAGTTCTCGTAGGGCAGACTGTATTTCGCTGATTTACGTCAGAAAATCGAGGAAATTTATGGAAAGCGCATGCCGCAATCGCTTCCGCTGTGCACTTCGAGCCTTGAAATAATAGCCAGAAATGCATATGAAGGACGGTATCGCTGCCCCCCACAATGCCAAGAAACTGTCATGATGTTCGGTAAGTAAGATTGGGAAGGAGAGCCGTTGCTGCAAATATATAGCACTGCAGACGGAAAATCAGGACCTAACACAAAAACACGGAAACTCAACAGACTCGATTTTCAGCACGACCCCATTCTGGCTCAATCGAACCATTGCTTTTAGATTGAAATCGTCTGTCTTCCAAGAACCAGAGAAAAACCATGCGAGTCCTTCAAACCCCCACTCAAGACCCAACTTGCATCGAACAGATAGTTCGGTCAGAGTGAGTGCCCATTCTCCTACAAGTCTAGGATCATACGAATTGAGAATGACCCCATGGGACCACGATAATGCGGCTGGCGTCAGAGGCAGTGACGCTATATACGGATCCCGTTGCTGGTTCAACAGAGTCGAAGAGGGTTGCGAAATGATGTTAACAGCAACTTGCGGATAAAGACCGAGATCTATATCCAAGCGTCCCTCCAGAGAATCGGGGCGCCTAAAAAGTCTTCTGTTCACGGATATAAACACAGGTGGGAATGTCAGTTCGCTTTGAGGGATTGTAGTTTGCACAAGAAGAGAATTCTGGTCGCTTTCGTATTCACACCGCAAGGAAGTGTCGTAAGGGTAAAGGAAGGCGGACGTAGCCTATAACACAAGAGACAGCGCTGAATAATCGGGACTTCTCCGGAAAGAATCTCGAAAATGCACTTACTTCAAACGCCAGTCGTGGCGAGTATTGATGTCGAAGGGTGCCAATAAAGTTACCTCGACGCCGAGATATGCGGGCAGCTAGCGATACAGTGAACAGTTCAGTTATCCTTTTCTGGGGGTGCCACAAGTGAGTAAGTAAGATGAAAAAATCAATGTAAGTGTGCCATGCTACCTGCAATGCATAACGTGAAGTGAAGCTCGATACTCGGACATCTTCTAAGCGGTTCTGAAGTCGCCGTCGCCAACCGTCATCCTGAAATCCTTGATATGGGACGGATAGGGATGAGGCATCAATTGTGCAAACGACTCGACCTTTCGGAGAGATAGTAGAGTCAACCTTCCGTTGCAGCCAATCATGCTCGACTTGTCTGAAAATTCGTTGCAGCTAGCCAGCCCCCCAAAAAATTCAAACTGATGTCAGACACGCAAAAGAAAAATTGACCAACCTCCTCAGATGATCTCGTTCGCGTCTCTTCTAACCAATTCACCGCGAGGCCCGGCTCACCTGTTTAGGAATGCGAGATGAACGGGGAAGCGCGCATTACTCAACGATCCCTTGCTACTAACCCAGTGAATCGTACACGGCACTTTAACTCGCTGATCAGTATTTCTGTTCCGAGTCGGTAGCTTGCTACACGCATACCGAAAAAAAGGATCAGATAGCACTTGAAGTCAGGGCAAAAGGTTCTTTGAGCTCCCGCGAGCCGTTCGGGGTTCTACTACATGCACTATACCTTCATAGGCCTTTTGAACGTCCAAGAACTTTTGGTTCGCTAGATATTGAGAGTCGGGGTCTACGTTTTGATGTCGGTCGGGATGGAAGAGCAGCGACAAGCTCCTGTGACGTTCGTGGATTTCCGCGTCGGTGGCGAATTTGGAGAGATTCAGAATGGCGCTGGTGAGAGAGATCAAGTTCAACGAGTTGGAAGATTCAGAGAATGACTCACTAGAGTCGAGTCTTCAAGTTGTCGCCCAGCGGATTCGACATGGTGAGACGTGCTGGCGAAGAAATTCACGCCACGACTTTATCGTTCTATCAACGTTGCCGCGCTGTTGCAGCGGAGACAACACACAGCTTGAACTCGGTAGCCAAAATTAAAGAGAGCACATTTCGCATCGGCTTTCGCCGAAGCGGTTTACGTAAACCACGGTTCAACGTTCAGCTTTCGCCGACTGTCTTGAACAGTGAGCGCTAGTGAGCTCGCAAGAAAAATACTGTACGATATTTCTACACTACTCTTCCGCTTCCCATGAATTTCTACATAGATTCCACACCTTCATCGACCCAGTACTCAAGCTACGCACAAAATCCGTTAGTTCTTGCCGGCAAAGCCCCAAAAAACTTACTTCTTCGCCGCCACAGCGTCCAAAGGAACCCACCGTGCGCGTAAACCCGTCTCGACCTCCTTATTTGCCGTCTTCACTTTTCCCTTCCCCTTACCCTTGACGTTCTTCGTGGTTTTGTCCGGTTCGGTTTGAGCAGCAAGAGCTAACGCTGGCGCTGGGGGTTCCGAAGCTCCTTCTATCCGCACCCACTGAACCCGATACGTTTTCTTAATGTGCGAAAACACGTGGACAATGTCCCCCGCAGGCTGCACCTTCGTTATTCGTATTGACATGGTTTCGTTAGCGTTTGACGGTTGAGTCGCTAGTTGCACGTCGGGGTGCAATAATTCCGACAATATTTTGTGGGAGATTTCAAATTGCTGTTTCCGTGATATAGAGTTTGGGACGTTGGAAGAGGTCGGAAATTCGTCGAGGCCGGCTAGGAGTCCTGCAAAAATAATTATCGATTGATTGAATGTTGTTCAACACAATTCTATATAAGTATCCAGAACTTACCGCCTTCAGGTCGCCGCACGAGCAAAAATTGTCGATCAGATCCAGACCGCCATTCGACTACGTTGACGATGTCGAGTTCCTCTCTTGCCTTTTTCTTGTCGGCTTTCATCGGATACACAGTCACTGCAGCTCCTTCTGTGAGTGGTTCACAAAGTTCGCAAAGATCTTCAATGTCGACGAGAGCTGGCTGCAGGATCCATCAGTGCTCACAAGAAAAGCAAAGGACGAAAAGAAAAATGACCTGAGTATTTTGGGTGGCGGCGTACGCAGAGCACCAAGAACGGATGGGACAAGTTGTACAGCTCGGATCCCGAACTTTGCATACGGTGCTCCCCAATTCAATCAGTGCTTGGTTGACATCCCCTGGGTATTCTGTCGAACCCATGTTTCGAACCATAGCGCTCGCGGCATCCCACAGGATGTTCAACGTCGCCTTGGCTTTCGGAGACGCATGGAGAGCCAGAAATCGACTCAGTAGCCGATTTACGTTGCCATCCAACTTTGAATAAATATAATTAGTTCGGGAAGAACATAGAATACAAACGGATCTTACGACTGGTGCACTTTCGCCGTACGCTATGGAACAGATCGCGCCGGCACTATACCTTCCGATTCCGGGTATATTGGCCTGCATGTCGGCAGCGTTGTCAGGAAGTTTCCCGTCGTATTCGTCAACAGCTTTTTTTGCGCCTGCGAGGAGACGGCTCGCTCGACTGTAGTAGCCCAACCCCTTCCACAGCGAGTTGACTTCGTCTATCGATGCATTTGCCTGGAGGATGATTGTCAATACTTGTCTATATGGTTTGAAGCTTCGCACAAGGTCACGGATGGTGGGAAATCTGGCAAGTGCAGTTGAACATTGGCAATGATCACGGAGATGAAGGGAAAGAGGAATACTTTTCGAGCCATCGATTGTAATATGGTATCACAGTGGCAACCTGACTATTTTCAGAACGAGATTCTGTATGGATCAAACGCCTACCTGCGTTTGCTGCAGCATAATTTCCGAAATCCACACCTGCTACAGATTATTACTGAGACGTCAGGAGCGTGAATATTTACCTCGTATGCGCGTTGGGCGCGTTGTTCCGCGTTCAATATTTTCGGATCGTATTGTTTATTCCTCCAAGGCATCGGCCGGGAGTCTTGCGCTGTGTGGAACCATTGAACAAGGGCGGTTCGGATTGACGGGACGTCGACCGCGTTGATTACATGCATGGCTTTGGCGTGTGAGGCGTTGACCTGCGGTGCTACTGATGCATCATTCGCGCCGTCCGACTCGTGTCTTGTTCTCTTTTTACTCCTCTGGCCGGCGCTGGAGCATGTTTTTCGCGTTTTGGGCTGGTATGACACGTCCAATTGATCGTCTGAAGACTCTGCGTCCGAATTCAATATTTTGCGCTTCACCATCTTTGGAATAGATGAGTCCAAGGCGCGGAATTAACGAGAAAAACACGTACCTTTTGAGGCAATAAATCACGGTGAAAGTGGCAGCTTGAATTTCGCGAATGTCACAGTGACGGTCACACTCGCGTCCCTTAATCACGTCCAACTTGCGACACAGCCAACCGAGTCAATGAATCGCGTTCTTGGACATCGCCTTGCTTTTGACCTTGTATTTATTGACGCGTACCCAAATGCCTTTGTTTTCTCTCCACAGCACCTTTTGGCCCTCTTGGGAACAATGGCCCCTTTACGTGAAACGCCGGGAAAGTATAGGACTATCAGGAGTGCTCCGACGCGTCCTAAAAAGCCCCGTGTCCACTCGTCTTCTGGATCGGACTCTCCCAATCACGATATGGGCCTGGGAGCACCGTGCACCCCATTGCCGCTCTCAATCACCTCTCGACTGGCCCCCGAGCTCTACGACCTCTTCCTTGACGAATTCCACGCTTCGAAATCTACCTTGTCAGCTTGTAGTCTTGTCTGCCGCCAATGGCTACCCCTTTGTCGCCACCACCTCTTTTTTTCTGTGGCTCTGCAGCCCGACTTTGTCGATTTTTTGAAGAGCTCCTCGCATGCCCATGATACCATAGCCCCTCACATCCGCCATGTCGAGTTGGGCGGAGGCTGGATGCGCGAGAAACAACACGAATTCAACGACACGATGATGTTTATGATCACGCTGAAGAATGTCCGCAAAATCTCCCTGGAGACGCTGAGCTGGACCTATCTCGAGCCAGCCGCCGAATCTGCGCTCTTGGGAGGACAAGGCTCCGTCTTCCACACCGTCACGACCCTGCATCTCACTTTTATCCGCTTCCCTTCGTTTTCCATTCTTACCACCTTCGTGTCCCAGTTCCCCCGACTGCGGGAACTTGCCTTCGACAACATTACCTGGGATGACATGGGCCCAAACCAGCTCGACGCAAATCCCCCCTTTCTATTTGGACTTGAGAAGCTCAGCATATGCGCATGCTCGAACGAACCCATTATATCCTGGCTTTCCGCGCCGGACAGCGCTGATTCGATAGCTGTCCCCATCCACTCCCTTCATCTTCCCGAACTTCTTCCGCATGAAGCCACCCAGGTTGGGAAGTTTCTCGCTTCCCTCCCTGCTTCGCTGGAAAATCTCGAACTTGGATTCCTGGGACACATCCATGACGATGCTCCTGCCATCCGAGGTGATTTGCATTGCCCGCGTCTTCTCATATCGAAATACATACTAACCAAGATGCAAGATGTTGTCGGCGAAATAGATCTTTCCCTTCACACCAGACTGCGCACTATCCGCATTCACCAGCTCAGTCTCTATCAGTTTCCGAGCCCTCCAGCGACACCTCCCTCCTCGCCGCCGCCGCCCGAGCTCTCCCCATGCATCTGGCTCATCCCCTTCCTTTCGCGCATCAGCTCACCCATGCTCTCCACGATCTCATTCAACATCTGGCTCGGCGGAGAGCAGCAGCTGGATTTGCTGGATTGGAACGCCCTGGTCAAGGTCCTGGAAAATCCCGCCTTCGCTGCTTCGCTTCGCTCGCTTCAATTCAGTGTGCGAGGCATCGAGCCGGCCATGGATGACGAGGTTGCCGGCTGGATCTCTCGCCGGCTGGGGGATTGGGGAGGAGTGCAGGATTGTTTGGAAGTTTGTTTTGAGTAAGGCTTCGATTTCTCTTCTTTCTGCTTCGATAACTTTTGGCCGCCTTAAGGCGTTGCCACTCTCGTCTGGATACTGTATCCTCATCGCTCATCACCACCACTGTATCAACTAGCCGTACCCGTCTGTATCGTGTTTATATCCTGTGTATCAATAGTCATTCTAATTTCGTGACAAATAGCCTAATTTGTTCTTAGGCCAGTGTGAGATGAGTTTGTTAATTTCCGACCCTGACGCTGCACCTCTTGCCAACTGTGATATCCTCCTTGCCTACAACCACCATGCATCCCGCGTGCGGGACGGAGGTTTGCGATGGACAGCCAGGAATCGTTTTGGCAAGCCCTAGTTCGACACACAATTGTTACTGCCCCTCATGTCACGGTGGGGCTATCAATTTCCTTCTACTTCTTTTTCGAATGAAAATCATGCTCAACCACCGGCACTGAAACTGGGAAGTCCGCTCTCGAAAACATCGATGCGGGTTAGCAACCAAGCATTGTGGAGAACCCGAAGTAGAATGATCTTTAGACAATTCTAACCCGAAAGCGAGGTAGATTCATGGAAGCAATAGGATGGATGGATGGTGCTCTCACAACATAGTTGAGGGGCCTTGCGCTGCAATGTCGTTGATGCCCGATGTGTAGACGCGTTCGCACTGTCCGCAAGACGCACAGTGACATTGACTATAGCCAGAAGATTTTGGATGCGGAATGGGCGAGAACTCATGTATTCAAGATGATAGGCAGTGGTCATCGCACTGGACTCAGAGGCCATGCTCGATGTTGGTACGAAGCTTGAGCACGAATAGAGAGCTTTTGGTATGCTGCGACCAAGCGAGACAAGCAGTAGCACCGAGCGACCCATCGAGTTGTCAGACACTTGGCGTCGCGCCAAAAAAGCTCGAGTACACGAAGGCTTGCATTGAGCACAGGCTGCACAGCTGCTTGCGTTTGTGTATTGACAGTTCATGAAATGGGCTTCAGTTGGTGCGGTCTTGCTTCTCACACTCCGGTTTTTGTGGCTCCCCGTCTCCAACCGACCATGCATACCCCGGTACGAGCCGGTTCATATGAGAATCAACACCAAGCAGGACCAGTAAATAGTCTCCACGCAAACCTGTCAGTCTGTAAGCTGGAACTGAGATTTGGTACTGCTGAAAATTTGAAACCGAAGACAGCGCTGAAATTTGAAGGAGATTGAGGTCTCCAGATGTCACATTGCTATCCTCTAATGCGTCTATGGTTCCGAACGAAAGGACGGCTGTCGCCGCCTACACCGAAACAAATTGGTTGATTGGAGAGAGGATTGATTTTTTCACACGGTCACAAGCAGTGTGCAAAATATCGCCACGTAACTTTGGCCTGTCTTCATCCCCTTTCTTCACCTTCGCAGAGCTTGCTCGCCCCGCCATGTCCTCAAGAATTAGCATCGCCCGCCCTCAGTCGAGCAACTACAACCCCGACCCCCATGGGCTTTCAAATTCTCGCTCAGCTGCTTCCTCTGGTTATCGAGCAGCCAACCCCGACGACCCCATGGAGAGGCTACAGGCATTCAGCCGGCAGGTCGAGGAATACGTCGAGATATACTCTCAACCCTTGAAGCCGCATTTGCCTGCAATCGGCCGTTTTCTTATTGTCGTCACTTTTCTGGAGGACGCGTTGCGAATCTTGACCCAGTGGGGTGACCAGCTTTGGTATCTGCAGCAGTACGTTTTCTTGCGGCTTATCTGGCGTTGAGGTGTTCTCATGAGGCCATTCAGGCACCGAAAATTCCCTTGGGGGTTGTCGCATCTATTCCTGCTCATCAATGTTGCGGTGAGTTTCCCTCTTCCTAAATTAATGTTGGTCGGCGCGGCAGGAAGGCCCTGAATTCGCTCTGGTCTGACTGGCGAAGCTGCGCTATGAGCGGATTCAGGTCTCGACTCCGACCGCACACCAATAGTAACAGTCAGAGTAGCGTTTGGGAGCCGTCTATGAGGTCGTTTCTGAAGTCGTTTCTCGTTTCTCCCATACTTCACAATTTCAATTTTGAGAAACAACTTTAGAAACGACCTCATAAGCGGCTCCCAAACGCTACTCTGACTGTTACTAATGATACATTTTCTCTTTCTTGTTGTCCTGCATTCCTGACTTCCAATATAGGTGATGCTCGGCGCCTCTGGCATGGTCGTCCTCAAGCGCTTTACTGAATACGCTGTCGCCGGCCTCCTCAGCGTTGTCATCATTCAAGGCTTCGGCTACGGCCTCATCTTCGACCTCAACTTCTTCCTGCGCAACCTCAGCGTCATTGGCGGCCTCTTCATGGTTTTCAGTGACTCTATGGTCTCCCGCAAGAAGCTCTTCGCCGGCCTGCCATCCATCAGCGAGACAGACCGCAGGAAATAGTCAGTCGCATCCTTCATCTTTATTCCTAGCTGACAACACCTCGAATCCTCAGCTTCCTCCTCGCGGGCCGTGTCCTCCTGATCTTCCTCTTCCTCGGCTTCATCCTGCAGGGCACCTGGTCCATTGCCCGCGTCTTCGTCTCGGTCTTCGGTCTCGCCGCCTGCGTCATGGTTGCCGTCGGCTTCAAGGCCAAGTGGTCCGCATCGTTCCTCGGTGTCGTGTTGAGCGTGTTCAACGTCTTCGCCAACAACTGGTGGAGCGTCCACTCGAAACACCCGCAACGCGATTTCCTCAAGTATGACTTCTTCCAAACGCTCTGTATGTCTTTTCTTTTCTCGTTTGATTCGATATGCCACGAAGACTGAAATGCAATGTGATGCCAGCTATTGTTGGTGGTCTCATCCTCCTCGTCAATATGGGCCCTGGTATGGTTTGCTTCCGGCTGCGATTGATCTATCTCTTACGCTTTCTTTACTTGCCCAGGTGGTTTATCTGTGGACGAAAAGAAGAAGACTTACTAAGTGGACAAGGGGAAGGGCAGAGGGAGGTTTCGTTTATTGTAACTATGGCCACGTATGCGTTCCACGGGCGGTCGTTATCTTACAAAAAGAGGTCGACACGATAGGGTTACGAGGCGCTATGCGTCGTGTCGATTTATATTTATTGATTCAAGCTGAAAAACATACCGTCCACAAGATAGACCGTGACGTTGACCATAGCCTGCACTCGTGAAATTTGTTCTCCGAGTGCAGTAGCAGAGAGTTCGGTATTCGTTGTGATGGTCAAGAGTCAAGCTAGTCAGATTTTACTGTAGCTTATGATGTCAACGAAACTACTCTTACCTTCTACACTGATGCTCCCTCTGCGCAGCGTCTTGCGCTCAACACCCCGAACCGCATGCCAGCGCCCAATTTCACGGCTACGGCCCCTTCAGTTGCGCAACTATTATGTCCCGACTGCCCGGTCATCTACATGGAGTGCAAGAGTATGGTATCGAGCGGATGGAACGCCTCGATCTAAGGTTCGCGGCCTTGTAATAGGTGCAGCAGGATTTTTTCTCCAAGCTTCGACTCCCTGGTTCGTGCAGTCGAGTCTCTCTCTCATGTGGAATGAATCCGAACCCGCCGAATGCATTCGATGATTATTTTTCTGTTGCCAAAAAACACTCGTGAAGGCTTGAATGACCATTTCGCATCGGGGTTCTACGGTTCTAGCTGGCTATATCCATGGCTTGGGCGAGAGACTCGACTACTTCTGGCCTTCGCCGGACGGTATATTTTGTTCACTTGCAATTTACTTTTCTTCGTTCTGCTTGCTGACCAGTTTTCCGTATAGCTACTATACTCTCGGGACTTCTCTACGCAACTTGGTCGACACTACTTGTCGTTGAGGCGCTAGACTACGAGCACTACTTGCTCTCGACACTCGTCCACATTCAGCGAGTGGACTACGACTACTCCACGATCCCTTTCGCCACCTCATATGCCGCATCCGTGCAATATTTTGCCGATATGTGCGCCTATCTCGCCCACTCCGAGGGGGACATCAGCCCCGAGATGCTCGAGCGGTTCTTCAACGACATCGCCGCGTTCGACGACTCAGAGCCCACTCGCTCTGAATCCGACGATGACCTGGATTCACTACTACCATCCTCCTCCTCCTTACCACCTTCCAATCCTATATCCAATTCGGACGACCCCGCTCCCTCCGTCGACGCCGAGCGCGAACCCGACCTCACCCTCAACCTCGTATCCGGCCAGCGCCGCTCCCGCGCCCATCTCATCATCATCGCCGCCTCCGCCTCCGTACACGACATCCTCGCGCGCTCCAAAGGCGCCAACGCAGCGGACACTGCGTCTCACGTCCTCGACGTCATTGATCAGGCGCTTATTGGCCTCATCGCGCTCTCTGAAGACGTGGGCGAGGATGTGCGCGATCAGCTAAGGAAGCTGCGCGTGCAGCTTGGTGCGGGTTCGAAGGAGAAGGGGTATGAGGTGCTGGGGTAGGCTTCTCGCGTTGGTTGTCGGGATTCGGTATAGCAGCAGGCCGCGCACAGTGCTGTGGTGTGAACGGCACACGCGCGCCCGGCCAGTACATTATCCGCACAGGAACACACTAGGGCTCATTCTGCGTAATCTATGGTTATTACTGTAATGGGACATTGTGCTGCTTGTAATATTCAAACTTGGTTTGCATGGAACACTCTGATCGAGTGAAAAATTTTATACGAGTCGGGAGTACATACTACATACGATGATACAATTCAGTTATCTTACAACGGGGGGTTCGCCTTGGTCACCAGCGTGGTGAAGAATTCCTGCAAACAGATCAGTTCCATGCACCATTCGAAGAAACCGCAGTATCACAAACCTGGAACCACGTCCCAGCCTCGGGTGCGGGCTGGTCGGCGTCGCTGCACGGAATAAATATCCATTATTGTCAAAATCATCTCGAGAACAAGACAAACGCACGCTTGACCACAGTGGAAGTCGTATCTCGGCGAAGAAGTGTTACTCGTACCGTCACTTTCACCTCCGGGCTTCGCCCATACGATCGCATCGACAGCGGAGATACCAGTGCTGGTTGTCGGACGCGTACCGAACCCGGCGCCCTTTGACGAGACGCCATCAGCATGCATTCAACGGAAGAAAGAGATATGAACCTTGACGTTGCACCAGTCGCCCCACTGGGCCCGGATGTTTTGCACACCAGAGCGACCTTGGTCGACGATGAAGTGCGCGGGGAAGCCGGCGGAGGTGAGTTCGGGTGCGAGGGCCTATAAGGAGCCAAGGATGAGCCAAGGAGAATGTGAATGCGGCGGCATCAAGGCTCACAGCGATGTAGTGGCTCTCATCGTAATTGGGGTTCCCTTGCGTGATGGGGTCGGGCGAGGCAGCGGTGAGCTAGACAACTCTGAGTCCAAAATCGCGATTCAATGAGCGCACTGTCATGAAATACATACCGCGTTGTAGTTGGCCACGTTGGTTGCGAGCCCGCGAACGAAGCTGGGGCTGCCCGCAGATGTGTAGAGGTTAGCAAAGAGCTGTGCGGCGGGGCCGAGGTTGGCGGGCCAGCCGAGCCACCCGGCGTGTCCGGCGTCGAGGTAGGAGTAGACGTTGCCGAGGGCGTTGAGCTGCTGGATGGCGTACGTCACGCAGGCCTAGAAACATAGAACCCAAGTTGTGGCAGTGTCGCGGTTCCAAGGATGCGTGAACTCACGAGGTAGGTCGTCTGAGCGTTCGCGCACTTTTCGACGCTGAGGTTTGTGACGAGGTTGGCGAGACTGTCGGGTTCGATGACTAGTTGAGAAATCAGACGATTGTTCAATGAAAGAGAAAGAAGTCTCACTTGCGACAACGCGGACATCCGGGAATGCTGAGGATACAAAGGTGAGTTGAGGGCGTTGAGAATTAGAGGCACTTGCCCTTAATTTGCGCTACAATTTGGTCGATGTAGTCGAAGTAGTTTGCCTGACCATTGTCAGCGATGCTGAACTCTCCATTGGAAGCAGCCGCCGCGCAGTCTCTGATTAAAGTGTTAGCTCTATATATCTTCAACCAGAAAAGAGAAATCTTTCACCTGTCGGGAAGATCGTACACGATGATCTGTACGATCATCGGGGTGCCCGATGAATTGCCTTGGGCACTAGCGGCCGAGAGGTACGTGCCGAGATCGGGGACCTTGGAGACTGTATCGAACCACGTGAAGGAGGGGATGTTCGCAACTGACAGTGCTGCTGCTTTGGTCGTGGCGTCCGTGATGTTGTCCGCGGCGGCGTTGACCTAGATGTGTCGTGGCCGTTAGCAAAGCAGTATCCAGCCGTCCGAAGAATGAATAGACGAACCTCAGCGGTGTAGTAATCCGTGATGTAAATCTGAAAGCAGACATATTATCAGACTCTGTGTCAAAGGAAGAAGTAATGTTATTCACGTCGTAGCCCTCGTAAGGGTTCCCCACAGCGGGAGTTTGACTGCCACCGGGAGCAGAGGCGGTGCTGGTTGAAGGAGGAGTACTTGTCGCAACGGTGGAAGTGGTCGCAACAGTAGAAGTAGTGGTCGTTCCTCCTCCGGTCGAAGGCCTATGTGCCAAGCTCAGCCCGTGCCACAGAAAATGAAACCATAGACTCACAGGCATTGAGAGTAGTACGGGTTGCTGACAACGCAAGTTGCGCCTATGTGAACACTGTCAGCTTTGGAGACAGGCGCCGCGACCATGAAATAACGAACCAGCTACGCAGGTCGTTGCTCCAGCTGCGAATTTCAGTTAAGAAAGGTCGAAGTATAAAAGAGCAGCAAAGCTCACTCCACCCTTGACCACCGCACTGAGAGTAAACAGCGCCCTGCGCAGACACCAGTGCCGGGAGGAGAGCCAGAGCAAGGAATATCATCTTTCTTGAAGTCCCGAAGAGCCACAGTCTGCTCGAAACCAGATATGGGGCATTATATAGTGTTCACAGCGCCAGCCAAAGTTCTTAGAAACCAAAGATAGCTCAATTTTATGCGATGAAGATGCATGCTCGGGGTTATTCTGGTGGAAAATCGACTCTAGCCAAGGCCGAAAACAAGCAGGTTGATTTTGAGTTCGTGGATACGTGAATTGTTTTCTGCTCGAGATACGTCAATCCACCGATTTTTTACCTTCACGAGAACGTCTTCGGGACAAAGAAGGAGGCAGGGACGAGCTCGTTGGCTAGCGTTTCTCCTAGAATGAACCGTTGTGGAGCACCTTGTGAGCTGTGTCCTGGTCGATGTCGGATTCCCAAATAGAACGTTCCACTCTGAAGCCAGAGAAGAATAGCACGCCCTAATTTTACAGGCTCCAATTTGGAAACTGGGATAATTGAGGAGCGGGATAAAGCTCGGATCCGAAGTCAACTCGAGTACTTTTTTATCATTCTATGAACGCGGCGATAACGCGTTGCACAATCGCGCCAGAAGCAGGGCATCTAACGTGCCGCTGAGTTGAAACTTGTCGTGGTGTGCTAGTTTAAGTAGGTGCTCAGCGCTCAGCGCTCAGGTCATGTAGATTCGACGTGCGCTTGGATTTTGAACAAAGCCGTTTGGAGTGATGTCTCCAGTCTATGGATGCGTAGGAGAAGCTGAGGGCCAGGGGTTGCTTATCTGAGCTAGCTGCGTTTTGCACTACAAGACGGTGGTGAGAGGGGACGCGTGAGAACCAACAGTGTGTTTACGTAAACCACTCTTCACCGTCACGAACAGCGACGAACACCCAGAGCACGGCCACATCCGACCATCTGCCGCACAACTAGTTCTGACTGTGAAAATCCGCACGACTCTACAGGGTCTACTGTATACGACACTTGCCACAACGAAGAGACATCCAAGATCTCGCTTTGAACTCATAACAATTTGCCTTGCTTCACTTGATGCCCAAGAACACCTTCAACGCGGATGAAGCGACATTACTAAAGGCCTATAAGATCTCATCTCTCTATCCGACGTGTGTGCTAGAGCTGTGGACTGTACTAGTTCTCATTGCGAGTCAGGAAATGGGAGGATGTCGATCATGAGCTAGAGGACTCCGTTGCGAGCGCGATTACCCGACCTGGCGCTGGCGGAGATGGAGAAGGTGATCCATTAGGACTTGGGTCTGGAGTTAGGTGAATATCGGTTGACAATGCCCCAAAGCATCGACTAATTCGGTCGTGCAGTGTGAAAGATATGGACATGGAGTCGAGTATGTTCAGGTGTCGATGAAAGCTAGTTTTGAATCAAGGCTAAACTCTTTCACAGAGGCCGCCGTGCTCATCACGTCGAAGTCATTTGACCCCAAGGCCTTTCTCTCGGCCGTGCATCCGAACGCAAAATATCAAGACCTCGCCAATGGGATCTCACACTTGAAAGCTTCACTCGACTCCCGCTCGGAAGCCATTCGAATTCTTGTCGAGGATAATTTTGATCGGTTCGTCGCGGTCAAGGCTTCCACGGATGGTAAATCCTGTTGCTTTCAAACGCATGGCGCATTCACCACGATAATCAGCTTTATATCTGGAGATGAAGGAAGGCTTGTTGGCCCCGTCGACCCAGTATGCGTCAAAGCCTCTTCGCGACCATCTCAAACGTGGGTCTTTTTTCATCTTGTGATGCCTGGGCTAATGGGATCCAAGAGGCCGCTGTAAAGGCCGATCAGGTATTCCTACCCGTCCTAGAAAATGCATCGAAAGCCCACAAGCTTCGAACTACACTGGGAATATTCGAGCGCTCGAAATTCTTCTTCAATCTCCCAGGCTTCATCATCGAATCCATCGAAGCTGGTCGGTACGAGCTTGCCATGCGAGATTACAAGAAGGGCAAATTCCTCCTCGAGTCTCGACCGGGACAGCTCCTTCCTATCGGCAATCCGAAGGACGGTGAAATGTCTGCTGCCGCGGAGCAACAACAAAAACGCGTCCTTGACAAAGTCTGGGGCAGCGTTGAGAAAGCCATGGGGGAGATGCGAAACGTGTTGGTGTCACAGCTCCAGGATCCTCGGCGGAGTGTCGAAGAACACGAGAAGACACTAGAGCTGCTAATGGACATTCAGACGAACGACGACCCTATCTGGACTTTTTTCGACAGCCAACACAAGTATATTATCAAGCAAATGAACACCTCGTACAAGTCGGCCGTCTCTGGCATTCGGAGTTTGTGTTTTGCTTATTGTTTCATTATGAAAATGGACACTGATTAAGTACTTCAGATCTGCTAGAAAAGTCGGAATCCGACACAGCCAACCCAGATTCTCTCAGTTTGATTATTGCCGCTCAACTTCAAATCGCTCTCGCAGCGCTGGACAACAAGCAGTCGGAAGCTGCCGTTGGTTAGTATTCCTATCAGCCGACACTGCTTCTTGAGTTCTCATCATTGTGCAGCCAAATGCGCCGCTGAACCGACATGGCAGGCAATCCTGGACATGGTTAAAGTACTTTCGGAGATCGTGCTCTCGTCATTACCCAATTTCTGGCGGATATCAAAGAGCTTCATGGACGGCAAGTTCAAGCGGGTTTGTTTTCACTCTTTGGCTTGCGCGTCCTACTCAACTTGGACCAGCCTCAGGCATCCTCACGACGAAGCCCTACTCAATGTAAAACGATGGCGCTCGACATCATCAAACTGTATATCTCCCTCATCTCCCAATTCTTCAAGCTCTCAGACATGGCAGTCGCGACTTCTCCAGGCGGCTCTTCTCCTCCCGAACTTCCGGCAAATTCTAACTCACTCTGCACCGCTCACTACCTCCTGAAGATCCTTGGCGAAATTCAGGAAACTGTCAACGAGTTGACCGGAATGGACATCTCCAACGAAGCTGCCTCGGGGATGAAGAGCCTGCTCGAGAGCGCAAAATGGCGCTTCGAAGATTTGCTCGTCACTGCTTGGCTACGCGATGCCAACATCTTCTACTACCTCGAGGAGTGGGTCGCGAGTCCCCTCGACGCGTCACAAACACAGTACCTCACGCAGATGGAGGTTTTCCAGCGACATATCACGACCTCTGCCTTTAAGCTTGCGGGGGGCCTTGATCTCGCGTCGGCCTCATCCTCGCTCTCGAAACCTGTTCGACAGAACACGATTCCGGCGGCTTTCATCACTAAAATCACGCGGGCGTTTCTGGATGCATTGTATGCCTTTTTGGATGGATTGGTGCATCTGGCGTCCGACGAAAGTCCCATTCTGACGGGCAAGATGCCGAGGACCGAGGCGGCGGGCGGGCCCGGGGGACCGAATCCGCTAGAGTTACTGGACATGCGGGACGGCGTTCGTATTCTTGATCTCCTGCATCTCCATTCACCACGCTCACGAGTCCGGCTTCATTCTAGGACACACGGCTAATATTGGTGATTTCGAATTTCGGGCACCTCGCCACCGCCATTGTCCCGAACATGATCACGCAACTGGAAACCGCTTTCGGGATATCCATAGCGGAGGATAGAAATGTTCGTTGTTTCCCTGTACGCTGTATCTTCTCCTTTTAATGGCGGAACTTGCCCACAAACAGACTTTGATGACGGTGGTGCAAGAGCTGGATAAAACGCTCTTCGAGGGCTACACCAAACCGAAGGCAGACAACGTCACTAAAATTATTCGCGGTGGTATCCTCGACAGCGGGATGGACTGGTACGAGACGCCCCAGCCAACAGGTTCGTCGACTCTACGCACAGCGTATGGCATTCTTTTTAAATTGAAAACTTTGCCCAGAAATCCGACCCTACATGTACGAAGCCCTCATCTACCTCGTCACCGTACACGCCCAGGTCTCCGCCATCTCCGAAAACCTCCTTTCACGGACGCTCACGACGCTCGTCGACGCGCTCGCCGCTGAGGCGTTCCAATGCTTCAAGCAAATCCCGCGTTTCGGTATGGGCGGGATGCTCCGCGCCACACTCGAGATCGAATTTATGCATCAAACGCTGGGGAGGTATGTCAGCGGCGCGGCGGCTAAGCAGCTTGGGGAACTGTATACGAATATCTCGAAAGCGTATGCGAAGCGGCCTGGGGATGAGGGGCTGCAGGGCAGCTTGGACGGTGTGAAGAAGACGCTGGCAGAAACGAGGAAGGCGACGGGAATTGAGTTTCTGTGTTTCAGGCCTACAAAGGCGAGCAGCGGAGACAAGGAGAAGAGTTCGAAGAGGAAGGGGGAGGTTTCGGAGAAGGCAGGCGCTCGGTAGGGGACTTTTTTTCTCTATCTTTATTGAATGTATCACTTTAGAAACTGGACTTGCATGTAACTCAATAACTATTCGCCAGGCGTCGGTTTACTGCCTTTCGCTTTTGATAGTACTCTTTCCGCCAATCTGGAGCTTGATCACGTTCTGGAGGCTGGAGCCTACTACTACAAAACCAAGAGTTGGCAAGTTTGGACCGCAGAGGTTGAGGCTTGGAGGTGCGGTCACCAGCGCAATTCACGCAGTGTGCGCACGCCGCAGTTACGAATGCCGAGGAGCGTACGCAGCGTGGTGCCGCAGTGTTTCTCGAAAACCTCAGGCTGATCTTGCTTGATTCACTGGGAAATTACTGTTGGATCTCATGTAATAGTTCCTCCATACTCTATAGTTTTCTATCGATGTAAAACGAGTCTTCATCGAGCCTTGAGGCTTGCGGCCTCAGGCGATCTAGAACCCTCGAAATATTTAGAGATTTTGGGCCTTGGCCGCGGCGCGAATGTTCGCGGTTGCGCGGTAATTAGGTTGTCCGGTTATTAGTCAAGGTGGATGACCAATTTATGCTGATTTATGGCAGAAATTGTCTGCTGATTTGCGTCTGCCTCTTTGCTTTCCTCCACCATGTCCAAGCAACGCGTCCGCATCTACACCGCAGAGGACGTCGCAGCGCACACGGGCCAGTCAAGCTGTTGGCTTTCGCGCCGCGGGAAGGTATATGACGTCTCCAAGTTTCTCGACGATCATCCTGGCGGAGACGATATCGTCCTCAAGTATGCGGGCAAGGATGTCGGCGGGATCATGGCCGGCAAGGCGGAGGGCGAGCAGCATGAGCACTCTGAGTCCGCGTACGATATGCTCGAGGAGTATCAAATTGGGAAGCTTGGGACGGAGGAGACCATCGTGAGCGACGGTGAGTTGCCAATAGGGTGTTCCAGATATCTCGATTTCGTCCCAACTTGGGGTCCACCTCGATGACCCCACTTGCAAAGTGGGAAAGTAAAGTTGGGACGAAGTTGGACCGAAAGTTGGGATGCAAGTCGTGGTCCGATGCACGACTTGCATACCAACTTTCGTTCCAACCTTGTCTCCAACTTCGGATAATGCCCTTTTTGACGGGCATGACTGGCTTTGATGCCGACTCATGAGATGTGGCTCGTCGGTCGTTCAAAGTTTAAACGTTTCGAGTTGTAGACCCAAGTTGGACCCAAAGTTTCGTCAAAATTGTGATATCTGAAACACCTCCAAAACTTTGCTTTACTATGATTCTTGGCTCATTATTCTATAGACTGGGAAGCGCCAGATGACTTCCAACCGGAGGAGACCAATTCGGCGGAAGATTACAAGAAGAACCAGTTCCTCGATCTCAGCAAGCCGCTCTTGCGCCAGGTCTGGGAGGGTAACTTCAGCAAGTCGTATTACCTGCAGCAGATCCACCAGCCCCGTCACCTCCACGAGTCCGCGCGGCTCTTTGGCCCCGATTTCCTTGAGGCCTTCACGCGGACCGTCTGGTGGGTCGTGCCCCTCTTCTGGGGCCCCATTACCTCGTACCTCTTCTGTCGCTCCCTCATCCAATTCTCCGGCGTCGCGCTGCCCCTCTTCTCCGTCCGCCCGGCCCTCCCTTTGCCCCTTCTCTATGCCGCATTCACGCCGGACAATCTGGGCAAGGTGCGTACATTGTATTCGTTTTTACTTTCGTTAAGCAGCCGTTCAGGTCCTCGCCTGCTTCGTCACGGGCAACGTCATCTGGACCCTCCTTGAGTACACCCTCCACCGCTTCCTCTTCCACATCGACGACATGCTGCCCGACCAACCCGTAGCCCTCTTGCTTCACTTTCTGCTGCATGGCGTGCACCACTACCTCCCCATGGACCGCCTCCGCCTCGTCATGCCTCCGGTCCTCTTCGGCGCGCTCCAAGCCCCCTTCACCGCGCTCGCGCACAAGATCTTCCCTACCGCTGTCGCTAACGGGATCATATCCGGCGCGTTTGCATTCTGTGAGTGCCTTGTCTTTTCTTTTAGTAAAGCCATCTCGCTAACCGCCCCTAAGACATTCTCTACGACTGCATGCACTACGCCCTGCATCACACGCAGCTCCCCGCCTACCTGCGCGAGCAAAAGCGCTACCACCTCGCCCACCACTACAAGAACTTTGAGCTTGGGTTTGGTGTTACCAGTGAGTGTCTTTGCATGCGATGCAGAACCTATAAACTGATTGTCTTTGAAGGCAAACTCTGGGACTACGTATTCAATACGCAGCTCTCTCTGCGGCCGTTGTAGATAATATGATGAGTGCATGGAGGATTTTAAGTAACTTAGATGCGGAAGGATGATTGAGGATTCATGATTCACGGAGAAAAAATTGCGAGCAGCTAGATTCTGTTATTACTTTACAGTCAATTTACTCTATGTGCGTTCTTTGTTTCAACGAGCTGGGTGTGATTTCGGAGTATAATCTATCTGGACCTCGCCGGCAATTCTTCCTTCCTTCCTTCCTGAGAGCAAGTTTTCCGGATTTCCCTCCTTGTCGATGTTCCAGGGGTGATCCTGCCCACTCGCATCACTTTGATCCCAACTGAACTTGCCTTGTTTCGCTTTTACCTGGCTTTTACTGTACGCTTTGCACATTCGTTCGGGCTTGTCTCAGACAATACGAGCAGTCACAGCTGTTGAAGATACTTTCTTGTATTCTATCCAACAGCAATTCTCTCGCTCGGAACATGGCAGGCGACCCAACTCTCTTTGCTTCAAACGTTCGCACCGGAAACCTGGGCGGATTTGGGAGGAGCTACCATGGCTTGATCATAGAGGCGGCACAGCGCTTGGAAAATAATATTCAAGAATTGCTACCAGTGCTAGCGTCGGAGAGAGATTCTCCTGAATGGTTGGCGGAAAAACAGAGGATGGTTGATGAGTTCTTTGCCGAAGTAGATTCTATCGAGATGGCGGCGGGTTTTCGCTCGCTCACACCGTACTCTACTTGGGCAATGTCTGCGTCGACGTATTTACCCCCTTTTTCGGCTTCTGCGGGCGGTCGTCCGGACTCATTTTAATTTAGGCGTCCACCAGCCGTCCAAGCTTTAGAATGGAATACCCCCGGTCCTGGAACGTTGCCCACCCAGCCACAGCCTCTATATACCTTCCTCCATCAGCAGACTTCGCAAACATGGAAGCAAGCAACTGCATCCCCCATCCCAACTGCCTCCCTCCCACCCTCTCTCAACACCAAGAGCCCCCAGAGTAATTCAAAGACTGTATCGACTAATTCTGGAGGCAGATACGCCGAAGAAACACTGGCAGAGGATGGCTTTTACAGGTTCGATCCTATGCGTCCGCTGCGATTGGAAAACCCGATTACTGAGAAGGAATCAGGCCAGTGCTTCTTTTGGGTCCTAGTCAGCGAAGGCCGAGATTTGCGTTTGCAGGTCCTCCACCAGCACTCCGACCTCGCCCTCAGATCTGGACTCCTACGATAACTCAGGCGGAGGACGCTCTATCTGAGAAACCTCGTGACCGAAAGGGCTTCGGAGTGCGATTGCCACCATTCGTACAATCGCCGGCTGCTCCGTTTGCAACCAATCCGTCCTTGAATACCGAGGGTGAGGCAGCTCGGAGACAACGGGAGAAAGAGCGGGCGCGGACTGTCAACCTCGGGCCGAGCACAGCTAGAGAGCAGCCTCCAAGGCAGTATGATCATGTCAGCGAAGGCCCCTCGAGTCTTGCGATAGCAGACTCCTCTCCAGCACTACCATCTAGCAGCCCCCTGCAAATCTGGACTCCTCCAATGACGCGAGAGGAAGATGCTAAAGCCGAGAAACAGCGCTTTCGAAAGGTTTCACGGTCACCGTCAGCGAATACCCCGAGGTCTGTATCTACCTCTTCTGTGCAACGACCTGAAAAAATGCGACCACGATTTGAAGAGGCTCAGCGCGTGGAAGGAGAACACGAAAGCGAGCGGGAATACGAAAAAGAACGAGGAAGGTCCGTAGGAGCGCACCAGGGCAAGGCGGAGGACATGGCAGATGAGGTCGTGCAGAGAAAGGAGACTGAGCTGCTTTCTCAGCAGCAGGAGGGAAAGGGTGACCCTAGAACCGAAGAGCCTCACGGGTCACTCGTACCGCCCGTGGAAACACTTGTTACTCAGAGATTTGCTTTGACAATCCGCTGTCTACTTGGCAGCTGGAAACTTCGGCAAGACCTCCTCCTGGTGTCAGGCGACCAAATCTCTAAAGTCAAGCATGTGATAGAACAGGTTGAATCTCAGATTGTCGAGCAATTTACAGATTTCCTCGATTGCGACTCCGAAGGCGCTAGTTCTGTGGCAAATGGACTCAAAAGAAAGCATTCCCAAACTTTCATAAACATCATTCATGAGGTGCTTGTTCTGACTTGATGCCGACCAGAATGTTTATACCAGGTATGCAGGTACTGAATTGGGGAACACTTCCGGATGCAGCGCTGCGTCGAAAGGGTCGACGATTGTTGCAAAAAGTAACTCAAGCTCAGGAGCAATTACCTTCGTCTCTTTTCATCGAAGGTGTCAGCGATCACGATCAAGACCCATCATTTCATGGAGGGTTTGGGGACGTTTTTCAGGCCTTGTACCAAAACCGGGCGGTTGCACTAAAGCGCATAAGGATGTTCACGGCTGATCATGCCACCAGTGAGCGACACCGTTTGGTCAGTCACCCACTTTCCGTGGTCCAGTGTCACTCAAGTCTTCTTTTCGTATAGGCATTGTATAAGGAGGCGTTGATCTGGCAGGGTCTCCACCACGAGTTCGTACTTCCTTTGCTGGGCATCGATTGCTCGACGTTTGCGCCGGCGTTCACCATGGTGTCACCATGGATGAAAAACGGGACTGTGCTGAAGTATCTCAAAGAACGCGGGCCGGGGGATCTGGATAGATTGGTTTGTTCAATGTGTCTCTCGGAAATCTGCCTATTAACTACGGCATAGCTGCTTGAAATCGCGCAAGGACTTGCGTATCTGCATTCTGTCGATGTCATCCACGGCGATCTGCGTGGGACCAATATATTGATTTCCGACGAAGAGCATGCCTGTCTTTCAGACTTTGGTCTCGCCACGATAGTTCCGGACTCTTTAGCGACTAATACATCCAGTTCTAATCATGCAGGGAGTGTACGATGGTTTGCTCCAGAACTCTTCGACCCGGAGCGCTTTGGGTGTCAACGAACAGTGCGGACAACTGCGACTGATGTGTACGCGTATGCTGTAGTTTGTATTGAGGTAGGTGTCTATGGTTTCTCCCGCAGTAGAGCATCTCAGCGAAGAGCATTCAATAGCTGTATACGGGTGCCCCGCCGTTCTCCCAGCTCAGCGATGGTGCTGTCTTATTCCAGATTTTGCAAGGCATGCGGCCACAGCGGCCTCCGTCTATGTCGACGGCATTGTTTGAGCTTGTGACATCCGCGTGGGCTGCGGACTTTCGCACACGACCTACGAGCCGTGAGCTTGTTGCCTCCCTGCAAGGCCTTGTTGCGGGTTCGTCACTTTCGACCTAGACTCCTTAGGGCATTTATCATAGCATTTCGTACCGCTTTCCCGCTTTCGTGTTTCTTTGCTATCGTTCGTATCATCATCGACTTCAAATCGAATCTATTCGTTTTTTTGGGACTGTCAGGGGCTTTATGGTCTCCATGTACCTCAACTCGCGCATTCAATGCGTAGCTTCTTTACAAGGTGCAGGAGGATGGAGCTCCAAAGTTGCCGAGGACTGAGAAAGGACCTACAGTGAACATTGAAAGAACGGGAGCAGCTGGAATTTACGTTCAGAGTGATATCTTCATCGAATGAAAATCCTGTTGAACCACCGTCGCTGAAACTGGGAAGACAACTCTGGAAGGGATCGATGCGCGTAGCCTGAATACATAGCAGCAGAAATTTGGCAGCAATAGGCTTGTGGAGAACCCAAAGCAGAAAACCAAACGGTTACGTAATCCTACTACACTTTACTACAGTACCAACGGTTTTGTTCCTCTCACTTAATGCCTTCAATTGACTATCGCGCCGTTTCGGAGGTTCACTTTCTCGAAATCGACATCTATCTCCAGGCAGCAAGGTCCACCGGCATATTCACTGTAGATCCCCCAGATTCGCGCGCCATCGCCCGCCAGAAACTCACTCGTTTAACCACAAATCAGTTCCATGAACTGTGCACCGACGTTTACGACGAGCTCGTTCGCAGGAGGTACAGGAGGAAAGGCATGCGCGTTCTTCATTGTTCCTCCTACTCTCCTTATGTCGCACAGTGCATTTCCTCCCCATCCGCGAGGAGCTCCATCCATTACGAAACAAAGCACGCCAAAAGCTCGCAACTCTCACAAGCCCTCGTTTTGAACTTTTATCTGGCGACGTGCATTTTGAGCTAGCCCGACGATACCCCAAGTCGGTACAAGGATCCTCTCTTCAGTGTTCGCCTACCGACGACGAGGGCGATGGATCTGAAGGTACTGTGATTTCTCCGAGGCGCCATCCGTGGCGAGCCTTAGTAGTCGTTATTCCGTGCCATACTCTCATACAGGTGTCTCAGAGTTTACCGCTGTTCCCATCTCCGTGGAAGATACAAGAAGGATTCATGGGCCCCCAGAATTAAAGCGCTGGTTCGACTTGAACAGCACGTCGACGCCGGGCTACTTGGGTGCTCTCCTTATAAGTTGGAAAAATCGACAACGTCTCCTGATGCTGCCTGACGCCGAGAGGACGCGTCAAATTCATCACCAGCTAGAACAGGTCGAGACTGAGATCATAACGTTTTATACCAACATTATTGACTGTGAAGACGCCGGGTTTGATGCGCAGCAACTCGAGGAGAGCCATGCCCAAGCGCTTATAGACGCCACTCAGGATGTTCGTGTCTTTTTGTATCCGATTCAGGTGCTAATGCTGAGATGCCCACCAGGTAATAAATTGGGGGGCACTTCCGAATGCAACGTCTCGTCGGAAGGCTCGACAGTTAATGCAGGAACTGTCTGAGGCTCGTGAAAAACTATTACTACCTGCTTCCCTTTACCTAGAAGGCGTCAATGATCACGACGAGCATCCAACATATCACGGAGGGTTTGGAGACGTTTTTCAGGCTTCATATCAGAACAAGGTGGTTGCCTTGAAGCGTATCAGGGTCTTCACCGCTAATCCTACCGCCAATCGGCGGCACCGTCGGGTGAGTCTACTATCGCCCCGAGTGCGTCCCGCTTTCTTGAACAGATGTGATAGGGGGTGTACAAGGAAGCTTTGCTTTGGCAGGGTCTCCGCCACCAGTTCATCCTTCCTTTATTAGGCATCGACCGTACAACATTCGCCCCGGCATTCTGCCTGGTTTCACCATGGATGAAGCACGGAACTGTGCTAAAATACCTCAAAGACCGTGGGCGCGGTGACGTGGATAGATTAGTGAGCATGCCATGTCTCCCTTTCTACCGCATTCACAAAGTATGTCGCAGCTACTCGAAATTGCGCTAGGGCTGGAGTATCTTCATTCAGTCAGCGTCGTCCACGGTGACCTGCGTGGGTCGAATATCTTGATCTCTGATGAGGGCAACGCCTGTCTCTCGGACTTTGGTCTCGCCACAATGATTCCAGACACCGACTCCAGCACGGGAATGCTTTCGTCGAGCTCTAACCATGCAGGGAGTATACGATGGTTTGCTCCGGAACTCATCCGGCCGACCTCTTTCGGGCTTCAACGGTTTTTGCGCACAACTGCGAGCGACGTGTACGCATATGCTTTGGTGTGCATAGAGGTCTGTGCCTGTTCTATCTCCATGTTGATCGTTCAATCAACCGTCATTACGAGTAGCTGTATACCGGCGAACCGCCTTTCTCCCAGCTCAAGGACCCTACAGTCTTACTTGGGGTCATCGACGGCATGCGACCTGAGCGTCCCCCCTCCATGTCGACTGCATTTTTTGAGTTGGTTACCTCTGCTTGGGCCGCCGACTTTCGCATTCGACCCAACAGTGGGGACATCGTCTGCGCTCTGCGTGGCCTGGGTGTGGTTTCTCCGGGTAATGATCATCCACTGGCTTGAAAGACGGACATATCAAAGCTTTGTAATTAGCATCCTCTACTGCTTTCACGCTTTCGCATTCTTTGCTATCCCTTGTATCACTGCATCCATCTTATACCTCATGTATTTATATGTGATTCAATAACTATGCGAGTTTTTATTCCATCCTGGCGCGGGGGTTTCAGACGTAGACTTTTTGCGACTGTAATTATCAGCCCGAGAATCAGCAGTGGGTCCGGTGCTGAGAATCCGCTCCTTCGTTAGTCTCTTGCAGCCAGACACTCGATGTACTTGAGCTTCGTGCCTTCGACTCGCACGACCCACTTTGCTCGTTCATAAATAGGCGGGGAGGACAGATTGCCAAGTTTTGAGCGACCGCGGGTACGAGGACCTCAATGTACCGTCTTTACGTGCGTCTCGAGAACAACGCATGATTGAGAGTATTATTGCAAAATGGAAGATTTACATTCTGAAGAAAAAGCCACGAATATCAGAAGACGGGATGCATGCCGACGAATCGACTCACCCCGTACATACATGAAGCGACTCTTCATCTACTCAACCTAATATACGAGACTCCTCATCCGCATCCTCATCACTGGGCGGTCTGCTCTGAAGAGACAGACCGGCCCATCCTGCGACGCGCTCATCGATCAACAGACGAACCAATGCTACTGTCGCCCTCGCCAACACTCTCCCTGTGACGGCTCCCAAAACTGCCGAGTCGAATTCGGTGTCAGCCTCGCAAAGAAGAATTTTATGCACTGTTTCTGCCGCCTCCCGCATGATGGTGTGGGCTTTGTCGCGCTGCTCTGGAGGCATCGAGTTCAAGTTTTCCAGAGCGAGAAGTACTTGCTCGGTTTTTGCCGCTGAGACCTCACGCGGGAGCATGGCACGACATAGAATGGAAAAGTAGCTGAAGCAGGAAGGGTAGTTGGATAAGTCGACGTCGGTATAGTTGTGAGCGTCGATATCCCGGATGTTGGCCAGAAAAGCGATAAACCCGTTTTCTCGTGCGCGGTTTTCTTCCTCAAGGACCTTGTTTTGTTTGGTAATCTCCTCCTTGAGAATCTTGTACGCTGCGATCGACGCAAACACAAACGCCGTCCATTCTGCGACTGGTGACGCGCAGTTTGCATTAGCTCGGGGAGTTGGCGAAGGAATATGAGTACGAACGTTTGAGCAGCCCCTCGAGCTTGGAGCGCTTCGTTCCATCGGCACGATACCAGGCTGTCGCAGGGAGTGTAGGCGGTCTGGGAGCGTCCAAGACGTATGCACGCGTCCCTGGACGGACTCGGATTCCTTCCAATCGGGGTCGGAGTGCTAATTGCCTCAAAGATGTTGCGCATGAGCGCTGCACCAGGTGCGGTGGAATCATTGGTACGACAAGCGGTAAAGGGCGACGAGGGAAGAAGTTAGGCTATAGGGCCGTTTGCCTGCAGCTAGCTTGCTCGAGATCTGGTCTCGGACGGGAACAACAAGGAAGACGAAGAAGACAAGAGTAGTCAGCTCCCACGAAAAGGTTCAGATTGCAGAATTGTTTTGTAGACCGCTCTTGGTTTTCCCCAGATAAAATGCGAGTTATTGGCATGGAAAAGGCTCGAGACGCATTTATTTCGCAGTCCATCGTCGTCGCAGTGGTATGTAAGCGCGTTGACGCGTCAACAGACATCAACAACTGTTTTGTCAACCACCATGACCATGAATTTACTGTCGCCTCCTTTGGGCGACTCCGAGTAGGCGTCGGGGGCGCCGCACTGCGCAGCGATCTATCTGCTACCACTGTATCCCACCTAGGGCTGGTCTGGCTGGAGAGCAAAAAAAAAAAAACCCCGTACAAGATTACTTGTCTCGGAGCTCTTGTGAAAAACCACAGTCCTTTGCCTAATTTTTCAGCGAATTTATCCACTTCTGGTCCAAGTCTGGCTATATCAATTTGGACTACCCCCATACTGCCAGTCTGCTTCCTCCCATCGATATCGCTCTAAAAAACTTGTCCATGCATCCACCAGTGTGCTCGTATGACCGCGCTGCCGTGAGGGGCTCGTTCAGACTTGGCTGCATTTTATCTGGTCTCATCCCTCGTTTTTTGTATCACATCCACAACGCGACAGTACTCACCGCGCCGAGTGTTCCCAGTACGTGCATACATCAAATCACGGTGTAAATTTCGGCTCTTGATCGTTGAAAGTATGCCAGCCAGTCTTGATGATGATGATGATGATGAAATCCATTAACGTGCTCGAGCCGCTGTAAGCGGCTATGGTACACGATACTTTGCTACTTTACTACTTTCCAACTATTTCTGAACGTATGTCCATCGTAGACCGTAATACATGCAGAGCAGGTGAAGCGGGCGACAAACTCCGGGAAATTACCCAGCCAGTCTTAACTTAGTGACTGCCTGTGGGTGAAGCTCTCGTATTTTGCCCATTGTGTCTCCTTATTTGCTCTGGGTCGCTTCCTCGCACTTCCTGCATCATTCGTTCGCCCTCTGCCAGTGTTCAGTCCAGCCTACCGGCTGGAAAGCTCATAAGCGAAATGTATTCTGGATCGACCTGCCACGCCCGCGTCGATTCCTCCTGTCCGTTCTGGCAAGGTAAGGATAGACAAGCGACCGCTAGCATTGGCAATGCTAAGGACGGAGAATGACGAGCTGGACGCGTTTGCTTGGGCTCGCATCTCCTAGCTCGCGCTTCGTTTTGGGAAATCCTTTTCAGCACACGGCTCATTGCCATAGTAGAGCCTGAGGTGTGCAGCTCCATTGCAATGATTTGTATCTGCATGATTTCTGTCCCGTATTCTCATATTGACGTCTTGTCCCGGATTTTCATCGCGTCGATAATGAGTCAATGCTTTGAATGAATACTTCAAGAATTCGCATGAAAGACCCTCAAAGACAACAGACGCGTTGTGTGCGCGTTGTTAGAATCCAAAGGCAATCAAGGCACTGCCACACCAGCCCGCAACCGCCAAACACCCGCTCGGATTGGCCAATCGGTTCTGAACATGTCGGATGGGCTGCACCCAATAACCATCACCCAGCAAAACCGTGATACTGGCTCAGGGCCCTCACACCCCATCAACATCGCCGCCGCCAACCCGGACGGCGGCAACAACCCCTCTGACTGCATCATCGCACCCGATGTTCCCGCAGACCGCGAAATCACAGAACAGGAGGTAGGCGAATACAGAGAACAGGACCGGTTCTTGCCTGTGAGTTTGAAATCTCCTCTTTCCGCAAGCTTTCTGGACGCGAGTGAACGAAATACGCATACGCGGTCTGCAGATCGCGAATGTGTCGCGCATCATGAAAGCCTCCGTTCCGCCCACTGCGAAGATCGCAAAGGACGCGAAGGAGTGTGTGCAGGAGTGTGTGTCCGAGTTCATCTCGTTCATCACGTCGGAGGCCGCCGAACGTTGTCTGTCTGAAAAGCGCAAGACTATTGGCGGGGAGGATATCTTGTATGCGATGGGAACGTTGGGGTTTGACAATTATGCGGAGGCGCTGAAGATTCATCTTGCGAAACTGCGGCAGGTGAGTTTGCTCTCCGTCTTATCGTTGCTTTGATCGGCAACTGACGTGTGTTGGTTTAGAATGGCAGTAATGGCCCAGCAGCGCCGCGAGTCGAGCACCCCATTGAGCCTCGCATAGAGCCCAATTTAATGGAGTCGTGAGTTGAGGGAGGATTTGCGACTATATGGCCAGCGAATTAGACGACAAGGTATCTCGGAATTGACGATTGTGGATTGCGTGCCGCCGTTGCTGTGTGGACCGGACGGTTCGTTGTATAACTATTGATATGCTTGAACGACTTGAAAGATACCCAGATAAATGTTTTTGCCTGCCACATCAGGTCGCCGTACTGACGCTTATCCGGAACGTTGAACGTCCGTACGCTGTATCCTTGCTCTGAGTCTTTGAAACAAGGGCGTGTCCATAGCCGCTCCGTCTCGAAATTTGACAGCAATGCGCATCGAGATGTATACAGAATCGGACAGTTCCACTGTAGCGTTAACGGCCGCAAGTCAACGCTGAGCAGCAATGAGCTTGACACTTCTCGACGACTTGGACCGTCCGACCGGGAGTTGACGAAGGTGGCGCTGGAGGTTATTCTCGCTATCTCGAAGGCAGGGAAGAGCTCTTCCGGGTTTTAGGCGAGACTCAATCTCCCCTCGGTAAGATTCAGCTTGAGCCTGGGCTGGATCAAATGATTCCGAAAACTTCTGAAGCAGATGAGCCCGAGGTAGTGGGGTAGCTATTCTCCCTCGGGTTTCCTGCCGATAACTTTGCACAATGCTGCGAGGTGCTGTGGCGAGGGTTCCACAAATCGCAGGTTAGGTAGTCGAATGGAGTCCTGCATCCAGAACATATTGCTGTATGCATACTGCATATATATATTCGATGCCATTGCATACGTGCTCGTGCTGCTCAAAGTTTATAAATTTGAGAGTCTGAGAAATCGCACGCACGGATTCGGACTACCCACTCTTTTCAGAGACGGCACGTCTGTCCATCATCTTCGACAATGCCAGGGAAAGCGCCGCTGGAAGGAGTGGAGGAGGCAAGGAGGAGGGCTAAGCAGAGAGGATCATAGATCCCGTGACCGTGTTCCCCACGTTCTCCCTTTGACTGCTGCCACCATCTCCGGCGCGTTTTCTAGCTCCTCACCACAAAGACGCATACCTCGTTTTATTGCTAGCTCTCGCAGATACAATGTCGACCTCTACTCCATTTCTATCCGCTGTCACACCAATGCTTCCCAAGGAACTGTCGAATTCTTTGGTCGATTTCCAAAATCCTGCTGGCACTCAGGCACTCGACACACTCCTCCGATTTGTTTGCGGTGGCGACTCTTCGGATCCTGCGACACAACATACGTGGGCTGAGCAGCAGCGTAAAGCAATGGCGGCCTTAGCTACGTTAACTGAACCGACTACCAACGGGAAGCGCCCAAGAGAACAAGATACTACTGACTCAGCCGCGGCAGCGAAACGCCAGAAAACTGACCACGATGACCAATCCGATGGTTCTCCCCTCTTCACCCTTCATGCTGTATCTGCGACATCTCCCGTCCGCAAAAAGGTCGACATCAACGTCCACGCGTCATC
Source organism: Favolaschia claudopus (assembly GCA_037176885.1). Lineage (NCBI taxonomy): Eukaryota > Fungi > Basidiomycota > Agaricomycetes > Agaricales > Mycenaceae > Favolaschia > Favolaschia claudopus. The sequence goes on along the minus strand of JAWWNJ010000010.1, from coordinate 1,381,184 downwards.
TCTCAGTTTTGTAAACTCGTCCAGTCATGCGGTGGAAGCCTCTATTCCGCTCTCAGCTCTTACACGAGCATTTCTTCTCCCGACGCGCGGCAAGATGAAACCCCACTGGACCGTTGTCATTCTGTCGGCTGACTCCCCAGGCAAAGACAAGAAAGCAGCCGCTCAATTAGCCGCTCCGCAGATAATATTTGGACTAGACGCTGCCGCGCCTGCTGCGGTCAAATACACCACATATTCTGGATCCGATGCCGAGTCGACAACGCTCAAGAGCGGCACACCTACTCGCGATCTCCTGCTTGACTTCATCCAGCGTCTTGGGCTTCCGCTTCTCGAGCCTGTTCCGGAGGTTTTCAAGAGCGCGTGCGTGGGAGTGGCGGTCAGCGCTTCCGAGGGCGGTGTTCCCGGTATCGAGGCTTACCGCGCCGCCAAAGCCGGGACACTGTGGTTTCTCCGTGACGGCGTGCTCTGGGGAGAGAGCAAACCATGCGAGTTCTGGGCACTGGAGGGCTTATTGAGCAAGTCCGATGGGCTCCGCGTGATCACAGCAACTGGACGCACATGTACGGTTGTTCTGACGCGCAAAAGTCCACCTGAAGATGTCGCGCAGCTTGACGAGGGAGAGGCTGATCCCGGTATCGAAACGGCGTTTTCGATGGTCGATGGGAAGGAGCAGGAGGGGATAAACAAGTGGGTGAGAGAGTATCGAGATCGGTTTGGGAAGCCAAAGCAGGTCGGCGCTGGTGCGATGCAGGTGCAGGAAGATTCGGACGAAGAAGATGGGGACTTCGAGGTTGACTCGGAGAGCGATGGCGGGTCGGCAACCAGCTCTTCATCAGATGAAGACGGAGAAGGTTCTGGGAGTGGTAGCGAAGAAGCCGAGGACAGCGACGCAGACGATATGGATGAAGATGGAGAAGAGGAGCTGAAAGCTGAGAATCATCCCTTGATGCGACCTGGAGCCATGCCTCGCATGTCCCGCGCCGCAATTGATATGGTCGCGGCCATGGTGGAAGACGACCTCGTCGGCGATGGCGAGGAGGAGGGAGAAGATGAGCTGGAAGATTGATGTGTGTACTCTGTCCGTTCTAGCATGATTAATCCTCAAATATCCTTGTTTCAGTGCCCCGCACCCAATGCTTTCTGTGGCGAAGCTACGGCGGATAGACCGTTCTCAGCGGTCGTTAGATGAAGGAAGCAGGAAGTACCTTCCGCGGAGAGAACGGATCTGTGTGGCTTTGCTACTTGAATCGGTTGCGATAGTCTAGGGGTCGCCCACGACGAAATCCTGAGCGCCCTAACATACTCCGTCACTCCCACCACCAAGACGCTTGTCATCGGCCCTATACTCACCGGCCGACCGAACGAGAGTCTTAAATCATTCCTTAGGGACGTTTTCTATGATAGTTCGTTCAAGAACACGAATGCAACAGTTTTGAGGCATTCTGAGCAAAGGCGGCGTTACTCTTGGCGTTGCGCTTAAGCGCTTTGCGCACCGTTAATACCCTCCTTGTATTGAGGCCGGCGTCAATACAGGTGAGCCGACTCGGCGGCATCTTTGTTCCTAAAATCTTCCTATTTCTGCAGAATGCACATTGCAAACCTCCTTCATCTCTTGAGCTGCCTGTAGCCACGGTGTCCAGCTCCCCCAACTGGCCAGTCGGACCGACCCAAGCCCAATATTGCAATCATCTATCACCCCGAGGGTCTTGGATAGATGATCATCTATGAGATCTCCCCCGGTGTAAGGCGGCACCATAGGCAATCACTTCATTATCATTAGAGTTGCAGTTGCGGCCGTCTCATAGCAAACGACGCAGGGCACAATTGAATCTCGGCTCCATTTGCGTATGGCGAAGGCTGAAAGATCCGAAAGGGAGAGCAAAGTAAGCAGGAGACCGGCGCCGAGACATGCCAGAGAAATGCCTCGAATGTCGATTCCAATCCCAGAGTAATGTCCAACATTAGTCGTAATATAAGCAGAAAGCGACGACAACGGAGCGTATAGAGAGTGTGGGTCAGCCGTTGGCGCGACTCATGCTTTGCTTAGCGAGGAGTCCATGGGTCTGTCAATAGGTCAAACAGCAAGATTGAGGCCGCTGCAGTCACAGAGTCAATTGAGAGCAGTGTCTTTGAGCTGGGGCACGGCGGATCCCAGCGCAGCCAGTTACAAGATCTTCCGATGTCGGTGCCAGAAAATTGAAAAGGAAGTTTGGCGTCTGACTCCAAACTTGAAGTCAACAGCTTAACGACTATCTGGGGTGAAGATATTGCAGCATGCCGCCATGCTGTATCAGATCAAGACATTTGGAATATTCAGAGAGTTTCGTTGGAGGGTATACAAAAATCTTGCCAATTGGCGAGGAACAAGAATCCCGTTTCGGTTGTGCGCGGGTTTCCGTAAGCAATTCCCCATCAGATGGGGCTACTTGCTTACCCCAACTGTGGACGACTTGTAACTCTGACTGTCCTTCGACTTCGACTTGACGTGTTTTGCCTGCATAGTCAGCTCATTAAACCGCGCAACTCGTTCTCCATGAGGGTGTCTCAAACCCCGCACAAGCGCCGTGATATTTCGCGCTAAAACTGCTTTACTAGTTACTTTTCCTCGCAGATACTAGGGTAAACGAGCAATCATTCACCCGCTTATTCCGCTCGCTCGGATCTGCTGGAATGGATCCCCGGCCTATCATATCCATGAAGGATTGCAGGCGGGTTGCCCTGGAATCGGGCGTTACCTATACCAAGCTGACCTGTGTACGATCTTTGCCTTCGACGCGCAGGTGTTTTTTTCTGTTACGGATGGCCTTCAAGAACTGCTTTGACGTGACATTGAGTGGCGGGATCTCGTTGTGAACGCGATTACTGTCGGGATTTTTCGTGGCTGGACTAGATATAAAGCCCCCGACAGGCTCTCTTTGCCCTCAGTGTCTTTGGGGAGCCGAGCCCTCTTATTATCGACAAAAATGGGTATACTTCTCAATTCAGCTGGCCTTCTGGTGCCTATTCTCCTTGCCTACTACTGGATTAACGGGCGATCGACTGGGAAGCGGATTCCTGGCCCGCGTGCCCATCCATTTGTTGGCCACACATTCCAAGTGCCAACAATCCACACATGGAAGTACTACGAAAATCTCTGGCATCAATACGGTGTGCTTTCTTTTTATCCGTGTTCAGTCGCAGGCCAAGCATTCACACCAAATTGTACGCAGGGCCGATTGTCAAATTAACTTTCGCAGGAGATGATATTCTCATTCTGAGCGATCCTGTTGATGCTCAAGAACTCGTGCGCGATTTTATCTCAGCTATGTATCATCGCTAACGTGTGATTGCAGCTCGCACGCCGCTCTCGCATCTATTCATCTCGGCGACCCCTCGTCTATGCCGGAAAGTATCAGTCGAATAATATGCGATTCACGCTTCTTCCCTACGGAGAGATGTTCAAGAGACACATCGCCGCCTTCCACTCCATGCTTGAGCCCCGTGGTCTGTCATGCATTTCGCCTCGTGTCACAATGTAAACTGAGAATTCATGTATCCTAGCTGTCGGTGGCTATGAGGGCTTGCAATTGGAGAAGTCCCACCGCCTGCTGGTGGACCTTGTCAAAGCGCCTACAGAATTCTTCCGTCACGTTCCCCGTTTCCCCGCATCCCTCATTTTCCTCCTTACTTTCGGTCAAGAGCTTGCCGAGGACAGCAAAGACCTCGTCGAGGTTCAGAAGGTTCTGGCGGACTTCGTATACGATATCAATCCCGGCGCCCATGTGGTCGACACATTCCCATTCCTGGACTATCTGCCAGATATCTTGTCCCCGTACGCCGTCTTGATCTCATGGTACCAAGATTGTCATTTCATTCTGGTTCTAGGTGGCGCAAAGAAGCTCTCCGCAAGCGCAAGCGGGAACTGACTGTAAGTCTGACCACGATCCACGTGTGGTTCTGCTATTCACGAATTTCTAGCTCTACGGCCGTCTCTGCAACGAGGTCAAGGATAGAATGGCGCAAGACCCGGAGTTAGAGTGCTTCACTGCCCGCTTGTTCGATCAGCAAAAGACGCAGAGCATGCCCGATGAGGAAATCTTCTACAGTATGTTCCTTCCTCCATGTCATGAATGTGCTTTTGAGTTTCGTCCCGTAGTCGCCGGGACTGCTTTTGCCTCTGGCACTGGTACCAGCGCTGCAACCCTGCTCTGGTTCGTCATGGCCATGGCCATGTTCCCTGCTGCCCAAAAGAAGGCGCAAGAAGAGCTGGACTCTGTTTTCGGCCCCGACACCGTCCCTGATTTCTCGAGAAGAATGGACCTCCCCTACTGCTTTGCCCTCATCAAGGAGGTGATCAGGTCGGTTTCTCCTTTGCAGTTGTCTCCCGAATATGCCGAGCTGACATCCTCTGAAGATGGGCACCGACAGTCTCGCTGTCTTTCCCGCACTACCTCGACGAGGACGATGAGTACAAGGGCTACACTGTATGCTTCCTCTTGTGCGCAACTCGTTGTGTCGTCTGATTGACCTTTGACAGATCCGCAAAGGCACCACGGTCATCTCATCCCTGTGGAACATGGTAAATGCTGTCCCGGATGCTTGCTTGCCCTCTGCTAACATCGCCGAAAGCACCACAACGAGGAGGAGTTCCCCGACTCGTATGGATTCAACCCCGATCGATTCATGTACAAAGAGCCTGGCACCGACTTTTTCAACACGGAGACTCTCGGGTTGGGCAACTATGGCTTCGGATTTGGCCGGTATGTTCTTCACTCTGTTGTTTGTCATCCTCTCTTATTGACCGAATTGTTCAGTCGTGAGTGCCCTGGTCAACACTTGGCTGCTAAGAGCATGTGGATCGCCATCGTGCGCATGCTCTGGGGCTTCCACATCGAGCCTTTGAAGGACGGCAACGGCATGCCCATGAAGATCGACCCCGACAATTGCACGGAGGGACTAACATCGTATGTCTCCTTCGCAAATTAAGCATGCTAAGCGGTTACTCATGGCACTTTGCAGGCGGCCGAATCCCTTCCCAGCCAACTTCATTCCCCGAAGTGCTGCTCATGTAGAGACCATTTTGTCGGGCGAGGGACGCAGTTAGATGTAGAGTTTCTTGAATATGGCATACACTGAACTTTGAAGTTGGTAGACCTTTATATACTGCTGTACATCCACAGTCATTTAAATTGGCGCAAGCCGCAAATAGGCCAGACAAACAGGTCCAATATTAGAGGTTCGCGAATTAGGCTTGTCCGAGTCACGAGTGAAAAACCTAATGTTGTATGAATGGTAGCTAAGTATACATGGAGTGATTTTTTACGAATCTGTTCAATAGCCTGTGGGCGGCGTTAATTAGAACGGAAAGTATCGAAATCACAACAGGCACTTGCCAATCTTGATTCTTCAGGAAAGCAAGATCTTTGACAGGCATTCAATGCAAAAGTTGAACTTTAGGAAATCTAGTCTTCCCAGCCTCCATAGGACTGAAGTACGCCCGATAGAGACGAGCTATCCAACCACCTCTGGAGTATCTGCCTCTGAAGATGGCGAACGCGGCTGATGGACGTCTACCAGAAACAGCTCAAGGCGCTCATCCTTGTCGTTGGGATCCTCCACGATCGTGGTCAATTGTCTGGCTGCGCCAAATACAACGGCGAGAATTTGAAACGCAGATGCCGTCACCCTCCCCTCGGACGAATGTTCGAACTTCGCCTCGATGAGCAATGCATGCACTTGTTGCGCGGCTTCAACGACAATGGCGTGCGCCCTGTCCCGCTTCGTCGGGTCGTGTGATGGTGACGAGTTATCGTTCAAGGCAGCGAGACGTGCAAAGAATTTTTGATGGACGTCTGCCTTATCCTTGGAAATTAATTGAGCTTCCTGGTTAAATAGGCGGTGGAAGTAGTCCAACGAAGACTGATAACTGGTGAAATCGACACTGGCGTATGCGTCGGTGTCGACGCGCTGTACGCGCACAAGCGCCGAGACTACGGAGTGAAAGGCGGATATGAACTGGAGTCTTTTCGTCGTCGCGTATGACCAGAGTACTGATATTATCAGAGAGGCTGTGGAGGTGTTTACGTTCCAGTCAGGCAAAGTGGTGTGCTTGTTGGTGTGCTAGGTCACGGACTTGTTAAGAGTCCTCGTACTTTTGAGCGAGGAGTACCGTCCGCGCGATACCATATTCTTGAGCTCCAAGGGCGGCGCAGAGAAGGTAGGGAATATGAGCGAGCATGAACGCGAGGAAATGGGAGCGGGCGATGTGGGATGTGTAGCAAACGCAGTCGCGGTATCATGGTCGTTGAGTGAAAGAATGGGCGTGAGAGTCTTTGATCTCTTCCGAGTCTTTGACCAAGAACGATGATCATTTCGCGTCTACGCATCCTGCGTATTCCCCACCGTTCCGTCTTATTCCCCCGCCTCCAAGCCCGATTCTTTCTATCGCCTCCGCGGCGCGCTCGGTCAAGGCTATGGTATCGTGCTGATGGTACTCCGCGTTCCAAATTGCGTGGGATGGCATTGAGTTCGTGCCGCCACATACTTATCCATTGTGTTCGACGCCCGAACCCCTCGCAGCGTCCCTCCTGCTGTTCGGATTCGGCTATGTATCGCTCGCCCTTGGTGACAAGTACTACCAAGAGGCGATTGTCCACCGCGCAGTCATAGCGGCCGCCCGTATTGAGCAGGTCGATTCTGAGAACTATGGCAAGGTCGACGCTTCCAGTTACCAGTCCTCTCTGGAATATTTCTTCCGGCTCCTTCCCTATGAACTTTATATTGACAGGTTCGGGACGAACTGGATGTCGGAGGAATCTCGTCAAAAATTCTATGAACTTCTACTGGCTCTCGATGAAGAATCGGCACCATCGTATGACACGACCAGGCGCGACAGGGTACACCTCATTGTGACCAAGGCTGCGATCAAGGTGCATAAGCTGCTGAGGGAGGGCAGACTGCAGTCCTCTGGCTCTGAATCTTCCGGCAACCGATTGACGAAGCACAGTGCGGCTTCAGTCGTGATCCTCTTAGACGCAGTGAAGAGGCTGGCCGAGATCTTGCACCTTCCTAGCGAGGATTATACTATTCAGCTGCAGGATGTGACAACTCCTGGAGCTGGTGAGCCAGAGGTGGTGGGATAGCTATCCATCCGTCATGTTAATTCGTATCCCAAACCTCTTGTTTACTAGCTTTCGTCTTTTCGACAAAGACGAGACGGATCCCAGTCTACAGGCATCAACGATAGCTTCGTCTGCCTCTAACTTCTTCATCCACCCCAACCCCAGCATAGCGCTCGTAATTTGCTCCAAACTCTTCCCGATCCTCTTGTTGCCTCTTGGCATGGAGAGCCATTATGTGTGGTAGTGCAGCCGGCGGGCCTCGAAGCGTCCTACCACTCGGAAGCCGCGGGGGCGGGAGTCCCGTCTGTCAAGTGTGGTCTCAGTATATGTTCTAAAAGCGGTAGCAGTAAACAGAACAAACACGCACCTCGGCTTCACACCTCCCGAACAACTCCGCCAGTGTCCCTCCGCGGTCGATCTCGAATGCACCTGCTTCGCGTCCTTCCACAGTCTTGCGAGCTTCCATCTCGGCGCGCACAGTCGATGTCGCCACGGCGTCCACTTCCAGGGCGTCAGTCAATACGACACCGTATCGCAATGCACCGTTGCGAGATACAAGTCCCTCCCGCACCTCCCGCGCTACCACTTCGGCAGGTCGCTTGTGCGGCACTCCGTAGCCCCCGCCACTAAGTATATTGTACATGAGCTCTCAGTTCAGTTAGAAGTGTTACAAATCAGCACTGACCCCCATGTGCGCCTGGGACACGGGCACACATATGAGTATGGGCAAACGTTCGCTTATTGGAAACGCACCATTCCAGGATGTCTCCCTCTCGGACAGCGATGTAATCAGCCTTTGATGGAAGGGGGACGCGGACGCCATCTGCAGCGCGTACAAGTGTCTTGGAGGACCGAGCGCCGGGTTCACCACCTTGTTCCATCAGCGATATATCCAGCGAACGAAAAGCGAACTACCATTTACTCCCCAGGGTTTGGTTAACCACCTTACATACGTGTCGGTTTCATCGAGAGAAACCCGGCGGTCAACTCACCGATCGTCGTGAAGCGAGATCTCCCCGGGACGAAGGAAGCAATAGTCTAGCAGAAAGAGATGTTGAAGTCGCAAGATAACGAGAATGTGAAACTGGGTACTACCTATGCGTATTCCATTCCCGCCTCGATGAAGTCCTGCGCCGCCAGAATCTGGGATAGTGGAATAGTGCTCTATACGCAAGGGAAAATATAGCTCCAATATCTGAATTGTAAAGTGGTCATCGTATGTAAGAAGCGGCTGTCCGAGGTCAAGCCTACCTCGTTTGGGACCGTCTTCATTGAGGGAAACATCGAGTGACCGTCCAAACCGTCACCCACGGGACGACCGGGCACACCTTTGAATTATGTGAGCTCAGGTTAGATTGCGTTTCAGAATTTTCACCCCCGAACGAAATCTGATATAGCTGGAAGTAGATTCCGTCGATCCGCCATCCGCTGTAGAAAAAGTGTGGACCTGGCACATGGGTCCATGACGGACTTTGTAGAGCATACGCACAACGTACTGTCGCTGAAGCCAGCTGCAGTCATGAAGCGTGGCTGACGCTGTCCTATCAGCCCAAGGATGAGGTCCAAGGTGCGTCCCAAAAGATGCGTTCGGCAGGAGAGAGCAGCTGGTCGGATGGGGTTCAGAAGCGTTCCAAGAGGGATGCGGACGTCCATGAGATCATACGCGCCTACCAGAGGTAAATACGTGTTTTGAATAGAATGAATCGAGCCCGATAGACGCACCGTCATTGAGCGTGATACTTGGGTCCAACGCCTTGATGAGGTAGGCACTCGAGCGCCTGTGCGTAAGAAAGTATTTGTCAGCTACGAAAATGCTCGATTCCTGATTCAATGTGCACATTTTCCAGGTCGTCTGCGGCGCATGTTAGCGCAGATTGGACGTGGCTCATCAAGACAACGAACCGGACTAACGAGCCAATTGACGCTGGACTCTGCTTGCGGGTCTGCAAAATTGAATTCAGTTCGGACTTTTTCTTCCAGTAAGCACCCCAGGACAAACCGGTGCCATCGAAATCATAGACTAGTCTTTCACCCGATCCATCTTCCAGCGGCTCCTTGAACATCGTACAAGAGACTTTCCACGGACCGAGTCCTGTCCCATCGTCATCCATCCAGTCGCTGTGGCATACTATTGAGCGTCGTTTTTTCGAAACTAGGCTGACGCACTGAAATGTCATTCGTCTAGCGGGGATATTTGTCTTCAACAATTGCGCGAATGCCATCTTGTTTCGGTCGAGAAGATCGGCCAGTGCCTGCTCGAATGCTTCGGTGCCGAAACGAGCGCACATCTCGGAGACTCTGGGATAAAACATGAGGAAGATGCGGTAAGACGGCGAAATGCCTACCTCTGACCAGCAATGCGACAGGCTGCAACCAGTGCGTGAAGGTCGGCACGCGAAAAATCGGGGGTGCGGGAGTTGCGACATATCACCTGAGGAAAATTTCGTGACACACATTTCGCGGGCGAACTCTGGAAGCCGTACATTAACAAGTGCCTCGTTGAGTTGCCCCTTATCGTAGAGTTTGGACAACGGTATCTGAATCCCGTCCTCAAAGATCGTGCGACCATGAATGGGGAGGGATCCAGGAGTTTGGCCGCCGACGCTTGAAGCCGAAGAGTCAGATGGAGGGTAGCAGTAGTTGTTGGATCAACCTACTCGGTGAAATGACCCTGATTCGCAGTCCAAGCTACGCGTTTTCCGTTATAATACACCGGTAGCATTACGAGCATGTCATTGAGATGGGAAATCCCACCCTGCACTCTCGTTCGACCGTGAGCGGGACGAAAGGATGAAGAAACGAACCTGCACATCATAAGGATCGTTCGTAATGAACACATCGCCCTCTTCGATTGAACCCTTCCATATATTAAGGAAATGCTGTGGGATATTATGACAGTCATTTGCTTAAGAGAGATGAGATTTGCTCACCTGAATATATGACCCAAATTGCCCAATGACCATCTTTCCCTCATCTGCAAACGGATGAGCCAGCCAAACCGATGACACATTCACAAACACATACTAGGGCCAGAACCAGCGCTGATCATGGGGAACTACGAATTCAGTTAGTCACTTGAGGCCTGCTGTCATAGGAAATAGTTCACACACATAATCTAACTGTTCTCGCCTTTCGGAAATTAATTTATTCAACGTTTTCCGGCGAGACATTTAGTTGGACACCTACATGGCGGGAGACAAGGCCGAACGCAATATCAAGGCATCCATCTCGAGTCTTGCATTGGCGAGAGAAGCTTCCACGAGCTCAGTGATTATTTTCTGATTGTCCTCCGCTTCCGAACGTACTGCAGCTGATTCGCTGGGCCACAAAAGAATATTCCCAAAGCGATCGACTTCCGCGCGATGGTCTGGCATTACAAGAGTGTTAGAATCCATCTGTACAAAAGGTTATGAGCTTCGATATCCACAAGAGGGATGGGCTTTAACACCTCTGTAATAATGGCCGGCCCTACAATACGGTCGCCACTTCGTAGTTCATTGCGCTCCCACACGGGAACGTCGTAGTAGACGTCACCATTCCAGTATATTTGCGTTCTCTCAGCGAGTGCATTGCTGGACGGATTGACTTCGTTCTCCGACTTGACGAGGTCGACGAGAATGACATCGTCGGATATTTCTTCGACGCGACTGCGCAGATTGATGATTTCAATGGGTAAATCAAGTGAATAGGTAAAGAGGGTGTGGTGGAGGGTTGTGAAGCTGGAAGTTACCAAGATGAGCACTGATCTGAGTCATCATTCTCAGGCGCACCTGCGTTGCAGAATCTCCAGGCCGTCTCGCTCTAATGCTTCTAATAGGAAGGCAACTGGTAGACTCAACGCTTGACCGGAGTATCTCATATCGGCTTCGAATGTATGCCTCTGTCTACTGGAATCAACACCCTGCATCTCAAGGACAGCAGATGCCTGAGTCGAAAGACTTTTGCATATGTCGAGGATATCGGTAGCCGACACATCAGTGAGCTTGCAAATATGGGTGCGGCCAACTTCGTGACGGAGTGATGTTACAGCGTCCCCAAATGCACATAGAACTGCGGTCGATGTCAGTCTGACGGGAGTTCATTTCGAAAGACCACAAACCGCCTGGCGAAGGGGGGATGATCACAGGATACGATTGACATAATCTGGCTCCAAAAGATGTCACTTAGATGGCCATGAGATGTTGGGTGGATTTACCGAGCGCGCAGGCATGCAGAGGACCAGCTCCGCCAAAGGCAACAAGACTATATTCCCTCGGATCGTGTCCCTATCTTGCGTAAGTGCAGAACTAGCATTGCGAAAACAAGTACTCACTCGCTCAACCGAAACACTTTTTAGAGCACCATACATCTTCTCATTCGCCACTCTGAGTATGCCCTCCGCTGCCTCGTTCAACGTCAGGCCGATGGCATCTGCTATAACCTGAACCGCTCTCTTGGAAGCGGTAATATCCATCTTGAATGCGCCGCCCAGCAAAGCAGGCGGCAAGTATCCCAGTACAACATTAGCACTATGCCGATCAGCTCATTGTCAATGCAGGGATGAACCAAAGACTGACTCCGTCACTGTTGCCTTCACACCACCCTTGCCATAAGCTGCGGGGCCTGGGGTAGCACCGGCGCTTTCTGGGCCGACACGGAGGGCCTTTGTTACTTCAGGAACATGGGCGATGCTGCCGCCCCCCGCGCCAACTAAAGTAGCTCAGTATCGACGGTGCACAGAATGGAGTATTTACCTGTCCGAACATCGACGGATGGCGCTCGCACGGTGAGATCGCCCACTGTAGTTTCCCGACGAAGACTGGGGATGCCGTTCTGGATAAGACATACGTCTGAGATACCTTTATCAGCCCTGGATTTGATGTACATTTAGCTCCAGTACCTGTCGACGTTCCGCCCTGAGCAGAGGCGTCAACATCTACTCTCGCTGTGATCTGGAAAACTTGCCATGTCAAACGTCAAGAGATTCTTGTAGCGTGTTTTCTGAGCTATAATCCCGGCAACGCCAGCGACTCCTCCAGCAGGTCCAGAATACAGTAAGTTAGAGCTGAACTCTTTGGCGAGATCAACACTGGTGAGGCCGCCATCGGACCTCAATATACGGATAGTGAAAGACTCTCCAAGAGCTGCGTGGAGCGAATCGAGATATTTCTCGACCTTGGGACGGACCATGGCCGCAACGACCGTTGTCTCAAGAACAGAATGCTCGTTAGACTGAACATTTGAAAAGATCAAAGATCGGATTCTCACAAGTGTACGCTCGTACTCCATCAACTCAGGTAAAATGGTACTCGATAGACTAATGGGGAGACCGGGCAATTCTTCTTGTAATGTTTGCAAAGCAATTGTCTAAATCACGTTCTGACACACGCTGAAACCAGGAGAAGACGTATCGCACCTCATGGGAACTATTAGCAAAACTGTTGATGAAGGACACGGTGATCGCTTCTACGCCTTTATTCTTTAGCAATTGGAGACGCTGTCGGAAAATTTGGTCGTCCCAAGGTCGAATCTCCGAGCCGTCTATGCCAATTCTGCCAGGGGCTTCGATAGTCTGCAAAAGCCGTAAATTTTAGTTGAATTTTCAGACAAGAGAGAATGCGCACAAGCTCGAGAGAAGCTATGGGCTGGGGTTTTGGATACACTACCCATGCTCCCAACCCTCCAGGCACTTGTGACCTTTTCGTCAAGAGGATATCACGGAATCCTGCACGACACAGTTGTTACGAAAATAATGTCTGGAGAATAATCCCTTACCTTCGGTCACTATCAGCGCTACTCGCGCCCCTGTCCCCTCGAGAAGGGCTAAAGATTCAAAATTAAGTGGGGTTTCCAGGACAGATTTATGGATATTCACCATTCGTTGCTACCGTGGTGCCATGATGCAGCGATAACGCTAGCGGCGCTTCTGGCGGTAAATGTGCTCTGTGATCGTCATCGGAACTCTGCCGCAGCCATCCATACAAGATTGGCTCACTGAAGCTGTCTGACGACGTTTAAAACACCTTGAGCTTGATTTTCTGTGGTCAAAACCTTTGCGGAGAATGTCTGTCCAGTCGCAGAGTCATAAAGAATGCCATCTGCTACAGTCAGAGCTTTGCTTCAGCGGAATAGCAGCGCAAATACCGGTAAAGGTTCCTATCAAAAGTATTTCATATTTGAAACTTATAGTGGTTTGGAGACTAACCTCCAACGTCGATTCCAAGTCTCCAAGTTGACTCTTGCATGATACAGTGGCGAGAAAAGTACCCTGGGACGCGTCTTCATTTCAAGTTTTCGAACGGAACTCCGCTGCAAGTCATTCGGCTTCTTCCTGGCTTCTTCTATCGGAAAAGACGTTCGAGATAGGTGAACGGCTGCCGATACGATTTCTTTTTCTTCCAAAGCCCATTCTGCCTCGATAACCGTCTTCCACGAACGAAGGTTGAGACATTGATGAAGGACTTTGGAAGGTGAATTGTTAGGGTTAGGGTCATGCCATCGGGGCCTGGGAAAGTTCCCCACTCTCCAAACTTGCCGCCAACGTCCACCTCCAAGCTTCAAGTTCCAGAGGGGTCGGAAGCGCCGCCCCGTGTCTACAGCTTCCTCGTAATTTAAAAGTGCACATTTCCTTGGGTTGACCAATTTAGCCCGGCCTTGCAGCATTGCTGCTCCCGACTAAAACAGGAAAAAGTCCGATTCAAATTCGAAACTCCGATGCAATTGTGCAATACCAACCATTCAACTGGTTCGGTAATTAAGAAATTATTAGAACCATCCTCGTCGTAAACGTTACTAACATTTGTTCTTATCTCTGTCTCCTCACGGCACTCCCAAATTCTCATGTTCGACACTGGTCCCATGACAAATTTCCGACTTCCTTGAGCTATATGTCTCCTTGAAAGGTTCTTATTCTCACTGCGCGGCCAGCTTTGCGCGGAGCCAATAGCTCTATTAGTACCATTCCGCATCGGCTCTTCAAAGGTATGGTCCGCCAATATTGATTATAGCTGCTCAGTCAAATATCCCTTCGCGTCAAGTTATGCAGAAACTCAAGGGATTCGCTACATTCAACAATATGAGCACTCGGAACCGGAAGGAGCTGTCTCTACCTCAAATGTCGCCTAATCCATTCAACGATGGCTTGTAGCTGAAAGTGTCATATTCTATAGCGACACAGTTGAAGATATCGGCAGCACCCAGTGGTACAATAAAGATCTCGTCCCCGCATCCGTTAAACTGGTCAGTGAAATAACAATTAATACACAAGTAGTTGGCTGAACTGACGGACTATCTCTAGCGCAAATGGAAAATGCACACCTACGTCTTTTTCTGTTCGCATTTCTTCCTTGTCGAGGTGACTGGCTGCTGATTGATGGAAACTGAAGGGTGGGCTTCCTCTTTCAACCAGGCTGAATGGCACGCATCTGTCTACACTAGATACTATTTTGTGCCTTTTTGACTGAATTGTAGGTCCATCGGATCCTCGCTCATCGCTGTCGGGTTAACTTTTCGACAATCAATGGTTTCCGTCTGTATTGGTGCCCTCTTATGCGCTTTAGCGATGGTCTTAGCTGCTCGACCCGGAGCAAAACTGCACATCGGCTACCCAACGCTCCTGCGCTCGAGTTTCGGGATGTGGGGATCCAAGATATTTGTAACCATGCGCGGAGCAGTCGCCATTGTTTGGTTTGGGGTGCAGACCTACTTTGCGAGCACTCTGTTTGCGGTGGCATTACGCTGCATGTGCGTTGAATCCATTGTCTGGCGAGCCCAAACACTCAACCTTTTGCACAGATTCGGGCATAAATGGACGGACATCCCTAACCATCTTCCTGAAAGCGCGGGAATCACGTCGCAAGGTCTTGTCGCATTCTTTTTGGTTTGGCTTTTACAAGGTCCACTCATCCTCATTCACCCGTCCCGGATTTACTGGCTTTGGTAATGTGACAAGCCCAGTCAATCAATACTCAACACTTATCTCAAGTTGTCACAGGCCGCTGAAAGGGATATTTGTTCCTCCTGGTTCATTATCTCTTTACTTCACCCATCGGATTGAACTAAGCCCCTTCTTTCCAGCCGTAATCGGTTTTTTCATTTGGGCTGTCACTCGTGCTGGTACGTCATATTCAAGCCAGTTCTACCGCATACTTCATTATCAAGCTAGGTGCCGATTGGGTCACTTTCGATACCAACATCACAGTTGCCCCCGCGCACGGTGCCGCTCTAGGATGGGGTAAATTTATCCAATTCTTGCTGGTGCCTATACTCACGTCCCGATATAAGCTATCGTTAACGGAATCAACAGTGTTATGGGAACTCTCAGCCCTATGATATTAAATCAACCAGACATTGCGGTACTTAGAACTGACAGATAAAGATTTTCGTTCTCAGTTCCTTAACCTGTTTTGTAGCGGTATGCTCGCAAACCCGAGGACGCCGGCTGGCCGCAAGGCATATCCATGCTCATTATCAAGGTCCATTGAACTTCTTCTTTTTCGTCTGTGTCTGCTCACTGGGAAGTCTAGACATTGATGTTCTTCTTTTCCATATCTACGGCCTGCGCTACCCGAGTTCTCTATGGTCAAGCCTATTGGAACATGTGGTAAGCTTCATATGCTGCGATGATTCAGATCTTATTTTCCTTGTCTTCAATGAGGGATCAACTCGATGCAGTTCTTGACACCAATTGGAACGCCACGGCTCGCACCGGCTGCTTTTTTGTCGCTATATCTATGTGCCTGGGTACCATTGGAACGAACCTGTCTGCCAACTCTGTCCGTTCATTTCATCCTTATCATGCCGCTAATTCATGACCACATCTTCATTCAATGTTTGATGTAGATCCCGTTTGGCGCAGACATGACAGGGTTGCTTCCCAGATATCTTACGATCGTCCGGGGGCAAATCATTGTATGGATTCTTGGATTTGCAATCGTAAGTTATCGAGTCCGACTTGGTCCTCATTTGTTTCGATCGATGTCCTCTCAGGTCCCTTGGAAATTTCTCACGAGCGCCGCGAAATTCATAACTTTCCTTGGATCGTATACTGTTCTGATGGGCGCGGTTCTCGGTCCGCTTTGGGCTGACTATTACATACTGCGCAAAGGAAAGTGAGTAGTTTTGCCAGTCGTCATAGGACAAAAAAATTGTTGACATGGTGCACTGTTGCAGCATTCATGTGTACGTGCACTTTCAGTCCAAGGTGCCGTACTGATGTCTGTGGTGCTGTGTAGCCCGTCCTTGTTCGATGCAGAAGCAGGATCTCTGTACTGGTTTGCTCACGGATTCAACTGGCGAGCAATTGTGGTAAGTACAATGCTCAGAATCTCAATAGATACTTACTCAGGACTGGTGTGTTACTAGGCGTGGTGTGCAGGAACTGGCCTTACAATCTCAGGAATTGCCGAAGGCTACAATCCCAACTCCGTGAGCGTCGTCGCCGTTAATTTATACAGGTATGTGGCTTTTGGTTCTTAATTGTTCAGAGTGAAGATAGCCTCTCGCTTCCCCGTTTAGTTTAGGATGGATTCTGTCTGTCTCGACATCAGCGGTTGTTTACCTTGTCCTCAGTTTCGTATTCCCTGTTCCAATCTCTCCCGCATCCGGATTCAAAGCGACAGAACCTTACGAGTACTTGGCAAACAAAGAGGGATTCTACGACGAAGATCTCCCTTGGAATGTAACATCCGGCACGGAAAACTACCGAGACGAGTCGATAACCGAGATTCAAGGCAGCGAACTTGATGGTGTAAAAGGAGAAAAGGTGTCCTGATGTATCTCAGAGCTGCAACTCATACTGTTCTCGTACGAGAAAGATATGTAAACTGCCTTATTTTTTACTTTGTATGTCTCGAGCAAAAGAGAAAGAAATTTCAACTTGAACTTACATAATACGGTTGAACCGTGCGAAATTGTAGTACCCACAGCCACCGTGACCGGACTGCCAGTGTTCCGAACCCTCTCTGAACCACTCTCAATCACCGACACTGAATCTGGCTGCAACGATATGTTCCAGCTTGACCGCACAAATACTCGACTTTTTCTGCCTGATTCCAGGATTCTCTTCGGGTCCAAGGCGTTCAAGCTCAATGCACGCTGGTGGTCCCATCCCGCCGGGGTGGCTCCTGGTCGGCGTACAGTATTTTGCCCATCATGCGGACTGGCCTTGTTCCCTGCGAAAAAAAAAAAACCTTTTACCCGAAAGTATCGGGCTGGAATGCAACGAATATCGCGGAACTCCCCTCCATTTTCTAGGCCGCTATAGCGCTAGTGGCATCAACCCCGAACTAAATTTGTTGAGATAGGAATGCACATCGGGAAAGCGACCGGCGATCCGACCAATTCTACTCGAAGGCTGACCACTGTGGCTGCCGATGAAAGACTACTTGGCGCCTTTCGGTATTATAATCCTTCCTCTCCGCAACGCCGACTTTCCGGCCTTCCGACTCTGCGATGGCGACAGTCACCGGTATTCAGAATGAATGCTAACTGCGATATTCTCCATAATATCCTTGACAGTTGGTAATGAAGCTTTCATTTGGTTTCATGCAGTTTAGTGCGGAGCCCAGTCATCATCGGACCAAAATTCGCATATAAGGCGAGGAAATGGCTGCTTGCTCAGACCGGCCATCGAACCATAACATGATCACTCCAGCTACAGACCCAGTCTCCTCTCTATTGAAATTGATTAAGGATGCGGCCAGAACTCTTCAGGCTGGGTATATCGAAGCTGACGGTCACTTACCTTCGTTGGACGAGACCGAACCCCATCCCCTTGATAGAAAACTCTCAACTCCAGAAATGCAAGAAGCCGCACAGACTCTTGAAGGTGCCTGCGCGCAGTTGTGCGCAACTTTGACGCGCCCAAATCACACGGTCCTCAACGTGAGTTGAAATACCCGTCCACATCGATATTGCTGATTTTCCGCATTCATTCAGAATCTATTCATGACCGTTAGTTTCATTGTTCAGCAGTAATCATATGCAGTAACATTTTCACAGGGACTTGAACCGAACTGCGCGCGTGTCGCGCTCACGTTCAAAATTCCTGACATATTGCAAGAAACCCCGTCTGGAATGCATGTAACTGAGCTCAGCAAAAGATGTGGCGGAGTAGAGCCTTCAAAGCTGGCTAGAATTTTGCGCTTGCTCTCCGCCAAACATTGCTTCCGCGAAGGTACGATACCATATATTTTTTCTAGAGACCAGAACATTCATATCGTGTTCCAAGTCAAGAGAGATGTATTCGCAAACAATCGGCTTAGTGTTCAACTCTTGGCCGCGAATCCTCTTCATAGTATGGGATTACATATGTCCGTTGCTTCTCCGCTATATTTCTTTTACTATGAAGTTTCGCGGGAGGTTAATGATTTCCATCATAGCACGGAAGACACGACAGAGGGAGCCAGCAAGCTGGCAGAAACGCTAGCGGATCCGGAATGGGGTTCTTCGTTTGAGATCGGGCACTCAGCATGGAACAAAGCCACTGGACAACCTTTACCGATGTTCGATTACTGGGCCAAGGTGAGCTTATTACCCATCAATCTGTGTATCTTACTCGATATATTGCCTCTATGAGACCCCTGGCATGGAAAAATATGGCGAACGGTTTGGGATCGGCATGCTTGGATGGGGTACGGCGGTTGAGGCAACCGCTGTTGTATCCGGTATGTATTCCCTTGCGAACCGCCTCTATCGGCGGAAGGCTCAACTCAATGTCATCTTCCAGCCTACCCATGGGCGAACCTCAAAGCAGACGCAACTGTCTGCGACTTTGGTGGCGGCGTTGGAGCGATGGCGATTCAACTCGCTCGCGCGTATCCTCAGCTCCATTTGAAGTTGCAGGACTTGCCCGACCGAATGGTACAGGCTGAAACTGTCCTCTGGCCCGCGGAATGCCCGGAGGCGATCGAAGAGAATCGAATCGAGTTCAAGGTCAATTGGAGTTTTGACTGTCGTTTCCACCTACGTATACCTACTAACGCTGAAACGGAATAGGCATTCGATTTCTTTGTCGAATCCCCAATTCCCGGATGTGACGTGTACTACTTGAAAAACATATTGCACGCATTTTCTACTCAAAATTGCATCACCATCCTCAAGGGCATTCGTAAAGTCATGAAACCAGACAGTCGTGTTCTCCTTCGTGAGTGATCATAGTATCACGTCCGCATTAGATTCAATTCAGCTTGAGCGGCAATTGAATTGCCCTATTCCAGATGAATACATTTTGCAAACCGCGCCTGACAGCAGTATTGACTCCGAGTCGGATCTGGAGAAAAACGCCAAAGCAGATATGCAGCTCAAGCATGCTCCCTGGCCCTTGCTAGGAAACTACGGACAAGGACGAATTCGCCAATATTATCTCGATGTCAGCTTGATGGTGCTCATGAACAGTCAGGAGCGCACCTTGGCGGAGTATTCGAAACTAGCGGAGGAGGCTGGGTTACAATTCATCAAGGTCTGGGACTTTGGCGATATGGGTGGGGTGGAGTTGTGTGTGAGAGATGCAGCGATTTGAACTGCGGATAATTGCAACACGAGATAAGTAACCGTTTCGAAGTGTTTTTAGTTCCAATATCATAGCGCAAGTTTATTGTATGTTTATGTAGAATATGGACAAAGCCATCCATGATTTGAAACCACTGCACTGTAGCGTTACGTGGACCAGCCTTCATTTCGACAGTGATAGATATTTGTTGACACCGCTAGAAGATTGCCATTTTGAATGGCTGCAACGGAATCTGATCCAAAAACGTCTACCAGACTGCAGCGTAAGCGTCAACGGTCGCAATTATTATCCATTCATTTCCACATCTTACAAAAGGATTGTCGGTGAATAATTTTGATGTAAGGAAATGAAGAAACAGTGATATCTACGTCCCGGTGCGCCCAGCAGCCTTGATGACTCCCGAACCCAGGGTCGGCAGTGTTTTTCCGGGGGAAGATTGCGTAGGCGACGGCAGGAAGTCGGCGCGCACAAGCCAGGCAAGGTATTTCCCCATCAACTCTTCCGACACCGTGCTCTCCTGAGCTGCTTGCGCTCCGGAAAGGACGGCAACAGTGTTAGTATCATCGAGCTCCGGCGACTTCGTACTTGTAGGGAGGTCATCCAGCACAAAGTGCAGGAGAGGAAAGAGCGCATTGTCTTGCGTCTCCATCACATGTTGCTCAAGGCGCCGCCGCCAGACGACATATTCGCACTGTGTCGTGCCGAAACCGTACTGTGCGAGCGGCCCAAGTAAGTCGTTATAGCTCGGAAGGGGGCGTGCGGTGACGTGCAGGACAGATAATGCGGCACCAGGGAGCGGTGCAACAGCGGCGAGCGTTGTACAACGCGCGACATGGTCAACGGGGACCATGTTAACCGTGTTATTGATATCGGGTACGAGCCCAAGCTGGATGCAGCCTTTGACAAGCCGCCAAAGGAAATCATCCGTGTTGGTAACTATTGACACTTTCAGTGAGGGGTACAGAAAAGGATCGGAACAAGACACTAACCGGCAGTTGAAGAGTCACCGACAACATAGCCAGGTCGCACAATGTGCCCCTGCAAGCCTCTTCGACCCGCTTCGAATAAAAGCTTCTCGGATACCCACTTCGTCTGACCATACCCTGTTTTCAAAGTGGATCGAGCACCCTCCAAATCATCGATCTCGGGAACCCCGCGATACTGGGAGTGTCCACCAACCAATGAGTCAGAGAGTTGCACATAATGTTCCGAATCGATGGCGGATGTAGAGGACACAAACACGACCAACTTTTGCTTTCCCGCCGAAGCTAGATCGATCGCTGTTAATGTCGCCAGAACGTTTGCATTGCGAAGCTTATCATAAGGGTAGACCCAGTGGACCTGTCGCTCATGAATTAAGACAACAAAAGTTGATGTTCGCACAACGTACCAGGGCGCCGTTATGAATGATGGCGTCCGCTTCCTCAGCAATCCTTTGCCAGCCACTCTTGTCAAGGCCAAAAAATTCGACACCCAAGTCACCGGTAACAACCTCCAGCCTGTCGCTCTTGACCCAATCGTCGTCCCACACTCCACGATCAATGGAGCCACTCCTGAGTCTGTCTAATCCGTTGTCGGGGTTTGAGGCGCGGACCAGACAAATGACCTTCTTCACTCGAGCGCCGCGGGAGAGCAGATCTTTCAATACAAAAGCCCCAAGGAATCCAGTCGCACCGGTCAGGAACACTGTGAGAGGTTTGGTATCATAATCTTCTGGTAACGCGGGGTACGAATCCTGGAGGTGAGGTAGCAATTTCTCCAAATCGTCTCCGTATTCAAGCGGAGCCACAGCGGGTGCTTGCTGAGCTCCTGGGACCACGAGCAAATTACTTGACACCTGAGCGTCAGAGGACTTATACGAGAGACCAAGATCAGCGTTCCGAAGGGTTTCGACCGCTTCGACCAGGCCAGCAATAGTCGGTCGCTCGAAAACAAGTCCCAGAGGCGCGTCCACCACAAACGCCTTGCGGATTTCGAATATAAGACGGGTAGCGAGGATTGAGTGGCCACCGAGATCGAAGAAGTTCTCATCGGTGGGAATGGGTTGGGGCGGGTTTGGCAGCATTGACGCCCAGATTTGACTGATCGTCTCTTCAGTAACGTTAACCTTGCGTGTGCTGGGGGCAGCCGAGGCAGCCTGAGCGGTATCTGGGAAGGGAAGTGCAGGTTTATCAACCTTGCCATTAGGATTGAGTGGCATCCGGCGCAACGGCACAAATACTGCGACAGAGAAATCAGACTTTCAGACTCGAGATACGCCGAAGAAAACCACATACGAGAAGGTACACTGTAGCTCGGGAGCTTTTTCTTAAGATGCTCTCGAATGTCTTTGATCAGCCGACGATATTTCTTTATTCCTTCCACCAGTCCCTTCTCCTCTCCGTCCGTAACATCGCTCGCGTAGTCATTCAAGGCAGGCCCATCCAGCGGCACGAAATAGCTCACGAGGATCTTCTCCTCATCCTTGTCGCGACGCACCAGCGTAACATTTTCACGCACGAGGGGATGCTGGCTGAGATGTGTGTCGATCTCCCCTAGCTCGATTCGGAAGCCACGAATTTTGACCTGATCGTCAGCCCGCCCAGTGCACTCGACGATTCCGTCCGGAAGGTAACGCCCCAAATCGCCTGAGCGGTACATTCGATCGCGTATACCTTTCCAGTGGCGGGCCTCCGGTCCAGGAAGTCCGTTGAGAGGGTGACGAATTGTGTCTTTGCGTGCAAGGGCACCTGTTGCAAACCAATTTTCCACGAACTTCTCGGCGCTCGCGCTAGCGTCCAGATAGCCTTCAGCCAATCCACCAGAGCGTACATAGATCTCACCAACCTCACCGACCGCGCAGGGCACAGTGCGGTCATTGCGGTTAACGACGAGGAGCTGAACGTCAATCATCCCCGCGCCAGCGGGCATAATGTCTTTTTGAGTAGCAAGGAAGGTTGGGTCCGCGGAGACGGGCGGGATGGCAAAGTACGAAACGGCGCGTTGTGTCTCTGTCGTTCCGTACATGTTGATGATACGGACGTTGGCAGCAAGAGCTTGCAAACGGAGACAGTCACGCTTGGTGAGAACGTCGCCAACGAAAAACGCGTTCAGAAGTGAGGGGATCTGTCGAGTCGCCTCGGCGGATAACAGCTGCCCCATAGCAGGTGTAAGATGCGTAATAGTGACCTCGCTGTTGGCCATCCACTCGGCCAGTCGTCCAGGAATCCCGATGTCGTCAGTCGTTGGTACATGCAACTGTGCGCCAAAGAATAAAGGAGTGAACACTGGACAAAGCCGTCAGGCATTTGACAGCGAACGTGCTAGGGTACGAACTGTCTCGCTGTATCGGATCATGCGCGATACCACTGAGCATAGTGAACTTGGAATTCTCGTCCAGCCCAAAGCGCTCCCCCATCCATGGGAAGAAGTGCGTCAGACTGAAGTGCCTGCCCTTGACGCCTTTCGGGATACCGGTACTGCCGGTGGTGAAGGAGAGCGTTCCAATGCTGTCTGGACCCAATGTAACATTCGGGTCTGTGGCACCAAGGTGGGCGTGCGATTTCAAGACGTCTTCGCCGCTGCTGCTTCCACCAGATATTTCACCGTTAGGAAGGACTTCTACAGCAGGGACCTCAACACGGATCTGGAGATCGGACGCACAATATTCTCGGACTGTGGGATGGAGGGTCCCTGCACCCTTCAGAATGACAAGACCTCGAGGCTGGGCCACTTGTAGATACAGAATTTGTCTTGCCGGCGGGTATGCGGGGTCTTTGAACAAATCAAATAAGCGGAGCTCAGGCCTGATAAAGATAGAGTACCGATGACGGAGAACGTGGCTCCAGCCTTGAGGACTGCCATTACAGCGACAACAAGGTCCACGCTCCGATGGGCGTACACCATAACGACTTCCTCCCGCTGCACCCCTCCTTTGATAAGGTTGTGCGCCAGAATATTGGCCGCATTTCGAATTGCGCCGTATGAGAATGTGACTTTTTCCTGAACATCTGCGAGCGACGGCGCGGGTAGGCTTTGGACAACACAAGGCCGTTCGGGCCATTGCATTGCATTGCGCGAGAAAACATCCGTGATGGCGCCTTTCCAGCCGCACCAATCAAGGTCCCCAACTGGATCAGGGAGTTGTGACTTTTGAGATGTGGTCATCAAGGGGACGGAGCCGACGAGAGAGAGTGGTGTCGATGCCACCTTTCTCAGCAGTGCAGAGAGTTGGTCGATGACCATCGATATACGTGCGGGGGCAAACAGGAGAGAGTTGTAAAGAATTCGAAGAGATATACGGGGAGCCAAGGCTGCACGAGTCGAAGCTGGAGGCCGAGTGACAAAGACAGTAAGGTCGGAAGTCAAGCTCGTAGAGCGAATGAAATTTTCCGTAGGCTCATCTGTCTCGTCGAAAAAACGTACACGGAAAAGTGGCACCGTTAACGTTTCGTCTTTGTTTTTATTCAGCTCCTTGGTTATGACTTCGAAGGGAAGCGCATCCGCCTCTGCCTCCTTCTCGACCTGCTGAACGCGTCGTACAATGGACCAGAAAGGGTCAGAGGGGTCAACAGATAACCGTAGAACCAAGGGATCTCGCGCGGTGGGAGACGATGAACCGATGACAATGTCGGTGTCGCCTGTATATCGGTGTAAAAGCACGGTAAAGGCCGATAATAGCAGATGAAAAGCAGAGGGGGGAGTCGTGTGAGTTTCTCCATCCTCTTCGACGTTCACATCGCTGCTCTCGTCGTACAACGCGAGCTTGAGGAGGGCAAGAGATGTTTGATCAGAGAGTTCGGCTAAGTGTGCTGCCTCTACCAACTTGTTAGAGCCAGATGGTCGTGGATAGTCTGTTGGAAGGGCAATCGAGGGAAGATTTTGAAGTCTGCCGACTACTCTGGCCAACCTAGAGTCTCCCATCGAGGACGGTGAGAGAAGAATTCGAGTCAAAATTTTATGCGCGATCGTACAACGTTCGGACTTCAGTCGGACTTCGGCCGAAAGACAAAACGCGATCACGAGTTCAAGTTGTTGCCGCGGCGCGCTGCAGTGTTTTTGTCGGCCAAGATCGAACTTGCAGACAAAACGCGCTGAATATGAGCAAACAGGGACTCGAGGAGAGAGCTGGTTATTTGGGTGGGAGTAATCGAATTAGCTGTATCACAGCGCCCACGCGATATTCGGAATTGCTGGACAACAAATTGAAAAGCAAGTACAACATTCGGGTCAGCGCAATCGCTGTTGTGTTTATAGGCTTATACTAAGTATGACCAAATATTATTGACCTGCAGAATATTGTTGACACCTCATTCGCGCCAGTTGGTAATGTTGAATATGTTTGACGGGCGGGATAAACCGTCGCGTATGGCGGTCCAAATGCACTTTTAATATTGCGCTGGTTTTTTCGCCGAAAATCCGATTTCGCGCACCTTTTCTGCTCGAAAGTCGGATTTGCGCACCTTTTGAGTCCGAAAGTCCGAGGCAAAAAAGCAGCGCGGAATTGGGTGTTTTCGCGCTGGTTTTGTTGGCAAGATCGCGCACCTTTTTCAGCGCACATCCTCAGCGCACCTTTTTTTTGACTTAATTTTTTTATCTTCTCAAATGAGACCTATTTATGTGTCAGATATGCCGGGTCCCTCATTTGCCGTATACAAGCAGGAGAAGCGCAAGAAATTGTCTAAAAACATCCAGCCGAGTGACGGCTTGATGTGCCGGCAGATCCCATCATCACTTAGTCCGGCTCCAGCGATGAGTTGACAGTTTATTTCAACCACGAAACCAAACTCAGAGCTACATAGACCTCATTGATGACCGCAAATTTGGTGGGAGCCAGCTGAATTCTTGCTGAACATAGGTGGGACTTGGAAGCCTTGCAACGAACCAGGTCTGGGGTATATCAGATGCAAATGTTAAAGGCAATGGGGACAGTCCTCACTGTCAGTTTGAGATGTGAGGCAGCTTCCGGTGAGACCAATTCTATACTCTTTAACAGCTTCATTAGAATCTGTGGACCCAGTTCCGGTGGATTTTGGCAAGTTGAAATGTGCCATCAGGTCTGCCTTCTGGATGCCGATGCCGGCACTCGGCTCGCCATTTTCGAACAATTTCTTGCGCTTCTCCTGCTTGTATACGGCAAGCGAGGGACCCGGCATATCTCACACATAGATAGGTCTCTTTCAAGAAGAAAAAAATTCAAGTCAAAAAAAAAAGGTGCGCTGAGAATGTGCGCTGAAAAAGTTGCGCGAGATTGCAAACAAAACCAGCGCAAAAACACGCGATTCCGCGCTGGTTTTTCTCCTCGGACTTTCGGCTGCAAAAGGTGCGCAAATCTGACTTTCGGGCAAAAAAGATGCGCGAAACTCGAAAAAACCAGCGCATTATTAAATGTGCATTTGGACCGCCATAGTCGCGCGTGGATGAGTGTGGGTTAAAACGTCTCTGATTTATTTTGTACAATGCCGGCGACGCGAAAATTAAAGACAAAAAACCAACTGCTTCACATTGGATGAAAATGTCTACCCCGAGACCTCGATAACGCCTCAACATGTCTATCATAATCCTGCTCACGGCGGAAAAATCGTCCGCAACAGAAAAAGACAGGATGATGTCGGACATGCGAGAGATGGAAGCGCAAATCCGCCAGCGAGTTGAGCCTGACATTGCAATACCCACAGACAAGATTGCGAATCATATCGGTCGTGAATGGATGACGGCTGCACACAATATCTAGCAAAAAAGGCCATCAGTCAGGATTCGATAGAGACTAGAACAAAACTCGTACTGGGATCGTCTATCCAGTCTAATGAACCAGCGGCCCTACGTATGACAGCAGGCTGTGGTATATATGGTGCTGGCGCCGGATTGTACGCTGGCGGAGGATGCACCGGAGGAATTGCGTTAGCCGCCAGTTCTCTATCACGTTCTCTTTCTTCAAGCAACATTTCTTCGTCCCAGAGGTCGCACGGTGGAACCCTTTGACACTGCCCTTTTGTCGTAGCAAGTGAGCCACATTTGAAGCAAAAATGGGTTCCACATCTGTAGTCACTGAGTCGACGAAACGCAAGCACGAACCATTCAACACACCTGCAAGTCATATGATTGCATCCAGAAACAAGTTCAACGAGAGACTTGAGGCGAAGAGATAAGCACTTTTTCATAGTTGAGCAGAAAGAAGCCCCTCAGATACGCACTGAACAATTTGGACAACGGCGCCAGCGTTTCGCCTACGTTTGCATTTCCGTCAATTAAGAGACTAAACCGTCTCATGGAAAAAATACCTTGGCTAGTTCATGTAACAGACGATCTTCTAGAGATCTCTCGTCTGGGGGTAGAGCCTAGCAAAACGTAAATAAACCGACGAGAAATGACCAACAGTCTCTGACCTGATATTGTTCGCAAGAGATACCTAAACGATGTCACGTTGAGAAATAAACCATTGAAAGAGCGACAAGGATAGCCTACCATTGTGCCAGGCGACACGGCAAGGTACACATAACAACAGCTGGCAAGAAGGGCAAACAGCCTGCGGGTTATCTGTTTCCTCTGGCGTCTGCACGATGGCCGAACATTTCGGGTTGGGACAATATAAGTGAGGTATCGAGTTCAACAGCTTTTGATGGTCCTGAACTGCCGTGTTCGAAACAGAAGAATTCGATACGAATTGGCGACATACCCATAGAACCATTTTTTCCGGACCCATCACGCGGGCAGCGATATCATCTGGGATTCCATCCATAAAATCGGTGATAGGACACTCGGGACATCGGATTGGGAAGACAATGATCCCTGAACTTCCGGCACCTTTGCCGTCTGGATCTAGTTTGCTTTCAATATAAGTTGTTAGACACCCAACGCAGTATGCGTGCTGTTGGGGACATGGAAGCCTAAGGCCAAATTGAAGCCTGCTTGAGGAGTTGGCGGAAAGTGATGCAGTGTATGGTGAGAAAGTTGGCTGGAAAGCGTCCATGCAAATTCCGCACGTCGCATAAATTGCTGGCTCTGCCTCCTCTTGCTTGATTTGAAGCTCTGGATTGCGATGGTCAAATTGGAGGTGCTCCAGGATTATTCGCCTACAAAACATACCGGATACCATTCGTAAGCGTTTCTGGCGGAAATTCATCCCCTCGTCAAACTCAGGTCTCTTTCCCTTGCCTCGGCTCATTTCGAAACCATGCTGCTCTTGTTTGACTGAAAAATGTTTATTGTCCAAACTTGAATCAATTTTCCCTTTCCCCTTTTCATTCAAATCCGAAGCCTAAAATGGGGACGCCAATGCAGCAATGAACAGAATTTAGCTAAACTACTTACCATGATGTGGTCGACGACATCCTGGCCGAGTAAACTACTCGCAAGTCAAAAGGAGATCGATCAATTAGGAAACTGTCCGCACCTTTCCGCATCTTGCACTTGGTCCGTATCCTGTCCCTCGTCGTCTACAGCCTGCAAACGTCGCGCAAACTCTGCATCAAGCATGAACTTCCTGGAAAATCCAGATGAGCCCTCAGTATGAGGTGGAACAATCGAAATGTGCCGACTTTTCCGCAGCTGCGACTTGCTGTGCGTATTGCAAGTCCGCAATCGTCGACGCCTGAACCCGTTGCGCAAATGCCGCATCGCTACTGATTCTCGCATCCGCGGCTAGGAAAGCTAAAGCAACCACACCGAAAAAAACGAACTTTCGGCTGACCCGATCTACATACCGAAACAAATTGTGTAGACTTACCAATAGACTGGGTTGAAACTTGAGCTGATGCACAATATTTCGACTTACTTGTCGTGCCGCTCTCGATAGACAAAACGAAACAATAAAAATCCGCTTTGTTTCCTCCCGGCCGAAAGTTAGCCGAAGGAGACAGTTTCGTATTGTGCACCGTGTGCGTCGAAAGATAAGTACGAAATGTCTCGTTTCGAGTTGAGGGTAGGGCCAGCCGAAACAGAACTCAACACGATAAGGATCAACCAAGCCGTCGGCAGGCACAAAACATAAGCCGAGATACAAGGCATCGGCTCATATTTCGGGCCGTATATGCTGCGAAATACAAGCCGATGCCTTGTATTTCGGCTTATGCATGGTGCCGGCGGATTCTTAACCGATACCTGATGGGTCGAGTCTTGTTTCGGCTGGCACTATTCTCAAAACGAAACAAGATATTTCGTAGTTGCCTTTCGACTCGCACAACAGACAAGATCAAATATTCTCTTTCCGCTAACTTTCGGCTGGGAGGAAACAAAGCGGATTTTCATTGTTTCGCCTTGTCTATCGAGCGGCACGACAAGTAAGTCGAAATATTGCGCATCGGCGTATTTTTCGCACCAGCCTGCTGGTAAGTCGACACGATTTGTTTCGGAATGTAGGTCTGGTGAGCCGAAAGTTCGTTTTCTTCGGTGTGAACGTCTGCGTCGTTCTGAATTACCGATTTCGCCGATGCCGAAAACTTTGGGATTCGACCACTGGCGCGGGCGGAGACGGCAAAAACCTGGTCGAGTTGAAGGCGTTCTGCTTCTTTGGCAGATTCTACGGCTCGTAAATCTTCCTCAAGCAACTGGGCTATGAGGATTTCGCTGAGAATTTCGTCCGCCATGGAGAACAAAAGAAAGGGGGCCGGGGTTGCCGTGGCGGATCAATTTGCTTTTCGGCTCCCCATTTTCCACCTTATCGCAAACTCTTCAAAGTTCAAAGAGACAAATCCTCTGAAAATGAACGCGGTCTACTACCATGGCGTATTTGCGTTTCTTTTGGCCTCGACCGTTTCATGCTCAGCCCATTTGTTACACAGGTTGAGAATTTTGAAGTCCTCACTTCCGCCCCGATGGCAGAAGTACGCGACGACGAGGTGCAGATCAAGGGTAACACAAATTTTACATCACATTCGCATGGATATAAAATGGGGGTCTAGTTTCTTGTTGCGGGATATGTGGAACAGACAGGTCGGTACCTTGGCCGCCTGCATTCAAGTCGCCGCTGATCACCTTGCAGCCACATCGCCAAGGGTGGCACGTTTTACTTCATGCATTTTTCTGGTTTTTGAACCCGTTCGCGTAGGAGAATTCATCGCAAAGTTTCCCGTATGTTTTTCTTTTTTTGTTATGCTTCCAGCCTAGCCAAGACTGAATTATGTTATAGCTCATCCCCGGGTAAGGATAAATAAATCTATCCACGATCGTCAACTCACGCTGTTAATTCAAGCCATGAACTCGTTGGCACCATCTCGAAACTAGGCAAATCCGTAACAGGATTCTCCATCGGCGACAGATGTGTGGCTGATCCTGGTGTAACTGTCTGTACTCGAAGCCCTATTCTCATTCATTTTCCTTTCGACTTCTGAATAACTATGGTCAGTGTGGAAACTGCTTCTACTGCCGTCGAGGACAAAGCCTATTATGCCAAAACTTCGAAAGTCTCGGCGTCACCATGTCTGGAGGTTTTGCAGATTATGTTACAGTGTACGAACTGTTTTCCCCTCCACTCGCGCAGGACTCGACTGCCTACTTCTTGATACAGCGCATGCAAAAAGGTCTACAAAATATACAACCTAACAGACGAAGAAGCTACTCTGGTCGAACCCGCCGCCTGTGCCGTCCACGGCGCAGATCAACTCAATCTACCTGTTGGAGCGGAAGTCCTCATCCTCGGCGCAGGGCCCACAGGCCTCATCCTCTCACAACTTCTCAAACTCAACGGCGCCTCCAAAGTCGTCATCGCAGCCAACAAAGGAATCAAAACCGACATCGCGCGCAAACTCGACGCCGCAGACGAGTACGTCGAAATCGATCGTGACGCACCAGATGAGCATTGGGCGAAACTCAAGAAAGATTATCCGTACGGTTTTGACGCTGTTGTAGGCGCAAGAAATTTTCCCATTCCTCATATTGAAAACTATAAACCTCTTGCCTATATAGGTCGAAGCGACTGGTTCCGAAAAAGTCGCCAACGACAGTATTAACTACGTCCGTCGAGGAGGCACGTTAATGGTATACGGAGTCTACACAAACGAAGCTCTGGTGCACTGGCCACCAGCCAAGATCTTCGGCGACGAAATCAGAGTGAGTACTCTGTCCGTTCCGAGCGGTTCGCTGGACTGAAAAGATTAATGCAAGATAATCGGCTCCTTCGCTCAAGTATATTGTTTCCCGCGCGCCGTAGCGTATCTGGACAGCGGGAAAGTGCGTGTTAACGGAATGGTAAGTCTTTTCCATACTAACATGGGTCACCTCACCCTATTCATGCACCAACGACCTGGAGGTGACCGACATCTTCTCCGTAACCGACTACCAGAAGGCACTCGACAAGCTCGAAAGCAAGACAGCCCTCAAAGTCGTCGTCAAACCAGCTACGGCTATGTAAATTTCTAATTACCGTATTATTCTATCTATCTACAAAGAAAACTAGATGGAGCATCGATACAGGTATATATGTATATCAGAGACGCGGAATTCAGGATGCTACACGTTAATACTTAGATACATCGCGTGAGTAAAGAGCAGACAACAGCGGACACGACCCAGAGGCAATCTTCACAACCATTAACCCCACTTTTGATGTATGCCATTTGTCCGAGGCACGGGTGCAGGCCACCCAGCAGTCGACGCATTCATATACGCTGCAGCGGAGGGCCGCATCCGGCCAGGCTCGAACGGCGCTGCGCGGCTCGACAGCGTCGACGTCATGGCACTGGCAGCAGCCACCGCAGGTGCAGGTGTCGGCGAGGACGACGAAGACGAGTCCGATGGCGTAGACGTGGATTTCAAGGACGAATGCCGTTGTGGGAGAGCATGAGTATATGGCACGGATGTTTGGGCGGCGCGTGAAGAGGCGGAGCGTTGGTGTTGCGATTGCGAGGGGACGGTAGGAGGTGGTGGCTGATGGCGTGGGGCAGTCCACTGCGGGAAGCCGGCGCCAGAAGCGGACAACGACGTTTGTCCCGGCCGCTGGATGGGGATGGGCGACGGTCGGGTTAGTATGCCGGGGACTTGTTGCGGACGGGCCCATTGTGGGGGATCGACCTGCTCGAAGTCATCGCTCGTCTCCGGCGTATCCTCAGAGTACGCGTAACCCAGCGGGTCGGCCTCAACGCGCTCGATCTCCAACTCGATCTCCCGAAGTTGCTCCTCCAAATCGGGAATCACGCTGCTCTCAAGCTTCTCCCTCTTCCCAGTCAGCCGTTCCATCTTATTATTCAACCCCGTCAACTCGCCCTTCATATGGTCAAGCTTCCGCCTCTCCTTCTCCTCCTCGCGCTCGCGCTCCTTGCGAGCCCGATCAGCCTCCGCCTTGACCTTCCCATACGCATCCTCCTTCTCCGCTCTACACTCTCTCAGCGAAGGCAGCTCTGCCTCGACCTCCACCACGAGCTCCTCCATCTCATGCGTCGAAATCTGCGCGCGCTTCGCCGCCTCTTGCAGCGCCAGGACTTTCTGCCGCGCGCGATGTTCCGCGACGGTGTGTTTTTCCGAAGCGCGTTTGAGGATCTCGATCTCAGACCGTAGAGCCGCGTCTGCTTTTTGTGCGTCTCGACGGGCGGCTTTAAGGGAGGAGGTGAGGGAGTCGCGTTCGGAGGTGATCGCGGAGAGCGTCCTCTGCAGTTGGTTGAGGCGGTCCTCGAGGGTCAGCTGAGGATGAGGGGCGGCGAGAGGAGGGGTGGAGGGCATGGGAGATGTGGAAGGCGGAGAGTCAGTGTCGAAGCTGGCACTGTCCGCTTCTGGTACGCTTGTCGAGTTCGGCTCGAGGTCTGAAAATCGATATTTAGCACGCAAAAGAAATTCAGGACTGAGTGAAAGCATGGGTTCGATGAAGGCCATTTCACAAAGACCTCACGCTTTCGACCTCGATAACCACTGTGCCCCAGCGCAAAAAACCAACGTACCATCAGTAACAACCTGTCTGCGTATTTGTCCTCCCTGCACCAAGGCCAGGTCGATGTCGTATTTCTTGCCAGGCATGAGACCGTAGATGATGATGACCGCCTCGTCGGTTTTGTCATCGATGCGTATGTACACGCCTTTCCAAGTCGCAGAATTGACATTGACGGATAGACCCTTTGCGAGGACTTCTGAGATAACCGACGGTTTCTTTTGCTCAGAATCGTCGGTATCATCGCCCCCGTCATCTTCGTCGTTGTCCTCGTCAGGCGGGAGTCCCAGAGATGCCAGAAAAGGTTCAGCTTCGGCACCAAAGTCGGAGAAATTGGAGGACAAGATGAAGGTGACAGAGACCGATGTAATTTCGCGAACAGAAAGAGACAAAGGCGGTTTTCCTGGGCGTATTGTATGCCATTCTGAGGTGGCCAGAGGATCCAGAAACGCGCCATCGGGAGACATGGGGAAAGTAAAGAGAAAGGGATGATAGTCACGCGGCCAGTGCGCGGCGAGGCGCGGCGCCGCCGGCGGCCGTTGATCTCTCCTAAACTTCTTCTCCCATCTCAAAGCTTCAATACAGTACTACTGCGCTCGTATCTGCCCTATCCGACATCTCTGCGCTCTCTGACTTGTTTAAAACATACTACTCCGCCCTGGAAATATTCTGTTAATTGGAAGATGATTGAACAGTTGAACAGTTTGCAACCGCCGATACTACCTGTCTTTCTGTGTCAAAGTTCTCGTGAGCAGGCAGTATACGCATCCAGTCCGCTACTAAAGGGATTGGTTCATAATCTGCTCTGCGCCAAACAAGAAATCCAGATTGTCTAGAATTTCATTTTCTCAAACTCTAAATTTACGTGGAGTCAAGCCTCCCGTCCCGCAGTATGGCACTGATGGAAGGCCTTCCGCGAGGCGTTAGACGCCAAACAGACGCCGCACAGTGACTCCTTACCACCATCCGCTGCAGGCTAAACCTCGAGCAGCATTCATATGGTCTGGCTCAAGGGTGAAAAAGTCTCAATCTCGGAGGGACTGGAAGGGCAGGATGATCATTTCGAGACCCTCTTGAAAATGTTTGAGGATCTGGGTTTGGCGACATTGGACATCGCATCCCAGCCGGAATGTGACTTGTTGTCGTTTGCTCAGACGGCATTTTTCTTTGGGGTCATTACACTGGACCCGGAACCGACGCGTCCGCCCCCTCCTCCATCTGAATTGAAACTCACCCACCGCGGGGACGAACTTCCGGAGCACTTGCGCTATTCGACGACCCGTGAATCTTCGAAACTAGAAACCATTGTCAATGATAAAAAGTCGGACGACGACCTGTTTTTCGATACAAAATCTGAGCAGGCGACGCATACACATGGATCTGCGGTGAGTGTGCATTGAATACACGTGTCGCCATACTGCGGCTAATGCTCTGGTCAGCTCTCTCTTCACGAAGAATCTGATAAATCTGACTCCAGTACCACTGAGGTAACTACATGCTTCGTATTCTCGCAATGCAGTTTCTCAAACTATAACAGGAGGTCTGGCTTTGTAACGACTGCAATCATCCGAAGTGCATCGCGGGAAGAGCTTCCAAGGTAATCAAAGGCTTCATGCCCTTCGCTTCCGTGGTTAATATCTTGGTACAGTACGATGCCTGGACCACTGCAACAGAAATTTCGGCTTTATCAAGCGCACCCTCCGGTCGGGACTGGAACCCGGGGTCAATTCGATCCGGTCAGGGCTCCAGTTCGGAGTCCAAATTAGTTGCATCCAGTGGCAAGAGAACCGCACTTTCGACAAAAACCCAGCACGATAACGACTCTCTCTCATCAAAAATCACTCCTTTCACCAACTACTTTTCCTGGGGAGAATTCGAGGCTGAGGATGACTCGTGGCCGCACGTAGCTCAAGAGCCTCGACTGAATTATGGCTCAAATTCTGCACAAACGCTCCGCATAGACACTGAGCGAAAACTTGTCGGCATCGTCTACCTCGTCACCTCCCCGCTCGCGCTTTCTCCTCCTGGTCAGATCGGAGAGTTGAATCTCGGGATCATCATCAACAATCCATATCGCGGGAAGGGTTTTGCGCGGGAGGCTATCCAGCTCATCCTCAAGTATGCGTTCGAAGATAGGAACTGCCACCGCATTCAGGCGTCTCTTCTCAGTCTGTCGTCGAAAGAGCGCTTAATCTCTCTCCTCACGCACCTGTACGCCCCGCTGTTACCTGGTCTCAGACTCTGCTAACGATCTTGTTCTGCAGCCGATTCGGACATGAAGGGATAAAGCGCCAGGCCTTCTTCAACCCGTTGATCAACGAATGGCAGGATGTGACGACCATGGCCATCGTCGACATTGATTGGGTCATGCGTAGCATTCGCAAACCCGCGCCGACATCGCTCTGGGAAGAGTTGTTTGTACGTCATCAAAGGGAACGCGAAGAGCTCCTGCATTGGGAGGAGTTCCAGAGTAGACTGAAGCGCACCGCCAGTATGGAAACTCTTCGCGCCGTGCCTGCCGATCCCGAGACCAGTGGAACCGAGTCCGATGCTGCGGGCAGCCTCAAATCCACCACCAGCTCGAGCAAGGGTAAAAAGAGAGCGGTTCCCTCTGACTGGACCCGAGATCCATATGACGGATCGAGCTCGGACGCTGATAGCGAGTTTGGCTTTGACGGGGAAGCGATTGCGCTCGTGAGGAACAGACGCGACAGCGTACCGGATAGTCCGACGCATAGCGAAATCTCTCTACCGTCAATCCCACGCTCTACACCACCTGCTTCATCCAGTGGGTCGGATTGGGATTTGATGGAAATGTCCCCGTGCTCGAGTGACGACGACGAAGATGAGGAGGAGGAGTGAGTCTGAGTTTCAAGGCATATAGATATTGCAACGAAAAGAAAGGAACAGCTTTCTTGAGCCGGTGTCCAGATAACGAATGTGTTTACTGACTAGCAGACGATCCAGATGTAGCGAGCTTTTTTTTTTCTCACTGAAGGTTACTGTACGAGTACATCCCAATACATACGAATCCCAAACCCAAACTCCAAAGCCAAACATATCATCTAGTTATTTAAGAATAAAGAGCGCTGCGGAGTTGCAGCTACAGCAGAGCAGAAGCTCCTGTTCCAAGATCCATCACTTTCTGCCGCAATACATCCTCCAAAATTTGTGCATCAGCAGAGAATTTCGCCAACCCCTCGGCAACCTTTACAGCTGCAATCTTCTCTTCCAAAATATCCCGTGCATAGAGCGATGGGTCGTGAGCATTGCTTGAGCCAAAGTACGTAGTGGTGGCATCCATATCCACCGAAACAGGATGAAACTCAACCACGGGGTCCACAACATTGCGGCTTCTCAGCCCGCTCAACAGATGCGGTGGCAGCGTCACCAAATCAGGGCCACCCGCCACGCCATGCTTCCCCAGCTCCACAATCTCCTCAACGGTTCGAAACCCCGCAGCCATGATCTGCGTCGAGTATCCAAGCGCCGAATACGTCGAACGAATGTTCCGAACGAGGAGGATACCGGGGTGTTGCGAGATCTCCTTGGAAGAACTTTCGCCTTGCGAATCCCACCAGTCCTTCACTCGGCCAATGAAGGGCGAGATGACGGATACACCTGCTTGCGCACAGGCGATGGCTTGTACGCGTCCGAAGATAAGAGTCATGTTTGTGTGTATGGGTTGCTGTTCTCGGTCTGGGTGTTCTAGAGTCTCGGCCGCAAGAATACCCTCATACGTTGCAGGAATCTTAATCAAGATTCGATTTCTTGGTATACCGAGACTTTCAAGGAGAGCTGCCAGGGTTTCGCCCTAAGATTGGTTGGCGCGGACCACGGAGGAGCGGGGGCTTGAATCACACCTTGCGAATCATAGCGGGAGTATCATATGCGAGCCTCGGATCGACGGACACGGACACCCGACCAGGGACGATGCGAGATATGTTGGCGCCGACCTGAGCGAGCTGCGCACGGGGTTGGTCAGTATGAAGCGTAGTGGCAGCTAGATACGCGCGCAACGCACCACTCGATCCATCGCATACCCAGCAATTTCCTTTGGAGACGCCTCTGGATGTTTATTGAGCTCATGATTGACAGCTTCCTCGGTGATGTGTGCATATGGTTGCTTGGTCACAGCAGCGAGCACCAGAGAGGGATTGGTCGTAGCGTCGGATAGATCGATTCTGAACTCGGGTATCTCTTCACGATAATGTTGAACAAATCAATATTTAGAGGGACATGCGACGCACGATGATATTCTGCTGTATCGGACGCGACATATATTCCGGAGTCGCTAAGTCCTTGAAGGGCAGTAGTGGACCGCATTTCAATGGACAAAGAAATGGAGGGCGCGAGATGGAACTTGCTGCCGAATCTTCAGAGGATGATAAAGATGTCGCCATTCGTTTGAATACGATGACTGATCGTCAGCAGCAATCAATCGATGAGGGCCAGAAATCTCGGAGTTTGCCAAGTCGGTGCAAACGTGCATATGGACGAGCTGCTTTGAAAGGAAAGCTCTCGGGATTGTTCCGCGTGGGGTCCGGGTATGGCGGGACATCCCGCGCCCGATCGAGTCGTCGACTGACTCACGGTGAAGACAGCGAATGATAGAAGATATGGTGATTGACTCGAGCACGGCCTCCGTTCTGCCTGTGTATCGTCTCGTAGCATTGCGCGCGCTAAAGGACGGCCGGAGCACGATATGATGTCGAGTCTTCGTTAAGACGAGAAGAACTAGCCAATTCCCCCATTCATCCTCCGAGGGCTCGAACGTCATGAGAAAAGACTCACTATCTGAGTGGGCGTATCAAGTTTTCAGAAAGGCGACGAATCGATGCAGTCTCTGAGCTTCAGCGGAGCGTTGGCTGACGAAGGACTGAGGCGAGGCATTGGTTAACCCAGGAACACCAACAATCTTGGAGGCGATCCGTGCCCGTTCGATGTACCCTGTACTTGAAAGAAAGCTGACGGATATGCGAGCTCGAGTCTTCGAAGCATGGTCACTCGGAGCGAAGATAGGTGAAGATCGACGTTTTTGGACGAACTTCGGCTGTATTGTTGCTGAGTGGGATCCAGTGGGCACCACGAATCCTGAGCAAGGCCCTCAGGCCCCTCACAGAGGTCGCTTAGCTGGCAAGGAACTGAGCATGTTGTGGTCGAAGTTCAAGTTGGTTTGAAAATGCCCCACAGCCACCCGCTTCCCTTGAAGCTCCTTGAAGTTGCTAATAACGTACAAAATTCAGGAGCAGAAATTCGAGAAAGACGACGCAGCATAAACTTGATAAAGAATCGAGATACTTAAATAGTGCATATCCATAATGGAGTCATGAGGTCAACTAGGGCGAGTCGGACATAGAAAACTGATCATCCCAACAGCTCAACCTCCCGCCGCGCATCGACCAAAATATCTAAAACCATCCCAACAGCAGTTTCGACTGCCTCCCTATCCTGCTCTATCAACCTGCTCAGAAAGTGCTCATCAACTTCCTTCCATCTAGCGATCTCCTCGTCCAATCTCTGAACCGCATACAGCGGAACATCGCCAGTCAGTCTCGCATCCACATCCAGACCCCCGGCGCTACCAATGACAAACCAACGCACAAGATCGCGTTGGATATGTGCTTCGGTGAGAGCCATGTTGTACGTGATGGGCCAGGGAAGGTCTTGAAACCGAAGCGGAATCATGAATGCGTCTTGT
The DNA here is from genome assembly GCA_037176885.1 of Favolaschia claudopus. Classification (NCBI taxonomy): domain Eukaryota; kingdom Fungi; phylum Basidiomycota; class Agaricomycetes; order Agaricales; family Mycenaceae; genus Favolaschia; species Favolaschia claudopus. The sequence continues at coordinate 1,343,061 of JAWWNJ010000010.1, read as the reverse complement.
GGGTCTTGGTCGACCTCGTCGAAAACGTCGCGCCAGCGCTGGCGGTGACGTTCCCAGTGTGCGACTGAGGCTGGGTTGTGGCCGAGGGGTTGTGACGCGTGGTAGACCTTTCGTACTTTCCGCGTCGACCTCATATCGGTATTCAATTGATTAACGGAGGATGGCTCTGCGGTTGAAGAGAATGAGGACGTGGTCGAGAAAAACGGCGACTTGTATTCGAAAACAGGAGTGGGTGGTGAAAACGGAGCTGCTGCCTCAGTAGCCGCCGCCGCCGAATCCTCAGGAGATACTGCGAACGACGACGATGCCGCAGAGCAACAGGGCTCCGCATCCGCAAAATCACAACCAAAAAGCGGCTCATTCGCAACGTTCGGATGGCGGACCAAGAATCGTCCCGGGCGCCGATGTTTCTGTAAGAGCAGCCGTGAGACCTCCATGGCGAAGTGGATCTGCTCTGGAGGGAGAGGGTCTGATGAGGGCGAGGAGGGATCGAAACAACCGGATTCGTCTGCTTCGAATGCGCTGGATGTGCTGGCTGCCTCCGTAGTGCTAGCATGGCTAGACTGGCGCAGAGAGGGCGTAGGCCCGAATTGAGGAAAGCTTTGGTGCTGCATGAAAGGGAGGAAGTGAGTATGGATGCGATGAGAGTGGGGAACTTGGACTGCGTACATCACCACCGTTTGAGAAAGCGTTTGAGCACTGGGACATTGTCAGGCTGGCAGCAAGGAGGTGGGATTCTTTCAGATGAAGAGAAGCGAGTGTTGTGAGGGGGGTCTGTATTGTGGTTGAGTGGCATCCGTCGCATTGGCTTTATACCTGGCAAAGCGTCCACCATTGTCTACCTCAATCTTTCCGAGAAAGGCAAGTTCAAGCGAACGCCAAAGCGTTTCCAAGCGTTTTTCAAAACTCAGTCGCCGAAGCTTTGACCATGTCAAAGCGCGCCGGGCGGATCAAATGCTTTGCGCCAAAGCAGTCACCATCAAAGCAGGTCAAAGCAGTGCGTTATGCGTCGGCTGTGGTACACGATGGATGTGGCGGGTCTGAACGAGTTGTCGCGCGCCATGCATGAGACAGCGATGCGAGGTTTGCCCGACGGACGGAGGTTTGAACACCGTCCGTCGGTCCCGACGTCCCGCCCTCAAGGCTCAAGACCATAGAAGTCCAAATATGGAAGGTGACACACAGCCACAAGAATGACTCTTTCTGAAAGTACAAAAGCGCGACGCTTTGTACTCGTTACCACATTCCCAGTGCCACACACTATCAACGTCAAAGCCTTTTGACAATATATAAGAAAAGCAAGTCAGAATAAGTGGTAGATCAAACCATACCTTGAGCCACACAACGAACGCCCACTTCACCACTACAACTTCCCTACCGATGCAAACGCGTAGCCAGGCTAGAGCGGCGCGCGAGCAAGAGGCAGAGAGAATTGAGATCACCGCACAAGCCGAGGCACGATTTCATACTCCGGGCTGGGGAGAAGTCTTTGGTGGTCCCCTGCCTCCGCTGACGCCCTCCAATTCCTCCTCCTCTGTAGGGTCTGACAGTGGGCCAGTATTCCATTTCGGCCACGCATTCTACCCCCAAGGCCCGACGTGCACTCCAACGCATTCCCTTGCAAACATGAACGACGAGATACGAGAGGCGCAGCAAACACCTGGGAAACGAAACTCGATGCTGCCACCAAGCAAAGAAGAGAGGGAGGCGGCTGAACGACAGCGAGACCTGGATATTGACAGCGGCAGAGGGGTACGCCCGTTGAGAGGAGAAGATACGCTGGTGCTCAATCAATCTGCGGATTCGACGCCGAGAGGAACAGGCGCTGGTCCCAGGACGCCCAGGGGAACGGGTGCTGTTCTTCTGTCGCCGTTCCATAGCCCAGAATCTTCACGACGGACCGCGCCGCCATCCCGTGTATTTGCAGGAGCGACTCCGCGACCTCGAAACTTGAGGGTGACTTTCGCCGACCAGTTGCGAGAAGCGGAGACACAGGTGATCGACCCAGACACGGGATTATCGGAATGGGATTAGGAATCCCTTCATTGTCTGGATTCGAATGAGTGAAATTAACGGGCTCAACTAGAGGAAGACTTGAAACGGACCTTACAATATATACTCACTAATGCTGTCGATGAAGACCTATGTATCATGCAAGTTCGGATTTTCTATATATGTATCCATGTTTTCTCGGGGTCGTTGGACAGAATGCAAGGTAGCTTCTGGCGGCGGTTCGTAGCTGGCGAAGTTGTTCAGTTCAGGAACCTGCGGACGTGCGGACCGACAGTAGCCGACAGTTTCCGCCTGTGACTGGATGTGACAAACGATGTGACAAACGTCACATCGCCTTTGCGAATTTTCACAACTCAGGCTGAGCCGCAGCGCTGCTATGCGCTTCTGTACTATCTGCTTGCTCCGTTTTCAGAGTCGGGAACGTCGTTGGAGAAACATCTATAGCAAGATACTGTATTGTTCAAGTTGAACAATTGCCCATCTTGAAGGCAGGAAGGAAGGCCGGATGTGTACGGGTTCTGCACTTTGAATCTTGATACTCTCGCGTTTCTGTCAGTGTCGCGGTTCATCTGTGGGTTGGCTTGTGGTCAACGGAGGTCAGCAGACAACGGCCATCGTCACCTTCCCCTACCCTCCCGCGTGGAATCAATGGCGATCGCCTTCATATTGACATTTACTCGTCGAAGTTGCGGTTCCATGCTCCCGAACTCCTGCCCACACTCGTGCAACGCTCTGGCTTTGGCTTTGTCGTTGTTCTCGGCGCTGCCCGCGTGACGATATTGATGTTGGTCCCCCACGGCTTCAAAATGCTCGACCACATTGACAAAACGATCAACAAAAATGTTCCCCTTCTCCTCACTCCTCGCATTATGGCTTGCCGCTACCCTGGTCGCGGCAGGTCCTTGCGACATTTACGCCTCTGGGGGTACGCCTTGCGTTGCAGCACATAGCACCACCCGTGCACTGTTCAACGCATACTCTGGCCCGCTCTACCAAGTCCAGCGTGGTTCTGATAGTGCAACTCGCGACATCCTTCCACTCTCCGCAGGCGGCGTCGCCAATGCCGCAACGCAAGAGTCCTTCTGTGCTGGCACGACCTGTCTCATCCACATCATCTACGACCAGTCAGGACGAAGCAATCATCTTAGTAAAGCTCCGCCAGGTGGAAACGCCGCCGGCACTGATCCCGGTGGTTTCGACAACGAGGCAGCCGCTGATGCTGCGCCTGTGACGCTGAACGGGCACAAAGCATATGGTGTATTTGTAGCTCCGGGAACGGGGTAAATCTCGTCTGCAAGATCCTGAACTTTTCTGAAGATGGTCGTTGAAATAGGTACCGGAACGATGCGACCAATGGTATTGCTGTGGTGAGTGTGAATGCATCTCAATGTTCATGTCCGCATGCTGATTATTGTCTCAAGGGCGACGCTGCAGAGGGCATGTACGCGGTCTTTGATGGCACCCACTACAATGACGGCTGCTGTTTTGACTATGGCAATGCGGAGACTTCCTCTACTGACACAGGCAAGGGGCATATGGAGACTATCTACTTCGGGCTCGGTACCGGCTTCGCCACAGGCGCGGGAAGTGGTCCCTGGGTTCTCGCTGATTTGGAGCAAGGCCTCTTCACCGGACCGGACAAGAGTGTCAATCCCAACAATCCGACTGTCACTTCTCGCTTCGTCACCGCCGTTGTGAAAGGTGAGCCGGGAAACCACTGGTCGGTGCGTGGTGGCAACAGCAACGCTGGCTCGCTCGCGACGTACTACAGCGGCGTGCGCCCCAGCGGTGGATATAATCCCATGAACAAGGAGGGCTCCATCATTCTTGGTATTGGCGGAGACAACAGCAACCGGGCGCAGGGCACATTCTACGAAGGCGTGATGACTTCCGGCTACCCCTCCGACGCAACGGAAAATTCAGTGCAGGCCGACATCGTCGCAGCTCGTTATTCCGCAACCAACATAACGAGTGGACCTGCCATCCGCCCTGGGTCCACGGTCTCCCTCCGCGCCACGACCGCATGCTGCACGACGCGGTACATCGCGCACAGCGGCACGACTGTCAACACGCAGGTCGTCACCTCGGGCGACAGCGCGGCGCTCAAACTCTCCGCAAGCTGGAACGTCGTCGCTGGTCTCGCGAACAGCGAGTGTGTGTCGTTCGAATCGCGTGATACCCCCGGAAACTTTATTCGCCATGCCAGCTTCCAGTTGCGTATTAGTCCTAACGACAACTCGAAGCTGTTCCGCGAGGATGCGACGTGGTGCTATAAGGCGGGGCTGAATGGGCAGGGCAATACGATTCGGTCATTCAATTACCCTGCTCATTATTTCAGGCATTACAATGCCTTGATGTACGCTTCGAGCAATGGCGGCGCGAACACTTTCGATGCGAAGACATCGTTCAATGACGATGCCAGTTTTGTCGTCGTGCCCGCCTTCGCTTGAGACGAAAGCACTGTAGTTGTACAAAAAACCCAAAGCACTGGCGAAAGTGAATGTGGCACTACTGTTGTTGAATTGTATTCTTTTTATGAGGGTAGAAAAATGCAAACGTGATTTCTGGCCAATTTCTCGCCTCTCTGTGACACATCGTGACGGCATGATTTGTCCCTTGTCCTCCCTTCTGAATTCTCCTCGACCAGTCCTCTACTTGCCCTTGAAGTCTAGTAGCCCAACCCTTCCATAGAGCTCCGAACCACTGCACAATCCCGTATAAGGCTATAAGCGGAATTATGGAATTGTCTCGCATCTTCCTCTCAAGCCTTTTAACAAGCAATCTCACCTTGTTTTCCGATTTCGGGAGTCCCCATGCGGCCTGCCTCTCACTCAAATCCAAGCTGCAGCTAGAAAATACAACCATCATCGACGTTTCTTATGTGCCTGGTGGTTCCAGAGTCGCAACCCTCGGAACATGCGACCCCATAGCTCATGTGTCTGCCCCGATCTGCCGAGTGCAATTTTTCACCAATACTTCCGATACGTCCGTCGTTCATGCCGAAGCATGGCTGCCAGATCAATGGTATGGCCGATTTCTAGCGCAAGGTAATGGTGGCCTTGGAGGATGTAAGTGACTGTGGTCTTCTCGCCAGTATGTGTTAAAATCGGCTTTCAGGCATATTCTACGACCATCTCGATTATGGCTCATCCATGCACTTCGCCACCGTTGCTTCAAATAACGGACACGACGGCTACAGCGGCGCTCCCTTCCTCGACCACCCAGAAGTGATCAACGATTTTGCCTACCGCGCCATCCACGTCGAAGCCGTCATTGGGAAGCAGATCGTCGAAGCGTACTACGGCCGCCCACACGCCAAATCTTACTATCTCGGATGCTCGACCGGTGGGCGCCAAGGCACCCAAGCGGCACTCAAATATCCCGAAGATTTCGATGGTATCCTCGCTGGCGCGCCTGCAACAGACTTCAATCATCTGATACACTGGAGCTACATGCTTGGGCAACATATCGGCGCCCCACACCCTGAATCGTCCCCCGCATTCATCCCACCAGAGTTATGGAGAGCCGTGGCGGCGGAGGTAATGCGCCAGTGCGACGCTATCGACGGTGTCCGAGATGGAATTGTTACCGAGCCAGACCTATGTGACTTTCGGCCGGAAGCGCTCCTTTGCGGACGAACCTCTCGCAGCCGCTGCCTTACTGAACCACAAGTCGAAGCTCTACGAAAAATCTATTCCCCGTTATACGGCGACAACAGCGAGGTAATATATCCCCGCTACGACCCTGGTGCAGAGTCAGAAGCCATCCCTTTTGGCCCATTCAGTGGAGAAATTGGCGACTTGTTCAAAGTATGTGCTATGTGTCCAGCAAGTCGTCCACTCAACCGTCACTAGTCTTGGGTCCAAAACACCGTCCTCAACAATACCGACTTTGATTTTAGTCAGTACGGCCCAGAGCATCTGAAGCTCATGGACGAAATCAACCCTGGTGGAATTGCGACCTTCAATGGCGACATGTCAACATTTCGAGATCGCGGAGGAAAGTTTCTCAGCTATCATGGGCGCGTCGATCCTGCGAGTATTGTGTCTTTCCCATGGTCTACAATGCTAAATCACACCCTTCAGCTCATTGCGTCAGGCAACTCCAAGCGCGTATATAACCTCATCTCACGCACGCTCGGCATGTCATCCTTGGCCTCGTTCTACCGTCTCTTTCTTGTCCCCGGGATGGCACACTGCACCGGTGGTCCCGGTGCAGGCCGTTTTGGGTTCGTGTATCTTCCCTTAGCCTCAGATTAATTTGTGTTGACTCAAACGCTACAGCCAGCTTAACGCCCCGACGAATGCCGTCAACGCCAGCTCGCATAACATCCTTCTCGCGCTGGTGGACTGGGTTGAGGGTGGCGTCGCACCGAATACCATCATCGGTACGAAGGACAATGGGTGGACACGGCGCGTGCACTGTAGGTATCCGCAGCGGAGTGTCTGGAAGAAGGAGAAATGGTGGTGGAAGGGCAAGTTTGTCTGCGAAGAATAGAATGCATTGATACCGAGTCAGATTAATTCGTGAGTGGTCCTCATCTGAATCGTCGTTTCGACTCTCCGAGTCTCGCGAGCAACACAGTTAATTCTGCCTCCTTTGGCGTTGTGTATGAGTGTATATGCAATTAAAATGAGCAGGGTTTCATCTCCCGAGGTTCCATGCGATCGCCGGCCTGACTCATCATTTTGGGGAGGTATGACTATGTTCAGATGGACGTGTCCTTCCTGCGTCTTGCCGCCGACCAGGAACACGCTGCAGCGTGGGGGCGTTCGACCTATGCCCTGTCCCGAAGCACGATGGATTCGGTAAGTACTAAACGCGCAGCAAAATTGGGCTATTTCCCCAAATGCTCCACACCTTGCGAAGGCAAGGGGACGGCGTTCACGAAGCCGAAGATGCCAGTGGAGAAGACGATAACGCATAGGAAGTGGGTTTTGAATATCGGGGAGTTGCGCACTGTGAGGGCTGCTATTGAGCCGACAAAGTGAAGTTGCATTGTAGCCTAGGAGTCGCCGAGTCGGTCGGTGTTCTGATTCCGAATTCGTGTGTTCGTTGGAATTGGACGCCGGGTGTATGTTCGATGCTATTTCATGCCCGAGATATCCATCCCGATGAGGTCGCCGTGTTTAAGCGTAGCAGCTGCGGCAAATCCTGCTGATGCGTACTACCTTGACCGGAATGAAAATCCACCGACCGTCGAGCGGCTCAAGCCTCGTGCAGAAGTGATTATTATAGAAACCTCTACACCTTTCTACCACCGCGACTTCCCACCAACACGATGACCCCTGCAATTGAGAACGACCAATGCTCAGAATTCGGATATGATAGCGACAAAGAATTTCCGTCCGACCCATTTTCTCTTACAGAGCTCAAGCAAGCTGTTAACAGATGCGTCGAGAAAGAATGCGATTTGGTCAAATTGGCAGAGGGAGGCTATCACAAGGCTGGTGGACTTCGAGTTCGTTTGACAACACTCATCCTCCCCAGATTTACGAAGCATGTTCCAACGAGGAGTCGATTGGCGTCCTTGCTCGTGTAGCTGCTCCTGCATTCCCCCGAGACAAACTTGAATCAGAGGTCAGCAGAATTGCATGTCTTCATCCCAGAGGCTGATCAGTAATAATCCTGGATAAAAGATCGCTACAATGAAATATATCGCGTCAAACACGACGATGCATATACCAAAGGTGTTTGGTTGGAACTTGGACAGTGACAACCCTGTCGGCCTTGAGTATATGATCCTTGGAAAGGTTATCTCGTCGATGACCGTTCAGTCGACTATGTTCTAATCCAGTCTAGATCAGCGGCGTTTCCGCCAACAGCGTTTGGGACACGCTGCCTTTGGAATTGAAGCAAGTGATGGTTTCCGAAATCGCGGATTTCATAGTTCAGCTCTTCCGCCTCCGATCCGACACCGCCGGCTCACTGTACACCGATGATGATGGGAAGCAAGTTGTAGGCCCAATAATTGCGACCCCCTTTTATCGAGCCTTGGATGGATGGGTAAGGCTTGACTCATCCACATATCGCGAACTCGCTTCGCTTCGTGGGCCATTCACCACCGTGACGGGATATTTGCGGAGTTTCTTGGAAGCAGAGCTCTTTCTTGTCAGAGAGTATCGGCAGCGGATTCTGGAGCATGAATTACATGGCGACGAAGAGCGCCTCGAGCTGGGTAGAACCGTTCTAGAAAAGGCGGTCGAACTCTGCTCGCTCTATCCCGGGGAAATCTGCGTGTCCGAACCATTGACAAGTCCGGAACACCCGTTCTCAATTCGCTTGGATGACTTCAGGCTGTCCAATATGATGGTTAGCGCACCAGTGTTATCTGCATTCACTCACAACTCGTCAACTTCTTATAGATCGATGAAGAGACGGGGCATGTTACCGGAATCATAGACTTCGAAGGCGCGACTGTAGCGCCATTATGGGAATGCGCATACTTGCCGCGATGGCTGCAAGACTACGACGAGTGGGATGGGAGTCATGAGGGTGGTTCGGCCGAAGACAAGCAACTGCTTCGTAATTTATTCATGAAAAGGATCCAAGAGCTCGATCCAGATGGAGAATGGATACGGGCGTTGGAGCAAGGTCGACCGTTCCGCGAATTTACTAACCTTTTGAGTTTCAATGTCGGGGTCTGGATGAATCAAGAGAAATGGGTAAGAGAGCGGCTCGAATGGGCAAAGACGCACCCAGGGATTGCATTTCCTTCCGAGATCGATACTCTCTCGTAGTGAGACGTTGTTTACAGACGTAGAGTTATAGTTCAGTGAAACGCCGAACCGAGTTAGATGCATCGAGCGGGAGGATCCAGCCGCACGGAATGAGTTATAATGCGTCCTTGCACACGGTGCTGGGGGGTAAGCGGGTGGTTCAGTTTAACTTTAGAACAAGTTTAAAAAACGGCAACACGACAAGTCACATCGCGTGTCATCGGATCAATCGCGGTCCACGCAAGTCGGCGTGACGTAACTTCCGCGCATCAAATTGCCATGATGGTGATCCGAGTCTGACCTGGTCTGGGACAGTCTGAGACGTCTCTCACTCCGAGATTCAATGGACTTGAACCAACTTCAAAAACAGGTACTTAGTATTCTATCACCAAAGCGCGGCAAACTCACGGATGGACCGCTCCGTCCTCCTTGCGCACTTTTCGTCATTTGGGACTTCGCCGGAGTCTGTGTGCACCGACGTGGTGCCACGTATGGATGGACACTGGCAGGGCCGACAGGCTGACGACTGTACATACAGCTCTGCGACACGTACTTTGATTGGCCCCCTGAGTCGAGCGAGAGAGTCCAGCGTGCCGGAACCGACTATCACACAGCATTGCCTTTCAATTCATAAAGTCGAGAAGGGGTGGAGGATGTTGCTCTTCCCCACAGCATCATTCTCTGTCCCAAGTGCTCATATTATTATTAGATATGTTTTCCAGAATCTTTGGACGGTCGGTGAGTCTGCAATGCCAAATGGCTTGCTCGATTATGTTACAACCCCTCCCAGTCTTTCAGTGCGCCGCCTGCTCCTGAGCCTCTTCCGCCACGCTACGTTTCTTCCGGTCGCATCGATTTTCACGCTGCTGGCCTAGACGAGTATCACGGCTGTTACGCTGTTGTGTTGGATAATCTCTTCTCTCAAGCGGAGCTCACTGCGATTCTTGCGGAAGCCGAGGGTTCAGCACCATGGGAAGTCGCTCAAGTCAACGCGGGAGACTACGCATACACGGACACCTCCTATCGTAACGGGCAGCGCATCATCTACGATTCGTTTGAATTATCTCAAAAAATCTTTGAGAAAGTGCAGCCTTATTTGACAGACATCGAAGAAATCGAGCGACCGACTTATCCAGGTGGCGAAAAAGCTTTACAAAAATGGCGCATGGTCCGCCTCAATGAGAGGCTGCGGTTTTTGCGATACCCCGAAGGAGGATATTTTCGAGGTAGCCTTTCATATAATTCATGCGATATCCAATCTCATTATTTTGGCCTTCGAACAGGACATTGCGACGGAGCATACCACGACAAGTTCGCATGCATCTCAAACCTGCGTTAGCACTCATTGATATGGTTGTAATCAGGAAAACGAAGCAAAGGACTTTCTACACCCTCCAATTCTACCTACCGTCGGACACATCGGGTTCGAATGAAAGTTTTGTCCCTGCACAAGGAGGCTCCACCCGTTTCATAGCAAGATATTCATCGTCAAAGTACGCCGATGTTGAGGCCATCCCCGGTCGAGTGCTGGTATTTCAGCACGACGACTTGTATCACACTGGTGAAGAGGTGAGTTTGAAGTGTCTATTAGTAAGCCCAAATTAAACAAGACTCTACTAAAGTTTCATCAGGTCACTGGAGGAGTGAAGTGCACTGTGCGGTCCGACATCTTGTATGAGCGAGTCGGGACACCCAAAGCCGTGGAGCATGAGGAGTTGTGATACGTGTCTACCTGGAATTTGCGAACGGTCATACACACAACTTAAACAATCTGGCCACGCTCTCACCGCCGTGCTACTGATTTCAGCTCGATGACTTTCGGTTATCTACTCGCGGACCATGGCCCACCTTCGATTACGCCTTTTTCTTCGACAGTGAAACCGACTACAACTGACGCATTGTAAAGCGAGACCTCTTTACTGTGAATGAGGTTTCGTCGCTTGATTCGCAGTGACCCATATGACTTGACTTTTTTACGTTTAGGGGCTCGATGCTGCCTCGGGAAGACATGACTTTGCTCAAGCACTCGATACTCGGATCGGCTCTTGAGTTCTGTCCGCGCTCGTTTGAATCCAAAAAAGGACCGCAGTCGTAAACGTACGAATAAACTGCATCTCATTGCAACACGTCACCTCAAGCAGTAAGCAGTAGCAAGAGAACTGCTGCGCAGCTCAGATTACCTTTCTTGACTTTAATTCTACTATGTTTTTTTTATTGAGAGGCGATCATTAGGCAGTACCCAGCTTTACTCAGCTATAATTTTATTCTCCTACGAGCTGCATAGCAATCAAGATTTCTTCGACTCACTGAGAAGTTGTGTGCCGATATATTCGAGGAGTCGGGAAGAACACCCAGTTCCGACTCGGTAGGTTCGAAGGACGATCCTGTTCAAATCCTGTCGGAACTTGTGATAAAGAATTTGAACATGTCCGAAAAGCCCGACCAACTTCAACTTACGTGAGCTATTGACTTGGGGATCCCATCAAATGATTCATCAAATTTTCTCGCTGCATTGAATCTTGCTCTCTCTCAACGGTCATAGTATCCAAGTCGGACGCCATTTCTGATCTCGGAATTTCAGCAAGTGGAACTTTAAACTGGGACTGACTGGCTCTCTCTTTCTCTCTCCCTTGGAGAATTGAGTAGCGCTTTACATACCTAGTTCGCGGCCGAGCCTAGTGAGTACTTGGAAAATTTCTGGGGCCTGCGAAAACGGCGATTCATCGCCGGCACCACCAGATATCGGTTTCCACACAAATGTATCTCCACGACGTCAATCTCGGATCGATTTCGAAGCTCTTCACCCGGGGTCTCGAGCTCTCTGCGAAGTTGACTCAGAGCTACAGGGAAGGGACAGAAACTGACGCGAGGTGTCTTTCGCTGAGGTCGAGCGGTTTAAATATCGAAAATACCACCATTTTAGATGTTTCCTACGCGCCTGCAGGCTCTCAGGTATCTACGCTGGGAATATGCGCCGATATTGCCAATGTGACTGTTTCAGTCTGTCGCGTACAATTCTTAACCAACACCTCCGAAAGTTCGGTTGTGTACGGAGAAGCCTGGCTTCCCGACGAATGGTACGGACGGTTCTTAGGACTTGGAAATGGTGGCCTCAACGGATGTGCGTATGCGGTTTCTCCACCTCATACACACTTAATTTGAAAATTTCCATAGGCATTGACTACGACGACCTTGACTATGGGTCATCCCTCCATTTTGCCTCCATTGGGACAAACAACGGCCATGACGGGCAGAGTGGTATGCCATTCCTTGGCCATCCCGAAGTGATCAACGACTTTGCTTTCCGCGCGGTCCACGTGGAAGCAGTCGTCGGAAAACAGATCGTCGATGCATACTACGGACGTCCTCACAGCAAGTCTTACTATCTCGGATGCTCTACAGGTGGACGGCAGGGAACACAAGCAGCACTCAAATTTCCCGATGATTTTGATGGCATCGTGGCAGGCGCCCCGGCCACAGATTTCAACCATCTCGTTCATTGGATAAATATGATTGCGCTGTATATTGGTGCTCCCGACCCCGAGTCCTCGACGGCATTCATAACACCGGAACTATGGGAAGTCGTAGCCAAGGAGGTGTTGCGGCAGTGCGACGACATCGACGGGGTTCAAGACGGGATAATCACCGAGCCGGATAGTTGCGATTTCCGTCCAGAATCTCTTCTCTGCGCTGGGAACGAGTCGACACTCGGTGGGGTGTGCCTTGCAGAGGCTCAGATTGAAGCCCTTCGAAATATATACTCACCGATATATGGTCGCGACGGGAAATTGCTGTTCCCCCGCTACGACCCAGGCGCAGAAGGATTCCCTGCGGATTCCTTTATTGGAACGATTCCTGATCGTTCCGGTGTAAGTCAAATTTAGATCCAAGAATTACTTCTGTCTCGTTGACTGACGATTTCGACAACCTAGGAATGGGTAAAGTACGCCGTTCTCAATGACACAGATTTCGATTTCCGCGAATACGGACTGAAGCAAGCTGAACTCATGGACAAAATCAATCCTGGCGGCATCGCGACATTCGATGGCAATATGTCGGCGTTTCGCGATCGAGGAGGCAAGTTCCTCACCTTCCATGGACGTATGGATACTGTGCGTAACTTCTGTCATGATTTTGCAACCTGAACAATCTCTTCGTCACGTTTTGAACAGATCATTGCCTCGGGCAATTCCAAACGCGTTTACGACCTCATCTCACGTACGCTGCAAATGCCTTCTCTGGACGAATTTTACCGCCTGTTCCTTGTTCCCGGCCTGAGTCACTGTATCTTCGGTCCAGGAGCCACGCGCTTTGGGTATATCCTTTCTAATTCGGCCACCAAGCACTGAATTACCTGACAAATCGTTTGCAGACAGGTGAAGCGCGGGTCCAACGCAGTTAATGATACTTCGCACAATATTCTTCTTGCGATGGTTGATTGGGTTGAGGGTGGAATCGCGCCAGACACAATCATTGGCACGGCAGACGACGGGATAGCCACTAGGGTTCATTGTCGATATCCCCACCGGAGTGTATGGGACGCAGAGAAGGGGGCTTTCCGTTGTGAGGAGTAGGGTTTTGGGTTCGAAGCCGTTTAGGCACGAGCTTATCATATCTTCTGTGGGTAGGCGAACAGAAGAGTTAACCCTCGTCCACCGAAATGATAATCAAGAAAGCACTTCATGCTAATAGAGGTACACCGCAGGCCCGGGTACGAGGGTAGCGGGCATATCTGTTGTCACGGTAGCGTCCGTTTTCAAGAGTATGTTAGCAAATAACTCTTCTTCGAGAAAAACTGTAGCTGGATCACCGAGAGGAAATCAGCGCCGAGTGACAATTGAGGAATCCTGCCTACCATGGTGCGACTTGGAGACCTACAACACGAGCGGTCACATCACATGCCGCGTTACACAATGTGACAGCTGGGAAACGACGCGACATACGGATAGATTGTAGAATGGAAAGAAACAAGCAATACGGGTAAGATACGAGTAAATCAGCACTCCGTCTCCGACTCTGAGTCACTAAAACCACCATCCATTTCCGTGATATCTCTGCCCTTTGCCACCCATCTAGCTTTCTTGCGCTCCATCCTCTCATAATAGACCCATGTTAAAGGCCATCGATACCACGCAAGAGTCGAATCAAGTGAGGGATCCTGGTCTACGCCGAACGCTATCTTTGCGGAGCAAATGGCCCGGTCATTTGCCGCATTCATAGATCGCGAGGTGTGCTTTGCAGCGGGGTCGACGTCGTTGAAGAATGCAACAAGATAGAATTTCCCGTCTGGGCCAGGGAATGGGATTGGTCTAGGTACATATCTGGAGAGGGAATCATTCTTTCAAGCTGACGAGCATGAGAAAGTCTTTGAAAGCGCACTTGCAGTCAGGATCCCGAACCTGACGCCACTTCTTCGACACCACGTCGGTGTGATCGGAGGAGTTCACGGGTTCGCTTTCCCCCACACTAAGATTTTTGTAGAGCTTGGAATGACTGCAGACCCAAGCAAGGGCGTAAAGTGGCGCCGGGCGGTCGTTTAGAGGCATTCCTTTCAGAGGTGGGGGGTTGTTGGTGGGAAGCCGACGAGGAAATCTGCAAACAAGGCGAGTAAGATTCAAACTTAAACTCTCGCAATACGAAGATTTCCGGTCACCGAACAATGCGCTCATTCGACAACTGGGTGGTCTCGTTGGTCATGGCGGTTGATGATAAGTGACAATTTCGTTGATTTTGACAGCCGTTCGGCGGGTTCGATTGATGTGATTCTTGAAACTTTAAATTTAACTTGCTCAAAACCGGACTTATACCCATTACCCAAATAGCAACTTGGAAATCTTCCATTGTTTTGCTCTTCCTCTTCATGATTAGACGACAACAGAAGACTACATTGAAACACAACTTGAAGCGGAACCCGAATCTCACGCCCTGTTCCACGTTCAAGCAGAGCAATAACCAGAGATTTGTCGGCGGTGAGGAAAGTTATCTGAGCGGCAGTCAGTTCGCCTTGCTTCCATCGCGTTTCCATGTTCCTTTGGATCTAGAAACCAGGGTGCGCTAGCTTCTTGCGATTGTTGTTGTTCCTCACCCGCCTTCTCCTGTCCCTCATCCGAGTCCTTATCCCCCTCTGGCTTTTTCAGCTGCTGCTCCTTCTCTTGCTTTCTGAGCGGCTTCTTGCGAAGGCGCACCAAGGGCCATCGATACCACTTTAACGTTTCCTCAAGCTCGGGAGACAGGTGCATCGCGAAGGCCTCTCTTGCAGCTTGAATTCCGGGATCTCCACCGGGGAAGGCATTCAGAGAGCGATTGACATGGTCCGACGCTGTGATGTTGTACATCGCAATGAGGTAGTACGAGTAGTCCGAGTCGCTGCCACTAATAGGCGCCGGATATACAAGCGGCTCCAGAACGACACTGTAAGGAGTCTTCGCTGAGTATACAACGTAGAAAGAGAACAGGAAGGACGTACTCCTTTGTCCTTGGATCCGCCCACCATCTCTTCTTCACCGTGTTTGATATATTACAACGGCTTACAGCGCCAGGTACTCCGTCTCCGAGGTTGGTGAAGAGAGTGCGATCGTTGCAGACCCAGGCCAATACATAGCGTGGGGTTGGGTGACCCTCGTCAAGTGTTCCGTGCGCCATCGGAGGTCGGTCGAGTGGCAAAGTTGCGGGAAATCTGGAATGAGTTGTGTAATCACCAAGTCAAATTCAGGAACGGATGACTTACCTTTTCGCCATAATATTCGAGAGGATTTTTGAGGGTGACGGATGGTGGCAAACTTGGAATCCTGGTCTGTCGAGATGTGGTTGCGGTCAAGTCACGTCGGCTAGTTGGCACACGAGTCGTCACATCACATGCCCCCTGTCACAATATTAATCCCCGAACGCGTCCACCGATAATCGAAGAACTGTCGCCTACGCACCTGCTTCGCTAAGAATACCCCCAGCAACTTCAAATTTACGGGAGGCCGATTTCACTGTCCCAACCAATGATCCAATCCATCCGATCCCCTACTTATACCCGGACTCAGTTCTCGAGCAGAAACCAACAACTCGCGGGCAATCCGCAAGAGAAATCCTCCAAGTCCTTCGAGTAGCTAAAACATACAAAACTCACCGACCGATACGCCCACCGCTCATACTCGCTGAATGACAAAAAGAACAGTCGTCAGACGAACCTACGCTTGGCACCCGAATCCCTAGTTCGTCTGTCTCGTTCCTCCCTTCATCCCTCTCCAAAAACCCGGCCCGTCCCCTATGAAATCCCCACTCCCCTCCAACCCCCCTCTGCAAAACACCACACGATCAAACCAAAAGCGCAGGCGTATTTCCAAATTTGTCCGTCCGTCCTGTTTATCTCTATGGGTCCATATGTACAATTGGTTAAATACTTCTGACTCTGGTAGGTGTGGCGAATGGTTCATCTACATACAAGAAAGCAAGAAAAAAAAATCGGATGAAAAGCAGAAACGATCTAGTGTGAATTGCATTGTATTGTAAGGATGATGTGTGTATCATGTTGGTCGTGGGGCGTCGGAGTAAATAGCGAGCAAGTATGTAGGTATCCGCGAATGAATAAGTAAGCAAGAGTGTACAAGGGGGTTGTCGAACAATCGAAAAAGAAGAAGAAGCGTTAAATAATATGCGTAAAAGTCAAAGCGAAAAAGGTCATCCATCGGTCAGCGAGGATGGAATGCGTGGAGGGTGTCGCGGCCTGGTGACCAGATAATCCGGTGTCGTGCGCTTCGCGCGGTATCGTGTTGTGTATCGAGTTCGCGTCCTTGTGCGTTCCTACAACCTAACCACACCCGGCGCCAAGTTCATCGTCTCATCGTCTCCGTCCTTTCCTCCTCCCTCTCCTCACATAACAACACACTCCTTATCCTCCGCCTTCGCCCCCGTGAACCCCATCTCCGCAAACGTCGCCGGCCCCGTCCCAGGATGCGAACTCACACTCCCCAACGGCGCCCCTCCTCCCCCTCCCCCTCCTCCTGCTGCACCCCCAGCATTCGCAGGCGTCCCCGCCCCAGGCCTCCTCAACGGCGGCGTCCCCGCCGCCCTCCCACCCATCCCGGTCCCCCCGCTCACCCCACTCCCTACACTCCCCGCAACACTCCCCGGCCGACTCCCCGTATCACTCAACGCATACCCTCCCCTCCCTCCCCCTCCCCCTCCAGGCCGCGGCCCCACCCCCGTCATACTCCCCTCCCTCGGCGGCCTCTGCATCTGCTGAGGCGGCGCACCGCCTCGTTGCTGCTGCGGTGGTGCACCCCCGCGTGGCTGCGGCGCCCCCATACGATAATCGAACCCACCAGCACTTTGTGTCCGATAATGTCCCTGCGGATCGGACTCCGCCATCGAGCTCTTTCTTGCGAGCTCCATCACCCGTGTCCGCCTCTCTTGTTGACCGCCGGGGCCGCCGCCGCGGTAGGATGACGGTGGGGCGGTGGCTCGGCCACCTGCGCCCATCGGAGGCGCGCCACCGCCAATCCGCGGAGGAGAGGCGCTAACGCCAGCAGCGCCGACGCCATAGGGATCCGCTCTCCGTACGCCGTATGGGTCCATTGGGTTGGCGCCGTATGGATCCGGGTGAGGGTTCACGTAGGAGCCGGGTTCGTCTGCGAAGTCGCTGTTGTTTTCGTTGTTAGCGTTTGTTCGTCAAAGAAGGAAGAAGAAAAGAAAAGAGAGAAGAAAGAGTGCGCCGTTCGAGGTGGTGGGATTTGGTGTGGTCCCATTCCCTTCGAAGAACACATACACATGGATATGAGAGAGGAACGAGAGCAGCGTTCGTTCGTCCGACGCCCGCTTCTCGCATTCACCCAACCAACAAGCCAACCGCCAAACAAACAAAACACTCACCTCCCACCCCCACCACCCCCCTCCCGATCACTCCTCATCCGCGCCTGCGTCCGCTTCCGCACGAGCTTATCCCCCGTCAGCGCGTCGTGTTCCGTCCGACTCAGCGCCTGTTCAAGAGAAGATATCAGCATCGGGGTCATAGAGTAAAAAGAAAGCGAAGAATCGAAGGATAGAAAAAGAAAAGGGAAACCGAATGATCGAAGAATGAAGGAAAAGACGAAACAACACTCACCTGCGGCACGCTCTGCGCCAACGCCTTCAGCCTCTCCACCGCGTCCGCGTTCCCATGCGCCGAGGCTTTTTCGTACCACGAGCGGGCTTCTGTTAGGTCGAGGCTGTAGAAAGAGATCAGCCTTAGCTGTTACGAGATGAAAGAGAGGAGGAAGGGAGAATCAAATGATTGAGAGACAGGACCCGGGTAGCGCCTCGAGCGCTTGAATCCTCGGATGCACGGTGAGCGTTCGCCGTTTGCCCACGTCAACGGACCCACTTCCACCTCTAACCAAACCAAACCACCCAGCTCTGAAGAAAACGCGAAATCGACACTCACCTCCCCCCAATCCCAACCTCACTATAATACCCCATCGCAAACTCGCCCGACGCCAGCCCCTTCGCAGCGGCCTTCCCCGCAAACGTCCTCGCCAGACTCTCGTCCTTGTCGAACGCGCCCTCGGCACCACACAAAAACCACTTGCTGAGCGCCATATCGGCCTCTGCCTCGCCGGCCTGGCTGGCGAGGCTGTACCACTGCACGGAGAGCAGGGGGTCGAAGGGGAAGGCGGAGGCGGGGACGGCGAACTCGAAGGCGTGGCCGAGCTTGTATTGTGCTGGGGCGAAGTGCAGTGCGGCGGCGCGTTCGAGTAACGCGCGGGCGTACGCCTCCTTCGATTGTCCGGGCGGCAAGAAAGGTTGGAGGAGGGGCGCGGCGACGGGGGTGGTGAACTCGCCGAGGAGGATGAGGGCGAAGACGTAGGCGGGCTGGGGACACTGTAAAGTGGCCCGCGTTGCGGCTTGGTGTAAATACGGTAAAGCCGTCGTGGGATTGACGTCGAGATTGAGTTGGCCTAAGAGATGAGCTGTGCCGAGGCGATGGAGGGCAGCAGGGTCGCGGGCCTTGGCGCCGCGGTTGAGGCAGTCGATTGCGTGGGGTGCGTCGTTGAAGGCCTCGTAGTCGCGGGCGAGGCGGAACCAGGCGGGGGCGTGGCCGGCGCGGGCGGCGGCTTCGAAGTCGCGGAAGGCGGCCCGAGGATTCGCGAGGAGGAGGTTGGGGTAGGTGCCGGCGGCGGCGAAGGTGGCGCGGAGGTAGATGGCTTCGGGGATTTTGGCGTCGGCAAGTTTGAGGATGAGGGGGGCGGCGGCGAGGGCGAGGGGGGAGGTTGATAAAGCTGGAGTGCGGTCCACGAGAAACAAGACGTCGCGGGCCCAGGCGAGTTGGAGCGTTGGGTCGTGGGATGGGGAGGTGACGGTTTGTAAAGCAGCAGTAAGCGCAGGCAGAGAAGGCAAAGGGAGAGTCAGGGAGCCGTCGCGAGGTGGAGACGGCAGACGAGCAGGCGGCAGAGGAGATGGTGTGCGTGCTGCTGGTGGACCATTCCCAGGAAGATTCCACGGAGACCAGTCGCTAGACAACGTCGATGGCGGTCGATTCATGGCGGGGTTGAGTCGGTCGAGATCGCGGGCAATCTGTGACCTCAATGAGCACAACAGCGATAATAGTAGAAATAAACACACATTTTGCGATAACCCTGGATCTACACGATGAGGACGGGGAGCAGCGAGTGGGTCGTCAAAGTGTGGAGGAGATGAGAACGTCGAGGACATGGCGGGAATTGAAGTTGTTTGTTTCTGATGTCACTCACCCGCGAATAAATAGGTCACCGCCTCGTTCTACACTGCTCAACCGCCGCAGTCAACACCGCCCCTCGACGCGTCTCCTCTCTCTCGTTCAACCCCATAGCGACAGGCTACCCGTTTCTCAACAAGATGAATACCTCGGCTCGAGCCCGCGAACACGTCCCCCCGATTCAAGACTCACGAGTACTCACTCCGTGTACCACCGCCCAAAGCAACGCCGTCTGCTCTTGTTCGTCTCTTCATCTCCCTCGACACTCCCTCTCTCACCCGCCGTCTCCTCTGCTCTGCTCTTCTCCCACCATTCCCTCGCTCTTCCCCTTCCTCCTCAACGCGCGCGTCAACGTTTGCGACCGCTTCGTTCAAACGCGTCCCTCAACGCGTCAAGCGTAGTTCGGACGACGTTTACTCTAGATGCGTCGTACTCACGCTTTCCTCGTCCTTTCTGTCTAACGCGCTCTCCCCCAGCTCGTTCCCTCGGCATTCCCCCACTCACTTTCTCGTTAATTATGGCGTCGGATGCGCACTCGAGCGGTAATCCAGGGTGCGTAGCCCGCTCCTCTTTCCTTTTACTCATTCTGACTTTCTTTCACAGCCCGCAGCCGTTTCGTCTATCAGCGCCACGTCACCGCCGTCCATGCCCTGACCAACCCCAACAATCTACTGCATGCGATTCGTTCCCCCCGCCTCTTCTCTCTCCCCGCTCCCCTCCCCTTCCTCCGCCGCGCCTCCGCCCTTTTGTTCGCACACGTTTCGGCATCCGACACGTACACCCTCAAATCAACAACAAACTGCCTCTCAACTCGACGGAAATCTACCCGCGCGTTGGAGCCAACGCGCGCCGAGCGCCGTCGATTTCCATTCCCGACGTCTGGGGCGTCGATGGCAAAGGTAAGCATGGAAACAAAAATAAACGGAACGCTAACTCACTTACTTCTCAGCGCAACATCCACTTACCCCTCTCCCGCCCGAGTACAACCGGCGGCGCCCCGACCGAATACGACGAGGAACGAGGCGTGTAGGTTGACGGTGGACTTGAATGGTTTTGGTTTTTTGGCGCGGCGTCGGCGCCACGCGAACGGTGCGTGGCGTTGCCCTCTTATTTTCATCTTTTTCTCACTTATCTTACTTTTCCTTCCAGCCCCTCTCCACCTCCGCACCCGCCATTTCGTCCACCGGCGCCGCGTCCCGCTCCATCCCCAACTCCGCCGTCTATCTACATACCCAAATATAAGCCGTTCCAAGTACCAACAACTTGCTACCCGGCGTCCCGATTCGTCGGATTAGTCTCGGCGCCGGCTTGAAACAATACCCCATACCCCGCCTCGACTCGAGCCGAAGGGCGCAAACCCGCCGCGCCGGGTTTCGTCGATCGCGCTCCCGGCGGCGACTCGGTCTCTACCTGAAAAGTCAAGGTGAGTTCGGTCGGTTTCGAAGGAAGAACGGAATGTGTGCTCACATTGCCTTGCAGCATGGAAGAACAGCAAGTCGACGGCTGCGGCGCTGCACCCGCTGCCTCGTCGATCAACGCCCACTCTCAACTCTGCTCTGCCATATCTCAAGCAAGAAAGGCTGAATGCCCAACGCTACGCCTCTTCGACAACTCCGCTCGCCGAAATCGTCTGTATTTTCTCAAGCTCAACGCTTCCGTCTCAGCATTAGGAAGAGCAATACTGCGTCTCGTCTCCGCCCACTCCCAACTTCGCCGTCTACCAATTGTGCAATACACAGAGTTACGCCCCACAACGCTTCCCTCTACAACACCACCTCATTGACCTCCGCCGAATCGCTTCAACCTTGACGCTCTCGCCTTGCGCCTTGCAAGCCCAACCCCGCCGTCTCGTCTCTCAATACGGCGCCGCCCTCGTCGCCGCCCACTCCCAACTCTGCGATCTACGCCAAGTTCTAGGGTGCCCAAAGCTACGCCTGCCGATGCCTCCCTCCCCGTCGACCTCGGCTGAATCGCGTGTATCGTCTCAAGCCTGACGCTCCCGCCTTGACATCAGCAAACCCGTCTCGCCACGGCTCTGCAGCGTCAATTCGAGCCGGACAACGCAAACGCGCGTTGGGAGTCTCGATCCTGCTCTCATCGACTTAGGGTCGCGTCGACAACGAAGGAAGGAAGCTTGGAATGGAAACAAACGGAACGTCACTATTCAGCTTGCTTGCACTGCGTCGGCTTTGATTCGACTTTCGCTTTCACGCTATGCTTGGATTCTACCACTCTCCGCTGCTCGGCTCGACCCTCTGGTTCGAACGAGGTCAATGGATTGCCGCCGTTTTGTGTTGATGTGTTGAAGTGCTGTCCAGCGAAGAGAATCACAGAAAAGGCTCAATCTATTTTCCGTTTCGCGTTCAGCGATCTTGTACATAACGATAAAAGTTTTTTCAATATAATGAAGAATACTTAAGAGCGCGATTGAAGTTGCTTTCGATGCTACGCCTCTGTCTGTTGCTCCTCCTTCCCCTCCACGGCGTCCCATCGCTTTCTCTTACTTATCATCATCCACCTCAGACACCTTTCGCCTGTATCCGGTCGTAGTGTCGTCGTATCAGTCCATCCAAAATATTCACTTCGACCTCTACGAAATATCTTCGCCCCCAAGATCGACATACGCTATGATATTGTGTCAACTTGTCTTCGCGCTGCTACTGTATCCCCTGCCCAAGCCCTCAGCCTGTCGACTCTCCCGCTCGGTCTCGCGCGTATTCAACCACCATGTCTACAACATCGCGACCCACATCCCGTCTCCGAATCGACTTAATCCATTCCGAGTTTCCGCTAAGTTCTGCCAGTGCTGCTTGCTCCTCCATGATCTCGGCTGCCTGGCGCAATATTCGCGCGCGTTCTCGAACCCATTCCCGGAGCTCCTCGAGCTCCTGTTCTTCGAGACTTTCCTCTAAGTCGCAGAGAGCGTCCCGTCGAGCTGATGGCGCATCGGAATCAATCTCGATTCGCGGGACCTGAGAGATCTCGGGGCCGGGGTCGACCTCTTGTCTTGTACGCTTCCCAAGGGTGCGAGAGCTGTTCGCTTTCGTCAGCTCGCGCCCGCCACTCAATTTTGATTTGTCCCCTGTCGAGACCTGATTGTCACCATCCGTGATGCAGCCATCGGCAAATTCTCTGCGCGGCTCGTCCACTGGGTGTTGGTCTAGATCTTGCGATTGTTGCTGCTCCTCGCCCGCCTTCTCCTGGGAAGCTTCCTTCTCCTCTTGCTTTTGCTGCTGCTCCTTCTCTGGCTTTTGCTTGAGCGGCTTCTTGCGCAGGCGCACCAACGGCCATCGATACCACTTCAAGGTATGTTCAAGCTCGGGAGACAGATGCATCGCGAAGGCCTCTCTCGCAGCTTGAATCCCGGGATCCCCACCAGGAAACGCGGTCAGCGAGCGGTTGATGTGGTCCGACTCTGTTATATTGTGCATGGCGATGAGGTAGAAGTCGTCGCCACTCGGCCCGGGGTATGCCAGCGGTTCCAAAACGACACTGTCAGCAGTCGCTGAGTCTACAGGATAGAAAGAATGCAGACAGGATTTAGACGTACTTCTCTGTCCTTGGGTCCGCCCACCATCTCTTCCTCACTGTGTTTGATAGGTTACGGTTGTGTACGACGCCAAATACCCCGTCTCCGAGGTTGGTGAAGAGAGTGCGATGGTCTACAACCCAAGCCAATACATATCGTGGGGTTGGGTGGCCCTCGGTATCGCGTTTTCCGTGCGCCATTGGAGGGTGGGTGATTGGTAAAGTTGCGGGAAATCTGAGCTAAGCTGAGCAAAGCTGATTTTATCTGCATATTGGAGCGTAGGAGAACTCACCTCATCGGTGTCAAGGTGTGTCGGTCGGTGCGACGACGGTGGCAGGACGCAAATGTCAATTCTCCCCGCTTTCTATCAGTGAGTCAAGTAAATGGGAGCCTGCGAACGATGATAGCTCTAGTGGTTGGCGTGGTAGGGATCCCTTTTCTTGAAGTTTTCTTTTTTAAAATTAGTGGTGAACGCGAAGAACAAGTTTGTGACACGGGCCATGTGACGTGACGTCTCGTGTCGGCACAACAAAGCCAAAATCGAACCCGCCGAACGGCTGTCAAAATCAAAAATTGTCACTTATCATCAACCGCCATGACCAACGAGACCACCCAGTTGTCGAATGAGCGCATTGTTCGGTGACCGGAAATCTTCGTATTGCGAGAGTTTAAGTTTGAATCTTACTCGCCTTGTTTGCAGATTTCCTCGTCGGCTTCCCACCAACAACCCCCCACCTCTGAAAGGAATGCCTCTAAACGACCGCCCGGCGCCACTTTACGCCCTTGCTTGGGTCTGCGGTTATTCGAAGCTCTACAAGAACCTTAGTGTTGGAGAAAGCGAACTCGTGGACTCCTGCAATCACAGCGATGTGGTTTCCAAGAAGTGGCGTCAGGTTCGGGATCCTGACTGCAAGTGCGCTTTCAAAGACTTTCTTATGCTCGTCAGCTTGAAAGAATGATTCCCTCCCCAGATATGTACCTAGACCACTCCCCTACCCTGGTCCGGATGGAAAAATGTATCTTATTGCATTCTTCAACGACGTCGACCCCGCTGCAAACCACACCTCGCGATCGATGAATGCGGCAAATGACCGCGTCATTTGTGCCGCAAAAATAGCGTTCGGCGTAGACCAGGATCCATCCCTTGATTCGACTCTTGCGTGGTACCGATTGCCCTTGACATGGGCCTATCATGAGAGGATGGCGCGCAAGAAAGCTAGATGGGTGGCAAAGGGCAGAGATATCACGGAAATGGATGGTGGTTTTAGTGACTCAGAGTCGGAGACGGAGTGCTGATTTTGTTTACCCGTCTTACTTTCTTTCCGACTGACACTGACACGGAGAATTTGATGAGCCAGAGGTGGTCGCACCACTACGTATTGGCATGAGTGTTGAGCTGGCACTCGGCGCTGATATTCTGTCGGGGATCTCGATATAATTTTTCTCAAAGGAAAAATATTTGCCAAGTTCTAACATTAGTCTCTTCAAAACAGAACACATAAGCCCTCCTGCGGTATACGTCTATCAGCAAGAAATACTTTCCCGATTTTCGCTTTGTTGAGCGAACGTTGACTCTTCAGTTCGCCTGCTCACAGAAAATACGATACGCTCGTGCCTACGTTTGCAAGCTTCGAGCGCCAAATCCTACTCCTCGCAACGGAAAGCTCCCTTCTCTGCGTCCCACACACTTCGGTGAGGATATCGGCAATGCACACGCGTCGATTTCCCGTCCTCCGTAGTACCAATAATTGTATCGGGAGCCAACCCGCCTTCAACCCAATCCACTAGCGCCAGGAGGATGTTATGGGAGCTGGCGTTGATTGCGTTAGATTCCTGCCGTACTTGCCTGAACGAAATGGGTTGTTATCAACGGATGTTAGATCACTGGAAACTCACCCGAATCGCGATGCGCCTGGACCGAATGTACAGTGACTCATTCCGGGAACAAGGAACAAGCGATAAAACGAATCGAGCGATGGCATGCCGAGTGTTCGTGAGATTAGGTCGTAAACACGTTTGGAATTACCAGAGGCGATGACCTTCGGGGAATGGACCAAGCAGAAATCCGTTAGGACGGAATTTAATTCAGCGCAGGAGTCACGTACGGAGTCAATTCGCCCATGATATGTAAGAAACTTGCCGCCACGATCGCGGAATGCCGACATATTGCCATCGAATGTCGCAATTCCGCCTGGGTTAATCTGGTCCATCAGGACGGCGTATTTTGGCCCATAGTCGCGAAAATCGAATTCCGTATCGTTGAGGACGACATACTTCATCCAATCCTGATACCAAGTCGTTGATCAGTCAACCATGTCCCAAGGCTGCGATGGAATATGCATGCTCACTCCGGCACGCTCGGTGACCTCTCCGATGAACATGTCGGCGGGCATGCTTTCGGCCCCAGGGTCGAAGCGGGGGTACAGCATCTCGCCATTTCGGTCGTAGAGTGGAGAATATATTTTCCTCAAGGCTTCAACCTGGGGTTCAGTGAGACACGGGCTGTCAGCAACAGCATCTGAACAAAGTAGAGATTCCGCCCGAAAATCGCAACTGTCTGGGTCGGTGATGATGCCGTCTTGAACTCCGTCAAGGTCGTCACATTGGCGCATCACCTCCTTGGCCACGACTTCCCATAGTTCCGCCGGGATGAAGGAAGGTGATGATTCGGGTTCGGGGGTACCAATATATCGACCGAGCATATTTGTCCAATGAACGAGATGGTTGAAATCTGTGGCTGGCGCGCCGGCGACGATCCCGTCGAAATCTTCAGGAAACTTGAGTGCCGCTTGGGTGCCCTGCCGACCACCTGTAGAGCATCCGAGATAATACGACTTGCTGTGAGGAAGCCCGTAGTAGGCTTCGACGATCTGTTTCCCGATGACTGCCTCCACATGTATGGCACGGAAAGCGAAATCGTTGATGACCTCCGGTTTTCCAAAGAACGGCGCACCACCCTGCCCGTCATGGCCATTGTTCGATGCGACAGTAGCAAAGTGGAGAGATGTGCCATAGTCGAGATGTGCGTAATCGATGCCTGAAAAGAAGATTCAGTAGATATTGGTGTAAAGAGATGCGGAAACTTACATCCACCAAGACCACCATTTCCGAGTCCTAAGAATCGGCCATACCATTCGTCAGGGAGCCATGCTTCCGCGTGAACTACCGAGGTATTGGTTGTATTGGTGAAGAATTGGACGCGGCAGAGTGGGACGTTCACGTCGGCTGTGTCCTGGCATGTCCCAAGGGTAGATACTTTAGAGCCTGCGGCAACATAGGAGGCATCTATAATAGTTGTATTTTCGAGTTTCAAATGCGACACGAGCGAAAGACACTTCGAGTGCTGATCTCTGAATCGAGGACTCTCCGTCCAGGCCGAAAATAGCGGGAGACCAGTTGTCCACAGAAGTTTCGAGATGAATTTGAAATCGAATGTAAGGAAACCCATCCTCAGGAAAAGATTGGGGAAAGACCCAGTGCGAGGGGACGTGCTGCCAGAATAGCTGTGGATTCAGGATTTGAGTTGGTGATGGTGGAAGGAGAAGTGTTCAAGGCGTGAGATTTTGATGCGCAATCTGATGAGCATGTTGAAATCCGGGCATCTCGGACATGTTGAAATCTCGTTCAACTAACTGGATAATTACAGTGTGCGCGAATAGCGAGAGAGAGCGATCTCAGATTAGTTTTCAGCTGACTCAACAGTGGGAGCGGCTCTGGCCTGCTAGCGCATTGCACGAATATACCTAAAGGACTCGGAGGTTGAGAAAGGAGGTTTTTGCTCGTGATTCGACTCGGATTCGAACGCGAAAGTAACTCCCTCTGAATCCTATACTTCCACGGAGCCGAATATCTCGCTATGAATGATTCCGATTGTAGAAGTGTAGCCAGAGTCTGTCAGCTCACCGATGATAAGTATACTTAATCAAAAGTTCCGAGTCGGCGACCTGGGCCCGGGCAGATACAAGGGCGAATCACCTAGTACGTGAACTCAACTCCGGAGTTCGATATTTGAGTCAACATTTTCGCTCTACTTGCGCACTTCGACAGGCACAAAGGTTCTGACGAAAGCAGTACTTGCCAAATTGTTTGTTGGATTCATCTATTTGGTCACGCGGCGTCGACCGGCGTCAAACGCCGGCTTGTTCCGAACCTTCTTCTGAGCCTTCACTGTGCAGTGCGTCGTCAACTCTCAATGCATATATGTCCCTCAGGCTGCCTGCGTCTCTTTCTCTTCTCCGTTCGACTCGTTGCCTTCTATGCTACTATTGATCTCTGCCAGTGGTTTGCTACCGGTGACGCCAGAACGGCTAAGAAATTGCTAAGAAACCTGAATTTTCTCGAGCCCAGGCATTCAAGTCGACGGAGTTTGATCAATTGACGGACATAGATGGTGAGTTCTGTCGGTGAAAGGGTAGGAATGAAATAAGATACCAATTAGCAGCTTCTTAGCTCTTCAGTGACGTCTCTGGCAAGTCACGATTCAGGCACACAACCCTGTTCTGGCCTCGTTCGTTCAACTGTGCCGGCCTCCAGCACTTACTCTGCCCAGAGATTGACAGAACTTTGTCTTCTCTACCGCCAAACTAGTGGTGCAGCCTATGATGTTACTTTCTGTCAATTGAATAGGAATTTCTTGATTCAAGCCATTCGAATTGGTTAGACTATACTTCACCGCGACGCTCGCCTCATTTATCAGCATAGATTCTTTTCCTCCTCCGAACTCTTCGCTCCGCACTGTATCGCCTTGCCTTGACCGTCTCGACCCCCGTCCAAGTTCGTCCCTCCCTCAGTTTTCAGATCGTTATAGCAAATCGTTCGGAACAGCAACCCTCCCCAACCATCCCTTGCTCCCGTTTCTCGCCCTGATAATTCGCTGCCTTCGCACTCCTTCGCCCGCCGAGCTCCAACCTACCTGAGTCCCTGCGTACGCCAATTGCCACTTCTCATCACGACGAAGTGAGTAGTACATACTGGATGAGGCTTTCTAGGTCTGCAGGTTAGTCGTGAACAGGTTCAAGAATTCGTGGCGCCCTAGGAAGGCTATCGCAGTGCAACTTCCGTGCTATATGAGCGGTAAATCACTTCACGGTCCTCTTTATGCTAGCTTCGGCCCGTTCGATTCCCCTAAATTTACACAGGTACACCACCTGCCCGTAGCATCAAGATGGGCGTATTTCTGCCGCATCACGAGAGGAAGACTTCGTAAAGTTATCTGTCTATGTTCTCATTTATGAATGCTTATCAGACAGGCCTATTCTTATATTCAGCTGAACCATTCTGAGCAGCGGACTCGGGTCAGGTTCACCCGCAATAGTTTCGTAATCGCGCGATGACTGGGCGAAGGCAAATCTAAGTAGGGAAACGGTAAGTACTGGACTCAGCTATGACTTCTGCTTAGTCTCTTGTAAACAGACGCTACAACAAAAAATGTCCTCGTATCTGTGGTTTGTAACTTCCGCTCGCCTTCGATCGCATTCATAGACTTGGCCAGCTCGAATGCAGGTCCCCGAAACTCCTCCTCCAGCTCGAATGCAGGTCCCCGAGACTCCTCCTCCAGCCCGCACGGTACCTGAGTCTTCCTTCGGGTGCCTTAATTCTCGAACGAGGCTCGACTTCTGAAGTCAAGAAGTAGCGCCTTCGGCCGGGCCGTAGAAAGCACAATCCGATAGGGTCCCAGAACTACCGTGGCGACCTTCAAGTGAACCGCATGTATGATGGAGAAGAGAAGTCGATGCTGGCATCCCGCAAGTGCTCAGTCAATGACGACGGCTCCAAGTGAAAGGAGGAGTCTGAGAGTCTCTGAGAATCGAAAAGGTTCAACTCTCCAAGCACGGGTAGGTTTCCGGACCCATGAAAGAGATTGGTGGCAGCGCCACAATGGCAATGTCAAGTCAGTTCAGTTGTGTTACTCACTGTTATAACGCAGATCTGTGATGTATGAATTGTATATTTTTGTTGACCGTGTCAAGGAGGCCATTCTTAATTCTCTCATCTCGGGTTCTGCAATTCTAACAGTGTTGCAAGGTGTTGCCTCGGCGATAGGGTGTTGTCTGGTTATCGACCCAGCGTAGGATGTGCTTCCCACTGCGCACGCGAACACACTGATGTATCGCTTCCCAGGGCCATATAAAACGGGAAACTATGGCCAGATCCGTCAATTTCAGAGAATATCCGACCAGTCATCATAGAGCAGGTTCTTTGACGCTACCGTACACGACTCGACGGGATGCCTTTAAAAGCGAGCCGATGATCGGACACCCGCCCTTGCACATGAAGGCACAGTGGAGAACGCAGTTTTTGGACGCTGACTGAAAGCCTTTCAGTCACTTGTCATTTCGAAGGTGTCGAAGTGCCAGAAAGTCCGAAACGGGGATTCGGGGTTTTTCCGCGCTGATAGAACTCTGAGTAGGGCAATGAAACGAGATCCTTGTCGAGCATCGATACTAGGAGGTATACATTTGCCGCCAGGTATGTCCTCAAGATACGAAGATATTCGAGTCGTCGACAAGACATTGGTCGTGCAGTGACGTCGATTTGAGGACAAGATGAGAATGAATTAATCGGATTTCCTAGGCAGCTTCAGTCGGAGAAATTGGCATCCGTATGAATGCTCTTCCTCTTCCCGAGACGCAGATGTCATTGCTGTCAAGAATCCCGGTGAGTGAGGACTCGGACGAGCTGAGCACACAAGGTGCTGTAACTCGTTAGAGACCAGGTGGTCCAGAGCAAAAATAAACAAGAATGAATGGTGTTGCTGAGAATGAGGCAATCGCGGCCCTTTAGTGCCCCAGTTGCGCACCTTTGCGTGGGTCCCAAGAACTTCGATGCGTACATGCAGTGTTACTAATCGGGAAAACTGTCGCAGAAGGATTGCCGTGTTGATTGCCGTCAATCTCATTGACTTGTTTCCAACCACACTGTCCGCTGAGATCTTGATTCCGACGACCATAAAAAGGGAGTACAAAAATGGGTCGGCGCCCGCCCTTTTGCCTACTTTACGATGGATACTCCGCACGTTATCCAGACCCGCAGCAAACATCTCTCATGGCTGCTGGAGACGCACCCCGTAATACAGGCTCCCCCGGCCCCCAGCGGCGACCTCCGTACTAGCTGGGCTTGGCTGGATCCGCCCTTGTCAATCGCAGAGCTAGAAGAAGAGCTCGCGGTAGAAGAGGAACGATTCCGCCGCTATGGTGGTGATGACCCACGAGACCCACCCCCGAAGACCGACCGCCAAAGTCGTCGGTTTTCTTCTGCAACAAATGCAACGGGCCAACCGCGCCCCGCGAACCGTCGGTTCTCGACGGCAACACGAGCAACTTCTGCTCTGATGGACCCGGAGGAAGTCAATTGGGATGGACCGGAAGAC
The DNA here is from genome assembly GCA_037176885.1 of Favolaschia claudopus. Classification (NCBI taxonomy): domain Eukaryota; kingdom Fungi; phylum Basidiomycota; class Agaricomycetes; order Agaricales; family Mycenaceae; genus Favolaschia; species Favolaschia claudopus. The sequence continues at coordinate 1,312,732 of JAWWNJ010000010.1, read as the reverse complement.
CCGAGTAATCCGCAAAACTGGACTGTCAGAAGGAAATGGATCATCACAGTCATTGTTTGCATTATGACAGTGAACGTGTAAGTATCACCCTGACATTCAATTTATCGAGGACGCGAGTCAATCGTTATGTCTAGGACATTTGCAACCTCGGCACCATCGGCTGCAACACCTATCGTGGCCAAAGCTTTCGGTGTTTCTGTAGAGGCTGCAGATTTGATGACGAGCATGTTTTTGTTGGGTTATGTGCTGGGGGTGCGTGGTTGAGTTTTGAATGTCGTTCGCACAGCTAACTGTCAATAGCCCTTGGTCTGGGGTCCTGGAAGTGAACTTTACGGACGCCGCCCCATCTTTGTTCTATCGTTGACAATTTACACTCTATTCCATTTGGCCCAGGCTCTGGCGCAAAACCTCCAGACAATGCTGATCGCCCGATTCATCGGTGGCTTCTTCGCTGTGTCCCCTCTCGTTAATGCCGGAGGTAATTATCTGTTTACCTTTTGTTCGAAACATGGGCCTGATCGAAGCTCGCCAGGACTCATTGCGGATATTTGGGACACTGCAGGACGAGGACCAGCCATGAGTGTATTCACGGCCGCTGTGTTTTTGGGCCCTGGTAAGTCCCAGGGTGATAATTATTCAGACACATACTGATTGTATGTTGTGAACAAAGTCATTGGTCCTATCGTTGGTGGCTTGTTCGTGTCATCCCTTTTACCGCCTCAATCGTAACTTAGCTATTTTTTTAGCATTCTTCAGAATGGGTTGACTTGGCGCTGGATATTTTGGGTTGGGATGATGTTTGCCGCAGTCTGTACTGGGATCATGATTCTCACCCTTCCCGAAACATACGCCCCGGTCATTCTTCTCAAGAAGGTGCGTCTCTTCTTTCTTCCCTGACGTTTAGCCTCATACCCTCTTAGGCTAAAGCTCTTCGCAAAGCTGATCCCGTCGGAAACCGCCATCTTTTCGCAGCCCACGAGAAACAAGACTGGTCACTGAAAGGCGTTACCCAACGAACACTCTTCCGTCCATTCCAAATGATTGCCAGTGAACTCATCCTCATCCTCATCACGGTCTACCTCTCGCTCGTGTACGGCGTCCTGTACGCTCGTAAGTTTGGTTACTTCGAAACTCATTTGGCAACAAAGATTGAATTTTGTATGCAGTATTCCAGGCTGTGCCGATCATCTTCAAGATCAAGCGAGGGTTCACTGTTTCCCAATCTGGTCTCGTTTTCGTAGGTGTCGGCGTCGGCACAACCTTTGGCGCGCTTCTGAACATATGGCTGGGACGCAACTACCCACCACTCATCAAGAAGTGGCGTGGCTTCCCTCCGCCCGAGCAACGTCTCCCCGGCGCTATGGTCGGCGGCGTTTTGTTCGTTATAGGTAATCCTTTTGTCGGTACTCGATTATATGCCAACAACTGACCCCTTTTTTTCAGGCATTTTCTGGATGGGCTGGTCAGGGAGCTATCCTAGCGTTCCGTGGTATGTTCCGGCGCTGAGCTTGGTAATGGTGGGCATGAGTGTCAGCATGATTTTCATCAGCTGCCTCAGTTATCTCGTGGAAACATACCTGTTGGTTCAATTTTTTTCGACGCTGAAGGCCACTGATTTTATTCTTATACAGAATGTACAGCGCCTCTGCTTTCGCCGCTAATACTTTTTTCCGTTCTCTCGTCGCTGCGGCTTTCCCGCTTTTCACTATTCAATTTTTCACCAATGTGAGTGAATGTTCGTTTAGCCAACCACTTCTGCTTAGACGTCTTCTAGTTGGGAGTAAACTGGGCCGCGACGCTTTTAGGCGGCGTGGGTCTGCTTCTCCTCCCCTCTCCCTTCTTGTTCTACAAGTATGGCGCCCGTATCCGTGCAAACAGCCGGTTCGCACCTTGTCTGGATTTGAAAATCGCAGAAGCCCTCGCCCAGGAGCAAGAGATGCAGCAAACGACAAAGATTCGTAGTCTTGCGGACGATCCTGGGTCGGGTGGGGATAAGACTCCTCCGGTTTAAAATTCAGCACGTCAGGTAGAACAGGACACTGACTGCTACGACATACGACGACATACTTAGAGGAAGGAGAGTGGATTTCTTATTTAAACTTTCCGAGCGATACATTAGCTTGATTAGTACTGTATATATACACTCTCGGGTATGAGAGCGGTAGATTACCACATTGTATAATACGACATATTTTCCCTTTTATTTGTGCTTTCGGCCTCGGTCTCTTTCAACTGTTGTGGTGTGGCCGCTGGTTCAACTTGAATCCAAGTTGGGCGATACTGTGGTGCATACGAAACCCTGAATACAATTAATACGGAGCGAAATGACGCTGGGAAGCTGCCAGTGCCATCCGCAATGATTTGAACAAATGAGAACTCACAGACGCCCAATGTTCAACATTACCCCTATCTCGATATCATATTATCACAAAAGTCAGTGGCAGCACGCCCTCCTCCTTCTGTGAGATATACAGCTGCCACGGGCACTCCATATCATATTTCTTCACGAATTGGCTTTCCAGATTCTCGTAACAGCCAGTGCCAGTGATTTGGCAGATAAATTTTGCCGCTGGCTTAAATTCAAGTCAATTGAACAATGTTACAAAATTTCCTCGTACCTGCGGTTCTTGTAAGCTCAAGAGGCCTAGGGCTCGGGTCGGTCGATGAGGAAGGGATTTCAAATGAGCCTGAATTTCGCTGCTGTCGAGTCTACAGATTACGACGAACATCATGATTTGTGTAAGTTGAACAAGTTCCAATTCGTTCAATGCGTTTGATTTCAATCGAGTTCAAATCAGAACTACTATGTATACTATGTACAATAGCTGATACTACTTACAATGGGCCACTTATGTTCATCGTCTAGCGCCTTGTCTACGCGTGAACAAACGAGACGACTGTCGTAGACCCTTGGATGACTCCCCGCGACTTGTAGGCGATGATGAAGACGCCGTTGGGGTCGTACCTCTGGCCGTAGACTGCGAGGACCGCGACTCGTTGCTTTCCCTACTCAGCTGCTCGCGCCTCCCCAGATAGCCCCACTCCTCGTCCAATCCTCCACGCTCACTCAACGTGCTCATGCGGATAGTATGCTGCGGGATTTCTTCCTCAAGCAGCCATTTCGTCGCGAGAGGATGCTGCTGTTGGTGCTGTGGGCGGTGCACTCGCCGCACGACACCGGGATGCATTTGGGCCAGGGCGGGATCGTACTCCGTCGGTGCGGAGGATGAGGTGGAGGAGGAGAATGTGCTAACGGAGCGGGAACGAGAACGGGAGGAAGGGGACGATCGGTGAGAAGGCTGCTGATGGCTGCTGCCTGGGTGTAAAGATGCATTTGACACTTCGGAGGGTGCCCTAGTCAAGGGCGAGAGGGGCGTCGGGGCGTCGAAACGGTAGACGGGAGACCGGAGGCGGAGGGATGGATTTGGAGTCTGCACATTTCGAGGGCGCGGGGGAATCTTTGGCACGTCGCTGGGAAAGTGGGAAGGCAGGGCAGGGAGGTTTGCCTCCTTGCGCATCTTTCGTGTTAGAACAGGCATATAGCTGAGTGGCGTATGGCGAATAAAGAGGGCTTGCAGATTCTGGTATTCGTTCGAGGATGCTTCAATAAATACCTTTTACTTCTTTGACTTGCGACGAGATGGTCAATTTACGTCACCCTTTGTCGTGGTCCGGTCAAGCGATGCGAAAGATCCCTTTGAGGCGTAAGGATTGATCATATTTTATCGGATCCCTTTGAGCAGAAGTTCCGCACGACTTGGGGCAGGTCCAGGCTAGAATAGGCCCGTTTGGCTGAGACAAAGGCCTTAAGGGTGCCTGGGACATGCACGTTTCCGAACAAGGGCGCTGTGATGGAGCCACAAAGCCAAGTGAACACCGCAGACGAGGCCGGTGACCAAACGAGAGGGAATGCCAGTGAGTCCCAAGACAAAGGCCCAGCTTTATTCAAATCAAATAGTGTGGATGTAACTCAAGAAACTTGGCTAGTTCAGACTTCCAGCTTGCAGAAATTCATGCCACTAGACATAGATCCGCCGGGATTCAATACTAGACAGGGAAATACTCTGGTTGTATGACATTGACCGTGCAAAACCGAGCCCGCTGTCCGCAGTCCGAGTTCTGAGTCGCCGCCCAATCCGAATCCGTGCTGCGCAAGGCAGTGAAGAGAACCGAACGAGAGAAAATTCAACTGCGCCGACCGCTGATACAGCACCGGAGACGTATAGAACAGAGTCAAACGACTGCGGTGGGGGGTATACTACCAGATTAAAACGGGGAGATGGTGGTAGGAGGCAAGAACAGATCAGTACTGATCTTCCTTTCCCGGAACTATCACGTCCTACGGACTCTTACCGCTTGCTCTCATCCATTGACTACGATGGAGGCCCTACGACTACAAAAGAAGTACCCAGAAGTAACCCGGGAGGAGATGTTCGATCTTATAACTCGTTTCAAGTGCGTCTATGTGGTCTATTGGCGCCCCTCTGCTTAGCGGCATCTAGCGCGATTACCACCGATTCTCCTGGTCGCGTCGACAAGGCTGCCGTTCTCTCAACCCTCCAATCTAGCGGGGAGTCTTATGATTTAGCTCGCGAAACCCTTAAGAAGGTCAGCGTCGATGCTAGTGGCAAGGTAGAGCTCGAAGATTGGGTCGAGGTATGAGGTCATTGTCCGCGACTAACAATTTTTTTGCTCATGGGTCGTGTAGTTGAATGTGAAGATGCGATCTGCTCGCGCGGCTCTTCCCACGAAGGCAGGAAAGGTCACTGTACAAGGTTCTAACGCGAACGTTAGCCACACGATAAACGAGGATGAGCGGACTGAATTCACAAATCACATCAACAGCGTAAGTCTCGTAGGTTTTTTATTCCAACTCACGAACAACTCAACAGGTCATTGAAAACGACCCCGACGTCAGTGGACGCTTCCCCATTCCCACCACCACCATGCAGATTTTCGAGGAATGCAAGGACGGACTCATCCTGTGCAAACTGATCAATGACTCTGTACCTGACACCATCGATACCCGTGTCCTCAACAAACCCACCGCCCGAAAACCCCTCAATGCCTTCCAGATCACAGAAAACAACAACATTGTCATCACATCCGCCAAGGGTATAGGCTGCTCCGTCGTCAACATCGGCTCGACCGATATAGCAGAGGGCCGCGAGCATCTCATTCTCGGTCTCATCTGGCAAGTCATCCGCCGCGGTCTCCTTGCGCAGGTCGACATCAAGCTGCACCCCGAGCTGTACCGACTGTGCGAGGACGGGGAGACAATCGAGGATCTCCTGCGATTGACTGCCGACCAGATCTTGCTGCGTTGGTTCAACTTCCATCTCAAAGCTGCCGGATGGAAGCGCCGGTGCGTCGCGCGCTCGTCCCGCAATTGAATCCATTTTCTGACACGGTGTCTTCAGGGTGAACAACTTCAGCCGGGACGTCATGGACGGCGAGAACTACACTGTCCTCCTCAACCAGCTCAAGCCCGAGCAATGCTCCCTTGCCCCCCTCCAAACCCGCGACCTCCGCCAGCGTGCCGAGCAGGTCCTGCAAAATGCCGCAGCCATCAACTGCCGCCGCTTCCTCACCCCCTCTTCCCTCGTCGCAGGCAACCCGCGTCTCAACCTCGCCTTCGTCGCCAACCTCTTCAACACGCACCCGGGGCTCGAGCCTCTCGACGAGCAGGAGGCCAAGGACTACGGCGCCATCGAGGACTTTGACGCCGAGGGCGAGCGCGAGGCGCGCGTCTTCACGCTCTGGCTCAACTCCCTCGGCGTCGAGCCGGGCGTGTTCAACCTGTTTGAGAACCTGAAGGACGGGTTGATCTTGTTGCAGGCGTACGACAAGATTCTGCCTGGAAGCGTTATCTGGCGGCGCGTGTCGAAGCCCAAGGGCGGTGTTTCGGCCGAGCCGGTGTCGTATGCGAGCGGCGGCGCGGGCGGGGACGATGACGAGGGCGCGGATATTGGGGTGACGCCGAATCAGAGCCAGCTCTCGCGTTTCAAGGCGGTGGAGAACACCAACTACGTCGTGGAGCTCGGGAAGCAGAACGGGATGCACCTCGTTGGGACTCAGGGCGCTGACATCACGGATGGGACGAAGACACTAGTGCTAGGATTAATATGGCAGCTAATGAGGTATGTGCTTCTCCTCTCTAGCATTGCGCGTAAACGGCCAACACGGAGCAGGATGAATATCACGCAAACGCTCATGAAGCTCTCAAAGTCGACCGGCGGGCGCCCGCCTACTGATACCGACATGCTCAAATGGGCGAACACGACATGGGAGAAGTGCCCTTCAAAATCATCCCGGACCATCCGCTCGTTCAAAGACCCGAGCATCACGACTGGGCTGTTCTTCCTCGACCTCCTGGAGGCAATACGGCCGGGAATAGTCGACCCTACGCTGGTGATCAGTGTGAATGAGAACGGAGACTACGAAGATCGGAGACAGAATGGTTAGTCGTTTTTGTGTGATATTTGCAAGGACTAACCACAACTGTGTTCAGCCAAACTGGCCATCTCCATCGCACGTAAGATGAATGCGCTGATCTTCCTGGTGCCCGAGGATATTGTCGATGTGCGGCCGCGGCTCGTATGTCTCCTCTCTCCTGCTCCTCCATTTTCATTGGCTCACTCACCTCGTTTCGTAGATATTGACGTTCGTGGGCAGTTTGATGAGCATCGCCCAAGGCCAGTGAAGGATGGAAGTCGTGCAAAGATAAAGATAACAATAACTGTCTGGTACACAAATTTGGTTTTCTTCTGCTGCGTGTTTGTATGTTGTACAGTACAGGTTCAGTACAGATCCACGGACCTAACGTATGTATTGTATGTATGTGCGGTACGTCTCTCGGAGAGGGAAGACTCGGTCGGTATTTGTATCGTATGCATTAAAGGCAAATAATACTCTTGATTCGATTCCGCGATTCAGCGGTCGCGGCGAGCTGGCGTGCAGCGACTTCATAGTGGCGGGCAGGCCAGCCCCGAGCGTGGCAAGAAGCCATTGACGAGGCGATGATGCTGCATATTCAAGCAAACGTCGGGATGACAATCTCATTGTGGGTCCCCACAGGTGGAGCCGATCTCCTCGACACCCTCGAGAAGACTTGGGTCGGCCATTCGATGGCGGTTTCCTGCTCCTGCGCCTTCACTCCTGTTCGCCTTACAGAGAGCGTAAGACGCGTGATCATTATTGACGTCAAACTGCGCAAGTGTCTGTGAATAATCGGGGGGTGGAAAAGAGAAGAGAGAGAGGACTGACTACATGCTGGGTCTGGATGGACGCGATAAAGGGTTTGTAGTAATTAGCCAAGGTAAAAGACGAGAAGGGCGGATGGAGGAATGGAGACGCACTGTGCGTTCATGAACTTCAAGCCAGGCTGTAGGATGGCATCGAATGAGGAGTGTATCACGTAGCCAAGGAGCCAGACGCACGCGGGCATTGATAGCGAGAGCCATCCAGACGACATTCCCCGATAATATGACGCAGAAGTAGAGCGTGCCGTCCCTGCGGATCGTCGACACCAGGGCGTTTGTAGTTGACGAGCCTGAGATGGAGGAAGCGGTGAAGAAGAGGGTGAGCGCCAGGACGATGCAGTCGAAGGCGATGGAGGTGGAGAGGTAGGCGGTGTCCCTGGATGTGAATACGGTGTGAGGAACGAGATAAAGATAAACAGAGGTGGCGGTGACAGACATTTTGGGGTCTGAGTAGAGGATGCATACTTGGAAGAGGCATGTAAGAGATTACCACTTTTTTTGCCGCGCTGTGGGAGGGCTCACTCACCGCGAAACGAGTCGAGGGGAATGTGTGGAAGTTCGAGCGCTGTTCGCGGAGATTAGAAAGTAGTTGGGCAGCGGGATACATAGCGCGATACATACCGTCATTGGTTCCGGGTAAAGACATGGCATAGAACACGATGATGCACTCGGCCAGGATCAACGACATGAGGAACGCAAAGAGGTACCGGTTTTTATTGGAGAACGCGTACACACTATAAGTGCAGTGCATTAGTTTGAACGATGCTTCGATAGAGCTTTGGTGAAACTAAACATACCGGAGAGAGAGAACCACTTCGGCAGGAACGACGATGAGCAAGGTTTGCAGCCATTCCACGATTGCGAAGCGATTGCAGCTGGTTAGAATTCGTGAAAACGCGGATACTGGGACAGCTACACTTGACACGCACATCTAGCAGGAAATAGCGTTCAGCGATAAGAAGTGATCGGGAATTCGACAGCATTCACCTCGTAGCTCCACAATGGTGAAAAGTATGCTAGCCGCATCCGGGATGAGCGCAATTTCTTTTACAAGCCACGTGCCAGCGACACACCGAAGAATGTAACGATACCAAACGCCAGAGGACAGTACCGATTCTGCATCTCATGTCATTCCATAATTTGGCAAGGAAAACGGCCACTGTACATACCATTACAAAAAGGTAGAACACTGAGGAGTGTAAATCAGTACGTGGATAGAGAAATGAGAGCTACTCACCGGTCCCTTTCTTCCCTTTCCATATCAGCTCCACCTCATCCACCAACGTCAGGAAAAAATCGAAGATGAGGATCGAAAAAATCCCCGCAAAATACCACTACAGTGAAGGGAAAAGTTGAACGGGCAGCGAGACAGCATTTGGCTGGGGAAAGTACTGACCTTGAAGGCAAGGCTGGCGATAACGGTTAGTGACGGACAATATTCAGTAATTCTCGATAAACGCACAGATCTTCCGCGAACTGAATGACATCCGGCGTTATGGGGTCCGGTGGCGGATGCGGCTGCATGGAGCCCCCAGGAGGGGCGGTGGAAGGCAAAGCGGGAAGACTGGACTAATTGCGTTGTATATATGTCGAGGAAAGGATTTTGCGGAGAATTCCGAGTGCATGATAGATATGATGCGCTGCGGTAATCTGCGGAGAGTCGGATATTGGTCTTACGGCCGCCGTTGCAGAGTTGCAGAGATGTTTACATCCCGAAACTTTAATCGCGGCGGTTTCCCCCCCAACCCCATGCAGCGGAGCGCAGACTTGGGGTAGACGACAGATTTTGGACTAGTATCGCCATCCCCGCCTAAATTCTCCTTGACACCAATGTATGCGTCGAGGACTCGAAGTCTTGTGCGCGCGCGCCGTCTGCTCGGAGGAGCATCAATGCATGAAAAGAACCCTGATAGGCGGTCGGAAAGGAAGATAGGCATTTGCCGAAGCTAAGCGGTGGCGATGCCAAGACTGTCATAGATAAACTTAGATAATTCGTATACAGTACAGCGAGTGTCCATAGGTGTCGATGGAGGACAGGCAGAAGTGGGAATATGCCACAGCTATCACCCCTCGAAATTTCAGAGATTGGTTCGAGTTCCGAATCAGGCGTTGTGTCCGTTGACTCTGAAATTGAATCAGGGAAGGATGGATGGAAGGGTTACCGACGAGGTCGCAAATATGTAGAATGGTGGGGTACATCTATATAGAGTTGTGCCACTCAAATATGATGCTAGACGCCACATAACTCTAGAACTCCGATGAACCAATCAATAGGATATGTGGAATGGATAAGTAGATGATCTCAGTTTACGGTGATGTTTCTCGCACACGAGTGGCCGAGGTCGGTGAAATTGTACAGCGAAAAGTACTTGTTGGGAAATACTCAATGGGGTGCAGCAATGCTGCATGGATATGTCCCACCACATTCAATTCCAGATGTCGAGACACATTTACGAGTAAGCAGCGATAGCGGAGGCGAAGCCTGCATCAATGTTGGTCTGGATCGTTGTCGCCTGGGACTTGAGGTCGGCCTTTTACAACAGGGTCAACAGAATTCTTCCAGGGAAAACCGAGGCACTTACCGGGGCATTCACGATCAGAGCCCCCGAGAAAGCATCTGTGTCGGCCTTCAGAGTTTTTAAGTCCTGGAGAATCAGCGCCGGGAGTCCACCGATGGGTAGAGCGTCCTATGGGACTCATGTCAGACGGACAGTGACAGTAACAGAAAACAAGCAATTTTACAAAATCCGCTTTCTTGGCGGTGATTTGGGCTAATGCGTCCAAAATTACGGGCTCGATGGCTTGTACGGAATTGAGTATAGTTTGTCCATCGGACTCGCTGAAGGCGGGGGTTGCCTTGGGAATTACAAAACACATGGTCAATTAGAAAGTGAGATGAACTGGAGAGAGGCGTTACGCACCTTGACGTCGTTCGTACCCGTGTTCAAGGTGGTCTCCAAGTTGGTGGCAGCGGTATGAATACCCTGCAGGCAAATCAAAAAGTAAGAACCAAACAAGATAGTAAGCAAGCATTATGAGAGGTCACCAATGCGCCAGCGAGGCCCGAAGCAGGGAACCCCTTGATGTTGTTGTCCAAGGTGGTGACTTGCGACGAGATGCTAGCAATGTCAGACTCGACTTGCGCGACTGTCCTCTTGAAAAGAGGAGTCGCAAACGCAGCGGCGACGAGACAGAGCGAGAAGAGCGAGCGGGTGAACTGGACCATGTTGGGTTGTGGTCCATTGCCGGTCGCAAGGCATTTTATACTAGTGGTCTTAAGGAACAACACGGAAATACACAAACAAGGAGCTTGAGCCCACAAAGTGACCTGATCAGAAGACCACCACTGTGAGAGTACCCCGACGGTATGTGAATAGAAAGACGGCCTCAAGCTGTAGCCGGCTACTGTTTGGGATTCCGAAATAGATGGTACTTGCCCACGGCCATTCAGTTAGTTCCTGTCTTTAGAACGCTCGACACGCGGAGGGTGTTCACGAGATGCATATAGAATTACATGGTCCGCTTTCCGCCGCACCGTTGAATACAGCTTCAAGTTGCATTCGCAATGAGAACGATTTGGCGTGAAAAATCATAGGCTTCGAGTTGAATAAAGACTTTGTAATTCAAGCGTAATTTGCTTCCCTGAAACAGCAGCCAAAAGCATCTCTTGCAGTTCGAGCTGCTTCACGCTATAGCCTGAGACTACTAGAACCCCAGATGATGATGGAAGTTGTGGAAGAGGAAGTGCGCGGTTGATGACAGCCCGTCAACTTGATGTGACGTCCGTGACTTTACAACCCTCTTTTTGTCTTTGACTTCAAAATTGTAGGACGACAGCAGAGAGAGCCCCAAACGAATCGCCGGTTTTTTTTTGAATGGCTGTATTTTCTTGGTCTTTGCTTTGCCGGTCCGAGTCTTGGTTCATAACATAGTTTTTCTCAAGTTCTTCTGGCACTGTGGTTCAACGGCTGTTAATAACCTGGCTTTCCAAAGGCTACCACATTGAACAATTATCGCCCGAGGTCACGCAACAAATAGTATATCCTCTCTCTTTCCGAAGGTCTTGGTCCGAATCCTAATCAGACACAGAAGATGATTCGCTCACAAGCGACCTATGCTCAGCTGGCCAAGAATACCACTAATTCTTCGATCCATTCCGTTGTGGGGCCGTGGCCAACGTTTGAAGGAACAACGTGCATTCGTGCCAATAGCAGTGTTGACAAAAATTCGCGCCAAAAACTCATTGGCCCGATTTTTGTTTCAGGCGACGCAACCGAAGCCTTTCAATATTCCAGGGATTGTTTGGGAGCACGGTGGAAAAGCAACACCACGTCATTTGTTGATGAAATTCCCATACCGTTCGTGACGCCCGCGGAAAGATCGTTCGTCGATGTACAGCGAAATCAAAAGCTATTTCCAGTGATTTGACTGTTATAGTTACAGGGAATCCAGCCATCCGAGGAGGATATTGTTCACTTCTGCGGGATGGGACAGCAGCCCCCAGTGGTCGACAGGAAGCTCCTTCCTAATAAACGGCCCCTTGATGTACTTCTGGTGACCTACATCGGCGAATGCAGGCAACGCGACGTAGTCTTTGTTGAATGCGATATAAAGGACTGGCATTGAAATCTCTCGAGCAGATGGCGAAAGCGCTGGGTAATAAATGTCAAACAGGCTCTGAATCGAAGAATATTTTTTTTTATGAAAGACGTACCAGCATCTTCCTCGATATTCGCGTCTTCATTGGTAGCTCTGTAGAAGCAAAGTGGTGCGGAGACCCCGCCGCTTAGCAAGGAAGCTTTGAGGTTTTTTGCGTCCTACATATTTGACGACCACTCAGTCTTCCTCAGTTCTGCAGAGGAGACACAATGGCTCACTTCCGTAGACACATAGGCGGGGAGAGGTTCGATGGTATTGGTTTCCAGCCAAGTTCGTGTTGCACCCTCGACAGTGAGAGAAATTTTCCACTGCTCAGGCGTTTCTGGGTAGACCAGGCTAAGGAACGAGTCGATCTTGAGCGTAAATCAGCGCGTTGCATTAGTGAATCTGAGAGAGGCGAGCGCACATTTTTCTCGATAATAGCAGGTGCGTCTGGGTGGATTAAAAAAGCGCTGGTATGCAAAAATATCGACGCCGAATAACTTGATAAATGTTTCATGGTCTCGCACGAGGTTGAGTGAGCCATCCATGGGGAAATATCCCACCGCAAGAAAGGCGGACGCAGAGACGCGTTCGGGGAAGTAATGCAATATTCGAGAGACGACATACGAGCCCCTCGACACACACAGGTTTAGTAAATGAATATATTTGACAGGAACAAATCTACCAATCGTGTCCAATGGCAATGACCTTATCGATCTGCTCAGCGTCGAGGATATCAACGATGTCTCCGGAGAGGCCGCGACCAGAGTAAAGTTTGGGATCGGTTGGCTTGTCAGTACCGCCGAATCCAAGGTTATCGGGAACGACTATGCCGTAGCCTCGTTGCTGGAAGAATGGAACCTGTCGTTTCCAAAGCGTAGAGCTGGACGGGAAGCCGTGCGAGAAGAAAAGTACAGGCTTTCCAGAGGCAGGAGGAGAAAAATAATAGGAGTAAGTAAAGCCGCGCTTAGTTTTAGTCTGTCGATAATTGCTTTGGTCCATGTTGATGACCTGAAGAGGTGAGGAGGAGAGAGGACGAGGCAGAGACCCACGTCAGCTTCAGGAATGCTCGGCGAAACATGTAGCCGTGTGGCGGATATGTATTGAACCAAAGACAAGGAACACCGGTTAAAGGAAGCAGATTCAGAAGAAGAAAATCAGTTCCCAGCACCTGCAGTGAACAGGTTGAACACGAGTTACATTCCTTCTGTTCATTTCGCACTCTTGTGATTCGTTTACGAAAGAATTTGTACTGCCACTCTGCGTCCAATTTTTTCAAAGGATACGATGGTTTACATGTATATTCTGTCATGTCTGCGTAGCAGATTGAATTTTCGTATTGTCGTAAAATTTCGACGCACAGTAAAAGTCCAAACTATTTTTCAAGCATTGCTGCTATCCTACAAGGTTTCCAACCATTCCAAGAGCAAGTTGTTGATTTCCGTAGGGTGGGACATCATACCCCAGTGATCGGCAGGAATCTCCTTCCTGGTTAAAGGACCCTTGACGTATTTCTGGTGAGCTCCATCGGCGAATGCAGGCGATGCGACGAAATCTTTGGTAAATGCGATATAGAGGATCGGCATTGAAATAACTCGAGCAGATGCCGGAAGCTCTGCGTAAAATGTCAAAGAGGCTCTGGACCGAAACATATACTACGAAATACGCACTGGCATCTTCCTCGATGTTCGCATCTTCATTGTTAGCTTTGTAGAAGCAAAGCGGGGCGGAGACCCCGCCGCTTAGTAAGGAGGCTTTGAGGTTCTCTGCGTCCTGTTGGAGAAAATTTTATACCTTTTCACGGGTAGGAAGACCGGTGCGCTTACTTCCGGAGTCATATAGGAAGGGAGGGGTTTAATGGTATTAGTTTCCACCCAGGTACGTGTTGCCCCATCGACGGACAGAGTAGTCTTCCACTGCTCAGGCGTTTCGGGGTAGAGTAAGCTCACAAACGAGTCGATCTTGGGGTCGCAAATCAGCCGTTCCATTGTCTGGAAAGGAATTGACGGCGCACATTTTTTTCAATAATAGCAGGCGCGTCTGGGTGAATGAAAAAACGCTGGTATGCGAAGATATCGGCGCCGAATAGCTTGAGGACCGTTTCGTAGTCTCGGATGACGTTGAGGGCGCCATCGATGGGTAAATATCCAACAGCAAGAAAGGCGGAAGCGGAGACGCGTTGAGGGAAGTAGTGCAATACGCGAGAGACGACATATGAGCCCCTCGATACAGATTTTAGTATGAAGGGGTTATATTCTGCCAGATCAGATACCAGTCGTGTCCGATAGCAATGACCTTGTCGATTTTCTCAGCGTCGAAGATATCGACGATATCGCCAGACAGCCCTCGACCCGAATAGAGTTTTGCGTCGGTTGGCTTGTCAGTGCCGCCGTATCCAAGATGATCAGGAACGATTACGCCGTAGCCCCGTTGCTGGAAGAACGGGACCTGTTGTTTCCAAAGCGTAGAGTTGGACGGGAAGCCATGCGAGAAGAAAAGTACGGGCTTGCCAGAGGCAGGAGGAGAAAAGTAATATGAGTAGATGAATCCGCGCTTGGTTTTGGTTTGTCTATAGTTGCTCTGGTCCATGCTGACGACGAGGTGGAGAGGACGAGGAGATCTTCGGGAAAGTTCGGCGAGTTATGTAAACGATCGTGCGGTGCATGATAGGACGGAAGGAAGAGAGGGAGGAAGAAAACACAAAGCATTTACAAAGTCATGGAAACCCGTGGGTGACTAAACCTAGCCCAAAGAATCGCCCGTATCCCCTGGCGAAGAGGGAGGCAATACGTTCGAATTATTGTGCTATGGCTTGGCTATGGCAAGATTTTTATTGCGATACAATGAATATCTTATTCAAACGTCCTAAGGCGTAAGTTGATTTAGCATAACCCATCCTCCGGCTCAGCACTCTCCGTCAGCGCTCGGACCGTCGCACACAGGACCAGTGCAATTGAATCCTCTCGTGTTCTCCACATGCCCGCAGAGATATTGGCTGATCCGCGTCCCATTCGAGAGCTTAACGTCGATATCGAATAGCCCGATATTATCACACGGAGCGACCGCGCTGCACTGCAAGCTGGCGACGCGCTGAGAGTTGGAGGTGCCTCGGATGCCGGTCATGGTGATGTCCCTGATGTGGAAAGGCGAGTTGGTGCAGTTTGCGGGTGCGCCGGAGAAGGTGGTGCATTGAGAGAAAGCGACGACAGAGGCGCGGAGAGCGTTGACGTGCATGTTCGTGAAGTTCATGTCGGCAGCGACTAGGCAAAGACAAGATCACGGCGTTAGTTCTGAGGAGGCGGAGAGTGGGAAGTAGCTTACATCCCAGACCGCCTCCACCGCCGTTGGGTGGGAAGCCATTCTGATCGCCTGTCCATGTCTTGAAGTAGACCTAGAAAAAAAACGTGCATTGAGGAAGCTGATACATTCGACGAGACTCGGACGTCGCTTACTGCGTGCTGGGTATTCTCGAAAAAAATGTTGTCCACGTGTAGCCTCTCCATCGTCTCGAACTCGCCTTTGAACTGGCCAATGCTGCCAAGGGCAATACCCTGGCCGCGATAGAAATGGCAGTTGGTTATGCTGATGTCCGTGCTGTTGCCCTTGAGGGAAATGTGGTCGTCTCCGTTGTAAACTGTCCAGTTGTCGAATTTGATAAAGGAGGAGTGAATTGTGTCTGCTCCATCGGTGTTGACTGCAAGACGCGTTCAACAAAGTCTTGGAAAGAAATGACACGACATACAGCTCTGCACACTATTTCCTGTGTTATTCACGAAAATATCGTTGAGATCGACATGGGTGCAGTGTATCATCGACAGAGTCCTGCAAGAATGTAAGTGAGACTAAGAATATGCTGGCCGCCAAAGACGTCGACGTACCACATCTGACTACGCAAGAAATTCAATCCCTTCACGACGGAATTCGTCAATCCGTTCAGGGTGAGAGCATGAGGACGACCGGGGAAGTTCGACTGAACCGGCTGCTTGGAGATGAAGGAATACCAGTAGTCGCCATTGCCGTCGAAAGTGCCCGTGTTGTGTCCGTCGATCCGCAAATTGTTACCACCCAGAATGAAGGCGGTGGATTGGTTTTGGAATCCGACTGGAAGGGAGTTCTTCAGCCAGTACTGGATATCCGTGCTCCACTGAACTCGAGGTGAGTCGGTGTAAAAGTGACCAGGGCCAGGACAAAAAACGTACCAAGAGTTTTCCGTGTATGTCAATGTCAACGTCTTCCAGACCCCTTATATCGAGGATGGAGTTGACGTAGTAGGTCTTAGCTTCGAAAACCACCCTGCCATGTTGGCCACAGTTCTTGAAAGCTTCCCGGATGGCGGGGCCGTCATCCGTGGCGTTTGTACCACTAGCCTTGATCACACAAGTCTTCCTCTGGCGCTCCGGAATCGGCACAGCAGGGTCGGCGAAAGCCCCGAGCGCAGCCGACGACAAGAAAACCAAGGAGGATAGTTGAGCGAGCTTCATCTCGAAGTGTGTGGACCTCCATCCGCAACTTCGTGGTGCTTTATGTTGGAGAAAACGTTGGCGGATACCTGCCCGTATTCCGGTGGTGAACGTCTCAACGTCATCTTCGTGCATTCAATCCATGATGTATTGCATGTGCAGTTTCAGCGGTTCGCAGCTCATGACCAGGTCTTGGGGACATGCCGTCGTGATGGCGGGCGGTCGAGAGGCGATCCCGAGCAATCACGCGACCGTTAACCGATTCTGAGCGCGGCCAAGGTTGGGGATTCTGAGAGGGCTACAGTTCAATTTTCGCGGAAGGATGGAAGGGAAAGAGCGGGAGGAAGGTGGGAAGGCTGTATCAGGGACACTGTCAAAAATGTGTCAAGGTCGCGTGGCAGCGCGCCGAGTCGAGCTCTCAGAAAGAGGACCGGAAGGAAGGGGAACCATACCAATGCAAGGTGAGTATGATCTTCCAACCGTCGCTCAGGGAGTCCATTGAATTAAGATTCAAAACAATTTTTCTATTGTACAGGGTATGTATTAACACAAATTAATTGCGCTTCGTATGCCCATCCTCCCCGCCTCGCCAGTAGCGGCGCCGGCATCACCACCCCTCGCACAAAGCAACATCCAGCACCTCCCCCTCCTTCACGGTCGGCAGCAGGACAGCAAATCCATTCCGGGGCTTGCGCGCAGGCCGGACAGCAGGCGCGAGGCCCTTGGGCAGCGGGAGCGCGACAGGAGAAGAGTATACTACGATGGGGGTGTCGATGACCAGAGCTTTCGGGTCGACGGGGATGGGGAGGGCGAATCGGACGGGGAGGTCGAAGCGAACGCGCTTCGGCGTAGGGTTGAAGAACACTGTCACTACTTCGCCCGGGGAGCTCGCGCGTCGTGCACGGGAGGCGCGACGGAGGGTGCGGCGGTACGCTGCGATGATGCCGTCCGCGATACGGGAGGTGAATGAGTTGTCTGGCAGCGAGGATCAATATGTGGTACGAAGGAAGAGACGGAGAGTCGCTTACCTTGCTTCTCATTGAAGATAATTTCGCGCTCGGATGCAGGCCGGAGAGACACCCGTGTGGATGCCTCCGCAACCATGGTTGGGAAGAGTAAGATCACCACGACCGACATCAAGCTCTGCAGCCGAGTGAGTAATACGACCAAGGAATGTGTGCAGAGAACGTACTGCGAACAAGCCCGACATAGCAGATGGCAGCGAGCGGAAGTGCAATGCCATAGGAGAGGTAGACGAGGAGGAAGGGACGGAGAAGGACGAGGCAAGAGCTACCTTCAAAGGTTTCCGCGACACGCAGGGGCTCGCCTTCTTGTGTGCAGGCAACTTCGCGAGGCTGTGAAGATGCTTAGGTGTAAGCTTGCGCTTAAACGAGGGGCGCTTTAGCGAAGAGACGCAGGGGGTGGACTGGGTGTTGTTGGGGACGATGATGACTGGGATCGGAGCTGCGAACGACGAGGTCTTCACGAGCGGCAAGGAAGGTCGCCCGAAACTAGGCATCCGACGCAACCCTTTGCTGGAGGATGTGCGGATGACAGTAAGAGATTGGTCGAGGGAGGGGACGGAGAGAGCTCGCTTGAGAGCCCTGGAATGAGAGATGGAAGAAGTAGAAATGGTTTGAGAAGACATTGCGATGTTGTGGAGATAAGTGATTGTTCGAGTTTGTTGTTGGATGGAAGCAGAAGTGGTAGGCCTTTTATAGCTTTCGAGGATTTGTCGCAGATGATCGAAGGGAAATTTGTGTCTCGGTCATACCGGTCCCACTCGAATCTCGAAGTTATCAAGGCGCAAGCTTCGGGAGTACGATAGTCATGTCTACAAAGACAGTAGGCGCATGTGGATGGGCGGAGAGTGTTGGCAAGTCCGTCTAGAGCAGCCCATGAAGCGTCACCAGCATAGGTTGGGGGCAAAAAACACTCATCTTGAAGTGAGACAACATTCATGTCTTGCGTTCCCGAGCAAAAATCTGCAGCCTAGAACGCTCTGGACGGACTCTAGATGTCATTTGTCTTGAAGAAAGTACGCCGCCGTGCCCGAGCGAGATTTGTGGAGCAAAACGCCAGAAAAATAATCGGAAGTCCAAAAATCCGATGACCCGTAGTACACCCGTAGTAGGACTCCGTTGCATGGTAGAATCAATGGCACAACGCGAATTTTCACTCAATACTGCGATGTAGGGCGTTAGATGCTGACTAGGACTTGGTGGCTCGAGTATGAAAGCAAGTTGGTACATAAGTAGTTGGTGACAAGTTGGTGAAGACTGGTGACACATCGCCTAGCCAAACTTCCTTTGTTTTACGCGCTCATGTGCGTTTCTTACAGTACTCAAACCGCGATTCACGGCGAGTTTGAACAGCCCCAGCACCCCACGACTGGCCTTTGCTACTCATAGAGGATCGATCATGATTTTCCTTCAACTTCAAGTTCAAGTCATGATTTTCCTTCAAGTCATTTCGCACACAAAATACTTTCGTTCGGGGAATACGGGCAATCCGCTCCACTTTTTACAAGACACGCAACCTTCGGAGCGTTTTCGGCCTCGGAATTGTGACGACGAAAGCAAGACATGGATGTCGTCTCATTGAGACAGGAGTTCGGAGGCATATTCGCCACGCTGCGGCCTCAACTTGTGCTCGAGTGGTCTGCATTGGATTCTGCATCTCATTCTGCGCGTACGGTCTTCTCGAACACGAATGTTCCACTCAAGTCAAGGGGATAAGCTTCATGGCGGGCGAAGATGCGATTTTTTCAAGTTTAACGACTTGGAGCCACACGTCTGAGACACAACTTTACTTCGATCGTTTACGACAAGTTCTCGAAAGATATAAAAGGCCTGGCATATTTTGTTTCAATTCAACAACAGCAACCTTACCCAAGAAACCTTACAACCTTAAAATGGCTTTCCAAAACATCGCTTCGTCCTCCTCAGTCCCCCCTTCCTTCTCCCCTTCTAAGACTTTCAAACGAGCCTTATCCTTTCCTTCCCTCGACAAACCTCTTGCTTCCATCCGCGCGTCGTCCAGCAGAGGACTTCACCGCATGTCGAGTTTTGGGAAGCCATCTCCTTCTGTTCTTGCCAACCCCTCGGCCGCCTCTTCCACCGAGTCCATACCGGTCTTCACCATCCCCGACTACACTCAGGCGATTCCAGCTCGTCCTATGCCCAGCATCTCGCCGCTCACGCGTCCGGGGCTCAAGCGCAAGCTCACTCCCAAGCACTTGCAAAACACGGTGAAGCTGCCCGCTCTCAAGAAGTCATGCCAATGCACGTCTCGCAAACCTTCCACGACACCTGTCGCCTCTGTTACCTCTGCCTCCTCCACAACGACGGCTTCTTCGTCTTCCACCTCGCGCCGTCGTAGGTCGTCGTCGGTTTCGACCGTCGAGTCCTTTCAGTCGAGCGAGGACAAAGTCACCGTAGCAATGCATTTGCAGTCCCTTCCGTCTACGGTGTCGGGGTTTTTCGTCGTACGTTCGTCGTTCTCAACCCTTCGTCGTCGTGTCCCTCATTCTGCTGCAGAGCGTGATGTCAATTCTCCTCGCGTTTCTCATCTTCCCGACGATGACTGCTCCGGCGCCCAAACGTGCTCCTGTCCGACGCTCCTGTGATTGCGAAATTATCGCAACCACAGCTGAGAAGCAGAGTCAACGCGAAATCGTCGTCACCGAGGAGCAAGGTAAGCACATCCCCCTCTTTTCTTCCTTCTCATTCTCTTTACTAACTTTCGCCCTGCTAGAGAAAAATCCTCCTCGGCTCCCTGCCCCACCCCCAGTCACCTCCCGCCTCAGGGACAGCATCACCTCTGCATACCGCCGCACCATCCGCCGCGCGTCCCGGGCTCGTCGTGCAAGCACCCCGGGCGAGGCGTTCACCGTGTTCTTCAACTCCACCTCTAAGCGCGTGCGCTTTGACGTGCCCATCCACGTCGACCCGAAAACGCTTGTCATCGACACGCCCATCGTGGTGTACACGTCGCCCATCGCCCTCCCGCTGCCGAAGGGCCCCGCTCCTGCTGTGAAGCCCGTTTGTAAGCTGCGTAGCAGGTACCATCGGAGGCTCACGACGGTGAAGGAGGGTGAGGTTCTTGACGCTGCTCTGTGCGATGGGTGGTGATGTCGGTGAAGCTTTCAATGCTGTGATATGGAGGAGTTGAGCTGAGAGTGGTGAACCTTGACTCGAAAATCTTTGCATAATCGAAAACAATATATAAAATATACAAAATTTGTACCAGGATTCTTGCGTTTGGACGTGCCCAACTAATCTCAATGAATGACATTCGAAATGAACGACCACCGTGACATTCGCTGCAATGCGGTTATTCAAGATCGTTAACGCAGTGCAGTCAGATCATACTTACTCACTGCTGGGAAATTGACTTCTCCTCCGTTGATCGACCTGGCAAGCACAATTTACTCGCTGTCAGAAGATTGAATCCTCGTCTCAGGGCACCCTGTACGCTGTTATCATCCTCTGATCCATACGGGCGCAGTGTACTCGCTGCTAGAATACCCCAGGGTGATCTGTGGTCTGAGTACGTGAATTAATCGGTTGAATAGCCATGACCAGAGAAGAAATTGAGATGAATATGGCGATAGGAAGGAGGGACACCATTCGGAATACGAATAGCGCACTGACAGAAGAAAGTCATGTTTCTGAACGCAGACTGGTCAGGAATATGAGTGTTTTCGAAGCACATAGATTTGCGAGCAGACACGAGTCGGACTACTGCCGCACAGCGAAGCTAGGGAAGGCGCATGTAGCGAGAAGCGGTACTTTTTCGGGCTTGCGCCGCCAGGATTCGATGGCGAAAGCGGCGAAATTGAATTGGATTTGGCCTCGGAGTCGAAGCTGCTTCGCTGTTTCATGCTGCCAATCCTCGAAGCTGAATACAAACCCGCATGGATTATGAAACTACAAGTTCAAGTGGCCGAGCTCGTCAGGGTTGTTAGTTGTTCACTGGATTCTGTAGTTTGGGTCGGTTTGGGGCGTAAATTGAATTCATATTGAAAATGCATAAGTAGCGCGATTAATCTCATTGCAGAGAGATGAAGGCGAAAAGGTTTACTGCCATAGCAGTTTGAATGGTGGTGGTGGTTTGGAGGTGATCGCTGGTGATCGTCGCAGAGTCCACGTGTGTGTTGTTTCCCTACACTCATGTCGCGCTTCAAGCTTCAAGCTCCAAGCCTCAAGCTCGTATATCTTATGGGTTACACCCACCAAACGCTTAGCCTTGGCCGATTCTGCTGGAGCCATAAACATCGGTCATGCCGCCTGCGGCCTGCAGCAAGTCCGACTTTTTTCCCCCGCAAGACATACTGCTCCGGAACGATCTCTCTACGAGTTTGGTTCGGGGTCTACGGCCACTTTCTGCAAGACAAAAGACATCTGGAGTCTGCCCAGAGCGTTCTAGGCTGCAGATTTTCGGTCGTGAAAGCAAGACATGGATGTTGTCTCAGTTAGTTCGAAGTGTTGTTGTCCCCCGATCTTTGCTGGTGACACTCTATTGGCTCCTCTTAAGGTAGTTATCCTGGCTTTCCACCTATCTTTCGATGCGTATCTTCCTCGCGGAAACAACTACTTGACTGCCATTGACGGGACAAACCTCGCACTTCGATAATCTCGAGTTTGAGTGGGACCGGTATGACCGAGACACAAATTTTCTTCGATCATCTGCGACAAATCCTCGAAAGCTATAAAAGGCCTACCATTTCTGCCTCAATCCAACAACAAACTCGAACAACAGCTCATCTTCACAACATCGCAATGTCTTCTCAAACCATCTCTACTTTTTCCATCTCTCATTCCAAGGCTCTCAAGCGAGCCCTCTCCGTCCCCTCCCTCGATAAATCTCATGCCATCATCCGCACATCTTCAGGCAGACTGCGTCGGATGTCGAGCTTCGGTCGACCTTCTTTCCCTCTTGTCAAACCTTCGTCGTTCGCAGCTCCGATCCCAGTCATTATCGTCCCCAACAACACACAGTCCATCCCCTACGTCTCTTCGCTGAAGCGCCCCTGCTTGAAGCGCAAGCTCACACCCAAGCATCTTCACAGTCTCGTGAAGTTGCCCGCGCACAAGAGGGCGAGCCCTTGTGTGACACGGAAATCTTTGAAGGTATATCTCGCCTCCTCCTTCTCCGCCTCCTCCTCTCCCTCGTCTACTTCTACTATGGCATTGTCGCTGCCATCTGCCATGTCGGGCCTGTTCGCAGTACGTCCTCTCTCCACACTTTTTTTTGTCGCATCACTCACTCAGCCGCAGAGCTTGATGTCGATCGTCGTAATCTTACTCTTTCCGACCATGGTTGCGGAGACATCCAGACGACCTGCATTCGAGGACGAAATTATTTTCAACGAGGAGCAGGGTAAGCGAATCTCCGTCTCATACTGGGCACCATATACTCATCCTCGCTGACAGAGCAACATCTTTCCCACCTGCCTCCCTCATCGTTATTCGCCTCGCGCATCGCGGACAGCGTCACAGCGGCGTATCGCCGCACCCTCCGCCGCGCCACTCGTGCGCGACGCGCAAGCTCCCCGGCCGACGCATTCACGGCGTTCTTCAAGCCCACCCCCAAGCGCGTTCGCTTTAACCTCCCCGTGCGATTCGCCCTCCCCGCCCCCGTCGACCTGAAGACCCTCGTCATCGACACTCCCATCGTGGTTACCACTTCCCCTATCGTGCTCTCGCTGCCGAAAGGTTCTGCGCCTGCTGTTCGGCCTGCTCGTAAGATGCGTAGCAAGTTCAGCAGAAGTCCGCTGCCGACGGTGAAGGAGGGGGAGGTGCTCGACGTCGCTTTGTGTCGAGGGTGGTGAGCATGTTAGAGTTAGACCAAGTAGTCTGATATTCGTAACTCATCAGTAAAGCAAATCGTATACAAAATAGAAAACTCTCCTTCCTTTCTAATTCCTCTCGCTGTAAGTACATAGAGCCAGTGTGTATCACATTCGTGTTTAGCAAGAGGTGAAACTTGGAAAGAGACCGGGCTGACTGCCCGATCAATTTATTCTTCTTCCGCACTTTCGTCTCTCAAGAGTTAAATGGTGGCTCCTCGACTCAAACTTGCAGAGCATCGCCTGGCACCCTCAGATCCCAACTTGGGTCTACCGGATTCGCCGTTCTCCTTCAAAACCGAAATATCCAAGAGTTTTGCACGGCAAAATGACTTGTTCATTTTCAGCAATTTTCTCTAGGCAGGCCTTCCGCTGCCATTGTATTCGCGGTGGCTTGAAACCAGTCATCGAGATCCAAGAGACCAGTGTAGCGCTATAGACAGCGATCTCGCATGCCTGCTGTATGAAACTGAAATTAAGCGCCGCCTACAAATACATGCTGCGGTTAGTCCCTAGCACTCCTTCTCTCATACCGATCCCTCATTCGGCACGAACAACAGTCCACTCTGCTCGCGCACCACCCCATAGACAGCAGTGAAGTCCCCGCGGTCGCCAACAGCGCGTATGTTGTCGACGGCCAGGTTGTACGCCTTCAGTGGCACTCCGTTGCGATCCGCCAGCGCATTGACGTATTCAGCGATATGCAAAGTCTTTTCGACGTCCACAACGATGTTCTGCGTGTCGAAGGACCTTCCCGTCACCATGCCCTCGCCGTATATTGCTTGCGGTGTACCGGGTGGGAACAATGCCTGGACGAGTTGGTGACCCCGTTTCGCGCCGATGCCTGCTTTCTCCACCATTGTATAGAACTCGGCGAGCTGCTGCAGTGTCGTGAAGTTGAAGATGTTTCCGCAGAGCTTCAGCTCTTGTGCCTTTCCTGGTGTTTGGTCGGATAGGTCGATGTGCGCCTTGCCCATGACGCCGACGAGGAAGGACTTGATTGCCTCAACGTCTGCGGCGGGGCCTGCGGTTATGCATGACAGCTGTCCTCCAGCTGCCATGCTGGGGGAACCGAAGACTAGGGTGATTTGGATTCGAGTTAGAAGCATCCTTCTCTCAGGGATGAATGAAATTTACCTGGCATTGTGACAAACCGTCCTCCCGCCCCAACGACGCGACGAGCCAGGCCATCTGCTCCTTCGGGCGTGATTGTCGAGCATTCGACAACCACCTTCCCAACGAGGTCAACCTTCTCTAGGATTTCTTCGTATACCCTTTCGACGACGGGCTGGTCGTAGAGGCAAGACCATACGATGTCAGCCTCCCGAACTATCTCCACAAGACTCTCCACGGCTCGCGCGCTGTTACCGCCAATACTCTCCTCCGCCTTGACGGCGGTCTTGTGCGTTCGATTCCAGAGTAGGATGGGCTTCGATAAACCGCCTTTCATCGCTAGCTGGGCGGCCATTCCTCGACCCATCGCTCCCATCCCGAGAAAAGCTTGCTGCTTGGAGGCGTCCATTAGCTGAGTCAGCGGGATGGTGCTACTCCACCTCTAGCTAAGACTTATACTCTCCCCCGCGTCGTCAATGATACTCTCCCGCGTTTGGAGCGCACCGTTCAGGTTTAGCCGTTTGAATGGTATCTGCACATAAAATCCCCGTAATGTGTGCTTCCCGATCCGCAATGGCCGCATCTCGTAATCGAGTGTCCTTGAGTCTTGAATATCAGCGAGGTAGCCCTCCCGCTTCTATTCCTCTATCGCGAGGCGGGATCGCTCATGACGGGGCAGACATGGGTGGTACAGGTGGTGGGACATTCATTGGTTACCAAAATTAGCATCCGCCACCGGCACCCTTCTCCTTGTGTGTGTCAGATAGCGGGGGACAGTTTCTATCTTGCAACACGCTCAAGGGCACCGTACCCTACCGCGTCACATTCTGAAACTTGACTGGACGCCTCGGCCGGTACACTTCCCAGCCTGACAACTGGGGACGTGCTGTTTTTGCTGTATTTCACCCCGACATGCTTCGCCATTCACTGCACTGCAAAAAGGAACTATTGAATGGCTTGAATGGCAAAATTAAATCATGTTTTCACGGCTACGGATATCCCAGGCGCCAACATTATTTCCATTTTTGGGAATCCTTGTAATTTAGCGCCTGCCAGCGGAATGGAAGATCTAGAGGTCCTCCAGGAAATTTATTCAACAGCACTTTTGGCATCCCATACCCAATCGAGAATCACTGCTGTTGGCACGATGTCGGTTGACGGTCGGCGCCGTATTCTTTTGGCGATCCAGTTACCCAAACGAGCATTCATTGTATCTATTCCTTCCCGCGAGTCTGCTCTCCCTAACAAGGCAAGTTCTCCCCAACGATGAGTCTCACCGTCCGTTGACCTCGTTACGTAGCTTGATTGCGGCCTACCACACGGGATTGGATTGCGCCGAGTCCCATTCCAAGCCTTTCCATCTACTCTAGATAATTACAAACTCAGCCTGCCGGCCCCGAGCTCTGAATGGTTCTGAGTCAGACTTTGGCTATGGCTATACTTCCGGATGACTCGTTTTGGGACCCACAACTTGATAGATTAGTTCGAATCAAGATCTGCGCAGTAGGACATCTTCTGCAACATTGGCAGGTGAGTATCGGATGCCTCAACCGCTGGGGGGGGCGGTGGGTCAATGCTATGATCTGTATTTGACGGAGGCTGTATTCGACATGTATGCGTTTCTCACCTCTCAGTGCTACTTAGGCTGACGATGAGTTGTGTTTTCACAGCCCTAACGATTATATAAAACGTACCTTCTTCGGAATACACTCAGTACACACACCCCTCCTCGTGACATGACTGGAGTGTGCTCTCGTATCCCCAAGGCTTTTCGCGAACACTCTATCGCTCTTCCAGGGCCTCGTGTGGACGGCCAGAATTTCAAAGCGCTTCTCATTGGCATACGTGGGCTCCGAACTGCCAGCGACGACTATCCCCCTCTGAATGGATCGCACAAGGACGTGAAACTTCTTCGGGATTTGCTCATGGACCAGTAGGGAATCCCTTCGTACGCTTTGCGCTTTATGCTGATAATATTCCAGCTACGGTTATCTTCCTCACGAGATCACTGTTCTTATAGACGACGGGGTCGTTGGCCACGAACAACCGACGCGCGTCAATATTGTATGTCTATTATATTCTACTCTCACTCAGAGTGTCAAGCTGATTGCATCAACAGCTCAACGCCATAAAACATCTTGTCAAGGACGCGAAGTCGGGGGATCATCTTTGCTTTCACTGTGCGTCCTATTATGGGTCCGGTCTGGCATCGGAGACTCGATCTCACCGACCACCGCTTCAGTTTGTGGGCACTCTATGCAAGTGAAGAACCGCACCAACACGGAGGAAGATGGGTGGGACGAATGTGAAATTGCTTCTGAATCTCGTACTCGCTCATTCGAACCTCATATTTCTCCCAGGCATGATCCCTTGGGACGGCCCTAATCATTATATCATAGACAACGTATGTCATCATCTTTTTCCTCCTTCTCTATTCACAGATCCTCACGGTGCGATGCAGGAGCTAAACGCGGCCCTTGTTCAACCTCTACCCGCAGGGTGTCAGCTTGTCGCTGTTCTGGACACTTGTCACTCGGGATCTATGCTGGGTACGAAATGCTTTCAATGCCCAACGATCACTGAGGCTTAGATACTATAGATCTGAAGCACGACGCTTGCAATAACGTATTCGTCCCATGGTTGCAGGCTGGGAACGAGGCTACAGAGAATCGGCCCCGGGTGGGTGAGTGTCTGTGCTTACATCTGTCGATAGCTCTCTATTTTGATCTACAGTCCGAAACAATGCACGTTGGCTATCGCGAGTTACCAGTATACTGCCTAGCCGTACCTCTAGCGTTCCACCTCTCCCACCAGCTGCGAGCCCTCTCCTTGCTCAGCCAAGTGAGATCAACATGAACTTGATGTGCACTTCGCCTCTACCAATCGTACCCCAAGAAGTTTCTGGTCGGCGTGCGACCCGACTCTTAAGCTCAGTTCCGCGACGCACTTACACCTATCGCGCCGCTACCGCCCGTCTTGTTTCAGAAGACGAAGAAATCCCCAATACAACATCCGTGGAGATTGACCATGCCCCTGCCTCCGCGCTCCCAAGAAGATTTTGGGTCTTATCTGAAGCCCAGCGATGCGCGAGTCCGATCCCGATATTTGAATGTAACGGATGGTGCAGGGAAAATGACCCCGCCGGATCGGCACAGTGCGCGGGTGTCGTTAGAGCCGATGTCATTTGCATTGCGTCGTGTGGGGACGACGAAGTTTCCTACGAAGATGGCGCAGGAAATAGCATGACCACGGTTGGTACTTCTTCGAAGACTTCCATGATTCGCTCACTTGTTGACAGGCTCTGGTGAAGACCTTGAGAGAAAATCTGAATCAGTCCCTGAAGCAACTCCTTATATCCGTCAGGCAAGTCTGCTTTTCTCGCTGTTCATCTGTATATATCCGACTGTGCTTCAGTCACGCTATGCACACCCAAGCAAGGATTCGGCATGGGAACGCTAAGAAGTTCAAGCAAGAGACCATAGTTTACAATGACTGGGTTGACAAGAAGAACACGGAGCAGCACACCAGGACCATGTCGCTGGACGTTACGCACGGCGACGAGCCGCGCCGTCTCTCTCCCTCCACGACATTCCCTGCCCCGAAGAAATCGTGGTTGGCTCATTTGAAACACACATTAGTCTTGAAGCGTTTGGTGTTTCAATCGAAGCACCCACTGAACGTCAACTTGGATCTCGACAAATTCCAGAATCCTGTGCTGTCTAGTGCACGCCCTCTTGACATGGAGGCGCGTTTCCGGCCGTAACCATTTCCCTTACGCTTTTGGGTGAGTTATGTCCCCTGTAGTACTAGCAGACGATTAACTCGAATGCATCCGAGCCTTTCTTTGTCTCGCTATAATGTGTCGCTGTCGCGTCGTGTCGTTTATCCTTGGCTTGTTGTTCTGACGCTATCTCCCTGCTCTCCTCATTGCTAATCGTTGTTATCCTGCCTACCCATTACTATGTATCATTGTAGCCACTCTTCCCCAATGTATTTTTGATGCTCCATTCTATCTTGTGGCCCTGTTGGCGAGCCTTCTACGCTCATGTGCCGCCTCATAAATTGAATCATCCTCCTCGATGACGCTCCCAAGCCAAGCAAGCTGGCGATCGGGCTGGTTTCTCCTGAGCAGAAGAGAAATCCAAACCAGAGGACAGATTTTTCGACTTTATCTTACTGTAAATCGAACGCGAAGAGCAGGATAACGGTCACTTGTACGAGCAAAAGTTGGCTATGTGGTGCGGATAGCATGTAAAGACATTATAAAGAGCGCGTAGATACCAAGTATAAGGAGTTGTAGTGAGCTGTCTATGAATCAGTGAGAGTCAGTGACGATCTACGCCAGCAGTAAGTTCTCGAGATACGTTGCCACAACCGCATCGTTCCCCAGTAGGCCCCGCCACGACTTGTTCACCGTCCCCACCGATCCCTCAAACTTGCGCAAGGCAAAACGCAGACTACATCCCTCCACGCGCGCGATATAACAAGCCATAAGCGCCAGCCCCTCGAGTGCCAGCCCGCGCGGCGTCAGCAACAACACCCGACGCCGCGCGCTCGGGGCAAAGGGGTGCGGGCGCAAGAACGAGAGCACCAGATCGATGTGGATGAGCTGGAGGCCGAGAGGCGGGGGATTAGCCGGGCCGTCGGAGAGGAGGTGCGCTAGCTCGGGGAGGGTGACGAAACGCCCGGAGGAGGCGAGGAATTCTTGGGTGGCGACGAGGTCTGTGTATGAGACAGGGTGGTCTTTGAGCAGTGTCTCTGCACGCAAATCTCCTGAAAAGCAAGAAGACTGAAGCTGAATTGTTGAGAAGTCGCCGTCGTTGCTCAACAAGATCGTTTCTGTAAGTGGCTGAACAAGGAGATGGTTTCGAGGCAGCGAAGAGCCGAACTGGATGTGTTCAGAGGACTCATCAATGGCGCAGAAATCGCCGGATGGGTGGGATGGGGCATCGGGCGGTGGGATGTGGAGGTGCAGTGTATGGATGCCAGTCTCAGGGCTGAAGCTGACGTTGGGACATGTCTGAGAATGTATAGCGTTGCTAGCCGGGACAAGACGAATGACATGTGTAAATGCTGGCGCAAGCGCGAGAATGGACTCGTCGTCGTCGTAAGCTATGAAGACGTTGGGACCGACGAGCTGGAGTGCACCGCTCGCCTCGTGGGCATCTTCCGACCCTGAACTGTCTGCCGATGAGGAACAGTCGGTATCCAGAGGCGGGTCAGAAAAATATTGAGGGACAGGCTTGCGTTTGATTCTGAACTTTGGAGACGACGGAGGAGCGGGAGAAAAATCCACTTTTCGAGTACTGTCGAGGTCGGACATGGGGGAGGCGCATGGCGAGGTAAGCGGAGCTGCGAGAGGTTTCTCTTGCGATACAGGAGGTATAGGGCTAGAACAACGAGAAGGCTCGCCTGAACTGCCTTCCGAAGAGCGAAGACTGTTCTTCGAGGGCCAAGCTCGCAAACTGAATAAGGATGGTTTGCGGCTCAGAGAACCGGATGAGCTGGCAGCAGCACTGCTGTCGTCCGCTGCTTTAGGCAAGCACAAGTGCGATGGCTTCTTGTGTAATGAGATGGGCGGGGTGCTAGGAGACTCCGCGCCGGGCGTGCGCAGATTCCATAATGTCTTCGTGCGTCTGAGCAGTCGTGGTGCGATGCGGGAGGGTAAAGAGCCATCGTCCAGCGAGACTCCGTACCCCGAATAACTGCAAGGTCCATCTCCGCGCTGCATCGAAGAGTTCATTGGCGCGTCCCAAGTGGTGGAATAGGAGTGGACGTCGGAATCAAATTCAGGTGAGGAACAACCTGGCGTTGGGGGTTTCGACAGTGTGATGGTAGGAGGATGAGAGTTCGCAGGGATTGTGGGCGTCGAGAAATGAGAGACTGGGATCCCAGATATGGAGATCATTGACGCGAACATGAATTCTTTGCTATGCTCTTGGAACATGACGAGGACCAGCTCTTATAGATACTGCAATGATCGAAAGTCGGACTATGGAGAGTGAATTCTGAGACCTGTACCGCCCCACCGTGGATCGAGTTCAAGTCTACCCATAAGCAATAGAAAGGGCGCCGCGGCGGTGGGTAAAGGCAAAAGGGAGCATCGTCGACGTGTGTGGTAGAGAACCGAACAGGTTATTTGTAAAGAACAAACAACCGTTCGCGTCCGGATATGGTAATTTTCGGTATTCAAGCTTATTCAAGCCGGAGATAAGTCGTAAAATTTCCGCGCAGGATCTGAAGCTTGCGAACTCAATTCGCGTTTTAATTCCTGTTGTTTTGTTCCGAGTCTCTAATATGAGCGACAATAGAATGAGTCTAGATCTAGATCTACTGTCTATCCGAGCCAGTCGTTCGTCTACTTGTATCGTGGATACTAATGAGTGCCGTCGGTGTCAATAAAGGGTGTGATTTCGTCGTAAAGAGTGACGGGCATTAATGGTGATTAAAAGTTAGCGGGTAGAACGGAGCGCCTGAAGAGGGCAATGGGATGGATCACTTGTCGACTTCAATCCCTGAATCCTCAGCGTCGCTTGTGCTGGAAGCGAAGACGGGTCTGGCAGCAGCCAAGCCCCGCGCATTTTTATAGAAGACGACGCCACCCTCGTCTTCAACGAACTAATGCATCGATCAGACACTGCAGAACACAACACCAGAATCGAAAGAGACAGCAACACATACCTTACACTCACGCATAACGCGGAACATCTCCGCCCACCCTCCCGGCCTCCCGACAAGGTTAACCCCCGCCGCAGCCAACTTCTCCCGCAACGCATACGTCGCCTCCCACGCATGATAATGCGGGATCTTACTGCTCAGATGATGCACGACGTGCGTCTCCGAAATCCCATGCGTCGCATGCGCACCCAGCCACCCCATAACAGAGCCCAAGTCCCCGAGCAGGCTGCGATCGAGCGTGCACATCGCGCCGCGCTGGAAGGAGAATTCCTCCGAGCGGTAGTGCGGGACGAGGGGGTCGGTGTGTTGGAGGAAGGTGATGAGGATGAGCCAGTGGTTGACCCAGATGTAGGGAACGAGGTAGGTGCGGAAGACGGTGAGGAAGGAGTAGTGGTAGCAGGAGAGGACGATGAGGGCTAGCCAGATGAAAATGCCGAGGTCGGAGAGGACGATTTGGGAGTGGTGGTGGGGGGCGAAGATGAGGGATGAGGGTTTGAAGTCTGGGGAGGATGTGAGCAGCGTCATGGAAAAGGCGGGCGACTCACGGCTGGTGCCTTTGGGGTACCGAGTCTGTCCGCCGATGTTCCAGATCAAGTACATCGGAAGGCCAGCGACCTTCAAAATATGTTAGTGTGCCTCAAACATGCGCAGACCATACGCACGAGGTAGATCACAAATTGAGAAAAGGCCGCGATGGGAGAGTCGCCGAGAGCCTCCCACAGCTCGTCCTGAACAGCCTTTGAAACATTGTGCCCAAGAATATCGTCGTGCTCAGGGTCGAGCGGGGGCAAGTTCATCTGCGAGCGCGTCCAGGGTACAAAAACTTGGTCTTGCGTCATATGTCCCGTTGAGGCGTGATGCTGTTGCGAAAGGTCAATTCCAAAAGAGAGGGGGACGCGTGGCTTCATACCTTGGCATGGCTGCAAGGACAGGGGCAAATCAGCCAATATACGGGACACTGATCGAGAGAAAACGTACGATATGCGCCAAGAGTGATACGGGACGCCGAGCCTAGAAAGTCATTGAGCGGGAGTGGTATGGAGAACGTCGTTGACTGACCCCGAGTGGAGAACCCAGCCAACAAAGTTGTTGATGCGTTTCGAGGTGCTGAATGCCTGTGAAGATATGAATTTTGCTGCATCCAACCTATACAAAAACGAACCCCATGCCCGGCTGCAAGCGGGGTTACATGAGCTTGAACGAGAGCGAAGAGAATCGGCATACCTTCGTGAGCGACGATCCACAAACCCATTGCGAACAACCCAGCGAAGAACCCATAGAGCGACCACAAAGAAAAGCTTGCCAATGTCGCGAGAGTAGGTGAGAGGCCAGCGGTATAAGCGTCGGCGATTGTCGTCAACTTCCACAAAGACACGATAACGACCATATCCCAGATCCTACAAAAAATTGGGATTCAGCAGTTCTTGCCACCAAACAAAATAAAAGAACGCACGGGTATACCGCTGATCTCCACAGAGACCTCTCAAAGCAGTGTGCGCTGAATGGAATGCAACCCATGAGACGAGACCGTCAGATACATTTCGAGAACTCACGGAATAGCAGAAAGCAACTCCTTCATCGAAAGATTCGGGATATTGACCGGGACCTGCTCCATCCTTTTTTCTTCGGCCTCTTGGGGTGTCGTGGGCTTCAACATGGCGGTCGGAATGAAAGAGAGTGTGGAGGAGAGAGGAGAAAAAACCAAGACAGGGAGGGTGATCGGTAACTATTCGTTTTGGAAGCGAGGGTTGCCGACGAGCTCCATTCGTATGATAACCCTTCCACGTTCGACGTCGACGTGGCCACCGAGACCAGGGTCCTGGCGGGGATGTTTCAACAATGCTTATTGGTTTTCATGTTAATCGGGGGTTTGTATCGTCCAGATGGGCTACATAAAACCCGACGAGGAGATCGGCATTTGGTCAGTAACTTGCAAGTCGCAAAAGCACCGGACACAGCGGCAAGCCCCCACGGAAGTGCTGAAGGGATTAAGTACGTTCAACGCTACCTCTAGCGCGCACCATCGACGGTTTGTCCAACTTGAAGCTCGAAGATCCGGGTCTGGGAAATGCCACCAATCACCGTCTCCTCTCCTTCCTCGAACTTCATCGCCCATCATTCTTGCTCTGGAGGTTTTTTCTGTGTTCTTGTAGCTGTATCTACAGCCATGGGTCGTATCCTCGCACTACTGGCCGACAAAAGAGCGGGTGTCATTGGCTTCCGCTTGCGACCTTGCCGCCGCAGATGGGATGAGATCATCGTTTTTGACCATCTTCGAGGCTCGTTACTTCAGCCCAGGCTGCTAGAATGGGCGTCCCGATAGTTTCCCGTTGTCTTCGCTGGGTCTCGTCGGCGTAGGTGGTTGTCTGAAGAGAACTCTGTCATCGGGCCGTTTGGCAACTAGCACTTTCTCATCGGTCATGAGATGCGCATGTGCCTTCTCGTTGATGGTGCAATGACTGTATGTGAGTTGTCTTTGCGTTGTTACTATTAGAAGAAACAGCTACGCGCCGCCGGATTATAATGTGTCGTGGTTCGTGGGTCCGATGGCGGTCGCGTTGTTCTCTCTTTTTGTTCTCCATCCCGGCTCTTTGTTCTTTCTCTGCGCCTACTCCTCCAACTAACATCCCCTCCTTCCTCTCTCGATACTCTCTTTCCCGGACATCATGAACCCTCAGCCTCAGGAGGCAAACACACCCACTGACATTCAGTGGATCCTTCCAGAAGTAGATGCTTTTGTGACATTCACGATAGACCCCGTCGCATCCCTAAGCGAAGGTGCGCAGGAGGTTCCCGAAGCCGTCGCGGCCTGTAAAAAGCTCGTCAATAAACAGTATGCTGGCCTCATAGCGAAGGTACGAGTCTATGTTATTCATCCTTAAACAAGTCCTTGAACCCTGCTGTGTCACAGTGGCGCGGAATCTACATGCCATGGGAACGTTATAACTCGTGTTATCTCCGCTTTGTTCAAGACGGAGAACCCGAGGGCCGCCCTGAAGAGTTCATTCTGCCATCTATGTCAATCCCCGTCCTTCCTGTGACCAGAAGCACGCACGTCTCCGGCCGACCTCCATTAAAGCCTTCCAAATGTTTACCTTGGAGCGATTGTTACATA
The DNA here is from genome assembly GCA_037176885.1 of Favolaschia claudopus. Taxonomy (NCBI): domain Eukaryota; kingdom Fungi; phylum Basidiomycota; class Agaricomycetes; order Agaricales; family Mycenaceae; genus Favolaschia; species Favolaschia claudopus. The sequence continues at coordinate 1,278,610 of JAWWNJ010000010.1, read as the reverse complement.
TCAATTTCTGCTGGGGCATGCGTCCGAACCCCACCCTCTTTTGCAGTTGACCCTCCGGAGTGGAAACTTGACCGCGAGGAGAGCATTCGACTTCACTTCTTGATGGCAGACGATATAGAGGAGATGGAGGATAAACAGCGCGCTTTCAAGTCAAAGAGTCAGGCGGAAAATAACATCGATACAACCTCAGCTACCAGCCGCCCCACCGACGACGATGCGGCATCCGCATTCAGCGCAGCTTCCTCTTCTTCGTATTGTTCTGAGTCAAGTGTAGAATCTGCTCCGCAGGAGGGCGGAGATGTTGACGCTGACCTCGAAGCTGAAACGGGGAATTTAAATGAACTTGTGCAGGACCTCTTCTCGAGCGATTCTCATGACAAGGCGATGATCACTGTCCACTTCACACACGATCTGTCGAAAGTCACAGAGCTGCACAAGCGATCGGATTATCTCAAGGAAGTTGAAGTCATTGAGAGGTGAGAATCAACATCACTCGCAACTCTCTTTTCCCCTCAGCTATAGTTTTTTGCTTCAGAATCGAAAAGGAGCTCGCTCCGCCTTCCAGGATCGAGGAATGTAGAGCAATTAAGCTTCATAACGAGATCAAGCGGGCAAAGGAAATGGATTCGGCTCTCTACGATGAACAGACGGGTATGTGTGTGCACCTGCTCGGTGTCTCTGCCTTCATCGTTATTGCCCCAGTTGATATGTTTATGGACCATGATGAGTTGGTCGGAAATCCCCCGTCAACGGGTGAAACGGGACCCAAGATTCCATCCTCCGAAGCAATCACCCTGCCTGCACCGAAAATTCAAGTTTCCATTGATGTTGCAGACGATAATCTCAAACAGATTGCATCCCCAAGAGCTTTGGTGACTGGCAGTGCTCTCGCGAACGACTCCCTTGTTCCGCTGACAAAGACAGAGGAGCATCCCCTGCCCGCGCAGGAAACTGTTTCTCATCATTCCGTTCAGCTGAACACTGAGCAAGAGGCTCGTACCGTGCACCCCGGTTCGTTATATATTTACGACTTGAGTGATAGGCGCTAACTTTTCGTCAGAGACAATTGTATCCAAGAAGCACCGGAACATAATAATTCGGGTTGTTTCCAAATTAAAGAAGCGGGGTAAGGCTGCCCTACACCTTGCGTTGAAGAGATTTCGGTCCGTCGCCGTCCCAGAAACTGCTACCTCGGATTGATGTCATGTATCTTAGTGCGCATTAATTTAGGATACAGTAGTCGCTGGTGATGGAACTGGGTCCTGGCACTGGCCTTCCAGTCTTTCACCTCTTTGTCGTTCGCTGAACTCCTCGGACTCCCTTGTTGACGTTGAGATTGATTGAAATATCCGGCGCGGCGGCGCGTGGTATCTAAGTGGAAGAAGCAGGGTCAGAACCACATACAACCAAGATACAACACTTGTTTTGTCTTGTCGTGGTCCGTGGGTCCGACATCATGATGCTAGGTCCCATGGCGACTTTGCTTTTGTTCTTTTGAATACACTCATTATTGTTACTCAGATCCTGCCCCATCAACTATGCGCCACTTCTGCAATCCCTTCATTTGACATGGACTCTCCGTCTGCTTGTAGTGCTAGGGCGTCCCACTCCGTTCCAGCCACCTCCCAGTCGCATCAGAGACGCTATATTCTTCCAGAGATTGGCGCTTTCGTCGTATTTGAGATAGACCCTGTTGCTTCCTTAAGCGAAGGAGCTCAAGGAGTCCCTGAAGCCATCGAGGCATGCAAGAAGCTGGCAAATAAACCCTACGTCGGTGTCGTTGTGCGAGTACGTTTACTGCAGTTCTGTTTGTGATACTTCGATCTCACTAAAACCTCGCACTCAGAGGAATGGAATGTACTTGCCATGGGAGCCTTACAACACGTGCTTGGTCCGATTCATTCAACAAGGGGATCCAAAGAGCGTCCCTACAAAATTTATCGAGCCACGTATGTCGGTCCCCGTCCTTCCTGTGACGACGGACTCCCATATATCCGGACGGGCTCCAATACGGCCTTCGAAATCATTGCCATGGAATGACTGTCATATCTCTGTTTCGGCAGATGCCTTCGTTCGCAGTCCATCGACCTTCACCGACAATCCAGCGGACTGGAAACTTGATGATGAGGAGGAAGACCGGCTTCAAGACATGATGCTCGACGATATCGACGAGGTACAAGCTAAACGGTATGCCTCCGAGCTGGAAGCACGCTGTCAAGATAACCAAACAACTTTCCCTGTGACCGGTGCTGCAGATGGCGTGGTAATCAACGAAGCTCCGCCTTCCCAATCCCAGCTCAGCAAGGTGGAGAGACAGGATTGCGACAACAATGATCAGATAAAGGATACGTCCCTCGACAGAACGGATAAACAGGCGATAATCACTGTTCTTTTCAAACACGATCTGTCGTCAGTTGAACAGCTCAACGATCCGTTGGAGTATTTTAAGGAGGTCGAGGCGATTCAGAGGTGGGCTTGCGCAACTTCTACCTTCTCGTAATTCCTGATCGCGTTCGTAGAATCCAGAAAAAACTGGCTCCGCCGTCAAGAATGGCAGAATGCAGAGCATTGAAGCTGCAAAATGATATCATGCGGGCAAAGGAAATGGACGCGACCTTATATGACAATCAAACTAGTGTGTCATGCAATTTGTCTCACTGCTGCTCAGGCATTCATTCCGGTTCTAGTGGATATGCTCGACCAACAGGACGAGCTGGCTGGGCAGCAGCGTCGGTATCCGGGTCATTCTGCGAAGGACGAGGCTGATAGAGACCAGAGTATGCTGGGTTATGGGAAGGATCTGCACGCGAACTCTCGTCTGTCTACCCTTTTTTCGATGCAGATCATTCATGCTGACTTCTTGCAGACTCACTGGCACTCGGTGAGACGCCTCGAAATTTCTTGAGGCGCGTGGCATCTAAGTTGAAGAAGCGGAGTAAAATTGCCCTTCTTGCTCTGAAAGGATTTCGCCCTCCTTAGGGCGGCCCGTGGTTCAACCGTTCACTGGCAACAATCCTGCCACTGCCAGTGCCAGTGAATTTGCTGAAGACTTAGTTCCGTAATCCGTATTTGCTTATTATCCTGTCAATACTCAACATGTGCGCGTTGTATTCTGTTGTATCCAACACAAGTCAAAAAGAACAAAAGAATCGGCATAGAAAGAACAAGAATGGGGAACAAAAGATTCAAGAAACAAGAGAGCTTGGAAGAGATTCAAACTCCGATAATAAAGCGTGATTGCCGCAAACTATCGAAGCCATCGGCAACTCTCGGCCAATGATTCGGGTCAATGGAGACTTCGACATCTGATCAACTTCAACCGCACAACAACATCTCCGCTTTTGTCTCGACGTTCCTGTTGTTCTTCCTCCGTATTTATGAATCCCCCATCTTGTGAGATGACCCACATCTCTCCTTCGTCTCCCCATGCAAACTACAGAGCCGATGAATCCTAGTACCTCTCAGTATACTCCTTTGTCACCGCCGACCTCAAATCCAAGTCAATGGATTCATGCTTTTGTAGCATTCACAATAGACCCCGTCGCATCGTTGAGTGAAGGTGCTCGAGAAATACCTGAAGCAGTCGCGGCTTGCAAGAAGCTTCGCAACAAAACTTATGTTGGGCTCATTGCGAAGGTAGGAGTCGTAATAGTCCGACCTCCAAATGTCTCTCAAACTAAAGCTCCATTCCTACAGTGGCGGGGACTATACCAACCCTGGGAACCGTACAATACTTGCTTACTTCGTTTCCTTCAACAAGGGGATCCTGTCGGCCAACCCGAAGAGTTCATTACGCCAGCTATGTCGGTCCCGGTCCTTCCTGTCACCAGCAACGCACACATCTCGGGGCGACCTCCCTTGCGGCCTTCCAAACTATTGCCTTGGAGTGACTGTTACTTGTCGATCTCTGCTGGGGCCTGCGTCCGAACGCCCTCGAGCTTTACGATTGATCCTCCGGAATGGAAACTCGACCGAGAGGAGAGCCTTCGCCTGCATTTCCTCTGCGCGGATGACATAGAGGAGATGGAAGATAGACAACACGCTTTCAAGACCCAGGTCCGGGATAAAAGGAAAAACGACGACCTCGAGACGATGTCACTCACCAGTCACCATACAGAGGACGATGCGATGTCGGCGTCCAGCAGTGAATTTTGCTCCCAAAGTTCTCAGTCAAGTGTGGAATCTGTTACTCACGAAGATCCCGTTGTCGACGCTGAGATTGATGTCGATGAGGAAGAAACGAGTTTGACGGAGCTCTTTCAGGATATTTTCTCGACCGATGATCACGAAAAAGCGATGATCACACTTCGCTTCACCCACGACCTTTCCTTAGTCCAAGAGCTCAACAGTCCTGCGGATTATCTGAAGGAAGTCGAAGCCATTGAAAGGTAAAATGCACTCGCATTTGTCCCTTGCCCATCAATCACGAAGCTTCCGAATCGTGCTATAGAATCGAGAAAGAGTTTGCACCTCCCGCTAGAATCGAGGAATGCAAGACATTGAAGCGGCAAGAAATTCTCAGACGCGTGAAGGAAACGAATTCAAGCACCCGATACGACGATCAGACACGTACGATCTTTCTCCCTCTTCATCAACACTGTCTCTAATTTAATGTAGTGAATATGAATCTGCGCGCCGAAGGTGACTCACTTTATGTGCATGCCTCTGCCCGAAATTCATTCACAACGCAATGTAAAGAGTCGGACTGTTGGTGGATCTCACCAAAGACGCAGGATGATGGCCCGCAGCAAATAGTTGCCATTTGCCCAGATCTTAGCCTTGAGAGGGAGAAAACCTGTTCTGCTCAAGCCACAGGTTCATCTATCCCTCTCTCTGTTTTCAATACACTTTACTCAACATTTTGCTAGAAGCACTTGGTGAGAAGCACCGAAGGCCATTAGCTCGAGTAGCATCGAGGTTGAAGAAGTGGGGTAAAGCTGCCATCTTCCGCGCGTTGAAGCGATTTCGCCCATTGTTGGTTCCAGCCGCCGTTGCCTCGATATGAATACTTCATAATAGAACGACCGCATCATTGTATAGAGTGCTAATGCTATTCAACGACATAGAAGGCGTCAACGTTGTTCAACTTGTTGCGAGAGGAAGAAAATGAACTTACGGCATTACGTTCCCGGCCCGCCATCATTTCAGTTCCGCACCTTGACCGCAACGCTGAACCTTCGGCTCTGAATCGCACTTTCAAGTACGCCAGTCTGGTCTGGCCTGGTCACTTTCAGGGTCGATTTGTTCCCCTGTTCAAATGGGGTGTCTCTATACCTCGCAACTGCTAATTGCAACAGCCATGATCTGGCGAGGATAAGAGAAAGCCTTCACAAAAATTGCCACACTTTCTGGAATCTAGCGGCATCATATCGTCCAATGAGTTTGGGATGCCTGAACTCACACCTTGAAGCAACCTTGAAGCCTCAATAACGGGTTGATCCCGTTAATCCGTCGGGTTCAACCTGGTTTCGGGGTGACGGACTTCTCGGCTTTCCCCTGTTTCTAACCAAAACTCTGAATATTTTTGCCCGCAAGCCCTGGTCGTCCGAAAAACTCAAAACTCGTTTTCTCTTGCTGAAGACGAGCCCTGAGTTGGGCCGTCCAATTCTCTAAGAGGCACCGAAACGCTCAACTCGGCGTATTTTAGGATTGATGCAGGATCGCTAACATTTGATATCCTGAATAACGGTAAGCACACAGCCAGCGTGGCCATACAAAAGCCTCAATGCCAAGACCGCTCGCTTCCGTCTCGTTTTCTTCCTCTCTTTGTTCACTCCCTCGTGAGTTTGCTGGTTCGTGCCTAACATCCACCATGCTCATCTACTACAGACTTTCTTTTGCTGCCCGGTTGCACCTGGTCGTCGCTTGCGATATTTCCACGTATTTTTCTTGAAGAAAACAAGCCCCTCTTTTATTCGACTCGGAAATGCGCTACTCAACCATCTTCGCTGCTGTCTTGGCTTCCGCCCCCCTCTTCACGTCTGCCCGCCCAGTTCGCGCTCGCGATGCTGCGACTAATGCTCTTGTCTTCCGTGCGTTCCTACCACCTCGGTATTTGATTCCGCTAACTGAGCATTTCTTGCCGCACAGAATTCGCCAATGTCCTGAATCAACTCGAGTCCGAGTTCTACAAGCAAGGGATTGCAAAATTCCAGGACTCTGACTTCACGGCCGCAGGATTCACGTCCAGCGCGATGGTTTCACAGGCCTTGACGACGATCAAAGCCGACGAAGACACTCACATTGCTGCCATCCAGGCCGCACTCACTGCCTGGGGCAACCAGCCCTTGAAGTGCAACTTCAAGTTCGACAGTGCACTCACCGATGTCCCCACCATGGCCGCCACGGCTCGTACCCTGGAGTTCGTCGGCGTTTCCGCTTTCCTCGGTGCAGCCAACTTGCTGCCCAAGGATCTCCTTGATGCTGCAGGAATGATCTTGACCGTCGAGGCTCGCCACTCCACTTTGCTCAACATCTTTTCGGGCAAGGGCTCCGCCATCCCCTCAGCCTTCGACATTGGCCTCACACCCCAGGAGATCCTCGGCGTTGCCAGTGGATTCATCGATGGTGCCTGCGACCTCGGACTAACGGGTACGTCTCTGTTTTTGGCGCTTCGTTATCGAGCTAACCGTCCTCCCCTTCGTTTCAGCGACCAAGCCCCTGACCATCACCAACAAGGCCGTTAACCCGGGCGATCTCCTCACTGTCCAGGGCGACGGCATCAGCGGTACCGACGTACGTCTCTTTCCTTGCTCTTCTGCGCTCTCGGCCAACCCATTACAATCCGCAGGGTCTTTTCTGCAACATGATCCAAGGCGGTAACGCCACCTCCGTCAACCTTCCCCTCGCGTCGTGCAACGTCCCCCAGGGCACCAACGGCCCCATAGCCGTCTGGATCACCAAGGACAACAAGCCCCTCTCCAACGACGTTACGACCCGTGCGACTGACGCCCAAGTCGCCGGCCCCGCTATCATCTTCGTCGACAGCCAGCCCGAGCAGCTCGGCCAGATGGTCCGCAAGGCCTAAGCGAGCTTCAAATTTGGGTGCTACGATCTTTTGGTCTGGGGTTAGAGGCGCCGCGCGCCGCGATGTGCAGAATTGGACATTGGACTTTTTATATGGTCGAGGTAATGAAGTAGACACGGCGATGGTTGAATAGACGTTACGAATCTACATGTCTGAGTCGCAATAAATGGACTTGTGGAAGACCGTTTTGTTCATACCTGGTGTAAACAACGAAAGCATGTTGAAGGACTACTTTTATTGGGAAAGGATCGTGTTCTTTGTTTACGCGTTGTTTACCTCCTCGTGAAATAAACCATCATGATCACCGTACCCTCCTACATAGTGCATTGAGGAATCCACATCGTCTTGCCATGCGAGTCGCTTTCGCCCTTAAACCTCTTAGCTTCGGTTCTTACCGCGACTCCGAGTCGCTTTTGACACTACATATGCCAGGATGCTTGGCCCTACTTCAAGCGACTTGTGCTGCAATTTTCCTTCCTCGTCATTTTCTGAATTCCACTGGGCACCTCTCAAGACTCCAATCTTGATCAATGCACTCCTCTCGTGTCGCGGTCTCTGTTAGTCTGTCTCAAGCTAATGGGACCCAAAACGAGAGTCAGACAGGGAGAGACCCCCTGTTTTGTTCGACAAATAGTCAGCTAGGTGAACCAAACACTCCGTCGTTTCTTCGCGAAACGACACCTGCTTGCGTCGACGTCGTTGTCTGCTACTCATTCTCCAATCTGGACCTTTCGAATTGCTTCTCTTCGCAGGCGAGCCGCTCCAACTTTCAGCTCGGGAGCATGGTGAGTGCTTTTCCAGGGGTTAGATCGACCAACGGTCGTACTCACTCAATCATTGAGATTTCCGCTGTCGACCTAGACACTTTCGGGGACATCTCCTCCTTCTCTCGTTCTGGCGTTGTACGTGGACGAATCGGTCCTACAAGTCAACCACATTCTGTTTTTCGCCCTTCGCCACTGGGATGCTTCCCTGTCATCACTTCCATCTCACTGGAATGCAGGACCTCATCTCCATCATCTCCCATCCTCCCCGATGAATTCCCCCCTCAAACCGAACAGGACATGGAAGTCGAGAAATTGGATACCGCCGTTCACAGCCTATTTGGGTCTTCTCCGGCTCGCGCCCCACCCCCAACGCTGTTCCGCCGCGTTACTCTGTCGAATCACCGGAGAGCCACAGCCGTAGCGCGATCATCTTCGTTCACCGGTGGCAATGTGGCGGTTGTTGGAATGAAATTGCGAAAGATACACGGAACCTCCGTTGGCCTGGATGCTCTGTTCTTCTCGTGCATTGTCCTTTGTTTGTTACGTCTCTTTACTTCGCTTTCGGGTTCACTATCTCAAGTACTACAAGGTGTACAAGTCTTGCGTTCTTCTTGACTCGCTCTCTTCGCTTGACCCAGAGTATGAACCGCAAATGACCAGTATTTCACGGACACTTGGCAACTGAGCCTAGAATGTGTAAACTCGAGTGCAATAAAGATGCGCACCTTGACACGAGCTCGCGTTGTCCGTGCATGCGAGCAACGTACGACTCAGGCGCTAGTCAAACCGCACGCGCGGAATTACTGTTCCTACTATGGAGACAGCCTGAGCCCTTCCTACCTGCCAGCGAGCAATAATTCCCTCTATGGGGTATCTTCTTCACTTCGGGCATAGGCCGCTGGTCGCGAGTCGCGACTCGACGCAACTCAGAGCCGCAATTGCCGCCGTCGTCGTCAACGTAGTCATTCGGTGGGCGTATCAAAAAATCCTTTCGGACATGTTTCCGTCTGTTTCCGTCTGTACTTGCCAACTTACACATGTCGACGCCGACGCCTGTTCCAACGACTGCCCCTGGTAACGCAATCTGTGCAGAGGCGAGCCGTGAAACAGTTGGCAAATTATGTCAGGGCGCGTATGGGTGACAAGAAGATAGAGCTTGAGCCTAGACGAGCGGAGCAAAAGGACAGGCCAGGCAGCATCTGGCAGGAGCAAAGGCAAGACCGGGCTTCACTGGCTTCACTGTGTGTCCAGAGATGTCTTGAGAACAAGCCGAGTCACTGTAATTATGTGCTGGCAAAACTTGAAACCTAGCTTGAGGGCCATTAGTGGAACAGTCGCGGACATTAAATAATCCATGTGTGGATATGCGTGCAGGATGAGTACGATATGTACCGAGAAACATGAAAAGAGAACATGAATGAGTGCAATGCAATGTGGCAAGGACATGATGTATGTACGTTGAAAAAAGTCATAAAATGCAAGAGGCAAATAAAACAACATGGTGACGATGTAACACCCAAAAAGAACAAAATCGAAGCAAAATCGACAAAACAGCAGCAAGAAGAGGCTCTAGGTAGCTCTAGCACGTACATATACTTACAATGGTGTCATATGGTGAGCGGTTGAGATATGAATTGGTTTGCGACGAACCAGATGGCGGCTAGCGTCCACGAACGGGATCACCGTATAGTGAACGAAAAAGTGCAGGTTTCGTGGCCCGTGTCGTGCGGATGGCCTCGTCTGACCCATTGCTCGAAGAGCTGACTCGCTCCGTGGAACCACGCATCATGAGCCCTTCCGCACTAGAGTTTGCTGTCCCGCCACCGCCACGGAGCAGACTAAACGAAGTGCGGTGCGGGACCGGAACGGCGCTCTTCCTCAACGCCTTCTCTCTCTCCTTGTCCACCCTCTCCCTTTCTTTTCTCTCCTTCTTCGTCAGCTTCACCGTCTCTCGTCGGGCAGGCGGTTCGGGAAGGGCAGGAAGCGAACTCTTACTCGTACTCGGGGTTCCATAGTATCCACCCGCAGCATACTGGAGGCCGCTGTCCGAGGACCCATGTCCATGTCCCGAGATGCTGGCGCTCGTAGAGTCATACTGCGAAGACCCATCCGAGCCTCTGCCAAGCAGCAGCGCAGGAGGAGGTGGAACGGACGCAGGGAGCCTAGCCGCAGCAGCCTGGTACATATACCGCATTTCAGGTACGGGCTGCATGTTTGGGGTAGCCACCCGCGCCGCGCGTGCGGCCTGCTCCATCCGCCACATCTCGCTCGGTGCCATGCCCGTATCACCCAACCCAATGATACTGCTGTCTGCGCTGTGCGCACGAGCACGTCGGTGCATACCTGCAGCAGACCCTAGCGGCACAGGTGGCGGCGCCGCACGAGTATTCCTCCGCTTCCTTCGTGAACGAGTCGATCTAGCCCGAGAGAACGTCGATCGTGCATCATTGAAGATAGACGGCGCGGGAGAATCATATGAAGTAGCGTCCGCAGCCCTGCTTGGCGCACGGTCAAGGTCAGACATTTCGTCCTCCTCATCGCTGGAATCCGATAAGATCATATCCACATCCACCGAAGACCGGCGGGCATATCGTATGGGACTGGGCGACCGTTCCTCCCTCGCACGCACGCGTGTATCCGTCTTGTTTGGGTCATCGAGGAACCCGCCATCGAGGTCGAGCATATCATCGTCGGGATCGAAATCCTCCGGATCAGCCGTGGCGAACGTCGGGGGCGACAGTGCCACCCCATCCATCTCCTGCTCTCCCACCTCACCTTCCAGCGCCGCAAGCCAACCCCGCCCATAATCCTCTGGAGGATCCAACGCACTATCCGGCCCGTTACTCCCATCGCCCTCATCTTCAAGCGGATGTGAATGCACCGGCGGCGTCAACGGCGGCTCAGGCAACGGCCGCTCCCGATCAACATCCCCACCAAACTCCACACCCACAGGCGAATGCAACACCAACTTCCGCCGTTCGCGCTTATTCTGCGGAGACGACGGCGAGCGCACCGACAGCGACGAAGGAGACTGCAACAGCTGTTGATCGTATTGCTGTTGTTGAGCCAAAGGCGAACCACCACTAGCACTCCCAGCAGCAATCCACTTCCGCTGCAACAATTGCTGCTCGTCCCCACTCTCCCTGGACGTCGCGGGCGTAGTCAGGGCCGTCATCGGGCTCTCCGTGCCCCCATCCCCACTATACCGCCAAGCAAAGCCAGGCGGCGCCGAACGTGCAGACGATGGCGTGGAGGCGCTTGCGCTGCTTGCCGAAGCTGAGGAAGCCGAAGGTGGGTGTCCTGCTCGCGAACGCAGCACTGCCGACATGCTGAGCGGGGGAGGCGGCGGCGGTGGAGGCGAGGCTGCGCGGGATTGCGCACTGACGGCGGTCAGAGGTGGAGTGATGTTGCTACCGGTGCCCCAAGCAGATACAGGACTGCCTTTCGCCGTACTCCCACTCCCAGAACTGACGTGCGTCTTGGCCCCAGCCGACTGTGGAGTCGGCATGGCGTTCGAATTGAGATTTGACGCAGACCGTACAGTGAGAAGTGGCGGCGGTGGTGGGGGCGGAATGAACGGTCGATTAGCGATGGCTGCAGGTGCAGTGGCGGGTGTACTCGGTAGAGGATGATGCTGCTGTTGTTGTCCAGTCGCATTATGCTGCTGCTGTTGTTGATGAATCTCAGCCATGACAGCCGCACCATCACTCGCAGTCCTCACCGGCGGCGGGGGTACGGGTGGCCCGGACGCAGACGCACTCCGTCGATGCCCATGCGCCACCTGGCGCGTTCGTACAGTCACAAGTGGCGGCGGCGGTCCACGGGGCGGCGCATGCGGCGGGATCGCAGGGGAGCCAGCGGAGCCACTCAGATTCGGGTTACTTCCGCCGCTGGGACTGCCACTCGCCAAACTGACCGATGAGGAATTGTGCAACGACGTTACTGAGGTATTCGTTGGCGGCGGCACAACCCCGCTTGTTAACGATGGCGTGCGTGAATGACTCCCTTTTGAATCAAAAAATATACTTGTGAGCTGTGGAACAAAGAGAATAAGATAACAACTTACCGACACTCCCCTTCCTCCTCGCTCCACTCGGTGCATGACCATAGACACCCGCACTCGGACTCGGCGGCGGAAAAGCTCCAAGACTGCCTTTCCTCGGCATCGTCCGCCCCGCAACAGCCAAATTCCCCCCACTTGTCTGATGTCTCAACGCCCTCTGTGTTTCCCCTCCAGTTGTCGTGGCCATCGAATTAGAACCGGATGATGAAGGTGTAATTCCGATATGCCCCATACTTGCACTCGTAGCTGAATAACATAACAAAGGTATCAGCTTCACATCTACCAAAAGATAAGATGAAAACGAGAGATGCCGAAGGCGACTAGAAAAGCAACCAGATCAAGAAAACACACCTAACCCCAACGTCCCCGCGCTCGACTTCCTCTCCAGCCTCCCCGGCGCCGCACCACCACCCCCGCCTCCAACACTCGTCTTCCTCCTCAACGCCGCCGGCCCCAAGACCCTCTCCCCACTCGTCTTCCTCCCAAGCCCCCCCGGCCGTTCCCGCTCCCCGCCACTCATCGTCCGTTTCCTCTCCCGCTGCTGCTGCTCTCGTTCGGACGCAAGCCGATACCCTTCCGCACCGACAACGCGGTTGTGGTCTGCGAAACAGAGAGAACAAAAACGGTGATTAGTAGGGTGTACATAAAAACAGACAGAAAGTGAAAGTAGAAAGTAGTCGAGCGGACAGAATAGTATTCGATACTATGAAAGGGGTTGAAAATCAACTCACCAGGACCCTGCCTTTGGACATGTCCATGCCCATGCATCTCCGCCGCCGGCCGCACCGACATCGCCCACACATCAAACGGCAACGTTGGCGAAGGCGCCGTGCGCGGTGTTCGTTGGGGATTCGTCATCGCGCTCGGAGGCATCGACGACATCGCTATTGACGAGGGGATGGTGTAGGGGACTGAGGGCGAGGTTGTCGGTGTGGTGTTGTTGAAGTAGGTTGGTGCATGTGAATGTGAGGAGGATGAGCCTGCGGAGGAGGGGGGTGCTTGGGGCGGGGGTGGTGTTGTTGAGGGGGTCGGGGTGCTGGATGGATAGATTAGCGGAAGCCATGAAAGAGTATGAATGAATAGTTGATAAAACCAAAAGTATACATGGACGAGAGATCGCTTCTCGAAGTCAAGACGAAAATATCGAATGGGGCATACGAGCGAAACGAAACTATATCGAACAAACGCGATACGCACCCATGAGAATGAGGATATGGTACTCTGCGATCTGGTGTCCGCGAGCGAGATTTTGTCGGCTTTGAAGGACTAGTATTGGGACTCGGGCTTGTATTAGATTTTGGCCGAGACGCCGAAGATGACGAGCCTGCTGCTGCTGACGGGAAGCCGGAAGACGAAGATGTAGGGCCAGCAGCAGCGGAAGACGAGCCAGCACCAGTATAAGACGAAGATAGGCCCGCGGAGGCAGAATTCGAAAGCTGCGATGGAGGTAAGGGCAGCGGACGGGCACTCGTACTTGCGGGAGATGGTTCTGCAGGTACGGGCATGGTTGGGAGAGCGAGTGAGACACTGGCGCGGCGTTTGCCCTTCCCACCTGCGCTTGCGCCAATGCTCCCGCTTCCACTCCCACTCCCAGTGGCTTCTGGCTGATTGTGTGGTGGTCGCGTGAAAGTCAAGCTCCCGATCGAGACGGTTTCTAGTGGAGGTGGAACGGGGAGAGGTCGTGCTGCAAACTCTGAAGACGATGGAGCAGGAGGAGGACGCCATGAGCCTGGTGCAGCGTTGCTGATGGGTAGCCGCTGTGCCGAATGCGAAGAGTGGGCGCGACGGCTGCCAGTTGCGGACGATGAACCAGAAGCATTAGAAGAGGCGGCGGCGGAGGTGTATGGATTAAAAGGCTCTGCGGGAGGGCCAAGAGTGCCATGATGGACTACAGTCCAGCCTCCGCTGCTTGTGACGGGATAAATGGCGGCGGCCGGTGTCGGCGGCAGACTAAGACTCTCGCCGGGATTGGGTTGGCCGGCGCGTGGGGGCGAGTAGACAAGTCCCGCAGGATTTTTGGCAGCAAAATCCCTAAGTGATGGACGGTCTCGGAGTGAGTGAATTTGGTGTGATCCAGCTTGTGCTTGGCTGCTGGTGCCTGGATTATTGGGTTCGTCTTTAGGCGCCGGATAGGCAGAGACAGATATAGCTGCCATCGTCGCAGACGGCGGCGACGACGGCTCCGGCAGACGAGAACAACGACGACAAGAACAGACAACGAAAGCGCGCAAACAAGCAAGCAATCAAAGCGAGAGACCTGAGACGCGATCAGTTCATCAATTGTCACGTCACACTACGCGCCGCGTCACGCAGGCAACAACCCCGCCCCGTTTCAGACCTCTCGCTTATGCGCATGCCACTCCATGTTGTAAACGGAAACATTTCGCTTGGATTGTGCCTAGAACAAATTATCCCGGTCCTCCAGCATACGATCAGTACACTCCGAGTGCATACCGCCACGCTGTCTGTGCGGCATTGGGCGGTACACTTTCGGCCTTCCTCATCCCCCTCTTGCTCTTTCATTCCCAGTGGCGATTGATGCGATACACACTATCATTGATCCACCCGCGCTTCAATCCTCTGCCGACTCCTGCCACCGCTTACTAACTTTGACTCACCTCTCTTTACGTCCTCCGCAAAAAAAATCCCAACATGGCCAAAACGCCAAAACGCAACCAAAACGAGCTGTGTTTGACGAAAATCTGCACGCAGCGCATTGCTCTCAAACCAACTCATCCGCGCGCCCACGCGGTTTCTCTCCGACTCCTTCCCCCGGTGCCCATTGATCACTGCTTGATATGATATATCGTCCAATTTTTGATACCCATCTCTCCAAGACCATCCACTCGCGGAATTTTTTCCTTGATTTACACAACGCAGCTTACAGCACTTACAGCAGCAATATACGCCCCTACCTGTTGAAACAAGGTCAATCTCTCACTCGTCTAACGCCACAGACGTACCCGCTTTCACGGAGATCACCAAAGTGGGTAGCTATACACGAGGATCTCTTGCAATTCCCAGTCCCGGCTCCGAGTCCAGCGCTCAAACGCAAATCTTCATCCGCTCAGGCATCGGACTCGGTATGTCATACACTGCACACCTCTACTCAAAACCCCATGGCACTATCCGGTAGCTTGACAATCGCATGCATTAAAACAACGGCGACTAGTATACAGGCGGCTGCACGGATCCGGTAACTAAACAGCTTCGACGACTTCCCCGTCGTGTTCCTCAAGTGTTCCTCGCAATTTCTCAACAGGAAGCTCAAAACACGAAGTACAACCTGGACCAGTAATCCAAATCAACAAACATCGAACCCGAATATTCCTACAAGATACTTATATACTCACCCTCTCCCTGTCCCCCGGCCCATCCCGCTCCTGCTCCCTCTCCCCAACCAATCACCAATCACCCGCCCGCCGTCTGCCCGCCCGACCAGATCCCCAAAACATTTTAAACAATTCAACCTCACTCCCGAACACTGATCCATCAGATCATCATCTCGCGGAAGTCAGCATTGCGAATCTTTACCCACAGCGCGTATATCAATGATATCTCGACATCGCAGCATGCGCATGCATGACCGAGTCCCCCGCACGGCCGCAATATGCGTTTGAACGCCAAGCTACCTATACAAGACATGCTCGAGAGGTCTGCGTAGTCCAGTTTGTTTTGCTGCACATGGCTTTGAATCCTGGATCGAAGCTGGCAAATCCGAATACCCTTGAAGTTAACGCTATGTATAGCTGGACCTCACAAAATTTCTCCGAGCAAGCACGGAACCCCGCGTGCACCTGCTCTGTACTCCTAAGCTCAAGTATATCCTCCGCCTACCTCAAAACACCCGCCTTCAACCATATTTACCTCTCCTTGCCCACCGGGTCGGTGCCTTACCCGAATTCACCGGCCCCAGAGCTTGAGCTTCTGCTACCTCTGTTCATCAGCCATCTCAGAAGTCAGAAGCAATACCCTGGTTCTCTGATTTTGTACCTCGATCGTGGCGCGAATGACCATGCAAGCAAGCAACGTCAAGCAAGCTCGAACTTCAAGCCTCGAAGCCAACTTGAACTTGGCGATAAGTATCTGCCCCAGGTTATCTTTATCGGCCCCCGCGTTATCGAAGAAACGATCATCCAGTACTTACTTATAATATACCCCAACCGTAGAGCTTGGCCGAGTGCATCCTGCATCCAACCTCGTTCGTCCGGAGCGCGGCTCGTCCACTTCGATAAATATTATCTCGGACCGCGAAGTCCCGACACGAGATCAATCTAATCTGAGACTACACGTTGCCGGCGCCAAATACTTACTCTTTTTCTTCTTCTCTCTCAATGGAAACGCAAAATCCCCTACAGATTCAAGAACTGATTGACTTATGTATCACATTCTTGTGTGGCCCGCGATCGTGGCAGGATCTTCTCTCCTGCGCCTTGGTAGCACGCTCCTGGGTGGCCCCCGCCCAAGCGTCTCTTTTCCACACCCCGCATGTCACTAATCACCGGTTCATGAAGATCGACCGCCTCGCGCTTCTGTTCTGCGAAACTATTACCGCCTACCCATTCCTGGCGTCTTATGTCCGAGAACTCAACATCGTCGAGTACTTTTATCTTCAGCGCGCCGCAATCGGGAAGATCTGCAGTACTACCTTTCCCCGTCTGGAGTGTCTGTCGATCAACTTATCCCGAATTTCGATTTGGGAGGGAGAGCTCTCATCTCTCGTGACGCTGAAAACACTTCGATATCTGCAGCTGGACGCCAACGAGGGCTTCCCAGTGATTTCATCTTTCGTGTCGCGGTTTACACCGACCATCGAGCATCTGGACCTGAGATGTCGCCAATGGGACGGCATTCTCGTCGACACCTCTGTTCCTCCTATCAAAATAACGTCTCTGCGGCTTGAGGTCCAGCTGTGGAATGCACCACCTCAGCGACTGGATATCGGGCTCTTATATCCATTTGAAATCTCGCAACTCAGAGCCTTAGAGGTCGTGGATGCGGGATCCTTGGTATGGGACTCGATTCCGGATCGGACCAGGCAAACGATAAAGATCCTTCAGCTTGATCTGGTGAGGGCTTTCCCGCAAGTTCGAGGGCCAAAAATCTCCTGATAATTTATAGAAATCAGAGCCTATCGATCTTTCGCGTTTCCCTCATCTTATTCTACTACGGGTTGTGCTCCCAGAGGATGACGTCTCGGTGCTCGTCCGAACGCTGAAAACAATCACATCCGAGCACTGCCTTGAGACCCTCATAATTTGGACGGGTTTTTGCGAGCCAGCACCGGAAGAATGCAAAGAGCTCGACATCACTTTATCGTCGCTACCGCTTGATCCTTTTCCAAAGATTCAGATGGAATCCTCGGTTATCCGTCCTCGGCGGGAGCAGGATCTCAGGGACATGTTTCCCAAGCTGGTGTCGCAAAACAAGGTATGTCCAGGGCTTTATTGTGTTACTTGGCTTCGTCGAACATGATGCCTACTTCAGTTTATAATGTCGCATTTCCGTCGCTGGAACATTGAAGATGGTATACGAAAGGTTGGGCGCAGATTCATGTACACCTAACTGATTCGTCAAATAAATTTTGCCCACGGTTCGCGTTCTTTGTCCGTTCAAATTGAGTGCAATTCACTTTCTCATGATTCGTTTGTTCTTGAGCAGTGATTTGGCGCTCATGATAACAATGAATGCGCAGATGTATTATCGAAATGTCAACTGCTCGTCATCCATCTTGACGCGATCGACGTCTATCATCTTCCAAAGATACCGCAGCTATTCATATATCGAACCCAGAACTCAGGGCTGACGGACTCCCGCCGCTACAGATACAGGTCATACCTGATTCATTATTCCTCTGAATCCTTGCATCATTTGAATGTTGTATTCCTCAGCCCATCAAAGACCCGGCATCTCAACGAATCTATTACACCAATGCGACCCCCGACTGCGAAGGTTCGGTCGTTTCTTAAGTAAATTAATTCTGCCTGAATTTAAAGACGGACTGGACTCACGGACAACGAGGAGAATGCAGAGCATTTCAGTGTTCATCAAATTCATGGCAGGCAGTATGACTATCTCGAACGATAGCACTCCGAATTCCAGGACTCGGCGATGTGCGACAGCGGAAACATACTCCAGAAATGAACCTTACATAGGGAGGACACTGGAAATTAATATACACTCTCTCACACCGGTAGGGGCCCACAGAATCCACCTTGCACAGAGTTTCGAGCTTCCAAGTTGAAATTCGGGCAGCGAAAAGTAAGTATGTGCTCCTGTGATGTCGGTGCTCCTTCCTCGCATTGATTGGATCTTCTCGAAGAACAGATTCATCTATCCCTTCAAAATTCCGGAAAGAAAGTAGTACGTGCGCCTCTGGGACTGTTTCCGTTGAACCTCCCGACCGTTCAACTTGAAATGGTTGAGGTTGAAACTGTTGACAGCGTGTGTTACACTAGGGGCGGGTTGGGGGCGGATCACAAGTGGGTGATGGATCGGCAGACACTCAACGTAAGTACTTGAACTGGTTGAGAGTTCAATTGAGAACGGAGGTGGCTTGGCCGCTAGGTGCTAGGGCCCTAGCAATCGAAAACAATTACATCTCACTCATTGTTTCGCATCCAAGTCATTTCGTTTCTAAACCAATGAAGTATAGACACATCCGTCTTTCATCGGCCTAAGCGACTACTGTACTGCCACATGGCGGCTTGGCGAAAGTTGATGTCGGAGTATAAAACCAACGAGAAACCCGCGACAAACCCGCGACCGGCTTTCGAATAAAGGGGTCTGTCGAGACAGGCTACCTCGTCCCTCTTGCGTCCCTCCCTTTCTTTCTTCCAAAAATCTTCATCCAAGTCGCGTCATGGGCCTCTTCGGGCCTCCGACCTATCCTGTCCTTTCTGTGAACCAAGCTGGATCTTCATGGAATTCCTCCGCAAAGAGTAGCATTGACACAAAAACATACGATTATATTATTATCGGCGGTCAGTCTTTGTGTTTGCTCCCTGGACCTACCAATTTAGATGACCTTTCGAACTATTGAGGCGGAACTGCGGGGTGTGTTTTGGCATCGCGTCTCAGCGAGGACCCCAATGTATCTGTTCTTGTTCTCGAACGTGGACCAGTGCACGACGCGTGGTATTCTAGAGTCCCGTTAATCTCGAGCGACGTGACCTCCAAAGCCACACCTATCGTTTTCTCGCCTTCCGCGCCGATAGCGAACGCAAATGGAAAGAAGCTTGACGTTATACACACCGAGGCCCTTGGCGGCGGGAGCACCGTGAACGCGATGCTGGTGACGCGGGGTTTTATAGGGGATTTTGACCGTTGGGCTAAGCTGGGACATCCGTCGTGGAGCTACGAAGCGTTGAAACCTTATTTCATGAAGTCGGAGAAAAGTTTGAGCCATAAAGGTGACTGGCGGGGACATGCAGGTTCGTTTGTCGTCTTCCTAAGCGCTTGTGAATTTCTTATCATGGCAATGATATCAGGCCCACTTGTCAACCAAACATCTCCTCTCAATGCCACAATCCATACATCGTAAGTTGCGGTAAAGAATTCGAGTGTTCAACTGGCCTGACATGATCTACAATTAGCGTTCAGACGGCCGCGAGCGAGTTGGGTTATAAAATCACGACCGACATAAACGATCCCGACATCCCTGTCGACGTCTGTGCCACCCTAGACGAAGCTGTCGATCAAAAGCTGCGCCGCGTTTCTGCCTATAACGCATATTTACCACCTGAGGTCGCATACGAGCGCGGCCAACGGTTGAAAATATGTACAAAGGCAGTTGCAACGCAAGTTGAATTCGAAGACGGCGTCGCAGTTGGCGTTGTTTTCGAAGCTAGTGGTAAATCTATCCCTGGTACGTTCTACGCTCGCGCAAGAAAGGAAATTGTTGTTTGTTCCGGCGCTATTGGATCACCGCAATTGTTGCTTCTCAGGTAGACTTCATGCTGTTCTAAGTGGGCATCTAATAACAATGACATATCGTCAGCGGTATTGGACCAAAAGAGCACCTGAAGGAACATGAAGTTCCCGTCGTAGTTGACCTTCCGGGAGTAGGTTCTCACCTGGTAAGGCTCATTAATCAACACGATGCGATGTGAAGGGCTAATCTTCTGTCACAGCAAGATCATCTCGGCATCCCCCTCATGTACGAGATTCCTGGATGGGATTCGGTCCATTATCTTGATTACAGCGCCTTGAAAGGTTTATGGGAATTTGGCAAATACATGCTCGGATATCCAGGCGTTCTTGGGAGCACCGTCGCGCCCGTCTCAATCTTTGCTCATTCATCCCATGTAGACCAACAAACGGGACGGGTTGTAAAACCCACCGCACAATCATCTGCGTCCGACCGCTGTCCGGATATCGAAATCATGACGATGGCGTGCATCTCAACCGACGTAATCCGACCGCCGAGCATGGGCGTATTCTCCTTCCTGCTATGCAACCTTCAACCCAAATCGGTCGGCACCGTCCGGCTCGCTTCGACTGACCCCCACAAGCGGCCGGAAGTCGACCTCAACTTCCTCTCAAACGCAGAAGACTTCGGACCCCTTCGCACTGGGATACTCATTTCCCGTCGTGTCGCGAATCGCGCAGCCGCTAACGGATACCCGATAAAAGAATGGAAACTGCCGGCGTCTGAATCCGATGACGACGTTGATCAGTTCATTCGGAGGGAATTACGGACGTGCTTGCATTATACCTCGACGTGTAGGATGGCGCCGAGGGCAGATGGTGGGGTGGTCAATGACAGTTTGCGGGTGTATGGTGTGCGTGGGTTGCGGGTTTGTGATACGTCTGTGTTCCCTTGTATCACGTCGGCGCATACCATGGTTCCTGCCATCACTGTGGCGGAGCGATGCGCCGACCTCATGAAGGCCGCCGCGAAGCGCGACGATGTGGAGGAGAAACTTATATAATTCTTCATTGATGGATGTGAATGTTGTTTGACATGAATTCGGATGGAAGCAAGAATCAATGTTCAATTTCCAAGGTCTACATCAAGGATCAAGCAGTTGTCTCAACTTTCGAGTTCAACTGATGAAGAGATAGGATTATGGCGTGAATGCCTTCCCGCACGGCAGGTAAGTCCTCCTCGACCACCCTGGCAAGTACGGCGGTCATTTTGTCGGGATGCCACCGCAGAAGAGAGCTTCTGACGCGTTCCTTCTTCGTCACAGTGCATCCTCGCACCTTCAGAACCGTCAGTAGAAAATCTTCAACGCGATCAACGGTGAGATCGGCGAGAGTTGGGGTTTGTTGGTTCATTGGAGCGACAGGCCACGGTACGTCCACAAACCGCACATCTCGCGCCTTGTTCCGATCGCGTGTGGCTTTCCCAGCCAGATCTGCCCAACGGGCTTCGTAGTTATTCCATCGTTCTGTGAGTGCGGCTTCATAAGCACTCAAACGAAGCTCTTCTCGTATAGCCTCTGTTCGCGCGTAGTCTCGATTTCCGTTTGAATCCCGTAGAATGCCACCACTGCGCACCCAATCAATCTCGCCCTTGAGAGCCTCCGCCGCTTCTGCTTCAAGACGCGCTTTCCGCGCAGCTTCGTCACGTATCCGACGCGCAGCCCAGGCGTCATCTAAAGCTTTTTGTTTTTGCCTCTCTGCCTCTTCTTGGTCTTCGATGGCGAGAATCGTAGAGGGGGGGCGAGTGGTTTCGGTGGAATGAGGATAGCCGGGTGGAAAGGCGAAGTATCCTGCGCCGCTTCGAGAATCGGTGGCACTGGTGGCAGCCCTGCCAGGCAGAGGTTTAATGGCTCGAGGCAGAGTGAAAGCCATCGAGGAAGAAGGTTGGTGTGAGCTTTGTGGGGGTAGCCATGGGGTATGCGTAGTCTGCATGATCGGCGTCGGTGTATGTGTTGTGTGGAACGTCGTGGTAGGAGAGAGAGACGGTTGAGTTCACGTGGCCGTGGCGTTGTTGTGGGAGTAACGTGACATAAAACAAAACAACCGCTCGCGTCCATTACGAATCCTGAGTTTACGAAGGTTCGTCTTTGTTTTCTTTACCTAGGCTTTCCCGTCAATTCAATCACTGGGAAAATCACATCATTTCCTTTTATAGTAGGAGATCAACAGTTGTGTGTGCCGTTATGCTCCTTAAGGCTATACTCCTTCCTGTTTGAATTTCATTCGTGAAATTGCATTTTCCTCATTGAGCTTTGATGTCTATCTTTTCCCTTCTTTAGTAATATATATTCAAAACGTAGGCGCATTTGGCAGGTCCTTCGCCTTTTCTGTCCTTGCTCTAACTCCAAATATGGTGATGCTTCTCTCTAGGTCTCTTTGTGATCTCATTGATGATCTCTAATTTTCCTTTTCTGAGTATTTCTTCGTTGTTTTACACCCTGGCAGCGTTCAAGTTTGTTAGAATCCCACCACCACAACACCTACATACCGACGTCTCTCCTCCACACATTCGACTGAGTGCCAACCCCGCGCTTCGAATCTGCAGATCTGCCCTAGTGCCGCCACTGTTACGCCTGTGTCGCCCAAAACGCAAAGATTCAAGACATTCTTGAAACCCGACTTGCTCAGCACTTACACTTGCTGTGGAAGCAAACACCGCCCGCACTCCCCCGGCTTCACTGCAGCATTCTGCCCGTGCTCACCTCTCGCGTCATTCCTGAGGTGCATTCGCTACGCTCTCCTCTTGTCCTCAGCGCACTAACCCGCTTTTCTCTCCTCACAGTGAATGACATCCACACCACGCCCTCTCTCTCTGGGCTGCTTACACCCCGCCGACGCTCTTCCACACTCACCCGTTCCTCACGCGCTCACCACCCCACCCCGCTCACCGCCACGCCACGTCATTTACGACGTTTCCGACACTTTTGACGACGTACGCCCACCGCCGCCTCATCTTCTTTACTCTCGCCCATCTCTCCGATGTCACGTCACCCGCACACCGCGTCGCCGCCTCACCTTCAAGTCCCGTCTCCACCGCATTCTCCGCCTCCGTCGACTTCCTAACGCGACCCCTCAAGCCCACACTGACCCGCTCGCGTCAAGGCTCCAACCACACGCCAACCACTTCCTTCAAGACGACCCGAGACCGCCCTCCTGCCCTCCCACGCCGCCTTCCTCCTCATTCGTCAAGTAATATAATCTATCTCCCCAACTACGCCCTCACCACTTTCAACAAACACCCTCAAGTCCCGCCTCTCCGCACCTGCGCCTCACCCGAATCCCACGACTCCGCACCCCGACAGCGCTGATTTCGCCGTAACGCGCCTACGCTGCCTAAAAAACTCGTAAGTTTCTCGTCTCACCATCTCGTAATTGAAGTCAAGCTCACCTTATCTTTCCAGGAATTCCGCCGACGCCCCACCTCACCCTTTCTCCTCACCCCGCGCTTGACACTTCTCAATTCACCTTCCCCACCTCTCCGCACCCGCGCAGACCTGCGCTCACTCCGCACCCTGACGGCGTCGATTTCGCCGAAGCCCGCCGACGCTGCCTCAAAAAGTCGTAAGTTTCTCACTTCAAAATGACGAAATCGAGCTTACCTTTCTTCCCGTTTCCAGGTATCGCGTCAGCGCCGTCGCCGCATCGCCACCTCATCCTTCTCACCCCGCGCTCAACACGGTATCGCCTCGACACTTCTCTCCGCACCCACACCCGCGTCCAGCCCGAATTCCGCCACCCCGCTTCGCACCCCAACGGCGTCAATTTCGCCGAACTCGCGCGCGCTGCATCGAAAATGGTAAGTGCTTCTCGTGAATCGACAACAGAATTGGACTCAAACTCACCTTATTTTCTCATTTCCAGATTCGGCGGCGCCGCGTCTTTCACGTTCGCGCGCAGCTGCGGGGGGTCAGAGGTTTTCAAAAAGAGGTAAACCAAGTGATACAAGTTTGTATGCTCGGTATCTAGCTTGAATGAACGAATGAATGAATCTGTTTCTATTCAATTCTGAGATAAGACTCAGTGAGCGTGAAACAAAGAAACGATAAGAAGAATAAGCGTATCTTGATATGGGGACGGAAAAACAGCGCTGAGCTGTTAAGTTGAGCGGGATGGCAAGGGAAGGAATTTGAGAGGAGGGGAAATAGAGAGGACTCGGAGGCGAACGACACAAATCAAGAGAACAAATGAAAGGCTTACCACCGGAACACTGCTCCGGAAATTGGTTATATCTGGCACACTCGTGGCAATGAGGCAATCTCTTATTGAAACGTGTGTGTTACCCCGTGTCGCAAAGTCGCAAAGGCCTGCAAAGCAACTGCAAAGGCTCAAATAAATTGATACACGTTATAATGTCACATGGTCGCGTTGAGATCAAATCGCTGCTTTCCCACCGCCCTCGCCTGCTACGAGCCAGCCGCAAGCTTGACGATAACCAGCCCATTGGACCAAGTCGTGGTCGACGCTGTCTATAGTTGGACACCCGATCAGAATATTGCCATGAAGGAGTGTAATCTGCGTCACCTGAATCACAATCCCTGGTCTCGAATTCAAGGCTAGCTCTGACTCGGAGAGGATTGAATATAGCAGGACTTATGCCGCTTCCAACTACATGGTCTCCATTTATTGAGTTTACACCCACCGCCCGCCTACTAATTCGCATCCGGTACGTGCAAAGAATCGTTTACTGCAATGGTAAGAACTCAGTTTTTCCAAGCGGTCCGCTGCCGTCGAATGTTTTGGTTAATCTCCCAAGCCTTGAGCGATTCTCTCGTCTGTGGGTAAATTGAGGCGAATTTGGAGCCCTCGAAAGTTTGCTGGGTTTGATTCTCCAGGTGCTAGCGATACACGCCGCTCGAGTCGGTGGAAACTTTGGGAATCGGAAGTTGATGCACAGACTGGCACGTTCAGAGAGTTTTAAAAAACTGCTTTGTCCAGCTTTTCCGCAGCGTCCCGGTACGTACTTCTGCCTCTGTGCCGACAGCTTTGTACTGACATCGCTATCCGAAGCTACCAACTCGACTCTCCTTGGTACAGCTGATTTAAAGTTTTGACGGTAACCTTCACGTTGGCCGCATGTTCACTCGTTACCGTTCTCGCCATGGTCCGCAAGCTCGCACCAGCTGCGGTTAGTTCACCAGGGGTCCGCGAACGGTCACCGGCCTCTCAAAGGGCTTTGACTGTTGCCTGGATAGCGTGGAGCATGGAAACGGACGTTTCTCCGGGTCCCAAACATCACGGCTTCGTCCATGGTGGGCGATGCTTTCCTTAGTGACAGCGAACTTTCATGCGTTGGGGAGATAGCGGCAGCCCGACAGGTATGTTCCTAGTGCCTCGAATTTCACGGCAGTAATCCTCTGATTATCCTCATTTACAGCACGCTTGCGTATGTCGATACGAAGCTCCTCCATCTCCACTCTCCCGTTGCCCCGGATTTGCATGAACGTGTGTATGGTAATTACTACTTATCCTGCACACCACCGCCGGCTGCCTCATATGCCCCTTCCCGCTTCCCACCATGTCTCGACATTAACCTACCAAATCCGCTCAGCGCCCTCCGTACGGTACATACTCCTCCTCCACCTATTCCATCTACCTGCCTGCCTTCCTACCTACCATGGTCTACGACATTCCTCTTCGTTTCTTTCTCGCACCTTATTCACCAGTACCCTCGGTTTACTTCCACCTACCTCCCTACTCCGTGGTTGTCTGTCTACTTACCGCACCCTGTTTCTCTAATGTTGCTCCATCATCTCGCCTCTATTATTCGCACTCAGATCCCCTGCTCACCCGCCACTCCAATCGATGCCCTCTTCGCCTGCTACATATCCGTTCCCTAGGCCTGCTCCCCTTCTCCTCCCACCCTCGCTCGGCATCACCTTCTTCGCACGTCCACCTCCCCGTGTTCTCATCGCTCCCACCTACCTTGCTGCTCCTCTTATCACCGACTCCTTGTCTGTGCAAACACGCAACCGCTTTTTCATATACAGGAGCGGAGCACTCATCTTGATTTCGTTCAGTTAAGGCTGTGTCTACATGTGTGGAGGTGGAGAGTTGGATCTGTGTACACCACTATCAGGCTCGATCTCATGCAGGAGAAAGAGGTGAGCAAAAGATGCATCCATGGGTTCATTGAGCCACGTCGAAAGACGAGACTCGACATTGGTGCGAATAGTTAGATCTACTCATCAATTTGGCATAGCACGCGATTGTCTCCATTCTCCGTGCCACTCGACGGAGAGTTTCGAGCTCCCCTTCCCGGGGGTTTTCTGTTCGTGAATATCATGAAGTCGGTTAGGAAGCGGCGTCATGCAAAACGACAAAAAAGACAAAAAGCTCTTTTGTCAAGTCTTGTGAGTCGGGGCCCTTAGCTTATAAAAGACAACAAAAAGAAGACGAGGAATGGGTTCAATCGCGCTACGCATATTGAGTACTATGGAACTCTCGCATCTGAACGGATCAAATCGGAGCGGATTCGTACTGCCATGCGAAGCAATGGCCTCACCGCCAAGTATAAGGAAATTTCACCGACAATGCCAGCTCTTGTGTCACACAAAGCTTGGTCTCAGCACTCAGTGCCATATATAACAGTCTAATCCATGTATACATTTTCTACTGATACAATCATGAGCAATACTCGTGTGCGACGTGACCTTCAAATCGAAACCTGCGGACTGAGGGTATGTTGGGTTGCGTTTGGTGTAAACGTGTCCCATGTGTCTTCGCCGTGGGCTTTCCGATTTTGGAACCCAGATACCCAGGCCGTAAATATGTCCTAATCATGGACATTAGCACAACCGATTTGCTTCAGACCGTTACTTACTTGTTGCGTGCCAAATATAATAACAGAAGAGACAGGAACTATCAATCACGTATGAGAAGAGTTAGCGAAGGCGATAATTGGAGAACGCACTGATTGCAATTGCGATATTGAAAGCTGTGTTGTGATAGTTTGGTATGATAAGGAAAACAAGACTCAAACTGAAGTGACACCGTGTTAATGGATAAACGAGAAGCGAGGGGGATGACGCACATAATAATCAACATCCCAACCAAAGTGAATGCCAACACTCGAACTATGACCGAGATCGAACCTCGGTCGTCCCTATTGAGAGTTATCCAGGCTCGTCGCAAAGCCTTGAATATGATCACTTCCACGATCAGACAGCATAACATGATGATGACAACCGCAATTGCTGATGCTTTTTGCCTGTTGGTATATGCAATGTACAATCAACAACACTAACTCTCGAAGTAGAGATGGACTCACGGCAACTTTGTTTTCATATCACAGTAAAATGCATCACGGTACACCGTGGACGGATCCCTCAATCCCAGCCCAAGAGAAAGCATGAAAAGAGCAAATGCAGGGATGTAAGGTGCAATAACAAGCTGGCAACATGATCCGGTCAATGGCATTCAAACATGAGAGCTATTTTCGCCCTCACAATGACAACAGCTAGATTCCCTGACGCTTTTGGCAGGGTCAGTAGACTCCGTAGTGTCATGTAAACCTGAAAAAAGGTGAGTGCCGGCGGAAAGAATAAGAAACAATGGCGCGGACTTGTATAACGAGGGCAAAGGTAGCTCCAGATGTCCTGCAAGTCTGCGTGAGAAAGCACGAAAGCTTCCGCCAAAAGCTACTTACAAAGTAGGAACTGAATATATCAACGCAGCCTGGATGAGACAGAGGTTGTGATTCGGTTCACGACCCTTTGGCTGGCCCATGAAAAATCTTCAATCACTATAAGCTTCGTACGGCTGTATTAAACATATCACTCACATATACGATGAACAAGATATTATCCAAGTAACCATGAAATTGAACCAACTGGGATGCCTTCGTACGATCTTGCGCCAGACAGTGGCAGTTACGAGCATGAAAACTGCCCCAACCAGCCCTACTAACTCAAGGCCGTAGAAGGCATGGCGTACGGTTTCTGCTTTCCCCACTTCAGTGGCAGAATCACCTGGATGAAGCTTTGATGAGTGTCCTTTCCACTTCGTTTGAGAAGGCGATTACCGCGAGCCATAGAAAGCGGGGAGAGTCGCAGCCTGGGGTGTCCGCAGCTGAGGAAGGGAAAGAGCGTTATGAGGGAGATGGGAGCTCATTTAATGCATCCCGTTGGATTGATTCAGGATCACTGAGAGATGGAAGCTTGATGAGCCACGACGCCCGTGGCCACTCCGTGGCCGGACGCATCATATTTGCCAGCTATAACTGGTTCTATCAAACCGAAGCTCTGGAACACGGCGAGAATATCGCACCTTTATTTCTGGACCAATTGCAAGTGCTCACGAGGATACGATTCCTGAACTAATAGCGAAGCACGGCCGTTATCGCCGCGCAGAAATCTGTAAGAAGTCGACGGAAGCAGAGACGTGAAGTCTACGAGCAAACATGTTCCAGAGTAAGAACAGCTATCGGAACTCGTTATTCGGAGTGAACACTGAAATCACCTCTGTCGAACGATGAGCTGGGGCGAAGCCTGAGATGAGCTCATGCCGATGCGACGAACGCTACGAATCTGTTTATCTGGTCAGTACAGTGTAACAGTTCGTTGTAAGGGTATAGCAATCCTTCTTCAGCTGCCTCAGCTTGAAAGCTGAGGCGGGTTCTTTGTAGCTTGATAGTCACGGAGAATCGACAAGACGAGCCTGTTGACATGGTGAAGGTTCTCGGATGGATGAATGCATCATCGTTCGTTGACGAGGGATTTTTCTTCTAAAGCCAACGACGGTGACTCGACTCGGAAGAATGGGTCCCGGCAATTTTGTCTCGATCGGCGCACGATTCGCAAATTCCCGAACTTCTTGCAATTCCGCAAACACGACGAATTATGGTACATGTCGGACGAGATAGAGAAACGAGTCCAATTCCAAATTGCATTTGAAATCTTCGTGGATGAATCGAGCTGCTCAGTGTTCACTGCTGGCGGCGGAAATCGGCTGGTTTCGGTCAAGTGAGGATCTGTGACGTGACGTGACTGCCCGTGCGCGCCTCACCATCATCGACTTGGAAAGCTTCGCGTCCTCGTCGTGTGCGACGGTGACAACGTTGGAATGTCTGTAATAATGCCCTCTGAAAGCCAGCCTTCGTCTCCGCAAGGCGCGCTGGTCCCGCTCGCACCCTCTTCAAGTTCCGAACCAGACTGGCAGCCTATTTTTCACCTTTCTAACCAAGTAGTACTCTACAATCCCACCTCGCATGCCCTTTCCATTCGCCATTCGTCAAATTATCCTCCGAGGACACGACGGCCGTGTCCATACTGCCAGCGTCCGTTACCTCCAGACTTTCGACGAGATCCGGAACTGGATTTGGAGGATCACGATGTGGCGGACGATTCGGAGGCAACTTTCAGAGCTTCCAACTACTTCCAGCTGCTGGCAATTGCGAATGAGACCACTTCGCGCCCGTCCACGCCCCCCGCGAGAACTGAATCCAAGCGGAGCGCGTTTCCGGCGGAGGCCATGGCAGAAGGTTATTTCAAAGCATTTTTCCAGGAGGAATGTAGGCTTGGAATGGGTGCCAATGGAAGTGTTTATTTGTGTCAGGTTCGTGTATCTTGTATTTTTGTCCGACCGGAGTGAGAAACGTTTGTAGCACGTGTTAGACGGCAATCCCTTAGGTTGGTGTGCCCAGTCGAATTCCGAAGGTGTACCGATTTTTTGCAGGACATTTCGCCGTCAAGAAGATTGCTGTTGGGGAGTCACACTCGTATTTGTTGAATATCCTGAAAGAGGTAATGTTGTAAACATTATTTATAGGCCCTAGTTGAATTTCGTTGTAGGTTCGACTACTTGAGCAACTACATCATCCCAACATCGTGACTTATCAGTAAGGAATGAGTTCCCACTGGCCAGATTCCTCATATTTCTCTAGTCACGCCTGGTTAGAGTCCTGCCAGTTTTCTTCATTCGGGCCCAAAATTCCGACTTTGCAGTTCAGTCGTATAGTTCAACCACAGAATCGAACCTGATCTTCAATTTAGCGTTCTGATGCAATGGGCTGAAGGCGGAAGGTATCCCATGTTTTTTTCCTGTCTGTATCAAATATCTCACACCGCATCAGCCTCGACGACTTCATCGACGTTCGCCTCGGCCGAGGATCGCATCACATCCATATCCACCCCGGCGTGCAACTCAGCAGTAGCGACGATGCATCTCTTCCTCAAACGCCAGCGGCGGCCCCTCCCACCCCAGACCAACTATCCCGATCTGCCCGCATTCGGGCATTTCGCGCGTTTCAACGCGCGCCGCCGGAGGAACGGGAACGCATCAGAGGCGAGTTGGCAAGTCGGAATCGGAGAAACGGGCCGGCTACGTGGACGGCAGTACATTTGCTTAGCGCGGAAGAGGTCAAGAGTCTGTTCCAAGATGTTGTTGAGGGATTGGCATTTCTGGTAGGTTCTTCGTTGAACGGATGGCGTATCTATCTGACATTCGAATTCAGCATAACAAATCGATCTTGCACCTTGATCTCAAGCCCGGGAATGTGCTGTTGACGTGGGACGAGGGTAAATTGATGCAAGTCTTTTATTCCTTTCAGTGTATTGGTCAATTATGATGATTTCCTGCAGCCCACGAGCCATGCTCTCCGATTTTGGCACTTCACGCGATATGATTCACACTTCACAGTCTCGGTCAGGAAATACCGGAACGTAGGCAGGGTTGTTTTGGAGAACTGAAATGGTCACTCATCGCTTTGAAACAGCCTCGAGTACACTTCTCCCGAATCGCTTCCGTCTCCACGAACCGGTATACTCAGTCCTGTTGATTCGAAAGCCGATATGTGGTCTCTCGGAATGATCCTACATAAGCTGTTTTTCTTCAAGCTACCGTACGCATATGCCTCAGACGGCGATGTCAGCAAGGTCGATGAAGCGGATAAAATGGATCGCTTGGAAAACGAGATCTTGAATTATCCTGGGTATGAATCATTACTGTGCCTTGTTTTCGAACATGCTGAGTCATTCCCATAATGATCTAGGTTCAAATCGAACGCAGCGCTCGCCCTTCAATTTGAGGCCCGGCGTCTTCCGAAAACCTTCTTATTCCTATTGGAGACTCTTCTCCATGTATCCCCTGCAGGTCGACCGTCGTGCGAGCGCGTTCTCACTGCCCTCCGAGAAGGAAAGGTAAACCTCATCCCCTCATCTACATCCAGTGTCGAACGTTAAAATCATGCTCAACAGCTCGACCCTACTCCCATAGCGACTGTTATTGTAGAAAACGACACCTCTCTCATCCCGCTTCCCCGTCGGCTTTCCGACTCAGAGACGGTCCTACCCGACGAACCAGTCGCGGCACATATAGATCAGTCAACTGACGTTCAAGGACCTGAGAGTGAAAGCGGAGATTGGGAAGAAGAGGCCGGTACATCCAAGCCTCTCCTTCTCGGTCTTCCAGCGCCGAGGCAAAATATCACTCCCTGGGCCGTGGCTCTCCCTGCACCTCAAATACTAATTATTCGAACCATCAAGTCGGGCATAATCATCTTCAAGGTTTGTTTTCAATTTTTCTTGCTCATGGATGGTGTAACAATTCACTGTCGACAGATACTGACTGCCATGACTGCATGCAGTCGACATACTGCTGTCACTGCGGTTCTTTTTGGATTGGCCGTCATCGATACCTGGTTCGACGAGCTCAGTATATCTGTCATTTTCGCTTTGCTGCATTTTGCTATCGTTCGCTTTGTCTGCGGAGGACCAGATTTAACACAATTTCGTACTTGATGTCCTGGTTAAGTTTACATGATTAAATGATACACGCTAGTAGGGTAGCTAGCTAATGATAACGAGTCCCTGGGGCATATGGAGGTGATGGAGTATTGTTCGAGTTCAGTGTGACTTGGTCCTGTGCGTGTGCTCGTGCTTGGATATAATGTACCTGTGACGAAGTGAGAAGCCCGCAGGGCGGAATAAATCAGCTGGATATCCTCACCAAGCGTGAATTACACCAGGTATCCATCCCAGGATTGTTAGCAAGATATTGATCCAAAAATCTGTGGAACATGAACGGCGGCGAAAACGGAGAAAAATCTCTCGTACCAGCAAGAACGCCTCGTTCTATGATTTTGCTATTAGCGCGGGTCTAGATAGTACCACTGATTAAAGCATACTGATGAAAACTGAGGCCGGAGGAATGAGACTAAAAGAGCAACGAATTAGTTCGACGTGATTCGATAGCATTGCCAAAACTAGCGTACATTGCAAGGAGATAGAGAAATACGTTCCAGTTGGATGATACGTTGCTTGCCATGATGGGTCGTGAATAATTCTGGCTGCGCTGCGGACCTTGTGAGTTGTTTATATCTTTCATTGAGAACGACGTCATCGATTTCGGCCCATGGTCGACCCGAGTGGCTGTGAAGCTCCCCATTCGTGTTTCGTGTATGAACGATACATTGTTCGTAAAGAGATACAGAAGAGAACGTATAAATTGGCAATAAGAATAATTAAGACGCGGTAGTACTAGCCTTAGACCCAAGCTTCTCGTAGAATTTGGTCGTTACCCCATTAAAATTCGATTTTCTGATTCCAGGCTGCTTGACTCGGGCCTTGTCGACGTTCGTGGACGAGATAAGGCTAGGCGACTTAAAGCGCACTCGTTTCGATGACGGCGGCGGCAAATTGACATGATTCCTTCCTTTGATAGCTTCGGATGATTGCTGCAGCTTCTGCCCAACACTGCGCTTCTCCTCGTTCACTCGCGGACTTAATCCGAGTCCGGATCCGCCCAACCAATGTCCGAACTCGTTGGGCTGCGATTTCCCTTCCCCTTTCCTCCTAAATTCCAGCTGAATTTTTTCCGCCACCCCGATTTCTGGTTTCGCATCGGAAACTCCTCTTCGGAATACTGATCCCCCCAACCGCTGTTGGGCTGGCTCGACTCTCGTTTCGACCACCCTTGCTTTCCGCTTCCTGAGCTTTTCTCTGGCTGGTCGCGCTTGGCTTGCGGCTGCCAGTCGAAGGACGAAATCGAGTCCCTGGGCGTTTTGCGAGGGAGGAAGGCCCTGGATGTGGTTAGTGAGTGTGACGACGCAGAATGGAAAAGATCTCACTGGAGACTTTTTGAAATCCACCTCGCCAACGTGGGCCGAAGACCAGTCTGCTCGGGCTGCGGCTGTTCCGGGTATTCGTCTTCCTGATAGTCCTCTGGATAGTAGTCCTCCGTTTCGAAGCGTATTGGCTGCGACGATGGATCGTAGCCCGATTGATCCCAATACTCCTCTCTTCTATGCAGAGCATTTCTCCGCCTCAGTTGAGAGAATTCGTCGATGGGAGGGCTTACTGGATTGGCCACCTCCTCCTCCTCCTCCTCCTCTATCACGGATGGCTGTTTACGTCGACGACGTCGAGGGCTACGGTATGTTTCCGTGGATCGGGACTCGATCAGAGGGCTGTAATACTCTTCTTCGGCATATTGGCGAGGGCTATGATAAGCGTGCAGGGATTCCCGTGGCGGGGTGCGATAGTAACCATCCAGATGCCCCTGTCGAGGGCTTCGATAGGTGCTGGGCGTAGTCGTAGCCGACTTCAGACGAGGACTCTGGTAGAACTCGTCCATTCGATCCCACTCCCGGTTATCCCAGCCCCTGCGCTTCTTGCGCGGCGGCGGACGCATGGCACGCTGTTGTGCAGCTCTGTGTTGAAGGGAAGCCGCCTGGTGCTTGCGCAACTCTTTCACGGTCACCGCCTTCCATTCCCGCTCTTTCGCACTTTTAAGCTCTTGCATATAGCGCTCGAAGTCCTCATGGGCTTCATCTCGCCGAGCTGGCTCCACCGCAGCAAGCCCCCGCTGGAAGTGCACGGCAGCCTCGCATGCTTCGGCGTAGTATTCGCGAATTTTCTCTTCGCTGACATGCAGCGCGAACGCCTCCAGATCGGAAGCCGCAACTGCATCCAGGTCCGTACCCTGCAGGAGAGCACCGACGAAATAGAGCGGCATGCTCGGCGTCTCTATGCTAGATTGAATAGACTTGGGGGGTTTAAGCGGAGATGCAGCAGCC
This sequence comes from Favolaschia claudopus, assembly GCA_037176885.1. Lineage (NCBI taxonomy): Eukaryota > Fungi > Basidiomycota > Agaricomycetes > Agaricales > Mycenaceae > Favolaschia > Favolaschia claudopus. The sequence goes on along the minus strand of JAWWNJ010000010.1, from coordinate 1,244,813 downwards.
AATTTCGAAACTTCAGCCGCCCAATTTTCATACGCAGGCACTGACGGCGCCCTTTCTGGCACAGCCTGCTGAGAATGAGTTGATGTCGAGCAGATACCAGCCAACTCACCGGATGCTTGAACCTGCTGGGTGAACTTGGCCCGCGACCGTGAAGCACAGAGTCCCTCTTTCCCAGAGTCGTGGGGTCGACGCGCTGATACATGGCGCCCATCTCGGCCTGCTGTTTCGCGTAAGCATCAACCATGTCCTTGTGCGTCCATCCCAAGGCCTGCTGCAAAATGCGCTTCTCGTCGGGCGTCATGACCCAGTGTTCCAGATGCAACAGGTTGTTTCGAACGCGCGCCAGCCACTCGCTTCGAGCAGCCGCCAAAAGCTCAGCTTCAAGTGCATGGATTTGCTGCTCGGCGTCTACATCCTTCATTTTTCCGCGTCTGCGATGTGCCGCCGCCAGGAGGATCTCGTTCTCGTGGTATTCCAGCCTCCGGTGCTGTTCTATCAGCCATGCTTGGAAGGCCGCCCACTGGCGTCGAATAGCTTGGTGGATTTTGACGTCCGTTGCCGTAGAGTATACTGGGGCTTGCATGAAGCTCGAATGCGCAGAGAAGGCGGTGGTAGGTCCGTATACATGTACTTGTAGAGGAGAATCCAGCTAGTTCTTCCATATTGGTACAGCCAGTGAGATATCACTTGCCTCGTGTATCTGACAATGATATCGGGGTGGCATGACCTCAGGGCGCTAAACGCGCATAAAGGGTGCAAACAAGGCCAGCCAAGCGCCCATACGCGTCCTTTGATATCGTCGTATACGGTACACCACGTTGGCGCTGGATAAGTAGGCGGACGACGGTCATTGGGAGCGAATCGGAGGCAAATCCATATCTTGAGAACGCGGGCGGCGGGAGACACAATCTAATCTTGTCAGAACCGAAGCCGCGAACCTGTCGTGTATTTCAAGCTTGAGGGAACGAAATCCTGGAGAGACTCTCATGACAGACAAGAGATGACGATCGGGAATACGGTCCGAGTCGGGACTCACGATTGTGACGAGCGTCGGTCAGTTCCGTATGTAATCGGCAAATGCCTCAACGTCGGTAAAAAGGGCACGCTGGAAAAACGTTGCATTGACAAGCATAGTACCAAGACTGCTTCAACAGCCAACACCTTCGAGATACACGACACTCGAGTGCCTGAAACGCCTCATCTCAAGCTGCAAGTTTGGATCAGCAACAAGAATCATTCGTCTTCATCGGGGGATACAGTACGCCTAACTTACATATCGTATGAACATCCAAAGTCACTGTGATAACAAACCTAAGGCTTCAAACGTATACTCGATGGTTCCGGGGAGCCACTACAATTTCAGGCTCCCCATGTTGTCGATTTGAGGGCAACACTTCCCCCTCCGCGGCGCGTCTCCTCGTCCACCGTCCCATTTTCCTTCTCCGCCCCTTGCTCTCATTTTTCGGCATCCATCGACGTCTGCAACTTTGTCACCGCTCCCTATCGCCTTCAATGACGCGGACCTTCACTGTCTTCTTAACACGCACGCCCGTCATCTCACACTCAATTGCTCCCCGTCGTCTAACGCGTCTTCGTCACTCTAGACCTTTTGAGCACGGCGATGTGATGCGTGGGGCAGTCAAGGTGGGGCAGTCCACCTCCACGCGTTTACCGAACTACCACCACCCTGCTTCCCGACCCTTCGCCTTGCCGAACTCCGCCTACCTCGTCTCAAACTCGCGGCAACGGAAATCTTGACCTCCCCGCTCAAAACAACCTCGACGCTATGCTACAGCATCATATTGACTCGACACTCGTGCCATACGGCGCGCTCGGCTGATCCCGCTACGCATCCGTCTCTACGTCGGGACTACCCTTGCCGCCTTCCTCGCCAGCGCCCTCGTCGAGCTGTTTTCGGCTCGAGTGCGAGTTTTAGGTGAGCCCGGCCGTCTCGTTACCAAAATCAAACGGAATATCTACTTACCTTATTATACCCGCAGTATCAGAGAGCAAGTCCACCGCTTCGGCGCGAGAAGAGCGGGGAGCTTCTTCCCTGCACCCGCCGTCTCGTCCCTCAACACCGTCTCACCCAGCCGCCTCCACCACCTCGTTTGCTAACGACACGCCGTCGTCGTCCCACTCCACCCGTTCAAAACCCCGCCCCCGATGATCTACACAGACACGCAAACAAACGACCCTACTAGCGCCGCCGCCCCACCCTCTTCGTCGCGCCCACACATGTGACATCTCCCTCAAGCCGCTACCGTCGACTCCACTCATTCCGAAACACGCCGTTATCCCCACCTCGCATCCTCCCGGTCTCCGCGCCTACCTGCCAGCGAATCAGCAAACGCGCCGTGCCGCGACCCGCCCGTTTCCACTGCTCCGCCCGCAAGTTCGCCGGCTACTATTCAAATGTGACACAAACCCGTCGCTTCCCCGACGCCTTGCCCCTCAACACCGCTCTTTCGCCTGTTCGCCGCTCACCCGCAATCTAACTCAAGTCCGCACAAACCCTCATTGACTTCCTACACCCGCCAAGCCCGATACGCTCAACTAGCCGATGTCCCCGCTCACCATCTCCCCGCTGCCGGCTTCACCTGAGCCCAGCACGCCAACACGCTTACGCGCGCGCGCCGGCGCATCCTGCCCCGCCAGACAACGCTTATTCGTGGGTCGGCAACACGCTAACTCACGTCCATTCAGGATACTCGGGGCGAGTCAATGTTAGGCGCCGCTCGCGCTGCGCGAATCTGAGTCAATTCGGTTCAGGTGCGTGCCGCGGGAGTCGGGAAGTGACGCGTCGATACGGAATCCGCCGCTGTAATGTACGCTAATCTACTTGTAAGTTGGTAAATCACTGAATGAATATACTCGTGCCTGTTAAATTGTGCGCGCGGAGTGTGCATTGAAATGAAACGAAGGGAAACGAAAGAAACGGGGACAGGCTTGCCTACAAGAATCTGCCGCAACCCACGAAGATATGAGTAATGAAGCGTGCGCTATGCACGTTCAGCTTCGTCGATTAAGAAATAGCTCTTCTAAAATGTTAGTCAAGATTGAGAGAACGAAGAAAGCGATTGCATGCTTACCGGTACCGGATACGAACCATGGCGCTCGAATTTGAACGAACGGACAAGATCGTTGTGGGAGCTTGTGTCACAACTGAAGAAAAGAAAGCTAAGTTGGTTTGTTGGAACCATGAAGGCGAATGAACATTTGACTTACCGAATGTAGGACTTCAGATAGTTTGAGGCCGCGTATCGAATGACATGTGGGTGGAGATAGAGTACTGAACCGAGAAAAACGAGGTAGAAAACGGGGATGACAGCACGACGAACGTACCTTGCAAATGAACAGATGCTGCCTACATTTCGACTGGTTAGAGCAGCTTCGGACGAGTCGAGTCGGGCTGGCTATGGGTTGGATTGAGTTGGAGTACTAAGAGTGTGCGGCTTCGAGTTCAGTTGAAAAGTTGTTACTTGTAACCTTTTAGTAAAGTGTTTCAGTCGACGAGATAGAACTTCAACCTTCAACCAAGACTTACCTGTACCGAGTCGGCTTGAATAAAGATAGGTTTCCATGAAACACGGTGCAGTGACCCGAACGAGAAAGGTTAAGAGGATCTGGTGAACGTCGAGTCAACATGACATGCAGTTAATTGAGTATATGAACACACATACCTCTCGCGCGCGACTTCAGGTAGCATAAATTCAGTGTTCTATGCATTCAAAATCGGAGTCAAACGGTCAAGCATTCATATCTACAAGCAAAAAGAAGCTTACCTGAAGATATACGAACATAATCTCGGCGTTCGCGGGCGTCGAAGCTGACTTCAAACTATCATAGTCTCGGTCTAGAGGGATACAAAGATGAATTGAATTCAGCATTAGATGTGAATTGAAAAGAGAGTGAGAACGCACCGTCATAATTTCGGTATACAATCCAGACTGGCATTATTTCGGCATTCCATGGCTTCAAAATTCAACTCACTCAGCGGGCATTCGTTCATACGAGCGAAATAAACTCACCTGAACGCAGACCGGCATATAGTTTACGCATGGTGAAGCAAAACAAGCATGGCTTCGGCCTATACGAGTCAAAGTACAAGGTCAGTGCAACTTGAAGTCAAGGGTCACTTACGGGTATTGTTACGAGCCGGCATGGTTTCAGTATAAAATTGCGTTGGATTAGACGGTTCAAGCCTAAAATTGAATGGTTAGAGTAATAGGATGAATAGATAACGAGTTGCGCACCTAAAGGAACCGCGATCCCGCTCATTCTATGAAAATCAACCCGCTTGAGCCAAATTGAAGACAATGTTGAATCCGAGCACACTGAGACTTCAAAAACTTGAAGACACTTTCAATTCAACTGTAGAGTCACATTCTGAAGCAATTTGGACGAATCAAGTCAGTAAACGAAGAAAAACTTTGAAGAAACGCGCCTGCCCGAGAAGCCCGAGATAGCGATTACCAGCAAAGATTTCAACTAGATACTTCAAGACGAGGTCAGATTACAATTTAGAGTTGAGCAAACGATAGCTTACTATCGTTTCGATACCATTTTGAAGGCAAAATGTGCGTTAAGTACCTGAGATTCAAATTTGTCAGTAACAGTCAAATGAGAATTAAACCGATTCATACGATACGAGTTGAACAAGTTGTACGAGTTGGAAATCAACGAAGTGAATTCCAAACAGTATTAATACTAGACTAGAATCGAAATATAAGTGAAAGAAAAGCAACACAAAGTCAATATGACGCACCTTGGATACATCACCGAGACAAAGGAAGTTGAGAATACTAAGGAAATGGGTCAGTAAGGGTATCGAACGAAAATTGAGACCAAAAAGAAGCGTTAAATGTTACCATTGAACTCAAATGAACCTGCATTGAGCTTCAAGTGGAAGTATCACAAAGTTAGTGAAGTCGAATCGAAGAAATAAGCATGTTGCGCACCCAAACAGTTCAACGTCGAATTCAAGTTGAAGTTGAATTGAAGGGTTCGAAAGGCAAATAAGGACATGAAGTGGTTCAATAGAAGAGCGAAGAAAGGGATAAGAGCGAGATAGAGCAAGTGGGAGGCAAGAAACCCATGCCCCAACTGCCAAACTCACCTAGGTTATATACAACCTCCCGGCCCCCCGCGCGCCGAAACATGGCGCCATTCCCCAAATTCTTCACAGGCATCTTGCGCCAACAGGGTACCTCCGCAGTAGTATGACTCAGACGGCTTCTGGGCGCTGTCGCGGCGACCTCAACTGAATGGTTGAAAAGAAGTAAAATATTCGTAAGTTGCGTGAAACCGCATAGACGCTGCCACGCACCTGGAGACCTTCTTTGATTGTAGAGCGGATCATCTTTCCTTATTGAGAAGTGTCGATCAGGGGGATTTGAGGGTTGGAAAGCGGAGGTTTGTGAAGGTTGATAAAACAAGGTTTGCGGTATTGAAGGCGTTCTGCAGCTATATGAAGCGCCCCAGACAAGTAAACGAACAAACCATAATTTTTGAAAAGTCAAAAGGGTTGAAAGGGTCAGCACAGTACGGGGATATAAGCGAAAACATGCGGAAACGCACGGAAATTCATCCGGACGCCGTTCCCGCTCGAATCGCCTCAGAACTCTCCCCGCTGTCGCGCAGTAGCCAAGAGACATGATATCGGCTAATGTGACGTGATGGAAGCGCGGAACAACTCACCTGGACCACCGTTTTTTGAATTGCTCGTAATCGTCGTTCCTGCCGTTTCCGACCGCCGCGCACACCAAATGGAGTCAGATTCGCGTTGAGTAAGTCAAGCGTAATGTACTTGAAGTGGCCCGAGTTCACCGAGACCTTGAGTGCACCACAGAGGAAAAAGAACATGAAAGACGAGAGCAAGAGTTGACATTTCCCCGTTGGGAATCGCGAGGACGCAGCAAAATTGACTTACGGGGTTGGCGGACCGAAAAAACCGAAAGTCGAACATGAAGTCACGTGATCTTGAGGGCGATCAATTTTCTGCTCTTCTTCCCGTCTCTCGTCATCTCGCGCAGATCGCGCGGCGTTTTCGCCGGCATTTTGGGCGGGGCTCGCCGACTTTCTGGGTCAAGCTGCAAATGGCTCGCTTATTCCTCTGGCACCAAAACTCTGGGACTCATTACGTTCTGGCGGCCGCGCCCATACAACCAAAACCTCGGCAGGACTTGAAGCTCGTGTGATTCCCCGGAAAGCGCTTGCTAACGCTTAGACCGACCCCATTCCTTGACCCTCCCCTGGCGTCTTGCTTCTTGGGAGTTCTGACTCTTCTGTAATTTCTTATTTCAGTACTAGTTACTAGATTTGCCTGGGCTCTGCTGGAACGAAGCTTTCGTCGTTTCTTTTTGTTGCGGGTAGGTTGTTTCCTAAACTGCATCAATGATTGCAAAATTCGAAACTATCACAAGTACAATGTAATGCTGCCGGACTGTCGGATTTTCAACGGTGAAGGTTTGGTTATTCCTTCGTTCCGGGTCAACTCAAGGGCGGCGGGCATTCAGATTTTCATGTACCCATGCAGCCTGCTCAAGCTTGTTTAACTCTGGGTTTTCTGTTGAATGGAAGAGAAGGTGCGCTTTCTTCGCACTTTCGCTTGGAGGTATCAGCTTCGCAAGTCCAATTGATTCGAGGTTCCAATGATTTACGTTGAGTTTGATTTTGTCTGATTTTTGTTGTGACAGACTCAACCGATGCACACACAGGACCAAACTCAGCTCTTGTCTCCGTATCACCACCATCCCACCTCCACTTCACCCTCAAGATTTTCTTCTCGTCTATTCGTTGGTGAGTTTTCACGCTGCATACTCGAGCTATGTTTCTAAATACTCCTCCTTAGCTCTTCAAGAACGTTCTGCTCGTTGACAACGCGCTATGCGTTGAGTATACAGAACGCCGTCCGGCGAGCAACGACTTTGATTCAGGTGGGTTTTCTTTACCCTTATATAGTCAACTTTTGACACCCTTTTTCAGCTTTTTTGCACCAGGTTTCAGCCGCCGGCAGGCTAACCCCGCCCCTCCAAACTTCAAGCAGCGAACTCAGCCTCCCTTCCTCAACTCTTCTGTCGTCGTCGCCGTCGCGCGGCGCCGCGAAGCGGCGCCATAGCCTTGACCATACGGATCGCCGTCCACCGAGCAACAGGTAAGCTTTATTTGCTTCTCCTTATACCATATTTTAACGCTCACCTCATCCCTTTTTTCACGGGGTTTTGGCTAATTCCCGCCCCCGAGCGCAAAGCGGCGGGGCCAACAGCCCTCCATCAAATCTTTTGATGTTGTCGCTGTCGCGCGGCGCCATAGTTAGTCTTGAGTATACAGATCGACGTCCCGCGAGCGACGTCTTGCGGGAAAACATCGTGAGTCATGTCTCCAGATAGTTTCACATCTCTCGCTTACCCATCCCCCAACAATTTTGTAAATTCGAATTTCGAGCTTCCCGCGAGCGAGCTCCACACTCGGTATGTCAACCCGCCTATCTCTGCCATGAGTTCTCGCTGATTTTGCTCTCAGATAATTTTGTCTCCGCTGCGCGGCGATCCATCTCACTGAGCTCAAACCTCACTTTGCAAATTCGAGTTTTCGCCGTCCGCCGAGCGGGATATTTGGTGAGTTCTCCGTTGATTTTGAGTGTCTTTTGGCTGATATATTGCGGTGTAAAGCGAGTCTTTCTTTGCTGCGCGGCCGAGATTGTTGAAGGCAAGACTTAAGTTTGGAAATTTAATTTTTGGTCCTCTGGCGAGCGAGAGTTACGGTGACTGGGGTGCAAGGTGCGTCTCAATGAAGCATTCAAACTCAATTTCTGACTGATTTGGCTTGCAGGATTTTTTTCTTTCGCTGCGCGGCTCAGGTGCGTCAAGACCGAAATTCTTCAAAGTCCGAGAAATGGTTCTTCCGCTGCGCGGCATACACGGTGCGTACACTACTGTTCAATCATCTCCATTGCAAGCTCATTTCTCTATTTTTTCTTCCGCTGCGCGGCGCCGACTTCAAGTTCTTCCTCAATGACTCACTTCCCACCTCCTCCCTCGACTTCCGCCTCCACAACTCTCCAAAATTCAAAATCTCGCCCGCGAAACCTCCGGAATTCTCTTGCTACCCGTTCTAACGCCTAAGAGCGATTCAAATTCTCAGTCAAGACTTCAAAATCGCAAGACTCGCCAATTTTGACGGCGACTTCAAGACTCTTCAAGACTTCAGATTCCCCCAAACTGAAATCTACAGATCTCGCTTGTAGTCAGTAAATCTAGATCTGTAGAACTGCCGTAGATAGAGTACGTACGTACCAAGACCCTGAAACGACTCGGGAAAAGGGCTTCTCAAGAGGTCAAAAATCGAATTTTTTCCCGAGCGAAAGTGTGAAAATAAGCAAAAAAACCCCTTTGAGAACAGCTCCGAAAAACTATAAGTTAAGAGGTGGGTGAGTCGCTTGCGACCTTGGTCGCGCGGCGAGCTTAGTTGCGAGGTGAGCGTGTCGGTACTTGGAAATTTCGTCGAATAGCTTGGTGGATTTTGACGTCCGTTGCCGTAGAGTATACTGGGGCTTGCATGAAGCTCGAATGCGCAGAGAAGGCGGTGGTAGGTCCGTATACATGTACTTGTAGAGGAGAATCCAGCTAGTTCTTCCATATTGGTACAGCCAGTGAGATATCACTTGCCTCGTGTATCTGACAATGATATCGGGGTGGCATGACCTCAGGGCGCTAAACGCGCATAAAGGGTGCAAACAAGGCCAGCCAAGCGCCCATACGCGTCCTTTGATATCGTCGTATACGGTACACCACGTTGGCGCTGGATAAGTAGGCGGACGACGGTCATTGGGAGCGAATCGGAGGCAAATCCATATCTTGAGAACGCGGGCGGCGGGAGACACAATCTAATCTTGTCAGAACCGAAGCCGCGAACCTGTCGTGTATTTCAAGCTTGAGGGAACGAAATCCTGGAGAGACTCTCATGACAGACAAGAGATGACGATCGGGAATACGGTCCGAGTCGGGACTCACGATTGTGACGAGCGTCGGTCAGTTCCGTATGTAATCGGCAAATGCCTCAACGTCGGTAAAAAGGGCACGCTGGAAAAACGTTGCATTGACAAGCATAGTACCAAGACTGCTTCAACAGCCAACACCTTCGAGATACACGACACTCGAGTGCCTGAAACGCCTCATCTCAAGCTGCAAGTTTGGATCAGCAACAAGAATCATTCGTCTTCATCGGGGGATACAGTACGCCTAACTTACATATCGTATGAACATCCAAAGTCACTGTGATAACAAACCTAAGGCTTCAAACGTATACTCGATGGTTCCGGGGAGCCACTACAATTTCAGGCTCCCCATGTTGTCGATTTGAGGGCAACACTTCCCCCTCCGCGGCGCGTCTCCTCGTCCACCGTCCCATTTTCCTTCTCCGCCCCTTGCTCTCATTTTTCGGCATCCATCGACGTCTGCAACTTTGTCACCGCTCCCTATCGCCTTCAATGACGCGGACCTTCACTGTCTTCTTAACACGCACGCCCGTCATCTCACACTCAATTGCTCCCCGTCGTCTAACGCGTCTTCGTCACTCTAGACCTTTTGAGCACGGCGATGTGATGCGTGGGGCAGTCAAGGTGGGGCAGTCCACCTCCACGCGTTTACCGAACTACCACCACCCTGCTTCCCGACCCTTCGCCTTGCCGAACTCCGCCTACCTCGTCTCAAACTCGCGGCAACGGAAATCTTGACCTCCCCGCTCAAAACAACCTCGACGCTATGCTACAGCATCATATTGACTCGACACTCGTGCCATACGGCGCGCTCGGCTGATCCCGCTACGCATCCGTCTCTACGTCGGGACTACCCTTGCCGCCTTCCTCGCCAGCGCCCTCGTCGAGCTGTTTTCGGCTCGAGTGCGAGTTTTAGGTGAGCCCGGCCGTCTCGTTACCAAAATCAAACGGAATATCTACTTACCTTATTATACCCGCAGTATCAGAGAGCAAGTCCACCGCTTCGGCGCGAGAAGAGCGGGGAGCTTCTTCCCTGCACCCGCCGTCTCGTCCCTCAACACCGTCTCACCCAGCCGCCTCCACCACCTCGTTTGCTAACGACACGCCGTCGTCGTCCCACTCCACCCGTTCAAAACCCCGCCCCCGATGATCTACACAGACACGCAAACAAACGACCCTACTAGCGCCGCCGCCCCACCCTCTTCGTCGCGCCCACACATGTGACATCTCCCTCAAGCCGCTACCGTCGACTCCACTCATTCCGAAACACGCCGTTATCCCCACCTCGCATCCTCCCGGTCTCCGCGCCTACCTGCCAGCGAATCAGCAAACGCGCCGTGCCGCGACCCGCCCGTTTCCACTGCTCCGCCCGCAAGTTCGCCGGCTACTATTCAAATGTGACACAAACCCGTCGCTTCCCCGACGCCTTGCCCCTCAACACCGCTCTTTCGCCTGTTCGCCGCTCACCCGCAATCTAACTCAAGTCCGCACAAACCCTCATTGACTTCCTACACCCGCCAAGCCCGATACGCTCAACTAGCCGATGTCCCCGCTCACCATCTCCCCGCTGCCGGCTTCACCTGAGCCCAGCACGCCAACACGCTTACGCGCGCGCGCCGGCGCATCCTGCCCCGCCAGACAACGCTTATTCGTGGGTCGGCAACACGCTAACTCACGTCCATTCAGGATACTCGGGGCGAGTCAATGTTAGGCGCCGCTCGCGCTGCGCGAATCTGAGTCAATTCGGTTCAGGTGCGTGCCGCGGGAGTCGGGAAGTGACGCGTCGATACGGAATCCGCCGCTGTAATGTACGCTAATCTACTTGTAAGTTGGTAAATCACTGAATGAATATACTCGTGCCTGTTAAATTGTGCGCGCGGAGTGTGCATTGAAATGAAACGAAGGGAAACGAAAGAAACGGGGACAGGCTTGCCTACAAGAATCTGCCGCAACCCACGAAGATATGAGTAATGAAGCGTGCGCTATGCACGTTCAGCTTCGTCGATTAAGAAATAGCTCTTCTAAAATGTTAGTCAAGATTGAGAGAACGAAGAAAGCGATTGCATGCTTACCGGTACCGGATACGAACCATGGCGCTCGAATTTGAACGAACGGACAAGATCGTTGTGGGAGCTTGTGTCACAACTGAAGAAAAGAAAGCTAAGTTGGTTTGTTGGAACCATGAAGGCGAATGAACATTTGACTTACCGAATGTAGGACTTCAGATAGTTTGAGGCCGCGTATCGAATGACATGTGGGTGGAGATAGAGTACTGAACCGAGAAAAACGAGGTAGAAAACGGGGATGACAGCACGACGAACGTACCTTGCAAATGAACAGATGCTGCCTACATTTCGACTGGTTAGAGCAGCTTCGGACGAGTCGAGTCGGGCTGGCTATGGGTTGGATTGAGTTGGAGTACTAAGAGTGTGCGGCTTCGAGTTCAGTTGAAAAGTTGTTACTTGTAACCTTTTAGTAAAGTGTTTCAGTCGACGAGATAGAACTTCAACCTTCAACCAAGACTTACCTGTACCGAGTCGGCTTGAATAAAGATAGGTTTCCATGAAACACGGTGCAGTGACCCGAACGAGAAAGGTTAAGAGGATCTGGTGAACGTCGAGTCAACATGACATGCAGTTAATTGAGTATATGAACACACATACCTCTCGCGCGCGACTTCAGGTAGCATAAATTCAGTGTTCTATGCATTCAAAATCGGAGTCAAACGGTCAAGCATTCATATCTACAAGCAAAAAGAAGCTTACCTGAAGATATACGAACATAATCTCGGCGTTCGCGGGCGTCGAAGCTGACTTCAAACTATCATAGTCTCGGTCTAGAGGGATACAAAGATGAATTGAATTCAGCATTAGATGTGAATTGAAAAGAGAGTGAGAACGCACCGTCATAATTTCGGTATACAATCCAGACTGGCATTATTTCGGCATTCCATGGCTTCAAAATTCAACTCACTCAGCGGGCATTCGTTCATACGAGCGAAATAAACTCACCTGAACGCAGACCGGCATATAGTTTACGCATGGTGAAGCAAAACAAGCATGGCTTCGGCCTATACGAGTCAAAGTACAAGGTCAGTGCAACTTGAAGTCAAGGGTCACTTACGGGTATTGTTACGAGCCGGCATGGTTTCAGTATAAAATTGCGTTGGATTAGACGGTTCAAGCCTAAAATTGAATGGTTAGAGTAATAGGATGAATAGATAACGAGTTGCGCACCTAAAGGAACCGCGATCCCGCTCATTCTATGAAAATCAACCCGCTTGAGCCAAATTGAAGACAATGTTGAATCCGAGCACACTGAGACTTCAAAAACTTGAAGACACTTTCAATTCAACTGTAGAGTCACATTCTGAAGCAATTTGGACGAATCAAGTCAGTAAACGAAGAAAAACTTTGAAGAAACGCGCCTGCCCGAGAAGCCCGAGATAGCGATTACCAGCAAAGATTTCAACTAGATACTTCAAGACGAGGTCAGATTACAATTTAGAGTTGAGCAAACGATAGCTTACTATCGTTTCGATACCATTTTGAAGGCAAAATGTGCGTTAAGTACCTGAGATTCAAATTTGTCAGTAACAGTCAAATGAGAATTAAACCGATTCATACGATACGAGTTGAACAAGTTGTACGAGTTGGAAATCAACGAAGTGAATTCCAAACAGTATTAATACTAGACTAGAATCGAAATATAAGTGAAAGAAAAGCAACACAAAGTCAATATGACGCACCTTGGATACATCACCGAGACAAAGGAAGTTGAGAATACTAAGGAAATGGGTCAGTAAGGGTATCGAACGAAAATTGAGACCAAAAAGAAGCGTTAAATGTTACCATTGAACTCAAATGAACCTGCATTGAGCTTCAAGTGGAAGTATCACAAAGTTAGTGAAGTCGAATCGAAGAAATAAGCATGTTGCGCACCCAAACAGTTCAACGTCGAATTCAAGTTGAAGTTGAATTGAAGGGTTCGAAAGGCAAATAAGGACATGAAGTGGTTCAATAGAAGAGCGAAGAAAGGGATAAGAGCGAGATAGAGCAAGTGGGAGGCAAGAAACCCATGCCCCAACTGCCAAACTCACCTAGGTTATATACAACCTCCCGGCCCCCCGCGCGCCGAAACATGGCGCCATTCCCCAAATTCTTCACAGGCATCTTGCGCCAACAGGGTACCTCCGCAGTAGTATGACTCAGACGGCTTCTGGGCGCTGTCGCGGCGACCTCAACTGAATGGTTGAAAAGAAGTAAAATATTCGTAAGTTGCGTGAAACCGCATAGACGCTGCCACGCACCTGGAGACCTTCTTTGATTGTAGAGCGGATCATCTTTCCTTATTGAGAAGTGTCGATCAGGGGGATTTGAGGGTTGGAAAGCGGAGGTTTGTGAAGGTTGATAAAACAAGGTTTGCGGTATTGAAGGCGTTCTGCAGCTATATGAAGCGCCCCAGACAAGTAAACGAACAAACCATAATTTTTGAAAAGTCAAAAGGGTTGAAAGGGTCAGCACAGTACGGGGATATAAGCGAAAACATGCGGAAACGCACGGAAATTCATCCGGACGCCGTTCCCGCTCGAATCGCCTCAGAACTCTCCCCGCTGTCGCGCAGTAGCCAAGAGACATGATATCGGCTAATGTGACGTGATGGAAGCGCGGAACAACTCACCTGGACCACCGTTTTTTGAATTGCTCGTAATCGTCGTTCCTGCCGTTTCCGACCGCCGCGCACACCAAATGGAGTCAGATTCGCGTTGAGTAAGTCAAGCGTAATGTACTTGAAGTGGCCCGAGTTCACCGAGACCTTGAGTGCACCACAGAGGAAAAAGAACATGAAAGACGAGAGCAAGAGTTGACATTTCCCCGTTGGGAATCGCGAGGACGCAGCAAAATTGACTTACGGGGTTGGCGGACCGAAAAAACCGAAAGTCGAACATGAAGTCACGTGATCTTGAGGGCGATCAATTTTCTGCTCTTCTTCCCGTCTCTCGTCATCTCGCGCAGATCGCGCGGCGTTTTCGCCGGCATTTTGGGCGGGGCTCGCCGACTTTCTGGGTCAAGCTGCAAATGGCTCGCTTATTCCTCTGGCACCAAAACTCTGGGACTCATTACGTTCTGGCGGCCGCGCCCATACAACCAAAACCTCGGCAGGACTTGAAGCTCGTGTGATTCCCCGGAAAGCGCTTGCTAACGCTTAGACCGACCCCATTCCTTGACCCTCCCCTGGCGTCTTGCTTCTTGGGAGTTCTGACTCTTCTGTAATTTCTTATTTCAGTACTAGTTACTAGATTTGCCTGGGCTCTGCTGGAACGAAGCTTTCGTCGTTTCTTTTTGTTGCGGGTAGGTTGTTTCCTAAACTGCATCAATGATTGCAAAATTCGAAACTATCACAAGTACAATGTAATGCTGCCGGACTGTCGGATTTTCAACGGTGAAGGTTTGGTTATTCCTTCGTTCCGGGTCAACTCAAGGGCGGCGGGCATTCAGATTTTCATGTACCCATGCAGCCTGCTCAAGCTTGTTTAACTCTGGGTTTTCTGTTGAATGGAAGAGAAGGTGCGCTTTCTTCGCACTTTCGCTTGGAGGTATCAGCTTCGCAAGTCCAATTGATTCGAGGTTCCAATGATTTACGTTGAGTTTGATTTTGTCTGATTTTTGTTGTGACAGACTCAACCGATGCACACACAGGACCAAACTCAGCTCTTGTCTCCGTATCACCACCATCCCACCTCCACTTCACCCTCAAGATTTTCTTCTCGTCTATTCGTTGGTGAGTTTTCACGCTGCATACTCGAGCTATGTTTCTAAATACTCCTCCTTAGCTCTTCAAGAACGTTCTGCTCGTTGACAACGCGCTATGCGTTGAGTATACAGAACGCCGTCCGGCGAGCAACGACTTTGATTCAGGTGGGTTTTCTTTACCCTTATATAGTCAACTTTTGACACCCTTTTTCAGCTTTTTTGCACCAGGTTTCAGCCGCCGGCAGGCTAACCCCGCCCCTCCAAACTTCAAGCAGCGAACTCAGCCTCCCTTCCTCAACTCTTCTGTCGTCGTCGCCGTCGCGCGGCGCCGCGAAGCGGCGCCATAGCCTTGACCATACGGATCGCCGTCCACCGAGCAACAGGTAAGCTTTATTTGCTTCTCCTTATACCATATTTTAACGCTCACCTCATCCCTTTTTTCACGGGGTTTTGGCTAATTCCCGCCCCCGAGCGCAAAGCGGCGGGGCCAACAGCCCTCCATCAAATCTTTTGATGTTGTCGCTGTCGCGCGGCGCCATAGTTAGTCTTGAGTATACAGATCGACGTCCCGCGAGCGACGTCTTGCGGGAAAACATCGTGAGTCATGTCTCCAGATAGTTTCACATCTCTCGCTTACCCATCCCCCAACAATTTTGTAAATTCGAATTTCGAGCTTCCCGCGAGCGAGCTCCACACTCGGTATGTCAACCCGCCTATCTCTGCCATGAGTTCTCGCTGATTTTGCTCTCAGATAATTTTGTCTCCGCTGCGCGGCGATCCATCTCACTGAGCTCAAACCTCACTTTGCAAATTCGAGTTTTCGCCGTCCGCCGAGCGGGATATTTGGTGAGTTCTCCGTTGATTTTGAGTGTCTTTTGGCTGATATATTGCGGTGTAAAGCGAGTCTTTCTTTGCTGCGCGGCCGAGATTGTTGAAGGCAAGACTTAAGTTTGGAAATTTAATTTTTGGTCCTCTGGCGAGCGAGAGTTACGGTGACTGGGGTGCAAGGTGCGTCTCAATGAAGCATTCAAACTCAATTTCTGACTGATTTGGCTTGCAGGATTTTTTTCTTTCGCTGCGCGGCTCAGGTGCGTCAAGACCGAAATTCTTCAAAGTCCGAGAAATGGTTCTTCCGCTGCGCGGCATACACGGTGCGTACACTACTGTTCAATCATCTCCATTGCAAGCTCATTTCTCTATTTTTTCTTCCGCTGCGCGGCGCCGACTTCAAGTTCTTCCTCAATGACTCACTTCCCACCTCCTCCCTCGACTTCCGCCTCCACAACTCTCCAAAATTCAAAATCTCGCCCGCGAAACCTCCGGAATTCTCTTGCTACCCGTTCTAACGCCTAAGAGCGATTCAAATTCTCAGTCAAGACTTCAAAATCGCAAGACTCGCCAATTTTGACGGCGACTTCAAGACTCTTCAAGACTTCAGATTCCCCCAAACTGAAATCTACAGATCTCGCTTGTAGTCAGTAAATCTAGATCTGTAGAACTGCCGTAGATAGAGTACGTACGTACCAAGACCCTGAAACGACTCGGGAAAAGGGCTTCTCAAGAGGTCAAAAATCGAATTTTTTCCCGAGCGAAAGTGTGAAAATAAGCAAAAAAACCCCTTTGAGAACAGCTCCGAAAAACTATAAGTTAAGAGGTGGGTGAGTCGCTTGCGACCTTGGTCGCGCGGCGAGCTTAGTTGCGAGGTGAGCGTGTCGGTACTTGGAAATTTCGTCGAATAGCTTGGTGGATTTTGACGTCCGTTGCCGTAGAGTATACTGGGGCTTGCATGAAGCTCGAATGCGCAGAGAAGGCGGTGGTAGGTCCGTATACATGTACTTGTAGAGGAGAATCCAGCTAGTTCTTCCATATTGGTACAGCCAGTGAGATATCACTTGCCTCGTGTATCTGACAATGATATCGGGGTGGCATGACCTCAGGGCGCTAAACGCGCATAAAGGGTGCAAACAAGGCCAGCCAAGCGCCCATACGCGTCCTTTGATATCGTCGTATACGGTACACCACGTTGGCGCTGGATAAGTAGGCGGACGACGGTCATTGGGAGCGAATCGGAGGCAAATCCATATCTTGAGAACGCGGGCGGCGGGAGACACAATCTAATCTTGTCAGAACCGAAGCCGCGAACCTGTCGTGTATTTCAAGCTTGAGGGAACGAAATCCTGGAGAGACTCTCATGACAGACAAGAGATGACGATCGGGAATACGGTCCGAGTCGGGACTCACGATTGTGACGAGCGTCGGTCAGTTCCGTATGTAATCGGCAAATGCCTCAACGTCGGTAAAAAGGGCACGCTGGAAAAACGTTGCATTGACAAGCATAGTACCAAGACTGCTTCAACAGCCAACACCTTCGAGATACACGACACTCGAGTGCCTGAAACGCCTCATCTCAAGCTGCAAGTTTGGATCAGCAACAAGAATCATTCGTCTTCATCGGGGGATACAGTACGCCTAACTTACATATCGTATGAACATCCAAAGTCACTGTGATAACAAACCTAAGGCTTCAAACGTATACTCGATGGTTCCGGGGAGCCACTACAATTTCAGGCTCCCCATGTTGTCGATTTGAGGGCAACACTTCCCCCTCCGCGGCGCGTCTCCTCGTCCACCGTCCCATTTTCCTTCTCCGCCCCTTGCTCTCATTTTTCGGCATCCATCGACGTCTGCAACTTTGTCACCGCTCCCTATCGCCTTCAATGACGCGGACCTTCACTGTCTTCTTAACACGCACGCCCGTCATCTCACACTCAATTGCTCCCCGTCGTCTAACGCGTCTTCGTCACTCTAGACCTTTTGAGCACGGCGATGTGATGCGTGGGGCAGTCAAGGTGGGGCAGTCCACCTCCACGCGTTTACCGAACTACCACCACCCTGCTTCCCGACCCTTCGCCTTGCCGAACTCCGCCTACCTCGTCTCAAACTCGCGGCAACGGAAATCTTGACCTCCCCGCTCAAAACAACCTCGACGCTATGCTACAGCATCATATTGACTCGACACTCGTGCCATACGGCGCGCTCGGCTGATCCCGCTACGCATCCGTCTCTACGTCGGGACTACCCTTGCCGCCTTCCTCGCCAGCGCCCTCGTCGAGCTGTTTTCGGCTCGAGTGCGAGTTTTAGGTGAGCCCGGCCGTCTCGTTACCAAAATCAAACGGAATATCTACTTACCTTATTATACCCGCAGTATCAGAGAGCAAGTCCACCGCTTCGGCGCGAGAAGAGCGGGGAGCTTCTTCCCTGCACCCGCCGTCTCGTCCCTCAACACCGTCTCACCCAGCCGCCTCCACCACCTCGTTTGCTAACGACACGCCGTCGTCGTCCCACTCCACCCGTTCAAAACCCCGCCCCCGATGATCTACACAGACACGCAAACAAACGACCCTACTAGCGCCGCCGCCCCACCCTCTTCGTCGCGCCCACACATGTGACATCTCCCTCAAGCCGCTACCGTCGACTCCACTCATTCCGAAACACGCCGTTATCCCCACCTCGCATCCTCCCGGTCTCCGCGCCTACCTGCCAGCGAATCAGCAAACGCGCCGTGCCGCGACCCGCCCGTTTCCACTGCTCCGCCCGCAAGTTCGCCGGCTACTATTCAAATGTGACACAAACCCGTCGCTTCCCCGACGCCTTGCCCCTCAACACCGCTCTTTCGCCTGTTCGCCGCTCACCCGCAATCTAACTCAAGTCCGCACAAACCCTCATTGACTTCCTACACCCGCCAAGCCCCGATACGCTCAACTAGCCGATGTCCCCGCTCACCATCTCCCCGCTGCCGGCTTCACCTGAGCCCAGCACGCCAACACGCTTACGCGCGCGCGCCGGCGCATCCTGCCCCCGCCAGACAACGCTTATTCGTGGGTCGGCAACACGCTAACTCACGTCCATTCAGGATACTCGGGGCGAGTCAATGTTAGGCGCCGCTCGCGCTGCGCGAATCTGAGTCAATTCGGTTCAGGTGCGTGCCGCGGGAGTCGGGAAGTGACGCGTCGATACGGAATCCGCCGCTGTACTGTACGCTAATCTACTTGTAAGTTGGTAAATCACTGAATGAATATACTCGTGCCTGTTAAATTGTGCGCGCGGAGTGTGCATTGAAATGAAACGAAGGGAAACGAAAGAAACGGGGACAGGCTTGCCTACAAGAATCTGCCGCAACCCACGAAGATATGAGTAATGAAGCGTGCGCTATGCACGTTCAGCTTCGTCGATTAAGAAATAGCTTCTTCTAAAATGTTAGTCAAGATTGAGAGAACGAAGAAAGCGATTGCATGCTTACCGGTACCGGATACGAACCATGGCGCTCGAATTTGAACGAACGGACAAGATCGTTGTGGGAGCTTGTGTCACAACTGAAGAAAAGAAAGCTAAGTTGGTTTGTTGGAACCATGAAGGCGAATGAACATTTGACTTAACCGAATGTAGGACTTCAGATAGTTTGAGGCCCGCGTATCGAATGACATGTGGGTGAGATAGAGTACTGAACCGAGAAAAACGAGGTAGAAAACGGGGATGACAGCACGACGAACGTACCTTGCAAATGAACAGATGCTGCCTACATTTCGACTGGTTAGAGCAGCTTCGGACGAGTCGAGTCGGCTGGCTATGGGTTGGATTGAGTTGGAGTACTAAGAGTGTGCGGCTTCGAGTTCAGTTGAAAAGTTGTTACTTGTAACCTTTTAGTAAAGTGTTTCAGTCGACGAGATAGAACTTCAACCTTCAACCAAGACTTACCTGTACCGAGTCGGCTTGAATAAAGATAGGTTTCCATGAAACACGGTGCAGTGACCCGAACGAGAAAGGTTAAGAGGATCTGGTGAACGTCGAGTCAACATGACATGCAGTTAATTGAGTATATGAACACACATACCTCTCGCGCGCGACTTCAGGTAGCATAAATTCAGTGTTTCTATGCATTCAAAATCGGAGTCAAACGGTCAAGCATTCATATCTACAAGCAAAAAAGAAGCTTACCTGAAGATATACGAACATAATCTCGGCGTTCGCGGGCGTCGAAGCTGACTTCAAACTATCATAGTCTCGGTCTAGAGGGATACAAAGATGAATTGAATTCAGCATTAGATGTGAATTGAAAAGAGAGTGAGAACGCACCGTCATAATTTCGGTATACAATCCAGACTGGCATTATTTCGGCATTCCATGGCTTCAAAATTCAACTCACTCAGCGGGCATTCGTTCATACGAGCGAAATAAACTCACCTGAACGCAGACCGGCATATAGTTTACGCATGGTGAAGCAAAACAAGCATGGCTTCGGCCTATACGAGTCAAAGTACAAGGTCAGTGCAACTTGAAGTCAAGGGTCACTTACGGGTATTGTTACGAGCCGGCATGGTTTCAGTATAAAATTGCGTTGGATTAGACGGTTCAAGCCTAAAATTGAATGGTTAGAGTAATAGGATGAATAGATAACGAGTTGCGCACCTAAAGGAACCGCGATCCCGCTCATTCTATGAAAATCAACCCGCTTGAGCCAAATTGAAGACAATGTTGAATCCGAGCACACTGAGACTTCAAAAACTTGAAGACACTTTCAATTCAACTGTAGAGTCACATTCTGAAGCAATTTGGACGAATCAAGTCAGTAAACGAAGAAAAACTTTGAAGAAACGCGCCTGCCCGAGAAGCCCGAGATAGCGATTACCAGCAAAGATTTCAACTAGATACTTCAAGACGAGGTCAGATTACAATTTAGAGTTGAGCAAACGATAGCTTACTATCGTTTCGATACCATTTTGAAGGCAAAATGTGCGTTAAGTACCTGAGATTCAAATTTGTCAGTAACAGTCAAATGAGAATTAAACCGATTCATACGATACGAGTTGAACAAGTTGTACGAGTTGGAAATCAACGAAGTGAATTCCAAACAGTATTAATACTAGACTAGAATCGAAATATAAGTGAAAGAAAAGCAACACAAAGTCAATATGACGCACCTTGGATACATCACCGAGACAAAGGAAGTTGAGAATACTAAGGAAATGGGTCAGTAAGGGTATCGAACGAAAATTGAGACCAAAAAGAAGCGTTAAATGTTACCATTGAACTCAAATGAACCTGCATTGAGCTTCAAGTGGAAGTATCACAAAGTTAGTGAAGTCGAATCGAAGAAATAAGCATGTTGCGCACCCAAACAGTTCAACGTCGAATTCAAGTTGAAGTTGAATTGAAGGGTTCGAAAGGCAAATAAGGACATGAAGTGGTTCAATAGAAGAGCGAAGAAAGGGATAAGAGCGAGATAGAGCAAGTGGGAGGCAAGAAACCCATGCCCCAACTGCCAAACTCACCTAGGTTATATACAACCTCCCGGCCCCCCGCGCGCCGAAACATGGCGCCATTCCCCAAATTCTTCACAGGCATCTTGCGCCAACAGGGTACCTCCGCAGTAGTATGACTCAGACGGCTTCTGGGCGCTGTCGCGGCGACCTCAACTGAATGGTTGAAAAGAAGTAAAATATTCGTAAGTTGCGTGAAACCGCATAGACGCTGCCACGCACCTGGAGACCTTCTTTGATTGTAGAGCGGATCATCTTTCCTTATTGAGAAGTGTCGATCAGGGGGATTTGAGGGTTGGAAAGCGGAGGTTTGTGAAGGTTGATAAAACAAGGTTTGCGGTATTGAAGGCGTTCTGCAGCTATATGAAGCGCCCCAGACAAGTAAACGAACAAACCATAATTTTTGAAAAGTCAAAAGGGTTGAAAGGGTCAGCACAGTACGGGGATATAAGCGAAAACATGCGGAAACGCACGGAAATTCATCCGGACGCCGTTCCCGCTCGAATCGCCTCAGAACTCTCCCCGCTGTCGCGCAGTAGCCAAGAGACATGATATCGGCTAATGTGACGTGATGGAAGCGCGGAACAACTCACCTGGACCACCGTTTTTTGAATTGCTCGTAATCGTCGTTCCTGCCGTTTCCGACCGCCGCGCACACCAAATGGAGTCAGATTCGCGTTGAGTAAGTCAAGCGTAATGTACTTGAAGTGGCCCGAGTTCACCGAGACCTTGAGTGCACCACAGAGGAAAAAGAACATGAAAGACGAGAGCAAGAGTTGACATTTCCCCGTTGGGAATCGCGAGGACGCAGCAAAATTGACTTACGGGGTTGGCGGACCGAAAAAACCGAAAGTCGAACATGAAGTCACGTGATCTTGAGGGCGATCAATTTTCTGCTCTTCTTCCCGTCTCTCGTCATCTCGCGCAGATCGCGCGGCGTTTTCGCCGGCATTTTGGGCGGGGCTCGCCGACTTTCTGGGTCAAGCTGCAAATGGCTCGCTTATTCCTCTGGCACCAAAACTCTGGGACTCATTACGTTCTGGCGGCCGCGCCCATACAACCAAAACCTCGGCAGGACTTGAAGCTCGTGTGATTCCCCGGAAAGCGCTTGCTAACGCTTAGACCGACCCCATTCCTTGACCCTCCCCTGGCGTCTTGCTTCTTGGGAGTTCTGACTCTTCTGTAATTTCTTATTTCAGTACTAGTTACTAGATTTGCCTGGGCTCTGCTGGAACGAAGCTTTCGTCGTTTCTTTTTGTTGCGGGTAGGTTGTTTCCTAAACTGCATCAATGATTGCAAAATTCGAAACTATCACAAGTACAATGTAATGCTGCCGGACTGTCGGATTTTCAACGGTGAAGGTTTGGTTATTCCTTCGTTCCGGGTCAACTCAAGGGCGGCGGGCATTCAGATTTTCATGTACCCATGCAGCCTGCTCAAGCTTGTTTAACTCTGGGTTTTCTGTTGAATGGAAGAGAAGGTGCGCTTTCTTCGCACTTTCGCTTGGAGGTATCAGCTTCGCAAGTCCAATTGATTCGAGGTTCCAATGATTTACGTTGAGTTTGATTTTGTCTGATTTTTGTTGTGACAGACTCAACCGATGCACACACAGGACCAAACTCAGCTCTTGTCTCCGTATCACCACCATCCCACCTCCACTTCACCCTCAAGATTTTCTTCTCGTCTATTCGTTGGTGAGTTTTCACGCTGCATACTCGAGCTATGTTTCTAAATACTCCTCCTTAGCTCTTCAAGAACGTTCTGCTCGTTGACAACGCGCTATGCGTTGAGTATACAGAACGCCGTCCGGCGAGCAACGACTTTGATTCAGGTGGGTTTTCTTTACCCTTATATAGTCAACTTTTGACACCCTTTTTCAGCTTTTTTGCACCAGGTTTCAGCCGCCGGCAGGCTAACCCCGCCCCTCCAAACTTCAAGCAGCGAACTCAGCCTCCCTTCCTCAACTCTTCTGTCGTCGTCGCCGTCGCGCGGCGCCGCGAAGCGGCGCCATAGCCTTGACCATACGGATCGCCGTCCACCGAGCAACAGGTAAGCTTTATTTGCTTCTCCTTATACCATATTTTAACGCTCACCTCATCCCTTTTTTCACGGGGTTTTGGCTAATTCCCGCCCCCGAGCGCAAAGCGGCGGGGCCAACAGCCCTCCATCAAATCTTTTGATGTTGTCGCTGTCGCGCGGCGCCATAGTTAGTCTTGAGTATACAGATCGACGTCCCGCGAGCGACGTCTTGCGGGAAAACATCGTGAGTCATGTCTCCAGATAGTTTCACATCTCTCGCTTACCCATCCCCCAACAATTTTGTAAATTCGAATTTCGAGCTTCCCGCGAGCGAGCTCCACACTCGGTATGTCAACCCGCCTATCTCTGCCATGAGTTCTCGCTGATTTTGCTCTCAGATAATTTTGTCTCCGCTGCGCGGCGATCCATCTCACTGAGCTCAAACCTCACTTTGCAAATTCGAGTTTTCGCCGTCCGCCGAGCGGGATATTTGGTGAGTTCTCCGTTGATTTTGAGTGTCTTTTGGCTGATATATTGCGGTGTAAAGCGAGTCTTTCTTTGCTGCGCGGCCGAGATTGTTGAAGGCAAGACTTAAGTTTGGAAATTTAATTTTTGGTCCTCTGGCGAGCGAGAGTTACGGTGACTGGGGTGCAAGGTGCGTCTCAATGAAGCATTCAAACTCAATTTCTGACTGATTTGGCTTGCAGGATTTTTTTCTTTCGCTGCGCGGCTCAGGTGCGTCAAGACCGAAATTCTTCAAAGTCCGAGAAATGGTTCTTCCCGCTGCGCGGCATACACGGTGCGTACACTACTGTTCAATCATCTCCATTGCAAGCTCATTTCTCTATTTTTTCTTCCGCTGCGCGGCGCCGACTTCAAGTTCTTCCTCAATGACTCACTTCCCACCTCCTCCCTCGACTTCCGCCTCCACAACTCTCCAAAATTCAAAATCTCGCCCGCGAAACCTCCGGAATTCTCTTGCTACCCGTTCTAACGCCTAAGAGCGATTCAAATTCTCAGTCAAGACTTCAAAATCGCAAGACTCGCCAATTTTGACGGCGACTTCAAGACTCTTCAAGACTTCAGATTCCCCCAAACTGAAATCTACAGATCTCGCTTGTAGTCAGTAAATCTAGATCTGTAGAACTGCCGTAGATAGAGTACGTACGTACCAAGACCCTGAAACGACTCGGGAAAAGGGCTTCTCAAGAGGTCAAAAATCGAATTTTTTCCCGAGCGAAAGTGTGAAAATAAGCAAAAAAACCCCTTTGAGAACAGCTCCGAAAAACTATAAGTTAAGAGGTGGGTGAGTCGCTTGCGACCT
The DNA here is from genome assembly GCA_037176885.1 of Favolaschia claudopus. Classification (NCBI taxonomy): domain Eukaryota; kingdom Fungi; phylum Basidiomycota; class Agaricomycetes; order Agaricales; family Mycenaceae; genus Favolaschia; species Favolaschia claudopus. The sequence continues at coordinate 1,220,402 of JAWWNJ010000010.1, read as the reverse complement.
TGGTCGCGCGGCGAGCTTAGTTGCGAGGTGAGCGTGTCGGTACTTGGAAATTTCGTCGAATAGCTTGGTGGATTTTGACGTCCGTTGCCGTAGAGTATACTGGGGCTTGCATGAAGCTCGAATGCGCAGAGAAGGCGGTGGTAGGTCCGTATACATGTACTTGTAGAGGAGAATCCAGCTAGTTCTTCCATATTGGTACAGCCAGTGAGATATCACTTGCCTCGTGTATCTGACAATGATATCGGGGTGGCATGACCTCAGGGCGCTAAACGCGCATAAAGGGTGCAAACAAGGCCAGCCAAGCGCCCATACGCGTCCTTTGATATCGTCGTATACGGTACACCACGTTGGCGCTGGATAAGTAGGCGGACGACGGTCATTGGGAGCGAATCGGAGGCAAATCCATATCTTGAGAACGCGGGCGGCGGGAGACACAATCTAATCTTGTCAGAACCGAAGCCGCGAACCTGTCGTGTATTTCAAGCTTGAGGGAACGAAATCCTGGAGAGACTCTCATGACAGACAAGAGATGACGATCGGGAATACGGTCCGAGTCGGGACTCACGATTGTGACGAGCGTCGGTCAGTTCCGTATGTAATCGGCAAATGCCTCAACGTCGGTAAAAAGGGCACGCTGGAAAAACGTTGCATTGACAAGCATAGTAACCAAGACTGCTTCATGAATTCAACAGCCAACACTTTCGAGGTATACGACACCCGAGTGCCTGAAACGCCTCATCTCAAGCTGCAAGTTCGGATTAACAACAAGAATCATTCGTCTTCATCTGAAAATACTGTAGCATATCGTATGAACATCGATCGCCTCATCCAAAGTCACTGTGATAACAAACCTATTAGGCTTCAGACATATACTCGTGGGTTCCGGGGAGCCACTACGATTTCAGGCTCCCGATGCTGTCGATTTGAAATTGAGGGCAACACCTCCCCCTCTCCGCGAAGTTCGTCAAGGACAAAGGAGTCGGGCAAGTCTACATCGCTTTCTTCGTCGAATGTGAGCGATTCCACTGCAACCCTAGTGTTGGAAGCTGCGCGGCTTGGCTGGATGCAGCTCCATCAGTCCTGTGTCCACCCGGCTGCTTGAGAAATACCGCGCAGAGGTGGAAATTCGGCGGCTGTCGGTTTCTGGAAAGTAACCGTGCGTGGTATGTTCTGCCGTCCAGGAGCTAGCGGGTGAGTAGGCGAAGAGGACGGCAGAGTAACTGCTCCCTGCTGCAGAGGCGGAGAGCCTTGAACCCTGCTCATGCGGAGACGCTGTTTTTTGCTCGACCCAACGCTGATGCATTTCCCCGAAAGATTGACCATGAGCGTCTCCATCTCAGTGCGATGCTGAGCCAGAACCTTCTGCGTCTCTGCTTTCGACCTGTAAGTGTCTTCATCATATAGCTTCTTCATCACATTGACATCCGCGTGAAACGCGATGCAGTGGAAGTCGAGTAACCCCTCAACCCGATCGGGGAAATCCAACTCTATCCTTTTGCGATGAGTATTGGGGAGCGCGTCCATGCCCTCGAACAACAAAGTCTGCATCAGGACTGGCTGCAGTATACTTCGGGCTGTGTCTGCAAGTGTGGGTCCCGTTTGATGCGTGCCCGGATTTCTTCAGTAGGGTCCTGGCTGGAGGTCAGCAGAAGCACAAGGAAGGTCGTATTGTGTTGGAGGGAGCGAATGACTGACCGGTTCACCAGGGTGATCAAGAGCCGCATTCATGAATCCCGTTCGTAGGCGAGCGGTCTCAGCTTCAATGCCCTCGCTCAGCATCCCCGCTATCTCTGCCTCCTGCTTCTCAGCCTCCTGGCAGAGACGCGCCACTGCGCCAAAATCGTAAGTTGTCTGTAGAAGTATATCTCTGACCCTTCGTCCTAGGTCAGCGTTGATGTCGCGCGTTACTTCCTTGAATTGGAGCTCGATTTCATGTTGCTTTTCCTTGCGCCAAAGACGAGAGCGTTCCTCCCCGGATTAGCGTGATATTCAACGGATTCGTAGGTCGTCATGGTCGTTCACAGTATAAAGTCGAAAGTCAAGGGTATTAGCGCCTGCCCCTGGGCTGTGAACTGGACGGGTGATTGTGGGGAGTTGGTGACGCAAAGCTGTTGCTCGGCGGCTTTCTCAAGAGAACTAATGGCTGTAGAGGATTGGATAACAACATTCTCTGCGTCAAGGGATCCACTGCCACGAAAGCGGCGATAGACCTGGAATGTGGATCATGTGCGCGGTTTTGGGCCCGGGATCGAGCCGATATCCTTTTGAGAAAGGTACTTCGTAGAGGGCGTCTTTCTCAATCCTTGAGCTATCCAAGTTCACATCGACCGCGACTCCGCGTTGAGAAACTCTCAAGCTCTCTCAAGAGATTTTCCGGATTTCGTCAAGGTGAGAGGTAGCCAAGAGGTAGCAGCACAAAAGTCCTGCCAGCGATGCATAGAAGAATAGTGTAAAAAATTGAGGAGGATCCCAGATTGAGATTTCAAGTCCGCGATATTGGGAGAAAATCCAGAAACCCCAGGCAGAGACATTGTTCTGAATTCGGACTATTTGTTGTGGTATACTTGGCTGCAGTGTTGAACATAAACATTGATTCCATTCTTGAACGTTGGACCTCGCAAGCACCTCGTCACGTCGTGTACCTCAATAATACGACAGGCTCCGACTGGATCTGTGGTTGTGCTCTGCTATGAGGCGCAACATCTCCGAAAACAAGTAGAGAATTCTAGTTGACGTTTCAGCAGTCTCCGATTCGGATTCGACTCGGACTTGAAGCTTGAAAAAACCTGTGGTCATTGGTTACTATCATCGAAACTCCCGGTCTTTCCGTCTGTTGAATAGATTGAAACGATTCCGGCTCCTACCGTGTTCTCTGCATCCGTCTTTCGACAATTTGGGGGCGGTTCTTGAAGTTATGGCCGCGAACAATGCCTCGGCAACGAATCCCTCTCAATTCCTCGCACATAGCGCAGGTTTAAGTTCACTCGAACGGAAAACTGTAACTGGAGGGAAGAACCATTTCGCGGGTGAGACACCCCAACCAGATTTTCCATTCAATTCATTGCTTTCACCGACTCAATTTGTACAGAGAGAGTTTATGGCAAGATTCCGGTAGCCTTTGGAAATGACATCAGCAACGGCTTACTGGAACTAGAGAGTTGACAAGGCCTTTATTCGTTATACATATGCATGGTAATATCTCAGACATATCACTCGATACACCAATGTTCTGAGCAGTAAGTCAGCTTCATTAATGCATTCCCATAGTGTAGTTGCTGACAGGAGGCTCGGGGTTTCCGTTTAATACAGATCTGCATCCGGGTCTGCCGCTGCAAATTCTCTGGTGCTTTTGTGAATTTAATCGACATAGTCTCGCCTTAACTTTGTGCTCGCCATGGTCGCTTTACGATGGCACTAGTACTTCAAATTGCTAATATTGCAGCACGAGTTCTCTGGTCACTGAGTGGGAACGCAATACCATCGTATTCATGACTGCCTCATCACCTTCAAGACCGTACAATGGAATGCTGAAGTGTCGCCGAATAGTCAGTTCATTTTGCGCGTTCCAACTTCCGGTTCCGTGTCTCAATGTCCTGATGTGAATTATGACCGAAGCTGACCCTCTCAGTTGGTTTGCTAGTGGTAAACGCGTCCTTCCCCACGTGGACACAACGCAAAATAACGCGCATGTGACGGTGTCGCGGTCGCGTGCCGCCAACTCGACTCCTAATTATTTAAGCACGATCGTGTCGATTTTTTTTTTCTACCAAACGCATACCGACTTGCACACTTCCGCGTGTTCCGATCTCCTAGTCTTATATACCTCAGTAGCTGGGATACGACTCCAGCATGGTTTTTCCCAGTGCCGCATTTCCTCGCACCTCAGTGCCATAATTCTAGAAAACCTCTCGACTCTCAAGTCGAATTCGTGAAAGAACTGGTCTGCGAAGAGCTCCTTCTCTACATTCAAGCTCCTGATCCTCACCTGCGACTGGCCACTCATTCACCAATCACCATTGTATTATCAATCGTATGTTATCTCATCGATTCCTTCTCAGCCATAGCTTGCCCACCCGACCGTCCGAAGAGAAAGGAAAAATGCATTGGTTCCTTGATAAAAACGTGCTAGCCGTGCGTTATCATTACATTGCCAATTGGGTCCGACTATATATAATACCGGTATAAATTGGAGTCGAGAAAATGGTGGGAGGTCTAACCGCCCTTTGCATCAGATCCAAAGCAACCCCCCCTTCGAATCTGTAATCTACTTTTGAGTTACACCGCCCGCCCTTTGCCTTTCCGGTCGGCCGTCGCCGGTGGCTGCAAGACACTCCCCGCTCGGCTTCGAAGACCTTTCTTCGTCCCCCCGCTCGATGGCGTCTCCGAAGCGTCTAGAGCTGCCTGCAGCTCGTTTTTCCCAGTCGCAGAAGAATGTGTCGTGGAATTGTCCCCGCTCGACGTCCCTGGCGTCCACCGAGCGTGCTTGTCCTTCCCAAGCTTCCCATCGCTGGTTGCAGATGCGGCTTTGCCCGGCCCATCGCTCTCACTTGACAGCGCACGAGGGCCGCCCGACTTTGACGACTTATCGGACTGGATCGACGTCGTTGAAGGAGCCGCCGAGGGAGGCGTCGGCTCAAAATCGATGATTGGGGAGAACATGGTCGTCGGAACGCTGGGCTTCGGCTCGAAGATATACCTGGAATCAATAGGCAGCGTCTCCATCGTATCGGCGTTCTCCTCTTCGTCTGACACTTCCTCGACCGTGACTCGCTTAGCCTTGACCTGTTTCCCCTTCGACGGCTTCTTGGTGATGTTGGGAAGCGTCTCCACAACCGCCTTCCCCGGCCCCTGGACGTTGGGTGGGAAAGCGAAGCTTCGAGGGCTAGGCGATATGGGATCTGACATGCGCCGTGGACGAGTAGTCTCAGCAATGGCTGGCAGTCGGACAGGGTTGATCGTCGCCTTGTCGACTTGCGCAGATGCAGTAGAGGTATTGGTTGTGGCCGTCGCGGTAGCCGCCGATGCTTTGGCTGCTTCCATCTTCTTCGCAGCAGCCGCGGCAGAGCTGCTGGACACCCAGACCCCTCCCCCCGGCGGCACAGGTGGAGGAGGGCCAACCCTCGGGTCGGATCCAAGTGACTTGTGCATGAAGGGCCGCGGAATCTGCTCCAGAGTCGTTCGCGACGAGCTGGCTCCAGGTGTCTGGATGTCCATCGCTGGGGCTTTCTTGGATGGAAGTGGCGCGGAAGGTGGGACGGCCGGTGAGGACGAAGACGAAGACGATACTGGCTTGGGAATAGGTCGAGGAGTATCTGATGTTGGTACAGGAGAAGTCATCGCATGAACGACAGTAGGACGTTTTAGCGAAGGCACAGATTGTCCGCTCAGTGGGTTAAAAGCAGAAGGAGTGTTTGCTGCGGCCGAGGATGGGGCAGTTTGGGCTGTCGAAGAAGGAATTCTCGATACAGGGGCAGATGATTTGGATGTAGGGACAGGTTGTGCCTTGGGCGTAGCAGGCGGAGGCGGTGCCTTCGCTGCAGGAAGAGATGCGACTTTCGACGCAAGAATCGGGGTAACTTTGGGCGCCAGAGGTACCGAGACCTTGGACCCGGTTGCCGGAATCGGTGCTTTGGGTGTCGTCTGCACCGACGCTTTCAATTTGGTTGGGCTCGTCGGGACCGCAGGCTTGTCATTCGCTGACGCTGCAATAAAGGTAAGTTAGGTCGTGCACGAGAAAAGAAATTCAGAAGCTTACGTGCTGGCTCTGCGGCAGGCTTTCGTGTTTGGATGACTGGCGTCGGTTTCGTCGTCACCTCGTTCAATGGCGGGGACACGGGATCCGCAGTCGACGGCGAGGTCTTCTTCTTCGCCAACTTGGAAGTCGGCAGGGAAGCTTTAGACTCTGGAGGCGGAATCCAACGAGCCATAGGATTCGAAGAGGAAGTAGACGACGAGTTCGAAGATACGGGGGTGGACGACGCTGTCGGCAAAGGCGTCGCAGACACGGCCGCTAGAAGATGAGGCAAGTCGGCGGTCAGTTTGTCCAGTTCTGGGGCAGTGCCAGACCGCGCGCTGCGTGCTTGCTGGGATTGGGCAGAGCCTACGGTCGACTGGGACAGTCCACGTGCCCGGCGGGGCTCCGCTGGGGCTACGACAGGAGTCGGTGGAGCGGCGGCGGCGAGCTCGGCATTCAGCTTCGATTCTACCTCCTGATGAAGACGGTCTCGTAGACTCTCGGCGGCGACTGCGACTTTGGCGGCGGCAGCGTTTTTGCGAACTTCGCGCAGTCTGATAGTGCGGCAACGCGTGTCCCGCTCCATCCTCACCGCCTTCTTCCTCTCCTCCTCCTTCGAACGCCGCAGCTCCACCATTCGTTTCTCGTGTTCCGCGATGATGCGCTCTTCCTCGTCCTGCGAGGACGCGTTGATCTTCCTGGCGTTGTAGATGTCCTGCACGAGCTGAATATCCGCTCGCGCAGCCTCGTCGTGGAACTCGCGGATTTTGGCGAAGCGCGTGTCCATTTTGAAGCGCGCGAAATCGGCTTCTTCGTCGTCGACGCTTTCGTCGCTGTCGGATAAATGCGGGCCGATATAGCGCGGTGCGCGACTCTTGTGGGGCGGATCGGACTCGAAGAGGGAACTGAATGGCTCGGGGGCGCGGGGGAAGAATGTAGAATCCGCAGGCATGGTCTTGTACTGCGGTCGTTCTGGTGATCCTGTTTGAGAGCCTTGTCGCGACGACTGGCTCGTAGCGGCAGACCAAATACCGTACGACGAGGATTCTTCATTCCATCCCCAGGGAACCGACACTGGTGTGTCGAAGATCTCGTCCACGACGCTCTCAGGGCCAGAACTCGGTAGCTACAGATGCAAAGGTCAATCTTCGTCATTTCTTCATGAGTCATTCCGCTTACTAGCTCGTTAGCGAAAATGGACTGGAAGCCATCCTCATCGTCGTCATCTGCGACGCTCAACGACATGGGGCTAACGAACGAATAGCCAGATGCGCTGGAGGCGCGGCTCTCGTTCCTCACCAATGGGGGCGCAGTCGGGGGTGAATGGACAGGTTGATGCCCTGCTTGCGCGGCACGTTCCAGCATAGTCATACCATTGATATCCACAACGTCCGAACTGAGAACCCTCTCAACGGCTGATGTTTCCTCCAGCGTCATATTCCCCCAGTCCTCGTCCTTCAGTCCAGCGTCTTTCAACCTCCGCTGCCATTCTTCCCGTGTATCGTTGACCAGCTCAAACTTGAGTTTACGCTTGAGCTCTTGACAGAACGCTTCTTTGTTCTTCTTATGTTCTTGCAAGCTCGAGCGAGTTCTCGCTGGTGTGTTGTTCCATTTTTCATCCATTTCGCGGCGAGTCTTGTCTATGGTCTCCTCCATTTGTATGTGAGGCACGGTGTTGACCCATTGCTCGAAAGCGAACCACTGGCGTCGAACCCGCTCGTTGGGCTGCATGTAGGAAGACGTGAAAGCAGAATACATCTTGGGGTTGGGCAAAGGGTTTATAAGATGACTCGGTGCCACGATTATTTTTTTCTGTTACAACTTGAGAAAGAAGGACGGCCTCGTGTTTACTGCCGAGACCTAGTGAATTTCCGTAGAAGTCGCGTGGCGGAGAGGCCAATGTGTCGGTCCCTTTAGCACAGATCCAAGCCGATCTAGGTTATAGCAGAGCGAGCAGAGCTGGTGGAGGTGGTGGAGGGGAAAGACAAGTACATAAAGGCGCAAAATGTGGACAAGGGCGATTAAGAAGCACATTACGTAATGCGCATCCAAGTGCCCTGCGCCCTACTCACCCGAGTCTTTGCCCGAATCGGGTCGATACGGCGCGTCCTCCATCTACAAAACCGTCGTCTCAAACCCCTCGTCTCCGTCTGAATCTCATATCATCGATTAAACCCACAATGTGCAGTGTAAAACAAGTGCTCAAATATTAATGCCGACGCGATTGAGCGTGGTTTGCAAGCAATTTGCAAGGTATGCCCGTTCGCAGTCTCCGGCATCCGCGTGAAACGGTGAGGAGCATCTACATCATCAGACGCTGCGCATCTGAATCTCGACGCGGTGTCTAACTTGTCGCGTGCGATTGTGAACGAGCCTCAACGAGGCGACATATTATTTCCGCATTGGATCTATCTTCGTATCGGCAAACGCGTCATTCCGCCAGCCCACAACGACGTGAGAAGCTCGGAGAACTGGCAGCTGCACAGTGCAGCAGGGCCTGGGGCAGAGGGATATTCTTTGGGCTTATCATGGCAGTCGCGACTACCAACAAACCGCCATTGTCCTTCCCGACCAACGGTCCCAAAACGCGACGGGACAGATGACCAGAGTAGAGCAGTGCAAGAGCGGAGATGACCGAGTCGGGCAACGAGGCAAGTTGGAATTTGGAAAGTTCTGCGCAGAAAACGAGTGATTTCAACAGGCGTCAACAGAGTTACGCGTCGTTGCATCGTGCCTTCGGACGACTTCCACTGCGCGCATCCGCCGGTGGATGCAGAATCATCGGCTTTGAGCGTGAGTGCCCACCCGAGTAAGACCCACAACACGCGCGCTGAGCCCGCCACATTCAGTGGCCCGCCAACCATTCCCGAATGAACGTTACGTGATAACGCCTCACTCGTCAAGTTCCTGCTCGCCACAAACCGCATCGAATCTCCCTTTTTTTGCCATCGGTGCACCTCATCGACTTTGGCACTCGACCCTGGTGTCCGTGATTCGCCTGGCCCTCGATGTCGACTTCTACTGCGCCGCGATCGGTACCCACCGGCACCAGTATCCCTTTCCTGTCCCGCAGCCCGATATCGTCCCCCGTGTTAGAATATGAACCAGACGAGGAGTGGAAGCGGAACAAGCAACTGGAGATCGAGAATGGGTTTCAAACCATGATTATAGATGCGAAACAGCGCCTCGAAACTGCTATCCAAGCATTGCAAACGCCGAAGAATTCTCCCGAATGGTTGGCGCGGAAACAGACATTGGTTAACGAGTACCTTGCCGAATCAGAGTCTATCAAGGTACTGGCGGCGGAGGAGTTCACGCACAGCGTAGCGAATGAGAGGCTGATGAGAGGGATGACTATGCCTTCCATTTCGGTCAATGCAACGGTGAAGCAGTCGGTGATGGAGGAGCAGGAGGCCATTCTCGCCCAGATACAGAAGGCGAGGAGGGACTCGACCGCCAGTGTACCTTCCCAAGCTGGTATCTCTTCGTCGCCGACCGCCACCCGCGAGAGTATCCCCCGGACATCCGTGCCCCAGAGCACGCCACAAGAAGCGCCCACACCCACATTTTTGCCTCCTCCCCCGTCCTCATATACTGACGTCCCCTCGCGAACCGAACCGACCTCGTCCCCAGTATCTCCCAACCCCCAGATGAAGTCTCCCAGCAACGATACGCCACCACAAGAAAGACGCACCTCGTCAGCAACCCGTCCTATGGAGCCACTCTCTGGTTCGCTTGGCCGTTCCTCTGCATCCGCCTCTGCCGCCGCCGCAGCTGCTGCGGCAGTGGCGGCGGCCGCGGCGCAAGACCGACAGACCTCAAGGTCCGCCACGTCGAATGCAGGCAACTACCCCAAGAGCGAGCGGCGCATGTCCACAGCGCCGCTCACACCGTCCTCCACTTCGGCAGCCTCTACGTCGTCGTATTTCCCTCCTCCTTCGGTTTCTGCGAGCGGTCGTCCGGAATCATATAGGTATTCGCAAACATCCCCCTCTTTGGAACGAAATGTACCCGGCCCTGGAACGTCGCCCACGCAGCCGCATCCTCTATCCGCACGCAATTCTGGTTCTCTTCATCGGCAGACATCGCAGACTTGGAAGCAAGCAACTTCATCCCACATCCCAGCAGACTCTTACCCATCTTCTCTTAACACCAAGCGCTCCCAGAGTAGTTTCAAGAGTGTATCGACTAACTCCGGAGGCAGAGGCCCCGACCCTTGGACCTCAGAGGTGTTTTCTGAAGAACCAGAGGATGAATTTTACGGGTTCGGCCCCACGCCTCCGCTGCGATTGAAAGATCCAGTCAACGAGAAGCCATCAGGCAAGCGCCTTCGTTCCATCTCAGCCAGCGAAAACTGACTTTTGCGTCTGCAGGTTCTCCACCAGCTCCCCGACCTCGCCCTCAGGTCTGGACTCCCACGATTACTCCAGAGGAAGACGCTCTTGCTGAGAAACACCGCGATCGAAAGGGTTCCGGTGTGCGGTCGCCACCAATTAATACTCCTCGGAAACCTGTACCTAGCTCATTCGTACAATCGCCGGCTGCCCCGTTTGCAACCACTCCGTCCTTGAATATCGAGAAGAATATCGAGCGTGAGGCGGCTCAGAGACAGGAGTCTGAGAGACCATGGCATAACCTTCAACACAGCCGGGCAAAGGAGCGGGAGAGGACTGGCAGCCTGGGGCGTATGGGATCTGCTCGGCTGAACGCAGCTAGTGAGCAGCCTCCAAGGCAGCATGAGCACGTCAGTGGCAGCCCCTCACGCTTGGAAGGCTCATCGATGTCCAATCGGCCCGCAGGAAGTAATCCGTCGTATAATCCCGCTCCTCCCTCTGGACCACCTCGCAGCTTCGTTCCTCCGAATCAGTTCCCAAACCAATCGTTCCGGTCTGGCTCCAAACCATCCGGCCCGTTCGCTCCCGACCCTATATCAACATCCCAGTTTCCGAATCTCTCGCCGTCCTCGTTTCAGCCTTCGCCCACCACTGAGGAGGAAGACGAAGAGGAGCAAGAGGACGGGGATGAGGACGAGGACGAGGAAGGCGATGACTCTGAAAGCTCCGACTCGTCCGATTCCCCCGAGGTGCCATCCGCACCGAATCTCAGTCGTCGGCGTTCCACGCCCTACTCTCATACTTACGCCTCGAAGTCTACTGCTGTTCCCATTCCCGTGCCAACACGTTCACGTACTCCGGAAGACGAACCGCCGATAGCGTACAGCGCTGGCGACTTTTCGCGGTATGGCACTCCTCAGCGCGAACGACCAGGAAATAGTTTCGAGTCCTCAAAGGGATCGGGATCTATTGGTTCTTATTCGTTTCGGATGAATCATATGACAGCGCATTGGGAACGTGAGCGGGAGCGCGAGGAGCAAGAGCGGCAGAAAGCGCGTGAAGAAGAGCTAGAACAGCAACGAGAACGGGAACGCGAACGGCACGAAGAAGAGGTGCGGCGGCTTGCCGAGGTTCAGCGTCTGGAGCGGGAACGGGAACGACAGCGTGAGCGTGAAGACAAGGAGCGGGAGGAGCGGGAAGCACGAGAACGCGAGAAGGAACGGGAGAGGGAACGAGAGCGAGACCTCGAACGGCAAAGGGTTTTGGAAGCCGAACGCGCTGCCAAACAACTTGCAGAGGAAGCTCAGCGTAGGGCGGAAGAGGTGAGGTTGAAAGAGGAGGCCACGCAGAGAAAGGAGGCTGAGTTGCGTCGGCAGCAAGAGGAGAGCGAGAGGAAGCTGAGGGAAATAAAGAAGATGGAGGAGAACCTCAAACGACGGGAGGCGGAGATAAAGCGGAAGGAGGAAGAGACGAAGCAGAAGGAGGCAGCGAGACAGAGAGAAGAGGCAGCGAGGCAGAGAGAAGAGGCAGCGAGGCAGAGAGAAGAGGCAGCGAAACAGAAAGAAGAGGCGGAGAGGCAGAGAAAGGAGAAAGAGAGGCAGCGGATCGAGCTAGAGACGAAGCAGAGAGAGGAGGCAGAGAGACAGTGGAGGGAGAAGGAGAGGCAGCGGGTAGAGCTCGAGACGAAACAGAGAGAGGAAGCAGAGAGGCAGTGGAGGGAGAAGGAGAGACAGCGGGTCGAGGCGGAAGCGAGGCAGAAAGAGGAGGCCGAGAAGCGGAAGGAGAAGGAGAGGTTGCAGGCGGAGGTTGAAAGGCAGAGGCAGCAACAGTTTCAATACGAGCAGCAAGCAGCTGAGATCAAGCGTCGAACAGAAGAACGCAAACGACAAGGTAGTGTTGGTACAGAGAGCAGTTGGTCCAGTAACGCTTCCTATGCATCATGGAGCACACCAACCCGCCCTTCTCCTCCTAATGCAACATCCTCTTCTGCGCGCAGCACCGCATCCGGCGCGGGAATGTGGTCAAGCGCTTCTTCGCAGGCGTCGGCGAGCGCGAGCCAGGCCGCTTCCGGTGGTGCGCGGTCAACGGCAACACCGAACGGCAAACCTCAGTGGACCAATGCGACGCCAACCACACCCCAGGCGTCAACGTCGTCGACGAGCAAACCAACGCCTCGAACCTCCGCTTCTCAACCCAATCCTGCCTCCTCCAACGCTGACGACTGGGCGCGTCGCCAGCAAAAGCAAGCGGAGGAGCAGTTTCGGAAGATGCAGGAGTTGCTGGAGAGGGAGAGGCTGGCGAAGGAGCAGAAGGCGGGGAGGGTACTGAGTAAAGAGGATGTTGCCCGAATTTACCAGACGCATGAGCAACAGTGGTCGAAGATGTCTTCACATTCCGAGATTACATGGGATCTGCTGCCTTGGCCGATGTTCAAGAAGCCGAATAGCGCTGAGGAGATCACCTCTGGCGCCGTCGACGCGTACATCATGTCGCCTCTTTACCCGGAGGCAGACAAGTCGACGAAAGACCGCGTTCGGCAGCATTTGCGGAGGTGGCATGAGGACCATTTTAATCAGAAAGTGTTGCCGAAGGTGAATGAGGGTGATAGGGAGAGGGTGAAGGCGGCGGCAGGGACGGTGACGAGGAATCTCAACAGTCTTTTGGAACGAGCTAATGAGTCGAAGAAAGCGGGGTCTGGCGTATTTGGGTAATTCAGGAGTGAGTGGCATGATTTTTCTTTGTTCGATGGAAACAAGCGCTGACGATAGCGCTGTAGCCATTCAGGAATCATATGTACTCTTATCTATATCTCACCACTGTATGAATAGAAACAAAGCAAAGGAATATATCAGTATTTGTATGTGTCACCAGAAAAAAACTTGAATGACGCGTACCTACCTCTCTCTTGATTCTTAGGTTGAGGCTATTCATTGAACGCATTCAGGGTGCCCGTTTTCGAGCGAACTAGATGTCGAAGACCATTGGAATCGGAGACAGAGATTCCAGCACTGATTACCCCGCATCTTTGTTCTCTTGGAGATTTGTGGCTTTCTGGAGCGCCACTGCCAGTGTTTCAAAGCGAGGACACGACGCCGTGATAAGGTTGAAAGAAGAGTGGAAAGAAGAGCATAGAGGCACGCAGCACAGAGCCAAAACGCGGGAGAATGGGAAGGGAGAGAGGAAGATCGTGGACGTCAAAGCGAGAAAGGCCTACATCCCGATTAGGAAAGCGTATTTACAGCAAAGAGTCCCTTCACAGTCTGACTTCTTTGACTTCTTGTCGTGCGGGGAACTGCAAGATATATGTACCGCCGGGGCGTATATAAATACAAGAGATATTGTATTGAAGATAACTTGAAATAAGAACCCGAAAACCCGAAGTCCGTCCGTGTGTCTGCAAACCCTGAGCCCTCCCTGGCTGCGCTGAAGAAGTGATTACTGCTGCTGGCGTGTAATCCGATCCACATCGCGCCAATTTTTGAGCAGCGTCCGCCGAATATGTGCCATACCGGGCTCGACGTCTGAGTGGTCCGCATGTGTGTATACGTCGCCAGTTTGTGTGAGCTCTTCAGCGTTGCGCTTGTCGGCGGGGGCCAGGGGCTGATTCCAGGCGGTGAAGATATACGTGGTGGGGTCGGGGGTCGTGTGCTGAAAAGGGAATGTTAAGTTGAAGTGAGAGGTATATGGAGGGGGGCGACGTACTGCCGTGATTTCGTGAAGCTCGCGCTGGATGGCCAAGCAGAAAGTGTCGAGATCTGAAGGCGGTTTCAGGACGCTAAAGAAACGAAAAGTGGACAAAAAACGTACCGAGGTCGTTCTCGTCGTAATTGAAAGGGTTCTCGCTGGAAAGAGTCATCAATGAATGCCAAGCAGTACTACAAGAAGCGCGCACATTTCTTGTCCTAGAAATTGGTAGCGTATTAGTGATAGATCAGGCGCAGCACAGACAATAACCGCATACCGATCTCGAGGAATCCAAGTAGCAGGAATGATGCAAAAGCTGTTCCAGGAATGGTCAAGTAGTGAAGACCAGCGACGACTTGGAAGGGAAGGACGAGAAGGTAGAGCCTGAGCGTCGTCAGCGATGGAGCGCTTGAGAAGCGGATGCGAACGCATACCATAGAGACATCCGCAGATGGGCCTGGTACGCGAAGGGCAAGGGAGTGTTGCCAATGCGGTCGAGATTCGAGAGCGTGTCCTGGAGACTGGCGATGTTGTTCATGAGCCCAGTAGCAGGGGCAGGCTGCAACCATCCATTGCGCAACAAATCTGGAAGAAGATCAGGAACAGTCATGAACAAGATGTGATCGTGCGCACAAGCAAGGTAACTGGATTCAAAAGAAGACAGTCAGTGATGTAATGACAAGCGATTCGTCGAAGGAACCTACGTGTTGAGGTAGATGGTGATCTCCAAGGGAACATTGCTCTCTGCGAAACTGGGCTTGATCTTCCTACCGAAAGCATCCCTGTTGTGACGTTTCTCTTTCCTGCGGCAGCACCGAGTGAAGATCGAAAAGATGCGAAGGAAAGGGAAATAGTCGGTGATGGAAGCCTCTGGGGGATTGGAAGCAGGCTTCAAGGGAACATGGCTCTGGATACTGGCGAGCGCCTTTTCCGGGTCCACAGAACCTGCGCGGCTCGCGGTACGACGGCCTGTCACGGACTTGAACCAACTCTTGTCGGATTTGCCGTCAGAGTCGCCGATCATAGACGAGACGGCAGTATTATACCCCAGTGTGTTGGAGCGGGAAGGGGGCGGCGGCTGTGCAGTGTGAAGTGGGTGCTCCTTGTCCTCCGACGCAGCCCAGACCGGAAGCATGTCAGCTTCCGTCTTGGGACCGGCAACGTTGGCGTAGCGAGGCAGCAAGCAGATGAGAGGATAGAGGTCTTCATAGTAGACACCGTTCTCTCCTCGCAAGAAATGCTGGATAAATCTCAGTAACACTTCGAACATTTTTCATCATGCTGGTACACACCTTGACGGCAACAGAAAAACCTTGTACCTAGCATGATCACAGGAATGAGTGCCAGAGGGGAGTTGATGAATAATCCAAGTCTTACAAGGTTAATCATGGACTTCTTCTCCACTACGCTCTGTACAGTCGTCATCGGTCTCTTCTCCTTATCAGTGCGGTCAGATGGGACTTGAATCCAGATCTAACAAACGGTCTTAATCATTGTCTATCGAGCAAAGCAAGGGGACACACGATTTGGGCAATATTCCGCGAAGCGATGGAGATGTTAGTCCACATCTTTCTGCCCTCTTGGTATCTGCAACAAAGGTCGACAGTAGCTCGAACACCACGGCGGGAACAATCACCTTTCATAGGCCGAACTTGTACGGAATGAGATGACCAAACCGAGGACCGTACCCAATACTGTGAGCAGCCCATTGTTCACCGCAAGGTTATGAATTTTCCTTTCGGTGACAATCGAGACAGCTAAGTGAAATCATCGAGAGTAAGTATTTGCAGGCAGACAAGTAGCCACAGCGGACACACCAGTAGCGACCAAGGTAAAGAAAGCCACTTCAGGGAAAATGTCGTTGACCACCGTTGCTTTGAGCTTCCAGAACAAATGGCCACCACGGAATAAGGGGTTTTCAGCAACCATGTCGAGTTATAAGATTAGTTTTGAGCTCCGATTTTTGGGGGTAAAGCGCCAAAAGAAATATAAGGACTGCGAGGCGTGGAGTTTTGAGAGAAGGAGTTCGCCCTAGACACTGCGAGGGCGACAACACAGGAGCAAGGCTGCAAAACGCGGGGGAAAGTGGGCGGAAGAAGAAGAACAGGAGGAGATACAAGGCGTGGCTTTTTATAGCTCCGTAACCGCAATTCCGGCGGCGAATCATCAGGAGAATCTGACACTGGGCGCTGAAGCTTTGTTGTTAATTTACCGATGCTCACTGACATGGCGTGGTTTAGCGCCCTGCTACTAGCCTACGACGGAGATGACTGCGTTAGACTAGGAATTTAAATTGGAATGTTGGAACAAAAGAGGCACACGAGCAAATTTCAGTCACGGTCACGACTCACCGCGTGTCGGCGATCCGCGGTGGTAAGCAACCTTTCTCTTCCTCACTTCGATGTCCAGTCGCCGGATGGCCGGGACCACCCGGGACTGAGCGCTGAGCGCTTGCACTATACATGTAGTTGGTTTGCTTCCAATCTACTCAAGTACATCCAAACATTCAATCAAAGTGGATACTTGGGTCAGAGGTCTCCCGCATCCAGTGACCGGGGCCCTCTGAAGCTCTCACTGCCAACCGCTGATTTTGCTCACCCACTGGGACTGGAACAGACTCGAACCCTTCCCTCTGATGCGCCCAAGCATGATGCTTTTCATCTCAACTTATTGATCGGATATTGCTGAAACAGAGCTCTGCCCCAGAGAATCTGACAACGCTGCCCGCTTTTCCTTCGGCCTAGTTACAAATGACGTTTCCGCAAATCGACGCGATGGATTTATGATCTGGAGCTATGTCTGCAACCAGCTTCAAGTATTAGCTCTTGCTGAAACGGAGGATCTCAAAAACCGCAAATGACAAGATGGGTGTCGGGATTGCCATTGTCCTTGGCTGGCGCTCACCCCTCCGCGGCTGAAGCTGAAGGAATATGATTGATTTGTTGCAGAACTCTTGGAAAGATTCTACGATACACCCTAATTCTGTATTGATTGGAATGCGACGCTCAATCAACAGAGATCAAGACGCAACGATTCGAGAATCGACGGCCATGCCAGAGACTTTCCAGCATTGCGACGCATCGCTGGCCTCAATATTACATTCAGTCTCATTCTGTGTCGCTACTTGGGTTCGTGATCGTAGTTTTCCGACACTCTCGACAAGCTCTCCTGCCGTGCCGATTTTCATCCAAATTGTTTCTGAGCAGTCACAGCGTCTTCACAGCAGTCTGATTTGTTGAACTCTTCGGCGGGTACCTCAGGTATGTAGCTGTACGTACGAGAACTTGTGTGTTGTAACGCTTGTCCGAATCTTGCCAAAGACTAGGTCGCTCGTTGAATAATATATAGCGCCTCTAGCTAGTCACCGAGTTTATAGTGTGCCCCTTGTCAAATGATGCCTCATGAACCAGCACAAAGATTTCGAGCAAAACTTCGAGGGAGTAAGCGATTCATGACGACTTGACACGATTTTCCGAAGCTCTGTTCAACGCGGTGTTGCTTTGAGTTGTCTCGATCGAATACGCTCGAAACTTATCGCGGTCGTAGATGTTGTCTACAGTTAATTGACACACCAGCAGAATCATATTGCTCAGGGTATCAATTGGAACAAAGTCGAGACCTTACAAATATTATTGCTTAACAGGCACAGGCTCGCCGACCTTCTCATACAAAATATCGGATCGAACAGCACACTTGACTCCTCCCGTAACCTGTAATTCAATATTGTGTTCAAGGTATTATTACAGGTAAAAATAAGTAGCGACTGACCTCCTCGCCAGTATGTGCCAGAAACGCGTGCTGGAACACAAGCACTCGTCCTGGTTTAGCTTGTACGTCGGCATAATCGCCTTTCCGGCCAATAAACCGCGTCGTGCCGCCTTGTGCAGGAATGAAACTCTCGTCCGATCCAGACGTATCCGACGGAAGATAAAATTGAAGCGTATAAAACGTTCGCTGTCCCGTCTCTCTTTATTCAACTGTCAGCAAACTAAATCTCCTTGACAGGGGCAAACCGCACTCATTCTCATAGCACCCATCCGTATGTTTCCGGAAGAATCCGCCCTCGGGATACCGCAGGAACCTGAGCCGTTCGTTCAGCCGTACCATCCGCCATTTTTGTATCGCCTTCCCGACATCCGGAATGTATGTGACATTCTCTATCTCCTCGATGTCGCTCAAATGAGGGCGCACTTTGTCGAAGATTTCTTTGGAGAGCTCGAATGAGTCGTAGATGATCCGTTGACCATTCCGATACGAGGTCATTGTGTATGCCTCCGTCCCTGAGTTGACTTGCGCGACTTCCCAGGGGGACGAATCTTCCGCCTCTGCAAGAGCGGCGGTAAGTTCTGCGTTGGAAAACAGTGAGTCAATTATGATAGCATAGCAGTTCTTGTATTCGGGTAGCCCCTCAGCTGCAAAGTCGATAGGTCCCGGAGAGACGTAACGCGGCTATATAACAACAGGAGTTGAGAGTCTGAGTGTATGACAGTATTAAAGAAGACTTACCCCTCGACCAACGAGTTTGCTCATAAATTTGCTCATGATTCAACACGATAGGATTCGCCAACGCGATGTGCCAGTGGGAGCAACCTGTAAGTGCGTGTGAGCACTAGAGGTTCGGAACAGCGGACTGTCGACTCGGGCGCCAAAGTTGCTGACTCGGAAGCTGTGTTGGATAATTTTGTGAACCGGTGGGAAATGAACACAGATCACAGCAGCTGCAGCAGATAAATATACTGGATCGTAAGCGCGAGAGAATGGGGAGATTTTTGGCCGTTGTCACGCAAGTTGTGTTCAAGTTGAATTTCGTGTTTGCCACTGCTTTGCAATATCTGCTCCTGCCGAATTGATCCGTCAAGATGCCGAATATCCCGAGTGACGGTTCTCATCCAACTCCACGACGTCGAGATTTGAAATTTTGAACACATCTTCGAGGCTACGGGGGCGCGTTCTGCCTCATGGCTACGCGCTATGGGGCGAGGATCTGACGCGGAGCGTTATCAAGTGGTGGTTGGGGAAGGTAAAAGGCGGGAGCTACAGCGGCGCTGTCGACTCTGACTCTCTGGGTGATGAGTTGGTGTGGATCGAGCATTAGCTGGCATCCGCGATTTCGTCCAAGATCGCCTCCCTCTTCCTCTTGTTGCGGCACTCCACCTTCCCCCACCAAAGGGCGTGTCTTCTTAACTGATCGCATACACTTTTAGCTTTCTAAGTAACTTTTACACTTTTGCCTTTCTAACTTACCAAGTTACTTGATGCCTGCTCTACGCCTCTGAATGCTGTTCCTCGATCAATTTATCACGAATGACCTTCGCTCTGCATATGGTGTGTGAGCACCTGCTTTTCTGGTTCGTTGCTTACACACGGATAAGATACGATTGAACCAACTCGCACAAGAAAAAAAGAAAAACGAGGAAGAAAAAGACACATGCCAGGACAACGGCAGTCAATACAAGCTATACGTAATAGCAAACCTCAGCATTCACTTGCGACGCCCACACTGACACTCCGAAACATCGATACTGTGACCCCAACGCGTCGAAATTTTGGACTGCCACTGAGGATCTTCAGCCAGTCGACGGATGAAAGCTCGATACAGCACGATGTTCTGTTCCTTGCTCCCAATGTACATGCTGGTCGACTCTTTGGCACAAAGTCCTAGCTCAACAGCTAGTGTTTGGCGGGCCTCGAACTCAGAATCCTCGCCCACCAGCTTGAGTAGGTCGACAATCGATTCTGTCCAGTTGAGCGGCCCTGAATAGTTGACCTTTCGATCTTCGAGGGTTTGTAGACTCCGGGTCAGTATGAGATCTTTTTGGACCACCGTCGTTTCTGTACTCAGGAATGTGTTAGGCTCGCCATCATCGCAAACAAAAAGGAAAAGTCCCCAACCGGTGTGTGTTGTATTGGCTTTCTGGATTCGGGAAACCGCATGCACGTGGATTGTTCTGGGATGGAGATTTAGCGAAAGCAGAAATCATGAGGTGGAGATAGTATATGCACATATTCTGCACACCGTTATTGCCCATGTGCAATTGGGGGCCTTCGGCGGTTCCGCCGTTCCCGCCCTGGTAGCCGCCGATACCACCGTTTCCGCCCGTTCCGCCTGTAGATGGTCAACAAGATGGTGGTGACTCGGATGTGTATTACGCTCTGACTCCGAATCGGAGACCCACCGAATAAATCCAATTGCATCGCTGGCGGCTTCTTTCGAGGTATGGTACAGGAGGTAAGTCCTAATGGGTGGGGGTGCAAGGGAAGAGCAATGTGCCACAGTGCAGGCGACACTTGACTGGCTCCTGCTGCCTCGTGTACAGCGGTATGAGCGACCTAAACTAGGACCTTCGATTCATAGTCGCTCGTGTATATTTAGATATACTGTAGATGGCTTGATGATGTATTTGAATCAAACCGAAGAAAAACAAGTAAGACGGAATGAACATCCAGGTGCAGCAAGACTATTCTATACTCATTCACTGCACATGGCGTCAAATGGTGTTGAAAGGGAGGAGAACCCATACCTGGCACAAACGTTAGCGGCAGCGACTTTAAATTGAACAAAATTCAGTCTTCTTTGTAGTCGCATTTCTTGCTGTTCTTGTTCATTGCGAAGATTCGTAGGGACAATTTGGAACAGTATGAACCCAAGATAATGCTTACTCAACACCAATTCCAAAAGTGCAGATCGAATGGTGGGAAGCAATGTGTAAATCGTGATCCGCGCGTGCTCCGAGTTCAACTCGCAATTGTTGACCCACCTCAGCGTTCCTGCCTCAGCATGATTTCCAAAAATCAACCTCGCCTTATTCCCATCCGCAAAGACGCATCAACGCTTTAGCAAGATTGCTCCGGGTCAGCGTTCCAGAGCGTTCCCCATAATCACATTTCTGGATCTGTCCACGTTGAATTTTGTTGTCAACGCTGGATTTTTCCTGTTGCTTCCGCCATTGCAAAAAGAAATGTCCCAGATCACCGAGCGCAGTCTCTGGCTGCCCCCAGGATTTTTTCATTCCGTGATTTTGGTTTTAAAAGCTGCACTATACGCACACGCGTCCGGATCGCAAGCACCCGGTGGCGGATAACACGGACGGGGCGCGCGCCGCGAGGTTCTTGTACCTGCAGTCGCCGGCACCGCACTTCAGATAAGACGGTGACGGAGCCTTGCGTAAGTGGACTGGCGAAATTCATTATTCTCGTACCTTGATCGCGGTTGTCGTACCGAGCCGTATTTCAGGAATCTCGTTCAAATTCAGAGGGAATCTATTTCGGTCAAACGGCGGACTGAGTTGTGGGTTGAGTGGCGGAAGATTGAGGCTACGATCTGAGATCGCCCGGACTTGAGCCGATGTTAAAGCCAGTTAAACTTTCTCTTTCCAGTCACGCAATGTAGTCGGACAGAGCTTGAGAGCTCGAGATCTCGGGGAGTCTCGGAAAAAATACTCGATACGATGACCGCAAATTTGAACGGGCAGCTGTGCCGAAGTGCCTGGAGATTGCTAGTTAGCACTGAGGTCCTCTCTTGTATTTACCTGAGCTTTTGTAAGCATAGTCTATCGTATCTATCGACTGCTTACTGTTCTGAAGATCACGTATTCTCCGTGGCCGCAGGCATCGTATCTTCCAACCAGTTGATGGAAAAATTCGCTCGAGTCGAGCTCAATTGGTGTTGTATTGTAGACTTTAAAAGTAAAATATGCAATCGGTGCTATGCGAGGGGAAGATCCTTTAAGGAATGTGAAGCCCGAGTGGAACTTCGAGGCCGTAGTAGATAAATTTAGAGAGAAATAAATTACTTCAATCCGTTTTCGCGAAAGTAGCGAGGCGGCTTTTCCTGACACTGGGTCGAGGGTGGTCGGTCTAGAGCGGAGAGGAACGGGGGACGAGTTTGACTTTCCATTGGTGTGAAGGCTCCATGGTGCCCACACCAATTCGGTCGGTCTTGACAAGTTTTGGGAAGGGGTTGACGGGTTCTACAAACGGAGGCAGAAAAATCAGCAGTGTCCAAGACGGAATGCGAGACTGGCACATACCAACATCATATCGCTCAAGCATGGCGAGCGTCATCATCTTGATCTCAGTGTACGCGAACGACTTGCCCACACACTGTCGCGCGCACGTTAGGATACCAGCGAAATATCATTCACGACTGAATTGAGAACTCACCGGCCGCAACCCGCCTCCGAACGCCATGTATAGTTGGTCGTGAATATCCTCCCCAGGAACAGGCTTCAGACGATCCCAGATGAACTCCTCGGGGTTCTCGAACCGCCGGTGCATCGACCAGCTCGTGCACATCATCAAATCGCCCTTGCGCACCTTTACCGGTCCGAAAGTGCTTTCGATGGTCGTCGTGGCGGCGGCGGGACGAACGATCGAGCCAAGCATCGTCAGGCGGATCGCCTCCTGCGCGACCCACTGTGCGGAGGGGGCGCCGTGCTCGTACATGGCCTCCAGCTCGAGACTTTTGTCTGCCGCCGCGAGTTCGCTGCGCAGGAGCGCGGTGAGGGCGGGGTCGTTGTAGACGAAGGCCATCGCCCAAGAGGTCACGGGTGCGACGTTTGCAGCGGCGGCCCATAGGAAGCCCAAAGCGACGTATTTGACGCGTTGGTCGAACGGCGTGCCCAGTCGCTCGAGGTTGTTCCATTGTCCCTGAATCACAGGTTCGGTCTCGAGGATGTTGTCGCGCAGATAGTCGCCAACGATCTTCGCAAGCCGGTCACGGCCATCCACGGCGGCTGCGTCCTTCTTTCCAGATATGAGATTTTGCAGGCCGCGATCCCAAGCGTCGAAAGGTTCAAGGGCTTCCTTAGCAGGGAAATTCCGGCCAAAGATGGCGCGTCTGAAAGGACCGAGCTTCAATAAAATGATACAACGGTGGAAGGCTGGTCGGACTCACAGCGTGCAAATGAAGATGGTTTCCCTAACGAGCGGAATTAACTCAACCACGCCGAGGTCTTTGTAGGCGTCAATTGACTCTAAGAGATACTCTAGAAAAGCGGTGCGCAGGTGCGCGAGGGGTCTGCCAGCGAGTTGGGTATGGAGAGTCGGCACACAGGCAGCTTCTTCTTCCTTGGTCGTCGGTCGGGCAGCACCCAGAAAACGCAACTGAATCTCGACCTGGGATAATAATAGGCGTTTGCCGATCAGCAAGGCAAGAAGTGCAAAAGAAGGAGGGGTTTTTCTTACCATCAGCTGGTTCGCGCCGAAATTTTTCGAGCCGACTACAGATTTGTGGACCGCGAGATCTTGCGAAAACACAAAACGCCTGCCGGCAGCATAGGCAGTGAAGGTGTGGCCGTGTCTCTTGTAGTTCTTGACTGCGAACTTCTCCATGTCACGCATTTGAAGGCCGGCACCGAGCCACGGAATCCAGCCTGCCACTAAAGGAGGCTCGTCTTCGTATGTACGGCGGACAACGAGGGCGTGCCAGGCGAAAGCAAGGGTCGGGATTGCAAGCAGGGCCGAGGCAGCATATTGTGAGTATTGCGCGTACTCGCCAAGAAAGTCGGCGACAACCATAGTTTAATGCGAAAAAACAAAGGGTGGGCAGCCGTCCTCAAATTATGGCTGAAAGAAAGTGGAACGAATATGGAGGTTCTGAAGAGAAATGAAGGCAAAAGGACAGATCGAGGTCCTATGTATTATTCATGGTCAGGACCAGCGGCGCGATGACACTCTGATGCTGAGTTTCGGAGATTACGGTGGCGATTTGGTGGCGGTTGTCTCTATACAGTTTACGGCATCATATCCTTGACGAAGACGACATCTCAGCTCGGCCAGCAATTCAAATGTACCTCGTCCGTAAGTCGGTAAACGCGGCTGTACACAGGCAGAAAGAGGCGATCTTCGCGCAATTTGACAGTTTTGACGACCGACGACCGTACTACGACCGTCCGGCCTCGGGGACAATGGACCAGAATGGACCACGCGAATCAATTATGCTCAGATAGATCTGCTTTCAGACATATCCGTTTCCGTTCCGTTTCAGGCGCGTAACGCTGCTCGATAAACTAGCCGGGGATCTCTATGTAATCTCGCTATGACGCTTTTCTGGTCTTGGTCTTTTCTCGTTCTCGACCACCCCAATCTTCAAATTTCTAGACCTCTCACTCTATATTGTTCTGCCGTTCGCTTATGCTGGACGCGGTCTTTCTTTTCTCGACTGCGCTCCCCGTGTTGGTGGTGTACATTACTTTCTGGCTACACCGCTTCCAGAAAGTCAAAACGACTTCCGACTTGGAGGGCCTCTCCATCGCTCCTTACACTTCCATCGCCTATCCTCTTCTTGGTTCTCTTCAATATTTTTCCGGTCACTGGGACTTCCTGCGGAGCGCTACACGGAATGGTGCTGTATCTTTTCATCTCGCGAGGCAAAAATGCATCGCGGTTCCAGTCGAAAAGCGGCATGAATTCTTCAACGACTCCCGGCCCGCTTTCGCTCTCGCATACGCGGTCATGCTCGGAGCAACTCCCAGCATGAACAAGGACTTCCTGAGCTCGATGGGATTCGATATCACCCTGGGCGGACGCTCCAATAAATTCCTGAGTGCGCTCGTCCGTAATCAGCGTATCAATGACAGTGAGTCTTGTTATTATTGCGCTTCGACTCCTGCCTGACTCACTAAGAGATCTGCCTATACTATACCGATATGCGGACGAATGCATTAACGGCCTAGGTACCCAGACCAATCCTTTCGACACTATCTACCGCACCATCTTTCGATTGACGGTCAACACTATCGCCGCGTCCAGCATCGCCGCGAGTCCGGTCCTCTGCGATACACTCGCCAAGATTTTCCACGAGCTCGATCAGTCTGGCACCCCAGCGACAATCCTGTTTCCGTGGTTTCCGGGCTGGGAGCGGATGCAACGTTTCTACCTGATGAAACAGTTCTACGACATCATGACTGCTGCCATTCAGGAGAGGAAGATCGACGGCCGTAACGACGGCGATCCAATGCAGTATCTTATCGATGCTGGGCTTTCTTCGCTGGAGATCACTCAGGTACCTTGTCATCTTTCTTTGCCCAAAGCGCACCAGCTAACTTCATACTTAGTTCACTCTCGCTGCCCTGTTCGCGGGAATCGCTAACACCGGGATCGTCGCCGCCTATTTCCTCTGCGACCTTGCCACTCACCCAGAGTACTTGGCTCAGGTTCGAGAGGAATTAAACGATTTCGTGTCGCAGTTCAACCCGGACGATACTCTACCGCTCATCGCTCGCGTACAGTCCATCACATACGAGGACTGGATAACAGCCGGAGTCCTCCCCGTCACCGATAGGTGTCTGAAGGAGACACTTCGGCTGCGGATCGCCACGCCTCTGCACCGGCTGAATAACTCTGGGCGAGACATCGACATTGCGGGGACTCTCGTGCCGAAGGACACAATCCTTACCTTCCATTCCAGCTTCATGCACCACAACGCGGATATCTACCAGGAGCCGTTGGTCTGGGATCCTGAGCGATTCAACGAAGAGCGAATGGAGGACAAGGTGCAGCCGATGTCGTTTGCCGCGTGGGGTCTGGGCAAGCACCAATGTCTTGGACAGAAGGCGAGTTTCTTTGAGCCGTGTCGTGTTCGTCTACAGATTGCTAACCTTTTCTTCTCCGATTTTAGTTCGCGAAATTCGAGATCTTCCTCCTCACAGCACTGATCGTCTCGTCCTACGATATGCAAGCTATCGACAAAGACTCCGTGCCAATAACGAAGATGCCGCCGGTCGAACTCAACAACACTGTCATCTCACCACCCAACCCTGAAGTCCATCTCAGGCTCACTCCGCGAGGTTGACCTCAATTTCCTTAGACTGTATTTATCTTTTGGGACTCTTGCGCGTCCCCGTCACTCATTATAAGTTATCCGCTGTACTCGCTTTGCGTATCCGTATCAAGTCATAATGCATCACCTAGAGGGCCGATAGAGACAAATGTACAGTAGCACCAGCGCACTTCAACGAATATATGTTTTAGACGAAATTCTCATCTTGCTTGAAAAGAAATGCGCGTTCAGGCAAGCTCATGTGCCTGAATTTTAGCACCGGCCACAAGCGAGAGTCATGTGTGCGTTCGTCCCGATCTCGCAGATCCTCCGCTCGGTAAATTTGATTCCTTCGTTGAGTTAATTATGACTGAATGGACTTCAAACAGTACAACTCAATTTTCCTTCCGTCCTTCCAAGATGCGCTGATCCTCCGCTCTGTAATTTGCTTCCTTCGGAGGATTCAGAGTAGATGTAATCGTCCCTTCCGTCCTGCCTTCCAAAGTATTCGAAGCAGAAACAACGGCTTGACTCCCTTGAGAAGCGGACTTGACAGAAACTGTCAAAGCTCACTCGCGTCACTTGCTAATTTTCCTTCCTTCCCTCCTTCCTTCTTTCTCCCTTGGATTAAAGTGGATTCGAAAGGAGCATATCCACTATTTTGGGATGGGATCGAAGCAGCGGGCGGAGGAACGACAGAGAAATACTTCGAAAAACGGATCTGATCCTCCCAACGTCAGTATTTTGGGGGAGATGCAAGGGAGATGTAAGAACCGGTTTGAAGGGAAGCCGGGGGATGTACCCGTACACAAGGTAGCGTAAAAACGGGAGTCGGAACCGGGACGCGCATCATTGCATGGCGCGTCCCGCATCAAAAGAGCTCAAGTTCATGAGCAGACATCGAGCTCGAGACCAATGCGATAGAAATCGAGGTATTCAGGAGTGTCTTCGCTAATACGCACACGGCAACCACAACAAAATAAGCAAAACAAATGATACAATTGGGATCTACTTCCTATTCTACACTTCCCATACCTCACTGCCGTGGCGCGAGACGGACATTCCGCTGCGTTCGATGGGCCAGCTGTCGAAGACCTTCATCAACCCCTTGACGGCTTCCTCAGTCGAGAGCGGCGGGGGAGGGGTGCCTTCGATCTTCGAAAAGCTCTTCCCAAGCATCTTATATTCTTCGAGCTCGCCGGGGGTCGCTGTCAGCCAGCCATGCAAGCTTAATTGAGCCTCGCGACAAGAAATGAGAAAAATGACGGGGACGAACGCGGGCTAGTTTTGGTGGCCGAGGTATCCACCATTCCAGGACAGATGGACAGGAAAACGAACCCGTCGTCTCTGTATTGGGCAGCGAACTTGGCGACGACCATGTTCATGGCCGCTTTCGCGACCGAGTAGCCGACTTGAGCGGCGACATCGGTTTTGAGCGTCACGTTGACGTTTCCGGCCCCGCTGCTCACGGTGAGGACTTTCTTCGAGGAGCCGTTTTTGAGGAGGGGGAGGAAGGCGTTTGTGCTGTGGGCGACGCTGATGGTGTTGGCTTTGATCTGGGGGGAAAGATATGGATAAGGTTGCGATCTGAGCAGATATGAGCGTACGTTTGCCAATAAATCGTTTTCGAGTGCTTCGGGGGTTGGGCTGTGAAAAGATTAGCACGAAAGGTAAGATCGAGCGTATAATCAACGGCGCACAAGGTATCGATCGCGAATCCGGGGTTGGTGCTAGAGCCAGCGTTGTTGATCAGGTAATCCAGTTTATTACCAGTGGCTTTGGCGACCTCAGCGGCAGCAGCCTGAATGCGAATGATATGAATTCCGTGGAAGTAAAAAGGTCATATTTCGACTGACGCTCAAGGCCTTAGGATCGGTGACATCCGCCTCGATGATGGTAACATTGCTCTTCCCCAACTCTTGCAAGAAAGTCGCGGTAGACTTGTTGCGAACGATGGCGAAGACTTGATTTGCCGAATCCGCGCTGAAGTGCTTGACAAATTGAAGCTAATTGCGCCAAATTCAGACCGGGATACAAAAACGAGACGAATCGACAAACCCCGATTCCTCTAGCAGCACCAGTGACGACGTATGAAGGCATTTTGCTGTTGTGTCTGAGAGTTGTCTCGCGTGCTGGTCGACGTTGCCTTCACTATATAATATACTGAGCTGCTTCTCTCTTACCAAACGATCGTGACCATGATTCAACGGAACCAGCCGCTACTGGTAACGGAACAGCCGCTGTAACTTATCACTTTCCATGACGATCGATTACAGCCGTTGGATCGGGCGGTGATGCAAGTGGAGGCAAGTGGGATCTCTCGTCGATCTCTGAGGCAGAGACGTATCTCGGCCGGCGCGGACTCGAGCGGATATCGAACTCACACGTATTGCAGACGACCAATTCCTTCATCCTCACAACACCCATGATCGCCCCTCTACACCCTCTCACTCAGTGTCGCTCAATTGCTTTACTAAGTAGGCTCTTCAAATACGGGCCGGGAGAGAGGAGTCTGAAACACTCCAAGTTCATGCTTGGCCAGAAGCAAGCCAGAAGCAATTGAATGTTGAGGAAGATGAGCCGCGGAGGATGCAAGAGCTCAAGCTTGAAGGAGATGCATAGTAGATGCATTCGCTTGCATTCGTTGGTCGAAGATCGTCGACGTGGAGACCTGATGGTGAAACGCTTTGTTTGTCAGGAGCAAACAACCGCTCTCGTCCAAATATGGTAATTTCCAGATTCTCTGTTTTGCCTCCGTCAAAGATCATTATACGGTGTATTATAAGCCCTCTACACTACCCGTAGATAACGGTACAACAATAATACGAAGTAGCATTCCAAGAGAAATATAATTACTGTATGCACTTTGATACATTCAAAGAAATTCCACCGCTCCAACCTTTCTCAGCCTCTCCCACTCTTTCGCGCCTCGTGTCTGGTTCATCCAAACAGCCTTCTCGTCCTCAAAGAGCACCATGCCGGTGCCGCGGAAGGGCATTCCCGGCCCCTGCGGGAACGCGGTCACATACCGCACACGCGCAGCGCCAGTCTTTCCGCCCACAGGCAGGGCCGCCCCCGAGAAATCCAACTTCCCCAGCCCACCCGAACGCAGATTGGACTGTAGCGAATATTCGGCGCCAGGGGGGTGCGGGAAGACTTGCATGTTTTGGGCACAAACGGAGCGCACGTCCGCGGCGATGCCATCGAGATCGTTTTTGTATATGGTGATAACGCGTCGGATAATGAGGGCGATATTGCGGAGGGACATGGAGCGTAGGGTGTTTACGGGCATTGGGGGGAGGGAGAGGGAGACGACGGCGTTGTTGATGAATGGTGATGAGATGGGGGCGAGCTCGGTGCTGCCTGGGACACGGGGGAAAAGGGGCATGCCACGCAGGTTCACGGTCAAATGAATGTGCAACGGGGTTGGGTCGGTGCGGTCGAAGTAACTTGTCTAACAGTCCGTGGTATGAGCGAATATCGATGAGAGGTTGAGAGTCGTTCTGACCTTAAACCACCAAGCCATGAGTACGTCTGAACTGCCTACCCACTCCTTTGATTCCTCTGCTGATAATTCTTCCATAACTTCGCGCTTTCTGTCCTCCAAATAAGCCTTGGGGATACGCACGACTTTATGCTCCTCCTTCTGATCACGGATGATCTTCCAAATAAAGCGTACAATGAAGGCAAACTTGGTGAATCCGACGAGGTCGTACCAGCCGCGGTGCAACATGTATCCCGGAGCGGGCTTGGTGTAGCTCGTAAACGGTTCTATGTCCCATGGCATCCCCGGTATGTCCTCCAACGCGTCCCCAGCGAGCAGACGCTGCCACGCATGCATGAGCGTACTAATGCCTATTGCATCGAACATGAGATGGGTCGAGGTGATGCCGAAAAAGGTGAGGTCGTCGAAGACGGCGACGTGGACGTGTATTAATGGTGTATTGGGTACGAGGAAGTCTTTGAGGGATGCAGGACATGAGGAGCTTCGAAAGAAGGGCTGTATGAGCGGCGAGGAACATATCCAGGGCTCGCTCGAGGAGGCATTCAACAAATGCGAGACTGGGGGCCGCGTACTAGAGGCGTACGGCTCACAATAATCCGCGGAGGTGAACGCGACTGCGGGCGTTTGCGCATCGAAGGTGATGGGGACGTGAAACTCGTAGGTCTGTACCAATTTCAGGCATGCCATTGCATAGTGGGACTTGAAAATAAACGTACGCCATTCCTGAGCGCAAGTCGTGCGCCGGCCCGGGGGAATTTCCGCTCAACAAGTAAAGAAAAAGTTTCTTCGAGTTTCTTAACGTCAAGGCGCGCGTCGATAATGAAGCCAGTGGTGACCACGACATCGCGGCCGGCGAGATCGACACCGCTGCAGGGAACGACGCGTGCATCTTTGGGAGGCGGCGTAGGAGTAGCAGTGAAAAATAGAGAGCGTAAACGAGAGAACATGGTTGCGACCAAGAAATGAATGAATGTACTGTACTTGCCGAGACGGAATGTTCCTGGAATAACGTTTTCAAGCAATTTTCAAGGTATCATCTGGACGTGTCAGATCTGAGCAAGATCTGAGTCTGAATCTGATCCGGATATCTGTCCCGAGACTTGACATGCTGTGCCCCGGATCACCAGAATACACCCGATCCGCTCGCTGGATTTTAGTAAACTTCATCTTGTCACCTCTTGTCACTACCACGACATCCCGTCCGTTGCGGAACTGTTCCTGGAAAAATTGGTGGAAGAAAAGGTACTACTCTCTGGGAGAAGGCTAGGGAAGGTCCGCTCTGGTCTGTTTCAATCCAGAAAAGAGGCGTTCGAAGCAAGACGGACTCAAGTGCCGGCTTGCAGACTCTGAGTCGGAAAAGCAGTCCATATCGAGATTGAGATCCACACCAAGGCGACTCTCACGCAAGATTTGAAGAGACGATGACAACCGGCTATGTTATTATGCCCCGAGAAAAAAGGGGCAAGCATCTTTGCTTTCACCAACCCTTCCTCATGGATGCCACTTCATTAGTCTTGGGCGCGTCTTTCGCGCTCGCCATCTCACTCGTAGTATATCAAGTCGGGAAACCAACACCGCTACCGCTCATTCCACACAACAAACTCAAATGGTTCGTCGGCGACATTCCTTTTCTCACCAAAATGGCCACCGAAAAAGGTGCTATCACCTACGCCTTCGATGACACGGCTACGCGACTCGGTCCCGTCTCTCAGGTCGTGGTTGGACTCGGTGCATCTTGGGCTAGCCGAATTTTTGGCTTCGGACAAGCTATTGTCATTCTTGCAGTAAATTTTAATCCGCTGTGCCCGTGTTCTCGGTTTGACAACTGTATCTATCCAGGACTCGCAGGAGATGCACGACGTTCTCGTCAACAGGGCCACAGAGTTCGACCGTTCAAAATCAATCTCTGCTCTGTATGTCTTGCTCGTGCCCTTGAATTCTAGTATAAACTCCGTTTCGAACAGATTTGCCGGCACTCTACCGCAGGGAATGCTGGCTCTCCCCACCGATGATCAGTTCAAGCATCACAAGCGATAGTACGTCGCACGTACTTTTTTTCATATTGCTGGACTGAATCCTCCCTCGTCAGTCTTGGAATAACCATGACCAACCCCTATCTCGCCCGAATGACCCCCCGAATCGTCGACCTCATGCAAGAGCTCGTCGATCTCTGGTCCGTAGGCGCCAAACGCCTCGGAAGCAGCTCAACGGATGTCATCGACGTCCTCAACGACATTCGCCTCGCCACCATCGACGTGATTGCCTCCATCACCTTCGGCACCTCATTCAACGGGGTCCGAATGTCGTTAGACTTCCTCGAAGCCACCCCCATTGCAGCCCCCTCGGAACGACCTGAAATCCCGAAACTCGCAGCGGATCTCGAGGTTCTGCTCGACACCATCGGCGACGGCGTGCTCTTCCCCGCTCCAAGCTTCCTGCCCTGGCTAACCCGCAACTTCAACCGCAAATGGCGGAAAGCGATTATGAGCACGCATGATTACTTGCGAGGGAGGCTGTATGCGGCGCGCGCCGAGTACGTGTCTGAGGGTCGCGAGTCGGAGAAGGCGGCCGCCAACCAAGCTGACAACGTTCTCGACATGATCTTGGAGCGCGAGAAGGAGGACCGGGCTAAGGGAACTGAGACGCTCAGCGAAGCGGAGCTCATAGACGAGTTGACCACTTTTGCGCTGGGCGGGTCCGAAAGTGAGTGTCATCTTCTCTCTGCACTACTTTGATACTGACTCGCGCAAAGCTACTGCAACAACGATGCAATGGAGCGTCAAAATGCTCTGCAAGCACCCCGACGTCCAGCGCAAACTCCGCGCCGAGCTTCTCACCAACCTCCCCGCCATCGCTGCGCGCCCGCCCACCTTTGCCGAAATCTCTGACGAAGCCAACCTCCCGTACCTCTCCGCAGTCATGTACGAGATCCTCCGCTGCTCGCGCACCGCCGCCGCCGTCGCGCGCGACACGACGCGGGACACCGTTCTGCTCGGGTACCCCATCCCCAAGGGCACGCAGGTGCTGATGCCCATCGGGATGGTGCAGCAGATGGAGAGCGACGGCGCGAAGGATGTGACGGACGGGCTGGATGCGGTGCGGAGCGCGTCGAGTAAGCAGCGGAGGCGGACGGGGTATTGGTCCGCTAAGGATGTGCATGCATTCAATCCCGAGCGGTGGTTGCGTGCGGATGGAACGTTCAATCCGAACGCGGGGCCGTGGTTGCCGTTTTCGTTCGGTTTCCGGGGATGCTTTGGGCAGAAGTTGGCTGTGAGTGTCTTTGTTCTCGTGCCTTGGGCTTGTGTGCTAAAGCTACTTTCCAGTTGATTGAGCTGCGGCTATTTCTTTCGATGATTCAGGTCAACTTCTTCTTCGACGCGATTCCGGAGGAGCTGAACACCTGGAAATGTCATGAGACTGTCACCAACCATCCACAGCAATGCTATATCAGACCGATCCCTTGGGAGAGTATGGAGAAGCTGTAATGTCGAGTAATTATAAAATTATACATAATTCCACATTTCTACAGACAGCTTTGAAGTTTTTCCACACCACTCCAGAGTAGCAATTTTGGTTCGAGTCGAGGACCATCTACGGAGCGCTGGCCAACTTTTTTCCGCTCTCAAAGTCAATCGGGAACCGTCGGGCAGCGAAAACGATCGCTGATGGGAGCCTCGAGGAGACTCACTGCTTCACTTGTACGTTGGGCGGGTTGTTACTCGTGAACGCAAATTCGATATCCAACCAACAAACGACGTTTATTGAAGCGTCTTATTATGCAGACAGGGGAGGAGGGTATGAAGGATGCGAGTAGCGTATCGACCACTTTCCTTGAACGTCGACTTGATACGAAACATCAAACTGTCAGCGCCATTCGACCCTCCTTTGGAACCAGGTGCACCAGTGGAATCGCCCTCTGGTAGTTCTTTGATGGGATGTTTTTCCATTGCGGAAGGACGCTCAAACAGTCTATCAACTACGGGAGAATCAGCGAATTTGAAACAAGATGCAAGTTTGACTCACTCGTCGGTTCGTCATACACCGCAGCGTCCGCTTCCTTGGCACGCTTTATTTCATTTCGAAGTCTCAAAGCCCTACATTCCTCAATCCGTGGCGCAGCTTCCTGTTCAATCCTGGAAAATCGTCAGTGTAGCAACAATGATCTCGCTCGCTAATACCTCTCAATGGCTTCGACCTCCTTGTAGTATTCGCGTGGATCATTGAGTTCAGTGACAGTAGAAAGGTCGTGCGTAAATCGGACGGTAGTCATTGCTTTCTCATGCAGTCGGTTGAAGAAGACGAGCTCCACGAGATCAAGAGGCTCTTTGTCCTCTTCCTGTGCACCTCCCCTCTCGTCCTCGCTCGGTCCTTCTCCGTCAGAATGGGATTCGTCCTCGCTATCCCTGCTAGACGCGTAAACGCTCGACTGCCCGTCGAAATCGGAGCGAGTAGGAGGATGCAAGGAAGGAACCTCAGTCACTGTGCCAACAACAGCCCCGTCCACACTTGGAACTGGAATCAAGGGTTCCTTGGAGGGGTCAACAGCGGCGACCCCAAGCTCCTTCGCTGCAATTGCGGCATTCTCCTTGTCTTGAGAATCAAGAATGTCGTCGGTCATCAGTTCTCGAATGCGGTCGCGTTCGGGGTCGTCAATATTCCACAGCGCTGGTCCGGAGCCCCACACGGACGGACTGCGAACCACACCATCAGCGGAGATTGAGAGAAAACAATCGCTCCAGGGCAGTGGCTTGGACGATCTCACAGGAGGCCGCCCGGATATGTGTGTTTCTGAGGTCACAGGGAGAACTGGTACCGACATGTAGGGCTCAATGAATTCCTCGGGAACAGGATATGGGTCTCCTTGCTGTAAGAATCGGAGGAGGTATGAGTTATACGGCTCCCATGGAAGATACAGCGCGTGATTCTATCGTCAAAATGTGTGCTAATGTAAGTCGTTTATCGTGTGTATTGAGACGAGACACGTACATGTTCGACGAGTGCCACATATGGCTTATTGACCATTCGTTTGCATGCGTCAAGGGCCTCAGGGACTTCTCGGGCCCCTTCGCTCAGGGATGCGACAGGGTCGATTGTTAGAACGGCCCACGCCCCAAGCTCTGGTAGAAAGTAGCGAGTCTCGGTTTCCTCTACGTCGGCGGCTGAGGACGTCGAGGGATTAGAGCTCAACAAGTCGGGCATGGTGTCAGAGGATGGCGAACAAGAGTGAAGAAAGGCTGGGGCAGGGAACGAGACACCATGAATTCAACGACAATAAATATCATCCCAGATAGAACAAGAAGAACGAGAACAAAAGAAAATTTCGAGTCGTCATGGAGGTAGAGAACAAGGCGATAGATCAAAATTCAAACCTGCTACAACAGCATCGTCGGTGTATATTCTGGCAAGTAAAAGCAGCATCTACTAATTTCTACGTTATAGTATGGCTACTGGGCGGAATAGGCGAAGGATACGCAAGGCGGCTCTACGACTTTTTTTCACCTTCGACGTGATACGCACTATCAAACCACGACCCTTAGTCTTAGCGGGAGAAAGATCTGAAGACACAGTACGTTAGACGCGACCGACGCAAAAGACTGGTTTCCGCACCATGACTTATCGGGCCTAGAGGTCCGTCTGCTTTCACCTCCCTAGTTCTCAGATTCAGATTCATCCCGGAATTGGGTTCGACCTCTAAGCTTCCTGCGATGATGGGCTCTTCGGACGGCGAAACACGTTCAGCCAGCATGTGCACTAGCGTGAGGTTGGCGGCGCTCGATTGAAAAAATGGAACTCACTCACTTGTATGCTCGCCATAAACGGCAGCATCCATTTGCTGAGCCCGATTTATTTCATTCTGCAGTCTCAGGGCTTTACATTCCTCGATTCTTGGCGCAGCCTCTTTTTCAATCCTGGGGAAATTGTGAGCTGGGAACAACGATTTCGGTCGCTAATTAAATACCTCTTGATGGCTTCGACCTCCTTGTAGTAGTCGCGCGGATCATTGAGTTCGGTGACAGTTAAAAGGTCGTGCGTGAATCGGACAGTGGTCATTGCCTTTTCATGCAGTCGATTAGAGAAGACGAGCTCCACAAGATCAAGAGGCTCGTTATCGTCTTCCTGCGAACCTCCCCTCTCGTCGTCTCTCGGTCCTTCTCCGTCAGAATCAGACTCGTCATCGTATGGCTCGCTATCCCCGCTAGACGCGTAGACGCTTGGCTGCCCGCCAGTATCGGAGTGAGAATGCAAGGAAGGAGCCTCATTTGCTGCGCCGACGGCAGCTTCGTCCGCGTTCGCAGCCGAAACCAAGGGCTCCGTGGAGTGATCAACAGCGGGGACCTCGAGCTCCTTCTCTGTACCCATCAGTGCGGCATTCTTCTTGTCTCGAGCATCGAGGATGTCGTCGGTCCAAAGTTCTCGAATGCGACGGCGTTCCGCTCGGTCAATCTTCCACAGCGCTGGTCCGGAGCCCCACACGGACGGACTGCGAGCCACACTATCAGCGGAGATTGAGAGAAAACAATCACTCCAGGGAAGCGGCTGCGATGATCTCAAAGGAGGCCGCCCGGATATGTGTGTTTCTGAGGTCACAGGGAGAACTGGTACCGACATGTAGGGCTCGATAGAATCCTCGGAGACGGGATATGGAGCTCCTTGCTGCAGGAATCGGAGGCCGTATGAGTTATAGGGTTCCCATGGAAGATACAGTGCGTCATTCTACAGTCAAAATGTGTGCCAATGTAAGTCTTTTATCGTGTGTATTGAGACGAGACACGTACATCCTCGACGAGTGCCACATATGGCTTATTGACCATTCGTTCGCATGCTTCAACGGCCTCAGGGACTTCTCGAGCCCCTGCGCTCAAAGAAGCAACGGGATCGATTGTAAGAACAGCCCAGGCACCGAGCTCTGGAAGAAAGTAGCGAGTCTCGGTTTCCTCTAAGTCGGCGGCTGAGGACGTCGAGGGATTAGAGCTCAACAAGTCGGGCATGGTGTCAGAGGATGGCGAACAAGAGTGAAGAAAGGCTGGGGCAGGGAACGAGACACCATGAATTCAAGACAATAAATATCATCCCAGACAGCACAAGAAGAGTGAGAACAAAAGAAAAGTTCGAGTCGTCATGGAGGTCGAGAACAAGCCGATAGATCAAAATTCAAACCTGCTACAACAACCGAGTGACACCACATAGTCTCTCCTAGACAGACGCTCTATGTACTTGAGCTCGGTGCCCTCGCTACATAGAGTCTGTTCCTCACCGCGGGGGTCCGATCGTGTAGTGATTGTATTATCTAATATCGTGTAAGCCGGCAATGTCCGAACTTCGTTCCTCCGCTTCCGTTCTCCCAATATAAACATCATTACAAGGTGGTATACTCATTTAAAGATTTAAGTAGTGTTTTGAAATACTTTCTGAGATATCTACAGCACGGTTTGAAGAAAAGCAGATTCCCAGTTGTGTTCTTGCAACATCGGATCCGTTTCGGCCGAAAGTCCAAGACCGAAAACGCGTGAATTGCGCGCAAGACATCGCGGGCCCTTTTTGAAGATTCTGAGGCGACAGAATCGTAGTTTAGCATATAACGAGTGAGTAGCTTACAAAAATATAACGGAAGTCGCGTTTTTGAGAGGAGATCGACGCGACTCGAACTCTGCTTACATGATATTACATAATACAGCAGGTACACGGTCAGACCCCCGCGGTAAACACTAGACTAGACACCACACTTCACTTGTCGAAAACCATCCTGCTAGCACTATCGCGATATATTCTGGAAATTGAAAGTAACCTTAAGTCACTGAGTCAGGTAACCGTATTTATGTGTGACTTTCTATTCTATGTGGCCACAGGACGAAAGAGGCGAAGGACACGGAGGGTTCTTGCTCGTGAATGGATATCCAACCAACAACGGACATTTATTGAAGTGTCTTATCATTCAGACAGCAGGGTAGGAGTGTATGGAGAATGTGAACAGCGCGTCGACCACTCTTCTTCAACATCGACTTGATACGAAGTATCCAAGTGTGACTGCTTGCTTGAGCGGGAGGTTCTATTCGTTTAGTGGGTAGTTTTTCCGTTGCAGAAGGACGCTCAAACAGCCTATCAACTACGGGAGAATCAGCAAAATCAAAAGAAGATGTGAAATTGACCCACTTGTCTGTTCGTCATACACCGCAGCATCCGTTTCCTTGGCGCGCTGTATCTCGTTCTGAAGTCTCAAGGCCCTACATTCCTCAATTCTTGGTGCAGCTTCTTTTTCAATCCTAGATGGATCATGAGCGAAGAACAATGATTGCGAC
The DNA here is from genome assembly GCA_037176885.1 of Favolaschia claudopus. NCBI lineage: Eukaryota > Fungi > Basidiomycota > Agaricomycetes > Agaricales > Mycenaceae > Favolaschia > Favolaschia claudopus. The sequence goes on along the minus strand of JAWWNJ010000010.1, from coordinate 1,183,087 downwards.
CGCTACTTACTTCTCAATGGCTTCGACCTCCTTGTAGTAGTCGCGTGGATCATTGAGTTCGGTGACAGTTGAAAGGTCGTGCATAAATCGGACAGTAGTCATTGCTTTTTCATCCAGCCGGTTGAGTAAAACAAGCTCCATGAGATCAAGAGGCTCCTGATCGTCTTCCTGTGCTCCTCCCTCGTCGTCGTCTCTCGGTCCTTCCCCGTCAGAATTGGATTCGTCGTCGTAGTGCTCGTTATCCCTGCTAGGTGCATAGACACTTGGCTGCCGGCCAGTATCGGAGCGAGTAGGAGAATGCAAAGAGGGAACCTCAGTTACTGTGCCAACAACAGCTCCGTCTGCACTTGCAGCTGGAATCAAAAGCTCCGTGGAGGGGTCAACAACGGCGACCTCAAGCTCCTTCGCTGCAGCCATGATTGTGGCATTCTCCTTGTCTTGACAATCAAGGATGTCGTCGGTCAACAGTTCTCGAATGCGACGGCGTTCCGCTCGGTCAATGTTCCACGGCGCTGGCCCGGAGCCCCACACGGACGGACTGCGAACCACACCATCAGCGGAGATTGAGAGAAAACAATCACTCCAGGGCAGTGGCTTGGACGATCTCACAGGGGGCCGCCCGGATATGTGTGTTTCCTTCGTCACAGGGAGAACCGGTATTGACATGTATGGCTCGATAAATCCCTCGGGAACAGGGTATGGATCTCCTTGCTGTAAGAATCGGAGGAGGTATGAGTTGTAGGGTTCCCATGGAAGATACAGTGCGTCATTCTACAGTCAAAATGTGTGCCAATGTAAGTCTTTTATCGTGTGTATTGAGACGAGACACGTACATCCTCGACGAGTGCCACATATGGCTTATTGACCATTCGTTCGCATGCTTCAACGGCCTCAGGGACTTCTCGGGCTCCTTCGCTCAGGGATGCGACAGGGTCGATTGTTAAAACGGCCCACGCCCCAAGCTCTGGTAGAAAGTAGCGAGTCTCGGTTTCCGTTGAGTTCAAGGCAGTGGAGGAGGTCGAGGGATCAGAGCTCAGCAAGTCGGGCATGGTGTCAGAAGATGGCGAACGAAGATATCGTAGACAAGCTGAGGTAGTGAACGAGATACCACGAGTACGAGACAATAAATATAATTCTAGGACGTTGCCAGGAGGAACAAGAAGAGCGAGAACAAAAGATAACTTCGGATTGTCATGGAGGTCGAGAACAAGGCGATAGATCAAAATTCAAACCTTCTACAACAACCGTGACACCATACTTCACTTTTCAAAAACGGTCCTGCTAGCGCTATGTATGTATCGCTGAATATTCTGGAATTGAATCAATTGTATCTATGTATCATTTTCTGCTCTATATGGCCATAGGACGAGATAGCCGAAGGACACGGCCGGGTTCCTGCTCATGAATCGATATCCAACCACTGACATTCATTGAAGTGTCTGGTTATTCAGGCAGGGTAGGAGTGTACGAAGAATGCGAATAGCGCATCTACCACGTTTCTTCAACGCAGACGTGATACGAAGTAGCAAAGTGGGACTGCCAGTGCTTGGTTCTAGTCAAGAATTCAGGACCAGTCATCGGAGTCAGAACGGGGTTAACGCACCATCTATTGCTTCAGTGGTAGTCTTCGCGTTGGCGGCAACTCGGGCTACTGGTGTTCTGCCCTCAGGGACATTTGACCTTGCTTTGGAAGCAGCCGCAGTAGACTCCCTCTCGGAAAGTTCTTGCGCGATGTACTTCTCCGTTGCGGAAGGACGCTCAAAGAGTCTATCAACTACGCTGAAAATCAGCAAATTGGAAAGATGATTGGAATTCGACCCACTTGTCCGTTCGTCGTACACCGCAGCATCCGTTTCCTTGACCCGCTGTATCTCATTCTTGAGTCTCAACGCTTTGCATTCCTCAATCCTTGGCGCAGCTTCCTGTTCAATCCTGAATAAAATGTGAGCGTAGGAACAATGATCTCGCTCGCTGATACCTCTTAATGGCCTCAACCTCCTTGTAGTAGTCGCGTGGATCATTGAGCTCAGTGACAGTAGAAAGGTCGTGCGTAAATCGAACAGTAGTCATCGCTTTCTCATACAGTCGGTTGAAGAAGACAAGCTCCACGAGATCAAGAGGCTCTTGGTCGTCTTCCTGCGTACCTCCCCTCTCGTTCTCTCTCGATCCTTCTCCCTCAAAGTCGGATTCGTCGTCGTAGGGCTCGTTATCCCTGCTGGACGCGTAGATGCTCGGCTGCCCGCCAGTATTGGAGTGAGTAGGAGAATGCAAAGACGGAACCTCAGTCACTGGGCCGACAGAAGCTTCGTCTGCGATCGGGGACGGAACCAAGGGCTCCAGGGAGGGGTCAACAGCGCCGACCCCGAACTCCTTCTCTGCAGCCATTGCGGCATTCTTCTTGTCTCGAGAATCGAGGATGTCGTCTGACATCAATTCTTGAATGCGACCACGTTCCGCGTCGTCAATCTTCCACAGTGCTGGTCTGGAGCCCCAAACAGACGGACTACGAACGACACTATCGGCTGAAACCGAGAGAAAACAATCGCTCCATGGGAGCGCCTTGGAGGATTGTAGAGGAGGCCGCCCAGATATATGGGTTTCTTTGGTGACAGGGAGAACTGGCACCGACATGTATGGCTCGATACAGCGCTTGGGAAGAGGGTATGGATCTCCCTGCTGAAGGAGTCGGATGGAGTATGAGTTATAAGACTCCCATGGAAGATACAGCGCGTGATTCTATAGTCAACCGGTGTGCTAACGTGAGTCGTTCATCTTGTTTATTGACGAGAGACGTACGTGATCGACGAGTGCCACATATCGCTTATTGACCATTCGTTTGCATGCGTCGATGGCCTCAGGGACTTCTCGGGCCCCTTCGCTCAGGGATGCGACAGGGTCTATGGTAAGGACAGCCCACGCCCCAAGCTCTGGGAGGAAGTAGCGAGTCTCAGTTTCCTCTGAGTCCAAGGCGGTTGAGGAAGTCGAGGGATCAGAGCTCAGCAGGTCGGGCATGGTGTCAGAAGATGGCGAACGAGGATAATGGAGACAAGCTGAGGTAGCGAACGGAACACCATGAGTTCGAGACAATAGATATCATTCCTGGAGGAAACAAGAAAACCAGAACAAAAGAAAACCTCGAGTTGTCATGGAGGTCGAGAACAAGGCGATAGAGATCAAAATTCAAACCCGCTACAACAACGCCGCACCGGATAGAGTATATCTCAGCCCTTCACTTTTTGAAAACCATTCATTCACTGGTTATAATACTAGTAGCACCATTGCTGTATATTCTGGCAGGCAAAAGCAATTCTATCTATTAATTTTCACTTTATATGGCCACTGGGCGGAATAGCCGAAGGACTCGCAAGGCGGCTCTACCACTTTTCTTCACCTTCGACGTAATACGCACTATGAAACCACGACCTTTGGTTTTCGCGGGAGAGGGATCTGAAGATTATGTAGTTAGACAAGACGACGCGAAAGACCGGTTGCCGCACCGTGGTCCGTGGCCCGTTGGGTCCAGAATTCTGTCTGCTTTCTCCTCCCCAGTACAAGCCCCAGTACGCGGCGAATTCAGAAGGGAATTAGGTTCGATCGCTGAGCGTCCTGCGATGCTGGCCTCATCACACGGCGAGATACATTCAGCGAGCATGTGCGCTAGCATGGAATTAGCGCGACGAAAAGAAGAATCGGAATTTACCTACTTGCGTGTCGTTCCACATAAACGGCAGCATCCACTTGCCGAGCACGATTTATTTCATTCTGCAGCCTCAGAGCCCTACATTCCTCGATTCTTGACGCAGCTTCCTTTTCAATTCTTGGGGAAATTGTAAGTATAGGACATAGGCGTCAACAGTTACTTTTGCGGTACCTCTGAATAGCTTCTACCTCCTTGTAATAGTCAGCGGGGTCATTCAATTCCGTGACCGTCGAAAGATCATGCGTGAAATTGACAGTGGTCATCGCTTTTGCGTGCAGCCCGTTGGAAAAAACGAGACTGGTCAGATCTTCGAGATCATCTTGGGCTTCTTCCCCCGGGCCGGCTACGTCTTCTTCCTGACCATCACATTGAACCATGTCGTATGTTCCTGCTACGCTATACTCGCTTGCCGAGCCAGAGTCGTCAGATTCGCCGCTCAGATGCGACTGAGGAGACGAGGGCGGAGTATCCTCTGTGACCGTGGTGGGGCGCGGAAGGGGAGCAATATTCTCTTGCTGTTCTTGCATTGCCGCGTATTTTCTGTCCTCCATTGCTAAGAGGTCGTCAATCATTGCATCGCGGAGTCGCGTCCCTTCGTCGTAGTCGATCGTCCATTCAATGGGATCGTACGTCCACATCGACGGGCTGCGAACCACATCGCCACTAGAAATGGAAAGGTAACAGTCGCTCCACGGAAGCATTTTTGACGATCGTAACGGGGCGCGTCCGGAGACATGCGTCTCTTTAGTCACGGGAAACACAGGCATAGACATCGCAGGGTCCACGAAGTCCCGTACGTTTGCTTTCGGCTCCCCTTGTTGGAGTAGGCGAATGAGGTACGAATTGTATGGTTCCCAAGGGAGGTACAGACCCTCTCCCTACAGGTACGAGGTACATATACGTGAGGCAATATCTCATTTGATTCACTGTGGTACATACCCGCGCCACGAGGGCCACATATGACTTGCAACCTAATCGTTTGCAGGCTTCGACAGCTTCAGGAACTTCGCGAGCCCCTTCGCTCAGGGAGGCTAGTGGATCTATTTGAAAGACAACCCAGGCACCTTCCTCCGGAAGAATGTGACGCGATGTCGTAGATAAATCGGAGCTAAGAGTGTGACTGAGGTTGGCTATAGGGGCTGCACCTGCTGGCGCTGCAACTGGCAGACATTTGCATGTAACTTCGATGGAGTTCGACATCGACCTAAGTAACTTAATAGAGAGGGGAGGAAGTTCAAGGAGGCTAAGGGAATAGAGCAGGTGCATCCTCAGTCAAGGAACAATAAATACTTAATTGTCTGCAAGATAACGGTCGAGAACTTGTCAATGAACAAGCAAATTGGAAGAACAAAAGAAACGTTGTCTTCAAGACTCCGAGTCGTCACGCGTCATCAGGCGACACCCATCACTGGCATCAGATCGGCATTCCGTGATGCGGACCCACGAAGCCCAACAAAACCAAATTCGAGCACGATGAGTAAGTAGACTCATGAACATACTGTACCTCCCTGTATGGAGGCAACCGTCACGGTAACGGTGGGGTCGGTTGTGTTGCCTCTTTTTGAGGTGGTCACGGTCACGATTGAGGCCGTTGCCTTGAAAAAATCGTGACGCAACACGAAAAAAAAGTTTTTGGCCTGGGAACATACACAGGTGAGTCTGTGCTTACCTTTTGTGCTGCTTATTGGCCGACATCCCTTGAAATTGTAGTGAATTCAACGATTTGATGGCTTCTTCACGAATTTTTTTGCCTCCTTTGGCAACGGTCACGGCTCACGGTGGGTCGGTTGCCTGAAAAAGAGGCAACCGTTTTGTCACGGTCCCTTGCTGGTTGCTTCCATACAGGGAGGTACAGTACTTATAATAATCCTATTTAAACTACATAAATAGTGGTATATGTAAGGATCCTCCCCGTCTGGTTCCTGCCACCGTGCAGGACACATCCTTTCCTCTAAACTCGAAGCCTCGGAGGTGACCACTGGCACTGGTTGGCGCCGTCGACAATTCCGGTTTCCCATCCCTTGTGTGGATCGACTTTAGATTCAGATGATTTCCCTGCATTCATGACCATAATTGAAGCAGAAGCCAATGTTGGCCACATAGCAGGATCGATATCAAGGTGTGTCTCTAGATTGAACCGCGAAGCAACGACCCCTGGGTCTGGGCAGCTAACGGATTCTACATCGTTTGATGGGACCGATTCCGGGATACTTGGTAGGGATGAAACAGACAATCGAGATCTTCTCAGCGAGGACAACATGGACTGTGTGTGGCAAAGTAGTCTCCCCTGTAAGTTTCACCTTTGCCTGTGATATAAAACACTTACATAGCCGCAACTCCTCGAGGTCGGAGTACCGTGGCTTACATCCGAATCTTGAGATCTGACTGTACCAGCGGAGTGCTGGATGCAACGAGTTATTTGAAAGGCAGAACAAGCGAAATATGAACAACATACTCGAACTTCGTCATACATTGTCCAAAGATATTCTGGATCACCCATCAACCTTGAATCCCATGCACTCCTCAAGCGCCGCGCCACAGTCTCTAGCCTTGCCGTCATTTGATGACTGAAATGTGCGCCGTTTGGCATGAGATTTGAGCTCCAAAGGGGAAGTTCTTGAGAGTGACCACATCTAGGTCTTATAGGAAGTGCGATAACCCATTGGGTTACAGAGGACCATTGGTCCATACAGGGAACTAGGGGAGTGATGTTGATTTTGGAATCGGTTTCGGGCCTATTGTGGCCTTTGATTTCTTCGCGCGGCACGCGAATGTTAGGGTATACAGGAATCAATACATCCCGCATTAATTCCGGCAGGGATTGAGGATCATTGCTGTCAAAAGTGGCCATGAGGCAGACCTTGGTGACTTGCCGGGGGCCACGTCGATCGAAAATAATGCAGGGACGACTGTATTTTCCTTCGCCTTTAATTCTTTGGAAATAAGCCTGGATAGTGTAGCGCCGTTTCTTGGATAGCAAGGACGCTGTAGCTGCTGCCTGTCTCCCGGCTAACCCGGTGGCAACTTGTGCCATCAGTTGCACGTATGGAAACTTTGCCGAAGTATAATCGGAGAAGCAGACATCGCCGGGCTGGTTCCCCGCTTGTTGTGCCGTGGGCGGGGCACGATGGCATCCAGGACAGGCGCCCAAAATCATATGTTAGGTTTTAGAGGAGAGTCTGAGCTGTAATAGTTTGGTGCTGGTTGAAACCCGACAAATCGTTCTGGCTGGCATTGAGTGCACTGCGGGGAGTTTATATCGGTAGAAAACAAAAAGTTTCCAGGTCAACTTGGATTGAGAATAGTACAAAGTGTATGGCGGAAGAAGACAATTATCTAGACAACCTTGTGCTGGGCTGTCCGTTTGGTTGCGATGAATCGGATGATGGTGTTCTTCGAGTTGTTGTACTTTACCCAAGACTTTACCAACCTGTCAATCTAATTGATTGATGGAGGTTTGCCGTCAATGCCGACGTCCCATCCTTGTTCTTCTTTGTGGGCGTATGTATGTAGCCGTTCTCATGGACCCACGACCTTGAACTCTTTCAACCACTTCGTTGCGCAATGGCTGCTAGTGGGGTGCCGCCCGAGCTGCTAACCCCACCCTCCTCGAAGCGATACATCATTCCAGAATACGGTGCTTTTGTTGGGTTTACCCTGGATCCTATCGCATCCTTGAGCCAGGGGGCACAGAGTGATCCTGAAGCTGTTGAACTATGCAAGAAACTTGTCTGCAAGCAGTATGTGGGGATCGTAGTCGATGTATGTCTTCGGAATTTGACTTCGGCACTGCATTTCTGATATTATGCAGCGTGAAGGACTCTATATGCCGTGGTTGCCTTATAACTCATGTTACGTTCGCCTCATCCAGCAAGGACAACCGAAAGGAGATCCAGAACAATTTATCGAGCCCTCTATGTCGGTCCCTGTGCTTCCTATGACTGAAGACCCAGAATCGCATGTATCCGGGCGGACGCCGATAAAACCCTCCGAGCCTTTGCCGTGGAAGGACTGCTATATCTCCATTGCTGCCGACGCGGTGGTCCGCAGTCCTTCTATGTGGACGACAGATGTGCCTAACTGGACCATAGACGAGGACCAACAAGACGAGCTTCATGTGATGATGGTCACGGATATTCGGAGGATGGACTTACTGCAAGCTCAAGCTCAGGCGTCGCGGGCCCCTTTCACAAACCCTGGGGCCCCGAATGAATCTAGTGCTTCGCCCCCTGCCCAGGAAGCTCGAGACACGAGCCGCACTAGCCCTGACTTGAGTCCCGTTGGCATTTCAGACGGTGTCGAGACTCATCCTCGTACACACCATGGATCTGGCTCGGACTCTGCCTCGAACAGCGTCAGTGAACCAGACGCTGATGACGAGGAACTAGAGGACGACGACGAAGCTCTTTTCAACGAGCTTTTCGGCGGTAGTCCATCAACGGAGTTTGCTTTGACTGTTCATTTCACGCACGATCTCTTGTCAGTCAAGGAGTTCAACGATCCGGCGGACTACTACAAGGAGGCGAAAGCCATAGAAAAGTGAGGTTCGAGCCGCTGAGGAGTTTGAGTGCTCATCGAACTCTCGCAGGATAGAACAGGATGCGGCTCCAAGGGTCAAGGAATCCAGAGCGCTGAAGCTTAAGGATGAAATCAAGCGCGCGAAGGAGGCCGATTCGGCTCTATACGACGGACAGACTTGTAGGCTAAGCACCATCGCCTGTCTTGAGAGTCGTGCTTACATTTACTTTGTAGATGGGATGCTAATTGAACGAGATTCGCCCCATGTGGCGCGCGCACGGGCTCTGATACTCCAGAGACGAGAAGCTGAAATCCGAGCAAACGCTGTGTTGACTCCCTTTCCTGAGATACTTATGGGTATCAAGAGCGACAATGTCCATCCAGATACTCCGTTGGCTGCTCTCCCCGACGACGTGCCAAAAGATTCAGACGCTCCTTACACAGCACCATCACTTATCAAGGAACAACCAGCAGTGGCTCAAGGTACGACTGTCGAGGAGCCTGTTGACGCATCCGATGCAGGGAAAGTCTCGCAAGTCAAGGTCAAGCACAAAATTCGTGGGCTAGCAGCCGGCGCTCTAGCCGGCATCGTGTCGAAATTGAAGAAGAGCAGCAAAGTGGCTCTACGTACCATAAAGCGGTTTCGTCCCTAACTTCGATGATTATCTTCCTGGTAGTCTAAGAGGATTGCAATAATATAAACCCTTTGGCAAATGTGATCACAGGAAAGCGAGACCAAGCGGAACCCAAAGCTGGGATTTGGAACGCATACAGACGGCAGGTGTGCCTTGGTCGATTCCACAAGCCACAGATCCGAGAGTTAGAGAATGCGATGTGTCGTTTATGTCCATAATATACACTACAAACAAGAACCTAAAACGTCGACTAAAGCTCCTCCACGTTAGCCTCCGCCTGCAGCGCGTCCCACCTTCACCGCCGTCAGCGTCACGACCAAAGAACACGCAAACAACGAAAGACTCACTTCTGATACGCCGCGTCTATCATCCCCTTCGCACTCGAGTCAAACGTCGCCCACGCATTGCTCACCGCCTGCAAATCGTCCGCATTCACCCAGTCCGAGCCCGCGGCAAAGAACGTGTTCCACGTCCCGACGTTCGAGGCGGTGTCCCAGAAGCGCGACTTGATTCCAAAGTCGTGCGCGTTAAGAACGAGTTCCTGCATTTGAGCGGTCTGGGGGGTCGTCAATTAATCAATATTGAGTACGAGAACAGGCGAAGAAGAGAAGGAAAGGACGCACGCTCGACACACTGGAGTAATCTACGCTCGCGAGCGGCGCGATCTCCGGCCCCCACTCGAGCCCCGTGGCGGGCTTGGTGCTGTAGAGCTTGCGGATGTCGGCGTCGTAGAAGATGTCGCGCGGGTTGGAGGCTATGACGGAGGCAAGCGGGGTGTTGCCTGTGCCTACGACGGTGACGGCGCCTTGGGTGAGTTTCCCGTTGGCGTAGGTCGTGAGGTGGCCGCCGGCGCGAAGGGGCTGGAGTGCGTCTTGTACGGGTTTGAATGTGCTGAGAAACTGTGAGTGGAGAATAGTAGAAAGAAGGAGAGAAGCTGACGATGCGCCATCGGTCTTGAAGTCGATGAGCAGCTGCAGCGGATTGGCCACGGATATCCTGGCTAGAGAGTGAGTAATGCTCGGTGTGGCGGTAGAGCACGCACGGTGTAGGGGAGGCGATGGTGCCGTTGATAATACCGAGGATGTTAGCGAGATACAGCGAGTCGAGAGTCTTGCTCTTATTGATCTCGATGCTGGTGTGGGCGACCTGCAGCGGAAAATCAGCGAAAGGGTGCGAATGTAAACCCAAACACGATTGGCAGCGAGTTCATAGAAGCCGACCAGAATGAAGAAAACGTACATATAGCTGATTACTCTGCCAAAACACGTCCGCTTCGACGCTCATAATGCTGAGATTGAGAGCCGTCCACAAGGGAACCGCGCGCGTATCTTTGAAAGCAAATATATTTGAATGAGCAACTCAGAAGATTCGTTGTTGAAGACGGACAGTCATTATGAGAATGAATGGGCTTGACCGCCAGGGATGCTGAGGCGAATGCGACAAGAGAAACGAGAGACAGCATCGGGTATACCACCAGGATGAAGAGTACAACGAAGAGAGATAGACGCGGGGTACCACTAGCACCAAGGGAAAGGCGAAGAGACAACCGAGATCAGTCTAATTATCCCAGCGTAAAGAGCACATGGTGTTCATGAAGGGCGCCGGAAGATCAGCACTAAGCGCACGTTTCAAGGGCATCGTCGTTGCCGTCGTCGAAGAAGCAGACAAAGAAGGTGATCATCAACAGCGACAAACGATGTCGAGCTTCACCTCTCCCACCACCGCCTCTTATGTCCACCTCCAAAGTTCCTCTTGAAGGGCTTTGAAGGGCTATTTTGCTTCGATTACTGTGCTCCACAGTGCTTCAGGAAGCTGTCTTGCCCGCTTGCTAGTCAATGCTGCTGCATTGCTGCATCAGTCTGTCTCGGAAGATCTGCTTGGATGGTTACGACTTGAAAGATCCCAGTCAACGCATGTGCTTGAAAGCATGCTCCCTGATATCAGAAAGATCCCATGGTCTGCATGATGGCTAGTGTGGGTTTATAGGTAGATCCCCAGGGCTTGAGCTCGAGGTTGCCTTTGCTTAGGAAGATGTGGAGAACCGCTTTGATTTTGGGCTTGACTTTCGTCCTCGCGCTGGCGGCGCAGGTGGACGCTCTGGTTCTGGATACCAAGAAGGTACGTTCCTGGAGACATTAGACGCGGCGGGACTGACTGACACAACGGCTCAGTGTTATACCCTTTCGACGAACGGGAGCTTATACCTTGACTCGACGAACAGCGTTCTCGCAATTCAATCTCATCCCGAGTGAGCCGTTTGGCAGTCCAGTACCCGTCATCTCGAGCTAATTGGAGTCTAGCCGAGCAGCCTTAGAGCAAGGATCGGACAAGGGCGTCCGATTCCATTTCCCTTTGCTCGAGAACGGTTGGGTCGTCTGTGAGGTAAGAAGCACGATGGGAACCGCCCCATCTCCACTCACCGTTTGTCAAGGCACACAACGACCACTTCGTCGGCACCACCATCCCGAATGCTCAGAAATGGAGTACGGAGGTGCGTTGATCGTGTTCCAGCTTGAGCCCGTCTAATTCTTCCTGTTTCTCCATTCACAGGATTCGCTCGGTGCCACGGTCGCCCTAGCCACAGTCCACATCTCGGGGAACCAAGTATTCCTCAACGCGGGGCCCCGTAAGCAACTTAGCTCGACTGCCGGAGGTGGGTACTTTCGATATTGACTTTCATCCTCGTCACTGATCACTGGCGTAGTTTCGACTACACCTTTCAACTGGGATATTCAGGAGATAAATTGCTTGGTTAACAAATAACGAGCCCTTGTAATATGTCTTTGGCATATGTGATTGTGTCTCTCCGAAACCCCGCGCAGTGCAAATTCCTCCACGCAAGAAATGTGTTACCATATCATTACTTCTGAGGTATGCTGTGATCAAGTACTGGAAGGTGGGTATTCTACTGCTTGAATGCGAATGCGGAGGAATGGTCTATCGTCTACGTTTCTCCCGAGCCACTATGGACGTAACAGCGCTCCGTCCGCCTTGTTCTTCGTGCTGTCCAGGTGTGTCATTATCATCCTCACCTCCTTGTACAAGTCGGCTTACAGGCATCACAGAATCAGCAGCGAAGAGTTTTTCTATGCGCGTCACAGTCTGAGTCGACATGCTCGCTATATGAGGAAGCTACTCACGATGCGCAGAACCTTTTGGATCCCAGCGCGGTTATATCGGTCTCAATCTTCGTCTTCGTTTTCCTTGCCTTTCTCGAGGGTGTCGTGCTTAGAGATGGAGGAGTGGCCAGCGGCGATCCCAGAGATGGGAAATACGCTTCGCCAAGGTTCGGACATGCATTCAAATCGTTGTCACGCCCGACCAGTGATCCCACTCGGGATACATGGGACACGTTCGTATGTGTAGAGAACATAAACCAGGTGGAACGGTCAACTTCTGTCAAGATTGCGCCCGGAGACTGACACGCTTCATTATGCTTGCAGTTGCCAGAGAAGCCGGGATCGGTGAAGCCTCAACTTGCTATCAGCTGGCAGCGTAATTCGGCTTGATCGAAATGTCTTCCCTTGTTCCTTGGCTGTTGAGACGGCTTCCTGGCGGCAGGGCAGCAGTATGTCCGTGCGGGGGTACGATGGGCAATGGAATGATCCATTGCACAGAACGGCGTGGCCACGGTGGACAAGAATACAAAGGCTGGCAGGTATTCGAGTTTCCCGAATTACCTGGAGTTGCTACACCTTGGAGTGTCACCCGGGCCGAAGCCTCTTGATACCTAGGGAGCACCACCTCCGGTATCAACTTTGGCATCGACTCGGACTGGATAGGCTTCCCTTCGAATGTCGCCATTAGGCACACTTTGCTGGCTGTTTTTGGCGCTCCTCTAAGCTCAGAACAATACACGGGCGACGTGGCTTGCCCCTGTGTTGTGAGCGATCCTTGAGCATATCTAGATGGTCTTCGATTTTTTGCGGTCGTTTGGCTCTCGGCAGGCGGCGGCTGCCTCTGTCATCCATGAAGGAAAACTTCGGCCAAGGCATACCTGACCGTGCAGACGTCGCCTGGTCGGTTTATTGCGTTTTGTGCGCGAGGGGGACGTCGGCAATGGCAGCCGAAGGCCATAGTATTCAAATTTGAGGTTACGCTGGACTCAATCCGCGAGCAGCGGCTTCATCCCCAGCAGCGATCATTGTAGATTATTTTTCGATTAACTGCTCGCTGATTCTTGGCGGATTCGGTCGGAACACAAGACCTGTATGCCTACCGGGTTACAACAGGACAACTCGATGACAAGCCCGCATGGCAACGTTGGCGAATATCCTTGTTCTGCCTTGTTCTAACTTGACTAGTTGATTTGGACGTGTTGTGCTTCGTGGGTGCGAAATCCTTTGTCTCGCTCCCATAACAACGCGCTCTTGTTCTTTTCTTGTGCTCCTCAGAGTCTTTCCCCGGGCGAAAGCATAAAAACTAGTGAGGCTGACCATGACTCCCCACTCTTGCCATGCCCAACGCTACTACTCGGAGTGTATCTGACGATAAAGCGATGCCAACTTCTGGCTCGGAGTCTGAAAACCGCCATTTTCTACCAGAGATTGCGATCTGGGCTGCCCTCACGATAGACCCTGTTGCTTCCCTAAGCGAAGGAGCTCGAGAGGTACCTGAGGCTGTTGAAGCATGCAAGCAATTGGTCAGTAAACAGTATGTGGCACTTGTGGAACGGGTGCGTACCGGGTTTTCAATAACTTCAAGTCATGTAAGGGTGACGTTGTTCCACAGTACCAACCGCTGTACATCCCATGGGCTCCATACAACACCTATCTAATACGCCTACTCCAACAGGGCCATCCGCCCGCCGTTCCCGAGAAATTCTTAGAGGCACCCATGTCGGTACCTGTTCTTCCTACAACCCAGGAAACGCATATATCTGGCCGAGCACCTCTGAAATCTTCGGAGATGCTTCCCTGGAGCGATTGTTTTATCGCATTCTCCGGAGATCATCTCATTCGAAGCCCGTCGATCTGGCCCTCTGAACCTCCACGATGGACAATTGATCAGAGGGAAAACATCAGACTTGGCAACTCTATAATGGACGATATTTTGACCGCGCGAGCGAAGAGGGATCTCCTACAGACTGATCAAGAGGCTGACTGTGATGAAGGAGACTCCATCGGCCGTCCACCGTCTCGAAGCGCTGGCAGCATGTTAGAAGCAGGCAGAGTCTTTTCAGCTTCTCCGACCAGTTCGCATGCTACAGACAAGTCTGGACCGTACTTTTCAGCCTGTAGTGGGAGCGACAGATTCGATGACGATTCGGTTCTCGATGGCGAGCAGACAGAAACGGGGGTAGACGTGATGCAGGGGAACATTAAAGAAGATCAAGATGAGGATAGAAACGCTGACGCACATGATGATAATGCAAGTCTCAATAATGTCGAAGACCATTCATTTTGGCAAGGAGTATATTCGGAAGCAATGACAACCGTCCGCTTCACACACGACCTCTCAAGAGTCACCGAGTTGAATGATATAGCCGATTATTTCAAGGAAGTCCAGGCCATTGAGAGGTAGTATTTGACAGCGTCTATTAGGACCAGTCGCTGAAGATTTTCACAGAATCGAGAAGGAGGCTGCGTCAAGTAGAGCATTGAGATTACAAAATGAGATGATTCGCGCTCAGGAACTACATGCTGCCGTGGGGGAACGAGATTCAAGTGGGTAAATTTTGATTCTTCTTTTCGTCGCGCTAATAGGGGAAGTCAAACATGGGTTTCAGGCAACGATTCAGAGGTGATTCAAAAACCGATTCAAGAGGCGATTCAGAAGGCGATTCAGGCACTTGAATCGTGAATCGCGTGAATCCGAAATCGTTGAAGCGCCTCGAGAGGCGAAACAGAATCTGAATCGCGATTTGAATCGCTGGGTCGGTTTGATGTCGCCTAAACAGGCGCCAGCTCACCCATCAAATCGCTTGTCGAATCGTTCTCGAATGGGGGGTGGTCAAAGGTGAATCCGATTCAAAGCCGATTCAGGTTTCCGAATCGTTCTTGAATCGTTAGCTGAATCGCCTCTGAATCGGTTTCAAAAAGTCATGTTTGACTTCCCCTAATTCCATGGTAGCGCACATACTCGCAATACGTGTTCCACCATGGGAAGAGTCCAGCATCTCAGGACGCTCAGCGATCGACCCCAATTCCGTTGTGAATTCGCCGGGCACTGGGGAGGAGAAAGCAGACAGACCTCTGGACCCAACGAGCCACGGTGCGGCAACCGGTCTTTCGCGTCATCCCGTCTAACCACAGAATCTTCAGATACCTCTCCCACTAAAGCCAAGAGTCGTGGTTTGATTGCGCGTATGACCTCGAAGGTGAAGAAAAGTGGCAGAGCCGCCCTGCGTGTTCTTCGGTTATTCCGCCCAGTGGCCATATACACCGCCAGTCGGCGGACACATGGCCGCCACATGTCGGCCAGAAGTGGTTCACATGTCGAGTAAAAGTGGTGGCCAGCTAGCGATGAGCTGGTATCCAGGTTTGATCGCTAATGGATACATTGTGGAGCCACTCGGTAGCTGGCCGCCAGCTGGGGGCTCACCTGGCATTCATTCTTTCGTAAATCTAACACACAATGGAACGGATAGTAAATAGTATTGAGCTCACATAACATACAATGGTACTACTACTACATAAATGAATACTAACGACTGAAAGCATACCTTTGTAGCCCGTCCCCGACAGCAGAATAGCCTCACCATAGCACCCCAGCACTACTTTCACGGCGCAATTGTCGCAGAATAGCTTCGAACACGCTTGTATGTGTAAGGAGACCTGGTGACTACGATTAACGAGGAACAATGAACGTCGAATGAGATAAGCGCACCCGTCAACTCTTATATCCAGTCGAGGCTGTAACCGCCAGCCTTGAGAAGTGACCAATAGTAATATGTAGTAGCGAGGTTGAAGCAAAGTCTTGATGAGGATTTGATAGAGGTTGCAGCGGTCTTGAAAGAGTTCGTTCCTTGAACGTTGACCTTGAGTTACGCTTGTCACTTGAAGTGCCTTCCAGCATGGCCACTTGAAGACTTGAGCTCGCAGGGAAGGCTTGTATTCGAATTGGCATTGAGGGATGTTTGACGATTTGCGCCAGAGACTCGCATAATGACTTGATCGTAGACCACCTTTGCTGCATCTTCAAGAGCGTACTTGAGGTCGATTGTAGCGAGCAGCGAAACGCGACATGGAGGTTAGACAGCGTACGAAGCGGTACGAGGGGGGTTTTGGAAAGAAGCCGAAGGCCACCGAGGAGCAGCATTGAGGGAGGAAACCAAGATTCGAGAGGGGGCGCTGGAGGGGGACATGGTGGAAGGATTTAAAAGAGCACGGCACAGCCTTTGACAGGAAACCACGTGCGCAGCACGTGAATTTACCCACGCCCTCACCCGCGGCGACGCGCGCCGGCGAGTGCAGCGAGCGGCAGTGCGGCGCCGTCGGCTTTGAAAGCAGCAAGTGAGTGCAGATCAACACGGTTAAAGGGTCCTGAGTGGCGAAGGCACGGGTCCCATAGCTCGTGGTGGAAGGAAAGAGAGAAACGAAGCGAAAAAGCCAAGTCAACGAACACGTGAGCTGTCAAAAGGTGCACGGACCTTTGATTTCTCACGCTAGCCCAAATCGTGATCTGGGTGTCGATTTCAAGTCGATTCAGGCTTCGATAACCCTTATATTGAATACTGTGAAGTGCATCGCAACTCAGTAGTGTATTCCAGGAATTTCCGGCCATAGTCTGGTGCAGCTCTAGTTGCTTTGCTAAATTAAGACTCTAGGATGATTCGGATCCAATACCTTA
Organism: Favolaschia claudopus; assembly: GCA_037176885.1. NCBI lineage: Eukaryota > Fungi > Basidiomycota > Agaricomycetes > Agaricales > Mycenaceae > Favolaschia > Favolaschia claudopus. The sequence goes on along the minus strand of JAWWNJ010000010.1, from coordinate 1,166,443 downwards.
TTCGGCAGCTGGGCGTTCCAGTGGAAAATGCAGCTGTCAGCGATGTCGTGGCAAGCTGGTATCGAATGACGGCACAGCTGTCTCCAGGTGAGACTTTCATCTGTGGGCTACGTGGGGGCACTTTGGCGGTGTAACGTAGAAATTAGTAGATAGAATTGCTTTCATCTGCCAGAATATACAGCAATGGTGCTACTAGTACTATAACCAGTGAATGAATGATTTTCAAAAAGTGAAGGGCTGAGATATCCGGTGCGGCGTTGTTGTAGTAAGTTTGAAATTTGATCTATATCGCCTTGTTCTCGACCTCCATGACAATCCGAAGTTTTCTTTTGTTCTCGTTCTTCTTGTTCCTCTTGGAATGATACTTATTGTCTTGTACTCATGGTATCCCATTCACTACCCCAACTCTTCTCCACTATCCTCATTCGCCAGGGTCTGACACCATGCCCGACTTACTGAGCTCGAATCCCTCGACGTCTTCAACCGCCCTGGACTCGGACTCAGAGGAAACTGAGACTCGTTACTTTCTCCCAGAGCTTGGGGCGTGGGCTGTCCTTACCATAGACCCTGTCGCATCCCTGAGTGACGGGGCCCGAGAAGTCCCTGAGGCCGTTGACGCATGCAAACGAATGGTCAATAAGCCATATGTGGCCCTCGTTGATCACGTACGTTTCTCGCCAATAAACGCTATAAACGACTCACGTTAGCACACCTGTTGAATACAGAATCACGCGCTGTATCTTCCATGGGAGCCCTATAACTCATACTCCCTCCGATTCCTGCAGCAAGGAGATCCATATCCTGTTCCCGAGGAATTCATCGAGCCATACATGTCGGTGCCAGTTCTCCCTGTAACCAAAGAAACCCATATATCCGGGCGGCCTCCTCTACAATCCTCCAAGGCGCTCCCATGGAGCGATTGTTTTCTCTCGATTTCAGCTGATAGTGTCGTTCGAAGTCCGTCTGTGTGGGGCTCCGGACCAGCGCTGTGGAAGATTGACGACGCGGAACGCGATCGCATTGAAGAATTAATGACAGACGACATCTACGATACTCGAGAGAAGAGGAATGCCGCAATGGCTGCAGAGAAGGAGCTCGAGGTTGGCGCTGTTGACCCCTCCTTGGGGCCCTTGACTCCACCCGCGATCGCGGATGAAGCTGCTGTCAGCACATCAACTGAGGCGGATGTTCCGTCTTTGCATTCTCCCACTCGCTCCGATACCGGCGGGCAGCCGAGCGTTTACGCGTCCAGCAAGAATAGTGAGCCCTACGATGACGAATCCGATTCTGACGGAGAAGGACCGAGAGACGACGAGAGAGGAGGTGCGGAGGAAGACGAGCAAGAGCCTCTTGATCTCGTGGAGGCTGTCTTCTTCAACCGATTGCATGAAAGAGCAATGACCACTGTCCAATTTACGCACGACCTCTTAACTGTCACCGAACTCAATGATCCGCGCGACTACTACAAGGAGGTCGAAGCCATTAAGAGGTATTTAATCAGCGACCGAAATCGTTGTTCCCGCTCACGACCTCTCTAGGATTGAACAGGAAGCTGCGCCAAGAATCGAGGAATGTAGGGCCTTGAAACTTCAGAACGAGATACAGCGTGCCAAGGAAGCGGATGCTGCGGTGTACGACGAACCGACAAGTGGGTACAATTTCACATCCTCTTTTGATTTTGCTGATTCTCCCGTAGTTGATAGGCTGTTTGAGCGTCCTTCTGCAACGGGAAAACTTCCCACTAAAGAACATCCGGGGGACGAGTCCAGTTCCGCACCTGGTTCCAAAGTAGAGCCGCATGCCTCTGAGGACAAAATGCCGGTAGCCCAAGGCGCCGCCGACGCGACGTCAGTATCAAACCCAGAGAAAGCTACTACTGAAGCAATACGTGGTACGTTGACTCCGTTCTGGCTTCGACAACTGGCCCTGAATTCTCGAATAGAACCTCTCGCTCAAGCAGGCAGTCCCACTTGGATACTTCGTATCAAGTCAATGTTGAAGAAGCCGGAGGCCGAGTCCACTCCTGCACCTGGTTCCAAAGTAGAGCCGCATGCCCCTGAGGACAAAATGCCGGTAGCACAAGCCGCCGCCGACGCGACGTCAGTATCAGACCCAGAGAAAGCTACTACCGAAGCAATATGTGGTACGTCGACTCCGTTCTAGCTTCAATGACTAGCCCTAAATTCTCGAATAGAACCTCCCGTTCAAGGAGGGAGTCCCACTTGGATACTTCGTATCAAGTCAATGTTGAAGAAGAGTGCTAGACGCGCTGTTAGCATGGTACATAGACTCGTTCCCTGTCTGAATACTAGGACGTTTGAATAAATGTCTCTTGTTGGTTGGATATTTATGTAAACGTGGCAAAGCCGCCCTCCGTGTCCTTCGGCTCTTTCGCCCAGTGGCCATATAACGTAGAAATTAGGCTTTGCTTGCGAGAGTATACAGCGACAATGCTAGTAATATATTAGAATTATCCAGTGCGGTGTTGTTGTAGCAGGTTAGAATTTTGATCTAGACCACCTTGTTCTGTACCTCCATGAGGACTCGAGGTTTTCTTTTGTTCTCGTTCTTCTTGTTCCTCCTGCAATGGTATTTATTGTCTTGAACTCATGGTGTTCCGTTCGCTACCTCAGCTTGTCTCCATTATCCTTGTTCACCATCTTCTGACACCATGTCCCACTTGCTGAGCTGTAATCCCTCATCGTCCTCAACCGCCGACTCAGAGAGCCCTCAAACGCGCTACTTCCTTCCAGAGCTTGGGGCGTGGGCCGTTCTAACCATCGACCCTGTCGCTTCCCTGAGCGAAGGGGCCCGAGAAGTCCCTGAGGCTGTTGACGCATGCAAACGAATCGTCAATAAGCCATATGTGGCACTCGTTGATCACGTATGTTTTTCGTTAATAAACCCGATAAACGACTCACGTTAGCACACCTGTTGAATACAGAATCACGCGCTGTATCTTCCATGGGAGCCCTATAATTCATACTCCCTCCGATTCCTGCAGCAAGGAGATCCATACCCTATTCCTGAGGACTCTATCGAGCCATATATGTCGGTGCCAGTTCTTCCGGTGACTAAGGAAACACACATATCCTCTCAAAACCGGACGTCCGTCCTAGACAGAATACACGATTAGCTCAGCGTCGTGTTAGTTAACAACAACAGCTCTATTATGCACCTAGACAGAATACACGATTAGCTAGAGAATACTGTAAGTAATGTATTCCTGGGTACAGAGTAATAGAAGCCTCACCTCAGCGTCGTGTTAGTTAACAACAACAGCTGAGGAAAAGCTTGGCGCGTGACGTGACGTGACATGTCACCGCTAGCGATGACGCAGTTGGATTCAGAGTTGGGGAGCCTGAAATCCACTTGCGTCATAGTTGCCTAAAGATAGATTTTAGGTTTGGCTCGCTCGCTTCCCGTTGGTTTCGACACTCCCACTCGAGGTAAACCGTAATCCCAAGGCTCTTGCAAACTTCCAATGCTTTTCCCGGGAAAGAGGCTTAGTAAGGATGTCGGCCACCATGTCGTGGGTAGACACGTAGCGAATGACGGCCTCGCCTTTTGCCACAATGTCGTCGCGAATGAAGTGGTATTTGCGCTGTATGTGTTTGGTGCGTGCTCGGAATTGTGGGTCCCGACAGAGGATGATAGCTGCTTGATTATCACAGAAGAGTTCTGTGGGTCCGCGCTGCTCGTGGCCGACTTCTGCAAAGAAGGTGCGCAACCAGGCTAGGTGCTGCCCGGCATTTGACAGTCCAATGTATTCTGACTCAGTTGAGGATAGGGCAACCATGCCTTGCCGTTTGCTGGACCAGCCCAATGCTCCTCGACCAGATATGAATGCGTATCCGGAGGTGGATCGAGAAGTCTCGTTGTCACCAGACCAGTCAGCGTCAGAGAACCCGTGGAAGTCAAGATCCCCAGCAATGTCCGAGCCGTCGAAGCACAGCTCAAGGTCACGAGTATACTTCATGTAGCGCAGGCCGCGCTTTGCAGCTTCCCAGTGGCATGCTTTGGGGTTTGCACTGTACCGTCCAAGCACCCCAACAAGGTATGCCAAGTCAGGTCGTGTCCCCTGGACAGCATACTGAATTGAGCCAACCACAGTAGCGTATGACACCGTCTCTCCGTTTATGGTCTGTTGGAGTAGTGTGGTGTTGTCGACGGGGTCTTCAGCAGTGAGGCGAGGGGTCGTAGCCATTGGAGTCTTTGACGGGTTACAGTCTGCCATACCGCAACGCTTAAGGACAGCGTCAATGTACTTCGTTTGGGAAAGAGAGATAGTGCGTCGCTGTCGGTCCCGTTTGATCTCGATCCCGAGGATGAACGAAGCAGCTCCAAGGTCCCGCATCTTGAATGTGGATGCGAGGAGAGCTTTTATCTCGTCCATGTATGGACGGGATGAGGCTGCAAGCAGTAGGTCGTCAACGTAGACCACCAGGTAACATATTTCCCCTTTCTTTCCCTTGAAGACGTACAGGCATGTCTCCGCGTCCAGCCGGTATGCACCGAGCTCCAGCAGTTTTGCGTCGAGAGTGACATTCCACACGCGACCGGCGTCTTTCAGACCATAGAGGGAACGTTTGAGTCGCCAACAGAACCCATCTGGAATATCCACTCCCTCCGGCGGTGAGACGTAGATGGCGTCCTCGAGGACACCGTTGAGGTATGCAGTGGATACGTCCATCTGGTCCAGCTCCAGGTCGTACTTGGCAGCCAGCAAGCAGATGATGCGGATGGACTCAAGGTTCGCAACGGGGGCAAAGGTCTCCTTGAGATTTCCACCCTGCTGTCCAAAATCCCGGGCGACGATACGGAGCTTGTATCGTTCGATGTTCCCCTTGCTGTCCAGCTTTATGCGCATGACTGGTTTGGTGCTGATTGGTTTGACTCCAGCGGGTGTGGGAACGATCTCATAGACATCGTTCTCAGCCAAGTTTCCCATCTCCTCTGCAAGTGCCGCCCTCCACTTATCAGCGTCTGGTCCGCTGAATGCCTCAGTGAGTGTAGCGGGAGTGGGAATTTCACTTGGGCCGCTATTGGCTACGCCAGCGAAGAAGGCATCGTCAATGTCAATGAGCTCGATTTCAGGTTCTTCCTCAATGATTTGTGGAAGGTCGGCGACTTGGAGGGGAGGGGATTCTGGCTCGGTCGGCTGAGGCAGCGGTTCGGGTTTCCGGAGCTGCTGAGGGCCATCTGACTTCTGTAGAAGGTTTCGGTTTCGATCCGCTGGTTTTCTGGCACGTTCTCCTCGTCGGAGCGTGGGCTCGTCAGGCTTTGGCAGAGCTGGGACCGGTACTGGTGGTGCGACGACGGTGGGTAGTGGACGTGGTGACGCAATGGGATTTTTCCTGCGGGCAATGTGCTCAGAGATGGAAGTAGGGTTTACTGGGACAGGAATGCGAGAGGGTGTTTCGCGCTTTACTGTGCTGACAGTCTCTGTGTCTGTCTCCCCCCCTTGCCGAATGGAAAAAGTCCCTGGCGCTCCCACTGGCTCGACATCGTCAATCACGCTCCCACTGTCTGAGGGCTCCCTCTCCTGTTCAGGACGGAACAAGAACTCCCACTGAGTTTGGGGTGCAGGGTCCTGAAGGACAGAGGTGTCTGTTTCCCCTGTCTCATCGAAGCGGACATGTCGGCTGTGGAAGATGGCCTTGGTCTTTACATCCAGGAGGCGATATGCCTTCTTCCCATCCCCCACATCACCATTACCATAGCCAAGCATGATGCACTGGCGGCCACGGTTGGAGAACTTCCCGACACGCTTGTCCTTTGGTATCAAAGCATATCCCGTGCAGCCAAACGGTCGGAACTGAATGGGGTCAACCTTCCGCTTGAACAGCGTCTCGTATGGTGGTAAACCGTTGTTGGAGGAGTATGGTCGGCGTCCAAGAACGTAGGAGGCACAGCTCATGGCTTCCTTCCAGAAGTTTTGTGGAAGGCCTGAATCGATGAGCATGGTGAGGGCGGTGGAAACGAGCGTCTGATTTGCTCGTTCAGCTACACCATTCTGCTCGGGCGTGTCTGCGGCAGTTGTGTGATGGATGATTCCGCTGGCTTTCAATTCTGCCTCCAGTTCGTTAGAGGTGAACTCCCCCCCGTTGTCGGTGCGCCAGAAGTCAATGAAGTTTTCGGAGAATATGATCTCCTCAATCTCTTCCTCAAAGAAGGCTTGCACGTCCGCCTTCCATTGTTTGAAGGCAGCATGCACGTCGCTCTTCTTCTTGAGGTAGAGTACCCAATCAAAGCCACTGTGATCGTCGAAGAAGGTAATCCAGTAACGATACCCGTCTCGAGACTGTGGGCTGACCGGTCCGCCGACGTCACTATGTATAATTTGTAGTGGGCGTGTTGCCCGCTGACGTCCCTCAGTTGGGAACGGTTGCTTGCGCATCTTTCCCTGAGCGCAGGCGTGGCAGAATTTAGGTGTACCGGTGGTGCGCTCCACACCCTTCAGGTGTCCCTTCCTGACCATACGCTCGAGGCTGTCCATTCCCACATGTGCCATGCGGCGGTGGAGGACGTTAATGTCGACAGCGGCAAGTGCACATTCCTCCTGGACCACCGGCTCTGCAGTCAAATGGTATAGCCCTTGGTCATGGTTGACCTCGAGAACGACATCGCCATTGCGGTCGAGAACGTGACCACCTGTCCTCCCAAAGATTGAAGTCAGGTTACCCTGTTGGGCTAGCTTCTGTACGGAGATGAGGGAGATCTGGAATGAGGGGAGGTATAGGACGTTCGAGAGTGTGAGGAGTGTCTGTTTGCCTTTGACAGTGCTGAGGAGCTGAATTTCCCCAATCCCAGTGGCGTCAGCGAACGACTCATCCCCAAAGCGTACTTTTCTCGGGGGGTCAAGCTGCTGAAAGGTCTTAGCTATGAACCACTCCAGGACTGGTACCATGTGTGTTGACGCGCCGGTGTCAAGGACTGTTGTGTAGACGAGGGCAGGTGTCGTTTCACTCGCAGCATAAGCTCCAATGCGTTTTGCAAGATCCTTCGATACAGAGTTTCCGAATGCAGTAACATAATGTCCGCTCTCATCGCCCCCTGCATTTAGCGCCTTCGCCCCATCCTCCTCCGCCTTCTTCTTGAGGTCGCGGCAGTCCTTGGTGTCATGATAGCAAAGGCCGTGGACTTGGCACTTCTTTGTGGGGCCACCAGTTTTCTTCCCTTTGTAGTTCGTCGACGAAGACGGCACTGCAACTGCGAGCGCGGACTCCTGTGGGCCAGTGATGATGGGGTTTCCCAACTCGGCTCTGATGCGCTGCTCAGCTTCGGAGAACTTGAGCTTTCCGCCCTGGGGGACACTGTTGACGGTCTGGGAGACGAACAGTCTCCACCCAGTTGTGTCCGGCAGTGATTTGAGCAGGATCCATGCCATGAACTCGTCGTCGACCGGCCGGGACATACTTGTCAGCGTCAGGCTGCCCGATCGAAGTTTGGTGAGGTGGTCGTCGAGCTTGGTGGAAGGGTCCCACTTGGCCTCTAGCATTTGAACCAGGGTGAAGAACGCGGTGGCACCAACGTTGACCTTCTCGTACTCCTTGACAATGGCATCCCATGTTTCCTTTGCGCCAGAGAGATGAGCGACGGATATGAGAATGGGGTTGGAGATGAACTTGTGGATGATACCACGAGCTCGGGCATCGCGTACGCGGAAAGAGTCGCGGATAGCGCTAGTGGAAGTGGTTACGACACCATAGATGGCAGAGACAGTGCTGGCAGATGCGGCTGCAGTTTCTGCGGCCGCCTGAGTCGCCGCGTTGTCCTCCCCAGAGATGATGAGGCCAACCTTCTCTCGGGCAAACTCTCCCTCCATCCGAATCTTCCAGATTGGATAGTTTTCTGCCCCGACCAGCACCGGAGTGGTGGGTTCAGATGTAGTCGCCATGTCTGGCGGATGACGTGGCCTGGAGTTGCGAGCGTTTGCAGACTCCTGCGGCTAGTTGGTTTTGCTGTTGAGCTGTGTAGCGTCCGGCTAGCGTTGCGCAGTGAAACTGGCGTCCTACGAGGGCCCGTAACCTCTCAAAACCGGACGTCCGTCCTAGACAGAATACACGATTAGCTCAGCGTCGTGTTAGTTAACAACAACAGCTCTATTATGCACCTAGACAGAATACACGATTAGCTAGAGAATACTGTAAGTAATGTATTCCTGGGTACAGAGTAATAGAAGCCTCACCTCAGCGTCGTGTTAGTTAACAACAACAGCTGAGGAAAAGCTTGGCGCGTGACGTGACGTGACATGTCACCGCTAGCGATGACGCAGTTGGATTCAGAGTTGGGGAGCCTGAAATCCACTTGCGTCATAGTTGCCTAAAGATAGATTTTAGGTTTGGCTCGCTCGCTTCCCGTTGGTTTCGACATATCCGGGCGGCCTCCTCTACAATCCTCCATGGCGCTCCCATGGAGCGATTGTTTTCTCTCGATTTCAGCTGATAGTGTCGTTCGAAGTCCGTCTGTGTGGGGCTCCGGACCAGCGCTGTGGAAGATTGACCGAGCGGAGCGCCGTCGTATTCGAGAATCAATGAGAGACGACATCGTCGATGCTCGAGACAAGAGGAATGCCGCAATGGCTGCAGAGAAGGAGCTCGAGGTCGGCGCCGTTGCCCCCTCCCTGGGGCACTTGACCCCACTCGCTATCGCGGACGGCACAGCGACCGAGGCGAATAGCGAGTCCTACTACGATGAATTCGATTCCGACGGAGAAGGACCGAGCGAGGACGAGAGGGGAGGTGCGCATGAAGAGGAAACAGAACCTCTTGATCTCGTGGAGCTCGTCTTCTTTAATCGACTGCATGAGAAAGCAATGACTACTGTCCGATTTACGCACGACCTTTCTACTGTCACTGAGCTCAATGATGCACGCGACTACTACAAGGAGGTCGAAGCCATCAAGAGGTATTAGCGACCGAAAACTATGTTGTTTCGCTCACGGTTTCTCTAGGATTGAACAGGAAGCTGCGCCAAGAATTGAGGAATGTAGGGCCTTGAGAATTCAAAGTGAGATACAGCGTGCCAAGGAAACGGATGCGACGATGTATGACGAACAGACAAGTGGGCAATTTTGCATCTTCTTTCAGATTTGCTGATTTTTTTCTGTAGTTGATAGGCTGTTTGAGCGACCTTCCGCAACGGGGAATCACATCGCGCAAGAACTTTCCGAGGGGGAGTCTACTGCGGCTGGTTCCAAAGCATGGTCAACTGCCTCTCAGGACAAAAAGCCAATAGCACAAGTCGCCGCCGACGCGACATCAGTATCAGACCAAGAGAAATCTACCATTGAAGCAACATGTGGTACGTCGAATCTGTTTTGGCTTCGATGACTCGCCCTGAAATCTTGACTAGAACCTCCCGCTCAAGCAAGCAGCCCCACCTTAATACTTCGTACCAGGTCAATGTTGAAGAAGAGTGGTAGATGCGCTTCTCGCATCCTTCATACACTCCTGCCCTGTCTAAATGATAGGGCATTTCAATAAATGACTCCCATCCTCCCTCGAAAAATTGCAAAAGTATGCGAGCCTACCTCTTTCCCTGGCCGCGACGTACTGTAAATGATTTTTCGAATAACTGGCCGCGGATTCGGTCGGAATACACGATTCGATGGCGACATTGTCGACTCGAAGCATCTAAGTACATACTTAAACCAGCTCGGTGCCTCGCTGTATAGATTTGTACGTGTTGTGCTTCGTGGGTCCGAAATCCTAAGGCTTTGCCTCGCCCCCATGCCAACGCGCTTTTGTTTTGTTCTCCCCAGAATCTTTCCCCAAGTCGAAGTTAGTAGAAGGACCAGAAGCTGCTATATTTACCATGACTCTCTTTCTACCTTGAACGCTACTACTAGTATGTACTCGGATTCTCGGACTCTCGGAATATCTGATAATGATCCTCTGCGCAGCTGCCATGGCAACTTCTCACCTCGGAGACTCGGAGTTTGCAACGAAGAAATTTACCGAGTGGAGATCTGCGAGATTGGTGCATTGTCGGGATGAGATATAGGCACAGGCCCCCGGTCACTACTTACCTACGAATTTTTCTCGCGATCCGCGCGATTTTAATTTACTCTATCTGCGAATCGGACAGACATTGAACAGTTTTGACTTGATTTACGCTATCAAGTTTTGGCGATACAGGTACGGGAGGGTACGGGGTTTTCACAACCTCACACAGAGTCATACCAAAACCTTGCCCGGGCCATCAGAAAGCCACTTTTTTTTGACGTATCTCCTTCATTTCTCTCACATTTCTCCACCGCTTAGACTCCGAGTTAGAGTCCAAACCATCGGAAAGGCGGAAAGTCTCGGAAAGTGTTCCGCTCACCTAGTGCTACATCTGGGTACATTCCCATATAATTTTGTGCCCGTACATACCTGCCCTGAAAGCGTAGCGTGTCATACGTACATACAATCCCGCAAAAACTTCAGTTTAGGCACACATATCGCCTGAACCGCTCATTTCCTCTCAAGCAAGAGCCAACAACTTTGATGTTCAAAACATATATTCGTCTGAACTTCAATTGAAGTGCGCTGGTGCTACTGTACATTAAGTAGTCTCTATCGGCCGTCTAGGTGATGAATTACGACTTGTCAAATGTTACGGATACACAAAGCGGAACCCTGAGCGCTGAGCAGCGGATAACTTATAATGACGCGCAGAGAGTCCAAAGAAAAATAAAAGTATAAATACTTTGAAAGGAAAGTGAGGTCAACCCCGGGGAACAAGCCTGAGATGGACTTCAGGGTTGGGCGGCGAGATGACGGTGTTGTTGAGTTCGACTGGGGGCATCTTCGTTATTGGCTTGGAGTCTTTGTCGATGGGTTGCATGTCGTAGGACGAGACGATCAGTGCGGTGAGGAGGAAGATCTCGAATTTCGCGAACTAAAAAAAACGAAATTGAGGAATGAGCAAAATGTAGACGAATTCGAAGAGACAACTCAGAAGACCCACCTTCTGCCCAAGACACTGATGCTTCCCCAGCCCCCACGCCGCAAACGACATCGGCTGCACCTTATCCTCCATCCTCTCCTCATTAAACCGCTCCGGATCCCACACCAACGGCTCCTGGTAAATATCCGCGTTATGATGCATAAAACTCGAATGGAACGTCAGAATCGTGTCCTTCGGCACCAGCGTCCCCGCAATGTCGATGTCCCGCCCAGAGTTGTTCAGCCGGTGCAAAGGCGTGGCGATCCGCAGCCGCAGTGTCTCCTTCAGACACCTATCGGTGACGGGGAGGACGCCAGCTGTTATCCAGTCCTCGTACGTGATCGACTGCACGCGATCAATGAGCGGCAGGGACTCGTCGGGGTTGAACTGCGACACGAAATCGTTTAATTCCTCCCGAACCTGCGCCATATACTCGGGATGCGTGGCAAGATCGCAGAGGAAATAGGCGGCGACGATCCCGGTGTTGGCGATTCCCGCGAAAAGCGCGGCAAGCGTGAACTAAAATAAATGTCAAGTTAGCTGGGGGCCGTGGACGAAGAAAGGATAGGATAATATTAACAGCGCACCTGAGTGATCTCCAGCGACGAAAGCCCAGCATCGATAAGATACTGCATGGGATCCCCGTCGTTACGGCCCTCGATCTTCCGCTCCTGAATGGCAGCAGTCATGATGTCGTAGAACTGTTTCATCAGGTAGAAACGCTGCATCCGCTCCCAACCCGGGAACCACGGAAACAGGATTGTCGCTGGGGTGCCACTCTGATCGAGCTCGTGGAAAATCTTCGAGAGCGTATCGCAGAGGACAGGGCTCGCGGCGATGCTGGACGCGGCGATGGTGTTGACCGTCAGTCGGAAGATGGTGCGGTAGATGGTGTCGAAGGGGTTGGTCTGGGTGCCGAGGCCCGTGATGCACTCGTCCGCATATCGGTATAGTATGGGTAGATCTCTTGGTGGGTTAGGCGGGAGCAGAAGCGCGGTAGTAGTAATAAGACTCACTGCCATTGATACGCTGGTTACGGACGAGCGCACTCAGGAATTTATTTGAGCGCCCGCCCAGGGTGATATCGAATCCCATCGAGCTCAGAAAGTCCTTGTTCATGCTGGGAGTGGCCCCGAGCATGACCGCGTATGCGAGCGCGAAAGCGGGCCGCGAGTCGTTGAAGAACTCATGCCGCTGTTCGACGGGCACGGCGATGCATTTTTGCGTCGCGAGGTGAAAAGATACTGCACCATTCCGCGTGGCGGTGCGCAGGAAGTCCCAGTGGCCGGAGAAGTATTGAAGAGAACCAAGAATAGGATAGGCGATGGAAGTGTAAGGAGCGATGGAGAGGCCCTCCAAGTCGGTGGTGGTCGTTTTAGCTTTATGGAAGCGGCGTAGCCAGAAAGTGAAATACACCGCTAGCGCGGGGAGCGCGGTAGATAAAAGGAAGATGGCGTCCAGCATAAGCGAACGGCTGGAGAAGAGTAATAAAAGGTCTCGAAGATTGAAGATTGGAGTGGTCGAGAAAGAGAAGAGGAAGACCAGGACTTCGAATCATATCGAATCCCGCTTTGTTTAACGCTCACACGTTCAGACGCTTGAAGAAGAAAAACGGAGAAACGGATCTGTTTACAAAGCCCAAGGGGTACGCCCAAACCTACCTACCAAGACCCCGGAACCTCGTTGATCACCACAGATCACCACCCGGCAATTGCTCGCGTACAGATAAAGAAGAATTCACGTAGCAAGAGCCAAGGGGATACAGCGAGAACGCGAAGTTGGCGCGCTCACAACTTGGCGTTATGCATAGCTCTCGGAGGAGATCGGAGAAAGATGCGGGGTTTCCTGCCGTTATTGAATTGGTGGAAGGTGGTTTAGATGTGATGCTACTTCGAACAGCGTACCGGCTATGTAGTGTCTTCACCGTCATAGACTTGTGCGTAAAAACCAAACCTCTGGTCATGGAAGTCCCGAAATAGGTAGCAGCTGTTGACGTCTGTTGATACCGAGTCACATCAATTTGATCAAAATTGCGTACTGCAGTCGTACTGCTCGGTCTCACCAATCACTGTGACCAATGAGGATGGACCTCTTGTGGACCTCCAATAGTATTCGAGCTCTAGGCCCTACAGCTCCGTATCGGCTCTGAGCTTCAAAAATAGTGATACTGGTGGAAATTTTTCCTACAGATGATAGATCCAGATGATAGATCTTTGCGAACTTCTCTCGCCCCACCCAGCAGTAAGTACCCACCCTCAACCCACCTGTAATCTCCGAAACTCGTTATCACTATGTCATTGAACTTCGACCACATAGATTCACCCTGATCTACCTTTTCCGCTCTTTCCGAGTCGTTTTTGCAGTCCCAAGTACGGTTGCAATTGCCCGCTACTTACTAGCACATGCCTGTCTATGCCTGTCGGCGAATTTCTCGGCGAGTACTTGTAATGGACCTCCGTTCTCCTCCGTTGCCCCTCCAAAAACACAAGCTTTCTGTTATCCAAGCTTTAGCTACAGCTCCCTATCGGTTCTGAGCTTCAAAAACAGCGATACCGTTTGAAAAGAGTGAGATATTATAATTAACTTTTTATCACAGATCCAGATGATAGATCTCTGCGAACTCTTGACCAACGTTAACTCTTGACTATCTCCGACTCGGAGACTCGACATCACTGTGTCCAATGAACCTACATAGTTCCACCGTCCGCCCTTTCTCATTTTACTTTCTCGCAGTCCCAACTCGAGTACGGTCGCTCACCCTATGCCTGCAATCGCCGACTTCCTTGGCGAGTACTCGCAATACTCTGTCTCAGCTCTGCTTGCAATCCCAACCCTTGCCTTCGCCTGGCACTTCCTGGTCGTCCGCCGTACATATGAAAATGAACCCCCCTTAGTGGGTGGCTGGATCCCCTGGCTCGGCGCTGGCCTCCAAATGCGCGACATGGAGAAGTTCGCAGTCAAGAACTACAAGAAACACGGCCACACCTTCACTGCGTACGCCGCCGGCACGCGATTCGTCTTCTCGCAGGATCTCGCGGTCCACAAAACCGTAGTCGGCTCGAAAAACTTCGACGCCAACCAGCTCATGGTGAGAAAACGCCGTATTTTGCGCTTCCTGCCATGCTGTCATATTGTCATTGCTGATCGGTGGATTATCTATTCTATTATTACATTGACACCAGATCAAGATCCAGCTGAGCTTCCTCGGTGCTGACCGACCGACGACGCCGGAGGAGGAAGCTGCCTGTGTGCCCGTTCTCCACACCCAACTCGCCGGCAGACATGGCGCGCACCTGCGTACCGCCTTCCTGGAGTATCTTCTCGAGACAATCGACGGCTTCAAGGACCTCGGCGTGGTCGAGCTAATTCCGCTCGTTAGGGAAACCATCTTCATTTGCACGCTGTGCGTCCCCAGTTGGCACCGTTGTATCATTTTCATTGAAGCTCGGTCCTTTCCTTTCCTTTCAGACGCACAATCTTCGGCCGCAACTTCCCCGCCAAAGAAGCCCTCGAACCCTTCGACGCCTGGGACCGCGGCCTGCAAAACCTCATCTCGGGTAAGAAAGACGACGCCGCCGTGGCCGGCCGCGACCGCCTCGCTCAGCTCGTCGGCGACTACCTGCGCGACAACATCCTCGAGACCGAACCCGTGATCCAAGGCCAATGGAACAACCTCGAGCGCCTCGGCACGCCGTTCGAGCACCGCGTCAAATACGTCGCTTTAGGCTTCCTCTGGGCCGCCGCAGCGAACGTCGCGCCCGTGACCGCCTGGGCGGTCGCCTTCGTCTACAACGACCCCGCCCTCGCCGCGCGCCTGCGCAGCGAACTGGCGGCGGCGGACAAGAGTCTTGAGCTGGAGGCGCTGTACGAGCGCGGCGCGCCGTCCGCGCAGCTCGTCGCGCAGGAGGCGATCCGCCTGACGATGCTTGGCTCGATCGTTCGCCCCGCCGCCGCCACGACGACCATCGAAAGCACTTTCGGACCGGTCAAGGTGCGCAAGGGCGATATGATGATGTGCACGAGCTGGTCTTTGCACCGACGGTTTGAGAACCCCGAGGAGTTCATCTGGGACCGCCTGAAGCCTGTTCCGGGTGAGGACGTCCACAACCAACTATACATGGCGTTTGGAGGCGGGTCAAGGCCGGTGAGTGCATACCCGAATGATATTCTCGCTGGTATCCTAATGTACGTGCGACAGTGCGTGGGCAAGTCGTTTGCGTACACTGAGATCAAGATGATGACGCTCGCCATGCTGGAGCGATACGATGTCGGTATGTGCCAGCCTGAGGCCCGTATTAATATTCTGTCTCGGACACCCCTGATTTTTTTTTGCATCCGTTCAACGTAGAACCCGTCAACCCGTTCCCGAAACTTATCAAGACCGACCGAATTGGTGTGGGCACCATGGAGCCGTCGCATCAATGGAAAGTCAAACTGATCCCTCGTTCGAATTCTTCTACGCTCTAGATCTAGACCGACCACCATTAATTCGACCTTTCCGTTTCGGTGGTTTGAAGTAATTTACTGTACCAAATCCAATGTCGCAATACTTAGATTTCCTCCTGTGCCTTGAGGGCATCATGGACAGTTTTCCCTCATTGACTCTGAGGGATGTGACGAGATCGAGCAAGAATTTGCCCGGTCGCTTTCATTCAAATTGTTGCCTTGCAATTTTTTTCCCGGAGAACGGTGGATGACGTTGGCTGCAGCAACAACCAATGGGTGGCCACTTTCAGGCGCGCACCGACGTCGTTCCGACGTCGACGGCGTTCCGAAGGTATGTAAATCACCGGCTATTGACAGATCTGAGTCATGACTCGGACCAGATACATAAATCGGAGCTCGCTTTGATCTACCTTTTTCATCTTGATCTCGTACACCCATGTCAACACTAGAAGACTTGCAACCCCTTCGCCCTTTACTCATTTTGGCCATCGGGATCACGTCAGTTTTTATTTTGGCGCGTGTACCAGTGGTGAGCACTGTCGATTTTTTTTTCTGACAATTTTCGGTCAAGGTGATTGAACGTTCAAGAATTTAGGGCACCGTACAAAGACTGGTAGAAGATTTTCTACACAAATTTCTGAGGCTTATACGGTCTAGTTCTCTGCGATCCGCTTGGGTAATAAAGTAGATACGATCCACGGCACCAACATCAGGATATCTAGAATCTTGGGTAAGCTACTATGGCTAGAAAATTCAATATGCATGATGACTATCCATCTGCGTAGTTTACCCTATCAAAGTAGGTCTCTCTGTGTGTTCTCTTATACCCCGCTGACTCGGCCTCAGAGCTGCGCGGGTACAGATTTGCTCAATTCCGCTTATGACCAAGAAGGACTCGAAGTGGGCGCAACTTCTTCACCCGGGCCCCCTTATAAAATACTAAACCATATACATGCAATTGTTTCAGTTTGACCGTAAATGGATGATCGTGGACCTTGAAAAGAACAAACAACTCTCTGCCCGTGATAATCGCGGTATCAAAGTGGGTCGCGCCGAATTTTCTTTTTTGCTTTGGCTGAGATTGCTCAGCTTGTTCGCATCTTCCCTTTAATCAAGCGGGATCCTTCCTCGCCTACCGGCGGCGTCCTGGAAGTAACATTCCCAGACTCCCCCGAAACGCAATCGTTTAGCATCCCTCTCAACCCAACAAAAGAGCAGCTCAGCACCTGGGACATACACGATGGCTTTGATCTATGGGGAGGCTCGAATGAGGGCTACGTCGTGGAGAGCGCAGACTCGGACTCCCTCGAGACGCCGTCCGAGATCTTATCTGGCTTTGTTGGCCGTCCGGTGCTTCTCGTCATGAAGACACCGGCCCCTCGCCCTCTAGCGGACGACGTCCCCTTCGACCCCACCTGTCTCTCCTATCCGGGTGGCTCTACTGTGCGCTATTCCGACTTCAGCCCGTTTCTCATTGTTTCGGACGCATCGCTCGAGGATGCGGAGGCGAAGGTATGGTCGTTCGCTCGCGGGGACTTTGAGAGAAAGATCGCTGGCTGCCGTCCTGAGGATGGGGTGCCTCAGATCAACGCATGGGCCCGTGATGACCCGAAAAAGCTGCTTATGACGCGCTTTCGGCCCAACGTTGTCGTCGATGGTGTCGACAAGCCGTTTGGCGAGGATGATTGGCAAGAAATCGTTACACTGGCTAATCATCGGTTTGTTCTACCTGCCCGGTGTCCGCGATGCATGGTACGCGCCGCTATCTATCGTCACCAATATTCGTCGCGGTTCTCACCGCATATTCTAGTTTCCGAACGTCGATACGGAGACTGGTGTGCGGGATTCCGAGATGCCTAATAATGCCATGATGCAGTATCGAAAAGTCGATGCAGCTGCGCCGAGCAAATACTGTTTCGGGTGTGTTCTCTTCAGCTGTAAGATATTTTTCTTGTCGTTGACTCGATTTTCAGGATGTACATGGTGCCGGTGGAAACCAGTGGCGTGCTTACTGTCGGCGATCAGATCTTGGTGTCGAGGAGTTCTGTCAACCCTCAGTTGACGAACGACTAGATCCAAAAAGGCGTAGTTTGTGAGCACATGCTTTTCTGTGCAAAACCATTCCTGTTCATCCAAACATAAGAAATACAGTTACTCTATGAAAACAACTAGACACCGTATTGAATCCATGCTGACCGCTCGGCAGATGGCATACATTGCGGATTTATAAAAATCAGTACTCAGTTCGGTGTTCCGTCTAACTCTCTGCCCCAGTGCCCGCCCGAATTTCAACCAACACGTGTTCAAGTGCGAAGACTCGGATTTATGCGCTCGTGGCGTTCCGCAAAATTGTCTTCGAGACTGTTTGCGGGATCATAATCTCTCTCAGAAGCGGTCAAATAAGTTCAAGAGCCAAAACGAAAGAAAGGAATCTTCGCGGGTAGATCCATTTAATCTGTCGTTTACAGGCTGGATTGAAACCTTATTTTGAAGTGAATACCTCCACTGAGAAAACTTTTCAAACTGGAACTTGCTGTCAAGCTGTCGGCATCAGCTACTTGCTAGAAACGATGGATATTTCTAACCTTCGCGCTATGGAATATCTTTTCATTGAAATACAAGAAACATCTGTTCCGAACGTCCGCATTGGTTTAGCAGAACCCATGTCCGGCTCAGCACTCTCCCGCTGCGCTTGGACCTACACACACAGGCCCGGTGCAATTGAACCCTCTCGGGTTCTCAACATTCCCGCAAAGATATTGACTGATCTGCGTCCCATTCGAGAGCGTGACGTCGATTTCGGACAACGCAATATTATCACAAGGAGCAACTGCGCTGCACTGCAAGCTGGCGACGCGCGGAGAGTTGGAGGTGCCTTGGATGCCGGTCAGGGTGATGTCCCTGATTTGGAAGGGCGAGTTGGTGCAGTTTGCGGGTGCGCCGGAGAAGGTGGTGCATTGAGAGAAAGCGACGGCAGCGCCGCGGAGAGCGCTGACATGCATGTTGGTGAAGTTCATGTCGGCGGCGACTGAGGAAGACAAAAAGAGAAGAGTGTTAGTTGTGAGGATCCGGGGAATTGGACGTGGCTTACATCCCAGACCGCCTCCACCGCCGTTCGGTGGGAAGCCATTCTGATCACCTGTCCATGTCTTGAAGTAAACCTTAAAAAAGGCGTGCATTAAAATTATTAAAAAAGAGGATCCACTTGAGGAAACTACGTCGCTTACTGCATGGTCGGTGTTCTCGAAAAAAATGTTGTCCACGTAGAGTCTCTCTATCGTTTCGAATTCGCCTTTGTACTGGCCAATGCTGCCGAGGGCGATGCCCAGGCCGCGGTTGAAGTGGCAATTGGTTATGCTGATGTCCGTGCTGTTGCCCTTGAGGGAAATGGAGTCGTCTCCGTTGTAAACTGTCCAGTTGTCGAATTTGATAAATGACGAGCGAATGGTGTCTGCTCCATCGGTGTTGGCTGTAAGATAAATTTAGTAATACATTTTCCGAGATAGATGTAGAACGCGCGACGGCGATTTACAGCTCTGCACGCTATTCCCAGTGTTATTCACAAAAATATCGTTGAGCTCGACATGGTGACAGTATATCATCGACAGAGTCCTGCAAGGATGTAAGTGAAACCAAGAACAAGCTGGGCCAAAAGAAAAAGAAGCCTCGACGTACCACATCTGGCTGCGCAAGAAATTCAGTCCCTTCACAACAGAATTCGTCAATCCGTTCAGGGTGAGAGCATGAGGACGGCCAGGGAAGTTTGAGTGAACCGGCTGCTGTGAAATGAAGGAGTACCAATAGTCGCCATTGCCGTCGAAAGTGCCAGTGTTGTGTCCGTCGATCCGCAAATTATTGCCACCCAAAATGAAAGCAGTAGATTGATTTTGGTATCCAACTGGAAGGGAGTTATTCAGCCAGTACTGGATATCCGTGCTCCACTAAATTCGAGGTCAGCCGGTGTAAGAGTATCGAGGGCAATTAAGGGTCAAGGACGCAAAACGTACCAAGAGCTTTCCGTATATATCAATGTCAACGTCTTCCAAACCCCTTATATCGAGGATGGAGTTGACGTAGTAGGTCGTAGCTTCGAAAACCACTCTGCCATGTTGGCCACAGTTTTCGAAAGCTTCCCGGATGGCGGGGCCGTCATCCGTCGCGTTCGTACCGCTAGCCTTGATCACACAGGTCTTCCTCTGGCGTTCCGGACTAGGCACAGTAGGGTCGGCCAAAGCTCCCAGCGCAGTCGCCGAGAAGAAAACAAAGGAGGATAGTTGATCGAGTTTCATCTCGAAGTGTGGAGACCTTCATTAGCGACTTCGTAGTGCTTTATGTTTGAGAAAGTTGGCGGATACCTCGGTCGTGCTTGGACGTCTCAACGTCATCTATTGTGGAAAGTTCGCGGCTCATGACCAGGTCTTGGGGACATCGGGGTATCCCGAGCAATCACACGACCGTTGACCAACTCTGAGCGCGGCCAAGCTTGGGGATTTTGAAAGGACTTCAGTTCAGTTTTTATGGAAGAAGAAGGTGGGAAGGCTTAAATTTATCCGAACTCGTGTGGCAAGGGTCAATTCCGGACCGCAGCGGGACCGCTGGGTATCGGGACAAGGGACAAGTCTGTCAAAGAAGCGTCACTGGCAAGCTTGCGTGAGGTCAGGCGGTAAGTGGATGGGAAGGATGGAGCGGCAACACAGCATCCAAATGGAAGGCAGTCGTCGCTCAGGGAGTTCATTGAAATGATTCAAAACAGTTTTCTATGTCGTAGTTTTTCGTTGTCCAGGGTATGTTACGGAAGGAACCCAGTCCTGAATTCGTGCTTTAGCGATGCCGATATCACCACCCCTCGAAGAAAGCCCCTCCATCACCATCGGCAGTAGGCGATCAAACCTGGCACTCTGGGGCTTGCGAGCAGGCCGAACAGCAGGCGATGGCGAGGGCTGGAATAGACGCTGCGGCAACCTAGAACGCTCTGAACAGACACCAGATGGCTTCTGTCTTCAAAAAAAGTAGTACGTCGCAGACTCGCAGTCCCCGAACCAGACGGTCCAGACTCGTGTCGGAGCTGTATGTTCTCAAAGATCGCACTTTGTCCGCCGAGGATGCCCGATGTTTATGGCGCCAGCTTTTGGTGGGTGTGAACTATAACGAAGCGCGACATGAGTGGAGAGCGAAAGTAAGTGTTGTTCGAGTGTCACACACGGCGGTCACAGACTCTTCAGTCTTCACTCACAAAGTCCTCACCCAAACTGCCACCGACCTAAACTTCTGTCCCAATCTTCAGAGTCTCTCTGCTCGCAATACGTGTCTGAAATTAATTCAGCGAACAACTACGGTAACAACCCTCAGCCATCCATCGAATCTGTCGTTTTGAATCAGCCAGTGGCACGATAAAATCGCCGGTACCGAATTCTGACTCTTTGCTTTCCTCCTCTTCTTCCCCTTCCTATTGTCTTCAAGACATTCGTTTCAAGAAATGGATCAGAGCTACTACAAGCAGACTAAAACCAAGCGAGGGTTCAATTACTCGTACTACTTCTCTGCTGCTGCCTCGGGCAACTTGCCGGTTCTATTCTTCGCCCATGGTTTCCCTTGCACGTCCTTCCTCTGGCGTCGACAGGTCGCGTTCTTCAAGGAACGTGGCTACGGTATCATCGCACTGGATAATCTGGGCTACGGCGGATCGGATAAGCCGACTGACCCGAAGCTCTATGTCGGCCGTGGGCTCGCGGAAGATGTCGTCGATCTACTCGATGCAGAAGATATCAAACAGGTCGTTGCTGTTGGGCACGATTGGTATGCGCCCGGTACCGTTCGCAGTAATTTTGAGCTGACTTGAAGTCGTGAAGGGGCGCCTACGTCGTGTCGCGCATGTTGCATTACTGCCCGCAGCGCATCTCAGCCGTCGCATTGTTCGGCTCAGGATATATGCCCGCCGATTGGTCCCTGAACCCAATTCGCCAACCTGAAGTCATTATCCAATTTTTCGGATATGATGTCGTCGCGTACCAGCGCTTCTTCGTCCACCCCGATGCGCCGGAAATCATCCAGAAACATGTCAGCGGACTCGCTCTCTCGTATTGTACAGCTAACTTCAGCTCCAGCTTGATTCGTTCATCAGCCTTGTGTTCCCTGAGACGCCGGAACAGTGGAAAACGAGCCTTTGTGCGAAAGGCGCGACGCGTGCTTGGCTGAACGATAATAAAATCACGCCGCTTCCGTCGTATTTCACTCAAGAGGTTAGTTTCATTTGTTTCGGCCGCTCTCAAAAAAGCGAGGATGAACAAAATATGGCAGGACAATGAGCATATCAAGAGCTCTCTTACGAGCGGCGGTGTCACTGCACCTCTCTGCTGCTACAGGGCTCTCAACGAGGACTTCAACATCGCTGAAGACCTTAGTAAGTTCCGCTCAACTTGATGTTTCATCGCTGATGCATTCTTTCGTCGCATTAGAGCTTTCCCCCGAGGCACGCGAATTCTCTCAACCCCTGCTTTTTGTCGCCTTCAACGAGGACTGTGTCGGGTTGCCAGCCGTCGCAGACGGGGGTCATAGCAAGTACGCAAAAGGGCCTCTGACTAGGAAAGAGCTTTCATGCGACCACTGGGGGATTTTGTCCCATGGCCAGGAGCTGAACGAGATGCTACTTGAGTGGTTGGGGTCGTTGTGAATTGTTGCATAGGTTACGTTCTATGTGAATAAGTTCGAGGAACAAAACAAGTTGCAATTCGCGGTTGGGAACAATATAGGAATCATTATCGAGTCTCCAACCACAGGTTAGAGCTTTCCTTCCTTGACCATCTGGCGTACGACATCGATACCATGTTCGACCGCCTTCCCGATCATATCGTTGAGCTCCTTGGCACTCGGCTTTGGCTTGTCGCTAGGAATCCCGGGAACTGAAATTCATGGTCAGAAAGGTGTCGTCGTGTCAATATAACACGCGAAGACTTACTACCGTTGGCAAAGCCGTACGTGAGAAGCAGCTGGTCGTCCGGCCCATATGAAACGATATTCGTGACGCGAGAGCCCGTGTGCATTTCGAAGTATACCTGCAGAAGCCGTGAGTCCCAGCAACTCCTATGGAATTGAACACAAACGACATACGATGGTAGCGGCATGGCCTTCGATTTCTTCAGTTATGACTTGCGGGTTGGTTCCGAATGTGACTTCGCGAGTAAGCTGGAGATTAGATTGTTGATAAGTATTAGCTTTGCCATAGAGAATTGAACATGATCTTTTACCTTGTTTCCATTATCCTTGGTTACTTTTGCGGATGTGATCATCGGCACGAAGACCTGTAAATGGTGTTATGAGCCAGAGGCCAAATGATGATATGGAAAGTGCCCACAGAAGGATTCCTCGCTTTGATTTCGAGTCCCTTCCAGAGCTGTTCCTCAGTGATAACAGGTTCAACGCCGTGAGGGTTGACGGGGCGTGTGGCGGCAAATGCGTAAGACATGCTTGAGTTTTTTTCTTGTAAGTATAGGAAGATAGAAAAGCTGGGAGAATTATCGATTGGGTTTGAACGTTGATATTCAGTAGTATTTAAGCCAATGCGCTTTTAAAATTCCTTGACTTGATGACAGATCAGGTGCGTTCAAAGTGCCTTGGTAATCTTCGAGAAGCGGAACAGTGAAGACGGCTTGCAACACGGAGCTTTGGGGGCTTGAGTTTAACCGTTATACTACCTGTGGGCCCTTGTGGGCCGCAGAAATTGTATAGCGCTGGACGAGGAAACTCAGACTCGAAGAGACGGGTTGACTAGAAGAATGGGGATGAAATTGTTCAAAGATGACAGAGCGTGTTGCTGACGCCGCCTGACGCCGCGTTAGACGACTTCGGCGGCGTCGAGAGCCAACAGAATCGAATTCCAGAATCGAATTCTGGTCATCGAAGAGACCCAACGAAAGTTTTTGGACTGCGATGGCCCGAATGTGGATTTGAGTAAGGAAGATTCGGCAATGATTTCCGCCATCACCCGTCGCAAACCCTAACCCTACCTAACCTAACCCATCCCTCAAACAACCGTCGGCGTCGCCAGCATCGTCAACCATGGCGTTGGTTCAACGTCCCCTGCGAGGATCCCGCATCTCGACGTTCTACCCCGTCAAAAACTTGCCTTCACTCTCTTCTCTGGACAGCGCTTTCCAACTGCAAGAGTATATTTCTCTGCTCATTCGCCTCGACGTACACGACGTTGACGCAATTGTCTCTATTCCTGGACGCGCCGGCAAGCAGAAAGAAAAGGAGAGTAACAAAGAAGGAGAGTCTGCGGACGACACAAAGGAGAAGTCCGTCAATGTTGACGAGGCGTGCTGGAAGTATGAGCAGCTGCGGTACGCGTCGTTTCTTTTCTCTGCGTTAAGCAAGGGATGCTGAGGACTTTTCAGGCGACTCGCACAGGACTTGTCTCACCCGCTTATTACGATGCTGCAGCAGGTGTGCACGCGGACTACCTGCCCCGAAATGAAGGCAGGGGAGTGGCTGTATTTGTGTGTTGCTCATGGTAATGACGGCGCTATGGAGGTGAGCTTTCTATTGTCCTTTACCGCCTGTTCCCGGTGCCCAGATTGGTTTTGCGCCATGGTTTGTTGCCCACGAGCTGCTCTTCTCAAGCCGGCCGGCATTGACGCTCAATAACATATTCATGTCATTGTCGTATCCGGCCAGTATAACGACCATCTTTAC
Source organism: Favolaschia claudopus (assembly GCA_037176885.1). NCBI lineage: Eukaryota > Fungi > Basidiomycota > Agaricomycetes > Agaricales > Mycenaceae > Favolaschia > Favolaschia claudopus. Next base: position 1,142,371 of record JAWWNJ010000010.1, on the reverse strand, counting down.
CTGGAACCGGATGTTCGGGAGAAAGCTGACCAGCTCGTCGACCTCCTGGGCAAAAGGGCTGCTTCGGGCCAGTTGGTACGCTTCGTCGATGAAAAGCACCTTCCCAAGGGCTTTCTCCAAGCGCTCCTCCGTACTGGGTCCTGTTTGCCAAACATATTGGCTGCGGCTGCGATGCTTTACCCTCTTTGATTTTGGGTGAGGACAGGAAACCCATGTCGCGGTAAACCTGTACATCGGTGGGGTACTGCTGCCTTTCCCGCTCGAGCTGTTGTGGATTTGTATCCGTCGTAGGACAGCACTACCGGGCATAGGGCTCTGGTACCTCTTCCGCCAGACGCGACCAACTCCAGTACCATTGCAGAGGTTGGCTCTGCTGCCTTGCAGACGTCAAATGCGACATGTAGAAAGAACGTTTCCCGAGTTCATCGTTTTGCGACCTTGTGCATATCGTTTTGGGCGTAACAGTACATGCGCTACTTGATGGCGTTAGTCGCTTTCTTCATTTGGAGATCCACGACTTTGTCAGGAAGCAACCTTGGGCACAATGTTCCTTCCGGGGTGTGTGAGCTACGGGCTTGGGTTCACCTGCGCCTTGTTGTGCGAGAGGCGCCTTCCTTTCGCGCGCGTGGATGAATGACAAGACTCTCGCACCGGGTTGTTTCGTCGGCGGACGGTGCCACTCCGTCCGTTGATACCGCTCAGCGAAGTTTCGGTGGAACTGGACGACACTGCAGATCCATTTGAGCGCGTTGCAGGAGTCAATGGACAATCTCCTTGGCCCTTGCCTTGTTTCTTGTCGTACCGTTGCAACCGAGTTTGGTCTGAGGTATGCGATCACTGCCTAGCGTCGAATGCGTCTTCATGTACTCGGCATGCAGACAACGGCTTTGCCTGACTTTTTTCTCCATCGATCACCAACCATACGCCGCGACGATATTCCTCCTTTCTTCCCTTTTCTTTTACAGTTCCTCCGAATGCTAATCTCTGTTTCTAGCAATGCTGCGCCATAGACTACATTCTACACACTCTCGACAGTGCGACAGCCCTCCTCAACTCTCCCCGCGCGTTCCCTTCCAGACTTCAAATCCCCCCAGCATCACATCGACACTTCACCTCCCTCGCCCGCCGCCTCGGCCGCATCTTCGCCCACGCCTACTTCCACCACCGCGAGGAGTTCGAGCAAGCCGAGGCAGAGAGCAGCTTATACGCTCGCTTCCTCGCGCTGACCGAGAAATTCGATCTCGTCCCCGCTGACTTCCTCGTCATCCCTCCGCGGGCCGTCGCCTCCTCATCAGAGGAACGAAGAGGCAGCATGGTCCCTGCCGTCGGGCTCGACGTACCCCCTCCTACTCTCCTCGGCGCTTCTTTGCACGTTGACACCACCTCTCCGTCATCCGAGGATGGCCCCCATCAAGAGCAAAGTGCGAGCCCACCAGGACTGGAAGGCGCCGACGCGATGAGCCCGCAGTCGGCGTCGCGGCGACACGGCCGAAGCCGCACGGACACGATGATGCACGAAGGGGAAGGACGGTTCCCTGTGAGCCCTGCGACGGCGCCTGCTGATGACGGGGAGGGTCCGACGGGCCTCGATGCGGCGCTGGCTGCTGCGGGCGTCGGGATGCTTGCGTCTGCGCCTGCACCGGAAGCCGTGGAGCCGCCACAGACGCAGACGCAAGACAGTGCCCCGATTACGCAGGAAAGCGCGCCGGAGCCTGTTATTGTGCAAGTGCCTGATGCGAGTCATGGCGAGGCGCAGGAGATGCCGAGCCCGACGTCCGACGAGGAGACGGGTGGCGCAGGGGAGAGGGAGAGGGAGAGAGGCCCGGTGGTGTCGCCGAGCTCGTCGACTGCGCCGCAGGCGGAGACGCATCCGATTACGAGTATGCTTGAGCGGGAGGAGGTCTCTGGGGCGCCTGGGACGCCGCCGCCTGCGGTTGATGAGGAGGGGAACAAGGCTGAGGCTGAGGTTGAGGCTGATGAGCCCGTCGCTGAGGTTGCGGAGAGCGTGGACCAAATCGGCGGTAAGGAGGGTGAGGGTGAGAAGAAGGAGGAAGAGGTGCAAGCGCAGGACATTTCCGAAGGCACGAAGGGTGTTACGGATAGTGAACCTAGCGCTGCGGCTGAGGAGACTTCTGCTCCGGCAAAGCCTGTCTCTGAACCTGAACCTGCACCAGTTGCTGCGACGGAAGAACTGGATGTGACGGAGACTCAAAAGGATGCTGCCGAACCTGCCAAGCCAGAGGCGGAACTGGAAGCGGGTAAGGCGGAATGAGGCAGGGATACATAGTTCGCTCCGCGAAGATACATCCACAGTGATCTGCCGTGGTTCTTTGCTGTTACTGTTTTTTTTGTGCACACCAGCTTCTAGAACGATGTTTTCGTTTCTTGCCTCTCTTGGGAGGTGTTTCTTTGTTGTTATCCACCTTATGTTTGTGCGTCCAAGTAGTGACTCCGCCTTCCATGTTCGCCAGTACAGGCTACTCTTCATCAGGGCTTCTCTCGTGGTTCTCGACTGCTACTCGTACTACGACTGGGGAGATTTTGGCAGGTCCTAATCGGGCGAATATTTCCGGGTTCCAAAGCAAGCCAGGATGCCACAGAACGCGCGTCGAATTTGGGCGTCCGTACACGATCTGTCAGCATCATAATCATACCTGGGGGTTTCATTCCCTTTCTTGGTATCATCTCTCCTGCTTTCAAGCACTTGTTCTATTCGATGCTGACACTGAGAGCTCAGCGGACTCGGCGCGGGCGCGGTATAGCGCCTGTCAACGGTTAAACTGCATCCCGCAGATTTCCGCTTTCCGAAAGGATGACCAACTGACTGATCGGCGGGTTCAAGTTCCTCTTTAAAAGTGCCTCGATTTTGGATATCATAAACTCAACACCAACACCAACACCAACACCACTCAACCTCTTTACTCATTGCAAATCAGAAACATTACTAGCATGGCTTATGCATTCGCCGCGACCCGCCCTGTTAACCCACCCGGCGTCGAGCCTGTTATCACTGAGGAACAGCTTTGGAAGGGGCTTGAAATCAAAGCGAGGAATCCTTCTGTAGGTGCTTTCCTTATGATCATTGAACTCTGGCTCATAAATTATTTACAGGTTTTCGTTCCGATGATCACGTCCGCCAAAGTAACCAAGGATAGCGGAAACAAGGTCAGAGACCATGTTCAATTTTCTATTATGATAAAGCTTATATCAACAATCGACAGCTTACCCGTGAAGTCACATTCGGAGCCAACCCGCAAGTCATAACTGAAGAAATCGAAGGACATGCCGCTACCATCGTATGTCTTCTCAGGATTTCCTGGTATTCTGAATCACGGCAACTGCAGGTATACTTTGAAATGAACACGGGCGGGCGCATCACGAATGTGGTTTCGTATGGGCCTGACGATCAGCTGCTTCTCACTTACACTTTTGCCAACGGCAGTAAGTCTTGGTTGAAACATATATTAAACATTCTAAGTTCATTCATCGATCGTCGTGTGTAGTACCCGGAATCCCTGCAGACAAGCCGAAACCTAGCGCCAAGGAGCTCAATGATACGATTGGGAAGGCCGTTGAGGGTAGTATTAGTGTTGTGCGACAGATGGTGAAGGAGGGGAAGGTTTGAACGATTGGGAAATCAGAGGAAATTAGTAAGTAAATCGAGTGGATGCCGCCTCAAATTTGCATATGCGTATCTATCGATTGCCTGCAGCTACTGAACTACCAGACCGCGCACTCACTGCCAGTGCAACTTGATAATGTTATTGGAGTTGAGACTTCAAGTTGTTCCGTCCATTACTATTCTGTTTCTCAAAGATCCTGGTCTGTAAATCGTCCAATGAACCCCGCAAAGCTATAGGACCTAGTGTCCCGCACAGACACCCCCCACACATGATACGGTATAGTCGTAAGATCCCTTTTATCTGGATGTTGGGTGGTGTTGAGCGGGTCGGCTACTAGTATTTCCGATCAGGTTGATCGTATCAACCTCCCAGTTAACTCGAACCACCGCCGCGTACAGGGTGTGCATCCTGGCGGCGTCTCTTCAAAACCATATACACGCTTTTCAAAACCCTGTGGCATCTGCGAGATCTGCCAGCTTTTCTTCAATTTTTTATCACCAGTGCGCTGCATCACGCACATAAAAACCCGCAAAACCTCAGACAGCCGAGACCCGCCAGTGTCCACATTTTGACTCGCAATTCCACCCGACAAGGGCAATACGGCGGCGGCGGCGTTTCTGGCTCACAATGTGAACCAAGCCTCAAAGATGCGGCACCGGCGATCGACTCAATTGAACACAGCGTCTACAGCTTTGGGACCTATATGAATTTCGAGTTCATAGACTGGGACTCCCCTCAGCTACTTCATGTCCACCACACGCCGCACTGAAATAAACGAGTCTTTTCATCCTATGGTATATTCTACATCCATCGAGATTCTTGACTTTGCTCATACTTATTCGTTCCCATTAGCCGTCCAATACTGTTGTTCCTCCCGGCCGCGTCGACTTTCCGGCGCTAGGACTCCCTCGATACAAAGACTGCTACGCTATCGTAGTGGACAACCTGTATTCCCGTGAAACGCTCTCGGCCATACTAGCAGAGGCCGAACAGCAGGAATGGCAAATCGCGCAAATCAATTCAGGGGCAGAGGCATACACTATTCCGGACTACCGCAACGGGGAGCGAATCATACATGACTCGTTCCCGCTTTCAGAAATGATATTCAAGGAACTGCGGCCGCATCTGAGTGAAATTGAGGAGATTGAGGAGCTCACCTGGAGTCCTTCGGGGAAAGTGATGCAGAAGTGGCGGATGGTGCGTCTTAATGAACGGCTGCGCTTCTTGAAGTATCCGAAAGGCGGATTCTTCAAACCTCATGAGGATGGATGTTATTTCGATGAGTACGTCCATTATCAGTTGATAACCTGTCGCCCTTGGGCTAACATTGTGTCCGTTTTTCACAGAAAAACAGGACAAAGAACATTCCAGACCTTGCAGCTTTATTTACCATCGGATTCGTCCGGCTCGGAGGAGAGTTTCAATCCCGCCATGGGAGGTGCTACGCGCTTCTGGCGTGATTATAGGGATGGAGATGCGTATGCCGATGTGGAGGCGTTGCCCGGCCGGGCCCTCGTTTTTCAGCACGATGGTCTGCTTCATTCCGGGGAAACGGTACGCCGTCGATGATGGTCTCATCACTGAATTGAAGTGCTTATTCTTGTTATCGAGGTTCTCGAAGGTGTGAAGTGCGCGATGCGGTCCGATATTCTGTACGAGAAGGTTGGGGATCCGGTGCCTGTAGGGCGAACAGACCGGAAATAAATGGTGCGCTTCTCCGGGTGCGCTGTCCTGCCTGTGGTTCTCTCGTATGTTTCTAGTCGTGGCTGGAATGCCTGGTTCACATCAGATCTAAATGGAATTCACAATCTATCGTGTATCGGAGTGCTTGCGAGAATGATTTTTTCTTTCTTCAACCTCAAGTTTCAACCATGACGACTTCAAGAATATCGGACGTCGTCGTCGGTAATCGTCCCTAAACCTGGTGTATCCTTGATTGGATCCACACGACCAACGAGCTCGTCAACTGTAGTTATCCTACCGTATCCATTTTTAGGGCTAACCCCCGCCTGACAATTTGTTCAACAGTCAACAGTCGAGCTAGCAACTCTCCGTCATTCGCCGGCCGTGTGCGACCAACAGCTATTGTTATAATTGAAACGGAGTTGAGAGGCGTTCGCTTTGACCTCTTCAATGACGCTGGAAATGAAGGCGCCTGAGACGACCGCCGATTTTCCTTGTGCATTCATCGTGGGGTGTTGAATAACGTTGAATGTCGGGGCGATTTTTCGGGAACCTATTTGCCGCGGGGAACCTGGCGCATCGCCATCTCACTCGCCAAATTCTGCTCATCAGATCTTTGTCAAGATATCGACCTGAAACGCTAACGCTGACTCGGATAATCCTGATCAGCGCGGTCCGGGGGGTTGGCACTCACGGTCGCCTCAGAGTCAAGGACGGTGACCTTTCTCCACTTTTTCTTCATTCCCCACACCTTGTTTTTGTATGCTCGATGAGACCGCCGTTATAGCCTCAGAGATGTAGGTTTTTTGCTCGACTCTGCGTTTGCACGATCTGAGGTGTACTTCTCAACCAGTCGGACCAATGATTATCTCCAAGTCTTCAGCGTTGGTGCGTAGTGTTTTTCTTGCTCTGTTCCCCCTTCGATTTAACGCACGGAACCTTCAGCGTTCATGTACTGGGACTGGCTCATAACGCTGGGTGCATTTTTCAGCTTTGTTCCCTCTTCCCAACCGCATACTCAAGCACGTTGATCTAGACGATGAGATAAATTTCATGTGGACGCGTGTTCCCTCTGCCAGCGCGTTCTGGTTTTTCGCGGTGCGCTATCTGGGAATCTTGGGCAATATTCCGGTTACGGTCTCTACATTTTATTCGTTCCCGGCTTCAGTGCGTGTCTTGTCTCCGCCTTGCTTCAATTCGTATACTCATTCTTGCTCTACAGTCGTGCGTCTTTCTCGCAGTTTTGGACTGGAGTTTTGACTGATTGGCGGACCGGAATGTGGTGCAGATGTCGTGCGTTTCATACGGCTCATCAAATTGTGCTTGTTGGGACGCAGCTCGTCGTTTCGCGTGAGTTTACAGCACAGAGCCACTGCGAGAGTAGGTTGCACTGACTGGATTTACAGTTGTGATGCTCGTGCGCGTGCATGCTCTCTACGGCCGCAGTCTGCGTGTTCTTGCGGCCATGCTTGTTGCTGGGTTCGCTTTACTTGCCGTCATTCTCGTCAGTCCCTGTGTCGTGCTTTATACAGAGTCGGATCTTGACAGACTCGGTGGTTTAGTGGTCTGCTTACATGGGCCAAGAATCGTTTCCTGTCCAAGGATTTCCTGGCTGTCACACACGTTCGCCTCAGTCCAGGTAAGACTTTGCTCACTGCTGCCCAAGAAACCATCTCATTCAGCCTTGGGGTGTAGCAACTATTGTACGCATCCTCTGCCGTTCGGTTCATGCGTCTCCCTAACGCGATTTAGATCTCGCTGGTGCATGGCTGGCGCTGTTCGCTTTCGACTCTCTCTGTTTTGGCCTCACGTTATTCAAAACGTATTCGACCTGGCGACGGACAGGTTCGGAGGCTAATCACCTTCCTATCCATGCTTTGGTTCTTCGCGATGGTGCGTCTTCGCTGCTCTGCCTTTCTTCTCATCATTGAGCGTATTATCAGGTGCTTTCTATTATGCGTACGTTGTTGTCCGAATGCTGGGGAAAGAGAACTTGACGATGGACTTCCAGAGCGATGAGTCTGGCTAATTTCGCCAATCTCGTCACGTTCTATGTAAGCCTCAGCCAAAGCTTCGATGGATGATGATGCTCACTCCCGGTTTGTACAGATCGCCGGGGTAAGCCAGTGCGCGCTCTTCGCCGAGCCGTGGTCTTGACTATCATTTTGTTAGCCCAATCTAAGTGGCTCACTCTCCACTTTCGCCAGCTGGTGCGCCTTCATCGTTCCCGCTTTACCCTAGGTAGTAACACACTTCCCAGCATATCGGTGACGATGATGGCGCGTCTCATGCTCAACCTGCATCAAACATCCGATGCCAGCCGTGGGGCTGCGAACCTGACTGTCGACCTCGACGACTGTAACAGCCCCGTCGTATTTCGTCGGGGTGGATTCTGGAGGGATTTCGCGAAGGAGGTCAACGGCAGGCATTCGGTCCCGCCGCGGGCGGTAATTGGCAACGGCGGTCGAGAGTCGGACGAGCGACCTGGTGCCGACGTTGAGCGACAGAGTCTTCGGGAAAGAGCGTGGTGATATAAAGCCAGGACACAAGGCAGTAAGTACTGTAACCCACATAATAATTGACAAGCACTGTAGATATGTATGTGTATATACTGTAAATCAAGCACGACGCAATTCTGTACCTTCTGTGCGGTCCTCTCAGCCAGAAACTGGAGAAATTTCCAATCCCGGCGGTCACAGCCGCGTGTGACTCCGAGTAACGGACTGTGACTTTCGGCCTTCTCCTGCCTTTTCCCCTCATCCACGTCCCTCTCCCTCCTCCTCCTCGAACCTTTCCTCCCAATCTCCAACATCAAAATGCTCGCCAAACTTGCCCTCGCTACCCTCGCCCTTGCCGGCTCTGCTATGGCCGACTTCTCCACCGGTGGCCTCAAGATCCTCGCTCCTGGAGGTGACAACTTGTGGTGGCGTGCGTGTTGTGTCTGCTCGTTGTTTTCTGCTTCCGAGTTTCGCTTCTTTGCATGGACTTTACCGAATCCCGCTGCTCTTTTGTGCTGTGCTGGCGCCTATGCGCTGTAGTTTTTTCGGTGGGAATTTGCCGGAGTCTTTCGGCGCCAGGCCTCTGTCATCATAAAGTACCTCCGTCGGGGTCGGGATGGGCTGGTTGTACTCGATTGCTGTTCAGAGCTGGCGGACTATAACTCAATCACTGTTTCTTGGTCTTCATGCTCGTGCAAATTATTTTCAAATTTGCCTGAAGCAATTTCTATTTTCTACGTCCCATCTGCGCATTATTCAAACCAAATTACTGACATATGCTCTCTAGTCACCGCCCAGCCTAACAACATCGCCTGGTCTTGCTCCTCGAGCAGTTTCTCCACCTTCACCATGTGGTGCGTATCTCGTTGATAAACTTTCATATAATTCTTGAGCTAACCACACTGTAGGATCAACAACAGCGACATTACCCTCCTTACCGCTATCACCCCTTTGTAAGTATCGTTAGTGCCTTGTTATCCTCGATGGCTTGCACTCTTGTTGCCACACATTTCCCTTTTTGTCTTCTCGACCATCGATTCGTACGCTAACGCCTGTTCTAGGATTGCCATTGAGAACAACTTTAACTGCGTCCAGGGCCTCGACGGTAACATCATCACCATGCCCGTCGGCAAAGGATACACCATCGTATTATCGAACCCCAGCAATTTGACTGATGTGAGTGAATCATTCGTCCCTGCAGTACTCGCGAACTTTACTCAATCCACTCTAGGTCTACGCCGTCTCCGATCCCTTCGAGATCAAGGCTCTTTCTGCAGGGTACCCGCCAGAGACCAACACTCCCAAGGACACGGGGAGTGCCACTATTTCGAAGGTGCGCTCGTGTTTCGTTTGCATTCCCTAAGGCTTGTGGTGCTGGTGCACGGCTATGGAACGTCGAGGCGTTGTATCACTCGAAAAGATGTGAGGAGTGGTACATGACATGGTGGATGATCATGACCCCGAGGCGACTCAGAGCGTCGCGGAAATGAGGACTTGACAATGTGGTCGAGTGCCGCTCATATCGATGAGGGGCCGCCTTCCCTGTGAGGGTGCCGTTTTCATCCACATATTATCTCCGTTTTCGATTCGAGACATCTTCTGATCCTCTTTCCCCCAGGGCTCCGCCACAAACGTCGTCAGCCAAACTGGTGCCCCGAGCGGCTCTCCTTCACAACCTCCCAACGGTGCCGTCTCTGTACGCAGCGGGATGGCCACTGCCGGCGCCATTGTCGGTGCCGCCGTCTTGGCCGCGCTGCTTTAAGAGCTCTCGCTGCCGCTATGTCTCCGTGTAATGTGAGGAGAAGGACTCCATGATGGACTGCTGCTGGTTGTTGACATTATCTACCTATTCGTGGTGTACGCACTCCACGTCCCCTCGCTCGCATACCCTACGTATTTCCTGTCGTTACTTGTCGGCTTGATAGTATTCCTTGCTGTTTACCCACCGCCATGGGAAAACGGACATTTCTCAATCGGATAAGGTAACAAACAGCCTAGCTCGAGGTTGTTGCCTGCCACCCATTACAGCAACAAGATACTCTCTCACTTCCATGGCTCGCGATGTCGCCCAGACCATTTCTCCGCCCCCTGGTGCGTCTCTCCGCTGGTATTCTGTGTCGATACCATCTCATTATATGTACGTAGTGACTGGCTTGACGCTCATACTCAAAACCTACGCATGGGCCAGGACGCAGAGGGTTTACTTTCCGTCCTGTGGCGTTTTTGTACGCTAGGTTTCCCGAAAACCTTCGACGACCCAATTTTATTCCAAGCCTCCATCGAGGCTTTTGACTCGCCTGGACCAACATCATCTCGTCCCATCCATCCTGATACTATCAAAATTCCGATATCTCGCCGCGGTTCATGAAGCAGACACGTCGTCTTCAGATGAAGCAAGCTTGACGTTAGATCCAGAACCCATCACCGAAAGTATGGTCGTAGATTCTTCTCGGCCGGGGTCAGGCGAAGGTCTCTAAAAGACTAGAATTATGGGGGCGAAAGTTTACCACCTTGCCCAATTTTTGGAGAACTGCCAGTGTATCCAGGAAAACGACTCGCTAAGGCGATACGCAAGGTCTTTTCTACTAAGCAGCCTCATCCACGATTTCAGACGGCTTTCATCGACATGGCTACATTTGATGTGTATGCCGCAGCAGAAGCATCGAGCCCACCTCAGCCCAGCAGATATACAGCATACTGGTTGACCGACGAGAGTGTCCGGAGTCAAGGAGCTGTTTGCTGGATTCGTCAAGAAGTTTAAATCTCATGCATATACCGGTACCGAGTCTCCAACAATAACCCGTACGTACTACGAAGGCGATAATGGCGGGCTTGAATCGTCACAAAGGTGCGTTCATGGATTTTGGGGTTTCCTGAGGCTTGTTGTTGGTGATCTGGGATACGGAATTTCGAACCGTTACATTTCGAGGAGTGGTATGGCATGGCGGCCTCGAGGCGACTCAAAGCGCAGCGGAAGTGGGACAACGATGTGGTCGAGCGACGCGCATATCGATAAGGTGTCGCCTCCTTCACAAACCCTTGCAACAGACCTCATTTTCGATGACCGGATACACCCTCCAACAATATCTGAACACATACTGATAATCCTGGGCTCAGAGGTTGTTTGAGACTTGGAGGGGAGCACAGACTAGTGAGCGGCTCAGAAGAGCGGGGATGAAATGGGGATATGAGTATGCAAAGGCAATAATGGCGTATTGGACCAAGAGAGAGCAAATCAGCAACGTTGGTAGTATTTTGATCCACGTACAGCACGAAAAGATGTAATGTAAGTAAACAAACCCGCCGAAGGAATCTGTAAATTATAAAGATTGTACGACCTGCAAACAGGACGACAGAGTGATCATGAAGTCAAGTCAATCAGCCTCAACCTCGGCCTCGTACCCGCCGTTTTCTAAAGAACTGCCGTGAGTGTCATGATCAAACCAGTCATCCTCTTCGTCCTCGGGACTGCTCCCCTTTTCACTATGCGTCAACCAAGCCTCTAGCCGCCGCCCCAACTCCCCACCACGGCCACCGCAGATATCACCCGTCGTATCGAGCATCTGCTCTTTCTCCCTTTCAAGATTCTTCGCAAACATCTTGCCCCCAGCCGGCTTCCCCGTCGCCGCTCCGCCCTTCGCCTTGGGCTTCATCGCCGTCTTCGGAGCAACAACACCGGTCCCCTCAGGCTCGCTATCTCGCCGTCTCCGCCGGCTGAGGCTCTTCCCAAGATTTATCGCTTGCCCGTCCCCATTGAGCGCGCCTACATCATTCAACACACCATCCACCTCATCATGGTCCGAATCCACCTCTTCCTCATGGTCGGAATGATGGAACCATTCCTCCTCGACGTCTTCTGGCCCAAGTATACTCTCTACAAGCCCCTCTTCCCACCCGTCCCACTCGACCACACGGTGCGCCATCCGCAAACGCATGCCCGTGCGCTCGTGATGAAGCCATTCACGCGCAAGACGCGCCGTCTTCTCATTCACAGGGTCGGTTTTCTGCTGCGTAGAATTTGAGGGCAGGATTGCTGAGTTGCGTTTTGAGTCGCTCGGTCGTCGAGATCCAGGCTTGGCTGCACCAGCAGCTGTGGGGTCAGCAAGTTTCGAAACGGCGTCTCGGAACAGCTTTGCGGTGAAGGGCGAGGATTGGAGGAAAGCGGGAAGGTGCGCCGCGGCCCATAATGGGCGGGTAGTCGTAGATTCCCAGTCGATTACGCATGTCTAGGACACTCGTTAGTATCCGTTCGATATGTTGCCCGGGAACAAATCAACTCACAATAACCGTAGGATCATTCGGGTCAACAAAAACATTCTCCAGACTCAGATCATGCGCATCAAGCGCGAACTCCTCCTCGTCCTCCGCCCCATCTTTACGACGATGCGTAGAGCCACCAACCCCCACCCTTTCGCCCTCCGCACACCACTCATCACTCAACCGCGCCACCACCCTCATCCACCTCGCCAACTCATTTCTCACGCTGTCCTCCCTCTTCTGCGTATGCGCCACCAAAAACGCACCCCTCTGCCCCCGCCGATAATCGCGATACATCACATCCCCCGGGCCCTCCCACTCGTCCTCGCTCTCCTCCAGCCCCCACTCGTCACTGTCGTCGCTCTCGTCGCCCTCCACGCCCGCGACGCGGTGGTGCCGACTGCTGAGGATCTCAGCGGGGTCAAGATGCAGGCGGTGCCCCGCCGCGGAGCCCTCGTTCTCGCGCTGCACGGCGAGGACCTCGCGGTCGACGCACCCGACAAAGTATTCGCGCGTGGTGGGGAAGGGACCGCGAGGAACGTACGAAGGCGATGCGGAAGAGGGGGAGGACGGGAGGTCGCCGCGGTGAGAGCCAAAGAACGGCCAGGAGATGATGGGGCCGACGTGGTATTGCTGCTGGTCTGGCGCGGGGGAGCCGGCGGAGGCGGGCGACAGAGGCGGGACGCGCGGCGTGAGGGTCGGCGTGAAGGGAAAGGCGGCGTACGCCTCTTGCGACTGGTTACCGCGCGGGGTGATCACCGTGGGCGAGGCGAGTGCAGACGACAGCGAGGACATTGCGAATGTGCTTGCGCGTGTGAGGGTCGGAGTGGGCACATTTGAGGGCAGAGGGGGCGAAGGCGCTCTGGGGTCCATCCCGAGATACAGCGAGCCGATTTGAGAGAAACGGTGCCCGAAGAGAGGGACCACGAGGTCGGCGAAGCTGTCGAGCAGTCGGAGGAGTTGGCCGTAGCTTAGTGAATGATATACCTGTGAGAGTGGGATGCCTGGTGCCTGCGGCAATTCTCAATGATCGAGAAAGGAAAGATTAGAGTAAACGCACCTTGCTCATCAATATCCACTCCCCACCGAGTCGGTTATACGGGTTGGAGTCGTATCGATGGATCTCAGGGACAGGGACGTTGGTCTTTTCGCGCAAGTAGCGGAGCGTGGCAACTTCCGACTCGGTCTTAAGACGGGGCATGAAACGCCGCGCAACGCGCGCGACGACTTGATGTCCGTCGATGAGAGTGATCAGGTACGCTTTGTGGAACGTCCCAGCGCTGAGAAACATGATCCTTGCGACGGGTGTTTTCATATGCTCCAGCACGACGTCCTTCAAGATGCGTCGGTCGACTTCAAAGGGCAGAGCACCATGCAGCGCCGCATCTGCCTGTGCTTCGAGTTTCCGATCGGCATGCTCAACGTCCCAATCCCATTCCAAGGGCGGAGTAGAATTATTTTGCGCGCCTTTGTCGATGTGGCCACCATTCGTTTTGAGATACTGAGGATGAGCACTCATTGCAAGGTTTGGCTCAGCTTGAACAGATTGAGGGCTGGATATACATAACAGACGACTGGACGCACCTTGCGGCCTCCAACGGAGACGTGACAAATTTAGCACCTCTCAAGCTCCGTATCTTAGACTGCAGCTATAAAGACAAGACCATCGGATAAGCTCCTAGAGCACTGTTAGGTCGCACGAGGACCATACCAATGAATATTGCGAGGAATGCAAGTGTCGGAGCTGCTTGCAACGTCAACCGGATTCAAACCAAGTAAACGCGTCCAGGCTCGCTGCCACTAACCTCTTCAACCTCTAGATTGCTTTCCAGCGCGTCAAACAGTGTCCTCCGCTATTTGGAGTGTACCGACGGCAACTTGAGTGCCAGCAAGGCAGTCGAAGAGAGCTTATCGACGGTTACCCAGATTTGATAGCGAAAGCTCCTAGTAGCAATTCCCCGTTGATAACGATGCCGAGATGGCTTAGATTTATGCAATAATGGGCGAATAACGCGCTAGACAACGAGCAAGGTCCCGTTGAGGCAGTAGGATGGTGAAAGTTCCGGTTAAGTTTGTTCATTAGCGCTTGATTGATCTGGCTGCGTTTGGACCCACCCAGACTTCTAACGCCGTTTCGGGCTCCCGCAACCTAGACCTCTCTGTGCTTTACTTCACGCTTAGAACACCTGAGTTTGTAGAAAAAATAATATGCTGAACGGGCTGCGTCAAATTGCATGGAGATCGACATTTATGCACACGTTCGTGCACCAACAGACTTCTATTTCTTTAGCGCGTCATACACCAACTATACATGGGTCTTCGTGCTCATTCGTGTGCGCCGACGAGGCACTACGACCGCTGCAAAATTTTCGCCTCCTTCGCATCCCTCATCGCCTCACTCAAACCCTTCTGCCAAACCCCAAGCTCGCGCTCGAGCCTCACAATATCCTCCCGCACGTCCCTCCCCACCGCGCCGCCCTCATTCGGCGCCCCGAACCCAACGTTAAGCTCCCCACGCGCCTGCAGCAAAACATCCAGCGCCATCCTCAATCTCTTCGCGCCGCTCGGCGGGTATCGCAACGCCTCCTCCGCCGCGGATGCGGCGGGCGGCCGCGGCGCGGGTTCGTCTACAGCAAGAAGCTTGCCTAGCTCCGCACGCGCGATACCGCGGACGGGGTGGCCGTATCGCAGGATGCCGTCCAGCCCAGCTAGGGCTTTCGTGGCGCACACGACTGCCTCGTCGAGGGTCTCCTGGGACGGCGAAGAAGATTGTAGATCGGCGATGAGGAGGGCGGTGTACAGCCGCGTGAGTGCGAGGAGCGGGTGGGAGGATGGTGTAAGACCCGCAGACGTGAGGATGGGAATCAGCTTTGAGCAGAGCTGTTTGGATTTTGCAGGGTCGGTGAATTGGAGGAGGGAGGCTTTGTCGAGGGCTTGTTGGCCGATGCGCGAGGCGTCGAGAACCTCATCGGTTTTTTGGAGGGCTGAGAGACATTGAGTGCATCGGGAAAGGCTATTCTCTGCACCATTGTGAGGATACGTGCATTACCGGGGAAAGACGGGAAAACTCGCCTTCTGTCGGAGCAGGGCACACCCCACCGCACGCCTTTGGACACCAGACAGAGTCGCGTAGATCTGGTTGAGTGGACGTGCAAAGTGTGCATGCACACGAAAACAGATAAGTCTCGCGAAGGGAGGCCTGACGTTGTGCCCTGGGCAGTGTTGTGTCAATGTAAGCTGTGAGGATCTGAGATAGATGATGTCAGTTCTGGAAACAAGAATTTCACCAAGGCTAACCTCTTCGTTGGCCGAAATATCACGCAGAGCCACCACCTGCATGAGAGGCTCCTGATTATTGGGACGAGAGCGAGGAAACACAACAACAGCATTGGGGTCACAGGAATGGTTAATGAGGGCCACTGGGGGTGAGACAGATGCACCAAGGGGAGCGAGAGAAGGATCTGTTATGGTGAAGGTGTTGGTGACAAACTGCATGGCGTAAGGAAAAGGTATGCAAGCAAGATCAAAGTACCCACACGGGATACAAAGTTTGCAAGATCTGCACCAGAGGCTATTCCGAAGGCGGCAATTTCGGACGGGGAAGAGAGTCCCAGGTATCGGACGAGGGAGATCGCTAGATGAGTATGGAGTTCGTACGCCGAGGGTGGGACTTCTTGCTTGTCTGACCGCGAAATTTGAGCAAGCTGGGTAGAGGCAGGCGGAGAATAACGTACGGGATTGGAGAAGATCGATCTCTTGTGTCTAGACGGAACATCGTGAGCTCAAGATTCGCGAAAGCAGAAGCAAAGACATACCCAAGGGCTGGCAGGGCCCTGTTTCTGCCGCTTCCACATGATTCTCCCGAGGCACCGTATCGCATCGCTGGGGATCGCAGTCTCCCCGGATGCCGCTACGCGCTGAAGAGCGATACATTCGTTTTTGTGAAATGTCCAGTCGAGATTTTGGCAGGTCTGTACGAGATCTGAGTAAGTAAGCCACGGTTGGAGCAAAGGTGACGCGCATACCGAGTCACAGTAATAGACGACTTGGCACTGAGTACACCTTTTGAGACCAGCATTACCTCCCCCTCCGAAGCACTGAGAGCAATGCAAAGCCAGTCGTTCGTTCGAAAGAGCGGCGACGTGAGGTTTCATAGCAAAGAGAACTTGTCCTGCCAAGATTTCAGTACAGGCAAACAGTCTGAGTCTGCGACACGAAATTCACCAGGCAGACAAGGTTTCGTGGCCCATAGACCTCTTCCGGAAACCGCAGAGGTGCGGATTTGCAGATGATCAGGAATGGACTTGTATAAGGACTCTTTCGTGGACTGAATGGGTCCTTCGGATGGCACCGCTGAGGATTCCTGACTTGGAAGCGGATTTGAAGTGACATACGATGGTTTGTCTTGACGAGCCGCCTTGAGTTTTGCGAAGGACATGATCGAACAGAAGAGATGTAGGAAACGATATCCGGAGGGCGAATGTAGATAGATGTAGATCTCTGGCTAGTGCGGACGCCGATTAGACGCGCCGTATAATCGCGTTCGACAAAGAGTGTATTGATCCTTGCTTACTGTTGGGGGCTAATGATCTCATCGAACGGATCACAGCTACTTTGATTTTCAGATCGGCAATCACGAATCAAGCCACAACCTGCCAAAAACTCAAACCACATCAAGCCACAAAAATGAAATCTTGTGCCTTCTTGGAGCTTCCTGGCCTCGGCCAGGGTTTGGACCCGCAAAACAACGCATTTTATCGACCTAGCTTGATTTTTCTCCCCTCGCTATCCCGTTTCGAGCACGACATGAAGATGCTGCATCTTTGACTGGCGTAATGTCCGCCCAAGAACGCGCCGCGATGACACCGCGAACCAAAACGAGAGGGGCTACGAGATACCTATCACTCGAAATCACGAAGTGATGGCTGAAAAAGCTGGGCAACCTACCGCATGAAGAGTCTGCCGGTGGATACGACCCTCGGACCCTTCACGCCATTCCTCCCTCCTCCCTCCATGGTCCTGTAGACTTTGAAGACCTCTTGGATATGGTGGACTCAAGTACCTCCATCAGCCCCGCCGAGTTTCAATACGAAAAGTGGGTTCTTGTGAGCTAGCGTGGTTTCAAGTGACATTGACAGAAAGTGTACTTAGAAATGTCAACGCCTATCTCTCACTTATCTCACTCACGATCCTCCTTTATGATTATGGCCTGACCCTGTGCGACGAGGTCGCTGCGTACTGGGGGTCACGGTTAACTTGGGCCTCCGTGCTGTTCTACGTCAATCGCTATGTGTCGATCGTTGGCAATACCGTTCCACTTGTGTTGGGGAGCTTCTGGGCAACGCCGAAATTCGACCCTCATAAAATACAGGTGTGCGGCGACTGTACCTTCATCCGGATTCGACTGAGTACTGCGAAGGCTTGTCGTAATATTCAAACATACCACCAGTATTTTTCAATCGTCGCGCAAATGTTTGTTGCGGGTACGGCTTACACCTCTTTGGATCCATACAATCGCTTATGCTTGAGGAAAGCGATGCTCATAATGCGGACGTATGCCCTATACGAGCGAAATCGATACATTCTGTTCCTCACCACAGGCACTGCTGTAGCTGCAGTAGCCGTCGGCGGTGTAAGCGTCCCTTTATCGACACCCGCATTCCTCGTTAACTATCCGAGAAGTTCATTCTTTACTCAGCAAAGGACGGCACTGAAGACTTCAATAACGTATATCTGGAAGTCGGTTGCGCTAGTGGCTTGGGATCGTTCGAGTACGTGATCAGCGATTCACCCCAATGCTCTCCCCTGACCACGTCCTTTTCGTAGGAGTCGTCGTATGTTCTTCATTGCTGCTCATGCTCTCTGCCCAACATCATTATCCAGGCTTTGGCTTCGGCTGGATGGGAATGCTCGTATTCGACATTGTGGTGTTTCTGCTCACAGCGTGGAAAGCGATTGGGCTCTCCAGGCGGCAGCGAGCTGGCCGTGGTCTATTTGCGATACTTCTTCGAGACGGTGCGCCCCTCTCGCTCTAGCCAAAGCTCTTTATTGAAGAATTCTTCAGGCGCGGTATTTTTCGGGTGAGTTGGTGTATCCCGTGTCGAGGAATCCGCTGAGACTCCCGCAGTGTAATGATGGCTTCAAATTGCGGGAACATCTTGAGCTTCTTCGTACGTTTCCTCTTCAACGACCTCGCATTCATTCTAACCTGTTTTGTGTCCTCAGTTTGCCGGCGTGAGTCATACGCCCCACTACCGGTCACTCCATCCTCATCACAGCCTGAACACCTTAGCCGTATCTGCGTGGAGTTGCGACAGCATTCACGAACGTGTGAGTGTTCTCTTGTCCTGGCTCTTCAAGGGAGACGAGTGACCGAATCACCTAGCATATCGTCCGTGATGATCTCCCGCCTTATGCTCAACGTCCGACTACACTCCGATGAATACCGGACTCAGTTCCGCACCGGCGAAAGCACCACGCTCTTCAGCCCTCCTCTTAGTACCGTAGTAGACCCATATTACCCGACCAACCACACTCAATTCGCCGACTCGAGATTCGATGACGGGAGGGGAGGCGCATATAATGGTCAGTCCTGCTATCGTCGCCTGTGCTCCTATTCTTACAACCTTGATCTCACAGACGTTGCTCTCGATGACTTGCGTAGCGGTGACCAAAGGGAGCCGTAACCTCTGTATTTAGAACCAATCAGCAATCTGTAATACAAGCAAATTATGCAGGCAATGTGCGAGCTTGGGGCTCTGGCAAGAAAGACGCTGGCGCCGTGAAGGGCATGATTTTACCTCGTCAGGGCGGCTCCGGAAAGGATGCAGGCGTCGCGAGCACGTGAAGGGCAAGACATCACAGCCGAGTTTTGAGATCCACCACATGCTCACATGCGTCTGCACCGACGAGGTCCCACCCTGCCCTACGCCAGCCTCGCGTCGCTGAAGATGCCCAGATTTCTTGAAATGCACCTTCATAAAGAGGAAATTCCAGACGGATACAGATCAATCCACCTTGCCAACCTGCACCCATCCGGTCCACTTGGTCTTTCAGAGCTGATTCGCTTGCTCCATGTACAGTGCGACACGATCCGCTTACAGATCCCCGTCGAAACTCATGAGCTGGCGCTCCGGGACCACGATCGGAATTTGGGCGCCTTTGCCGCAAGAAGTTCTCATTGTTGGATCAGGCCAAAGATCAGGCTAACAGAAGCTAGGAACGGCTGAGTGCTCATTGGGAGGCCGCAGGAGCGAACAAGTGGACTGAAACAAGTTCATTCACGGTACGCTATAGCTAGCCATTGGTTTCACCTTCATTCGGATGTGCTGGAAGCTTGGGCCTTACTTCGGCTGAACTTCCCTCGCGGCCCAATCGGGTACTCCCATGCTTCCTTCCTGGGCTGTCTGAGATATCAAACTCTCGCGCATTCTCTCCGCTTTCCTGTTTTGCACCTGTGAGAATGCCCTGAGTCAATCCTTGACATTGACATGTTTTATTTCGGGTTCATCCCCACGACCAAGCCTCTGTCTGCTCCCCTCATGTCTTGGGCGCCCAGTAGAACCTCCTCCAAAATCCGCGCTTTTCGATACTCTCTTCCTATTCTGGGTGTCGCAACATTGTTTCCGCTGGTATTGATCTTGTCGTACTGGGCCTTTGGCGCAACTTCATTCTGGCGCTTGATAAGATTAAGAAACCCTGCACTGCACCACTCGAATGGTCAACATATGAACCAGCCTCAATCTACTCTTGACTGGGATCTGTCCGTGACCGAGACGGCAGCGACTTGGGATTGGCAAAGGACTACGATTCCGAATAATGCTCATGTACACGGGTTCACGGTCTTCGACAATATTTACCTCCGCAACGGGACATTTTACGTCGTTACCGAAGACGCTGCCGACCTTCCGCCCATTGAGAGGTTACTCTCTCGGCCGCTGGAGAGGAAACCTGGGGTAGACACAACACCCACTAATGAGGTGGGTCTATGAAACTATGATGGTGGTAGGAGAATGAAATCGCTTTTTTCTACTAGCAATTGCAATTCATAACTCCTGGAGAAGCGGAATCTGTGTTGGGTACTCGATTAACTCACATCCAAGGCTTCACTGTGATCATATATGATCCGTCCCAATTCATGAAGGTTCGGCTTTTATCGGTGCATTCGAGTTGAGATGATGATGTATGTATTAGCATTTTTACCATTGGTTCGGGGAGATTATACTTGGAACCTGGCGCGTTTATTCACATCTCCTGCTGCCGCACCCTAGTTCGACAGCCAGTCCCCTTCCTTTCCCCCAACGATTTATTCTCCCCGTATGAATATCATATCAGAGGCTAATAATATTGGCTCATTTTTCTCTCAACAGTTCATCTCGAATGAGGAATGGCGCGACCGTTCGGGTATGGACGGTCCGTTAATGCGTGCTGCGTTTCCGGAGGCTGCCATACAGCAGGCAACATATTGGGAGGACCTCAAAAAGCTCGGCACTACTGTTGCATTTGAGCGCATTATACTCGTGAATCGCAGTGCTGCACACAGGCAGTAAGCACCTTAGCTTGTGTTCTTGGTCTGAGCTGAACTGACATATCATATTCATAGCCCTTTCAGCGGCTTATGGTTTAAGATGATTGCGGGGACCATGAACGTCAGCGCCCCGCAGGACTTCTGGAATCCTGTCCGGATGTCGCTGTGGCGTAACATTCTTACGCCTGAATTCATTGCCTACAATATCTCCAACCCATCGAGCCTGCCTCTCGTCACGTATATCTCGCGGCAAGGCAGCGGTCGTCGCCTCACCGCAGAGGACCACGATGCGCTTATCGTAGCATTGGGGGATCTTGCGATGCAGGGTGTCTGCGAGGTTCAAATTGCAGTGATGGAAAAAATGTCCCTGGTTGAGCAGATCGAGCTCGTTTCGCGAAGTACTGTAAGCATCATTTCGTTCGCAACTTCATTTCGACAATTTTCTTTCTCGCAGATATTGCTCGGCGTGCACGGAAATGGCCTCACTGTAACTGTTTCGTTGTCCGATTTTCAATTGCAAAGCTCACTGATTGTCGTACAGCACCAGCTCTGGATGCCGCCGAGCTCACGTTCGACAGTAATAGAAATCTTCATTCCGAATGGTACTTAGCTTGCATTTATTACTCAAGTGTTCACTTGGCCCAGGATACGTCTTTGACTATGAAATATTGGCGAGAAACATGGGTCATCGGGTGAGTTTAAGGTTATCTTACCAGTGTGCGGCGTGCGGCTGAAAGCGAGGGCTTGAAGCACTACGCTATTTGGAACGATACATTTTTGACGTATCCGGAAGGCACATACCATCAGGTACAGTACTGCATCGCACCCAAATCTTTCTACCTAACCAGCCCTTTCAGGGAGTAAAATATCCGGATGGGTTCCATGGGGCGACGATTCCAGTACATGCTGAAACTATCGCTCGTATAATTCGAGAACGTCTGGCAGGGTGACTGGTAAGTATACCTATTACTGTAATCGGATTGAGTACGAGAGATAGGGGCTGCATTCTAGAAAAGGAAATTCATCAAAACGATATGATGTGAATCAGGAAGCAAACACAGACAAATCAGCTTTTCTTGGATTGACACCAGGCGCTGACTAGCGCTGACTGGTCGAATTTCTCGCCGGGTCCTTTTGGTCCGACTTGTTCCACTTCACATATGGAACTCAGCGCCTCGCTGTGCTTCACTTCATACAGCCTTAAGTTGATAAGAAGACAAGTTGATGATTGGCTCTTGCGGAGCTTTCAACAAGTTCCTGTGACTTGCTCGCGATCTAGAAGTCTACTAAAGGGTCTCCCTGGTTTGAAGACGAGCGCCACCGAAAAATCTACATCTTGTGAACTGCCTCATCTTCCGAACGGGGAATCTCTGATTGTCCCTTACAAGATTATCGTAACTTGCGTCAACAAACAGCCTGCTCAGCTCGGGGCTGCCGTACACTTAGAGCTTGTGCGACGGCGGGGAGCATCACAAATGCCTACCAGTTAGTAGGTGTCGGCAGCGAGGAGTGTCAACGGTAGTCTTGTCTTCTCTTGTCAGCATCGTGATTCCCGCTTAGGTCTCGGTGCTGAGAATGATTTTATGTGCGTCCAGATTACTATCGTGCCAAATAGGTCTGGATTTTCACAATGGGTCTGGATTTTCGATTTTTCTCCTCTCCCTTTGCACTTTGAATCTCCGGACCTTTCGGCATTTATTCTGGTACCAATTCCCTACAGGTAGAGCTACAAATCTTACAATTTCATGCAAGTCCAATGTCAGGAAACATTCGCCGTTTTCTCGAGGTTTTTGATCTGTGCTGTCAATCCATCAAAATCCCTTGATGAAAGCCCGTTTTTCTTACTACCTTCCTGTGGCCGTATCGCTACGAAACTTGTAGGATCTGTAGCCCAAACGCATATAAAGAGATTCCGAAAAGTCCGGAGGTCCAAATCGAAAAGGGAGAAGAGATAAATCGAAAATCCAGAGTCATTGTGCAAATCCAGACCTATTTGGCAGGATAGTACCTTGACCTGAGGATAACTCATTCGCAAATCAGCAAACGATCTCCAAAACTTTATACTGTACTGAATATCCAGTCGATCTACCAAAGTCTCTACTTCCATTGTGAGTACGAGAGCATTGACAGCTTCCCGGGTAACACTTTGAAACCCACCCTTGCGACAGATTTAGCACCCTTTTCTAGAGCTGACCTGAAGCTGCTGAACCGAAATAAGCTCATGCCACGGGAGCGAATGGGTCAGATCGTGCATATCTACAAGCGATGCCAACGGCACAATCAATTTGCTTTCCCTCCTTTTCACGCCCTCGGTTCCGGACGGGACTTGATTGGATTTGAGACGAGTAGCTTTCCTTTCGAATTCCTCAAGCTGAAAGTCGCCTCCCGCGATGCCTTCTCTTCATCAGCGAGCATGGTCAGTGGCTACCGTATTGTTTCCACAGAGTCCCTCTAACATTACCTTACGACAGTACGCAGAAACAACGGGAGCGTCAGGCGCAAATCGATGCTCTACAAGCCGCCAAATTTTCTGGGCCTCTCTCGGACGACGAAAAGAAGATCCATGCTCTATCTCTTGCACGTCTTGTGCAAGATTGTAATGCTGGCACTGTCGTTCCATCCGATATCTTGTCTGCCTATGGGAAGAAGACGCTTTCTGCCCACCACCTAACCAACTGCATCACGGATTTCATGTTCGAGGAAGCTCTCCAAATCCCAGCTTTCGACGATTCAAATGTATCTGGCGCCGTCGGCTTGAGCTTTAATTCCAAGCGCGACTCTGAATCGGCTTTGCTGCTTGGCGTGCCAGTCAGTCTTAAAGGTCAGTCGAATTCAAATCCAAACGATAAAAATTAAACCGCGAGCTGAAACCGTCGCAACAGACACAGTCAACGTCGCGGGACACGACACCACCGTCGGGCTTTCCCGAAACGCAAATTGCCCGGTCGCCGAATCGGCGCCTCTTGTTCACCTGCTTCAAGACGCCGGGGCCATTCTGCACGCGAAAACCACAGTTCCTACAGTTCTCATCTCGACCGAAACTGAATCCGACCTTTTTGGCCGTACTGTGAATCCTTATAACTCAAAGCATTCAGTTGGCGCATCTACAGGCGGTGGAGCCGCTCTCCTGGCATGCGGCGGAAGTAAAGTCGAGATCGCGACAGATATTGGAGGGAGCGCTCGTGTGCCGGCGCACTTTTGTGGGGTTTGGGGCTTAAAGGGAAGCGCGGGTCGGTTTCCGTCGTGGGGCACGATTTCTTCTTTGCCAGGGTTCGAGGGTGTGCCCATTATTGCGGCGCCGATGGCGGCAAGCCTCGCGGACCTCGAGGAGTTTTGGAAGAGGATTATCTTGATGCAGCCTTGGACGTATGACTTCACTGTAAGGGGCTCCGAGTCTGGATTGATTTTATCTCTTCGTATCTAGTTGACGAATTCGCTCCCCAGTGCATTCCACTTCCTTGGCGCACTGTTGACTTCCAAGTTGAGCGCCGCAAGCTCAAATGGGGAGTCATTTGGGATGACGGCAAGTCTAATCGCGTTTTGATTTACGTGGGGCCTTGAGTAGCTTAACAACCTGATTTTCAAGGTGTATGCGAGACGACGCCTGCCTGTAGCCGTTCGCTGTCCCTCGTTGTGGACGCACTCCGGGCCAACGGCCATGAAGTTGTAGACTTGTGAGTTCGATGGGCCACCTCTTTACTTACTTCTCTACTGACCAGAGCTTTCTTGATTTGACACACAGCACGCCTCCGAATGTATCTGAACTTCTCGCCATCGGCTTCCAGCTTATATTTGCAGATGGTGGTTAGTAGATTCTCTGGTTGTTTGACAGCCTTCGTCAACTGCGTGTCAAATAGACTTACTCAACTCTCATGGGCAGGCACGCAGATGCGCGACGCTGGCTTGCCTGGGGAAACCATCAACACCCCTCTCCGAGGAACACTTGGCTCGTTCGCAATCCCCGAATGGTTCAAGAAGTTTCTGGGGTGGATTTATCGTGGCACGGACCCGTTTTACGCGAGTTTATTGGAGGTCGGTCCTGAATCAATCTTGTTGTTCATTCATTCAGTCGCCTTGTAACTAACGCGGATTTCTCGACTCTCTTAGTCTCTGCATTACAAATCTATTGTTCAGGAACGTAGCCTCGTCACTCATCGAGATGCCATCCGGGATCAATGGCATACCGCATGGACGCAAGCGAATTTAGATTTTGTACTGACGGTCCCACATCCGCTACCAGCGCCGGAGAATGGGGTAGGCGATACAACAGCTCTATTAAGCATGGGATATACATTTTTGTTCAACATTGTGAGTGCGTTTGTTGTCTATACATTTCCCGAATGCTTAGTCTTCTCTAAATTGCCTCGGACAGCTCGACTATACTGCGGGAGTTCTACCTGTCACCTTCGTCGACCGCGAGCAAGATGCATTGGCGCCTGAATTTCTATCATCTTCTAGGTTCAAGCAAATGAATCGAGTTACGAGATGCGTGTACAGGTACATATTAGGCTACCCATCTCAGAGGCTTTACGAGCGCGTGTTTTCATTGCTTGATGTTGACAACTATCCTCAAAGCATGTATGACGCAGACAAGATGCACGGACTGCCGGTGGGCGTTCAGGTAGTTGGCAGGCGGTTGGAAGAGGAGAAGGTATTGGAAGGCATGAAGGTGCGTCATTGATCAGTTGATCCTCCATTCGCATGACTGGATTTTACTGCGGTAGGTCGTGGAGCTGGCGTTGCAAGAGGCGGGAATCCCGTTTGTTCCGAAGGTTTTAGTTTAGAAGCGTTTTTGCGCTATATGTACGCCGCTTTGCTGTGATATTTATCTGCTTGTGACGTTCGCTTTTCTTCTTACCTGGACTTCACCTATTCCTAGAAACTCGTCGAAAGTTTCAACTTCTCATTCGGTTGCGAGAGTTCACTGGTTCGATTGACGAAAACGATACATATAATTCACTGCTTCTTCCACTGCTTCGCGTCCAAAGTAAATCTGGCGAAAATCAAAGTCAATACAGGCATTGCAAGAATCAAATAAAACAAACCTGTACTCCCAATCGGCCTGATCCTTCCGAGTCACCAAGTCTAAGTATACTTGAGCATGCTGTGGTCCACTAGTAAAGAATGCAGAAAGAGGATCCAAGATTCCTCCCGTCTCGCCCACGAGACTTGCGAAATAGAAACTAGATAATTACGCCTTAGTATGAATCATTTCACGACCGTCACGGGAGTGAGCGCTTACCGAGACCCTTCCTTGGCATACGCGTTTGAGAAAATCTCCATGAGACGCCATGACAGAGTCTTCTGGATGTTCAAACCAAGCCAGCCGGGCTTGTCAGCAGGGACCCAAGGGAGAGGGTTGCCCGTATAGATGAATGTCTTGAGCGTATCTTTGAGGACGGGAGAGCGAAAGCCGGCGAGAGCTTCCTGGGCAGCGGCGTAGAGGGATAAACCGACGTCTGTGGTTTTCTTGAAATCCTCCAATGGGAGGCTCAGGGGATCGTCGGAGACGGGGGTAGGGACAAAGGTTGCAGCTAGCAAATTCAATTCAACGTCGGATGCGAGATCGAGTAAATAAAAATCGAGGGATACCATTGAATATCACGACGCTCGGAGGACCCAATTCTTTGTTGACTTGGGCAAAAGCGTGCTTAACGCTTTCTGGGCTCTCCACATTGACTGTGACAGGGAAATAGCCGTTCTTCTTCACGTCCTCGACCACAGGATTCCGAGATCCGAAGGCTACTCGATAGCCTTTGGCTTTGAGAGCGGCTGCAGTGTGTTCGCCAACGTTCTTGCCTGCGCCAATGATGAGGGCTACGAGAGATGACATGGTGGAAATTCGATAGGTGAACTCGCCTTCGACATCGCGTTCAAATAGTAAACGGTTACCAGTTTGACGAAGCGCGGGATGACACACTCTTGTCTCATTTCATTGCAGATTCGGAGGTTTCCCGCTGCGTAACAATACAATGCAGTTGTGCTGACTCAATGACCGCGATTGCAGCGCTGACTGAGATAGTAGGTTTATCAGCATTGACAGCGATCCCAATTTCAGACAGTGATACTACGATTCTAGCTGTCAAGTCGGAGGAAAAAAAGCTAAAAAAGGACTTTGTTCTCTCATTGTACCTGCCCGGGTCACCGCTCTAAAGGGAATGTTACTTGGTAAGTACTAGGATGACTGAAGTTAGTAGACTTACCCAGATTGAAGAGTTGGGGACTATGGCGGTCACCGTCGTGTAATGAAGCTGTTCAAACGCAAAGCAATGCATGCGCAAGCCTTAACGAACAGAAAATTTTCGAATTCGGCGGTGTGGAAGCCAACGACAGAAAGTCGAGAGGACACCGTGACATAGGATGTCACGATTCACGAATTGGTCACGAATCATGATGCCAGAAGATGCCAGCTGATGCCGGGGGCTCGGCGGTCAACTCTTCGGCATCCCCAACACTGATACTTACTCAGGGAGCCTCAAACTCATCGTTTTGAATTCTCGGAGGAAAGTATGACGGCTACTCTCGCTGCTTTCTCGACATTTCATCTTCCGAGCCTTGTTACTCTCCGAGTCGAAACAAACTGAACTTGAAATTCAAATTATTGACAATTTCTATGCGGCAGTGGATCTGACTCCTGGCGTCCTAACTACAGCTCTCCTACTCACCAACGGACTCTCCGGCTTCAAGTTCTTCACATCGTGGGCGTCAAGACAGGCTTCTCTACTCAATAAAACAGCCTGGTGGGCTCTGGGAATCATCTCGTCCTCATACGCCGCCACAGCTTCTGCCCGTGTCTTCTCGCCCTCCTGCCACAGCTGTAGCTGCTCAGCGAGGTGCTCAGCGTCTGTGATTCCGTGGTTTGCCGCTTCACCGCGGTCTGAATAGCTGTGGGTCAAGAGAAAGAGACAAAAAAGAAGATCACATACACATCGTCATGGCATGCGCAGCATCCCCGGCCAGGGTAATTCGTCCATCACATGGCGTCCAACGCATCGTCGGCCAGTCTGCGAGCTTGACTTCGACCACTGGCGTACCCGCTGGGATGGCTACGATCATGTCGCGAAGTGTTTTATGAAAGCCCGTCCCGGCTTGTGCTGCCTCCTTCATTAGAGCCAACCTTTCTTCATTTCCAGCTGGGACTCCGGGCCCCTTGGTCAGCCAGCTCACGTTGATCTGCCCCTCGTAGTATGGTTCCTTTCCATCCTCTCCACTGCCGTTCACCTCGGGCGTCGACAGAATCGAAAACCACATGAAATTTCCAGTGTCGGGATGGCTTCCTTGGAATAATAATGGGTCGATTTTCCTCAAAGGCGCTACCGCTTCCTCGCTTAAGCGGACAATTACCCCGATGAAGTTTGCTCCTACAGGCTGGAGACGGCCTGCCTCTTCACCGACCAACAACCTCCGGACGCGACTGGTACTTCCATCTACACCGATGAGCATATAACCTCTCTCCTTCGACCCGTCTGCAAACTCGACCGATACGCCGTCCTCATCTTCCGTGAAGCCGACGAACGTCTTGTCCCACCGCAAATGATGTTCCAGCCCCTGCCTCAACAGCGCGTGGAGCTTCATGCGGTTCAGCCTGCGCCGGGGTGCAGGAGGAATCGTATACTTCGCCTCTGCCGTTGAGATATCCAGGAACACAAACCGTCCCGTATCCGAGCGCCCCTGTTCGGGATCGACCTGCACCGAATCAAGAGTATCAAAGAGCTTCGATGGGAGACATTTCTGGAGGGCGGGAAGGGCCCAATGAATGGTGATGCCCCAGCCGCCATCCCGGGCCAACGGTGAGGGATCGCGCTCGAAGACGATGAAGGGGATACCACGCAGGCGTAGAGCTTGTGCGAGGGTGAGGCCCACGAGGCCGCCGCCGATGATAAGGATAGGATTGGATTCAGTTGGTTTGGTGGTCATGGGTGAAGTGCGAGTGTATTTAATGCGGTTAGTGCCGAAAATAACTCAAAAGGTCGGGCTTGGCGCATCCGGTTCCAATGCGCTTCCCGCGCCGACGCGATCAAAAGTCGAAATGAAGTGGCCCTCGGCAAGCTTTGCCAAACTGTGTGCGATGGGTGTGCCTGCACAATTTCCTCGTGGGTCCCATAGCATTGCCCAATTCTACCATCTCCTCATGTCATGTGTAGACCGATGATCTCGCTATCTTTGCAATAGCATACATGCATTAGGTCGGAAGTCTTCTGGTGGGTAAATTTCGTTCGATTGAGGACTCACACCAGCTCTATTCGGGCCGCGAAAATAAGCCGGGCTCGAACAGCATGAATCGATATCTGTATTGGTGAGAATCGAGACTGAATCGTACGACCGACGTATCAGCGCAAACACGACTCAGACCATCTTCTTCCTCTCGTCACTTCCATGGCTGCGACAGACGAGAGGACAGTCTCAAAGCAGAATACACTGTCCGACTCGCCCTCTGGTAGCAGCAGCGATGAAAACATCGACAAAGCCTGGAATTTCGTTGAGCAACACCATAATGCGGATGCCCTCCTGTCAGTCGATATTGCGAGCGTGCGACGCAAGGTCGACTGGCATATTGTCCCGATAATGTTTCTGTGCTATACGATGCAGTTTCTTGATAAAGTTGCTATCAATGTGCGTTTAACATTTTCCCACTGCGTTTGTCTGAAGCCCATCTGTAACTATCTCAGTATGGTGCTGTAATGGGCTTAACTCGGGATCTCAAGCTTGTCGGGAATGATTTCAGCAACGTTGCCACTTTCTTTTTCGTCGCGTATCTGATATTCGAGATTCCCAACAGTAAGCAGCAATGCTTCAATTTTACGTCGACTTCGTTTAAAGAGGTTTCGTTTGCAGCATACTGCCTTCAAATCGTACCTGCAGGAAAATGGCTCGGCGCGAATGTTGTTCTGTGGGGTGTCGCAACAGCCTGCGCCGCTGCTGCCCACGATTACCGCACACTTCTCGCCTCGAGAATATTTGTCGGCATTTTTGAGGCTACCATCGGTCCCTCGCTTCTCATTATCAGCAGTCAGTGGTACACGAAATCCGAGCAGGCACCGCGGTTCTCCTTCTGGTACTTGGGCCTCGGTGTGGGTCAGATTGTAGGAGGCGCCGTCTCGTATGCTTTTCAACACATCGCACCAGGTGCTACAGCGCTAACCGGCTGGCGCATTATGTTTGTTACCTTGGGTTGCGCGACGGTGGTAATTGGTTTGGTTACCTTTTTCCTTCTGCCGGATACGCCTATGCGAGCGTCTTGGCTGTCGAATGACGAGAAGGTGGCGCTTTTGAAGCATGTCAGTGTCAACCAAACTGGAATCGAGAACCGGCATTTTCGTCCGCGGGAGATTGTCGAGGCTTTGTGCGATCCGCAGATTTATTTGCTGGTTATTTCTACAATCTGTGTGAGGCTTACTATGGTTCTTTTAGATTCGGAGATGTCTTGCTGAAATCTACACTACAGCTTTCCGTCCCCAGCGGCGTCGTGACTACCTATTCTGCAACACTAATATCTCACCTGGGATATAACTCGAAGCAGGCAGCGCTGATGAATATGCCCAGTGGAGCTGTTACTATCTTCTTCATTCTATTTGTCGGCTTCGGTATACGCATGCAGTCGCATCGCTGGGCGTGGTCTCTCGCGTGTATCATACCTGGGTTCGTGATTGCTTCATTGCGTACTACCACTGGCAGGAAAAGCTAACAAATCGCAGAATCCTTGGAGGTGCTCTCATGTCATTTGTACCTACGACTAATAGGGCAGGCTGTCTGGCAGGAATATACCTTGTCAATGCGATAACAGCGCCTCTGACTGTCTTCTACGCCGTGAGTGCTCCGCTGACCCGTTCTTACAATTGACTGCCTTTCTGATTATATTTGTAGTGGACGGCGGCGAACATCGCGGGTCCTACCAAGCGCGCCTTTGCTGCTGCGCTGGTTTCTGGCTCATTCAGCATTGGAAATATCATTGGTCCTCAAACCTTCCGGCCGCGCGACGCACCCGACTACCGTCCTGCAAAATTGGCTGTCATGGGAGCCTTGGCTGGTTGCGCATTCACTACCTTCTTATTGTTCTGCTATTATTATAACGAGAATAGGCGCCGAGGAACAGCGGGTAAGGAGGACGTCAATGAGCTCGAAGAGGATTTTCTCGGCCGCCATCGCTGGTTGGATATCACGGATAAAAAGAACCAGAACTTTCGATATGTGTACTAGATCGAGTTCGACAAAGGGCTTGAAAGGGCCGAGGTGTTTCGCGAATCCATTCGCTGACTCGTAGGCGTCAATTAAGCTCAATTTCAAACCAGGAACACGAAAAATACTTACAGCCAACGACGCAAAGAAATGTGACATACACACGTGATCGCGTCTGTCACGAAGCTGCAGCTCTCTCCAGTGATCAAAAGCGAAGACAGCGTAATCCTAAGCAACTGCATGGTATCGTGGAAGACTTCCATTGTTATGTAAAATTAGTCTGAAGACGAAAAACAGAGGACAGGATGGTTCTGATCAATTCAAGTTGGTCGTGAATCCTTGGTGAATCCACACTGCCAAAAGCCCAGCGTGACCTTCGCCGGCGCAGGGGCCGGGCGCACCGCTCAGAGCCTGTTTTATAGCGACACCACTGGCTTGTGTGACTGCTTCCCGCCTTCTTGTAACCTGGCGCGCCGGAGCGGGCGACAGGGAAGCATTCACTCCGATACGTGCGCCGACAATGAGCGATATAACGCCCCTTGCGTTCGACGAGGAAGCTGACATTGCCATGCGAGCCTGGGAGGACATCGTCAACACACTGGCGGATTGGAGCATCGAATCCGAAGCAAGGCATGAGATTGGCGATATCCCTCGTCGCCTTCAGCGGTATACTATTCCGTCGAGGCATTGAGGAATGTATTCTTGAATGCGTTTTTGACACCGTACGCCTGGACTGCAAATGTCGAGGCATCGTCTTCGATGCCGCGGACCACCGTGCTCGTCGTCTGTAGCAGGTCGGCGTCAGCATCTAAGTGGATAAGAGAGCGATGGGTCATGATGGGGCAGAGCTGCCTGCAAGGTCATTCTATTGCGTGCGTCTAACTTGTACCGTCATACTACAATGCCATTCGTATTAACCTTTTTCAAGAGGATCGTCAGCAAACGCGCCTACGAGAACGAGATGATGGAACGTACATATGAAGTGTTCAGCTGCCTCACATCCGAAACACCCATCAGCTGCATGCTCGTCTTCATCTCCTGCGAAAACAAATCAATCATGCGCGACACCCCCGCCTCGCCCCAGATATTCGCAAACATGGGTCTGAACGCCGCCATCATGAGTTCGCCTTGGCAAGAAAGAATGGAGAAAGACGCACGACCGACCCAGCCCGACCGCCCTCGCACCAAGTGCAAGTAAGATCAGCGCGTCCGTCCCGCGCCGCACCCCGCCGTCCGCATACACCTCCATCCCGGCAAACACCTCCGGCGCGTGCTTGCGGATGTCCATGAGTATCTCTACCGCCGTCGGCACGCCATCGAGGACGCGTCCACCGTGATTCGATATGTAGACCGCGGGGAAGCCGAGGTGCAGACATTCAAGCGCGTCCTGCCACGTCTTGATGCCTTTCGGGACAATGGGGAGGGTGGTGAGGTTGCGGAAGGCGGCGAGAGATTTGAGCTATACGAGTCGTTAAGATAAAGGAGTAGGGCGAAACATGGGGAGAGAGCTTACGTCGAAGTTGGCTGCATGCCCCGGTCTACAGAGAGGGCTGTGTGAGCGGGAAAGGAAAGCACGAGGAAGGACAGAAGCTTACTCTGAGCCGACGGTAAACCGCAAAGAACGCGTTCTGATACCAGTTATGCCGGTATTGTCGACGGTCAGGAAGATGGCTTTGTAACCTGAAGCTTTGATTCGGTCAAGCTCGTCGATGACCCGACCTGATCAGACATGAGTATCATTCAGCTATATGTGTGGCGGCTGCAGCTCACTCGTGTTGGCCCAGATATATTCCTGGTGGAACATGACCTGTCCTTTCACTCCCGCTTTCGCAATCTCCTCGATCGAGAGAGTCGAGGATATGCTTGGCTGAGTGACCTTATTCAGCTCAGAAAACTTGCATTCGAACGCAAAACGCACGACGTATAGGATCCCAGCGTTTCCAGCCGCAGACGCCAGCGACGCCTCGGCACTCTCGTTTGCGTGTCCAGCTTCAGCGGCGGGTGCAATGAAGAACGGCCACGAAAGGTTGTGGCCTAAGATCGTCGTGCTACATCAACCCCGCTGGTGAGGAGGGTATTCTGGCGACACCGCAGGAATGACAACGCACGATGTCCGGAGGTTACTGACGTCGCGGAATCCAAACCCATTAATCTTGACCTTGCTGTATATCCCCAGATTCGCCTGGTACGCTAACACTGCTCAGCATCGATGCCGCGCGGGAATAATCAGACAGGCGTACTGAACTCGTTCAAAGCGCCAGTGCGATACGATGCTTAACGCAGACGAATGATTGAGATGTGCGATCGAACGTTCACAGAACGGGACGCACCGTAAAACTTGCCCGACAGCACATTTTTGGCAGCTATCTGCATGTCATTGAGATCCCATATATCCTCCAAAGGTGGGAGGACGCCGGCTGTCCAACTAGACGTGTCGAGCCCGGTGTCAGGGAGACCCTCCATGTCTATCGTCACCGCGGTCGCGCGGTGCAGGTGGCTGGAGAGTAGAGCCAGCAAAATGAATGAGAGCATTGGGGGAAGAGGGAAGAGCGTCCGAGACGAAGAAAATAGGATTTGAGTGAGGGAGCCGAGGAGCGAGCATAACGCATTGACGCTCTGGTTGGACGCGGGGGTAGTGGCAACATAACGGAACCTTTCTGGGACTCGGACGCTCCACTCGAGCTTGAGCGCTCACACTCGGATCTTCTACCGCGTACATATATGCGGCGTTAGTGCGGCGTAATGCCTGATTGCGTTTGCGACGCTAGACATGGCTGATAACGAATGGTTTCTATGCAGTGCGTAAGTAAAAAGACATTTTACAGCATGCCAGCTCGTTAGCGCGTACATTTTTCCCAGTGCATCCCATCCCTCAAATTCTCCCATTATTACGGTCCGTATCTTCTCTATGAAACGTCTCCATCGCGATCTCGGTCCCCAGATAAGGTTCCATCAGTGTGGTCATCGGTGGCAAGTCGTCAGAGCCGTCTCTCGTCGTTGAAGCAGGCATTCTCGTCATCCACGACCGTCGGCCTGAGCCGCGGAGGATTTTGGGATCGCGCATGTTCAGCATTAATCGAGTCAACATGACGGAGGAAAGACTGGGTTAATTACAGCGTCATGTCAGTTGTCAAAAGAAGAGATTGATAGAGGGTTCGCTTACACATTGACGAGAGTGGTTGGTGAGCCGCTGGCAATCGGCTGGAGAATAGTGAGTGGGTCAGGCCGAAAGCTCTGGTGCTGGCACTCACCCCGCCCATGACATAGCTTGCTATGTTTCCCGCATTCGCAGCTATCATGATTCTGGAAGGCCGTCGAATCGCAGAAGATTTCAAGTAGTGGACGACGAACCCGAAATACAAGGATCCTGGCTTGAAGTCAGTCAAGAGCGCGCGGGTATTTTGCTCGACGTACCATCGCGAAATAACACGCTAAACAGATGACCACCGCGGGTTTCGTACCTCAGTGCCTTGTAGACCGTGAGGACGAATATCAGGACATCGAATACAAGCTGCTGTCGCGTCAGGCACGTTAGACTATAGTTCGAAGACGCTCACCATGCCACTCCATGCCGCGGCGATACCTTCTCATTCATTGAGCGGGGATTGCGCAAGAAACAGGCGACCTACGTATGTTACTAGAACCACGGGTCTAAGTACGATGAAATGGAGTGGAGGAAGAAGAAGTACGCACGAATCATGAGTCGTCGCTGAGGGGCATCCGAATGCCTGCAAATGAGGGTCCAGGGTGTCTCGTCCCCGGCCAGAAAGAATCATAACCTGTTACGGGTGAGATCTAGCACGCTCCTAAGACTACCACGTACGAGAGCAATGCCTACAGCGGCGACAGTCACCGAAACGGTCAGCGCCAAGACGCGTTTATTGCGTTCGTAAAGTGCGTAAGTTCTCATGATAAGCATGGCTGTAAAGGTGTTCAGCACTCGTTGCTCTCAACGCGACACAGTGCGCACCAGCGACAATGATTTGCGAAATCAGCCTGTTAGAGAGTGAGACGCCAGCAATTACACCAGCTACAGCTCCACTCACGCAAAACAAATATGAAAGATCTCCAGCACACGACAGGCCTACATCCGCGCCATTAACACGGTTGTAGCTTCAAACCACACAAACAGCCTCTCACCTTGACTTTGCTGGGGTCCGTCGTCGTCGACAATAGCTCCGCGAAAATCGGAATCGTGCCAACAAATAAAGAATAACGATTGAGGTAGAACAGCGCGTTGGCCCACGTCATGGGGGTCCCCCAGTACCGCGCGACCTCGAGCTCGAAGGTGATAGCGTATTCATACAGGACGAGTGCGAAAGGGATGAGGACCAGATAACGCGAGATTTGTCTGGTGGGTGCGAAAATAAAAATTTAGTTGATGGTCGATGACTGTCGTACACCGCCAATTGGCGGACATGTGTCCGCCATGTGTGGCTGAGATGTGATTCACA
This sequence comes from Favolaschia claudopus, assembly GCA_037176885.1. Lineage (NCBI taxonomy): Eukaryota > Fungi > Basidiomycota > Agaricomycetes > Agaricales > Mycenaceae > Favolaschia > Favolaschia claudopus. The sequence goes on along the minus strand of JAWWNJ010000010.1, from coordinate 1,107,153 downwards.
TGCTGACGACGAGTGGGGGCCAGCTGGGATTCGAGTGGTGGCCAGGTTTGATCGCTAATGGATCCACTGTGCAGCCACCCGAGACTGGCGGCCAGCTGGCGGCGCAGCTTTCGCTCAGCTTTTCATACAGTTGTTGCACATTGCTCGAATATATCACACCATTTTCGTTCCGGAAATATACAGACATAAAAATGAATGGTTTATTGGAACACGATGAATACAAGATGTAGCTAAAGCGTCATATCCGTCGCATCACATACCTTCCACCTCCCCATAGCAATCCTGCTGGTTTGAGTACAATCCGACGTCCTCAGCATATGATAGCCCGACGGGTACGTGCGCGCTTGCATGGGGTCGTGACTCGATGAAAACACGACGCGTGGCTCGTACGCGTATTCCATGGCGGTGATGACAGGCGGCGAGGGGACGGTTCATGCTGTAAGGCCAAGTCAGTAACGAAGATGGGAACAAAAACGATCGGCACACCTTCCTAAACCCATAACGAAATCGGACGCGAGAAAATTTAGGAACGATTGACGAGATAAGCGTCCATGGGTTTGATGTTGCTTGACTGACTTGAGAAGCGTCGCTCTTGAAATTTGAAGTGAACTTGAAGAGAACTTGAACAATCAGAAGAATTGAGGTTCGAGGAACTGGTAGTGAGACGAAGGGGTACTTGAGGCTTGGGGGAAGCAAGGGTAGCGCAAGGGTAGCTTGAGGACAAGCAAGACCCAGATGGGTTATTGAAGACTTGACGACTTGATACAACTTGATCTGAGAGGTTCAAGTGCTTTGACGAAAGAAACGAAGTGGGTCTGGCAGCACGGATTCCGTTTTCAAGTTCTTGCCCATGATGAAGTGTATTGAAGTTGAGAGGTGAGGGCTGGAGAGCCGACGTAGCGAGCCACCGAGGACAGTAATGTGAAGAAGTCGAGATAAGAACGACGTCGGTCTTGGGCTTGGGGGAGATGGGGGAAAGGAAGAAAGAACGGTGGAGTGTGACGTGGCGTTACCAATGGGTACATCAACATGCATGTGACCTGTCAAACTTGTGCACGGGCCTTCCGAAGTTCGTGCGCTCACACCTACTCACACCGAATTTGAAGTCAGTTTCGAACAGCGTTGGATCTCGGGAGTCTTTCATGGATGAGTATGGTTACATATGTACGACCAGTATTTACTTTGGTGAAGTATGAGTCCTCCCAAGGGCATTTGCCTGCCATGCGGATAATTTTAGGCTGACCTTAATCGGCAGCTGGAAGATTCATTCGTAGCAACAGCTGTCAGGCGCCTGACTACCAGCTGGCCTCGAATGACGCAAAATGTGGCCGGCAGGTGAAGCTTTCATGTGCGCCCGACATGGCGGCACTTTGGCGGTGTAGAGACGTACTTACATTTGCTGCTCTATCTCAACGTCGGTGAGACTTTCTATCATCCAGAGGGCCTGCTATGAGCTGGGGAGGGGGGGCATTCGATATCAACAGTCAAGGATGGAGGCAAAAGGTGAATCTCAATCTTTCGGCGATGATTTGTCGGAGAAATCGACCGAACCATATCCTGGGAAATCCTGCCATATCAGACGATCAGGCCGTTGAACAGGATCATGACATGATCTTGAGAGAGTCCCGGATAAGATGAGCGCAAGATAAGGGAAGATAAGGCTCAGGCTGCAAGATAATGGCAATATCGGCCGAACCAAAAGATATTCGGCTACAGTCTGAATTTCCTCCGGCTTCGCCGAGCCTTTGCGTTATCAGGGAATTATCAGACAGCAGTGGGCGGAATCGAACCGGCGACCCTCGGAATACAAACGGCAAGCAGAACTAATACAATATACTACTGCACCAGGCAGCTTTTGTTAGGGAAGCAACGCCATGAACCATACGGCAGCTAAAGCCGACTTGGCTCCCGACTCGGCTGCTCCAAGTTAGCCTAGCGGCAGCGTTAAATGTGTTTCGTATACTGCTTTATTTACTGACTTTGATTAATTTGGTATAGTAGGGGCGCGTTATTGGTTCAATGCATTTAACTTTTGTTCGTTTGGATTCCTCAGTGGCGGCCAAGAAGAGATGTGCCTTTCGGTACTGATTATATATTGTTTTTCAGAGGCGCTCATAGTCTGCATATCTCAAGTTGAGGTCAATTTCAATCCAACGGAGCCCAACCACGGTGAGCTTTCGTTTCCAATTCATCTTTTGTTTGAGTTACTGAAACTAACCCTTGTTTGAATACGTTTGCATTGCTGTAACGCGCCGTCCCCTCAGTTCGCATTCCGTGTCAAGGTGTTCATGTCTTCCTGTTCGCTTAACCTCCTTATTTAGCTGAGTAGCTCGCCACGTCTTCAACTCGATTCAGCATGCTTGTTTTCCCGTTGAATAATTGTTCTTCAATTTTTTTAACCAAACTCACGGCACGTCTTATCGTCGCTGCTCTCGCGTTCTCGAGCAAGGCATCTTATCAATCCTTCAATTTCCTTCACGAGTTCACGGAATTTTATCTTGAAACCGTGTTCGTGCTGCCCAGAGAAAAAAATCCTACATTGATTTCCAAAACGCTTAAACAAAAATGCGGAGATACAAGTTTACCTACATAACTCTGCCTAAAACTGTTAACGGCGCGTCGAGGTTCCTTACGATTCCGCGCCGGCTCGAGCCAGATTAAGCCGCGAGAAAGATTGGCGCCGGTGGAGGCAACGGCGGCGGGGTGGTACCTGAGACAGTGAAGGAGAGGTAAGCTTGATTTTTGTAGCTCTAGAGTGAGAGACTTATTACTCGAAGGAGCGCGAACGCATGAGCGAGATGCGGGAATTTGGGCGGTGGTATTGACTTGAAAGGTGTCGAGGGCGGGCTGCGTAGTCTTCTTGGCGGTAAGGTGTTCGTGGATGAAGGCGGGAGTGAAAGCGGTGGTTGTATGATGGTGAATTCTGGGTGGACATGGGGCGTTCGGGGCTTTGCGGAAGGGTTGGCGGATTGTGGGGGGAAGGTCGGATGAATGCGCGGAAGGTGTGGTCAGGGTGGGGAGGTGTGCTCTTCTCGGTGAGTTGATTACCATGAATGGGGGATTGGAGCTGGGTGTGCAGACGAAGTTGTCTGTGCGTCGTCGTCACATGAGTGCTCTATGAGATCGAGAATACAAACGATGGGGGCAAGCGCACGCACCTCGAGCGAGCTCGGTCTCGCACGTGGAAAAAATTGTCGGTGGTGTTAGGTTGAATGAGCTTGGTGGGCGGTAATGGTGAAGTCGGTGAGGGACGGCGGATTCAGACGCAGATTTTGTCCTTTACCCGGGTCGGATTGAGTTGAGTTGGGGAAAACGCGGCGGTGGACTCGGAGTACTATAGCATGAGATTCGAGAGGAGGGATCAGAGGCGATTGTGAGCGAGGTCGTCGGCGTCGGCGTCGAGTAAGTATAGATTCTTCGGCTTGAGGAGCGCGAGTGGCAACAACGAAACATGTCCTGAAGCGCTACGGGGTGCTAATTGCCAGTGTTAACGAAATAGGGAGGATTGTTGGTCCTGCAGACGAGGGGAATCAGCTATTGCGACTGCCATTTCGATGCAACCCTCGTGCAGCGGCGCAGGCGCCAAAATCGTGGCAGGAAGAGGTTGTGTGACTTGTGTGACATCGTGATGGCGGTGCCTTGTCCGACCGGCCGAGGGAATATCAGGCGAAATCATGACATGATCATGCCGACACATTATAAGGCTATTTTTATTTTTCCGACATTGTCCTCGGGTTTGCCATGATTGCCGATTGGTTCACTACATTTATGAGCTGGTTCTGAGGAGGATCTCATGTGGGGGTCGAAGCCTCGAAGGTAACTGGGCTAAGAAGCGGTGGTATGATACTACTTGTGGCGATTGTAAATGGAGTGATGATGGTACAAAAGCAAGAGTGATGGAGTAAAATGAAATTCATAATGAATTTTGATCCAAGTACTCTGGCCCAGATCCTGTAGAATACAACAACAATCGAGGCGAAAACGCGCTCGCAGATACTAATCACTGAGTTTTCGCAAACCAGACTTCCGCTCGCTCCTCAACGGTGCTGCCCTCAGGAGAGCTCACATCATCTCCCGGACCCCATACATCAATCGGCGCAAATCCAATATTCCCTCCCTTCACCTCGAATTCGGCGCGGAGACCTTCGATCTTTCGCACCCAGTACTTTTCGGGACCCTGTAGCGTAGGCTACATTAAACATCAAACATCAAACATTTCAGTCAATGATAGAAAATGCGGATCGATGAAATCAGCTCGGACAACTCACGTAGCTCTCGAGCGCCGTCAAGTTGAACACGTCGCCGGAATAATGCGCGAGACGCAAATGAGTTGACCCCATGGTGTCCCAGCGCGCGAGTAGCGTCGGCACTTCGGGGTCGATGACACCAGGGAGCTGTTCCGGAATTATTTTTGCGAGGGTGCCACACGCGCTGCCGGTCGTCTTGTTCTCGAAAAACAGACAGAAGTCGAGCGTGCCGTAGGCGGGGTTAATGTACGTTCCCGCCAGTTCGGCGTAAGGTACAGCGGGCGCTTCGGCATTTTTCGAGCGCGGAATCGCCGGCGGAGCTACTTCTTTTGTTCGTCTCTGGCGGTACCTGTGGCACATTTCAATGCCCAAACGGTCTTGGTAAGCGTCAGCAACTGTACCTCGACACCCAATCAATTGGTTCAAGGCCGAAAACCTCATCCACGATGCGATTTTTGACTGATTCCACGATGGAGTTGCCCAAGTCATCTTCATTCGACAGGACGGCGACGCCGAAATTTTCGGAGGGGAAGCGCGTGATTTGAGTCCGGAAACCTGGAAACAATGAGTGTCTTTTATGTTGAAAATGACGGCATTATATACCATTTGTAGCGCCTCCGTGCTGAAGCAAAATAAAACAAAAAGAAAAGACTTGAAAACGCAATCCTGAAGTAGATCAAACTGAACTGACCTCAATCTTCTCTATCGACGAGATCGGTCATTGAGAGTCATCAGAATTTATACAGACAACTCACCATATCCACGGTAAGTGCCCCGCATTTGACCGCCACCGTACACGACGGGAGACAGCTCAGGAAAACTCCTAACACATTGGAAATGATGAGAGATGGAACTCCGAAACATAGAAATTGCTCACGCGACGGGATTGTATATAGTCACTCCTGTTGCAACCTTGCGAATTACTTCAGCCGGAATGACTGTTTCATTTTGCTGGTTTTTCCCTTCCATGAGAAGGGTCTGCAGCCAAACCGCCTTGAAACTAGAGTTAAACTCTGTTCTTTGGGGCGTAAATCAGCATACCATGTCCCGTGAGCTCGAGATAATTCCACCAGCCCCAGAAATAACTGAAAGATATTAGTCGGACAATGATGGAAACCGTGGAAGAGCTTCACCGTGACCTGTAGGACTCCGATCCCAGAACGGAATCGCGCGAATGGTTCCCTGAGCGAAGGGATCTTGGGAAATATTGGGATTTTCACGGATGAAGCTGTCGGCAAGATGGCCGGTCTTGACCGCATCGGCGTAGAAGAACATGGAGGAATTCATTCCAAGGGGAACCAAGATATTATCGCGAACAAAATCCTCGTATTGCACGTTGATCAGAGCGCGAGGCAGATGCGAGAGCACTGTGTACATGTGGTTGTTGTACTGCAATTGCTCCCTGAAGCCGGTAGACGGTCGCAGATAACGAAGACGAGGAATCTGAAGTTGAGGTTCAACTTGAATTGCAGTGTCATTGCGAGATAGAATACAAGGCTCACGATATCGGTAGTGTACGCATTGAGAGGTGCCATGAAATCGTGTCTCGGAAGCCCGGTGCGATGGCTCATGAGATCGACAATGGTACTTTCTGAGCTGGCTACGGGGTCCATCAGCTTCCATTCCGGTATCAATGAAGCAATTTTTGAGGTCCATGAAACGCGAGGATTGAGAGTCTCGTTGGAGATCAAGAGTCCGGTCGCAAGCACATCGAACAGCTACTCAAAACACCAAGATGAATCAGCCTGTTTTCATAATCGTGCAACAAAAGGACACACTTTGGAGTTTGAGCCGATGGCAAAGAGCGTCTCAGCGGTGACTTCATCTCCATTGACGGTCGCATTTCCGTAACCCTTGCTTTCAAGATGCCAGGTTCCGTCGCGATTTTTGCGTACCACCGCGACACCGACGCCACCTGGAGTTTTGAATTCTTTCAGAATATCGGAGATGGTGGCATCCAGTTCCGGAGTAAGGATAGCATCGCCGTTAGATTTTGGTATCTTGAAAACTTCCTGCGACCCCGGCAGTCCGAATGTTGCTCCAGTCCACAGCAACGCCGCGACAGAAAGAAGAGCGCGCATATTGCGTGACCTTGAGAGACTTCCTAGTAGCAAGTTATACAAAATCTTCTTGCTGCGGCGCAGACGAGCACGACGCCGCGACGGTCAAGCTGAAACGTGGGCCCAACTTGAAATTCGCATCACAGTGATCAGCGGTTACGTCACCGTCGTGAAGCGAAACACGCACGACGCGTCCCGCAGTTAATTGGACTGGTTGGCACAAGTAATGGTGAGGCCATCGACTATCGTTGGTTGTCCTGCTACGTGAGCTAGCCAATAAATTCCGGGAGCTCAAGTACTTAGGCTCCAGTCTCAGACAGCGTGAGGCGAAACGGATGCTTTCACACCAGATACTTATGTAGAACTCTAGAAGCCATATAGCCCGCCGGCGCGTCGCCCAAGCTTCGCCGGGTAGCTCTGAGTTCCGATGCAACTCAGAGTCATTGTTTCGCAAGAATCTCGCTGGATGGAAAAATTGGTTACCAGGGAAGTACTGTACGGCCGCCACATCAAGCCGGCGAAACGGCGGCTCTTTCTCCAGGTCAGAGTGAATCCAACTCGCTTGGGCATGCAGCAGCTGATGAGCGGTCTCTATAGGATCTAGTCTGTAACCTGATTTGAAGGAAAGATTCAATTCTTTGTCTTTCCTTAATCTGTCTTTGAATCTCTGTTCACTGGGTGCGAAATACCTCCTTCTGATGCAAGGACTTAAACCGAAATGAGTTGAGCTCATCACCCGAGAGCGCTACAGCTCTACCAGCCAGTCACGTCATTAGAGGAGCAGTTGGACGACCCGTGGTACCCCCCGGCTCACCGGTCTCTGTGGGAATTTGCTCACGCTCAGCTCTCATAGGGAACTTGCTTCTAGCCGTTGGTCTGGTTTCTTGCTTGCTCCCTTCCTCCCTCTCCCTGGATGTTGTGGGTAACATCTTGAACTCCAAAATCTTTTGCGGCCCAGCCCGCCATGGCAATCTTTCAGGACAGTGACCTTAGTATATCGGAAATACAAGCGGAACTGTACGCACAGTGATCTTCAAGTCCTAAATTGACTCTTACGTCCTTGCGATACCAGGAATTTGAATGCATACTTTTCTCTCGCCGCATTCAGTATGCCCCAATGGCAATTCGAAATGTCGCCCGCCTGCTGAGCTCAACGTTACAGCGCTACTCTACTACGATTATATCCTGACGCTGCGTCAAGAAGTATCTCGTTATTGGGGCACTCGGATAACATGGGCCACATTTTTATTCTATCTCAACCGCTACGGATGCATCTTTGCCACACTCCCGGTCATACTTGAAAATTTCTGGACCTCGGAGGGCGCCAGAAAATGGAAAGTGCGTCGTTCGTTCCCTGGATACACTCTTGCCAATTAGTTTGACAAATATCTCAGTCGTATGCGATGTGGAACAGCTTACCTAGCTTCCCAAACTAAAACCATTTGCTAGCTGTCATTCACTACAGACGTACCACCAGATCGTGGCCATGCTTGCACAACTTGTCGTCGGAGGCGCGTTCTCAGTTGAACTTTCATTCATCTAAGCTATTCTAACATCCTCAAATTAGTCATGCTGGTCATGCGAACGTACGCATTGTATGGGAAGAGTATTCGTGCTTTATCTTTTATGCTCTTTGGCGCGTCGGGTGGGCTAGGCTTCGGTATAGTGCGTTGAATCAACGGCTACTCCCTATCAAACAACTCACCGTCAATTCTTTGAACTCATCTAGTGGGGTCTTATATCTGCTAAGGAAATGACTCCCTCCACGAATCCGGTGGAAGACATACATCCATTTGTCGGATGCGGAGTTCATTTATCGTTTGCAGTGTGCGTATTCATCGAACAGAATCACGACATCTAATATCTGTACGTTTAGTTCCCGCCGTAAGTAGACTGCGTGAGGATACAATATTCTCTGCTCAAACTACGAAGGCCTTGGTTATGCTTGGATGGGCATGCTTGCTTTCGATATCATGAGTACGACGCGCTATACTTCTTTGAAATTTTTCTCACCAAAAAGCAATTAGTATTCATCATGACCGTGCGCAAGGCCTTCGAAAATGCTGGAGTTATGACTGGACAGCGTAAAGGTCAACTTATCCTTACACTAGTGCGGGATGGTAAGAGACTTTCAAATAAGACATTCCTATGTCAACTGAGAACACTCTAGGCGCGCTGTATTTTCTGTACGTGAATTTGAGCCATTTACAGGCAGGCTGTCGCTAATTCGCCCAGTATCATGGGGCTGGCAAACGGAGGAAACATAGCCAGTTTCATGTTCGCTGGGGTGAGGATCGTGATTTATCTCAAGACTCAGATGCATTTTCTCAAATTCGTTTTGCTTTCAGCAATACCTTCGCGGTGTCGGCACAACCCTGACGAACGTGTACGTTTCATTTCCGGCGCTGATGATGCCCCCGATTCTTTTAGGTTGATCTATTGTCATAGCCTGTCCTCCATCTTGATCTCACGGCTCATGTTCAATCTGCGCGACCCTAGACTCACCGCTCGTGTGACTATTATCCACGACCCGTCGGATAATACGACCATGCAAGAGTCGCTCACCCCATTCACAACCACGGTTGAACCGTATTATGAGACAGGCGCCTCCATACAAGAAAGCGACGTTCCGTGGCTCGAATACGATGGTCAATATACTTAAGTTTTTACACCCGTCCTCTTGTCATGCTAACACTCGCTGCAGACGGTAAACTTCCTGTCAGAGACTCGGAACCAGGCGCGGAAGTTTCAATGCGGGAGGTTCGGCGATGATTGATATATAAGTGAATACACAATATGTGATAAGAGCGAAAAAAAAATCCAGCTATATGAAATTCCATCATGAGAACGAGCCGATGGTTGAATTCTGTGGTTGAAATCATGTGGCTGTGTTTCCGATCAACTCCGTAAACTGCTTGCTCCCGACTCCCACTGCCCTGGTCCCGACACGCCGGTCGGATGCTTTGTACAGTTAACCCAATTCAGCGAAGGTCCTTCGAGTTCTGACAGCAGACATACCTACCACTACCACTGCCAAGTTGACGAGGCCCAATCAAGTCCCAATGCTGAAAAGAAATTTAGGGATGTAACTTACGCAAATCTGCATAACTTCTTCGACGCCTGGGGTACTTAGATAGGTATGTTGAGCTCATTGACGCACCCAGCCTCAGGTTCTCGGATGATTTGTTCGTCTGCGTTGGTCAATACGGCTCACCCGGAATCCCAGATGCAGGCTTACACGTCAGAATTAGGTCAGCAAGAATTCCGATTTCAACTGTGGAGCACAACTATAGTTCCATGGAGCATACTTAAATCATCTGTAATGCGTTTGTCACCAGCAAGAAACGGCAGGGGATTTGCGGATTTGCCTCGTAACGCAATCGTAAAATTTAAAAATTGACCCCTTCTTGCCCCCTTCGTAGAATTTCCTCTCCGGACTCGAAGCCAGTCCTTTCTCGATTTTTTTTTTCCCTTGGAGGTACAGTAACGAAACTTGAAATCTCCAAAGGCATCGGAAGTTGACTGTGCGAATTCAGTGCGAACACATGATAGGCGACCATTCATTGATCCACGTGGGATTGTTTTGGGAGCCGGACGAAAGCGCATTTTGCTTTCAGAAGTCTGCTTGCATGACAACGACTCGCTTTGGACTTGACTTGTCTCGGTAGGCAGGTAGGTCATGACACGGAACGGTCCCGCTTTCAGCCCGGAGATTGTATTAGTCTACGGCGCTGCGAATTTCCAGTGAGTCCGCTTGAAGTTTGAACTGGCTTGGGGGAAATTGTCCAGGAAGACGCAGCTGCTTCAGAGGATTCAGGAAACCGCCAGTCCGAGTCTGCGTGAGGGCTGAAGGTCAGGAAGTCAAATTTTCGTGGATCTGATGTCCCTCGATAATCACATCAGCAAAATAGCGGCAAAACGGAGATACCTAAAACGACGAGAGCTAGGGTATGCCGCCGGCCTGCTGCCTAATATTTAAATGTGAACCCTATTCTTGGTTCTCGGGTTCTCTCTTTCGTCGGTCGGTCTCATTGCCACGTCTATGGTCACAGCGATAGGGCTCTTTGCCTGAGCGAATCTCGCAGCATCTCCTCGCGCTTTGAGGCATGTCCACCGGCGTCGCGTTTGCTCCAGTGGCTGAGAGGCATATCGAGTTGTACGAATCTCACGTATACGTACAAGTAGGAACGTACAAGCTGACACATTTGTTATATATAGGAATACCAATGGCTATATCTGCGCCCTCGCTTTCAGTGCGTGTCGATTCCGCGTACAGGCGAATTTCTCACTTGGCCATCTACAGCTGTATTCTACTACGATTATCTCCTTACCTTTGGGACTGAAGTCTCGCGGTATTGGGGCACCCGCCTAACTTGGGCTTCATTCCTTTTCTATCTCAATCGTTATGTGTCCCTCTTCGGCACTATTCCCGTCATTCTGCAATTTTTCTGGGAGGCGGATAGTTCAAATAAGTCGAAAGTGCGTTGCGTTCTTCTATTCTTGTTGAATTTGATTGCTTAAGAGCACACAGTAGTATGCTCGGTGACTCTTGCGTTCTAGACGCCGCGCTGATATAATGCTAGTTGCCCGGCCTTCGAAATCTATCACCAGGTTTTTTGCATCTTCGTTCAGTTCATCATAGCCAGTACGTTCTAGCATCTTCTGCACATTCCTGGTTCACATCGGCTCTTCAGTCATTCTGATTATGCGGACAAACGCACTGTTCGGGAGTCGGCTCGTTCTTGGTTTCATGTTATGCTGCACATTGGTTGTCTTTGGTGTTGCTATCGTACGTGGTTGGTTTCTAGCGCATGACCATGAATCGTTTGACGCTTCGTTTCAGGGGATGGCTGCGTCTACTCATTTTTCCAGGCCTCCAGCGCAGATGTATCCTCGGATTGGCTGTGCCGCCAGCATGCCGCTTAAGCTGTAAGCTTTTCAACTATATCTCCTTGTTTTAATCCTCATCGGAGGCTTTCTTGTGTGATACTTTAGGTCTCAAAGTGCGTGACCTTTACTGTCTTTGCTGAAGCAACATTCATGCTTGTCCACAGGAGCTGGCTGGAGCTGGATTGGATTCATAGTCTTCGATCTCATGAGTACGTTTCTTGCTCCTCGTTGACTCTGGTGCTCTGACTCGATCGACCCCAGTTCTCGTGTTGACTACATACAAGGGCTGTAAGGTGTGCCGCCCTTCGTGCAGAGGGATGCGGCGGCCCAATCTTATTACTACTCTCGTGCGCGATGGTGAGGGAAATATTTTGAGTCTTGAGGAATTTTCGCTCATCATCAATTCTGCAGGCGCTCTTTACTTCTTGTGCGCCAGTTTGCCTGTTTACCACAGACCTGCAGTAAAGTCCTAATATGTCACGCAGGGTAGTCGCTGGTGCTCACTCCGCAAACATTATTGCCCATTTGATAGCGGGGGTGCGTTCAAGTCAGAGCCTCAGAAGTTTCCGAAATTTCTCATCACATATTTCTTTAGCCGTACGAACGTGGAATCGGTTCAGTTTTGACCATTGTGTACGTCGTTCCTTCACACGTATCTTCGACCTGGAAATTTATATTCCAAACAGCCTGTCGACGACCATGATATCGCGTCTGATGCTCAATATTCGGGACCCGAAGTTGACAAGTCATCTGGACATCACTCGGAATTCATTGGCAAAAGAAACTCGTTCTTCAACGATCTACGAATCAACTTTGCAGATGACGACCGTATTTCCTTATTATGGCACTGGATTTTCTGCGACACAGGATGATTACTGGTATCACTCTCGGTCATGATGATCCAACAGTCGGATGAATGCCTGGTTCGTTTCGGTTTTTCTGAGCAGTGAATCAAATTGCTAATAAATGCTCATAGAAATACGACGACGTATTTTGATTACAATATCCCGATCTGCGATTGAAGACATCGTAGGAATATATGTAGCGATTACTGGTAGAGCCACTAGAATCTGATTTCTTGGATACTGCCATTTCTACAACACGTAGATGTACCACTTATCTTCCTGTAGCAAAATCGAGTTTTTTCCCGTCCAATAATGAACCTGACTTGAAGTACATAACAGTGCTGGTGTAAGCCCGGTCAGAGGTGAAAGCAGAACCTTCAAATCGCAAATTGAACTCATTTACTTCCGGTTTCCCGACATGTGACCATCAGTGACCATCCCGAAACTTCGCGAACATCACTCATCTCCTCACTCACAACACGGTAAGCCTGAAAACTCGCTTTGCTCGCTCTGCAACGTGTTCACAGTCTTTGAGGAAAGTACCCCATTGTATCATATGATAAGACGGTTCTGATCTCACTTCTTTGATCGCATTTTCCCTCAATTTTCGACTTGCGTACGACAAGTTGGTCCTTACGAAGAGCTAGAGGTCGAAACTTGCTCAAAATGGTGGTCATGATTCCTTTTTGTTCGGCTGAGCCGTGCATTGTCACCGGACCTAAAAATGTGAAGTGCCATGCGCTCTGATTTTGTTTGGCAAAATGCTGCGACGGATGGTATTCTCGAGTACCTCGACCGGAACACGGCTCCTCTTCGCCCTTGTTGGATGTCTTTGCTCGAGGTGCGTTTGAATCTGTGAATTCCCAGTACGAGGTTCGACTAACCTTTCAATTTTTCTAGTTTCGATACCAAACTACTGCGAAAAGAAAGCTGTGCCTCTAGGTGTTGAGCTGCGTTTCTCCCGGACGCTCGCCTCGACGGCCTCAGGGATATCTCAATTGTCTCGCCGTATCATCGTCTCCACCGAATCCGGTACAGATGTAGGGGACTTGGGCATCGTCTCCTCCTCCCACCCGTATCTCGTTTCGTGCGGCGGTCCTCCTCCCGCGTCCGATGCTATCCACCCTTGGAGCGTCACCGTCGAAGCAACAACGATGCTGCCTCAGCCTCGTTGACCTTCAGTTCGACTCGCGAGCATGCCTAGGCGAGTCCGATTGGGCCCCTAGCATTTGGATTGGGAAGAACGTCAGTGGCGTGGTCCCTGCGTCTCTGCTTACAGCGGGTTACCTCTACAAGGATCTGCCCTCCATATGCCCCATCAGAGTACGCCCAATGCACCACCAGGCGATGTCGTCTCGCGCCTCACCACGTATCGTCGACCGGGAAAACCTCGAGAAGACTACTGTCGTAGCATATAACGTGTTTGCGCCGTATGCGAATGGCATGCTTGTCGGATCGTTGCCCGATACCACAAATGTCTGGAAAACTCTTCAGATACGTATACCGCGACATTCGTTTCTCGCGCCTACGCCTCCTTTTGCTGTCAGTTTCGAACGCGACGAACCTCTCTGATGGTGACACCTGCGGCGCTGTTTGGCTTTACTTTTCGCTGTCGTCTTCAGCGAAACGGTTTCATCGTCGAACTCCACCTAGTCTTTCCGCGTCAATTTCCAATCTCCCTCCACCTTCGACAGCTCCCGGTCCCCACCAGAGTCGCATGGTGCTGGTCCCTGGGGCAATGCCATCATTGCTTTCTGCCCTTCCTCGCGCTTCCGTTGCCCGCTCACCCAGCTCCCTCTGTAGAGCGGGGCATGCAGCTCCATACCTTCGACGCGTCACGTAAGCTCCGCCCCATATCCCGCCTTCTCCCCTCCTCTCAACCACTCGCATAGCTCAGATCGCTCGCCGCCTCACCGACCTCCCATTATCCCGAAAGGCATCCAGACGTGGCAAGACGCGCTAGCATGTCTGCACCTCGGCTTCCCCGCGGTCTATTGAAAGGTTGATACGAATGGCATTGTAGTCTGACGGTACACGTTAGACGTGCCCAATAGAATCTTAAGACTTTGCAAGCGGATCTGCCCCGTCATGACGCATCGATCTCTTATCCGCTTAGATACTGACGCCAACCTGCTACAGACGACGAGCACAATACTTATACGGTCCCCGGCATCGAAGACGATGCCTGGACATTTGCGTCTTACGCATAGGGTGTCAAGAACGCATTCAGAAAAATTCCCGTCCAAACAAAATACTATACCGCTGAAGGCGACGAGGGATACCGCCAATCTCATAGCTTGCTTGGGGTTCTCGACGCTCCACCTCTTAGGCTTGCAGCGTCTCCTGGTCAAACGCAAGGGGTTCGGATATACCGGTATCGCTCACCAGCGGTCCAGTGGGCCAGTGAACGAGCCTTACACGCTGTACAGTTGCGGTTCGTCGAAGACAATAAAAACTTCATTGATTCAAAGGATGATACAGAAATTCAATTCAATCGTCAGAGCCCAGAGCGGCGTCCTTCATAGCTTGGAGCTCTGGCCAAGAGGGCAATCCAAAGTATCGAGGAAGATTATTCCAGCAATCTTCTCGCGCGGCCGTATGCATCGCTCGACTGGCGTTGAAGCACGGGACACAGAATGTGAATGAGAATATGGATGCGAATATGGAGGGGGGATCGTGACTTTGTTTCGCAGGGTCGACGTCGTCCCATATGCTGTTTCCGAGTCCGTCGAGGGGGGCGAGCTGCTGGCCAAGTAGGGCCTCAAAAACTGCATCACACAAAAATCGACGAAAGGGATCGCAAGCTGTCGGCTGCAAGCAATCGCTTTGAATCGTTTCTTCCACAAGAAAGCGATTCAGACGGAGGTTTTCGAGCAATAATTGAGAACGGCCGCCCAAGCAGGTCCGAGTCAAACGCTCGTTTCCAGCCTGTTCTAAAGCTGACAGAATGTCTTGTAACTTGCATTGCATCGTTAGATCGTAGTAGATAATGGGAAGGATCCAAATCGCCCCGACTTCCTCCGCCGCAGTAAGCAGCTTAAGGAGCTCAAAGACGGGAATTCGGTCGTGCGAACCTGCATGTAGGAAATGTGTAGATCGTTCCACTGTCTCCTTAGACTCGGTCTCTCTGAATGACTTGCCGAATGCATCTACCGACGCATAATAATACTCGAATGCGAGATGCTCCAGGGCGCGTCGATGAAGATAGTCAACGTCGTATTTGTGCGCGAGACGCAAAATCGCCATGACATCGGCCAAGCGTACGGCTGCGGGGGATGGCATGAAGAAACTTGGGAGGAGGTTATCGATCGGCGCTCAAAGTTCGAGAGGACTTCACAAACGTACCTGGAGTCAAAAATGGCGCGTAAAAAGACCTCAACATCGTCGGCTTCGTCGTGTAGTACAGCAACGGGGACGCCGTCTATCATTTCGTCTGTCTGGCTATCCGGCGTGCCTAACTCCAGCATGGTTTCGAAGACGGTAGACCGAGCAGCCAGCTGCGCTTTGTAAACGCGAAAAATCTTCTCGCCAGCTCTCAAGATCAGGCTGCCATCGTAGAACCAGAGATCTTCCACGCGTTTATATGCTAGTGGGTTCATTATCGCGAGAAACCGAGAATAAGCAGGTCGGAGAGTAACCCTAACCCTGAAGCCTTATTTTGACGATGAAGACTCTGCAAAGACTTTGAAGTCGACCCTTCAGCAACACCCACGACGATGAGCATACTGCGACCTTTTACCGCCGCCGACTTGTTCAAGTGCAACAATGTGTAGTCTATCACCACATACTCTGTCTGCTGCGGCTGATAGAGCCTCAGAAATCTCGACTTTTTCACACAGACCGTGAGCCGCGTTTCCTGCAGACTGTCCAGGAATTTGACAATCTGTGTGGGCCTAGTACGCGCCTGGGTTTTATCTCAACTATCTTGCACGCTGGCCAGAGCTTTGTTGCGCGCAGACAGCCCCTAGCGGACGTATGATGGGCTACAGTGCGTCTCCAAGCTCATTTTGATTTCACGGTCCTCAAGGAAGGTTACGATGTAGTCCTCGGGAAGGCTGAAGGCTCGAACCAGGACTGGCATGGACATATCACTGTCCTCACAGTCGCGCCAGAATACCGCCGTCTTGGTCTGGCAACAAAGCTCGTCGATCTCCTCGAACGCGTCTCAGACAATACTTATCGCGGATTCTTCGTCGACCTCTACGTCCGCTGTACGAATGATATCGCCATTTCGATGTACGAGGAGCTGGGGTACAGTGTCTATCGACGCGTGCGGGATTACTATGACAGTCTGGGCGGGAATCGGGGCAAGGATGAGGAGGATGCGTTTGGTGCGTGTTTTGGAGTCCGATATTTGCTTAGAACGCTCAATTTCTCGTCTCAGATATGCGGAAACCGCTGAGCAGAGATCCAGGGCGGCGATCCGTGCGTCCGAACGGGAGAGACATGCATGTCAGTCGATATGAGGTCTCGTGAAGTTTTTGCTATTTTTGTGTGTATTTCGCTCTGGATAACTGTTTGTGCTGCCCTCGTTCCTCCGTTTGAACCCAATGGAACCCGATGGCAACTGTATGCAGAAGGCAAGCTCTGAATCTTAAGATGGTCCGCCGTCGCCTGTTTCTGGCCCGGACCTCCCCAGTGATACCGCCGCTATACAGACCCCTACGCTGTAAACGTCGGTCTATATCGATGCTGCTCTTTGAAATGACGCGGATTGCGTACAGGCACCCATGCGTCTGCTCTGAGAGGCTGAGGTGCAGTGCGTCCGCACTTTTTGCCGCGGCGGTCGCTACATGCCCGCTCACTTGCGCAGGAAGAAAGTCTTTGCCCTCATCGCCGAAGCATTCCATCAGTGGGAATGTGTACGTTTTTCGCGCGTTGCGGGAATCTGAAAGGACGGACTTGTTTCTTGAGAGCCTAGGCTAATGTCCTCAGCCAACACTTCACTTCGCGAGCCACAGTTCCCGGGTTGCAAGCATTCGCTCTCGAGCGCGTAAACGCTAGCTTTTTATACTATACAAGATCACCTGTCATGTTCCCCGACGTTTCGACCGCGGTGTCGAAGACCAGCTTCCCCCACATACTTGCCTTGCTCCCTAAACTACCCACAACCTCCCTCCTTATCCCTGCCGCTTGAGCAAGGGTTTCGACGAATGCGGCGTGTTGGCCCTTACTCTTCGGCCTCCGCTATGATAGCGCGTCTCTCCTGCATGATCCAGAGCGTGATGCATCCTCACCACCCCGAGGTAGCTGCTTGCACTTCGCTGGGAGGAGATGCCAGTCCGCCCCAGTAAAAACCTTTCCTGCGTTCCCCTCTTTACCTCCCAAGACGGGACTTAAGATTGAGGAGAGCAGGAAGTTGTTTGTCTGTCCTGCAACCTCTTGCGCTTCAACGGCCGATGCGGAGGACCACGATGATCGAGACCGGAACGTACAGATTCAGAGCTCGATGAGTTTGCGACAGAGTTGCTGCGAAAGTGGTGGGTCGAATTTCTACCACATCGAATTTGTGGTATGTACCACATAGGCAAGGACGGTGTCCTTCCTGCTCCGGGTAACAAAAGGTCGTTAATTAGGGACCACTCGTTCGATAAAACCATTTGCGCGCACACGACAATCAATCTACATACGTTTTCGTGGAGAAAGTTAAGCAAGCCCAGCATTCCTGTTCCGCTACCAACCTAACGCACAAATCAACGACGACGGTAAAACCTGAAGATGTTCACCACTCACCCTAGATCATGGTCACCGTTATCCCCTCATGCCGCAGTGACTCCAACCGTCTTGTGTTGACAGCAGAAAGAGGGATTCCCTGTATGCGCACGCTCTCGAGCGACCCTCTGCGCGACTCGACCATTGCACAGAAAGCGTTTTCCCACTTCACCCATGGTCCTGCCTGTGTCAATTCGATATCCAGCGACGTCAAGTTTGGGCAAACAGTCGACCGTCCCGCCGAGACGGTGAGCTCAGGCACCAGCACCTCCATTGTTTCCCGATACGACAGACCATGAGACCAGCAATGCACTCGCAATCGCAAGTATGACAGCTCTGGTTGACCTCGAAGAACAGTTAACACTGCTTCCGCCTCACCCCGCGGCGCTTCCAGCGTTAGCTGCTGCAGTCTGCAACCCGATTCATCTAAGAATTGCGGGAGTTCTATGATGGACCCTGCAACGGACAGCTCTTGCAAAACCGGCGTTCGCAGCCAGGAGATGATCCGATTCGCAGCCTTTGAGTGTGTCAAATGCAACCGCTCTGTCGCGTTCATGAACACAAATCCTCCATAGAATCGAATCCATTTGTCGGGTACTTCGCGGATAACCAATTCGACGATGTCGGGCGCGTCGTGTAGTACCCGCACAAGGTCCTTCGACTGCGCCGCAATCCGCAGACGCTTTACGGTGGGCGGCAATCGTACGACAGGTGAAGCGGGGCAGCAGCCGCCCTTCCATGTTAGGAACACGTCTTCGAGAAGCGGCGCCGTCCGAAATGCATTCGCCATTGGCCAGGTTTCATTCCAGTCTTCTTCGTCCGGGAAGCTTTCCGTTGGAAGCGAAAACACCCTTAAGTACCGTAGTCGATCGAGGCGCCCTGCGATATCTGACAGCGCATTGAAGACGCTCATGTCCCCCTCCCAGTCCACTTCGAATCTCTCCCACCGGGAACTGTGACGACCTAATATGTCGAGGAGATCGTAACAGAGGTCGTGGTCGTCCACCATGCTGCCGCGGAAAGCGACGTGCAACGTCGCCGACCGCGACAATTCCAGTTGCTTCTCCAGCGCCGCCGAAGAATATCTGGACACCGATATTGTGTCAATACTGATGTCGTTCCAGAGGTAGGCGTCGCCGTGCGCTATTTCTCTCCACTTGTGACACACATGACCAAGTCGCCAGAACCTGAAGAAGCAATATTCTACTTCAATTTCCCGCGACCAAGTAAAAACCAGGCGCCAGATCTCGACTGGTAGGCGCGCAAGCAGCAAAGACAGGCTGTTGAAGGTAGCAATGCGCTGTTCGGTGACGGCGAGCTTGCGATTCACCCTGGCCAGTTGCGCTTTCATTTCGCGTTCTTCCTTCTCGATGCTGGCCAGTTGGGCCGCTAAACGCGTCTTCTCGAGCTGCACACATTTTTCCTGCAGTGTGAGGATAGCAGATTCACGGTGTAGCCTAGCTGCTTCGTCGTGCATGTCGCCTAGCACGGCGTGCGCGTCGTGGTCCATGTTTGGGGGAGACAGAGTAGTCTCTCTAGACAGACGCTATAACTTGTAGTGACGGAGAAAGAGGGAGGGTTCGGCATCTGTTTCCCACGCGCCTGAGGCTCTGTCTCCTCATCCACCACATTCACTTTCTCGTCAATACATCTACTGTTCACCTCAGGACCTTGACGCACGCTCTCTATTTCTCTCATACTCTGTCAAGCTTTTCTGGACGTTCCTCCGAGTGAATGGGCTGTTGTCACTTGTGTGCAAGACAGCGCCGGTTTCGTCGTGCGGAAGACTGGAAATCATATCTCAGGTTTCCGGCATTGAAAATCTTCAAGCGGCGTTCGCTCGTTGCGAAAGGAAGCAGATATACGGGGCGCTTTGCGTGGCGCGAGAGGTGATTCTATACCTATGGCCGCGAAAACAGAAAGCAAATTATCCAGGAGATGCGCACCTCGATGATTTGAGCGCCTACGCCTTTCTCGAAACTCATGACATGAAGATACGATATCAAGTGACTCTGTCGCGTGCAGCAAATCCAGCGCTCTGCTTCTTTTGCGGAGAGGACCGATACTTACACGGAAGGCTTCAGGCATCATTACCGCCGTACTCGATGTCGGGAAGCTCCGTTTGTACCCATGCGGGTGTTTCTCTACCTTTACCCTGACGCCGTCCTCAGTCCTGCGGCACGAACGATTCTCACAAGATTCTCCCCTGGGGTCGAGAAAGTATGACTCAGACAATCTATGGCTCTCACTCACGTCGGGCTTTTCCCTCTCGAATTGCTTCGTGTTCACGCTGCGGAGGGTGTCTATGGTTTGCGGCCATGCCAGCCGGTCGAGGCTTGATCGCCCAATGCGCGACGCAGTGCGAGTCGCGACGGTCCTGACTTCAGCTCTGGGGAAGCAGCCCCAGGAGTACTATCGGTACTTGTTGTTTTTCCCCCAACCCTGTGTTTTCTTTCCTCCTTCCTGGAGCCGGGTGCGTGGTCTTGCTGCGTTGGGGCATGCAGAATCATATGACAGTCAACGATACCGATAACCGAAGTGTCTCGGTGTTCATGTGCTGGACGATGCTGTAGCCCGTGTGTTGGTGCTGGATCAGCGGTCCCGGCTGTCCACTCTCAGTACGAGGCATCGAGACTGCTCGCGGGTGAAACGGCTGGTCGTCAGTTTGTGCGAAAGTCATATTGGAGAGATGAGCCGGTGCGCGTGGGGAAAAGGCGACTCGGGGGAGTCTTGGAGACGGGGTCTTTGCATGCTCGAAGGTGTACTGATGATGGGCGGGATGTTTGAAGAGGACGGCGTGCAGGATAGGTGCCTGCGGATCGACTTGAAAGCCTCCACCGCTGTTACCTACCACCACGCTAGCTCCTTGTCTCGGGAGAGAGCGACACAATCAAGCGTGAAGCGGGGGAGGGGGGCACTCGTTTTGTCATGCACAGAGAAGACTCGGAGTGACAACCATGTACTCGTGACAACCAGCCTAGCTCCTTCGTCTACTGGTCCTCGCGTGCGGGTTAGTTGCTTGAGTCCGCTGTCCGCCTACAGTCATCTCTATTCTCGAGTGGGGGTAGTGAAATCGGCTGTCAAGGTATGAAGTCGGACAGGGGAGAGCAGGGTGAAGGCCAAAGGCGAGTTATCCCTATGAAGTCCGACGATGCTCAAATCCAAGCTCGAATCTCTCGTTGCCTATACAGTTACAGTCTACAGACAAGTAGTACAGCAATATACAGAAGAAGGTAGGCATATGCATAATCATATATTCCCATAAGCATAATTCGAGTCCAGACGCATTCACTCTTCGATACCGCTTCCACCACTGCCAAAACTACTCTCGTCCTCAATCTCGACCGCATCCCGCCTAAACCTGATCGACTCGTTGTCCACCTCCCATTCGCCATTAACTCGGATCACCCTCATTCCATTGAAGAGCCCAAGCCCCGTATACGGGCCGCCGAGATACGGCAGGTCCTCGGGAGAAGGTCCAGGAAGACCGAGGTGGATGTCTGCCTCTGCCTCTGGCGAGATGGCACGGAAGGGTACCTGCTCGTACCGACGTATCTGCGCCCCGTAATATCGCTGCCGCATGCGGAGGAGCTGGTCTTCGGTGGGGACGCTTCGGCCGCCGCGGCGCTGGGATTGGGCGGTGCCGCGCACTGCTGCGGGGGGGCTCGGGGAGCGGAGGACGAGGTAGGGGGGACCGCGGCGGGGAGGCGGGGGTGGCGGGTTCGTCGTCGGAGGAGGAGGAGGAGGAGGAGGAGGAAGAGGAGGAGTGGGCGGTAAGGAGCTGGCCGGCAAGGTGCGCTTCCTCGGCGGCGTCGTCGTCGACTTCGTCGCCGGATGCGACGGAGGAATGCGCTGAAGGCTGGGGAGCTGCGTGCTGCTGCCCTGTTCTGCGGCGCGTTTGCTGGACGGCCACGTCGAGCGCTCGAAGAATTTTGGCTAGGCGTCCGGTGAGGCGCTTCACGGCCGCCTTTCGGAATTTGCGCATCTTCGCCTTGTTGGGGGAAGGGTCCAGTGGGCGCACCCCGGCGTGTTTGGCGATCTTTAGTATCCGTGCGCGGGTCATTGGGATAGGAGGGGAAGACCGAGAATTAGAGAGAGGCGGCGGACGACAGCGATTGCGGGGGCGCATTATATGGCCAATGCGCTTGGGCCAGAAGTGCAACCGGGGCAACCGCTTGGGCCCGGCGCTTGGGCTGCGGTTGTCAGGTGTCTTATCACAGAGGTCATAGCCTGCACGCGCTTTGGCCGTGTTAGACGACAAACTGGCAGACCTTTCCTTACAGAGAATTCACAGAAGAGGAAGGTAACCAGGGCTCGGCTGATTTATTCTTCGTGCTCTAGGTTCAGGATTGTGCCGTTCAGCAAGTAGTTTGTTAATTGTATCAGCCGGAGAGACAGAGACGCCAGACAATAAGCTAACAATAAGAGCGGAAGCCGAGGCATTTGTTGTCGTAGAGAGCACTAGTCCAAAAGATTCTGCAAGATTGAGGCTCCGATGCATCAGGAAGCCCAGTTGCCCAATTGTACAAGTAGGTTCTGACGTCGCAAGATGAGCTCAAACGGCCGAGGCAAGGAACTTTCAGAGGAGCGACGCTTGAGCCGAGTCAAATCATAACAAGATCGACGAGATCCAATATCTATAGAGTTTGTCGGGGGGTTTGAATAAAAGCTATATAGCTTTGATCCAAGCAAGGCTCAAATGGTCGGGACTTGGGTTTAGTTGACGAGGACGAAACAGGAAGGTGCGCGTCAACATATCACAACAATGCGTTAGGTGCATTTGTTGAGTCACGGTCTGTCACGGTCAATTGGGTGTGACATCGCCTCTTTCTCTCGAACCACCACCACCACCAATAACCGTCTCCCCTCGTCGCTCAGCACAGCGACCAACCTCGAGACTCTTCTCGCCCTCAGCAAAACTCTTATCTCGATATGTCTGGACGTGGTAAAGGTGGAAAGGTACGTTGGCGGTATACATACATGAACTCTACTTACTTCGATGCTCGCCGTCGTCGCAGGGACTCGGCAAGGGCGGAGCCAAACGCCACCGCAAGATTCTTCGCGACAACATTCAGGGTACGTGGTCTCGGCGCTGTCCACGTGCACCATATTAACCTCTTGCCGCCGATAGGTATCACCAAGCCCGCCATTCGTCGTCTCGCCCGCCGTGGAGGTGTGAAGCGCATCTCGGGGCTCATCTACGAAGAGACTCGTGGTGTCCTCAAGATCTTCCTCGAGAACGTCATCCGCGACTCTGTCACTTACACCGAGCATGCTAAGCGGTGCGTTGTCTTTTCCTCTGCTTTCACCTTGTCTTCATGCTGAATGCGTGTTCATCTTATTAGGAAAACCGTTACCGCTCTCGACGTCGTCTACGCGCTGAAGCGCTCTGGGCGCACACTGTACGGATTTGGTGCATGATTTCTGGAGGGTGAGTTTGTTGGGCTCTTCGATATCGTCCAGACCCTGACTGACTCGGATTTGTTTCTCGCACGCACAGACCACCCTCGTCTACCCATGATTTCGACGCCGAGCACCATGTATTCTTATGTCTGTACACATCGCACTACACTATACATACTGTACGCCGCATTCTATCTATGACCATGTTTATTACCACCTCTCTTCGTTCTTGGCATCATGTCTCTTCTCGCTGAGCGCTCTTTAGGCGCATCTCGTTAAGTTATCTCGTTGCTCAACCCGACAATTTCGTTGCTTGGCCGAACTATTGCAGGAGAATGTCGAGATTTGTCTGCTGATCCTGCGACACCCTCTGATGCTCGACTTGTCAATTTGTACCATCTTGCTCACCGTCGCCAGTCACACACCGATAAAAGATTTCTGCTTGCGCTCGACAAGTCGGGACGCCCGCCATCTGATGCGTGAGTGGGTGACATGTCACAACACCACCCACCAAATGCCGCCAGATGCCACCACCAACACGATCCTAATTGCGCCCAGCACGCTGCTCAACAACTGGCTGACTGTCTCTGGCGCCTCGAGGCGGGAGTCGCTCAAATTTGCGGCCACGAGTCACGATGTCATCAAATTCTTTTGCTTTGACCTCAAGCATAAATGGCGCGCACAAAGCAGCGAAGCGAACGCTTTGTTCTAGCTATGAACTATAAATCTGGCGCCACCGCTTGTCTCGCAAGCATTCTAAACCACTCGTCTCTTTGAAAAAATCACTATCTGGAACTCTGCTACCATGTCTGAAATCCCTCGTCGCGGCACATTTGCAGCAATGACCATCGACCCGTATGCTTCTCTGGCGCATGTCGAAGGCTCAGCGACCCTTTGGGATGAGCTTTGTTCGCAGGTGGAGAGTCAGGCATATGTCGTATATATCGCCGACGTGGTGCGTATGCTTTCCTTACTCCGCCCTTCCACGATGTTGCTCACTACCATCGCCATCAGAGCCCTGAGCTCCACGACGACGACGGCGAAGGCGAGCACGATCCCAAGCCCGAGCCCCGACCCCAGAAGCAAAGCCGATTCCGCCGCAGCCGCCTCCCCGAACAACAACAGCCGCCAACCTTCCGCGACGTCATCGTCGAATTTGTTCTCCCGAACCTGCCACCCCAATCCTCCGCCTTCTGCATTGATTCCTCGATGAGCCTGCCCATCTCCCCCGCCCACCACCCCGCATCCCCTCCGCCGCAAGCCTCTCGCGCCCTCGCACCCCCTTCCCTTCCAAAACGGCTACCTCGCGCCCTTCGTCGTCGCGCGGGTGCGCGTTGCCGGAGCGGGACCGGCGCCGTTCGAGTCCTATATGCCTAGCGGTGCAACGTACTACCTCAGCAAGACCGAACAGCTCCGGCACGATACGGAGTTTGAGAAGGATCGGCAGAGGCGCGGGGAGGCGCTCGTGCATCGGGCGTCTATCGTGCCTGGAGCGGATGCGGATATCGAGGTGCCCCCAACGCCGACGTCGCCTGTGGGGATGTCTATGGAGCAGCAACAGGAGCAAGGGTCGGCGTATATGGCTGAGGGGTGGAGCGATACCGATACGATGCGTGCGGGGGGCTCGGGGGCGGGGATATATGCGGATGTGGAGGAGGGAGAGGAGAAGGAGGATATCGTGATGAATGGGAGTTTGTACCGGAATGCGGTTGATGGGGGCGGAATACCGCATGGCGGGTTGTCGGTGGTGTTTTCGTATGATTTGGAGCAGGTGGGGAAGTTGAGGAGTCCGGTGGGGTTCTTTGAGGAGGGGGAGAGGGTGGAGTGGTATGTCTTTCTCTTTCTCTCTCTCTCTGTTCCAGAGGCTTAGTCACCACGCCGCTTTCAGGATTGCACAAAGCCTCCGGTATAAAAATGGCGTCTCTGGGGACGATGGGGAAAGTAGGTACGATGCACGGACAGGTACACAGTTTGGTTCTATCTCCCTCCGCCCCCCTCTGACCTCCATCCCCGTCGTAGTCGTCGACTCGCTGAAAGCGAAACGTCTGCGTGCCAAGATTCTCGCCTTGGGGAAGAATACCGTCCGGCGCTTGAATAAGCTTGGGTTGTTACCTTCCTCCGCGGCTGACAACGCCCACGGCACGGCGAAGATGAACAGAGCAGCGGTGGGGCTCCAGTCTGCCGACGGGCACGAGTTGAGCAGATTGTGACAGGGAAACTTGCAATGCCTCAACCGTCAACGTGTATACGAATCGTTTTCTCGTCTCTTTGCTTACCTGGTAGATCTATTCCCTCAATATGCATCCTATCTTGTCTTTGTAGCTTAGTTTTTTGTATCGCAATATTGCCATTGGTCTCATCGTTCACCTGCCATCGAATACGCGTGATGCGCTTCTTCTTTCGCTCGTCGGTCGACAGTCGACTCGAGGCCTCGAGGCTTGCCCACGCTTACAACAATTCTGAAACCCTTGACTTTCTTCACGCGCTTTCGAGACTTTTAAGCAGTACAAGAACTTACAAGAACTGTACGGCTCTGTACATTAAAACCTCGTGTTCAAGTTTTGAATCATAGTGATTCATACTGGCTCATCGACATTTCACCTTGGCCATGCCGCATGCGTGCCAGGATGCGCCAGTGAGCGATCACCTTGACGACCTCAAGGGCTTTTCAAGCCGCTACCACTATCTTTGCTGCTGTTCTCGTTTCCCCAACTATCACTCATACGATGCCAGTGGAACTCGACCAAGACGCCTTCTCGCGCATTCTCTCACACATCCGCGACTCGCGCACCATCTACACCATTCTACGTGCTCTGCCTGTGCCTACTGAACATTCCTCGAATGCGGCTCGTGTTTTCTTCCTGATCGCACTGCGTCGTCTATGCGAGCTGCCGGTGTATCTGGATGTCTACGATGGCGGAGCGGCGGGCGCATCGAACGAGGTTCTCGATTATTTGCTCAAGGTGTCGGGAGATGGAGAGGACGATTTTGGTGTCGCTGAGTCGATTAGGCATTTGGTCGTTGCTGTGGAACATAAGAAGTATAGGATGCCGCCGGAGCCGGAGTCTGGCGAGGGCGAGGGTGAGGGTGAGGACGAAGACGAAGAAGCTGGCGAGGGCGAGGAGCCAGATGGAGAAGAAGCTGGGGAGGACGAGAAGCAGGATGGAGAAGCAGCTGGGGAGAGTGAGGAGAATGGGGAACAGGATGCGGATGCGGATGCGGATGACGGTGAGATGTCCGAGGAGGGGGAGGTAAACGACGACGATTCGATGATGACCGGCGAGTCCGACTCAGAGGATGACGAAGACATCGATGTCCAGGCATTCCACGAACGACTTCCAGCCCTTTTCGAGAGAACTCGCAATTTGAGGTCGCTGGATTATCGCAGCTGTCCTGGTCTCGGTCTCTCGCCGGGCAATCTCGAGAGTCTTTCCGCATGCGAGGGGCTGAAGACGATTGCCGTCGATGCTTGTGTACGGCCGACTCCTTGGTCAGGGTCTTCGGCGTACAAGGATCCAGAGATGTGGGAGTCAGTGGGCCTCAGTTTTATCTTTCTTTTGCTCGACGCTGATTCCACACGCTTTTCAGCTTGAAACCCTACCTGTCTACTCTGGGATCTAAGACTACTTCCCTCGATTTGCGGCATGTCTCACAGAGCGTCCTCCGCTCGCTCCTGTCCTACGGAGACATTCTAGCCACGTATGGAAACCTGGAATTTTTGAAGATGGATATTACAGAAGGCGTCTGGGACTGGAATTTCATGGGTTCTCCGCAACGCGGCGCGACGGAGGATTATGTGTTTCCTTCTCTGCGATTGCCTGCGCTGCGGCGTCTTGAGCTGGTCGTGGCTGATATGACGATCGCCGGTTCGCGAGCGGGACCGTTGGATCTCGTTGACCGTAGCCAGCTGACGGACTTGTCTCTCGATGTGCGGCGATGGTTTGTTTACTCTACACCCACGAGTCATACATGTCTTTACTCAAAGTCTTTTCTAGCATCTACATCGATATTTCCAATATTCGTCTGTTCGCTGGAATGTCTCCCTCCGAGTTCCCTGCACTAACACATCTCGAAATCAAGGACGACAATGGCGATGCGAACAAAATACGGGTGCAATGGGACGTAGACTCAGATAACGACTCAGATAACGATTCTGATCATCAGGGCCGATTCTTCGCTGGTCTTGTACCCCAATTCCTCCCTTCTCTCCCCAACCTGACAAGTCTCTGGGTGGACGAGTGCGTCCTCCTGCCGGGAGCCGCGATAGACGACAGCTGGGCTGCACATTACAAGTTCTGTACAGTTACGGAGTTGTGGGATAACAGCTCCACTCATTACAATGAGACGGACAAGGCTACGTGGAGGGCTGCACTTCGAGAGATCCTTGGACGGCTGGAAAGTCTCCGTGTTGGTTTCGGTCTCATGGATGGTGTGGAGGTCGGGCTGATACTAGATTGCTGCGATCCGACGAAGTTGCGTGAGTTTGGCTTCGCTTGGTACTGGAAGAAATACGGACGCGACGAGGTATGCGATTTCGTCTGGACCCGCCCATGCAGTTGTCTGAGTATCAATCCAGCCCATCTCGCCCAAGCTTCTCGGCCATTTATCTCGTTTCCCCAAGCTCACAGACATTCACATCCTCTTCCCCCGTCCCGACACGCGATTATCCGGCGCCCCGAATCCCGACGTCGACCCTCGCGCCACCCAGGACGTCGCCGCAATCTTCGAGTCCAATGGTAGTATCTCCCGCGTCGGAATCGCCAATTCGATTGTCTGGGAGCGTTGCGTCGGGGACCCTGGCTTCGTGCTGGTCAGCGACGGCAGCGAGATGCCCAATCCTGCTTTGTCGCGTTTCTATCATGCTGGGTATATGACCAAGTACGATCCCAAGAACAGAACGCCGTGGATTCACTATGATAATAACATTCCGATGCGTCCGCGAAGGGGGGAGGAGATTGGGGAGATGAGGGATTTGTTGAAGAGGATATTGAAATAGGGATAGGAAAAGCGGTGAGAGGTGAATAGGATGATTTATGCGTTTTGTTGACCTAGGAGTCTTGAATCCATCTCAGTCAGGAAGTAAAACTGAAGGAAACTGAGGAAAGAAATGAGTCGGAAGCCAATCGGAAGCTTGTGAATATCGAAAGGCAAGGCACCGGGAGGCACCGGGGAGTCGATCCGACTTGACAAGTTCAATTGACATGTCCTGTCTTGGTCAATTGACAGCGCATGCCAAGATGTGCGCTGATGCCATCGACAGAGCATAGTCAAGTGACCGCGACTTGGTTTGAGTATTTTAAGGCGAACCTGGGACGAACGGTCAGACAAACCCGCTTTTCTTCCTTACCTCACGCCTTCCAACAACGCGGCCGATAAGGTCGAACTTTTACTTAAATGGACGCACAGCAATCTCCCTCGAATCGTTGCCCACTCGTTGCCCGGAACGGCCTATTCGCATCATGGACCGGCAAGCGATCTTGATTGACATCTTTCACAAAGATCTAGGTCCTCAAATTTATTATTTAACCAAATGTATGAGGTTCCGGGGAAAACTCTCCGTGCCTCAGATTGTGCTCTCTCTCCCTCCTCGCCGTTCAGACACAGGCGATGGTCAACCTCTTCGTTCTCGCGGTTGCACTTTTACTTGCTGTCTTTGCCCCCATAACAGGCGCCTTGCCGAAGGTGTCCAGAGTCGGGAAGTATCTCTACACGGAGGATGGCAACAGGTTTTTCATCAAGGGTATTGCGTACCAAACGCAAGGCACGTCTCTTTTGCATACTGGGGAAACGGAACTTTCTTCATGTTAATGCTTTCGACCAGGTCTCATCATCCCTGGGCCGGATAATCCTTTGAATCAGCCTTCTACTTGTTAGTTGTCTTCGCCTTCGCGTGGCCCTTGTATACGGCTAACTGTGCCTTCGACTAGACGTTGACAATCTGGCCGACCCCGCCGCATGCGCCCGAGATCTTCCTTTCTTCCAGAAACTCGGGATTAACGCCATTCGTGCATATTCTGCCAACTCCTCGTTAAACCATGATGAATGCATGCAAGCAGTTGAGCAGTGCTGGGATTTATGTCATGTACGTCCCATAACTCACTCTCCTTCGCGTCTACTTAGACTTGCGCTCAGTCTGGATCTCACTCTGCGTAAGCTGGTCTTCAGAGCAGGCGTCTGATAACGCTCATACACTTTCCAGCGCTCAACGGGTCGATCGATACCACCCAGCCGGCATGGAGCACAAATACACTCGACCAGGTGCGTCCCGGACCGGCGTAAAGATCGTCGTATGTCTCTAAGAATGGATTCCAGTATCTTCGGACCATCGACGCGTTCGAGAAGTACGACAACGTCTTGGCGTACAATATTGGCAATGAAGTTATCAGCCCGACCGCTACCCAATCCGCGCCGTTCATTGTCGCCGCTGCTCGAGACATCCGTGCTTACCTGTGAGTCGGCATGTTCTGACCGCGTTTGAACCCGAGTAAAATTATACCACTCTAGAAACTCGATATCATCATCCGCTCTCGTCGGCTACGCGGCCATAGACGGCCCATCCTCATTCGTCGATGACGAAGCTGATTTCCTGGCGTGTTCTGCAACGGCGTCTGTTGACCTTTTCGGGCTGAACAACTAGTTCGTTCTCTTGAACTTTAATTGATATACCATTGACTTCGGCGTACAGCGAGTGGTGTGGAAACGCTGCAAACACGACATTCGACAGCATGAACCGTCGTTTCGCCAACTATGGCGTTGCCGCTTACTTGTATGTTCGATCCGGCGCCGATCTTGGACCCAACTAATCGATCTTCAGTTCGGAATTCGGCAGCGAAAATTGCAGCCCAAATCCCCGTGTGTGGACAGAGATTCCCGTAATGTACAGGTATGTTGTTTGCTTTCGTTTTATGTCCGTTCAGAGTTCGTAAATGACCTGTGTCTATCAGTGAGCCAATGACGGACGTCTGGTCCGGGGGTCTTGCCTTCAGCTATTTTAGCGTCGTAAGCCGAGGGCACGACTTCGGTATGGCGACATTGTCCGCAGACAACAAGTCTGTCACGACAAACGCGGACTTCGATAACCTCGCGGCCAAGTTTAACGGTGTTACTTTTGTTAACACGCCTGCCAAGGGTACGGCGCCTACACCAACACTTCCGAACTGTCCGGCACCCAGCCCGCCTGGATGGAATGTTTCCAACACGATTCCGCCAACTCCCGATGATGCTGCATGCGGATGCCTTGCGAATCAACTAAGCTGTCTATTCCAACCTCCGACACCGGACTACATGAAGCTCGTGGGCAACCTTATCGGCATTGCATGCGGACTTGTGATCCAGGCTGGCGGTACTTGCAACGATATCTCGTCGAGCGGCGTTAGCGGGACGTATGGGCCCGTAGGGATGTGTGATCCTAGTGAGGACTATGTTATATTTATCATGACTATCTTTTCTGACTCGTTCACAGCTATAAAACTCTCCTATGTCATGAGTCAGTTCTACGAGCTCAACAACCGCGTCGACGCCGCGTGCTCATTCTCGGGGAATGCTACGGCTAATCCCAAGGCCAACCCAAGTATCCTCGCCTCCGCTGCCGCCTCGTCGTGTATGCCGAGTCCGAGAGTATTCACACCGAGCCCCCCGCCTGTGTTGGTACCAGGCGCCGGAGGTGGCGGTAATGGAAGCACGGACAACTCGCACAACGGCAGCTCTGGGCCACCGAATGGCGGGATGTCAAGTACGGTTTCGAGGGGCGTGTTGGTCGGGTTGACTGGAGCAGTTGGATTTGTTGTCGGAGCGATGGTTTGGACGCTGGCTTGATTGGACTTTGGGACTTTGGACATTCTCTGACATTCTTCAGGATAATTTACGGACATTCAACGACATACTAATAAATTACTAGTACGATCCAAAATCATGTTATAGTAGCGACTCAGTTCGAAGGCTTTGGAGAATGATCGAGTCGAGTACTATAGATCCGACTCACATGTTGTCACCAAAATCGAATGAATTGTCATGCAGTACAGCGAAAGCTGTAACGAGCTTCAGAGTCGCTCTCGCCTGGTCTACAGCAGCTGCACTTTTTCACAGGCATCGAAGTGATTCACTGAACAGCCTCTCCAAAATTTTGCCAAAATTAGAAACTTAATATAGCAAGGGAAACGAACGAAACACTGCTGTGACCGCTGTTCGGGCCAGTTCGTTCTACAAATTAAGAAGCATCCAGACCAAGATCTTTCTTATGATACGAAATTTGAGTAGCTGCTTGATCTGGTTGAATCAACCTACTAGTAAAAAAAATAATGAGATCTAGATACGTAGCCAGTGGCATCAAGGACATACAGTTTTCTCTTAGTCGTGTTTACTATCCTGAGGGTGCTCTAGCTCCTCACCGGCCTAGGCCTCACCCTCTAACCAGTTTCCAGGAGCAATTGTGCAAACTGTGCTGGCTAACATCGCGGTGAAATGATGGCATCACTGGCACCGAGTTGCTGTGCCCGAATCCTTCTTCTCTTCTGCGCCATGTTCAAGGACAGTACAGCTCGATACGGGTATCTCACAGTTGCCGCAGAAGATGTCCTTTCTTCTCGTGGCATCTTCCAGGATAGTCATGGAGGATCGTCTCAAGGATCGTTTTTGCTACAATCACCATGACGCTCGAAGTTTGGTAGCAGTTTTCAAGGGCCAGTGGCAACCGTTGTGGACAATAAGAATTGTGGGTCCAAGCTCTAGTCAACTAAGAAGAAAAAAAACAATACCCTCACAGCCTGTTTTGTTTCGAAACCCTTATAAGATCCCATTCAGGCTATGGCAGTGGTATCATCCTCATCTCAAGCTTCCCCCATCTATACCATGCCTGATTTCTCGCCAGACCATTCACCCGTCGTGCGCACATCATCGATCGACCTTGACGGTTCGAGTTCTCGTCGAAGTCTTGTCGGTCGAGGTAATACTTTGAACTTGGAAGCCGGAACTTTTGCTTTAGACGCTCCTCCTCCGCGCCCACAGTCGCCACAAAAGAACACACAAATCAGCGTCTTCTCTCTCCTTAAGACCAAGATTCTTGCTTTCTACCAAGCCCTACCCTCGTTTCGCGCCCTTCTCAAGCCTGCCGAAGAACTCGGACCCACTCCTGGCGTGAAGCAAAGCCTCCGTGCCGTCCTATTATCATCGTGTACGCTGAAACCTCGCCGCTCCACCATCGCCACATCAACACTCAGTCTTTTTTGCAGTCCTTAACGTGTTTCTTATATGCATCCCTGCTTGCGTAAAGCTGCCTTCATCTCTGTCTTCCGATACTTTGTTCACGGCATTCTTCAGTGGCTTTTACATTGGTTGGCTCCCCAGCAATATGCTGCTATTTTCTTTAGTACGCACTTCCGCCACTGGAATTTCACAATTTCACCTGATTGTATGAACAGCCGGTTTCATAGCTATTCTCCCGTTGGCCAAGGTAAATTTTATGATCGAATACGTTGACTGTCATTCTGAGGGTTGATTAACCAGCTTCTCGCATTTGCCACTGACGAGCTCTCCCTTCGAGTCGGCCAAGCTCTCGCGGGACTTATCAACGCCACACTGGTGTGTACAGTGGCTCCGTTGATTCATTCCTCTGATTATTCCTAGGGGAACATGTAAGTTAACATACCTCAATCTTATCACAATTCGATCTCCTCACAATCAACAGTGTGGAACTCATAGTTGCGGTATATCTTTACCGTTTTCCCTAGATCGCCACCCAGGATCTAACATTGCGTAGATTGTTGCTTTGACGAAGTGCGAACTGGAGATTGTTCAATCATCTCGTACGTTTTCTTCCCACTTCATATTATGACCTCATCTTTAAACTTTGTTTCCAGTGATTGGCTCTGTTCTCAGCAATCTTCGTTCGTACAAGTGTCGCTTGCCTTCGAAGAGAAATTTGATTCTCGTTACAGTGCTCGTTCTCGGAATGTGTTTCTTCCTCGGTGGCATCAAGTTTTCAGAGCAGGGTTTCGCAGCTGGTGAGTCGAGTTTCAAATCGAGAGAAAAATCATCGTTCACAACTTCTTTGAAGGTGCCGCACAGCTCAGCAGCTCTCTTCTGACACTGAGCGTCGTCGCCGTTTTACTTCCTGCTGCCTACCGCATGAGTCTCAAAGAGAACTCTATCAATCACTCCGCGGAATCTTCACAGACTCAGATCCTCAAATTCAGCCATGGGGTAAGGGATTTTCAATCTTTCTGCGTTAATCGTTTTCGCTTACTTCCACCCTTCCAGATCGCACTCATCCTGCTGTTTAGTGAGTATACTTACCCCAATTTCATTCTCTAGCCTCAACACGGATCTAACCAATATGCTCTGTGCAGTGTATGGCTGCTATCTGCTCTTCCAGCTCTGCTCGCACGCAGCGATGTATCAGGACGATAGCGCCGATATCGTCAAGTCTACGACTTATAATCATGAACAAAAGTCACCCATCACTCCTAGCACAAAGGCTCCGAACCACGAGAGCGTTATGAACCAAGATATCATTGCTTCAGAGACGTCCGAGCCCGAAGAAGCAGACAACAGCGAACACCCGCAATTGAATGGTTGGGTGTGTACGGGACTCTTGCTCGTTGTCACTGCTGTGCGTCCCCGTCGAATTCACATTAGCGCCCGCCTAATCATCAGCGCCGGACGCGCGTTTGATAGCTTGTAGCTCTGACTGCTGAATTTCTCGTCGGCTCGATCAACGGACTCACAGCTTCTGGGGCTCTGACAAAGGAGTTTGTCGGAATAATATTGTTGCCTATCGTTGGGAACGCTGCTGGTCTGTGCTTGGTCTATTATGCTGTTTTGAGACGTCGACTCACATAGAGCACATTTGATTTATTCAGAACATGTAACGGCTGTTACTGTTGCAAGGAAAGATAAGCTGACATTGAGTATGGGTGTTGCTGTGGGCTCGAGCATTGTCAGTCTCCGTCAATTTCATCTTTTCGCAGATCACTAAATACCATTGCTGCAGCAAATCGCTCTCTTCGTCATTCCGTATGTCTAGCGATTTCTTTTGAGAAAGGTATGAAGTACTGAGCGCTATCTCTAGATTGACCGTCGTCGTCGGCTGGATGATAGGTAAACCAATGACTCTATTCTTCGATCCATACGAGGCTGTCTGTCTATTCCTTGCCGGTGCGTTTCATTCTGGTTGTCTCGAACAAATTTGGGACTGATTTATGTATTGTTTACCAGTGCTGACGGTAAACTACGTGGTGCAAGACGGGAAAAGCAACTGGGTACGCTAATATCGTTCACCAATTTGGCGTGTATTCTCACTCTTTTTCAACAGCTCGAAGGAATGATATTGATGTGTGCGTTACAAATTCGTCTCCCAAAAAGTCAACCAACGACTCGGATCTGAAATGCTGTTCTTATCTCCAGGCCTGTATGCAATTCTCGCGACGTTGTTCTTTTTCTATCCAGGGATGTCTTCCGCCGATCATTTTGCCGTCTGTACTTGAGAGTGGTATGCCTTTGTCCAATTGTTCAGCATCGTATGTATCACCTTCTTTCATTCATTTTGGGCTATTTGCGTTTCATACTACATGACGATACCCTAGTCCACCGCTAACGATAGAAACTGTATCTACTTCCGTACCTAACTAGCCCCAGTCCATCTTCATTTCAACAGCATGTACTTGTCTCAATTTACAACTTGAGCGATTCGCTCAATTTGAGTTTGCCGCGCCGGACGCCTCCGCCGCTCTCTCTCCCGCCAACTTATCTTCAGACAATGCAGGCCGGTTCGGATTCCCTGCTGTTGTTCCTCCGTCTACAGGGAAGATGACACCTGTGATCCAACGCGCCTCCCGGGATGCGAGGAAGAGAATCGCTGTAATCAATAATTGAACGGGCATCGATGAGCGTTCAAAAAACTGGTTACCGTAGCCAACATCCCATCCTGTACCTTCTTGTCGCAATAGGTTCTGATTGATGCGTCTCTGGCGCATCTCATCGGTCATGCCGCGTCCGCGTACCATCGGTGTCTACATGGCGAAATAATCAGGACCAAAGAAT
Organism: Favolaschia claudopus; assembly: GCA_037176885.1. Classification (NCBI taxonomy): domain Eukaryota; kingdom Fungi; phylum Basidiomycota; class Agaricomycetes; order Agaricales; family Mycenaceae; genus Favolaschia; species Favolaschia claudopus. The sequence goes on along the minus strand of JAWWNJ010000010.1, from coordinate 1,071,960 downwards.
ATCAACGAGAAAACGCCCGCACGTAAACCATCCCAGGTGCAACACAGTTGACCCTGAACATTGAAGACTCGTAAGTTCAGTTACGCAAATTGAGTAGTTCGCTGACCGAATGTTGTCTGGTCCATGATGCGCAGCCATTGCGCGGGTCAGTTGAATTATAGCACCTTTACTGACTGGGTAGAGAACGCCTGGATTACCTCCCAGAACTAACAAAAAATGGTCTGAATAAAGTGCGTTATCTGACTGAAAGACTTGCGCCCCGAAACAGATGACCTGAGTGCAAAATATTGTCAGGAATCTGTTTTGCTCTATCAAGGAACGCAGCATGCATATTGACGATGGCACCACGGCCAGCTTTCTTCATCTCTGGAATGGCATAGCGCGACATCATGACCATGGATGTGACCTGCGTGGTGAAAGAATCAGGAAAGATCTCGCCGAAAACATAAGTCGAATCCTTTATCTAACTTACATTTGTCCTGAAGTCCCGATCCCATGCATCCAGATCCACCTCTGTGACATTTCCGTGCGGTCCACCAACCCCGACTGCGTGAAATGAGCACAGATCCGGACTCATGGAAATTCTGAGCTCACCAATATTGATGAGGATATGCACAGCGCCAAATAATTCGACAGTTTTCTTAACAGCGTTCTCGCACGACGCTTCCACAGTCACATCGGCTTGGATGACTTCAGAAACACCCCCTTCTTCGTCAATCATGCGTTTAGTCTCTTGAGCCCATTCAACATTGTAGTCCACGAGAGCTACTTTGCACCCTTGACGCGCCAAAAGAATGGCGGTCGCGCGACCGTTGCCGATTTCACCTGGAGGGAAAAGGACTCAGGATAAGAAGCTGGGAGTCTCCAAAAAAACACAAACCAGGCATGCGTGAACCTGCACCAGTGACGATTGCGACCTACCAGTCCAAAGCGAATGATTCAGTGCGTGTCACATCCAAATAAGGCCCAGAAAACGTACATCGCCATCGAAAGAGAATGCAGCGGGAGGAGGAGGCATTCGAGAAGAGAGTGGGAGACAAGGTTGGTCTGAAATTCGCGCGCGTCATCTTATTATCCAAGAATCCTATCATGTGGTCTGCTCAGGCCCGACCGTTCGCGTTCCCCCTCCACGGAGGAATAAGAGCAATAACCTGGTTGGAGCCCCTTGGCGCGAACATAGTAGAAGTTTGGGTTGACGGGCGCCTTGGGTCGTCGGAGTCCAAGATCAAGTCCAGAAATGGAAGGTGTACCTGGACCGCGGTGTATGTACACTGAGAGTAAGTAATCTGCGATTGCAGGCAATTGCTTTGCATAGTCAGTCAGCACAGCTGGACCTAAGACCATTGACCAATTTTCGACTTGAGGGGCAGGATATGAGATACTATGAAGCCGCAGCCAGCGGTTGGCTCATTTCGTATCAGTACCTCGAAGAAGAATTTCAAGTAGCCAGCATTCTTCAGCTCTTCACTGGCAGGTATTCACACTATAAGTACTACCTGTTTACCGAACATACTTGGTATGGCTCCCCGTCGCTACGAGCAGAGTTCGACCATCAGTCAATTCTTTCTCTATTCGCACCCGAGTGAACGCGAGCGTTCCGCCCACTCGCTCCACGAATCCTTGGATCAAAAGAGTATCACCTTCGCCAGCGCTGCCGACGAACGATACGTGAATATCAGTCGAGAGCCCAGTCTTCGATCCTGTGGATGCGATAACCAGTCCGCCCACGAGGTCGACTAGGGTCGAGGAGATTGAGCCGTGAAGAACTGTCATTGAAATTCAGCGAGGACAGAGAGCAACATTGTAGAGAACTACTCACCGGCTTTCGAGTTGACATGTACAGGAAGTACCACCAGCCTAAGTGTGACTTTATCTGCGGACGCGGAAACTAGCATGAGGGTGGAAAGAAGCAGTTTGTAGACGGGAGACGACGTCAGATAGTTGCTCAGGACTGTTTGTACATGAGAGAACGTCTCTGTTCCTTCCGCGCCAGACGCCTGCCCAGAAGACTTGGAATCGGGCTCAGACATAGTGAGGGTTCGAGACAGACTGGGAAGAGCGTCGCCTCGTGTTTGATCCGTGAGGTGCGGCAGAAACCGAAGGCAACAAGCCCTTAATGAGGATTCATAGCGGCCAGCGCATCCTACAGCTGTTACATAGAATGGATTTTCGTATTCTAGCAGCAAACCACAGGCGAGGCCGAACTTGACTAGTCGGAGCCGGCTGGCGCCTTTTCGTACGTCCGTCTGTACTTTTCGTCGACCGAGGCAAGATAGTAGGCGCCAGGCCAGATATTATCAATGGACCCCTCGGGGGTGAAGTTTGCGACGTTATGATTCTTCTCGCGCAACTGCTCTACCCGTCAGAAACATCTTCAGCAATCAGGAATAGACACCCCGCACCTTGAGCGCATCCACAAACTCCTGACACGGCACCACCTTCATCTTCCCCAACCTATTCAGCAGATCCATCTTCCCCGCAATCTCAGACGTATCTCCCTGAATCTTCATCGTCCAAAAGCTCGCCGCGCACCCGCCCCCGAACGCATACATGCTCACGCGCGTCCCAATCAGCTTCGCGCTCGGCACGGTGGAGAGCAGGGACGCAAGACACCCGTACAGTGACGCGGTGTACATATTCCCCAGCCTCTTTGAGCACGCCATCGCAGGCTCGACTTTACTCGCGAAGCTCGCCTTGCCGAGGGAGATGAAGGTGCGCTCGAGGTTCTTGTCTAGGAGTGAAGCTTCTTGGGATGCGGACAGGAAGGCGTCGCGTTCGGGGGCAGCAAGCGACCCGGCGAGTTGCGAAGAGGGGTTGGCGAGGACGTCGTTGTAGAGGACGCGGGCGTGGGCTTTGAGCACTTGCTTGCCGTAGGGGCTGTGGAACAGCGCGTAGTCGACGTCGTCCAGCGAGAACGGGACCGGGGCGTCACCCGCGGCGGCAGCCTTGACGGCGGCTTTTCCAGCTTTCGCTTTGTAGGCCTTGTAGGATTCGTCGAGGGCCAGCATATAGGTTATGACTGACGCTGGGCCATCGACTTTCGGGTACTCGGATGACAGCTCGGGCTTGTAGAAGTCGTAGGTGTCCGCCATATACGTCCCATGGATAGCTTTGCGACGATGAACGAGTTATCAGACAAAAAGCACTAGATGACTCACGTTCGAACACCATGGGCGCATTCGGGCCAATGAGCACAGCGCAGGCTCCCGCACCTCCAGCCGGACGTGCAGGTCCCTCCGCGTACACGGCAATATCCCCCGAAACCACAATTGCATTCCTTCCATCCCAGGAACTGGACTCGATCCAATTGATCGCATTGAAGAGCGCCGCGGTCGACCCGTAGCACGCGTTCTTCGAGTCGATGCCCTCGATGTCGTGGTTCCCCGCCTCAGCAAAGAGCCGCATGAGCGTCGTCTTGACGGACTTGGACTTGTCGACGAGGGTTTCGGTGCCCACGTCGATGCGGCCGATGGATTGTGGGTCGATGGCGTACTTCTCGAGGAGACCGGATACGGCTGGGAGCAGTTAGAATTTGAGGGGGAGGCAAGGTATGTCGCGGCAGGACACACCATTGAGGGCGAACGAGTTGATGTCCTCGCGGTCGTCGGGAAAGGCCATATATTCCTGGCCGAGACCGATGGTGTACTTGCCCTGAGAGACCCCATCGTAGACTTCCAGGTCGGCTTCTGAGATGCACTGTGAAGCGCGGACGATCAGTAGGAAACGGCGACAGGAACAAAACACAGACGCACACGACGAGGAAAGTAGAGCTCCATTGCGAGAATGCCGACATTTGCAGGGCGGGACGTCATGTTGAGAGGGAGAGCGAGAGGAGGCAAATCACAGGCGCTACGGCTTTATATGTCCTCAAATCACGGAAGTAAAAGTCAGCTCAGATTTGGAATTTCAAATCATACGGTTTTTGTGTGGATACCATGACGATCGGACGAGCGGCTGCGCTATGATGAGCCACGAAAAGATAGGATACTTGGGCTGAATATGTTCCAGCCCGCATGTAATGGCTAGCGAAGAGATGGTATTGTTGCAAGGAAAACAAAAACAGTCACAGGAGATCGAGAGCGCTTCTGGTCTCCTCGTCTCAGCATCTGCGTATCGTATGTGTCTTCTCCACTCGAAGTGCCCACCCGAGCACGAAACCTCGTACCTAAGAAGGTCAGCGATTGCAGTCGGTAGGGGCGATATACTCACCGAGAGCATCCTCGATTACCGCCCAAGCTGTCACGATGCATAATACGGCGCCAGAAAGTGGGCTCATCCTCAACAGTCGTATCATACGTTTTTGCGACCAAAATCGAACGACCGATGCGCCGCGAAGAGAGCCATGTCGTGTGGTAACGAGACAGCACCCCAAGGTCCTCCATTCGGACGATTCGACGTTTCCCGCATGTCTACGGGGAGGAGGTTAACAAGTGCAGACGTTATGCGACATGAAGACTAACACACCAAACGCGACCTAAGGTGACCTCCCTGTCTATACATTCCCAGCGAAGGTCCCGGACTCGCTGTCCACGCCCCTAGCTCCCCGCAACCTTGTATTTCGAAATCGTAGTCAGCGTGCCGATCGATGATGCATACTCTAATCCTCACGAGTAGTACCGAAAAAAGTGGGAAGCTTGTCTTCTTCCCGTCTTTTGCTGTCTTCCGTTCACGTCCCATCCGTCGTATGCGGTCACAGCAGCCACCGGATCCTCTGCTAAGCACTAAGCGCGCCTCCTCGAGTCCGCGGTCCGAGAAAAGTAGCCCCCAAAAGGTTGACCTTTTGGTCAGAAAGTGGACGGAAAAAGCCCCCAACGGCATTGAATTTCTTGAAGGTGCGCCAGAATGCTGCCTTTTAGGTCGCCACTGTCTGCGGCTTCGTCTCCCAACACCTCTGATCTTTTGCGTCTCGAAATGTCGCTGAAGGTCGGGAACGCACCGCAGCCCGCCATATCTGCATTCAGAGCGGGTGAACGAAAAACCTCGAGTTGGAGGATGATATGTAGTCTTCCGCACGACGAAAACCGCGCTATCTTGCACGCCGCATGAGATTGAAGCCCTCAGTTGGAGGGAACGTCGAGGAGAACTTTTTAAAGTGAAACAGAAGCGGAGAGCTCGCGGCAAGACCTTCAATGACGAGAAAATGAATGTGGATGAGCCTGAGCCAACGAGCCTTGAGAGCGTGGGAAACGCTCCGGGAATTGCCGGATCATTCTCTTTCTGGCCTTGTTCTGCTCCCAAACTTGAAACATGGATCTCGACGCGGACGCCATGCTAGGGGCTATGTATGACGAAGCAGCTAGGCTATACCGTGAATCTACTGTCCTGAAAAAGCAGGAAAAAACTGTGCAGCTCGAGAAGACGCGTTTAGCGGCCCAGCTGGCCAACATCGAGAAGGAAGAACACGAAATGAAAGCGCAATTGGCTAGGGTGAATCGCGAAATCGCCGTTTCCCAACAGCGTATTGCTACCTTTGACAGCCTCTCTTTGCTGCTCGCGCGTGTACCAGTCGAGATCTGGCGCCTCGTTTTTTCTTGGTACCGGGAAATCATTGAAAGAAGATTCAGACGCGCCGGAGGCGCCATCTGGCAACTTGGCCATGTGTGTCACAAGTGGAGAGAAACAGCGCACGGCGACGCGTACCTCTGGAACGACATCTTTGTCTACACATCATTCAAGTCGCGCAGATTTTCTTTGGCGGTCCAGGCGCTAGAAAAGCAACTGGAATTGTCGCAGTCGACGTCGCTTTCCACGGCAGCATGCTGGACGACCACAAACTCTCTTCGGCTCTCCTCAACATATTAGCTCGTCATAGTGCGCGGTGGGAGAGATTTGAGGCGAACTGGGAGGGGGATATGATCGTCTTCGAAGCGCTGTCAGACATCGCAGGGTGCCTCAATCGACTACGATATCTGAAGCTGTTGTCGTTTTCAACGGAAGACTACCCGGACGAAGACTATAGTAACACCTGGCCACTCGCGATGTGGGACGCGTTTCAGACGGCGCCGCTACTCGAAGAGGTGTTCTTAACGTCGGAGGACGAAGACTACTCCGGTTCACCTGTCATACGATTGCCGCCCACTGTAAAGCGTCTGCGGATTGCAGCGCAGCCGAAGGACATTGTGCGGGCACTCCACGACGCGCCCGACGTCGTCCAATTGGCTATCCGCGAAGTACACGACGGAGGGAGGTCGGTCGATGGAGGGTTTGTGTGGATGAACACGATAAAGCAGTTGCATCTGGAACACCCATGGCCTAAGAATCGGATGATCTGTCGGCTGCGAACGCCAGCTTTGCAGCAGCTGTCAATTGCAGGATCCGTCACAGAACTCCCGCAGTTCTTGAAACAATCGGGTTGCAGGCTGCAGCGGCTGACGCTGACGGTGGAATCGGCCTCAGACTGGGGTGGGGCGGAGGCAGTTCTAGCTGTTCTTCGGGGTCTACAACAGCTGCCGCACTTGCGATTGGATTGCCGTTGGTATGATCCGCTGTACCAGCAAACGATGGAGGTGCTGGTGCCTCAGCTCACTGTCTCGACCGGACGGCCGACCGTTTGCCCGAACTTGGTTTCGCTGGATGTCAGGATGACATGGAAACTGCCGCATGTGAACTGGGAAGACGCTTTTTGTGAAATGGTCGAGTCGCGCAGAGGGTCTCTCAAGATCTTGCGCGTGGAGGGAATGCACGCTCTTTCTGCTGCCAGCACAAGACGGTTGGAATCTCTAGAACAGGAGGGGATAATGGTAATCAAAGGTGAGTGTCGAACTTCCTCAGGTTGTTACCGCCGTCATTGACTTGCGCGTTAGGTTGGTCGTGAAATAGATAGGAATGCCGATGCTGAGGTTGCTTGACTTGATGAAAGTGTATGTAGATATTTCGTGCACGCACAAAATTTCTCGATCAACGGGCGGTTCCCAATCAACATACTCTTTTTGCTTGGAGGGATATCATCCTTGCCAAGGTAGTAAGTACAAATTTGATGCGAGAGAATTGTGAGTCTTGACTCCCACCACTTTTGAAGCAACTCAGGGCAGAAAAATTTCTCAATTACTTCCGGACTAGCATCTCGTCGCAGCGAAGCGATAAGCAAGTTGAGGTTGATTGAAAAAAGTATTGTTCGGGGGATTCTTCCTCTTTCCAATTTTTCGGCCCAGCAAACGCGTCCACATGTCACAACAACGCGTAAACAACGCGTCAAGGGTATTTGTTGAGTCACGGTCACGCGAGTGTGACATCGCCTCTTTCTTTCAAACCACCACCACCACCACCGACCGTCTCTCCTCGTCGCTCAGCACAGCGACCAACCTCAAGACTTTTCTCGCCCTCAGCAAAACTCCTGTATCAATATGTCTGGACGTGGCAAAGGTGGAAAGGTGCGTTGGTGGTATAGATACACGAACCTCTACTTACCTCAATACTCGCCGCCATCGTAGGGACTCGGCAAGGGCGGCGCCAAACGCCACCGCAAGATTCTTCGCGATAACATCCAGGGTGCGTCGATGCTACTCTCTATTCACTGCGTACGTTGTAGTAACTCGAAGGGATCGCTCCCAGGTATCACCAAGCCCGCCATCCGTCGTCTCGCCCGCCGTGGAGGTGTGAAGCGTATCTCGGGTCTCATCTACGAAGAGACTCGTGGTGTCCTCAAGATTTTCCTCGAGAACGTCATTCGCGACTCTGTCACCTACACCGAGCACGCTAAGCGGTGTGTCGTCTTTTCCCCTGCTTTCACCTTGTCTTCATGCTGAATGCGTGTCTATTTCCAGGAAAACCGTTACCGCTCTCGACGTTGTCTATGCATTGAAGCGCTCTGGACGCACACTGTACGGATTTGGTGCATGATTTTATTGGGGGGGTGTAAGTCTGTCAGGCTCTTGAGTATCGTCCAGACCTTGACTGACTCGAATCTTTTGCTCGCACGCACAGACCACCGTCGTCTCGATACGGCCAACGCCTCGGATTGCCTCGCCATGTATTCTTATTATGTCTGTACACGTATCATGCATCTATTGTACGCACGCCTCATTCTATCCATCTTATTGGCCTCTTTCTCCGTCGTCTCCCCGTCCACACCTCCGTCTTTGGCATCGGCATCGTCTTCTCCGATTCGGTTCGCAGCCTGTTCTTAACGTCGCCCAATATGTAAGACTTGTGCGGCGCAGGCGTCATGTAATTCATTCTTTTGGTGGCCTTTTTTTGCGCCCTTTCGGGCGGCGGCCTCTCTCCTCGTTCTCGTCTCCTTCGCTTCAATTTTCTTGCGTTGTGCATGCGGCTCAGCTTCCCGACGCCAAGAGGGGCGCGAGGCGGCTGTGTAACATGTCACATGTGACCCACGATGTGCTGACCATTTTCAGTTTGCCAAGATCGCGCCCTGTCGTTCTCACCATACTACCTCCCGCCGTTTGCTACTTACTCGCTAGCTCCCAATGAATTACAGCCTTGAACCTCGAGGCGACAGTCGCTTAAGTATCCGGCCACGAGTCCCGATGTCATCAAATTCTTTGCTTTGACCTTCCAGCACATGTCTTCGACTCATGGCGCGCACAAAGCAGTGAAGCGAACGCTTTGTTACACTTATTGGCTATAAACTCAGCGCTATGGCTCGTCTCTCGCTCATTCCGACCAGGCTGTCTCTTTCAAGAAATCTCTCTGTTACTCTACTATGTCTGCAGTTCCTCGTCGCGGCGCATTCGCAGCAATGACTATCGACCCGTATGCTTCGCTGGCGCACGTCGAGGCACCGTCGCATCTTCGCGACGAGCTGTGCTCTCAGGTGGAGAGCCAAACGTACGTCGTGTATATCAGCGACGTGGTGTGTATACCCCTCCCCTTCAGTGTCCACTACGTTTCTCACTCCCATTGCTTTCAGAGCCCCGACCTCTATGAACACGGCGAACGTGGCGGCAAGCCGCAAAGCAGATTCCATCGCCGCCCCCACCAACCGCCTGCTTACCGCGACGTCACCGTCGAATTCCTACTCCACGGCCTCCCGCCCACATCCCCCGCCCTCAGCATCGACTCCGGCATGAGCATCCCCATCTTCCCCGCCCTCCACCACCCGCACCACCGCGAGCCTCTCCAGCCCTCCCACCTCCTCCCCTTCCGCAACTGCTACCTCGCGCCGTTCGTCGCCGCCCGCGTGCGTGTCGCTGCCGGCGCGGCCTCGCCTGCTGGCCATGGTGCAACGTACTGCCTCAGCAAGCCCGAACAGCTGCGGCACGATACGTGGTTCGAGACGGATCGGCGAAGGCGGGAGGAGGCGCTTGTGCATCGCGCGTCTATCGCCCGTGGGGCGGACGCGCATGTGGATGGGGAGGTGCCGCCGACGCCGACGTCGCCTGGGGCGATGTCGACGAGGCCGCAGAGGGGGTCGTATATGCCGTTGTATGGTGCGCAGGCGGCGGCGCGGTGGAGCGATTCTGAGACGATGCGGCTGAGTGCGGAGGAGGAGGAGGAGCGTGAGGAGAAGGAGGATGTGGGGGTGAATGGGGGGTTGTATCGCAATGCGGGGGGTGCGGAGGGTGGGGTCCGGCATAGCGGGTTGTCGGTGGTGTTTTCGTATGATTTTGCGGGGGTGGGGGAGTTGAGGAGTCCGGTGGAGTTTTTTGAGGAGGGGGAGAGGATGGGGTGGTATGTCTTCCTCTTTTTCTCGTCTTCTTTCAGGATTCTAATTACTGCGTGCAGGATCGCACAGAGCCTTCGCTATCAGTCCGCTATATCCGGGGACGATGGGGAGAGCAGTCATGATACGCGGACTGGTATGCGTTTCTCTCCTCTCCTTCTCCCCGTCTGACATTCCGCTTCAATTCAGTTGTCGACTCGCTGAAAGCCCCACGTCTCTTAGCGAAGCTCGTCGCTGCTGGGAAGAGTACCGTCCGGCGCTTGCTACTTCCTTCCTCAGCTGACCGCGACACGCTCTCCGAAAAGCCTCAGAAGATGCCGATGCGGGGTCGGGCTAGCGCTTACCTGTGAGTCCAGGAGGGCGTGAACTAAATTCGCCTGGTGTAATAACGGACATCCAAATACTCTACGACCGCTTTCACTGCTTTCATCTTTCTCAAAGCTTCAGTGGGCATTCTCTTCTTTTGATGATGGTATAATACGATACTTTACTTAATTCTATCCTGTATGCAAACCTACCAAGCTCCCATTCAGTATCTTACTTTACATTCTGCCTACTCCTGCCCTCATCTGAATACTGTAGCCTCTCAAGAGGTACGGTCATTGTCAAAGCGGGCGCTATACGTCCATATTGTATCTCGGCTCTTCAATAGATTTGCGTCCAAAATAAACTTTTCAAATTAGAGACGAGACGCGGAACAGATCTCTAGGCCGATATACAGCTTCCCCTTCCCCATATTCTGGCGCCAAGGACGTCAAAGCGTAAGCACGAGGGGATAAGATATAGAGTCAAGGTTCCGACGCCGGACGGAGAACGTGTTTCTAATCTCCAGGTGTCAACGAGGAGAACACTGAAGAAGATTCGTTCCTGAAAAGAGGCGACTCGGAGACGCTGGAGGATAGCAGCCAAGGGACAAGGCGCAGGTGCCTGTGGTCTCCGGATATTTGTCGGCGTCAAAACTCAAAGCAGAGAAGCGAAGACAGAGGATATTTAATCAATGTCAAAGCAGAGAATCTCTATGAATATATCATGGAGGGAGAAGAACCCCGAGATACGGCTTCTTCATCCCCGTATGTTGATAGAGATTGGCGCTAATCATCAGAGTCTAAGCAGGGACGAGGAGGATAAATACTATTGGTGAAGAGTCAATGGGTCGCTGTTCTTCCCTTCCGCACCACCACCCCAGACTTCGCGCACGCTATGAACATGAACGCGTTCGCGGAGCGTCAAGTCCACGAGCCGGTGTACCCTGACATGTCCTCCCGACTGCTGCCGGCGCTCATGGGTGGCAGGGGTAGACGACGAGAAACAGAGCCTGGCACACAGCAAGCTTGTCCTGGTCCACCACGTCTGCCTCGACGCAAACCCATCCCACTCCCTCCCCAGGTCCCGGGTGTAACCAGCGTCGTCTTGCATCCGCTGCTGGCTCAGTCGAGCTGCGCTCGCACTCGTCTCCGCATCGACTTTGCTTCTCCTCCTCCTCCTTCATTTCCGTTCTCCACCAACAATACTCCTAGCAACGCACCCTTGACCCTCGCAGAACCCGCGACGTTCCCGGGGCTGCCATCCCTCACAATTGAATGTCGGAGACTGCCATGGGTGATAATAGCACATGCGGGGAGGGGAGGCCGGTGGGTGACCGTGGCAGACGTCATTGAGGCTATTTGGGAGGCTCTGAGTCGTCAGGTCGACTGGGGGGACTTTGCGGATTCGAGGGTAGGCGGGGTTTGGAAGCCGAGAACTTTGAATTCACCGAGAGTCATTGAAAGTCAGACTTCTACTAGTAGATTGACGTGGAGATATGGGATGACTAGATTGGATCTGCTGCAAGGTAGGACGAAGTTCCTTGGGCTTTCTGAGAGCGACGGTGGGTGCGAAACTTGGATTTTGGAGCTTGAATAGAGGTGCGGGTGTCTCTGGAGACATTTTTGGACCTGGTTGAATGGACTGAGCTGAAGTCGGACTCTTCTTGGGATAATTTGTAGCATAGTGTAGCTCCAGCTCCGCATTGTAGTAGTATACAGGACGAGTGTCAATAAGTCAGTAGAGCTTGCCGTCGACAGAATCACAGAGGAAGGAGAGAAAGAAGCTGGCAAAGAAGAAAAGAACTTGAAGGACTCGGAGAACCCTAACCCTACAGGAAGCTCGTAGAGTCACCTGACCGGCAACGAACTTGTCCGGAACCACTCAACAACCATTACCGGCCATTTATTTGAAGACTTCTGCTCTTGAGAGCGGGCGAGGTCGGAGGCCCCAACGAGTTTGATTGAATACCACTTTCCTCCGAATCCGTGACAGAAATCATTTCATTTGGTTTTCTTTATTCGATGAGCCGGAACTTGTTCCAGGTCGGACATCTGGCTTGAACCATTGACAATCGCGGTGGGCCGCTGACTTCAGTCTCTTATTCACGCGTGGAGTTCTGAAAGCTAACAGGATCATGCGTCTACATGTGGACACCCGCATAGCCGGACAAAGCGAACCTAAAAGCCGAACAGCCGGCTACCTGTAAGATTAACCTTCGAATTGTGTATCTTGGGAGATTTTCTCTCACCTAATGCGTCCGAGGAAGAACGTTATCGGAGGAGCATGTTATCAATGTGCATTGTACTCAGCGCCGCGTAGGAAACGTTTCTTGCTGTGTCATAATTTAAAGCTGTTTCTTCCCTAGCTTTAGCTTGGTGGTCGCAGTCTCATTTTTCGTCTGCCATGTCTAACAGAAATCTTCAGATGCAGCCACCGACTATGGCTCAAGAACTGTAAGTCATTCCTCCTTAATTCGCCGCTCATTCACTCGACTCGGACTCATTTGTTCCCGAGATTCTTCCTCGACTATAATCATCTCATCGGCCTCAGTGCGCCATTTCTTACCATTCTTCCGTCTGCAAGCTTACATTCAATTCACTCAAGCGATCTTGTACTTCGACCACCTCGTCACTCTAGGCATGATACTCCATCTCTTATACATCCGGTGTACCTCACATCGTCTGTTTCTATCAGGAACGGAGATCGAGCTCCTTTGGCGACGGAGAGTCTCTTTCAGCGCATACTGGTTTTACATCAATCGGTATCTCGGACTGTTCAGTGGGCTCGCAGTATCGGCGTTGCCGTTTGTCAGTCTCTCGGAAAAGGCGAGATTCTTCGAATTCGGCTCGGAAAATCGGTGTTGAAAGGAAAGGAACAATGACAGGATTGTCGCAACTACAGCTTCTTCCGCGAAGTTGTCCTCGTTGTGACGCAGACGATAGCTGGAGGTGAGTGACTCCGAGATTGGTGCTTTGTTTTCGACCGACTGACTGTTGACGAAACCAAAAGTCATCATGATCATTCGGGTGTACGCCCTTTACGGTAGAGACCGGCGGGTTCTGTGGGCAATGCTTGGGGTTGGGTTTGGTGTCATCGGAATCAGCGTCGTATGTGACTCGCTGAGTGCGATGTTACGAAGATAATTAGATGACGCTTCTTCACAGTTCTCGGTCACCCAGCAGCACGCTTCTTATTCCAAGATGGTTGGAGGATGTCATTACGATCTATCTCAGGGCACGTATGTTCATTGTTCTCTCGTCCCTGAAGTTTCCAGCTGATGCAATGAAAATGAAGGTCGCTTCGTTCGTATTTCAGAGTATTCTGAGCATAGTGGACTTTTTAAATTGATCGAGTGCAGGCTTGGCAGGATCCTGGGAGGTGCGTCTGACTGGCTCACTGAAACTCGGCCTATCAACATCGTGACAGGGACTGTTCGTCTTCGATACATTCATCTTCATGTTGACCGTCTACAACGCGTTTCGTACCTGGAGGAGGGTTGCGCCGACTCTGAATCTGTATACTCTCGTCGTGCGTGATGGTATGTAAATCTCTCCTCTGCTTGTTTTTGAATTCATCGCAATAATAGGTGCTGCGTACTTTGGGTACAAATTTCTCTCTCTACTGACAGCGGCTGATGAATCACTGAACTGGACATGACTTGGTCAGCATAATGGCACTCGCAAACCTCGCGAACATAGCGACGTTTTACGTATGCAGCTCTCCTTCCTTCGGACACATATTGACGCTCATTATTTGTTGACCGTTTTAGTTCACCGGGGTCCGCTCTTCTGTCCACTCAATACCTATAGTATATACCCTTATCGTTTCGCAGCCCTTACTTCCCGGCTCGCTTGCGACCTTTGCGAATTGGTGCGTAACATGCCTCACAGATATCCTGGAACAATCCGACTCACCGGGATTTTCCAAACTAGCATCTCAATAACGATGATATCCCGACTCATTCTCAACCTGCATAAACATGCATTCCATGGTCTTACGAGCAATCCCTCGACCGCTCTTCGGAATAACGACCTTACTCTTGGAAGTGGTGCGAATATCTCGTTTACGACGAGTTTTTCGGAGCCCGAGAATCAGGCTGGGACGCCAATGCGGGTTGGGAGCACACAGGAAGATGAAGATGACAATGGGGCTGATGGTTGGGATCGTTCGCAGTCCCGACATACATGATTTGAATGTGTTGCTGCTTCAAATTTCGAGGTTGGAAACTACTTAATGGAGGGAGCGTGTATCACACTAATTTAGGTACATGTGAACTTGGAGTCGGAGTCATGTGGGAAGATTGTCAAGTCTAACCTCCCCGCCTCGACATCATTATGCTCTTTCAGCATGAGAAAAAATTGCTGGAAATAAACGTATTAATAAACCACGGGGGAATCTGCTGCGGGCCGGTCAGATTTGGTTGCCCTTTTATACCAGCTCATTTCAAGAATGGGAGTTGCGCACGCCACTCCAGCCCCGTTATCGCTAGTCCGGCTTGAGGAAGCGGGTGAGCTCTCATAACGAGGCTTACAATGACTGGCTCTATCTTCTAAGAATATAAACTCGTCCTTGGTGGCTCGCTGTTAACTGAGATCACCACGGCGTTCCCACGGTTCAAATAGAACTCCCACGGTTCAATCATTGCAGAATCCCGATGTTAAGACTTAAATCGGCTCAGGTACTCTTCAAATGTTTGCTTAAGCTAGGACATGTGGTGTTTACTTTTCTTTTTCCTTTTCTCGAGCGTTCTTGGTTAACTCACCCGTCTCTGAAATTAAATAATCTGTGACAGTAAATTCTTCAATAATGTTCTGTGACAATTGTCTTCGAGTTCACGCGTAGTTTCATGCGGAGCCCCATCGTAATAGTTCCCTCCATCGAGTTTCGGCTCTCAGGAGTCAGCATCATCCAGTTTGATGAGTCGGCACGGGGCCGAGCCAATCAAGAGGCCCGGCACAGACAGCGGCAACGATCATCATTTGTGAGCACTGCTCCGGCTTGCTCCGGTACTGGCCAAATTCGCCCGCAAGCTTCTGAACCATACGGGTTTGGAGATGCGTGGAGCTTATTTTACGTACGAGCAAAAGTTCTCATCTTTGATTCTTTCTCTCATCCTATCAGGACTTTTGCACATGGATCATGCATTCGACAAGGATTCGACCTTATCGTTTGAATTTCAACTCCAGTCTTAGTATCAATACCTCTGTGACCTTTCATGGGAATCCTGAGATTCCGCGATTCACTGGCAGCTGGCCAAAGCTGTCAATGGACTTTTCATTGGACTGTTGATACGGTAAAGAGGATAGGACACTGACTCCAACGCTGTTTCTGCTCAAGCGCTGCGCGAGAATTAGGGCGGATATATCTTGCCGAAGGACTCGAACTGTATTGTCGAAACCTAAATCGGTTTGTTTCCACGGACACCCTACTCGCTTAATTCTTCTTCAAGACTCGGTCAGATGTCAACTTCCGAGACATCTTATCTGAGGTCATTCCCAGCAAATCTGGTGCGATGACCGCTCGCTCGAAACATCAGCTATAAACCAAACTTGAACGGCGGGTCTGTGATTTGTGTCCTTCACCTCTCTGTGTGCACTGTTTCAAGGCTCTCTCCCAGCTGATTCGAAATTCCAATGGACGACATCGTCAAAGAGGCCAAAGAGACGTAGGTAGTCTTGGTCGGCCCTTCTCTGATTCTTACGAACCCTACAGAGTGCAGCTGAATTATCACCATTTAATTGGAATATGTGAGTCGGCTTTCAGCTCAGTCAATATTTTCTCTGTGACTTATTCACGTACTTACAAGCGATCCTGTACTGGGATTATGTCCTCACTGCCCGTGAGTTAATCTGAAAGTAACTAGGATCGCTCGCACACCAAGGTTGCAGCAACAGAATTCAAACTCCTGTGGGCTCAGAGAAAATCTATGAGCTCTATCTGGTTTTTCTTGGTTCGCTACTTGGGTTTCGTTGGAAATCTACCAGTGGTGCTTTTCTCCTTCATAACTCTATCACCGAAAGCAAGTTGCCTTGCTACTAGATCGGAAAGATATCTTGACCGTTTACTTACAGGGGTACGCCTCATCCTTGATTTGCTCCTGCTTATACATTCATCCATTTATTTCAGATGCATGCGTTATTCATTCATTCACCAGATATTTCTCGTTGCCATGCAAGTTGTAATATCCAGTGTGTTGTTCAACCGTTCAGTTCAATTTAGTTCTTACTAACTCAACTCGCTTCAAAGTCGTCGCTATATTGCGCACATATGCGTTTTATTCACGAGATAAGCGGGTGTTAGTGTGTCTGATTGGCCTGGGAGTGTTCCTCGTGGCCGTCTGTTCCGTACGTATTGAAACCCTTTCTCAACGTACACCTATTCCTGACTTGCTAACAGTGGACTGTGCATGGTCAGCATACTATTCCGGCGACTGTTCTCCCTGGATGCCACCTCGGAATCACAGAGCGCACGTTCGTAGAATTTCTTTTTCTTGCGTGTGACACCAGAATCAACGTCGCCACGCAGAGGCTATCGTGTGTATTTTCCCATGATTTTATTTGGATAGCAATTAAACAAATTCAACACTGCACAAAATTAGACCTGTCCGCTTCGTGGCTAGCTCTGTTTATCTTTGACGCGACAATCTTTGCTTTGATCTTGTCCAAGAGTTATTCGACAAGGCGGATATTGGGGAGTGATAGAGAAATTCCGCTTCACACCCTGATTGTCCGAGACGGTACGTCAAAGTCAATCCTCTTGGAACCTTGTGCCTCAACCTTGGAATCACCAGGTGCTTCGTATTTTGCGTGAGGACACATCTCGGTCAAAATATACCAACGACTCTGAAACCGTTAGGTAGCGCCATGGCTTTTGCAAATTTGGGCAATATAGTCACGTATTATGTTTGTCCGTTTTTTTGGCCAAATCGACCAAGCTGACTTTGTTCAAAACTGGTAGAGTGCGGGAGTGCGTGTCGCGTTCAATTTATTCTATCCCCTACAGGATATAATTAAATTTTGATTGCAGACGCTTCTGCGGGGTTCACTCTCAACCTTCGCAAACTGGTATTAGCGTTTTCTTCTTCTGTGTTTCTATGCTGAGGTTTGGCAGCGTTTCCATCTCAATGATGTCGCGCCTCATGCTCAACCTGCATCAGAAAGCCAATACTGGCATCCTGACGCAGCTAAATGATACCCAGTGTATTCAAGAATCTATGGATCTCGACTTTCGGCACTCTTCTGAGATGCTCAACCTTGAAAGTGAAAGAGAGGCGGAAATGCCTGTGGAAGATGCCACTGAAGACTCGCTGGACGGTGCCGAACAACGCAGTAGGCATGGCATTCGAGAAGTTCCACGGCGCGGCGACGTTTAGTTTTCTTAGACGTACTGTATAATGTAGCCTGTACACCCATGCCCGTTCGTAGTTCCATTCACATATAATTCACCTGTGGAGGAAAGAAACGATGTTAAACAAGTACGAAATAGATCAGTCCAAGTCCTTCCGACAGCCGCCGCAACAAATTTAGAAGTTATACACAAGTCAGAGTCACGTTCGTTGCAGTGCTCGCTAAGAACCCCGAATGTTCCAGGAGTGCAAAGGTATAGTCGCCTGTCTGCAGCTCCCACTCGTTCTCTCGGTTCAAGATCTGGAGGAAACGATCCACCTCCAATGTCATCGTAACAACCTGGCTTCCTCCGCGCTTCAGGTAAACGCGAGAAAACGCTACCAGCTGCTTGACTGGCATTACGACAGTGGATACTCGGCGGAGGAGATACACCTGGGCGACATAGCTGCCATCCATGGTCCCAGTATTCTTGATGGTCACTTCGAATGATACGGTGTCACCTTGCGAAAAGGTACGCTTTCCACCAGTGTTGAAGTTTCGATGCGTGAAATTGGTGTAAGAGCTACGCAAGAATAAGCAGTCTTACCCGAACAGCAAGAGAGAGAGACAGGCATACAGTCCATAGCCGAAACTATACTGTGTGAGGTGTTACCACACTGTCGCAATGAAAGAAGAGAAAGCCTACAATTGGATACGACCCAATGTCTTCATCGGTGAAATTGTTGACGTGGGCGGCTGCTTTATAGCTGGGTATATGATAGGTGAATAGGTTCAGCGACGGGGTTGTAGATCTCACTTGTAGTACACGGGCAAGGTGCCAACGTCGAAAGGGACACTTAGCGGCACTCTGCCCCCCGGATTGAATATCCCGAAAAGGACATCCGATAAAGCCTGTCCACCGGACTGACCAGGAAAGAACTGTGCGATTGTTGAATTACGAAGGGAGTCTAAGGTCGAATCAAACACGAGACGCACCGCATTGATAACTGCCGCCGCTTTCTGATAATACTTTGGGACGGCAAACGGACGACCACCTTGAAGCACGAGAACAACCGGTTTACCGAGGTCGAATATGGCATCAGCCAAGAGCGCTTGTCGAGGGATATGTTGAGTTGAGCATACTTCCAAGAATGCCCATGGACGTACTTTGCTTCACAGAGAGTCCCAGAGTCGCGCGATCACCATTTTCTCCATCGCTATTCCAATTTGCGCCCACTGCTAAGACGATGATGTCAGCAGTTTTAGCCACGTCAACGGCCTGGCGGAAGAGTCAGAATTTTCAGCTCGGAAGCAGGCAAATCTACTTAAAAGTTGGAACGCACCTTTTGTACCGCATTGTTGCGATCCACTAGGTTCCAAAATAACTCTACTTCTGCATTTAGGCTCCCGAAATTCGCGATTTTCTGAAATAGATTGAAGGCTTTGAATTCCAGTCTCAACTGATGCCTTGCCCCTTCGACAAACCGGAACTCCGCACCACCAGGCGGCGGCCGCGTAGTATTCGCCCCAAGCATAATATTCCCTAGGATATTCCCGCTCGGAGTCGCCTCCGTTTCAGAGATCAGCACCCCATCGACAAACAGGCGTGCAGAGCAGTTCGCTGCTACCGCGACACCGAGCGAGCCGTCCACCTGTGCGCCGTCGACGGGCACCTCGAGCTCGCCTTCCCAGACAACGCTGAAGTTGTTTGAGGGAAGACCCACCGGCGGGTAGAGCCCCCAGTCGCGGTTCGGCGTTTCTTGCAGCGTGAATATGGGCTCAGTGAAATTGGTGTTGGCGTAGTACGTTCCGCGCATCCCCAGGGAACCGTTGAAAGAGAGAAGATAGCCTGGGATGTTGTATTGTCCGTGATACGTCCACGTCTCGGCGCCCCAGCTCGATACAAGTCGAGTTTTTGGAGACTTTGCGTTGAGGTGCGCGGACATGGCTTGCCGGAGAGTGCTTGATCGGTTGGTGGGGTACATTCCCCATTGCCCGGAATAGTCGCCGTAGTTGAGGAGGTCGCCGAATGGACCGATTAGAGCGATTGTTCGGAGGTTTCCTTTGGTGAGGTCAAGAGGGAGAGTGTTGTGGCGATTCTCTAACAAGACTATGCTTCGATGAGCGGCGTCAAGAGTTAAGGGAGCATGAGATGCGGTAAGCGCCTGTACATCGAGTGATTCGGATATGAGAGGGTTATCGAATAATCCTGCGTTGCGTACAATCATCACATTGGGGTAGCAATGGGATGAGAAAACTCACCAAGATCATACTTGACGCCCAAGATTTTCCGGACATGGTTCTGCAGGGTGGATAGCTTGACGGATCTGTTAGCAACCAAGTCTATGGTACTCTGTGTGAAGAGGACAATGAACCGAAATCTTTCGAGGCAAATCTCGTTCTTACGTTGACCAACACTTGTATGTCGAAGTCGTAGAAGTCGACCATTCCACCTGCGTTGTACCATTGGGCGATAGCGTCGGCGGGGGAGGACGCAACATGGTGCGTGGTGACCAGTTGTGCGATACCTATGGTTCAGAACTCAATTCCAAGTCATTTGCCGTATGAATGAAAGGCACACCTGTGTCATCCGCAGTAACAAAGCCTAAAGGTATCCAGAGTCAACTTCCGGACAAATAAACGGGAAATAGGAAGGTTTGTACCATCAAATCCCCACTCAGCCAACGCTTTGAAAAGCACCGGATGAACCGACGCCGGAATTTCGTCGAGTTCGTTATACGACCTATACTTCGATCAGAGGCTCGTAGGACAAGAAAACAAGGAGCTGTACATCATGATTCCCCGCGCTCCGCCAAGATCTATAGCAGCCTTGAAGGGAACAAGCATCTCCTGCATGACTTCACGCATCCCGCGGCCCATGAACGGCGCGGCGTTGAGCCCCGATCGAGGGCTTCCGTAGGCGGCAAAATGCTACCGAGACAAAGAAAATAAATAGCTGATCGTCCTCTTCTCAAGGAAGAAATTACAGACCTTGATTACAGGCACGACGGCATCGGGATCTGCCCAAGAACTGTTCTTCGATAAACCAGAAGCGTATGCGACACCCATTAGCGAGGTAAGTACGGTTTCCTCGCCCCACGCTTCTGTGGAGGTGGCGTTCATTCATTTGCGGGACAAAATGGCTATGCATAATGTAAGGACCCACCTTGTGCTCTGCCCCATCGCGGATCCTTTCCGAGATCCAGCACAGGCGACAAACACGCGTGAATCCCGATGGCGCGCGCCTCCGTCGCGATGGCTCTGCCGACGGAATGCACTAGTGTCGGATCGAAGGACGCTGCGAGGCCGATGCTTTGCGGGAACATGCTCTGCTTGAAGGAGCCGACGCCGTGGAGACATTCGCCGTAGACGATGAATGGGATTTTGAGACGCGATTTTTGGGCGTTGAGGAGCTGGATTGAGTTGTATTGCGAGGCGTTGGTGGGGTAGAAGTCATTCATGAATCCGATGCTGGATGATGGGGAAGCTTTCATTGCGGTATCTGGAAAGGGTAAAAGAATACGGAGGGGAGAGATTGAATGAATGAATACCGTATCCTCCGTTGTCAGAGTTGACTCCGATGACATTGTCTTAGGAAAAGACAAGTGAGAAAGAGAGATAGCGGTGGTGAGAGAGAAGGCTCACCGGCAAACATGAGATGCATCTGGAAGACTGTGCGCGAGTAAGTCAGTGAAAAATATCAAGGCTCGTGCGCGGACCGAGGTCGGGAATAGTCATCTGTTGCACGAGATTGTCGATGAACTGGTCCTTCTTGGAGGTCGCATTGAATGAATATTCAGCCGACTGTGATTCCGATGTTAGGTAGAATGGGGTCAAAGGCGGAACGGACTCGCCGAAGGAAGATTGAAGATCTCATTGAGAAATTCATCTTTCTTCAGTGTCCAATCGGAGGTTCGGTGAACATCCATCTGCAATTTCGAATAAGTATGTAACGGTGCCAAAGATAGAGCATCTCACTGCATGCTCACCGAAAGACGTTCGAGAAATTCATTGAGTAAGGCTTCGACATTGTTCCGGGTATACGGAATATCCACAGAATATGGTTGTTGGGTGGCAATAGCATATGTCGTATGAAAGAAAAGGCACTGCAGAAGCAGTGTTATGAAGAGCAGAGATTTCATGAACGAGAAGCTTATTACCAAGTTAGAAACTGTGTCTCTCAGTGAAAACATGCCAGAACTCAGAGCAAATGTCAGGGCCCAAGTCAAACAGTAACTTGAATTTAGCAACTTGCAGAGCGTAGGAACACAAGACCGGGAGGCGTTCGAACCGCCTCCTATAGCGTTGAGACGACTAGTGCCAGTAAGGGCTTAGGATTCCAAGTGGGAGGTTGGTGGGAAGAAGGCAACGAAGATCAACAGCCACGTGATGTTGATTGATCCGTGTGAACATCACTTCCTCTTGTCTTTCGCGTTCGCGTCGTTGCTTGGTCGTTGCGACAAGAACCGCTGGCAGATTTTGGCCGTGGACTGACCATTGCAACGCTATACATTGAATCAAGATCTACCCAACAAGAAAGCTAATAAACTTAGAACTCAGGATGCGAATGAGCAGAAGAACTTGGGTACATTCCCTGAACGCTACGGTTTAAATACAAACGGTTTGTTTACATACAACTATTAATGCACAAGCTATAGGAGAATTCTGGGGTGAACATAGGGAGAACAAACAACAAAAACCTCGGTACAGTATAGGTAGAGTATCGTATAAGACTCGGAAAGGGTGAGTAAGCACCGAAATACGTGCTGCGGTTTGTCCGTCCAACACTCCCCCTCAAACCGCACGAAGTCCAAGAGCACTAGCGAAGTGCTTTGCCTTGAACGAAGGCAACGCCTTGGTGAGAGTATCGGCTACCATGTCGCGAGTCGGGCAATAGACGAGCCGGATCGTGTTGTTCTCAACAACATAGCGAATAAAATGATAGCGGATGTCGATGTGTTTCGTGCGAGCGTGAAACTGGCCCATGTCGGATTGGGCGAGTGCAATGGCGGACTGATTGTCGCCATGGAGGGGGATGGGGTGCTCGAGCGGTCGAAAAAGCTCGGCAATAAATGAACGGAGCCAAACGGCTTCCTTCGCGGCATAGGTCATCGCGACGTATTCGGCCTCGGTGGTGGAAAGCGTAACAATTTCCTGCTTCTTGCTGCTCCACGAGACAGCACCACCGTCAATAATGAACGCATAGCCAGAGATAGCGCGCCTGAATTCCTGCGACATCCCGTCGGCATCCGTATATCCCTTCAATCCAGCTTCTCCCGCGCCGTACGTCAAACGCCAATCCTTCGTGCCTTGAAGATAGCGGAAAACGCGCTTACACGCTTCCCAGTGCGCGGGTCCGGGGTTGTCCAAGAATTTCGAGAGGATACCGACAACGAATGCGATGTCGGGACGCGTGCCGACTGCAGCCCACATAAGCGAACCAACAGCCTCACGGTAAGGGACGCGCTTCATCGTGGCAATGTCAGCGAGGCTGACTGCGCACTGCTCAGACGTGAGCTTCGCGTTCGGGTCCATGGGCGTAGCCGCGGGCTTTGCCTCCGTAAAGTTGAAGCGCTGTAAAATAGACGCCAGATATGACTGTTGAGATAAAGAAATTGTGCGCGCCTCGCGATCCCGTTTAATTTCAATTCCCAACAACCAGCTAACCGCACCCATATCCGTCATCTTGAATATGGAACCGATGCGCTCCTTCTGCTGTTGAAGGAGCTTGGAAGAACTGCCCGTGATGGTGCAGTCATCGACGTGAACGGCAAGGATGATGATGTGACCGTCTTCGCGCAAATAAAATACGGCGTGGTCAGATCCGCACTGGATGAAGCCAATTTCAGCGAGAGAGCGGCTGAGAGTCACGTACCAGCGTCTGCCGCCTTGTTTCAACCCGTAGATAGCTTTCTTGAGTTGCGCGACAAACGCCTTCCGATCCTTCGTTTCGTGGCCGGGAGGCTGCTCCATGAAGATAATCTCGTCGGGGTCGAGTTCCCCGTTGAGATAGGCGCTATGGAAGTCGAACATGTCGATGTCCCAGTTGTTGCGAGCGGCGATGGCAAGGATGGTGCGTATAGAAGCGAGTTTGGCAGTGGGAGCAAAAGTTTCGTAGTAATCGACACCACGTACTTGGGTAAATCCCCGCGCAACCAGCCGTGCCTTGTATTTCTCGACTTCTCCCGCGGCGTTCTTCTTGATGCGCAAGACCCATTTCGAGTCGACGATGTTGGTGTCAAGAGGGCGGGGTACGATCTCCCACGTTCCGGCATTTCCGAGTGCCGTTAACTCCGCCTTGATCGCCGCTTCCCAATGCGGCCAATCTGGCCTCTTCTTCGCCTCTTCATACGTCGGGTCCAACGCCTCCGCATCTGCAACAGCAGCCGCAAGATTCGCTTCCAGCACATCCACCATCTCCCAAGCGTCGCACAGCTCCGCGCTGGCGGCTGTATTCTCCTCGCCTGACTCCGAGTCGGACGCTCGGCGCTGCGTGCGCTGCAAGTAGGAAGTGCCAGTTTCTGGCATACGCTGCGCCGGTCTGGCTTCGCGAGTCGAACGGCGGGGTATGTCTGTTGGCTCTGGCGCGATTTTCGGCTCGAAATCCGGTCCCAACGGGTCGCTGCGTGCAAACTGCTCGCGTAGCTTCCCAATCGACGGGGACTGCGGCATGGCCGACTGGAATCGGGATGGAGGTGGGGAGGACGACGATGGAGTCGATGGAGGCTCTCGTTTGACTGGTGTCGGAGCCGGTGTGGAAATGGGAGCGGGTTGAGTAGGGATTGAGGGAGGATTAAGGTGCGTACTTGGAATTTTAAAATTTCCAGTCGAGGACTGATTCTCATCCTCCTGCTCCCCCTGAAACAGTAGCTCGGCTGGGAGCGGTACCATCTCGTCGTCGCTATCGAAGCGAACGCTCCGTTCCACGGCCACCGTGCGCTTTCCTTCAAAATAAATCCTGTGCCCGCTGCTAACCTCGTCAAATCCCACCCAGCGCCCCAATTTCCCTCGCGCATCCAGCTTCGTGTTGGTGGGGTCGTGCACCCAAACCTTTGCGCCGAACTCGGGGAGTCGATTCAAGTTCGGTTTGCGCCGGTACAGTAGTTCGTACGGAGTTTTGCCGTCAAGAGCGCGTGTGGAAGTGCGGTTCTTCAAGAATACCGCGTGCATGATGGCCTCGCCCCATAAAAATTTGGGTAAGCCACTGGCATGTAACATCGCACGTACGCGTTCCAATAACGTCCGATTTAGACGTTCCGAGATACCGTTGTGCTCGGGGGTGTCGTGGACGGTGAAACTCCGCTCTGTACCCTTGCGCCGAAGATGAGCATCAAACTCGTTACTCCAATATTCTCCCCCGCGATCCGAATGCAGCTTCTTGATTTTAATGTCGAACTGCGTCGCTAGCCAAGCCTCGAACGAAAGGTACGAGTCATACGTCTCGTCCTTCGTGCGCTGCAAATAAATTTTTGACCAGCGAGTATGATCGTCGGTGAAACTGGAGTAGTACTCACGACGGTTTATAGTTTCCGTCGGCGAGGGACCCCACAAGTCCGAGTGGATAATGTCGCCCAATGACCCAGCCCGCGCTTCCCTTCGCACCTTTGCGATGGGTTTGCGCGTCATCTTCGCGTAACGGCACGAGTCGCAAGATTCAATTTTGGAATCTTTGTCGATCTTGACGCCTTCGACCAAGCCGTCGTTCACGAGATGCTTGGCTGCGTCCGGTGAAATATGCCCCATACGACGATGAAGATCTTCGATCGAGACGGTTTCGACGTCGGCAGCAGCGGCAGCAGTCTCCGCAGGTGCGTCATGCTGCACACGGTAGGTACCATTCTTCTTCTTTACAATCCCGAGTACCTTCCGCTGCTTATCGAAAATCCTGCAGACATCGTCCCGAAAGAGCGCGCAAAATCCAGCGTCAGTGATTTTGCTTATGGAGATCAAGGTGAGTCCTAGCTTTGGTGCGTATAGAACCCCCTTAAGCAGAACACTCGCAGTTCCACCGTGCGCTCCAGGGATTTTGATCCGCATATCCCCCTGCCCTATCGCAACGAACTGGCCATTATCGGCGGCCGTGATGGAACGAGGGGGAATCGAGGTGTAGTTGATGAAGTGGTGTCGGTACGGGGACATGTGCCGGGACGCGCCCGAGTCGTAGAGTTCCGTCTCCACACCCGGCGCAGCACCCTCGTTCGCAAGCATAGCGGTAGGAAACGATGAGGTGAGTTCCTCCGCGGCTTCGTCGAGATTATCGAGCCATTCGTTGACCGTAATCTCGATCCAGTCCGCAAACTCCGTACCATGCGAGGGACGGTCACGCTCCTCGCGAGGAGCGGTCCGTTGAACATTCTCCTCGCATTTGGAGTCAGCGGTGGATTGGGAAAAATTGTGAGAGGACTCAGCATCGCTGTCTTCCCCATCTGACGAGTCGCTGACACTTTGAAGATCCGGCATCTCTTCTTCATCATCGCTCTCGGAGTCCAAGAAGTCGCCAGCATCGTACTCCGAGCTGCTATCGGAGCCGTCTGAAGAGTTGGATACCGATTGAAGGTTTGGGATCAAGTCGCCGTCGGAATCGTAGTCAGTCGAGGCGTTAACGGTGGCAGGTATGTGCCAAAACTCATCTGTCATCCCCATACCTCTCACGGCGCTCTCCTCCTCGAAAAGGTCTGCGTCGTCGTCGGATTCGTAATCTGAAAGCCAGCAGTCGCTGTGATACGCGCGGCTGTTGCTGCTGATAGCGGGGAGTCCCAACTCCTCCAGATGCGCGCGGATGTTGTCTTCCGCCTGCGCCATCCACACGCCGTCATCGTCCTTCGAATCCTTCGAGGCTTTGGCGGCATTCGCATCCTCCTTCCCCTTCCCCTTTCCTTTTCCCTTCTTCCCCGGACCTTTCCCCTCCATTCCACCGCCCTTCGCCCAGCATTCCGACTTGATATGCCCCTTCTTGTGGCAGTTGTAACACTCCACGTTGGACTTGGAGCCGCCCTGACGGCCTCCCTTGCGCTCGCCCGTGGTGAACGCAACGTCGGAGTTATCCTTCTTGGATTTTTGCTTGAGTGCGCGGCGATCGGCCTCCTCGTTGAGGCCGCGGATGAGGTCGTCGGGCTCGAGAGTCTTCCCGAGTAGAGTCGATGTTGCCGTGATGGCAGCGAGGTAGGGATCGTAAGAGGGAGGGAGTGAGCCGAGGATGATAGCGGTGAAGTTCTCGTCGCCTGGATCGGCGCTCATACCAATCAAATCGGTACGCAGCGTCTGAAGCTTTTCCAGGTGAGTTCTAACGTTCCCAGACTCGGAGCAACGCTCATCTTGTAACCTGCGCCGCAAATCCACCGTCACCATTTTCGACTTCTTCTCAAACTCGTCCGCAATTTTCTTCCACAACTCCGCCGCTATCGTCGTCGCTTGAACACGCAAGAATAACGCGTCGGGAATGGTGCTGGCGATGGCTTGCTTGATGATGGCCTCGCCCGCCTTCCAAATCTTCAATTCCTTCTCGTATGCGTCGAGAACAGCAGCGTCGGTGGAAGTTGGCGAAGTCGGTGCTTTGATAGCGGGATCGAGGTGAGTCGCAAGACCAGCAGCGTCGGCGGCGAATTTGAAGCGATTCTTGTAGATGCTCCAGTTGGTGCCGTCGGCCTCGCACTTGGGAATGCGAACAAAGAAGTCGGTGGGTTTGGAGTTGGATGTCGACATGACAAAAATTGGTTAGTGGGACGAAACAATAGAGTCGATGAGGTGCGTAGCGTTCAGTTCTTGTTCAATTCAGTTCTGGGCGGGGCCCATAACCTAATAAACTTAGAACTCAGGATGCGAATGAGCAGAAGAACTTGGGTACATTCCCTGAACGCTACGGTTTAAATACAAACGGTTTGTTTACATACAACTATTAATGCACAAGCTATAGGAGAATTCTGGGGTGAACATAGGGAGAACAAACAACAAAAACCTCGGTACAGTATAGGTAGAGTATCGTATAAGACTCGGAAAGGGTGAGTAAGCACCGAAATACGTGCTGCGGTTTGTCCGTCCAACAAAAGCTGGCCAAGGAATCAGTTGGCTGAACTCGATCGAACTCGAACGACGAAACTTGGACTTGCTTGCAATGCGGCCTCAGCCTGCCCGGCGCTGCTGACGGAGAGTAGATCAGCAGAGGCTTCAAGGTGACTCATCTAGGACTGTTATATGATGCCTCTCTGCTGAAACGCTGTCCAGGTAGCTGACTATATGCAAGAATTTGAAGCTTTCAAAGCCGTTTGAGTTTGAAAGTCCCAGACAAGATCGACGCGCGTTCTATGGGTTTCGTCAGTCTTGTCGAGTGTGTCGGGCGACCGAATGAAGCAGCCTGCACTTTGATAAGGCCAGTCACACTTCAGGTATGAATATAGGCGCTCAGCGATCTCAATGAAAAAGATATGAATCTGTGGCGTAATGCAAGGACACGCTGGCTATGGATGGACATATCGTTGTCTTGCTTGGACTTGTATCCGGAATCCGATGCTGCCCCTGGGTGGGCAGACGCCGTGCCTTGGGTCCAAACGCGTCCCGCGGGGTGGAAGACGGTGAAACTACAGCCCCGGTACGGTGTTAGATCGGAGTCGCAGTCAGGATAAGAGGTGGCGGGATACGTAGCTGAGACATATCTCCGCATATCTGCTTGAGAGTCCCCTTCCGGCGTATTTTGCTCGATGGCCCCATTCCAGGTCTATGAATTGTGAGTTCTTTCTTAACGCTTGACTCCCGGAACTTCTACCAATATGATTTCAAATGTATGTAGTGCCTTTGCGTGCTGTAGCATCGCGGCTGTCGGTGAGTCATCTCTTCGCTCTAGGCCACTGATTCTTCTGGTATTTATTTCGGTGCATCCTAGCACTCCTAATCTGGGACTGGATCATCACAATTCCAGCGGAAGTACGCCGAGTATGGTCTCGAAAAATGTCGGGATCCACTGTCTTGTACGCCTGCCTGCGCTATGGGACGCTTTTCGAGAAAATCACCGTTCTTCTGCTTGCTTCGTGGTACCTCACTCCACATGTACGCTCCTATCGCTTTCTCTGACGTTCAACCTTTGTTTGAACCATGCTTTCAGGGGTCAATCTCCGCTCCCACAGCTTTATTTTAGTCTAACATATCTTTGGCCAGGTGTAACATCGCCGTGCGAGTCCAGATCTTTCCTATGATAGTGAGAACCATCGGTTATGGATGTAAGCGCCGTGTTCGCTGGCATTCCCTGGCTGAGTCTTTGAAACTTGAAGCGTTTTCGTCGTTGAGAGTATTGGCGCTGTCGGGACGAAATTGGTACTTGGCGATTCTGGTCTTCCTGCTTTGCTTGCCTTCAGCAATCACACCCGCGGTAAGACTCAACCATTTGTACAGACATTTACTGATTCGGTTCCAGTATGTCTATGCCCACCAATATTCTCCCGCTGTGGATAGCTACGGGTGCCAGCTGGCATACATGGCTTCAGCGACAGTACACGATCGTCGTAATTATATCTAGGGCTATCCTCCAGTTCCTTTCTTGACTATTCTTCCGCTCAGTACGCATTGGAGGAATCATTGCCGACCTTCTCTCGGAGTGTATTGTCATTACTGTGACAGTTTTCCGAACATTCGGCATGAGGCACTTCCGCAACGGAGAAAGCTCGTTTGATGGTAAAAATCGACCGGGTCTCGCTTCTCTCCTTCTTAGGGACGGTGAGTATTTTCGCTCTCAGCACAGCTACGCCGCGCTAATGGCTATCAAGGAACCGTATACTTTCTGTGCGAATATTCCTATGTCTCGAGCTGCATTTCTTGATGCGATAATAGGGCTCTTCTTGTTCTTTCGCTCGCTGACATGCTTGTATTAATTGTGAGCGCGACATACTTGCCTGTTGATACTCAACTCATCCGACAACGCATAGTTCGACCACGTTGTGAGAATCATTATCTCTGATAACCATGCTCCGCTCACCACAGCTTCCAGCCTTCATTCGCAACGCGATACGACTATTGGGTGGTTCCTTACTATACACCGGTGTACGTATATTCAACTTTTTTGAGATAGAAATCACATTCAAACACTTCTGCAGCTTCCGCACCATAATAATCTGCCGCTTCCTGTTGATGTTGAGGGCTGTATACTTCGACGACGAAGCCGACTCTGAGAAAACGATGCGGTCTATTCATTTCGCATCGCGGGTAATTGGACCCTTGGGTGCGCCAGTGGATGCGTCGCTCTTCGACGATAGTAGTGACAGCATGGAGGAGGAGGAGGAGCAATATTTCTACGCTGGAGATCCGCTTGTTGCGGGTCTGGCGATGATGGCGCCTTCAGCGGAGGTTGGAAATGGTGAACAGGTGGAGCTTGCAGAGACCCCAAGCTCGGGTGCGACCTTTCATTGAGAGCCGTTTGGTTTACTCGCTCTGGTTGATGTATCGTATTTAAAGGTTCGTTTCTCTATACTATACCTTGAAGAATGAAATATTGAACGAATTTTGTCAGCGTGAGAATATTGTTCCTCGGATCATCCCGCGCGACTCGCGAGCAAATATTACCAAAGTTGAAATTCCTGGACCGAGTTCGCTTGAAAAACTTTTGGTATGATTTTCCAGTCAAGCTGCTAGCACTTAGCTTTGATATGCATTGGCCGCAAGGTCACCCATCAAACTGAAGAATTTAGTTTCACACAGTGACACAAAATTCAAGTTCGCGACTTCAAACCAGTTCAAACTCTCCAGCTCAGTGGTCTCATCATCGCATGCCGAAGCGCCTGAACGTCAAGACGTCAGTTTTTGATGATATCTGTCGACGAATAGCATTTTGCTGTCCAACTAAATCCGTTATTGACACCGTCTTCGGCAAAATCGGAAGTTGTTTCCGGACCGCAACATAACTTCTAAGTTCTGACTGTGGGTCCCTTTTCATGGCATTGATGGCTTGTATCTACCTCATCGTTCGGAAGATTCAGATGTGCTGTGCATGCGCAGAGTACCTTGGCCGCATCAAGATTCAAATGTAACCAGGTTTAAAAACTCGCTGGCCGACTCGGATACGATAAAATTATTCACGGACTGGGGCTTTTGGGAGAATCTTTCTCGCCGCTGTCGTCAAGCAAGCTAAGGACACACGTTCTTAAAACCATCTTCTATGTATGGTGTAATTCAGTTGTTTGCCGACATATGACATCCACTAGCTCTTTGACCCTGGGATATCTCCCACGATAACAAGGTTCCACCTGCGCACGGAGAACTCAAAATATGTACGTATATATTCGCAAGCACTTTGATGTTGTAAGCTTTCGTCGCGCTTCCGCACGTTCTCATACACTTTTAAGGCCATTACTCGCGGGACTGTAGGGATCTCAGTCGGCAATCATAATGCAAACAATCTGACATTTCTTTGAAGGACTTGTGTGAGTGACTGACTACTTAATGTTCGATGGGGAGCTCATAGCTGCTGTGTCACCTCTGTCGGTCTCCCAAGTCTCAGCTCCATAGTACCCTCCATGGCAGGTGATGCCAGCTCTTCGCTCCAAGCAATGTGAGGCTGAATTTCTAGTTCCTTCCCCAAGTCCTGCCCTTCGAGTCCTCTGATTGATATATGTGCCGTTAGCATCACACAAAGTACTTGCCATGTTATGGGACTCAGTGAGCTCAGGTTCCCTTCAGAAACATCGACAAGCCCGTTAAATCGTTTCAATCCGACATCAGTTCTTCTCTATTACGATCACATCTTGGAGATAGGTACGTTCATCGTACTTGAAATCATTCCCGAGGGCCGACGATCAAGTCGCCGCACAATCAGAGTCGGAGATTCAATACATGTGGCGATGGCCAAGGTCATTTGCGGCGGTCATCTTCTTCCTTCTTCGCTATGGCGCCGGACTCAGCAACATTCCGATTGTGGTGTATTCATTCGCACCTCTTTCCGACGCGGTGAGTGCAGATGTTCCATGGCCAGTTTTTTTTTTCTTCTATTCACACGGCCGCGGGGTAACTATCAGGGGTGGGTTATTTCATCTTCGTTTCGCTGGAGCACTCAAAATTTCAGATGCTCGGCCCTCAATCTTTCTCATCAAATACTTCTAATATGTACTCAAGTGCTTGTATCCAGTGAGCGACCCGAAACTCCTGGTGAAAGTCTAAGAAATTGAACTTTAATTACAGTAATTATGATTCAACGAACTTCTGCCCTGTACGGCCACAACAAATTGATAATTCGGGGCCTTTGCGGAACCGCAGCTGTACTCATGGCGCTGATTATTGTGAGTTTGTAATCTTCATGCCGTTCTGGACAGTGAAATGATGCATCCGCATAGTGGTTGATGCAAGACCAAACTTTGATCCCTCTGTACGATTTTCCTGGGTGTCATATCGATCTTTCTCGCAAAACGTGTGTATTACCACTAATCTCAACTTTTGTTCTTAATTTGTTCGATTAATCATATCTTTGAAGATCTCTCAGTGAGCATCGAGATATTCGTCGAAGAGTCGATCAATCGTTTAACCAGAATTGGCTGGAGCGTGGGGCGCACTTTTCCTATTTGACGGCGTCGTGTTCGCATTGACAATATTGAACGCCTATTTTACAAGGAAGCGACTGGGTAAACATGCACGAATGGATATGCCTATCCATGCTCTCATTGTTCGCGATGGTACGTCTCCAGAGTCCACGTTCCTGTAACCCGTTCTCATACTTGATATCTGCAAAAATCAGGTGCTTTGTATTTTGGGTAGGACGAAGAAAAGCCGAATTATATGCGAGTTCTCTGAAGTGCCGTTCCAGGGTTATCGCTTTGGCTAACCTTGCAAACATTCTCACATTCGTGGTAGACGGGTGAGCACCTCTCGGTCTTGAAAATCAATAACCTGTTTTAAATGCCCAACTATTTTAGCCATGGATGCCTGGATCTCTGACCATCTTCACGACCTCGTATGTATCTGCTGCTTCCACTTTGAATTTGAAAATTACCCACCATTCACCTAGTATTTCGATCACCATGGTTTGTCGACTGATGCTGAACGTCCATGAAATGGCAAATGTAGATCCCACCGAGTTCAACCTATCTGCAATGTTGAATGGGATGAGCATCTTTGATATAGATTCCCCGCCGTCGAACGCCACAGTAGCGCTAGACTCAGATGTACCTCTCGAGGCAGGGATCTAACGTTGAAAGAGGTGTTATTCGGACATTTTGCTGTTAGATAAAGTAATGTATATTACACGGGCTGATATCGATATTTTCGGGTCTCTGGGCGCATGTGAATAATTTTCGAGAAGTTCAACCAAGTCACCGGCTATCTCGGAGTTCTCCGCACAGTTGAACCGTGGGAACAACTAAATTACCTCACTCTAAAACCAATTTATCGTTCAGTCGAGCTTCATGAATGTAAGGCAGCAGCAATGATAGTTCCATACATTATCCTGGAGCCGAATGATGCCAATGAAAGCCATAATGAGCGTCAACCTACGTACTCCCAGGTCGCATCGACGTCCGCGCATCACTCTCAGGATCCGAAAAACTCGTCGTAAACGACATATTTGCACTTCCAAACAGAGGGTCATGTCGAGCGCCTGTCGACATGTCGCTCGTCAGCCCAGCAAACGCATGTTCATGGAGGTTGAGAATGAGGCGCGATATCATCGTCACGGAGATGCTGTTCGTTGATTCAGGATTATGAGCTGGTGTTTCGTTCAGAATCCGAGTACATAGCTCTCACTCACCAATTCGCGAAAGTCGTAAGCGAGCCGGGAGACACGGGCTGTTAACGCAATGAGCTCACAACATTTTTTTTTATCAATATGTTCATGGGTAAGAGCGGACCTCTTCGAACTAGAACAGCCAACGATGAATGTGAAATCATCTCCGGAAGAAAGAAGCTGCATACATAATATGTCGCTATGTTGGCAAGATTGGCGAGCGCCATTATGCTTCAGGCCTCTGACTCAGTTATCAGAAGTGTGAACAAGTGTTGCGCACCCACCCAAAGTAGATAGCGCCTAGAGAATCGTACCGAAGCTTCAATGACAAAGCAAGGAAAGAAGTTTCACACCCACCATCACGCACAACAAGAGTATACAGATTCTGAGAAGGTGCAATTCTTCGCCAGGTGTTGAACGCGTTGTAGAGAGTCAATAGGAAGATGAACGTGTCGAACGCGAACAGTCCCTGACATCGAGTCAAGACTTGTTTTGTCTAAGAATAGGAAACAAGACGTACCTCCCAGGAGCCTGCTAACCCTGAACATAATGCATTGACCATCGTCGATGTTTAGTATGCGCAGGGACACGAACGGAACGATCTAAAAGAGTTCAACCCATCAACCACTGTTCGGACGACGAAACGAAACAATCATGGACATACGTGCTCTTAGGTAGATGATAATGGCAGCCTCCGGTGACTTTGATGTGTACAGCATGTTGCCCGACGAATGAGAACTGGGAATACAAAGCTGTCATGTTACTACTCGTATTTCGAAGTTGAGAATTTAAATGCCACCCACGACGCTGACGCCGATGACACATGAACCAGCTACCAGCGCCGCACACAGAACCCGCCGGTCTTTACCATACAGAGCATACACTCGGATGATCATAATGACTTTGTTGTGTTATCGTCAGTCGTATAGAAATCAATTTGCAAGTCAATTCGGCATCATCACTCACTTCCAGCTATCGTCTGCGTTACTACCAGCACGATCTCGCGGAAGAGACTGTAATGTCTGCATGCCTGGAGTGGCAATTGTACGTTGAGAAGTGAGTCGCGGATTAGAACGATCTCACCTTTTCCGAGCCATTGACGAAGGGCAGTGCTGAAACTGCCACTGTACTGAACAGCCCGAAATACCGGTTGACAAAGAACCAGTATGCGCTGAAGGAAGTCCTCCGTCGCCAAAGGAGCTCGATTTCCATGCCTGTGCAACGAGGTGGGATGAGCCAACTAGAGGAAGGAGGATATCGTGCCTAGGGTGAGGAGATGGTCGAAGTACAACACCGCTGGGGAGAATGATTCACGGATTTGCAGACGGAGGACAAGGCGCTCACTCAAGCCAACGAGATGGGAATAGTCAAGCAAGACACTTTAGATTGAGTCAGAGGCGGCGAAATAATAATCGGCTGAATCACATTTCTTGAGCCATACGTGAAGGCTGCTGTTTCTGAAGAACTGTCATGGCGGAAGGCGAAATTGAAAAGGCCTCGAAGACCATTCATCGATGCTCTATTTTATGACATGCGGAGAGAACACAGTGCGGAGCCGGCACCTTCGATAAGCCTTCCTTCGACACCCTTGGGTGAGAGTAGGTGAGAGAAAAGCCCCAAAGACACACGATTCGAACTGTAAGTCTACAGATAGCCGGCGCGTCTCGGCTTTCTGGATGACTCTTCCCGGCTCCTTCAAGTTGTGTGTCCGCATGTATAGTCTTAGTAGACGCATCGTTTCTTGACCTTTGGTGCTTCGCGCTCCGTGGGTGAGCGAGAGAATAATTGCTTCAAGATACATGTGGATGCGACCTCAATAGAGTAATAGATGAGGGGATGATACTATATAGTGCTCACATGTCATTTCAATCGGGCCCCGAACCTCAACTCTTGAAACTCCGGTCCGCTGGGCGGCGGGCTCCGTTCTGATTAATCCTGACTAGGCGGCGCCGGACTCGTTAACGAGTAAGTACTAAGTGCTTACTCCTTAGTGCATACTGCGGATATGCCCGTGGTTGTAGCTTCACTGTTCGGTTGAGAATGTGCCATGTGGTGGTTCAGGAAAAGAAACGCGAGCGTGACACGTCACTCCATGTCACACTTAAATCCAAATTAGGGTTAGGGTTAGTAGTGGCTTTTGCTGTCCGCCACGACTCTCCCCCCATTCCTTTTGCTCACCCGTCCGCTCACCCTCCCCAGCGCGCTCTCCTAGCTTTTCCTCCCCGTCTTACGTCCAGAGCCGTCTCCTCCTTCCGTTTGCCGGAACTGCGTACTTGCCCTTTCGCATCTCACGCCGTATCGCAGTCCTTCCCGCGGCGTAGCCGCTGGCCTTTCACCCCCACTCGTGGTGTCCGCATGATACTGTGGCCTTATCCACGCATACGAGCTAGTAGAGCCCAGAGCCATTAGCTTATCCACATAACATCATTTCCTTTCTGCTACGATGGTCGTCGTCGCCTTTGACAACGGCGGCTCCACAATAAAAGCTGGAATTCTGGGGCACCCCACTGCTGTCGACCCTCGGTACATACCTTCCTTATCCACGTTTTTCTGGCCCGGCTAAAATGCACGCAAGAATTGTCGTCAACGCTGTAATCCGTTCAAAGGGAGACAAGGCAACCTACGTCGGCCATGAATTAGATAAATGCAAGGACTATTCATCACTCAACTACCGTCTCCCCGTAGAAAAGGCATGCTCGACTCGGTTTTCGGAGCGCAATTTGTAACTTTCAATCAGGGATACGTGGTCGATTGGGACGCTCAAAAAGCCATCTGGGACGGTGTATTGTCTGATGAAGTTCTCAATGTGAATACACGCTATGTGCTTGCGTACGCTCACTGATATAACCTCCGCATAGGTCAATCCAACAGAATCCACTCTCTTGATGACGGAACCGTACTTCAATCTCCCAAAAATTCAACAAGTATACGACCAATTCATCTTCGAAGAGTATGAATTTCAAGCTCACTTTCGATCTTCCCGTCTGTCATCCCATTTTCATAATAATAAAAAAGCGTTTTCGCTCACTGTGCCAGCCAGCTGCCTCACTCATTCCCCACGGCTCCCTATTCGGTCTCCCACCGCCAGAATGCATGATCATAGTTGATTCGGGGTTTAGTTTCACACACGTCGTCCCTGTGATGGAAGGGAAAGTAGTGTGGAGCGCTGTGAAACGGTCGGTGACCCTACTTCTACAGCCTGCCTGCCTTTCTCTGACCTACAGTGCAGCCTCGACGTCGGAGGAAAACTGCTAACAAACCAACTCAAAGAACTCGTGTCCTTCCGTCAATGGAACATGATGGAAGAAACCTTCATCATGAATCACGTCAAAGAAACCTGTTGTTTTGTTTCGCAAGATTTCAAGAAAGATATCGAGATTTGTCGGTAGGGTTCATTCTATCCATCTCTGACCTCAATAACATTCATTGCTGGTAGGGAAAACGTCAAAACCAACTCCATCGTGCAAGAGTACGTCCTCCCCGATCTAACAAAGAGCAAAGCCGGGAGGGTACGGCAACCAGACGATATTGCGCTTGACACGGACCAGGTGTTGACGATGGGGAACGAGAGGTTCGCTGTCCCGGAGATTATCTTTCGGCCAGATGATATCGGTGGGTCTTGAATTCGCTCGCACATGATTTGCTGAATTGACAATTTCATGGAAGGGCTAGAACAGTGCGGCCTCGCACAAGCCATCTCTGCTTCTATTTCGCTGCTACCTCACGATCTGCAGGGCATGTTCTGGGCTAACATCGGGCTTATTGGAGGAAACACCAAGCTCACTGGGTTCCGAGATCGACTGTGAGGAATCTATCTATTTTTCTTCAAACGCGCTGAAATATTCAAAGGCTATCCGAGTTACAATCACTCGCACCGTTTGGCTGCGACGTGGTCCTCTACCAATCATCTGAGTTCGCATTTACTCCGGCTTCCTTCATTCATAAACTCACTCTCATCTAGCCCCACCCTCGACGCCTACCATTCCGCCATCGCACTGGCCTCCCTCCCCACCTTCACCTCCTCCGTAGCCGTCACCCGCGCCGAATACCTCGAATACGGGAGCCTTGCGATGCGGAGGAAGTGTCCAGATTGGCAGCCGGCGCCACCGCCCCTGCGTGAGCGGGAGCCGACTACGCGGGATAGGGATCACGGGAAGGAGAGTGGGAGGGATAGGGCGCCGAGTGGAAAAGATAAGAAACAAGACGGCACCAGCTTGAAGCGGCAGGAGTCGAAAGGGAAGGGGAAGGCAAAGGCGGAGCAGGTCGAGACGGCTCCAGAGCCAAGCAGGAGGACGAGGGTTCGTGCGATAAACCCTGTTGGGGCTTCGTCTTCGGGGAAGAGGGGTTAGTTGTAGATTTTGGCGAGTGCTATACCAGGTGCAATTCTGGACGCTGGAGTAGCTGAAAAGTGGGTCTGAAAAGATGAAATGAAAGAAAATCTCGTTATATTAGAACGACTACTAAAGGTACGCCTCGATTCATTCCGACTGCCCCAAATATAATCACCGCACACAAACATTAAGATTGTCAATACCCATCGACTCGGTAGGGATCTCCAACTCAAAGAGCTTCCCGGGGAAAAACACCTGCATCGTGCTGATTTTGCATCCTGAGAGACCGGTGAATTCGGATACTTGGTCGGCGGTGACCTGTTCGAGGTTGAATGAATGAATGGATGGAGGAGTCTCGAAAGCGCACCTGATACCCAGCCGAATCCACGGCGCGGTCGAATTTAATCGTCTTCTCGACTTTGTCTTTGGAGCCGGCTTTGGTGCAGCTGAGGTGCACGCGCATGTCTTCTTTTGCGCCGAGTTTGACTTGGTCCTGAGGTGTATGTATGTCAGTCGCGGCATGCAGCAAGCAAGAGGAACGCAGGAAGCAGGGAATGGATGGAGGAGAAGAAGCAATGGAACGTACAGGCAAATCAATGATATCAAACACCGCGAAATCCTTCAAATCAAACGAGCCAGCTGTATCCGCGAGGTTGAATTGCGCTGAGGGGGATGTTTTGGGGACGAATTGGCCTGTCAGAATCCCACCAATCAATCCTGTTTTTGTTGTATTAGCGTGAGCTAAGACCGGGGGCTATGATTTAGAAATGCAACGCACCCTCAGCCATCGCCAATCTCGGCCCCGTGAACAATTTCGTGAGGTCAGGCTGGAAAGACTTGCACGCAGGCCCGGGGCAGCCGGTCAAGGCGAAGTCGGGCCAGTTGAAGCCCTGGAAGCCGTCCGGGACGGGTGTGAGCGCGGTTTGATCGAGGGAGTCGAATTGTGCGTCGTCGAACTGAGGTGATCAGGATGCAAGTCAGAATTTGAATCCGGAGGATACGAACACATTGAAAGTTAAGAACGTACGTTAATGAGACGGTCTTTACACTCCCCCGTCTGCCGCACGTGCAGTCTCCTCGTTGTGGGTGCTCCCAGGGCGACTCCGGCGGCGAGGAGGGTGAAGAGAATACGGAGGGTGGATGCGTTCTTCATTTTGATAACGAGAGAGTGGAGTCGTGAAAGAAGGCAGGTCTTGGGGCGAAGGTAAAAAGAAAATAGACCTGCACAGCAGAAAGAAGAAGGAAAACCCAAAGAAAAAAGTCGACACTGGGAGAAGGAAAGAGGAAGAAAATCTCGCAGCGATGCTGACGCCTCCTTTATGAAAGAGTACTCAACACACGCGATCTACCGGAATTTAATCAATCAGATTTGTCTCGGACCGTGCGAAAACAGACTTTGCTCTCGACACAACCGCTCACTTCATTGGAAACCTACCTACGCCGCCAACGCGCATATTCCCATTCACGACGTGTTTCGGCTTGGAGTGTCGACAAAGGTAAGCACGAACCGAAAAATAAACGGAACGTCTATGTACTCACTTCACCTTCTCAGCGTCATCGTCCATTCCCCGCTCTCCCGCCGCCCACAGTACAAATCTTCACACCCGCACTCCCCGCTTCGACTACCAGCGCCACGTCAGCGTCGTCCCCGCCCTAAACAACACCGACAATCTACTGCACGCGATTCGATCCCCCCCCCCACTTAGGCTCCCTCCACACTCCCTTCCCCTTCTTCCGCCGCGCCTGGAAACACGCGGAAGCTGGGTATCCAAGGTGCGTGACCCTCTCCTCCTCCTTTTAACTCACACTAACCTATGGCTTGCCTTCTAGCTACCTTACCGCCCGCCCTTTCGTCTACCGACGCCGCCTCACCGGTAATCCCCGCTCCAATGTTAGCCCCACCTCCTTCCCTTTTCACAAGCGCGCGGCGTGGTACGCGTGCTCCCTTCTCGATCGCCCGAGGTGTATTCTACTATATAACAGTAGTCCATCCACCTCGCCTTCAAACGCTGACGCGTTCCCCATCCAGCCTGCCTTCACCACCCTCGACCACTTTGCCGTCGTCCGGTGCGACACGGCGTTGGGCGATACTCACACGGACGACAGGTGCGTGACCCGCGCCTTTTCTTCACTCTCATTTTGACTCGTCTTGCCTTTTTCTTTACCCAGCGCCACACCGCCCTTCTCCTCTCGACCTCGCTGCCGAACTGGCAAACGCTGCGCTGCCCTCACCGACGCCTCAATCTAGGTGCGTCGTAATTACCGAGCTTCCCCGTCGTCGTCCTATTCTGTTCCAGCTCACTGCCACGTCAGTCACCCACCCCGCCCTTCTCAGCGTCGGATTCGCGTCGGGTCGTCGTGTGCGCGCCGCGCATACCCGCTAGCAAGCCAATACACATCGCCCCGTGCTCGGTTCCGCCGACTACCCCTCCAAATGCGACCCAAATCCGTCGCTTCCCCCCGACGCCATGCGCCATCAACCCCGCCGTTTCGCTCTCAAGCTGTCGCCTACATACCGCTCACCCTGTCGGAAATCTACCCACGCCGCCGATCCGCACGAAGCGCCGTCGATTCCCGTTCCCGACGCATCTGGATTGGCCGAGGTAAGCTCGTAATTCAACGAAATCAAACGAACCGTTGCTGACCTTGTCTTTAGCATCCCAGCGCCGACTCGCCCTCTCTCGCCGCCCACAGCACAACCCCGGAGCCCCGACCGAACGCGAT
This sequence comes from Favolaschia claudopus, assembly GCA_037176885.1. Classification (NCBI taxonomy): domain Eukaryota; kingdom Fungi; phylum Basidiomycota; class Agaricomycetes; order Agaricales; family Mycenaceae; genus Favolaschia; species Favolaschia claudopus. The sequence continues at coordinate 1,031,964 of JAWWNJ010000010.1, read as the reverse complement.
GACGAATCAGGTGCGGAGGCCGAGCGTGGGTTCGGATGGGATGTGCAGGCGTCGGAGACGCGCGAACGCAAGGTACGTGGCACGCTCTGCTCCCTTTCACTCATTCTCACTGTTTTGGTCTTCCTTCCAGTCGCTGACAACCCCGCTCCACCTCCGCACCCGCCGTTTCGTCTCCCAGCGCCGCTCCGCACACGTCCCGCTCCGTCCCCGCCTATCTACATAACCTAGGTGAATACAGGTACAGCCGACACCTTCACCCCGACATCCTCGGTTCATCAATTCCACCCGCCAGCGTCTCGGCACCGTCCGCCCTCCCTGAATCAACACCCCCGCCTCGACTCGGCGGCGTCCGCTCGAGCCACACGGCGCAAACGCGCCGCGCCGCGTTCCCTCGATATCGCTCGCAGCGGGCCCTGTCTCTGCGTCAAAGACGAAGGTGAGTTTGTGGGTGAACGGAATAAAAGGAAATGTTACTGGAAATGTTACTGGCCTTGTTTTTGATAGTGCTGATTGATTGCCCGCGCGCCGCCGCTTCGAGAGAGCAGCGAGAAAACGCTGGCGGCGCGTTCGAAGTAGGTGGAGGAGCGGGGTGTCGGGATGGGATGGATTGGGTGCGGGCGCGGCGGGGCGCACTCGGCACGAGTTGCATACGCATTTGTTCGTAGGTAGCGAAATACATTGTTTTGCCTCTGAATTGCGTCAGCCAAGTAAAGTGAGAGTGAAAAGTCAAAGAAACAGACTCACTTTAAGGTGCCGAAACGAGAGATTGAAGGAAATGAAAGCTGAGAAGACGAAATAAGTCAGAGTGAAGTAAAACAAAGAAAATTGAATCAAGTGCATACCTTGATTTGAACGGGGTTGCGGCGCGTCGATTCGAAGTCGAGGCCGCGAATCGAGACAAGTCAGCTGTAACTGTAACTGTGTTGTTGACAGAGATGAACGGAAACGAAACAAATACTCACGAGTGCCGACTCGGAATTCAAGTTCAATTTTCAAAATTGATTCAAGACGGCGTTGGAATTGAAGTATACTGAATTGAATTGAAGTCTTCGTTCGTTGAAAGTCGGCGTCGAAGTCGACGGAAGGTGGGTAAGGGTACTATGCGACTAGTATGAACGAAAGAATGAATTAAAAGAGACCAAAGTTGACTCACCGAGGCAGGATTGAGTTCAGTTGAATCGAACTTGAATTGAACTCAGGCTTTCATTTGAAGACAATGACTTGAAGGACGAGGGTCAACCTTGTGTCGAGTCAATGGTTGGTTAGTTAAGTAGTTGAATAGACTATGAACAAGAACGTACCTTGATAATTGAAAGACGCGCGCGCGCGAATGTCTCGGCATTCTAATTTGAAACTCAATCAGCATCGAGTCCACCAAGCAGATAGATATTCAACTCACCTACCTGAGAACATGCCTGCGTAGTCTCAGCATTCAATTACACGAATGTGTGGGAGCTGAAGTCGAATTGAAACGAGCATAGTTTCGGCCTATAGAGAGAAAGAATGGTGGAGTCAATATCTTTGCCTTGGCGGCAAATTCTTGATCGAAGGGAACAAGATGAACACACCTGAAGGCAAGCTAGCATAGTCTCGGCGTTCGATTACCACAATGAATTTGAGTTGAAGTTTGAATTGAAAAGGGCATGATTTCGACCTACAAGAAGTTAGAATGTCTTTGCCCTCGCGGCAAATCCTTGAATTGAAGTAACAATGTGGGCTCACCTGAGGCTATACAAACGTAGTGCGGCACTCAATCATCAAGGGTGACTTGCGTCGATGTGAGACCGGCATACTTTCGGCCTGTATCGTTGAAATTGAACTTGAAGGTCAGTAAGGGCATGAATGAGGAAATTGAAGGATTGAGTGCGTACCCGCAAAGTTTCGGTATAAATTCGAACTAGATTACACGATTAGAGCTGGAACTGCATAGTCAGAGTAATAAAATGCATAGTTAACGGATCGCGCACCTCAATCCCACTCATTCAATCAAAATCAACCCAAAACTGAAGTCAAGCTTGAATTCCAGCGTAGTGGTGCGTCAAGATGTTGAAGACACTTCGAAGTAAGCGATAGAACTTCGTTATAGTCGACTCTGAATGAATGAAGTCAGTAATCGAAGAAAAAAACTGAGGAAGGGTGGCTGACCGAGAAGCCCGAGGCAAAGTCAAAGCAAAGTTGACTTTAAACAGTCGTAGTTTCGGCCTATACGAATTCAAACGCGTTCGTGTCAGCAAGGATTCGATGGCGAAGAGAAAAGCGAAGAGGTATCAAGCGCACCTGCATAATCTATTATACAAAGGAAGGGTGTTCACGTAAAGGGCTCTCCAGCCAATGAGAGATATCCGTCGTTTGTGTTGACAGCTAACTGTCAAACGTGTGAAGTGCCCTCTGCTTTATATTCCTCCGGCTTCCTCTCTGCGTTTACCCTCCCTCCTCCTTGCCCTTTCCTTTCACTTCAGGAAGAAGTCTTCCTCAGGATCTCTGAAAATATCCCGCAACTCTCCCCAACACCTTTCAAGACTTTCGGCTTCATTTGCAAAACATTCGTGCCGCCTCTCCGGCACCTCGGCCCCATGAGTCAAGTTGCTCAATTGTGCAATCAGGACACTATCCTGAGCATTTTTGGCTTCATAGAAGGCATTGAAATTGTGTTAGACTGTGTTTGGATGCTTTCTCAAAGCTATATACTCGACAGGTGAGCCTGTAAAATTCACCGTTGTTCACTTTTACCAACAATACTGATCGTAAAACTGACAACGGCGAATACAGCCACCGGCGACATCATACCTATGACGTCTTTGCTACTAAGTAAAAGAACTTTGTGCCAAAGACGTCATAGACTCGGCGCCGAGCTCGGTCTAGAGCCAAAGTCACACCGTGACCGAGTGACCTTCCCTCTCCGCTCATCTTCGACGTGTTCGCGCCTGACGAGCGTCTTACGCTCTCAGGTACCCTGACCTTTGTACTCTGTACTACTGGCACCTCGCACTTTGGACTTTGCACCATGGCACTTGGCACTTGGCACCCGCACCTCGCTCAGCTCGCTAATATACTCTGGCAACATCCAATATTTACACTACATATATCTTGCAAAGCTCTGTACAAAACCCTGGGCCGCTAATACATATCTATTCATCTATATCACTGGGTGTGAACTCCGGAAATTTCGCCACATGAGCACGCAAATTCGGGCTTAACCAAGCTTTACTCTTGACACGCAACTTTTGTGTAAACTCAGTGTTTCTTCAACTCAACATACAATCACTCTCATGCTCTTCTGCCTCCGACTCCGGTGGATAATCTGGGGGATTCTTTTCGCGTTTTTACTGCAGATGTGCGTGTCTTATTCTTTTTGTGTTCCATACGCTCAATTCGTATAGGTCTCCGACACGACCTTCCTCTTCATCGCTCCGTGTACACGCCAACTCGCAAATTCGTCAAGCGCGTACGCTCGCCAATGCACCCCCGTATAGGAGCCCGCAGAGATGTTCGCCAGACAAAGATGCCGGGGCGCGACCTCTTCGACCTGTTCTGGGGACGCGTCCAAATGGTGACCCGGAATCTCACCGCGCAGCCAACCGAAGCGATGACCGAGAGCGGCAGCTGGCACTTCAGGAGACTCCGAGCCGCCGGCGCCGCCGCATACCTGGTCAGCAAGATGAGAATCGTGCTCCATCACCGACCCCGAATCCTCGCAGACCTTTGGCTCAAGTATTTCACTCTGTTAATGTTTTGACGCGTGCTGACGCATTCCAGCCGAATTTTGCCGGTGTAGGCACGCCGCCAGACTCGCAGCAGCCATCGCAATTTCCAAACCGCCGTGCAGCTGGACAACAGGCACGACATCAGCAGGCACAACGTGAGCGTGAGCAGGCAATTACAGCCAACAACGGTGGTGTTGCACAGCAACAGGGCGGGGTCAACAATCCGCTCCCTACGCCACCGGACTCGCAGCAACCACTACAACCGCCAAACCGCCGAGTAGCAGCCCAGCGAGCGCGACGAGAGCGAGAACGGCGGGAGCGGGAGGCAGGAGCAAACAACGGTGGTCTCGGGCAGCAGCATCAGCAGGGTAATCCGCCGACAGTGGCACGAGCTCGCAATCGTGCTCCTCCAAGAGGTACGTGCAGGAATGTTTCATCAATATGAAATGTGCTGATTTGTTATTCAGAACCACAAGGGCCACCTGTACAGCGCCGTGTTGCACCGCAGGGTCCACGCGTCGCTCCCCCGCCACCAGCCCGTCAACGTCCGATTGCACCTGCACCTGCCCCTCGCCAACATCGACGTCAAGTAATACTCGGCGACGCGCGCAAACCGTACATAGAACCGCCTGCACGACATGATCTTGGGCGTATGAACGTCAAATGTTCTCACTGTGGAGCTTTGCACTGGATGTCCGAGAAAATTGCGAAGTCTTCGGCAAGAAACCCCCAATTTGGCATGTGCTGCAACCATGGGAAGGTTTCTCTTCCCAAATTAGACCCCCCGCCAGATGAACTGCAAGCTCTTTTCACTGGAGACGACACACAATCCAAGGAATTCCGGAAGAACATTGCGCAGTATAACACCGCGCTTTCGTTCACATCTCTCGGCGTAAAGGAGGACCACTCGATCAACAACGGTGGTGGTCCCCCAATCTTCCGCATCCACGGCGAGCTTTGTCATCGTGCGGGGGCTCTTCTGCCAGCAGAGGGTCATGTACCGACCTACGCTCAGCTCTACATCTATGAGCCGCAGGCGGCGCTCGATCATCGGATGCAAAACAACAGCAATTTACGGCGAGACACCATGCAGGTCTTGCAGCGTGTCATCAAGGACACCAATCCTTACGCTGCAATCTTTCTTCACTCGCATGAGGTCCTTGCTGCTGCTGGGGACCAAGCGGGTGATGTTTCAGTCAAACTACGTGTAGCACCGGGTGTTCATGCACGGCGAGGGAATCTGCCGTCTGCGGACGAAGTCGCGGTAATCCTCCCCGACCAAGCCAACGCGCAGCCCCGGGACATCATCATTCGTCGTCGTAATGGCCCGTTAATGCGAATTAGCGACCTCCACGCCGCCTATTCTCCTCTTTATTACGTTCTTCTGTTCCCTCACGGAGAAAATGGCTGGCATCCAGATCTGAGACTGAATGAGCCCGACAAAGACCACCCTGCCCGGCTCTCTCAGACCCGGTTTGTGGCATACCGTCTGCATCAGCGTACTGATGAACCAGCAACCATTCTGCGAGGATGTCGACTCCTTCAGCGTTATATGGTCGACATGTGGGCGTCGGCGGACCAGAACCGCCTGGACTACTTCCGTTACAACCAAGACAAGATGCGCGCTGAGCTCTACAGCGGTCTTGAAGACGCTATCCATGCTGCTGACGAGAACCTCAATCTTGATGATCTTGGCCAACGTGTCGTATTACCGTCCAGCTACATCGGCGGCCCAAGGCATATGGGACAGCGTTTTCAGGACTCGATGGCCATCGCTCGGTACTACCGCACCGTGGATCTCTTTATAACCGCAACCACAAACCCGGACTGGCCAGAGATTGTGCGCGAGCTGCTACCTGGGCAACATCCATCCGACCGTCCTGATTTGGTAGCGCGAGCCTTCCAGCTTAAAAAGGAAGCTCTCATTGACGACATTAAGAAGAATGGCATCTTCGGTCGGGCAGTCGCTTATGTCTATACCATTGAATTTCAAAAGCGCGGTCTCCCACACATCCACCTTCTCATCTTCCTTGAACAGGGACAGAAGTTGCTAACGCCCGAAGATATTGACTCTGCCATATGGGCGCGGTGGCCTGATCCAGACACTCAGCCCTTGCTCTTTGAAACCGTCAAGAAATGCATGGTTCACGGACCGTGTGGAGCAGCTAACCCGCGTTCGCCTTGCATGGATGGTGGCCGCTGCACCAAGCGGTATCCAAAGGCTTTTACTGACCACACTACCATGGACGACAACGGCTATCCGCAATACTACAGACCCAACGATGGCCGAGCCTATGATGTTCGGGGTGTCCAGGTAGACAACTCCTGGATCGTTCCGTATAACCCGTACCTTTCCGCGAAATACAACTGTCACATCAACGTCGAGTGTGCAGTTTCTCTTGGATCGTTCAAGTATGCTTTCAAGTATATTCAGAAGGGAGGCGATGTAGCGGGCTTGGAGGTTCGGAATAACCGAGACGAGATTACGCGTTGGGTTGAGGGAAGATATATCTCTGCTGCCGAGTCAGGGTGGCGGATCTTCCACTTCGACATGCATGACCAGGTTCCAAATGTGGTTCGTCTCCAGGTTGGTTTTCTCTATTGATTGGCTACAGTATACTGACACATTCCAAAGATTCATCTACCAGGTCAACATTTGGTGCGGTTTGATCCCAACGAAGACCCCCAAGCACTTCTTCAGCGCTCCGCTGGCGAGCGTACACGTCTTACTGCGTTCTTCGAGGCTAATGCAGATGAGGGGCAGCTCGGGGAGATAGCGCAACAGTACACGTACCAAGAATTCCCGCAGAAGTTCACTTGGAAGGAGACAGAGAAGGAGTGGGCTATACGCAAGAAGGGGTTCGCGATCGGCCGAATGTTCTTTGTTGCCCCGACAGCAGGAGAGCGGTTTTATCTTCGGACGCTGCTAACTGTTGTGAAGGGTCCGAAGTCATTCGATGATTTGCGGACATACAATGGGGTCCTTCACCCTACTTTTCTGGAGGCGTGCCTGGCGCGGGGGTTGCTGGAGGATGACGGCGAGTGGAGGGAGTGTTTAGCAGAGGCATGTGAGATGCAGACTGGTAGCCGTCTTCGTCAGCTCTTTGCAACCCTACTTCTTTTTTGCGAACCGACACGTCCGGCGAATCTCTGGGCAGAGTTCCGACACCATATCTGCGACGATTTGTCGCGACGGCTCCAGGTCATGGGCCGAAATCCAGACGAGGAACAAGTTTACGATTACGGCCTCTTCTTGCTCAACAAGCTATTGCAAGAGTCGGGTCGCCATCTTCGAGATTGGCCAACCATGCCGCTGCCGCAGCATGACTGGGACGCTGAGGTCATGAACCCACTTATTGCCGACCAGCTGGACTATAATCGAGATGCAGAGCGAGAGCAAGCGGAACGTCTCTCGCTACTGCTTAATCCAGAGCAGCGAGCTGCATATGAGAAGATTATCCACTCCGCTCGCGAAAAGGCCGGCAAATTGTATTTCCTCAATGGGCCCGGCGGTACAGGGAAGACTTTTGTTTACAAGACTGTCTGTCATTCATTGCGCAGTGAGGAACAAATCGTTCTCTGTGTGGCATCATCTGGAATTGCAGCTTTACTCATGCCTGGGGGTCGCACTGCGCATTCTGTCTTCAAAATTCCTATCGATGGTTTAAACGCCGAGTCTTTCTGTAGCATTCCCAAAAACAGTCAGCGCGCTGATCTCCTGCGTCGAACGGTCTTGATAATCTGGGATGAAATTGGTATGCAGCATCGACATGCTGTCGAAGCCCTCGAGCGCACACTTCGGGACTTGCTCAATAATGACAAACCTTTCGGCGGCATCACAGTTGTGCTGGGAGGGGACTTTCAGCAAATCCTTCCTGTCGTTCCCAAGGGTTCTCGCGAGGAGATTGTCGGCGCTTCTATTCGACGTTCACCGTTATGGCACCGTGTTGAGGTTCTCAAGCTGCACCGTAATATGAGATTGGAGAGTGAGGGCCAAGATGAACGTGAATTCGCGTCGTGGCTGCTGGACGTGGGTCATGGGAGGAACAGCACATCGGATGGCACAGTTGCTCTGCGTCCAGAAATGGAATGTGACGCCCCCCGTCAACTTATCGACTTCATCTATCCCGGTATAAACAGCACTCCACCACCTCCTCCCGAGTACTTCATGAATCGCATGATTCTCGCTCCCCGGAATGCAGACGTCTCAGACATCAATGAAACGGTTCTTGAAGCAATGTCCGGCCAAGCTCGCACCTACATCAGTGCTGACAAGATTATCGAGGAGATTGGTGCTGATGGTCCAGGACGGGATGAGACCTTGATTCCCGTGGAGTTCCTGCGTACTTTGAACTCGGGAAGTCTTCCACCAGGAGAACTCTCACTTAAAGTTGGTTGTCCGCTGATCCTTCTTCGGAACCTTTCACCAGCGCGAGGGCTTTGCAACGGCACTCGGATGATATTGATGCGTATGTCAGAAAGGGTTCTTGAATGCAAACTGGTTGGCGGAGACCATGACGGCGAAATGGTTCTCATTCCGCGTATCTCTCTCACTCCTTCCAACACCACCGACTTCTCTTTCAAATTCTGCCGGAGACAGTTTCCCACCCGACTCGCTTTTGCTTTGACTATCAACAAGGCCCAAGGTCAATCCGTCAAGTTTGTCGGCCTTGACCTTCGCATTCCGGTTTTCTCACATGGGCAACTTTATGTGGCCTTTTCTCGCGCAACTTCGGGGCAGCGCATCAAGGTTTTGCTCCCTGACACTCAGGCGAGGTCTGAAACAGCCAATGTGGTTTACCCTGAAGTTCTTCTTGACTAAGTGAGTCTGTTTTCCGTTGAAATGGGGAGCTTTACTCATTTGCGGCCCCGTAGATTGCCCGTAGAGCTTAAGGGTTTACACGAGTAGGGATACTTAGAGCACCTTAGATATGGGTACAATCTTAATTGGAATCTTAGTTTATTATGATGTGCGCCAACACTGCCAAGGGCAGAGTTGCTGCTAATATCTATTTCGAATTCTTTTGGAGTCGAGTGTGCGGTCAAGTATTCAACCACCAAATGTAACAAGAACAAATACTTTGCTGCTCTCTTCCCGCTCTCATTATTGCGTCGCGGAACTCTCACTTATGCTCGGAATACAGTCGGAACTCATCTCTCAAGCAAAGTCGTGGAATGTATCCACCATTGTGGCCTAATAGATTTTTCCCTGCCCCATTTATAGAGCTGAAACTGCACCAGTCGGGCCAAAGTCTTGGAAACATTGAGTGTGGGTACATCTACTCCTGTAAATCCTCAGATGTTGAGTTGTTCAAGCTGACGCGTACAGTGAAAATCATCTAATGGAGTTCTCAAGTGCTTACGCGTACAGCGGGCAATGCCCGAGCTTTTGGCGCGCCGCTCGCGTAGCCGGAAGTGAGGGAAAAAAGCATTCTTGGCTGCAACGGGCCTCATGGCCCACCAGCTCCCACAGCAAATGTTTCAGGAAAGAGTATTTAACCCTGCACATTTTGGGTGATACAGCATTCAACTTCTTTCCGACATGGCCTCCTCTTCTTACGCCAGCCTCACAGGTGTCATTGTCCTCGAAAAACCTCGCGTCGTCGCTGGGAAGACTTTTGTGTTCGACGGTCACTACTACCTTGGCACCGATTCGCAAGAGTCCATTCTTGCTTCCCTTCGTTATTTCAATCACTCCAACATCGAATTCCCTGACGTTGGGGTTTACTTCACTTATGCTACGGTTTGCTTCACTTATATCCACTTTTGCCTTGGCCTTGGCTAATACTCATTAGATTGCCAAAATGGATGTTGATGCCGGTCTCAACCTCTTCCTTGAAGAAGGCTCCAACGTCCAACCCCATGACTACGCTTTGGTTGGCGACATCCAGATTGTGAGTGGTACTTTTGCTTACTTCTCTTTTACCATTCAAACTCAATTTTTTCGTAGTTGGTCCCTCTCGGTGCTCCGGACGAGGTCGACATTGATCTTCGCAGACGTCCCTACATCCATATTGCCGGAGCTGCCATCAACCCTGACAGCACTAAGGCAACCTGGACTATGGATGCTGACCAGTACAACTCGGCGTATCGGGAAGCCAACAAGAAGCTCCTCAAGGGTGCCGCCAAATTGAGGTATGTTCTGTTGACTCACATTTAAACCTTTTACTGATATCATGAAGGTCTTTTATGCCTGTCCAATGCACTATCCCGGATGGCTCCCGCTACACAAACAGTCAGAAGCCAGTTCCATACAAGGGACGATACCTCATGGCTACGGGCTACCTCAGTGATATCACCAACAGCCTCGGCAATGATGGCAAGATCAATGAACGCTTTTGCATTGAAGTCGACAACGTAGCTTTTCTCGGAACTGTGGCTGCGACAGCTGCGAGTGAGTCTATTAATTTTTCCCTTTTCCCTGCTGATAAAATATTCTGTGATCCAGAAGAACCCTCTTCCTCAGCTTCCACTCCGGCCAGTGCTGGGTCAAGCAAGCGAGGTTGGTCATTCAGTGGGAGTTGTGGGGATAAAAAGGGTAAAAAGCGTGCGCGCGTGTCGGATGTGAATGATGGCCTGTCCTTCTCTCAGGCTCCTGCTCCGTTCGGTCCAGGACTTGGGAGTTCTTCACCACTCTCTTCCCCTTCCCCGTCGTTCTCTAATAAATCCTAGAAAACTCACTCTTTTGGTTGCTTCATAATTTTTTGCATATTGTTTGCGCTCCTTTCATTTCTCAAAAAAGTAGCTATTAAAGTACTACGATACGCAGATTGTGCTACACTTAATTCGAATTAATTTTGCCTTTCAATTTACGGCGGATAGAGAATAACGAACAATTGTTTCCGTGCGGAGCACGGGTCCATGCTAGTTTCAATACACAATAACACGGTTTCGACTGAGCAAGAATAAGGGATAACGAGAGAGTCAGAGAAAGGGCAAGATATGTGAAGAAGTGAATTGCGCACCTTGTTCAACAGAACCTCGACCCCACCCTCATTCTCTTTCAATCCGTGACCGACTCTCCTTCAAATAAGACGTCGAGGTCAAGTGTATTCTGAATGAATGGGGTCAGTTGAGTCAGGAAACAAGGACTGACCGAGCCGCCGAAACGAGCCGAGTGTGGAAGGATACCTACAGTACAATAGCAAGGTCAGATATAGATTAAAGACGAGTTGAATCATTGCTTACTAGCATACCATTTCGGACTTGAAGAATGTAGCAGACAATAGGTACCTGGTTTCAAAGGTAGTCAGTAAAAGTCAAGGAAACAAACTTGATACAACGAAATCAATGACTGAACGAACTACTAGGTAAGCAATTAGAATAGAAGGTAGTCCGCAGATGTATTGAAATAGAGAAGATGAAGGAAGAACTCACTAATGTGACCGAATAACGGCCCCGAGCGAGGTTCAAGCCAATTATGATATACCTACTATAAGTACATGAATGTGAAGTCAGTTTGAGGTAAAACGGGTGAAAGAGCAAGTAGAACGTGCAAATGACGTGTAATAGAGTTGATTCAACTGCTGAAGGTCAATGAGACGAGTCGGTATAACAACGGCAGAGTAGACTCACAAGTTGAAAGGCGTCATACAAAGTTGAAGTCAGGTATCTTGAAAGTGAATGGGCAAACGACGTCGAGGAGCGAAAGGGGAGAGAGAAAATAGACCTAGAGTATAGTTTGTCGAGGGCGAAGGGTGACACTGACAAGTGAAAGCGAAGACGCACCGGGTATATATACCCTGGCCGGCAATTGCCGAGCACCCGCAAATCCAACGACTTCGCTCACAAATCACCCCATTCACGGCGGCGAGGCCGCGCGTCGACATCGTACAATTTCAAAGCATCCGCGGTGTGGGTTCCGCAGCACTGCCAAGCGGAAGACGGCGAGGTGGGTGGGTAAACGGACGGAGGTGGAATTGAATGCAAATATTCGTAAGTTGGTATAAACGGCATAGAAGCAGCAACGCACCACAGTAATTGTTTCAAATATACATGCCATCAATCTCTATCACCGCCGATGGCCGAGGAGGGGGATTTGCGTTGGGGAGAGCGGAATCTTCAGGGACGTGCAGAAATAGCGGTTTTGACGTGTTGGGAGGCTCCTACAGCGCTCTAGCGTTCAGAGAACTTTCAGACAAAGAGTTGAAAATTTAGACAGTCGTTGAAATCTTGATATGTCAGCTAGGTGCATGAATATAAGCGAGACAGGTGCAAACACACCGCAAATGCATAAGTCCACCGTTCCCGCTCCATTCTCCCCAAAACTTCGCCGCTGTCGCGCAGTAGCTAGGGTAATTGATTTCGGTTAGTCTGACGTGATGGAAGCACGTACCTGGTGCCCATATTGCGGACTTTTTGCAAATGCGCATATTCGTTGTTCCCGACGTTCCCGCGTTGCCAGAGGCCAAATGGGGCCGGATATCGCTTGCCCGAGGTGTCATGAGTAACTTGGTGCAATTTTGAGTCGAGAGAGCCAGTGGATGTAGCGGTCAGCGAAAACGAACATGAGAGTTGAGAGCAGAGAGCGTGACATTTCCCCGTTTAGGATGTTGGACGAGTGAAATTCCCTTCCGCAGATATCGGCTTGGGAGTCGCCGAGTCCCGAGAAAAAACCAATAGATTTCCACGGTCCTTCAACCGCAGCAGCTTACGTTACCTCTTGTTCCTTGCCAGCGCAACGCCGACAGGAGCCGACAGGTCGGGGCTCGGATGGACCAAAATTTCGGATTCCCCGCGAAAACCAATACAACGGGTCGCTTTACTCATAATCTCGGTGACTTGGCGGTTTCGCGCCCACACAAGAACACTGATGGCCTGTGTGTGAAGTCTTCGAATCTAGTCAACAAGTCCTCAGTGCATAAGCGATGTCGCGTGGACTCTGGCTTTTTCTCTCTGCTCATTGGCTGGGAACGCGTCTGTTTGGCCTCGAAATCTGGGTCTGAATCTGTTGAGCTGAGCTTGAAGGGCAGACTCCTTGGTGGCGCGTCAAACCTGCCCACTTCAAATTTTCTCACTCTTTCAAGTCCGGCGCGCGAATCCCATCAACGCATAGGAATTGAAATTCCCGTGACAACGTTATTCCTCCCCGCCACTCCGTTCCTCATCGGCCCTGTTTCTTTTTTCCTCCAGCTTCACTTCTCAGACTGAGCCATTTTCCCAAGTCTTTGAATTGTGAGCTGTTCCTTCAGGGTTGAGCATGCTAAGAAACTGACGAAATTGAGCTCAGGGCGGCGCCCGACACGTACGTCGTACAGCTCCTGCTCGGACTTATCAGCATCGAAGGTTGATTTCATTCAAAACAAATTTCACTGATTTGTTGCGACGGAGCAACTCAGCCGACACCGTTTGACCAGGATTCAAACTAACACAACCAAACCAAGCCTTCTTCCTTTCTACCACCACCTTCCCCCGACTTTCCCTCTCAAAAATTTCCTTTGTGGGTTTTTTCTTCGATTCATTCTCCCTCTCATTCTCAATCCAACCCCAGCAAGCTTTTCTCGTCGCCCAGCCCCCGCCGACAATGCGTCAACTACACGTATAGTCGTCCCGCGAACGGGACTTCCAGTAAGTTCATATTCCTTCACTTTTTCAATCTTTTGACGCCTTTTTTCACCAGGATTTGGCCGCCGGCAGGCAAATGCCCGCCCCCGACGCGTAAGTCAGCGAATCCAACCGCTGTTACTCGACGCTTGCCTCGTTGCCGTCGTCGCCGCCGCGCCGCGCAGCGGCGCTATCAACTCGATACGATGTATCGACGTCCCGTGAGCGGACTTCAGGTGAGTTATCTTTGCTTTCTTTTTCTCTTTTCTTGACGCATTTTTTTCAACAGTTTCAGCCGCCGGCAGGCTAACCCCCGCTCCCGACACGTAAAGCAGCGAGTCCCGTTGTTACCCGACGCGTGCCTTGTTGCCGCCGCCGCTGCCGCCGCCGCCGCCGCGCCGCGCCACGGCGCGTACACCTTTGACCATATAGATCGACGTCCCGCGAGCGGGACTTGGAGTGATCTCTTGCTTCGATTTTTCGTTCTTTTGACGCCTTTTTTTTTTCCAAAATTTTGAGCCGCCGGCAGGCTAGCCCCGCCCCCGACTATTCGAGCAGCGTGACCTGCCGTCTGCACTGCAGGGAGTTTATGAGCCACGGGGTATTGTTGACGCCCCTTGAGACGTCGTATCGCCGTCCGGCGAGCAGCTATATTGGTAACCTTCATTCTCCTTCACAATCTCTTTGTCTTACGATTTTTCTCGTCTTCTCAGGATTCTGTAATTTACGGCAAATTTCTCTTGACGTCGGTTAATCTCGGTGAGGTAAGCTTTCGACTCTTTTCTTTTCAAGTCCTTTCTATATATTACTCAAGCTATCCGCATGTCGCGCACGTCGATTACTATACGTATCGACGTCCCGCGGCCGGGAGTTCTTCCTACAAGGTACTTAGCTTCTTCAACTGGTATTTGTCTATATTCTTACCAATCCTACATCCCCAGATCCCAAAATCTTCCGCTGCGCGGCCTTCCTCAACACCAACCCTCAACTGAAAATTCGATTTTCCGCCCTCCGGCGAGCGACGCCTTGAGCTGCTTATCAGGTATGTTCCCGCCCTCATTCTGCCTGTTTCCTCACTAACTTGAGGCCTCCAGAATTTTTTTTCCCGCTGCGCGGGCCACTTCAAATCATCAACGCCGACACCCGTTTCGGAAATTCGAGATTTTGCAATCCGGCGAGCGACGATTGGACTCCATGGTACTCAGGTGCGTCTTTAGACCGCTCCTAATGCGATTTTGAGCTGAGTTTGAGTTCTAGATTTTTTTCTTTTCGCTGCGCGGCGTTCAATACAACGACTCCTTCAAATTCTCCAAGTCTCCAACTATACATATTTTTTTTTTTTTCGCTGCGCGGCTGAGTTGGTGAGTGTGCCATCCTTCCATTACCTTCTCCGATGTACTTGACACCTTCCTAACTCTAGATTTTGTGCCCTGAGCGGCGCCGTCAAGTACAGTCAACAATCTCATTCAAATGTGTAAGTTCTTGAATTGCTCTGCAGTGTGAACTTGGTGAGTTTCTGGTATAAGTCTCTCATTAAGCTAGATTTAACTGATTCAAGGGCTGCATGAGTGACTGAACGACATGAAATCTCCAGGGGGTGCAAACTACAGGGGAGTTCAAATTTCGGACTTGTAATTCTTCACTACGTACAGTACAACTCAGGGTCTTTACCCCGGTGGTCAGTATCTAGATCTGTAGTTCGCTAGATCTCCGCCGTAGATTAGCGTCGGCAGAATGCCCCAAACCTCCCCAAACGAAGCGGGAAACGGGGTTCGTGAGGGTCCCAAAATCAAATTTTCTTCTCGGTAGTCAGTAGGTAAACAACAAATAAACCATAATTATCTTTGAACACCGGCGCCGAGCGAGTATAAGTTGGGGGCTGGTGAGTCGCTTTGCGACCTTGGTCGCGCGGCGAGCTTTGCGACCTTGGTCGCGCGGCGAGCTTAGTTGCGAGGTGAGCGTGGAGGTGCTTAAGAATTGCCTTTTTGGGACAACGTAGGACTGTGTCTGGGAAGGAGAGCGGGAGGGATAGGGCGCCGAGTGGAAAAGATAAGAAACAAGACGGCACCAGCCTGAAGCGGCAGGAGTCGAAAGGGAAGGGGAAGGGGAAGGCGGAGCAGGTCGAGGCGGCTCCAGAGCCAAGCAGGAGGACGAGGGTTCGTGCGATAAACCCTGTTGGGGCTTCGTCTTCGGGGAAGCGGGGTTAGTTGTAGATTTTGGCGAGTGCTATACCATGATTGCAGATCTGGACGCTGGTGGGTCTGAAAGGATGAAAAGAAAGAAAACCTCGTTATGAAAAGTATTAGAACGACTACTGTAGATAGGTACGCCTCGACTCATTCCGACTCCTCCAAATGTGATCACCGCACACAAACATTGAGATTGTCAATACCCATCGACTCGGTAGGGATCTCCAACTCAAAGAGCTTCCCGGGGAAAAACACCTGCGTCGTGCTGATTTTGCATCCTGAGAGACCGGTGAATTCGGAAACTTGGTCGGCGGTGACCTGTTCGAATTGTACATGAGGTTGAATGAATGAATGAAGGAGTCTTCGAAGCGCACCTGATACCCAGCCGAATCCACGGCGCGGTCGAATTTAATCGTCTTCTCGACTTTGTCTTTGGAGCCGGCTTTGGTGCAGCTGAGGTGCACGCGCATGTCTTCTTTTGCGCCGAGTTTGACTTGGTCCTAGGGGTGTAATATATATGTCAGTCTGAGCCAAGTTCGAGCAAGAAGAGGATGAATGAACGTACAGGCAAATCAATGATATCAAACACCGCAAAATCCTTCAAGTCAAACGACCCAGCTGTATCCGCGAGGTTGAATTGCGCCGAGGGGGATGTTTTGGGGACGAATTGGCCTGTTAGAATTCCACCAATCAATCCTGTTTTTGTGTAATTTTAGCGTGAGCTAGGACCGGGGACTATAATTTAGAAATGCAACGCACCCTCAGCCATCGCCAATCTCGGCCCCTCGTGAACAATTTCGTGAGGTCGGGCTGGAAAGACTTGCACGCAGGCCCGGGGCAGCCGGTCAAGGCGAAGTCGGGCCAGTTGAAGCCCTGGAAGCCGTCCGGGACGGGTGTGAGCGCGGTTTGATCGAGGGAGTCGAATTGGGCGTCGTCGAACTGAGGTGATCATGAGGCAAGTCAGAATTTGAATCCGGAGGAGACGAACACATTGAAAGTTAAGGACGCACGTTAATGAGACGGTCTTTACACTCCCCGTCTGCCGCACGTGCAGTCTCCTCGTTGTGGGTGCTCCCAGGGCGACTCCGGCGGCGAGGAGGGTGAATAGAATACGGAGGGTGGATGCGTTCTTCATTTTGATAATGAGAGTGGATCGTGAAAGAAGGCAGGTCTTGGGGCGAAGGTAAAAAGAAAATAGACCTGCACAGCAGAAAGAAGAAGGAAAAACCAAAGAAAAAAGTCGACACTGGGAGAAGGAAAGTGGAAGAAAATCTCGCAGAATGCCGACGCCTCCTTTATGAAAGAGTCCTCAACACACGCAATCTACCGACTGAATTGAATCAATCACGACCGTGCGAAAACAGACTCGCCGTCTACCCAGTCGCAAACCCCGCGGCATCACCTCTTCCGAGTCTTGGACGGCTCCCCCCGACAGCCCTCCCTCGTCAACTTCCACCGCCCTTTTTGTTCAAGACACGCAAAGGTTCGGTCACCCAAGGTGCGTGCTCTGCTCCTCTTACCTCTTCTCATTCTAACTTGTCTTCTCTTTCACCAAGCCCACCTACTCCACAAACCCGCAGCCGCGTTCGTCTACGGGCGCCACGTCATCGCCGTCCTCGCTCCACGCCAGCCTCGCCAACCTATTACACGCCACTCTCCCCTTCCTTCCCTCTCCTGCCTTCCAACCTCGCCATATCCACCTCCGCCTTCGCATTCGCGTACGTTCCGCCACGTCTCCGACGGCAATCATGACACGTCCATCCTCAAGTAAACAAAAGTACCACTCACCTCGTCGAAAATTCGCCCACGCCGCCGACGCGCCCCAAACGCCGTCGATTCCCATTACTGGTATGCTCCGGCTTGCGTCGACGACAAAGTGAGCTCGAAACGAGAATAAGGAACATTGACTCACTTTGACATCGCAGTGATAACGCCGACTCCCCCCTCTCTCCCGCCGCCCATAGTACAAACGGCGGCGCGCGACCGAATCCGTCCGACGACGAGGAGTGAGGTGCAGAGGTCGAGCGCGGATTTAGATGCGTCGGCGCCGCGTTGCCGACACGGAATCGGTGCGTCGCACTCTCCTCTTTCTTTTTACTCGTTCTGACTTACTTGTTTTTCCTTTTAGCCGCTGACACCGCCTCTCCGCCTCCGCACCCACCGTTTCGTCCGTCACCGGCGCCGCGTCCCCCCTCGTCCCCGTTCGCTCATCCGGCCCAGCCCACGCTACGGCAATTACAGGTGCAAGATCCGTACTGCCAACGCCTGGCTTTCACCCCCGGCATCCCCGGCTCGTCAAACCCACCCGCTCCGTCGGTTTCGTCTCGCGCCGCCCTTGAACAACAACTTCGCCGGACCCCGCGTCGACTCAGGCCGAACGGCGCAAACGCGCCGCGCCGGTTTCGTCGATCCCGCTCTCAGCGGCGGCTCTGTTTCTGTGTAAAAAAAATCAACGTGAGTTCGTGGGTAAACGAAATCAAAGGAAATAACACTCACCTTGTTTTTGACAGTATCAGTTGCCCGCTTACCGCCGCTTCGAGATACCGGCGTCCCCGCTGGCGGCGCAATCGGAGCAGAGGGAGGAGCGGGGTGTCGGGTTGGGATCGAGTTTGGGCGCAGGGCCGGGGGCGCGCGCTCGGTACGAGTCGAGTACTCGTTTTGTCCGTAGGTAGAGCAATAAATAGGTTTTACTTTGAATCACGTCAGTATCATAAGATTGAGGAAAACAAAGCAAGAAAGTACGCACTTGGAGCAACTTGGATCGCTGTGAAGACGAGAAAAGTCAGATTGAAATGAAACGAAGAGAATTGAAAGAATAACACGTACCTTGTTTTGAGCGGAATTGGGTGAGGTGTTGAGTTGAAGTCGAGGCGGCGACTCAAAGTAACTGTAACGTCGTTGGAAATGAATCAATAGACGAAATGAAAGGAAACGAAACAAGTACTCACCTCCCGATGCAACACAACATTCAACTTTGCATGCAACTCGCATTCGAGGCGGCGTCGGGTCGCAATTAAAGTAAATGTGTGAGTTGACTTGAATTGAAGACGTGAGTCCGACGGCGAAGTCAAACGTCGAATCGAGAACTTGAGCTACAACTGAAGAAAAGATATGATATGAGTTGGTTAGTTAGAACGATGAAGAACGCCTCGGAATATAAGTGTTAGTTGAACTTACTGGTTTGAATGAGTTGTATCAGTGGTTGTGAGATTCGACTCGAGAACTTGAGAACTTGTGAGGCCTCGTTTGAGTCAATGAAATAGAACTCACCTGAACCAGGTTCACCGTTTGAATTGAAACATTGAATGCACCACTTGAAGGTCACTCGACGACAAGACCTTGAATTGAAAGGTTAGGGTCAGTCGAGCATCAAGTCAATGGGTACTCAACATACATACCCTGAAAAGGCGCGCGCGCGCGTTCAACGAGCATAGTTTCGGGGTTCTATGGTTTCAAAATGCAAGTCAGTCCGTCTGTCGTCGTTCATACAGGCAAAATGAAGCTCACCTGAACACATACAACCATAATCTCGGCGTTCACGAGCGTCGAAGTTGAATTCAAACTATCATAGTTTCAGTCTAGAGGGATACAAAGTTGAATTGAGGTCAGCATTGGATGTGAATTGAAAAGAGTTTTAGCACGCACCGTCATATTTTCGGTATTCAACGCCAGACAGGCATGATTTCGGCCTTCCAAGACTTCAAAATTCAACTCACTCAGCGGGCATTCGTTCATACGAGCGAAATGAACTCACCTGAACGCAGATGGTGGCATAGTTTAGGCATCGTGAAGCTAAACGAGCATAGCTTCGGGTTATACGAGACAGAATTCAAGTCAGCATAACAACTTGAAGTCAGGAATAACTTACGGTGAACCGGCATAGTTTCGGTATAAAGATGCGTTGTATTGAATGTTACAAGTCTGGTGTTGAACGATTAGAGTAATAAGATGCATAGGTAACGAGTTGCGCACCTAATTGAACCGCAATCCCGCTCATTCAAACAAAATCAACCCATTTGAACAAAGTTGAAGACAATCTTGAATGTGAGGGCTGCGGTGCTTCAGAATCTTGAGGGCACCTCGAAGGTGTTAATCGAATCGCGTTTGGGTTCAATCTAAGCGAATCAAGTCAGTAAACGAAGAAAAATCTGAAGAAACGCGGCTCGCCGAGAAGCCCGAGAGAGCGAGTTCCAGCAAAGATCGAGCTGGATATTCGAAGTCAAGGTTAGATAGCGAGTTATAGTTGAATGATTAATGACTTACTATGATTTAGAAAGAGATTTGAGGACAGAATGTGCGATAAGTACCTGAGAGTCAAAATGGTCATCAGTAACAAGGCAGCGAGAACTTGAATCGAAATAAGTCCGTACGGTACGATTTGAAATGAAGGGAGAGAAAGCGAATTGAAAACACTATCAATACAAGACTAGGATCAAAAGATCAGTGAATGACTAGTCAATACGACGCACCTTTAATACAACATCCAGACAAAGCAAGTTGAAATACTGAAGGAAGTGGTCAGTAAAGGTATTGGAACATCGAACGGTGTTTGAATGCGTAAACAGACGCTTAAAAGTTACCATTCAGCTCGAATAAGGTTGTATTGACTCTCTATTGAAAGTATAAGAAAGTAAGTGAAGTGGAATCGAAAAATGAGCAAGTTGCGCACCTAAACACTTCAACGTCGAATTCAAGCCGAAGTCGACTTGAAGGCTTCAAAAGGCGAACAAGGACTTGAGTAAGTTGAATCGAGAAAATAAGAAGAGGTTGAGAGCGAGAGAGCAATGGGGAGGCAAGAGAACCATGCCCAAAGTGTCAAACTCACCCACCTTATATACCCCAACCCGGCCCCCAGCGCGCCGAAACATGGCGCCATTCCTCCAAATTCTGCACGGGCATCTTGCGCCGACAGGGAACCTCCGCAGTAGTATGACTCAGACGTCGTCCGAGCGGTGTCGTGGCGGCTTCAACTGAATGGGGTGAAAAGAAGGAAAATATTCGTAAGTTGCGTGAAACCGCATGGAATCTGCCACGCACCTGGAGACCTTCTTTGATTGTAGAACGGATCATATTTCCATATTGAGAAGTGTTGATCAGGGGGATTTGAGGGGTGGAGAGCGGAGGTTTGGGAGAGTGGTGAATTCGAGGTTTGACACATTCGAGGCGCTCAGGAGCTCTAGGAAGCGCACCAGACAGCAGAAGTGACAAGGCAAAATTCCTGAAAGTTGAAAGACTTGGAGAGGTGAGCCCAATACGGGGATATATGCGAAGACATGCGGAAACGCACGGAAATTCATCCTGACGCCGTTTCCGCTCGAATCGCCTCAGAAAGTTGCCGCTGTCGTTCAGTAACTAAGAAACATGATATCGGCTAATGTGACGTGATGAAGTGCGGAGGAATTCACCTGGACCTCCGTTTTTGTATTGCGCTTATTCGTCGTTTCCGCCGTTTCCGACCGCCGCGCAGACCAAATGGAGGCAGATTCGCATTGAGTAAGTTGACAGTAATGTCCTTGAAGTTGCCCGAGCCGACCGAGACCGTAGGTGTGCCGCAAAGAGAAACGAAGGTGAAAGTCAAGAGCAAGAGTTGACGTTTCCCCGTTGGGAATCGCGAGGACGCAGTAAAATTGACTTACGGGGTTGGCGGACCGCAAAATCCGAAAGTCGAATACTGGGTCACGTGACCAAGAGGGCGATCATTTTTCTCTCTTCCTCCC
Source organism: Favolaschia claudopus (assembly GCA_037176885.1). Classification (NCBI taxonomy): domain Eukaryota; kingdom Fungi; phylum Basidiomycota; class Agaricomycetes; order Agaricales; family Mycenaceae; genus Favolaschia; species Favolaschia claudopus. The sequence continues at coordinate 1,010,811 of JAWWNJ010000010.1, read as the reverse complement.
GTCATCTCATGCAGATCGCGCGGTGTTTTCGCCGGCATTTCGGGCGGGGCTCGCCGTCTTTCTGGGTCAAATCTGCAAATGGCTCGCTTATTCAACTGGGACCAAAAGTCTGGCACTTCTTTATCTTGTTCCGGGGCCGCGCGTCAGCAGGCGTCAGCGCGCGCCCATACAACCAAAGCTCGGCAGGTCAAGCAGGTAACGAAGTCTTTGATTGCCTGGAAATTGGGGCAGCGCTCGCTTAGACCGACTGACTCAAAGGTCTGTTTTTTCCTGTTCTTTCTGCTTCCTCGCAACACTCCTCTGCATGAGTATGCATTTCCTAACCTGTTGAAATTGAGAAACATTTAGTTCTAGCTATAGGGTTTGTCTTTGCCCCGATTTCCGACCCTTTGACGACTCACATCAATCAGTGTGAAGGTGTGAAATGGAAACTTTCAACGTCATGCTGCTGCCAAACCACGAGATTTTGACTCTTGAGGGGTGAGTTTTGCTTTTCATTTTTCTGGTCGCCAGCAGAGGCAACTGCCAGGTGAGCATTCGTTTTGTGAACTCATACACCCTGCTCAAGAGCACGAAAAACTGTACCTCAGATTCACTTCAAGGAATTGTGCGCGCTTTCCGCACTCAGGCTTTCGCTTGGAGGTATCAAGATCGAGGTACGTTACATTGATTTTGAATTCGTTTGATTTTTGTTGCGACGGACAACCAAACTGATGCCCATGCACACACAGAACCAAATCAACCTCTTGCTTCCGTACCCCCCACCATCCCACCTCCACTTCACCGCCAAAAATTTCCCCTCGTCTATTCTTTGGTAGGTTTTCATGCTACTTCATTCACGTCTCTCCAACTAAACAATCTTCCTTAGCTGTTATCAAGTTTCTTTTCATAAACGCGCCGACGATGCGTTGACTATACGTATCGCCGTCCGCCGAGCGGCACTTCAGGTCAGTTTCTGTATTCTTCCTTGCCTTCAAACTGAGGCTCATCTCAGCCATTTTTTGCACCGGGATTTGGTCGCCGGCAGGCTAACCCCGCCCCCGACGCGTACAGCAGCGGATTCTGCGCGCGCCCACCGACCATTTGGATGTTGTCGCTGTCAGCGCCGCGCCGCGCAGCGGCGCTATTGCGTCGACAACGACGTAGTGACATCCGGCGAGCGGGACTCCCTTGAGGTATCTTTCCTTGACTTTTTTCACTCATCTTGACGCGTTTTTTTCAAGAGTTTTGGCCGCCGGCAGGCAAAAGCTCGCCCCCGGAGCATAAAGCAGCGAGTCCCCGCCGCTTGCGTTGTTGCCGCCGTCGTCGGGGGCGCCGCGCAGCGGCGCTATTGCGTCGACACGACGTAGCGACGTCCCGCGAGCGGGGACTTCAGCTGCGGTATCTTTCCTTTCCCTTTTCCCTCTCTGGACGGTTTTTGTTTCAGGGGTTTTGGCCGCCGGCAGGCAAAAACACGTCCCCGAAGCATAAAGCAGCGGGTTTCCCAACTGTTCTGCAAGACCCTTGTTTGTCGTTGTCGCCGCCGCGCCGCGAAGCGGCGCTATACCCTTTGACTAGACGTATCGCCGTCCGGCGAGCGGACATTCTGGTGAGCTTTCCTTTTTCTTCCCTTCGCGCTCTTTGTCTTATGATTTATTCTCTTAAGTACGGCAACTCTTTCTTGGCGTCGGTTAGCTGGGGTGAGGTAAGCTTTGGGTTGTTTTCTTTCAACTCTTGCCCCATCCACCCGCATCTCGCGCACGTCAATCACTATCCGTATTGACGTCCCGCGGCCTGAAGTCTTTCATGCAAGGTAGCGTGGCTTTTCATTTCATTGATCCGACTCTCATTCAACTCAATCACCAGTGTTGCTGTCGCCGCAAAGTCAACCTCAACTTCAACCCTCGATATTTCAACGTCCGCCGAGCGACATCTCCCCCTCTCATCGTAAGTTTCACTTCTCGTTTCCACATGCATTCTGTACTGATTTCACACCCCCAGCATTCAAAAATTTCCCGCTGCGCGGCCGTCCCATCAACACCAAGTCCCCAAATCAAAATTTGCGTTATCAGCGTCCGCCGAGCCACGCTTTCAATTAGCAGTTAATAAGGTACGCTCCCCTCTTCCTTCTTGCTTCCTCACCAATCTGAGACTCACAGAAAAATTTCTTCCCGCTGCGCGGGCCACTTCATCGTCATCAACACCGAACCCCGGAATCAAAATTCGACATTTCGCGTTCCCGCGAGCGAGGTTTTGAGCTCAGCAGCCTCAGTTACATGTATTCTACCGTCTTAGACGTGTTTCTTTGCTGATTCGAATTCACAGATTTTTTCTTTCCGTTGCGCGGCACTCAAGACAACGACTTCGTCAGATTCTTCAAGTCCCCAAGAGTTAAATTCTTCTTTCCGCTGCGCGGCATACACGGTGCGTACACTAGCCTTCAATGCTCTCTATCTCAAGCTAATTTTGCGTATACAGTTCAATTTTTTCTTCCGCTGCGCGGTGCGACTTCTTCAAGTTCCCCCAAAGCTTCCTCTCTCTCGCCCCACCCAATCCATTCAATATTGTCCAAAGCGCCAAATCTCGGCGCAAATTTTCAGGATCCTTCTCCTACGACCTTCGACCCATCGCAGCGCTCCAAAGCCGCATTCAAGCGATTGACTTCAAAATTGCAAGACGCGCAAATTCCGACGTGACTTCAAATTCCCCCAAACTAATCTGTAGATCTCGCTTGTAGTTAGTAGATCTAGATCTGTAGAGCCGCCGTAGATAGAGTACGTACCAGACCCTTGAAACGAGCCGGGAAACGGGCTTCCTGAGGGTCTCAAAATCAATTTTTCTTCTCGGTTGTAAGTAGATAGAAAATAAACCCCTTTGAGACCAACACCGAAAAACTATAGGTTGGGGGCTGGCGAGTCGCTTGCGACCTTGGTCGCCGCGGCGAGCTTAGTCGTGCGGTGAGCGTGGAGGTGCTTAAGAATTGCCTTTTTGGGACACCCGAATTTTCATCAATTTCCACACCTTCACCTCCTCCATGGCCGTAACCCGCGCCGAATACCTCGAATACGGGAGCATCGCGATGCGGAGGAAGTGTCCAGATTGGCAGCCGGCGCCACCGCCCCTGCGTGAGCGGGAGCCGACTAGCGCGGATAGAGATAGGACTGTGTCTGGGAAGGAGAGTGGGAGTGGGAGGGGATAGGACGACGGGTGGAAAAGATAAAAAACAAGACGGGCCAGCTTGAGGCGGCAGGAGTCGAAAGGGAAGGGGAAGGCAAAGGCGGAGCAGGTCGAGGCATGCAGGAGGACGAGGGTTCGTGCGATAAACCCTGTTGGGGCTTCGTCTTCGGGGAAGCGGGGTTAGTTGTGTTGTAGATTTTGGCGAGTGCTATACCATGATTGCAGATCTGGACGTTGGGGTAGGCCGAAAGGATGAAAAGAAAGTAAATCTCGTTATGAAAAGTATTAGAACGACTACTATAGGTACGCCTCCAAAGATAATCACCGCACACAAACATTAAGATTGTCAATACCCATCGACTCGGTAGGGATCTCCAACTCAAAGAGCTTCCCGGGGAAAAACACTTGCGTCGTGCTGATTTTGCATCCTGAGAGACCGGTGAATTCGGATACTTGGTCGGCGGTGACCTGTTCGAATTGTACATGAGGTTGAATGAATGATTCTTAAAAGCGCACCTGATACCTAGGGCTTGAACCCGTCCGTCCCGTCCGTCGTCCGTCACGAAACGGCCGTCAGGACGCGACGGCAAGAGTTGACCCGTCCGTCAGCAAGGTCTCCAAGGCTCGAGACGGACGGGTGCCGTCCGTCCGTCCCGTCCGTCTTGACGGGTGCCGGCCCTCAAAATGGGCTCATTTTCGCCCAAAAACATGTGAAGATCCTCAGAATCAGATGAGTTGACTTCGCAGGATCATCAAGAGATTCATTCCGTACCTCGGCATCCCATTTATCCGCAGTTTCAGCTTGACGGAAGTCTGACGGCGAGAGACGGCACAGCGCCGTCAGTCACCGTCCGTCAGATGAGCACGCTCAAGCTCAGGACGGACGGCGTCCGTCAGCCCGTCCCGTCCGTCAACCCGTCGCAATGACGGACGGGTTCAAGCCCTACTGATACCCAGCCGAGTCCACGCGCGGTCGAATTTAATCGTCTTCTCGACTTTGTCTTTGGAGCCGGCTTTGGTGCAGCTGAGGTGCACGCGCATGTCTTCTTTTGCGCCGAGTTTGACTTGGTCCTAGGGGTGTATGTATGTATGTCAGTCGCGGCATACAGGAGGCAAGAGGAATACAGGAAGCAAGGAAGGATGGATGAGAGCAAGCAACGGCCGGGAACGTACAGGCAAATCAATGATATCAAACACCGCGAAATCCTTCAAATCAAACGAGCCAGCTGTATCCGCGAGGTTGAATTGCGCTGAGGGGGATGTTTTGGGGACGAATTGGCCTGTCAGAATCCCACCAATCAATCCTGTTTTGGTTGTATTAGCGTGAGCTAGGACCGGGGACTACAATTTAGAAATGCAACGCACCCTCAGCCATCGCCAATCTCGGCCCCGTGAACTATTTCGTGAGGTCGGGCTGGAAAGACTTGCATGCAGGCCCGGGGCAGCCGGTCAAGGCGAAGTCGGGCCAGTTGAAGCCCTGGAAGCCGTCCGGGACGGGTGTGGCGCGGTTTGGTCGAGGGAGTCGAATTGGGCGTCGTCGAACTGAGGTAATCATGAGGCGAGTCAGAATTTGAATCCGGAGGAGACGAACACATGGGAGTTGAGAACGTACGTTAATGAGACGGTCTTTACACTCCCCCGTCTGCCGCACGTGCAGTCTCCTCGTTGTGGGTGCTCCCAGGGCGACTCCGGCGGCGAGGAGGGTGAATAGAATACGGAGGGTGGATGCGTTCTTCATTTTGATAATGAGAGTGGATCGTGAAAGAAGGCAGGTCTTGGGGCGAAGGTAAAAAGAAAATAGACCTGCACAGCAGAAAGAAGAAGGAAAACCCAAGAAAAAAGTCGACACTGGGAGAAGGAAAGAGGAAGAAAATCTCGCAGCAATGCTGACGCCTCCTTTATGAAAGAGTACTCAACACACGCGATCTACCGACTGAATTGAATCAATCACGACCGTGCGAAAACAGACTCGCCGTCGCGGCATCACCCGACGGAAAGTTCTCACCTCCATTCCCGCAAACGCGCGCGGCTCGCCCCCACAGCCCTCCCCTCGTCAACTTCCACCGCCCTTTTTGTTCAAGACACGCGAAGGTTCGGTCACCCAAGGTGCGTGCTCTGCTCCTCTTACCTCTCTCATTCTAACTTGTCTTCTCTTTCACCAAGCCCACCTACTCCACAACCCGCAGGCCGCCGTTCGTCTACGGGCGCCACATCACCGCCGTCCTCGCTCCACGCCAGCCTCGCCAACCTATTACACGCCACTCTCCCCCTTCCTTCCCTCTCCTGCCTTCCAACCTCGCGGTGTCCACCTCCGCCTTCGCATTCGCGTACGTTCCGCCACGTCTCTAACGGCAATCATGACACGTCCATCCTCAAGTAAACAAAAGTACCACTCACCTCGTCGAAAATTCACCCCACGCTGTCGATTCCCATTACTGATATGCTCCGGCTTGCGTCGACGACAAAGGTGAGCTCGAAACGCGAATAAGGCACATTGACTCACTTTAACATCGCAGTCATAACGCCGACTCCCCCTCTCCCGCCGCCCCATAGTACAAACGGCGGCGCGTGACCGAATCCGTCCGACGACGAGGAGTGAGGTGCAGAGGTTGAGCGCGGATTTAGATGCGTCGGTGCCGCGTTGACGACACGCAATCGGTGCGTCGCACTCTCCTCTTTCTTTTACTCGTTCTGACTTATTTGTTTTTCCCTTCAGCCGCTGACACCGCCTCTCCGCCTCCGCACCCACCGTTTCGTCCGTCACCGGCGCCGCGTCACCCTCGTCACCCGCAACCCCGCCATCTACATACGCGCATATAGGCTGTAAGTACTAGCAAGACCTCGCTACCCCGACATCCCCGGGTCGTCAAGCCACTCGCCCCGTCGTATCCGACTCGGCGCTGGCCTGATATGTACAACACCCCTGTACCTCGCGCCGAACGGCACAGACACGCCGCGCCGCGTTCCGTCAATCTCGCTCCCGCCGAGTCTGTCTCCGCGTCAGATATTAAGGTAAGTTCGTTGCAACGAAATCTCAAAGGAAATAACACTCACCTTGTTTTTGACAGTATTAGTTGCCCGCTTACCGCCGCTTCGAGATACCGGCGTCCCCGCTGGCGGCGCAATCGGAGCAGAGGGGAGGAGCGGGGTGTCGGGTTGGGATCGAGTTTGGGCGCAGGGCCGGGGGCGCGCGCTCGGTACGAGTCGAGTACTCGTTTGTCCGTAGGTAGAGCAATAAATAGGTTTTACTTTGAATCACGTCAGTATCATAAGACTGAGGAAAACAAAGCAAGAAAGTACGCACTTGGAGCAACTTGGATCGCTGTGAAGACGAGAAAAGTCAGATTGAAATGAAACGAAGAGAATTGAAAGAATAACACGTACCTTGTTTTGAGCGAATTGGGTGAGGGTGTTTGAGTTGAAGTGGAGGCGGCGACTCAAAGTAACTGTAACCGTCGTTGGAAATGAATCAATAGACGAAATGAAAGGAACGAAACAAGTACTCACCCTCCCGATGCAACACAACATTCAACTTTGCATGCAACTCGCATTCGAGGCGGCGTCGGGTCGCAATTAAAGTAAATGTGTGAGTTGACTTGAATTGAAGACTTGAGTCCGACGGCGAAGTCAAACGTCGAATCGAGAACTTGAGCTACAACTGAAGAAAAGATATGATATGAGTTGGTTAGTTAGAACGATGAAGAACGCCTCGGAATATAAGTGTTAGTTGAACTTACTGGTTTGAAATTTGAATGAGTTGTATCAGTGATTGTGAGATTCGACTCGAGAACTTGAGAACTTGTGAGGCCTCGTTTGAGTCAATGAAATAGAACTCACCTGAACCAGGTTCACCGTTTGAATTGAAACATTGAATGCACCACTTGAAGGTGACTAGACGAAGCTAACAAGACCTTGAATTGGAAAGGTTAGGGTCAGTCGAGCATCAAGTCAATGGGTACTCAACATACATACCCTGAAAAGGCGCGCGCGCGCGTATGGTGAAAAGAAGGAAAATATTCGTAAGTTGCGTGAACCGCATGGAATCTGCCACGCACCTGGAGACCTTCTTTGATTGTAGAACGATCATATTTCATATTGAGAAGTGTTGATCAGGGGGATTTGAGAGCTGGAGAGCGGAGGTTTGGGAGAATGGTGAATTCGAGGTTTGACACATTCGAGGCGCTCAGGAGCTCTAGGAAGCGCACCAGACAGCAGAAGTGACAAGACAAAATTTCTGAAAGTTGAAAGGCTTGGAGAGTGAGCCCAATACGGGGATATATGCGAAGACATGCGGAAACGCACGGAAATTCATCCTGACGCTGTTTCCGCTCGAATCGCCTCAGAAAGTTGCCCGCTGTCGGTTCAGTAACTAAGAAACATGATATCGGCTAATGTGACGTGATGAAAGTGCGGAGGAATTCACCTGGACCTCCGTTTTTTTGTATTGCGCTTATTCGTCGTTTCCGCCGTTTCCGACCAGCCGCGCAGACCAAAATGGAGGCAGATTCGCATTGAGTAAGTTGACAGTAATGTCCTTGAAGTTGCCCGAGCCGACCGAGACCGTAGGTGTGCCGCAAAGAGAAACGAAGGTGAAAGTCAAGAGCAAGAGTTGACGTTTCCCCGTTGGGAATCGCGAGGACGCAGTAAAATTGACTTACGGGGTTGGCGGACCGCAAAATCCGAAAGTCGAATATTGGGTCACATGACCACGAACGCGATCATTTTTCTCTCTTCCTCCCGTCATCTCATGCAGATCGCGCGGTATTTTCGCCGGCATTTCGGGCGGGGCTCGCCGTCTTTCTGGGTCAAATCTGCAAATGGCTCGCTTATTCAACTGGGACCAAAAGTCTGGCACTTCTTTATCTTGTTCCGGGGGCCGCGCGTCAGCGCGCGCCCATACAACCAAAGCTCGGCAGGGTCAAGCAGGTAACGAGTCTTTGATTGCCTGGAAATTGGGCAGTGCTCGCTTGGACCGACTGACTCAAAGTCTGTTTTTCCTGTTCTTTCTGCTTCCCTCGCAACACTCCCCTGCATGAGTATGCATTTCCTAACCTGTTGAAATTGAGAAACATTTAGTTCTAGCTATAGGGTTTGTCCTTTGCCCCGATTTCCGACCCTTTGACGAGCTCACATCAATCAGTGTGAAGGTGTGAAATGGGAAATAGTTTGAAACTTCTCAACGTCATGCTGCTGCCAAACCACGAGATTTTGACTCTTGAGGGGTGAGTTTTGCTTTTCATTTTTCTTGGTCGCCAGCAGAGGCAACTGCCAGGTAAGTATTCGTTTTGTGAACCCCATACACCCTGCTCAAGCACGAAAAACTGTACCTCAGGATTCACTTCAAGGAATTGTGCGCGCTTTCCGCACTCAGGCTTTCGCTTGGAGGTATCAAGATCGAGGTACGTTACTTTGATTTTGAATTCATTTGATTTTTGTTGCGACGGACAACCAAACTGATGCCCATGCACACACAGAACCAAATCAACCTCTTGCTTCCGTACCCCCCACCATCCCACCTCCACTTCACCGCCAAAAATTTCCCCTCGTCTATTCTTTGGTAGGTTTTCATGCTACTTCATTCACGTCTCTCCAACTAAACAATCTTCCTTAGCTGTTATCAAGTTCTTTTCATAAACGCGCCGACGATGCGGTTGACTATACGTATCGCCGTCCGCCGAGCGGCAACTTCAGGTCAGTTTCTGTATTCTTCCTTGCCTTCAAACTGAGGCTCATCTCAGCCATTTTTTGCACCGGATTTGGCCGCCGGCAGCTGACCCCGCCCCCGACGCGTACAGCAGCGGATTCTGCGCACGCCCACCGACATTTGGATGTTGCCGCCGTCAGCGCCGCGCCGCTATTTGCGTCGACACGACGTAGCGACGTCCGGCGAGCGGGACTCCCTTGAGGTATCTTTCCTTGACTTTTTCACTCATCTTGACGCGTTTTTTTTCAAGAGTTTTGGCCGCCGGCAGGCAAAAGCTCGCCCCCGGAGCATAAAGCAGCGAGTCCCGCCGCTCGCGTTGTTGCCGCCGTCGTCGGGGCGCCGCGCAGCGGCGCTATTGCGTCGACACGACGTAGCGACGTCCCGCGAGCGGGACTTCAGCTGCGGTATCTTTCCTTTCCCTTTTCCCCTCTCTGGACGGTTTTCTTTTCAGGGGTTTTGGCCGCCGGCAGGCAAAAACACGTCCCCGAAGCATAAAGCAGCGGGTTTTCCCAACTGTTCTGCAAGACCCTTGTTGTCGTTGTCGCCGCCGCGCCGCGAAGCGGCGCTATAACCCTTTGACTAGACGTATCGCCGTCCGGCGAGCGGACATTCTGGTGAGCTTTCCTTTTTCTTCCTTCGCGCTCTTTGTCTTATGATTTATTCTCAGGATTTTTAAGTACGGCAACTCTTTCTTGGCGTCGGTTAGCTGGGGTGAGGTAAGCTTTGGGTTGTTTTCTTTCAACTCTTGCCCCAACCACCCGCATCTCGCGCACGTCAATCACTATCCGTATTGACGTCCCCGCGGCCTGAAGTCTTTCATGCAAGGTACGTGGCTTTTCATTTCATTGATTCGACTCTCATTCAACTCAATCACCAGTGTTGCTGTCGCCGCAAAGTCAACCTCAACTTCAACCCTCGATATTTCGACGTCCGCCGAGCGACATCTCCCCCTCCCATCGTAAGTTTCGCTTCTCGTTTCCACATGCATTCTGTCCTGATTTCACACCCCCAGCATTCGAAAATTTCCCGCTGCGCGGCCGTCCCATCAACACCAAGTCCCCAAATCAAAATTTGCGTTATCAGCGTCCGCCGAGCCACGCTTTCAATTAGCAGTTAATAAGGTACGCTCCCCTCTTCCTTCTTGCTTCCTCACCAATCTGAGACTCACAGAAAAATTTCTTCTCGCTGCGCGGGCCACTTCATCGTCATCAAACACCGAACCCCGGAATCAGAATTCGACATTTCGCGTTCCCGCGAGCGAGGTTTTGAGCTCAGCAGCCTCAGTTACGTGTATTCTACCGTTCTCAGACGTGTTTCTTTGCTGATTCGAATTCACAGATTTTTTCTTTCCGTTGCGCGGCACTCAAGACAACGACTTCGTCAGATTCTTCAAGTCCCCAAGAGTTAAATTCTTCTTCCGCTGCGCGGCATACACGGTGCGTACACTAGCCTTCAATGCTCTCTATCTCAAGCTAATTTTGCGTATACAGTTCAATTTTTTCTTCCGCTGCGCGGTGCCGACTTCTTCAAGTTCCCCCAAAGCTTCCTCTCTCTCGCCCCACCCAATCCATTCAATATTGTCCAAAGCGCCAAATCTCGGCCGCAAATCTTCAGGATCCTTCTCCTACGACCTTCGACCCATCGCAGCGCTCCAAAGCCGCGTTCAAGCGATTGACTTCAAAATTGCAAGACCGCGCAAATTCCGACGTGACTTCAAATTCCCCCAAAACTAAATCTGTAGATCTCGCTTGTAGTTAGTAGATCTAGATCTGTAGAGCCGCTCGTAGATAGAGTACGTACAGGACCCTTGAAACGAGCCGGGAAACGGGCTTCCTCAGGGTCTCAAAATCAATTTTTTCTTCTCGGTTGTAAGTAGATAGAAAATAAACCCCTTTGTGACCAACACCGAAAAACTATAAGTTGGGGGCTGGCGAGTCGCTTGCGACCTTGGTCGCGCGGCGAGCTTAGTCGTGCGGTGAGCGTGGAGGTGCTTAAGAATTCCCTTTTTGGGACAACGTAGGACGGTGTCCGGGAAGGAGAGTGGGAGTGGGAGGGACAGGGCGCCGAGTGGAAAAGATAAGAAACAAGACGGCACCAGCTTGAAGCGGCAGGAGTCGAAAGGGAAGGGCAAGGCAAAGGCGGAGCAGGTCGAGGCGGCTCCAGAGCCAAGCAGGAGGACGAGGGTTCGTGCGATAAATCCTGTTGGGGCTTCGTCTTCGGGGAAGCGGGGTTAGTTGTATATTTTGGCGAGTGCTATACCATGAATTGCAGATCTGGACGCTGGAGTAGCCGAAAATTGGGTCCGAAAGGATGAAAAGAAAGAAAATCTCGTTATGAAAAGTATTAGAACGACTACTATAGGTACGCCTCGACTCATTCCCACTCCTCCAAATGTGATCACCGCACACAAACATTGAGGTTATCAATACCCATCGACTCGGTGGGGATCTCCAACTCAAAGAGCTTTCCGGGGAAAAACACCTGCGTCGTGCTGATTTTGCATCCTGAGAGACCGGTGAATTCGGATACTTGGTCGGCGGTGACCTGTTCGAATTGTACATGAGGTTGAATGAATGAATGGATGATTCTTGAAAGCGCACCTGATACCCAGCCGAATCCACGGCGCGGTCGAATTTAATTGTTTTTTCGACTTTGTCTTTGGAGCCGGCTTTGGTGCAGCTGAGGTGCACGCGCATGTCTTCTTTTGCGCCGAGTTTGACTTGGTCCTGGGGTGTAATATATATGTCAGTCTGAGCGAACTTCGAGCAGGAAGAGGATGAATGGAGGAGGCCAGGAAACAAAAGAAACGTACAGGCAAATCAATGATATCAAACACCGCGAAATCCTTCAAGTCAAACGACCCAGCTGTATCCGCGAGGTTGAATTGCGCTGAGGGGGATGTTTTGGGGACAAATTGGCCAGTCAAAATCCCACCGACCAATCCTATACAGAGAGGTGTATTTAATCAGCGTGAGCCAGGGCCGGGGACTGTAATTTGGGAATGCAACGCACCTTCGGCCATGGCCAATCTCGGCCCCGTGAACAATTTCGTGAGGTCAGGTTGGAACGACTTGCATGCAGGCCCGGGGCAGCCGGTCAAGGCGAAGTCGGGCCAGTTGAAGCCCTGGAAGCCGTCCGGGACGGGCGTGAGCGCGGTTTGGTCGAGGGAGTCGAATTGGGCGTCGTCGAACTGAGGTGATCATGAGGTAAGTCAGAATTTGAATCCGGAGGAGACGAACACATTGAAAGTTGAGAACGTACGTTAATGAGACGGTCTTTACACTCCCCCGTCTGGCGCACGTGCAGTCTCCTCGTTGTGGGTGCTCCCAGGGCGACTCCGGCGGCGAGGAGGGTGAAGAGAATACGGAGGGTGGATGCGTTCTTCATTTTGATAACGAGAGAGTGGAGTCGTGAAAGACGGCAGGTCTTGAGGCGAAGGTAAAAAGAAAATAGACCTGCACAGCAGAAAGAAGAAGGAAACCCAAAGAAAAATTTCGACACTGGGAGAAGGAAAGAGGAAGAAAATCTCGCAGCAATGCTGACGCCTCCTTTATGAAAGAGTACTCAACACACGCGATCTACCGACTGAATTGAATCAATCACGACCGTGCGAAAACAGACTCGCCGTCTACCCAGTCGCAAACCCCGCGGCATCACCTCTTCCGAGTCTTCGACGGCTCCCCCCGGCAGCCCTCCCTCGTCAACTTCCACCGCCCTTTTTGTTCAAGACACGCGAAGGTTCGGTCACCCAAGGTGCGTGCTCTGCTCCTCTTACCTCTCTCATTCTAACTTGTCTTCTCTTTCACCAAGCCCACCTACTCCACAAACCCGCAGCCGCCGTTCGTCTACGGGCGCCACATCACCGCCGTCCTCGCTCCACGCCAGCCTCGCCAACCTATTACACGCCACTCTCCCCTTCCTTCCCTCTCCTGCCTTCCAACCTCGCGGTGTCCACCTCCGCCTTCGCATTCGCGTACGTTCCGCCACGTCTCTAACGGCAATCATGACACGTCCATCCTCAAGTAAACAAAAGTACCACTCACCTCGTCGAAAATTCACCCACGCTGTCGATTCCCATTACTGATATGCTCCGGCTTGCGTCGACGACAAAGGTGAGCTCGAAACGCGAATAAGGCACATTGACTCACTTTAACATCGCAGTCATAACGCCGACTCCCCCTCTCCCGCCGCCCATAGTACAAACGGCGGCGCGTGACCGAATCCGTCCGACGACGAGGAGTGAGGTGCAGAGGTTGAGCGCGGATTTAGATGCGTCGGTGCCGCGTTGACGACACGCAATCGGTGCGTCGCACTCTCCTCTTTCTTTTTACTCGTTCTGACTTATTTGTTTTTCCCTTCAGCCGCTGACACCGCCTCTCCGCCTCCGCACCCACCGTTTCGTCCGTCACCGGCGCCGCGTCACCCTCGTCACCGCAACCCCGCCATCTACATACGCGCATATAGGCTGTAAGTACTAGCAAGACCTCGCTACCCCGACATCCCCGGGTCGTCAAGCCCACTCGCCCCGTCGTATCCGACTCGGCGCTGGCCTGATATGTACAACACCCCTGTACCTCGCGCCGAACGGCACAGACACGCCGCGCCGCGTTCCGTCAATCTCGCTCCCGCCGAGTCTGTCTCCGCGTCAGATATTAAGGTAAGTTCGTTGCAACGAAATCTCAAAGGAAATAACACTCACCTTGTTTTTGACAGTATTAGTTGCCCGCTTACCGCCGCTTCGAGATACCGGCGTCCCCGCTGGCGGCGCAATCGGAGCAGAGGGAGGAGCGGGGTGTCGGGTTGGGATCGAGTTTGGGCGCAGGGCCGGGGGCGCGCGCTCGGTACGAGTCGAGTACTCGTTTGTCCGTAGGTAGAGCAATAAATAGGTTTTACTTTGAATCACGTCAGTATCATAAGACTGAGGAAAACAAAGCAAGAAAGTACGCACTTGGAGCAACTTGGATCGCTGTGAAGACGAGAAAAGTCAGATTGAAATGAAACGAAGAGAATTGAAAGAATAACACGTACCTTGTTTTGAGCGGAATTGGGTGAGGTGTTGAGTTGAAGTGGAGGCGGCGACTCAAAGTAACTGTAACGTCGTTGGAAATGAATCAATAGACGAAATGAAAGGAAACGAAACAAGTACTCACCTCCCGATGCAACACAACATTCAACTTTGCATGCAACTCGCATTCGAGGCGGCGTCGGGTCGCAATTAAAGTAAATGTGTGAGTTGACTTGAATTGAAGACTTGAGTCCGACGGCGAAGTCAAACGTCGAATCGAGAACTTGAGCTACAACTGAAGAAAAGATATGATATGAGTTGGTTAGTTAGAACGATGAAGAACGCCTCGGAATATAAGTGTTAGTTGAACTTACTGGTTTGAATGAGTTGTATCAGTGGTTGTGAGATTCGACTCGAGAACTTGAGAACTTGTGAGGCCTCGTTTGAGTCAATGAAATAGAACTCACCTGAACCAGGTTCACCGTTTGAATTGAAACATTGAATGCACCACTTGAAGGTCACTCGACGACAAGACCTTGAATTGGAAAGGTTAGGGTCAGTCGAGCATTGAGTCAATGGGTACTCAACATACATACCCTGAAAAGGCGCGCGCGCGCGTTCAACGAGCATAGTTTCGGGGTTCTATAGTTTCAAAATGCAAGTCAGTCCGTCTGTCGTCGTTCATACAGGCAAAATGAAGCTCACCTGAACACATACGACCATAATCTCGGCCTTCTTGAGTGTCGAAACCGACTTCAAACTATCATAGTTTCGTTCTAGAGGCATACAAAGTTGAATTGAAGTCAGCATTAGATGTGAAACGAAAAGAGTTTTAGCACGCACCGTCATAATTTCGATATTCAACGCCAGACAGGCATGATTTCGGCCTTCCAAGACTTCAAAATTCAACTCACTCAGCGGGCATTCGTTCATACGAGCGAAATGAACTCACCTGGACGCAGATTGGCATAGTTTAGGCATCGTGAAGCTATACGAGCATAGCTTCGGGCTATACGAGACAGAATTCAAGTCAGTATTACAACTTGAAGTCACCTTACGGTGAACCGGCATAGTTTCGGTATAAAGATGCGTTGTATTGAATGTTCCAAGTCTGGTGTTGAACGATTAGAGTAATAAGATGCATAGGTAACGAGTTGCGCACCTAATTGAACCGCAATCCCGCTCATTCAAACAAAATCAACCCATTTGAACAAAGTTGAAGACAATCTTGAATGTGAGGGCTGCGGTGCTTCAGAATCTTGAGGGCACCTCGAAGGTGTTAATCGAATCGCGTTTGGGTTCAATCTAAGCGAATCAAGTCAGTAAACGAAGAAAAATCTGAAGAAACGCGGCTCGCCGAGAAGCCCGAGAGAGCGAGTTCCAGCAAAGATCGAGCTGGATATTCGAAGTCAAGGTCAGATAGCGAGTTATAGTTGAATGATCAATGACTTACTATGATTTAGAAAGAGATTTGAGGACAGAATGTGCGATAAGTACCTGAGAGTCAAAATGGTCATCAGTAACAAGTCAGCGAGAACTTGAATCGAAATAAGTCCGTACGGTACGATTTGAAATGAAGGGAGAGAAAGCGAATTGAAAACACTATCAATACAAGACTAGGATCAAAAGATCAGTGAATGACTAGTCAATACGACGCACCTTTAATACAACATCCAGACAAACCAAGTTGAAATACTGAAGGAAGTGGTCGGTAAAGGTATTGGAACATCGAACGGTGTTTGAATGCGTAAACAGACGCTTAAAAGTTACCATTCAGCTCGAATAAGGTTGTATTGACTCTCTATTGAAAGTATAAGAAAGTAAGTGAAGTGGAATCGAAAAATGAGCAAGTTGCGCACCTAAACACTTCAACGTCGAATTCAAGCCGAAGTCGACTTGAAGGCTTCAAAAGGCGAACAAGGACTTGAGTAAGTTGAATAGAGAAAATAAGAAGAGGTTGAGAGCGAGAGAGCAATGGGAAGGCAAGAGAACCATGCCCAAAGTGTCAAACTCACACACCTTATATACCCCAACCCGGCCCCCAGCGCGCCGAAACATGGCGCCATTCTCCAAATTCTGCACGGGCATCTTGCGCCGACAGGGCACCTCCGCAGTAGTATGACTCAGACGTCGTCCGAGCGGTGTCGTGGCGGCTGCAACTGAATGGGTGAAAAGAAGGAAAATATTCGTAAGTTGCGTGAAACCGCATGGAATCTGCCACGCACCTGGAGACCTTCTTTGATTGTAGAACGGATCATATTTCCATATTGAGAAGTGTTGATCAGGGGGATTTGAGAGCTGGAGAGCGGAGGTTTGGGAGAATGGTGAATTCGAGGTTTGACACATTCGAGGCGCTCAGGAGCTCTAGGAAGCGCACCAGACAGCAGAAGTGACAAGACAAAATTTCTGAAAGTTGAAAGGCTTGGAGAGGTGAGCCCAATACGGGGATATATGCGAAGACATGCGGAAACGCACGGAAATTCATCCTGACGCTGTTTCCGCTCGAATCGCCTCAGAAAGTTGCCCGCTGTCGTTCAGTAACTAAGAAACATGATATCGGCTAATGTGACGTGATTAAAGTGCGGAGGAATTCACCTGGACCTCCGTTTTTTGTATTGCGCTTATTCGTCGTTTCCGCCGTTTCCGACCGCCGCGCAGACCAAATGGAGGCAGATTCGCATTGAGTAAGTTGACAGTAATGTCCTTGAAGTTGCCCGAGCCGACCGAGACCGTAGGTGTGCCGCAAAGAGAAACGAAGGTGAAAGTCAAGAGCAAGAGTTGACGTTTCCCCGTTGGGAATCGCGAGGACGCAGTAAAATTGACTTACGGGGTTGGCGGACCGCAAAATCCGAAAGTCGAATATTGGGTCACATGACCACGAACGCGATCATTTTTCTCTCTTCCTCCCGTCATCTCATGCAGATCGCGCGGTATTTTCGCCGGCATTTCGGGCGGGGCTCGCCGTCTTTCTGGGTCAAATCTGCAAATGGCTCGCTTATTCAACTGGGACCAAAAGTCTGGCACTTCTTTATCTTGTTCCGGGGGCCGCGCGTCAGCGCGCGCCCATACAACCAAAGCTCGGCAGGTCAAGCAGGTAACGAAGTCTTTGATTGCCTGGAAATTGGGCAGTGCTCGCTTGGACCGACTGACTCAAAGTCTGTTTTTCCTGTTCTTTCTGCTTCCTCGCAACACTCCCCTGCATGAGTATGCATTTCCTAACCTGTTGAAATTGAGAAACATTTAGTTCTAGCTATAGGGTTTGTCTTTGCCCCGATTTCCGACCCTTTGACGACTCACATCAATCAGTGTGAAGGTGTGAAATGGGAAATAGTTTGAAACTTTCAACGTCATGCTGCTGCCAAACCACGAGATTTTGACTCTTGAGGGGTGAGTTTTGCTTTTCATTTTTCTTGGTCGCCAGCAGAGGCAACTGCCAGGTAAGTATTCGTTTTGTGAACCCATACACCCTGCTCAAGCACGAAAAACTGTACCTCAGGATTCACTTCAAGGAATTGTGCGCGCTTTCCGCACTCAGGCTTTCGCTTGGAGGTATCAAGATCGAGGTACGTTACTTTGATTTTGAATTCATTTGATTTTTGTTGCGACGGACAACCAAACTGATGCCCATGCACACACAGAACCAAATCAACCTCTTGCTTCCGTACCCCCACCATCCCACCTCCACTTCACCGCCAAAAATTTCCCCTCGTCTATTCTTTGGTAGGTTTTCATGCTACTTCATTCACGTCTCTCCAACTAAACAATCTTCCTTAGCTGTTATCAAGTTCTTTTCATAAACGCGCCGACGATGCGTTGACTATACGTATCGCCGTCCGCCGAGCGGCACTTCAGGTCAGTTTCTGTATTCTTCCTTGCCTTCAAACTGAGGCTCATCTCAGCCATTTTTTGCACCGGGATTTGGCCGCCGGCAGGCTGACCCCGCCCCCGACGCGTACAGCAGCGGATTCTGCGCACGCCCACCGACATTTGGATGTTGCCGCCGTCAGCGCCGCGCCGCTATTGCGTCGACACGACGTAGCGACGTCCGGCGAGCGGGACTCCCTTGAGGTATCTTTCCTTGACTTTTTCACTCATCTTGACGCGTTTTTTTCAAGAGTTTTGGCCGCCGGCAGGCAAAAGCTCGCCCCCGGAGCATAAAGCAGCGAGTCCCGCCGCTCGCGTTGTTGCCGCCGTCGTCGGGGCGCCGCGCAGCGGCGCTATTGCGTCGACACGACGTAGCGACGTCCCGCGAGCGGGACTTCAGCTGCGGTATCTTTCCTTTCCCTTTTCCCCTCTCTGGACGGTTTTCTTTTCAGGGGTTTTGGCCGCCGGCAGGCAAAAACACGTCCCCGAAGCATAAAGCAGCGGGTTTCCCAACTGTTCTGCAAGACCCTTGTTGTCGTTGTCGCCGCCGCGCCGCGAAGCGGCGCTATACCCTTTGACTAGACGTATCGCCGTCCGGCGAGCGGACATTCTGGTGAGCTTTCCTTTTTCTTCCCTTCGCGCTCTTTGTCTTATGATTTATTCTCAGGATTTTTAAGTACGGCAACTCTTTCTTGGCGTCGGTTAGCTGGGGTGAGGTAAGCTTTGGGTTGTTTTCTTTCAACTCTTGCCCCAACCACCCGCATCTCGCGCACGTCAATCACTATCCGTATTGACGTCCCGCGGCCTGAAGTCTTTCATGCAAGGTACGTGGCTTTTCATTTCATTGATTCGACTCTCATTCAACTCAATCACCAGTGTTGCTGTCGCCGCAAAGTCAACCTCAACTTCAACCCTCGATATTTCGACGTCCGCCGAGCGACATCTCCCCCTCCCATCGTAAGTTTCGCTTCTCGTTTCCACATGCATTCTGTCCTGATTTCACACCCCCAGCATTCGAAAATTTCCCGCTGCGCGGCCGTCCCATCAACACCAAGTCCCCAAATCAAAATTTGCGTTATCAGCGTCCGCCGAGCCACGCTTTCAATTAGCAGTTAATAAGGTACGCTCCCCTCTTCCTTCTTGCTTCCTCACCAATCTGAGACTCACAGAAAAATTTCTTCTCGCTGCGCGGGCCACTTCATCGTCATCAACACCGAACCCCGGAATCAGAATTCGACATTTCGCGTTCCCGCGAGCGAGGTTTTGAGCTCAGCAGCCTCAGTTACGTGTATTCTACCGTTCTCAGACGTGTTTCTTTGCTGATTCGAATTCACAGATTTTTTCTTTCCGTTGCGCGGCACTCAAGACAACGACTTCGTCAGATTCTTCAAGTCCCCAAGAGTTAAATTCTTCTTCCGCTGCGCGGCATACACGGTGCGTACACTAGCCTTCAATGCTCTCTATCTCAAGCTAATTTTGCGTATACAGTTCAATTTTTTCTTCCGCTGCGCGGTGCCGACTTCTTCAAGTTCCCCCAAAGCTTCCTCTCTCTCGCCCCACCCAATCCATTCAATATTGTCCAAAGCGCCAAATCTCGGCCGCAAATCTTCAGGATCCTTCTCCTACGACCTTCGACCCATCGCAGCGCTCCAAAGCCGCGTTCAAGCGATTGACTTCAAAATTGCAAGACCCGCAAATTCCGACGTGACTTCAAATTCCCCCAAACTAAATCTGTAGATCTCGCTTGTAGTTAGTAGATCTAGATCTGTAGAGCCGCCGTAGATAGAGTACGTACCAGGACCCTTGAAACGAGCCGGGAAACGGGCTTCCTCAGGGTCTCAAAATCAATTTTTCTTCTCGGTTGTAAGTAGATAGAAAATAAACCCCTTTGTGACCAACACCGAAAAACTATAAGTTGGGGGCTGGCGAGTCGCTTGCGACCTTGGTCGCGCGGCGAGCTTAGTCGTGCGGTGAGCGTGGAGGTGCTTAAGAATTCCCTTTTTGGGACAACGTAGGACGGTGTCCGGGAAGGAGAGTGGGAGTGGGAGGGACAGGGCGCCGAGTGGAAAAGATAAGAAACAAGACGGCACCAGCTTGAAGCGGCAGGAGTCGAAAGGGAAGGGCAAGGCAAAGGCGGAGCAGGTCGAGGCGGCTCCAGAGCCAAGCAGGAGGACGAGGGTTCGTGCGATAAATCCTGTTGGGGCTTCGTCTTCGGGGAAGCGGGGTTAGTTGTATATTTTGGCGAGTGCTATACCATGAATTGCAGATCTGGACGCTGGAGTAGCCGAAAATTGGGTCCGAAAGGATGAAAAGAAAGAAAATCTCGTTATGAAAAGTATTAGAACGACTACTATAGGTACGCCTCGACTCATTCCCACTCCTCCAAATGTGATCACCGCACACAAACATTGAGGTTATCAATACCCATCGACTCGGTGGGGATCTCCAACTCAAAGAGCTTTCCGGGGAAAAACACCTGCGTCGTGCTGATTTTGCATCCTGAGAGACCGGTGAATTCGGATACTTGGTCGGCGGTGACCTGTTCGAATTGTACATGAGGTTGAATGAATGAATGGATGATTCTTGAAAGCGCACCTGATACCCAGCCGAATCCACGGCGCGGTCGAATTTAATTGTTTTTTCGACTTTGTCTTTGGAGCCGGCTTTGGTGCAGCTGAGGTGCACGCGCATGTCTTCTTTTGCGCCGAGTTTGACTTGGTCCTGGGGTGTAATATATATGTCAGTCTGAGCGAACTTCGAGCAGGAAGAGGATGAATGGAGGAGGCCAGGAAACAAAAGAAACGTACAGGCAAATCAATGATATCAAACACCGCGAAATCCTTCAAGTCAAACGACCCAGCTGTATCCGCGAGGTTGAATTGCGCTGAGGGGATGTTTTGGGGACAAATTGGCCAGTCAAAATCCCACCGACCAATCCTATACAGAGAGGTGTATTTAATCAGCGTGAGCCAGGGCCGGGGACTGTAATTTGGGAATGCAACGCACCTTCGGCCATGGCCAATCTCGGCCCCGTGAACAATTTCGTGAGGTCAGGTTGGAACGACTTGCATGCAGGCCCGGGGCAGCCGGTCAAGGCGAAGTCGGGCCAGTTGAAGCCCTGGAAGCCGTCCGGGACGGGCGTGAGCGCGGTTTGGTCGAGGGAGTCGAATTGGGCGTCGTCGAACTGAGGTGATCATGAGGTAAGTCAGAATTTGAATCCGGAGGAGACGAACACATTGAAAGTTGAGAACGTACGTTAATGAGACGGTCTTTACACTCCCCCGTCTGGCGCACGTGCAGTCTCCTCGTTGTGGGTGCTCCCAGGGCGACTCCGGCGGCGAGGAGGGTGAAGAGAATACGGAGGGTGGATGCGTTCTTCATTTTGATAACGAGAGAGTGGAGTCGTGAAAGACGGCAGGTCTTGAGGCGAAGGTAAAAAGAAAATAGACCTGCACAGCAGAAAGAAGAAGGAAACCCAAAGAAAAATTTCGACACTGGGAGAAGGAAAGAGGAAGAAAATCTCGCAGCAATGCTGACGCCTCCTTTATGAAAGAGTACTCAACACACGCGATCTACCGACTGAATTGAATCAATCACGACCGTGCGAAAACAGACTCGCCGTCTACCCAGTCGCAAACCCCGCGGCATCACCTCTTCCGAGTCTTCGACGGCTCCCCCCGGCAGCCCTCCCTCGTCAACTTCCACCGCCCTTTTTGTTCAAGACACGCGAAGGTTCGGTCACCCAAGGTGCGTGCTCTGCTCCTCTTACCTCTCTCATTCTAACTTGTCTTCTCTTTCACCAAGCCCACCTACTCCACAAACCCGCAGCCGCCGTTCGTCTACGGGCGCCACATCACCGCCGTCCTCGCTCCACGCCAGCCTCGCCAACCTATTACACGCCACTCTCCCCTTCCTTCCCTCTCCTGCCTTCCAACCTCGCGGTGTCCACCTCCGCCTTCGCATTCGCGTACGTTCCGCCACGTCTCTAACGGCAATCATGACACGTCCATCCTCAAGTAAACAAAAGTACCACTCACCTCGTCGAAAATTCACCCACGCTGTCGATTCCCATTACTGATATGCTCCGGCTTGCGTCGACGACAAAGGTGAGCTCGAAACGCGAATAAGGCACATTGACTCACTTTAACATCGCAGTCATAACGCCGACTCCCCCTCTCCCGCCGCCCATAGTACAAACGGCGGCGCGTGACCGAATCCGTCCGACGACGAGGAGTGAGGTGCAGAGGTTGAGCGCGGATTTAGATGCGTCGGTGCCGCGTTGACGACACGCAATCGGTGCGTCGCACTCTCCTCTTTCTTTTTACTCGTTCTGACTTATTTGTTTTTCCCTTCAGCCGCTGACACCGCCTCTCCGCCTCCGCACCCACCGTTTCGTCCGTCACCGGCGCCGCGTCACCCTCGTCACCGCAACCCCGCCATCTACATACGCGCATATAGGCTGTAAGTACTAGCAAGACCTCGCTACCCCGACATCCCCGGGTCGTCAAGCCCACTCGCCCCGTCGTATCCGACTCGGCGCTGGCCTGATATGTACAACACCCCTGTACCTCGCGCCGAACGGCACAGACACGCCGCGCCGCGTTCCGTCAATCTCGCTCCCGCCGAGTCTGTCTCCGCGTCAGATATTAAGGTAAGTTCGTTGCAACGAAATCTCAAAGGAAATAACACTCACCTTGTTTTTGACAGTATTAGTTGCCCGCTTACCGCCGCTTCGAGATACCGGCGTCCCCGCTGGCGGCGCAATCGGAGCAGAGGGAGGAGCGGGGTGTCGGGTTGGGATCGAGTTTGGGCGCAGGGCCGGGGGCGCGCGCTCGGTACGAGTCGAGTACTCGTTTGTCCGTAGGTAGAGCAATAAATAGGTTTTACTTTGAATCACGTCAGTATCATAAGACTGAGGAAAACAAAGCAAGAAAGTACGCACTTGGAGCAACTTGGATCGCTGTGAAGACGAGAAAAGTCAGATTGAAATGAAACGAAGAGAATTGAAAGAATAACACGTACCTTGTTTTGAGCGGAATTGGGTGAGGTGTTGAGTTGAAGTGGAGGCGGCGACTCAAAGTAACTGTAACGTCGTTGGAAATGAATCAATAGACGAAATGAAAGGAAACGAAACAAGTACTCACCTCCCGATGCAACACAACATTCAACTTTGCATGCAACTCGCATTCGAGGCGGCGTCGGGTCGCAATTAAAGTAAATGTGTGAGTTGACTTGAATTGAAGACTTGAGTCCGACGGCGAAGTCAAACGTCGAATCGAGAACTTGAGCTACAACTGAAGAAAAGATATGATATGAGTTGGTTAGTTAGAACGATGAAGAACGCCTCGGAATATAAGTGTTAGTTGAACTTACTGGTTTGAATGAGTTGTATCAGTGGTTGTGAGATTCGACTCGAGAACTTGAGAACTTGTGAGGCCTCGTTTGAGTCAATGAAATAGAACTCACCTGAACCAGGTTCACCGTTTGAATTGAAACATTGAATGCACCACTTGAAGGTCACTCGACGACAAGACCTTGAATTGGAAAGGTTAGGGTCAGTCGAGCATTGAGTCAATGGGTACTCAACATACATACCCTGAAAAGGCGCGCGCGCGCGTTCAACGAGCATAGTTTCGGGGTTCTATAGTTTCAAAATGCAAGTCAGTCCGTCTGTCGTCGTTCATACAGGCAAAATGAAGCTCACCTGAACACATACGACCATAATCTCGGCCTTCTTGAGTGTCGAAACCGACTTCAAACTATCATAGTTTCGTTCTAGAGGCATACAAAGTTGAATTGAAGTCAGCATTAGATGTGAAACGAAAAGAGTTTTAGCACGCACCGTCATAATTTCGATATTCAACGCCAGACAGGCATGATTTCGGCCTTCCAAGACTTCAAAATTCAACTCACTCAGCGGGCATTCGTTCATACGAGCGAAATGAACTCACCTGGACGCAGATTGGCATAGTTTAGGCATCGTGAAGCTATACGAGCATAGCTTCGGGCTATACGAGACAGAATTCAAGTCAGTATTACAACTTGAAGTCACCTTACGGTGAACCGGCATAGTTTCGGTATAAAGATGCGTTGTATTGAATGTTCCAAGTCTGGTGTTGAACGATTAGAGTAATAAGATGCATAGGTAACGAGTTGCGCACCTAATTGAACCGCAATCCCGCTCATTCAAACAAAATCAACCCATTTGAACAAAGTTGAAGACAATCTTGAATGTGAGGGCTGCGGTGCTTCAGAATCTTGAGGGCACCTCGAAGGTGTTAATCGAATCGCGTTTGGGTTCAATCTAAGCGAATCAAGTCAGTAAACGAAGAAAAATCTGAAGAAACGCGGCTCGCCGAGAAGCCCGAGAGAGCGAGTTCCAGCAAAGATCGAGCTGGATATTCGAAGTCAAGGTCAGATAGCGAGTTATAGTTGAATGATCAATGACTTACTATGATTTAGAAAGAGATTTGAGGACAGAATGTGCGATAAGTACCTGAGAGTCAAAATGGTCATCAGTAACAAGTCAGCGAGAACTTGAATCGAAATAAGTCCGTACGGTACGATTTGAAATGAAGGGAGAGAAAGCGAATTGAAAACACTATCAATACAAGACTAGGATCAAAAGATCAGTGAATGACTAGTCAATACGACGCACCTTTAATACAACATCCAGACAAACCAAGTTGAAATACTGAAGGAAGTGGTCGGTAAAGGTATTGGAACATCGAACGGTGTTTGAATGCGTAAACAGACGCTTAAAAGTTACCATTCAGCTCGAATAAGGTTGTATTGACTCTCTATTGAAAGTATAAGAAAGTAAGTGAAGTGGAATCGAAAAATGAGCAAGTTGCGCACCTAAACACTTCAACGTCGAATTCAAGCCGAAGTCGACTTGAAGGCTTCAAAAGGCGAACAAGGACTTGAGTAAGTTGAATAGAGAAAATAAGAAGAGGTTGAGAGCGAGAGAGCAATGGGAAGGCAAGAGAACCATGCCCAAAGTGTCAAACTCACACACCTTATATACCCCAACCCGGCCCCCAGCGCGCCGAAACATGGCGCCATTCTCCAAATTCTGCACGGGCATCTTGCGCCGACAGGGCACCTCCGCAGTAGTATGACTCAGACGTCGTCCGAGCGGTGTCGTGGCGGCTGCAACTGAATGGGTGAAAAGAAGGAAAATATTCGTAAGTTGCGTGAAACCGCATGGAATCTGCCACGCACCTGGAGACCTTCTTTGATTGTAGAACGGATCATATTTCCATATTGAGAAGTGTTGATCAGGGGGATTTGAGAGCTGGAGAGCGGAGGTTTGGGAGAATGGTGAATTCGAGGTTTGACACATTCGAGGCGCTCAGGAGCTCTAGGAAGCGCACCAGACAGCAGAAGTGACAAGACAAAATTTCTGAAAGTTGAAAGGCTTGGAGAGGTGAGCCCAATACGGGGATATATGCGAAGACATGCGGAAACGCACGGAAATTCATCCTGACGCTGTTTCCGCTCGAATCGCCTCAGAAAGTTGCCCGCTGTCGTTCAGTAACTAAGAAACATGATATCGGCTAATGTGACGTGATTAAAGTGCGGAGGAATTCACCTGGACCTCCGTTTTTTGTATTGCGCTTATTCGTCGTTTCCGCCGTTTCCGACCGCCGCGCAGACCAAATGGAGGCAGATTCGCATTGAGTAAGTTGACAGTAATGTCCTTGAAGTTGCCCGAGCCGACCGAGACCGTAGGTGTGCCGCAAAGAGAAACGAAGGTGAAAGTCAAGAGCAAGAGTTGACGTTTCCCCGTTGGGAATCGCGAGGACGCAGTAAAATTGACTTACGGGGTTGGCGGACCGCAAAATCCGAAAGTCGAATATTGGATCACGTGACCAAGAGGGCGATCATTTTTCTCTCTTCCTCCCGTCATCTCATGCAGATCGCGCGGTGTTTTCGCCGGCATTTCGGGCGGGGCTCGCCATCTTTCTGGGTCAACGCATGAACGGCTCGCTTATTCAACTGGGACCAAAAGTCTGGCACTTCTTTATCTTGTTCCGGGGGCCGCGCGTCAGCGCGCGCCCATACAACCAAAGCTCGGCAGGTCAAGCAGGTCACGAAGTCTTTGATTGCCTGGAAATTGGGCAGTGCTCGCTTGGACCGACTGACTCAAAGTCTGTTTTTCCTGTTCTTTCTGCTTCCTCGCAACACTCCCCTGCATGAGTATGCATTTCCTAACCTGTTGAAATTGAGAAACATTTAGTTCTAGCTATAGGGTTTGTCTTTGCCCCGATTTCCGACCCTTTGACGACTCACATCAATCAGTGTGAAGGTGTGAAATGGGAAATAGTTTGAAACTTTCAACGTCATGCTGCTGCCAAACCACGAGATTTTGACTCTTGAGGGGTGAGTTTTGCTTTTCATTTTTCTTGGTCGCCAGCAGAGGCAACTGCCAGGTAAGCATTCGTTTTGTGAACCCATACACCCTGCTCAAGCACGAAAAACTGTACCTCAGGATTCACTTCAAGGAATTGTGCGCGCTTTCCGCACTCAGGCTTTCGCTTGGAGGTATCAAGATCGAGGTACGTTACTTTGATTTTGAATTCGTTTGATTTTTGTTGCGACGGACAACCAAACTGATGCCCATGCACACACAGAACCAAATCAACCTCTTGCTTCCGTACCCCCACCATCCCACCTCCACTTCACCGCCAAAAATTTCCCCTCGTCTATTCTTTGGTAGGTTTTCATGCTACTTCATTCACGTCTCTCCAACTAAACAATCTTCCTTAGCTGTTATCAAGTTCTTTTCATAAACGCGCCGACGATGCGTTGACTATACGTATCGCCGTCCGCCGAGCGGCACTTCAGGTCAGTTTCTGTATTCTTCCTTGCCTTCAAACTGAGGCTCATCTCAGCCATTTTTTGCACCGGGATTTGGCCGCCGGCAGGCTAACCCCGCCCCTCCAAACTTCAAGCAACGAACACACCACCACTCCCGCAACTCAACTCTGTTCTCGTCGTCGTCGCGTGGCGCCGCGAAGCGGCGCCATAGCCTTGACTATACGGATCGCCGTCCGCCGAGCAACGCGTACGTTTTCTTTCTATTTCCATATACCCATTTTAACGCTCACCTCAGCCACTTTTTCACAGGGTTTTGGCTGCCGGCAGGCTACCCCCGCCCCCGACGCGTAAAGCAGCGGATTCCACCACCACCCCGCCGATGCATTGTCATCGTGCGGCGCCGCGCAGCGGCGCAATAGTCTTGAGTATACAGATCGACGTCCCGCGAGCGGCGTCGTTTTGAAAACCATATGTAGTAAGCATTGTTTACAGGTAGTTTCACATCTCCCGCTTTAACCTTCCCCAACAGTTTTTGGAAATTTGATTCTCGAGCTTCCCACGAGCGAGGTCGCTGAGCAGCACGTCAACTCGGTGAGGATCTACACTATTTCCGCGTTGTTTCATGTTCCGATTTTTTTTCCCCGCTGCGCGGCTATCCATTTCAAACGCAAACCTCACTTTGAAAATTCGATTTTTCGCCGTCCGGCGAGCGGGATGTTTCGTGAGCTCTCTGTTCATTCTGACTGTGTTTTGACTGATATATTGCAGGATATCCCGATTTTTTCTCCGCTGCGCGGCCGACGTCATCAAAGGCAAGACCCCATATCGGAAATTCGATATTTGGGCTTCCGGCGAGCGAGACGTGGAGCCCATAGGGTGCAAGGTGCGTATTAAGGCAGTCTTCTGCGCATTTCCTGGCTGAATTTCTTCCCGGATTATCCTACTCACAGCGCCGCAAGATGCAGTTTTACAAGTCCAAGAAAATTTTCTTCCGCTGCGCGGCATACGCGGTGCGTAGACTAGTCGACTACTCTTTGGCTCACTTCATCTCAAGCTCATTTCCTGGCAATAGGTCAGATTTTTCTTCCGCTGCGCGGCGCTACCTTCAAATTCCCCCAAAGCTCAGTTCCTCCCTCTTCCCGCATCTACGCCGTTCAACACTCTCTAAAATTCAAACCCTCGCCTTGAAAACCTCAAAGCTCTTATCCTACACCCTTCCACACTTCCCAGCGCTTCAAATTCTCAGTCAAGACTTCAAAATCGCAAGACTCGCCAATTTTGACGGCGACTTCAAACTCTCAAGACTTGAGATTCCCCCAAACTCAAATCTGCAGATCTCGCTTGTAGTTGGTAAATCTAGATCTGTAGAACTGCCGTAGATAGAGTACGTACGCAGACCCTGAAACGAGCCCGGGAAACGGGCTTCGTGAGGGTCTCAAAATCAAATTTTCTTCTCGGTTGTAGAGTAGAGTAGAGTAGGCGAAACAATAAATCCTTTTGAGAACAGCTCCGAAAAGATATAAGTTGGGGGCTGGTGAGTCGCTTGCGACCTTGGTCGCGCGGCGAGCTTAGTCGTGCGGTGAGCGTGGAGGTGCTTAAGAATTGCCTTTTTGGGACACCGAATGTTCATCAATTCCACACCTTCACCTCCTCCGTAGCCGTCACCCGGGCCGAATACCTCGAATACGGGAGCGTCGCGATGCGGAGGAAGTGTCCAGATTGGCAGCCGGCGCCCCCGCCCCTGCGTGAGCGGGAGCCGACTACGCGGGATAGGGATCGGACTGTGTCTGGGAAGGAGAGTGGGAGGGATAGAGCACCGAGTGGAAAAGATAAGAAACAAGACGGCACCAGCTTGAAGCGGCAGGAGTCGAAGGGGAAGGGGAAGGGGAAGACGGAGCAGGTCGAGGCGGCTCCAGAGCCAAGCAGGAGGACGAGGGTGCGTGCGATGAACCCTGTTGGGGCTTCGTCTTCGGGGAAGCGGGGTTAGTTGTAGATTTTGGCGAGTGCTATACTATGATTGCAGATCTGGACGCTGGTGGGTCTGAAAGGATGAAAAGAAAGAAAATCTCGTTATGAAAAGTATTAGAACGACTACTATAGGTACGCCTCGACTCATTCCGACTCCTCCAAATGTGATCACCGCACACAAACATTAAGATTGTCAATACCCATCGACTCGGTGGGGATCTCCAACTCAAAGAGCTTCCCGGGGAAAAACACTTGCGTCGTGCTGATTTTGCATCCTGAGAGACCGGTGAATTCGGATACTTGGTCGGCGGTGACCTGTTCGAGGTTGAATGACGAATGAATGGAGGAGTCTTGAAAGCGCACCTGATACCCAGCCGAATCCACGGCGCGGTCGAATTTAATGGTCTTCTCGACTTTGTCTTTGGAGCCGGCTTTGGTGCAGCTGAGGTGCACGCGCATGTCTTCTTTTGCGCCGAGTTTGACTTGGTCCTAAGGGTGGAATATATATGTCAGTCTGAGCCAAGTTCGAGCAGGAAGAGGACGAATGGAGAAAGGCAGGAAACAAAAGAAACGTACAGGCAAATCAATGATATCAAACACCGCGAAATCCTTCAAGTCAAACGAGCCAGCTGTATCCGCGAGGTTGAATTGCGCTGAGGGGGATGTTTTGGGGACGAATTGGCCTGTCAGAATCCCACCAATCAATCCTGTTTTTGTGTAATTAGCGTGAGCTAGGACCGGGGGCCGATAATTTAGAAATGCAACGCACCCTCAGCCATCGCCAATCTCGGCCCCGTGAACAGTTTCGTGAGGTCAGGCTGGAAAGACTTGCACGCAGGCCCGGGGCAGCCGGTCAAGGCGAAGTCGGGCCAGTTGAAGCCCTGGAAGCCGTCCGGGACGGGTGTGAGCGCGGTTTGGTCGAGGGAGTCGAATTGGGCGTCGTCGAACTGAGGTGATCATGAGGCAAGTCAGAATTTGTATCCGGCATTGAAAGTTAAGAACGTACGTTAATGAGACGGTCTTTACACTCCCCCGTCTGCCGCACGTGCAGTCTCCTCGTTGTGGGTGCTCCCAGGGCGACTCCGGCGGCGAGGAGGGTGAAGAGAATACGGAGCGTGGATGCGTTCTTCATTTTGATAACGAGAGAGTGGAGTCGTGAAAGAAGGCAGGTCTTGGGGCGAAGGTAGAAAGAAAATAGACCTGCACAGCAGAAAGAAGAAGGAAAACCCAAAGAAAAAGTCGACACTGGGAGAAGGAAAGAGGAAGAAAATCTCGCAGCAATGCCAACGCCTCCTTTATGAAAGAGTACTCAACACACGCGATCGACCAACTGAATTGAATCAATCAGATTTTATGCGGACGCGATGTCAAGACTCTGATGTTTTTCGAGACCTCGTTCTTTCTCCTGCATAGTTGGGTGGGTATCGATCTGCTTGCTGGGCTGGGGGGGACAACGGACACGCGTCAAGTTCGCAGAAAATCGCAGCCTCATTTCCAATTGCCAGAGGATTCGTCGAGAGGCTGCTTTAAGCTTACCCAAAGCTTACCACTCACCTTCGCGACTGCCAAGACTTTTTCCGTCGCATTTTTGCGGATCTGTTTCAGTCGCGGGAAACACCCGCGCACTAAGAGCCGTTTGAACGTCATGGACTCTCAGTCAGAGGGCAGAGACACTGCACTGTGCAGAGACTGAAGGAAACAGGAAGGAACGGTGTTCCACAGTGGCAACCTGACTGGCCTAGATGCCGCTATTGCCGAGGTGCCGCATTCTTCGGTGTGATCTCCGCGTGCTGTCAATCACGGGGATTCCCATGTCGGATCAATAGTTGATGCAATGCCAGTGCTGTGCCACCTTGCCACGATTCTTTCTCCCAACTCCAACCCAACTCTAAGCTCACCTCGTTGAGCCGACTCTAGTGGTTCCAGCGAGACCGACCATTGAGTCCGGATTTGTGCCGTCGTGCTCATTGCCGCGATGCACTTCACCGAATGACTCAATGGACCTGGGCCTAAGCACCGACTGCGTGAACGCTTGACGTCGTTACGCTTCGAGTCTCGAGAGCAGCCGGATCGACCCAGAAGTCGATCGCAAGATGTCGATCTAAGTACCCCTTTTATAATGTTAGGGCTCGAACCGGTCGCTTTTCAGCTTGACTTGTGAAGTATTGCGGCGAAAGGCAACGCGGTTTACCAAAGCGCCGGCCTCTGACCCCTTCAAGCCTATTCACGTTCAACCGGTTTGTTTCTCCTCCGGAAGTCGATTGCTGCGCTGAAGATAGATACACAGGAGTCAATTGGTTGACTAGAGATCATGGAGCGTCACTGCCGTCTGAATTTAGGTATATTATCCCCTTTGCTTCGAGATACATGAAAAACAGCAAATGTTTTGGCTTTTCCTCACTCTATGTCCGTCGTCGACCCTAGGAATTACCTCCCACATCTCATAACATGGAGCACCTTCAACCTCTTCTCCGTCTTCGCCAACATCCTCCTCGTGATAGTTACTTTCATCAGCCAAGGCAGCGAAGCCAATTTTCTACTCATCCATCTCGAGCTGATTTTCGTCCTGACGTCCGGAGCGGCAAGTCTCTTGATATGGACGGGACATGCTCTAGACATGTATCCGCCTCATACGTTGTGCCTCGCAAATGCATTTCTCGCCATGGCAAACCCCCCGCTGCAAGGCGGCGCGGCTTTTGCGATTGTGAGCATGACCATCGCCTTCATCGTTTGCTTGGATATAGCCTAATACTCGCTTTCAGGTTTTGAGAGTGTGGGGCAGTGTGATGGCTGCCTGCCGTCCACAATGGATGCCAGCGATTCGGTGGACCGTTTCGGGGCCGTTCGTATGTCGTCTAAGTTGGCTTTTCTTCCACGTCATATTAACACCCTCATAGCTCCTAGCTTTGCCATGGCTGTCTTCATTGCCAATCTCTCTGACCAGCCTCGTTGTAAGTCCTTCGCTTTTTCCCCCACTGATCAGGCTACTTAATTCCTTAACTATTCGGATAGGTCGGACTTGATAATCCCACCAAAGTGTACCGAGGAAGCCCATTCTACTGCACAGTCGATCATCGAAAATTGTAAGCCTCTCCGTTATTGCACTGAATCAATTTTCTTATTTTTTTTTGTAATCCCAGACAAGATGCGTGCTCCGGCTTCGGCGCTTGCTTCACCTTTCTTGCTCTATTGTTCTCCGGCTGGACCGCATACAACCTCTTCACCACTCGATGGCGTGTTCGGAGGGTTGTCGAATACCCTGGTGTTTCTTACGCCTTCGTAATTCGAACATTGGTGTTTTCGATCTTCCTCGGCATCGCGTTTGTGTGAGTCAATTTCTATCTTTTCCTTTCGCGCTTGATTAGTATTCAACCTCATTGTCGGAAATTCAGGGTCGGAATAATTTCTCTGCGATCCAGTTTCTCTGCAATCGTTCCAGATGTTACGCTTTCGTCATGCAACGTTGGAGTTTTCTTTATCTTTGCCACGTCCGAGGTGTGTCATCTCTTTTCCTTCCTTGGTATCACGTTCGAGTCGATGCTGAATGCTTTCCACATCACACCAGCCCATTCTAGAATTCGTGTTCGGCTGCCGCTGCTCGCGCAGAGCGATCCCCCCTCTACCAATGGATTCCTCGCCTTCCGGCCACTTTGGCAGTGGCCGCACCGATACGCCCGACACACCTCAGGAACTGGTAACATTTCCCGTTGTCGCCCTAGGGGTGGAGCGACACCCTATATGGCACTTTACGGCCAATTATGTCGAGCAAGGAAAGTCGAATGAAGTAATAGACAGTGTATAATCATCCAATTCACATATCATCTGTGCCAATGCATATGGCAGAATCGCAGAATTCCAGGAGCTGCATTCAGCCCTCGAGAGCAACGTGTCTCGGACGGTCGTTGAGTCTCCTTTCATCAGACTCTCCTGTTGATGACGGAGAGGGCCGAATGTCTCATGCTCGAATTCCCTTATAACCTCCCAACCTCCCGCCCCTGTCCTACCCTATTCTCACTCTCCTTGTCCCTGCTTCCCGCCCCCGCTCCTTCGGCGCGCCACTACCAATTATGTCCGCCATCCCCGCCTCCCGGCTCGCTCGCGAATTCACCATCTGTGTCATCCTCTCCTTCTTCATCGTCCTCGGCCTCATCCACGGGCTGCTGCACTTCCTCCACGCCGGCGTCGCCTCCGGCATCGTCGTCCTCCATTCGCCCTTCGCTAAACACCTTGTCGGACCGGCGATCCAGCTGTCTCAGATAGCCCAGCTGCATGGGTACTTGCTTGCCGTGTTCAAGGTCACAATGGCATGCAGCGCTCTCATCTTCGCTGTGCGGGAGCTTGTCTCCGGCGTCGGGCTGTGGACTGGATGGTGGGATTTGGATTCGGCTGAGACCCCAAGTGAGGGGCTTGATGAGTTGGAGGCTGGGTTGAGTGTCGTCGATGCCAAGAACGCGACGATTGTTTGGACGGAAGAGAAGCTCTCTGAGTGCGCGCGTTTGTCTTTTGATTCTTTCTCTGTTACTGAATTCATTCGATAGCCTTTCCCAAACACATTTCCCCCATCCATATCCCAACAACACTGCCATCTTTTAAGCTCATAGTATCGGACCAAAATGCCCTGGTGCTCAGTGCGTGTCTCCCTCGTTATGAATGATTCTCAGAATGGTGACGGTCTAGATCAGAAATATAACACCGGTTGCTGTATTTAACAAACGGTTCATACCACCGTACTCTCATCCCTTTGTAACATTCCACCCCGCAGAGCATGGTCTCTCGGCGCTACTCTCACACTTACACTATCATTACCTTAATAACCCTTGATGGGCCGAAATATGCCACATTGTACCGAATCAATAAGGATGGAACAAAACATGATTTACGCACATGTCAAGAATTTTTACGACGACTGTATTGACAAAATTCTGGGACCGTCACTCATTCAACCCATAGATCAGTGCTGGTCATCTCAAATACTAGCCTACTATTTGAGTCAGTGTAGCTGGACTTGATACTCCTTCGCCGTTCTGTGGCGCCAGATGATTTGGTGGCGGAGTAGCGGAGCAGAGCACCTCCATGTTGGTGCAATCTGATCGTGAAATAGAGCATTTGCTGACATCAATCGCGACTTGGCGTAAAGGCCATTCCAGAAAACGCGTGACGTCACGCGTTTCACCGCGGCCACGAGACTTCGGCCACTTCCGGCCGAAACTCAGCGGCATTGATAAAGTACGTACGGAGGGCCAAGGCGCGTCAACATCGGCGGTACCGTAAAAGGGCAGTTACTAAAAAGAACATAATGAGAGGAAGACGACCATCGATAACGCACATCATTGGCGAACATTCGTCCCAGACCCCATTTGCTCGAATCAGCGTTCGGGAGTTAGTAAGTTACTTACTCTCGAGCCTCCGAAGCCGACGTAATTTCCAAAGACGTGAAGTCAAACTAACAGACTGTCAAGCGTGCTCCGGGAAAAACATCACACATTTAACAATAACATTGAGCTACTACAAAGTTTGTTTTTCTTCTTCTCACATCTCATTCATCTTGTCATTCCCAATCAATAATCTACTCCCGTCATCGGTGAGCCAGCCGCTTACTCGACGACACCGGCGGCAGAGATGGCGACGGCCTTGGTCGGGGTACCGCTCTTCGAGCCGCAACCCTCGATGGTCTTGACGAGTTCCTGGCCTTCGACGACTTCGCCTGAGAAATGGTTGATGTAAGTTCACAGCCGAGTGGAATGAATTTTTAGAACGGAAGAGTAAGAAAATGGAGAAACAGCAGTACACGCCACTGAGCGCTCCGTTCGCGTCATGCCAACGTGTGTGGATGGAGCAAAACGAACACCGACGAAAAGATGAGGGTGCTGATGAGGGTGCTGATCAAGAGATGGTGGGACGCCCAAAGATGACACAAATCGATGATAATCGATCGTCGCTTGGCGCCGACGAACGTAGAGGGGCAAAGAATGGGAGACGCACCGAAAACGACGTGCTTTCCATCGAGCCAAGAAGTAACGACGGTGGTGATGAAGAATTGAGATCCGTTGGTGTTGGGGCCGGCGTTAGCCATGGAGAGCAGGTACGGCTTGGTGTGCTTGAGCTGGAAGTTCTCATCTGAGTGAAAATTTCGATAAAATGAATTAATTTCGGCTATAAGACATGGAAAAAGTCAAGCAACACACCCTTGAACTTGTTTCCGTAAATCGAGCGTCCACCGGTGCCGTTGTGGTTTGTGAAGTCGCCTCCCTGGAGCATGAAGTCGGGGATGACACGGTGGAACTTAGAGCCGGCGTAGCCGTCGTTAGAGGCGGCGCCGTTGATATCCTGCTTCAGACAAAGCTTGCGGAAGTTGTCGGCAGTCTTGGGGACGACATCGTCGAAGAGCTTAAAGACGATGCGACCGGCGGGGGCGTTGTTAATCGTGATGTCAAACTAGACATCCATGCGGGTCAATAGCAGAGTTATAGGCTTAAGGGAAGAGCATACATAGCAGTTGGCCATGGTGAGCGAAGGAGGGAGGTGGTGGTGGTGGTGGTGAGAGTTGGAAGAGGATCGATGTGGCGATCGATGGGAGACTTCGCTTATGAGGTCGGCAAACTCCGGAGCTGATCGGATATGATACGTCGGACTTTCGGTTGGCGCACGGACCATTTTTCGGCATTGCCCGATGAGAAGTATCTTGAATAAGTACTTACTCTTCCTAGAGCTTATTGTAGTCACAGATGACCCAAGAGACTGGCACTGTTCGGGCTCACCGAGTTGTTTATGACGGATTACCATGTGGATTTTAAATTTAATCAAATACTTAGTTGAACTTGAGCCAGTTCAGTTTTTGAACCAAATATATCTCAGCGGCCGAAAACTTGCAAAAGTTCGAGTGGGTAAGTAATTTTACGTTTTATTGCTTCGGGTCTACCGATATTGACCTCCAAATCTAACTCCGTCACAGGCCCGGCGCCTACCGCCACCGACCCGCCATGTTTTCTCCTTCATGATTAGTGCCCAACTGTGACAATAGCCTTCAAGAACTCCAACTTATATCTTCTGCACTCCAGATGCCACGAAATATATCCATCCCTCCAGCCTCTCCACTGCATGGCGATCGCAACATCAATCTCATCAATATCGCTCAAACCCATTTCGCCTCGCGATTTCCTCTCGCATTCCTCTAATCGCAAAAGTCCGTCTATCCGACGAGTCGCCTCGCCGAGTTCATCGCAAAGCATTCGAAGGGTGTCGTAGGGTGTCCACGTCCCATCCGCTCCGGTGCCCGACCTGCTTCCAGAAGAAGAAATTGAACGCGTCCGAAGATGGATCAAGTTGTATGTTTCGCCTGCAATCTCCTCCTTGTAAAAAGAGAGAACATCGTTGATCACTTCCTGAAAACGCGAACACGGTGAATCGGAGGAAGAAGGTAACAAGAGAGCCTCCCGCTTACAATATAGAACGTCAAGTCCGGGATAACTTTGATATATTTTGTCAATGGCAAATATTGCTCTTTGTCGGCCTTGAAAACGCCAGCAGCATAAGCCTCGGCAATGCCGCTTTTGGAGCGTAAGTAATGAGGGCTTTGCAGATGGTCAGAACATGGTTGATAATGAGAGGAAGTAAAGCTTACAATTTGGACGACAGACTTTCTTCCTGCGTGCGTCGGGTCAACGT
This sequence comes from Favolaschia claudopus, assembly GCA_037176885.1. Taxonomy (NCBI): domain Eukaryota; kingdom Fungi; phylum Basidiomycota; class Agaricomycetes; order Agaricales; family Mycenaceae; genus Favolaschia; species Favolaschia claudopus. The sequence goes on along the minus strand of JAWWNJ010000010.1, from coordinate 974,626 downwards.
TACATCTTGGTCTTGGGATCGCTCCCGCTAGAAGTTGAAGTTCAGTAACTAGATCAACATCATACGATTGAGGACTTTACCTCCATATTGAACAGTTGTTTTTCCATCAAGCAAGCGTCGATGTAATTTATCCACGGAACAGTGGCCAGCCCTCGCAGAACCGAATCCTGCCCATACATCGCCGAGAGTTCCTTCATATTCTGATGGTACAGAGCCAACAGCCCATTTTGCTGCGTCTCACCACGATACAATCTGTCGGAGAACTGAACCAGATGCTGATGAACCGCCTCGTCCTCAATGGAGTCGTCGATGATGATAGCAATGGCCGTGAGCTTCGCAAAAAGAAGCTTCAGCTGAGTACTGGCGCAGGGATACGACCGTTCGATGACGCCTCCAGAGGCATGCTCCAGCTCGGCTAGCTGTTTCGCGTTCCACGATGATGTGGGTCCTAAGACTTCGAGCATCCAGTGGTGAAAAGGCTCCCAGTACTGCGCCTCATAAGCCGGGAACGGTTCGTGGCGGAAGCCGATTTCTTTGAAGAGGCGTTGGATGCAGCGAGTGAATTCCTCGGTCGCCATCGAAATTTGTGAAGGGAAGTTTGGATTTTGTTTGACGCAAACGGTGGTCTGTTAAATACCTCTGCGGTGTACCGACGACGACGTCTATTTGCTGAGTTCGGTCAAAGAGCCGGCGAACGTAAACCACTAGAGATTGGTCGAGAATGGTCACTCGGTAAACCGCAAGCGCCGGCGAAGTTTCGTATTGGTGACGGACACAACAAAGCCTCCAAGAACATGTTCAACCAGAACCGAATTTAGCTTTGCTAGCCGGCACTATCGGAAATAAGTATCACCAGTGTACTTAGTGGATCCACAAAGCGTGAAACAAAAATAAACTGTACATAGAATAGTCAGTGGTGCCGATCATAGAGTAATATGTCCCGCCTACAGTGTCAATCCAAGGTCCACCAAACATGCCGTCCAGCATTACTGTCAAATTACTGTCGCTTCGGAGTCTGGACTGCGAAGAACTTGGAACTCGGCCCGCCGGAGAAACCTATCACCAAGGTTCCTTCATCCTTGATGATAGGAAACGAGAGAATTCGAAATCGAGGCTTCACTTGCGCCCCACCGAGTTCCCTTTCCTCAGTGAACATGAAGATCCTAGGAAGATGACGCATGGAATTGAGACCCAAACTGAAACATTGTAAGGCCTCAAAGAAAACCCGCGCTACCCACGGTGGGTCAGCCACTGAGCGTCATATCAGGAGACTCGGAGAGGGATGGGAATCGGAGGGTCCGGTTTCCGAGTACCCGGTACGGTGGTATGGGAGTCCTTTGTATGTTGCGAATCTTGTTGTGGCATTATTGCATGCACGCCACTTGCTCATAGGATTTCGAGTTCCGACGTCCAAGGCCCTTCGAAACGAACAATTTATCAGCTAACTCGCATGAGTCCATCGCACTGGCATTCAATCAAGAACTGACGAACGGATGTTGTGACTTAAAATAGCGACCAGTAGTTCGTACAACACAGTGGCCCAGGCCCGGGTACGAAAACTAGCACAGAGACTGAGTAGTTCGCGGCCGAAGCAAGATCGCACACCTATTAAGGCTCTTCAACACCCCGCGTTTGCGATGTAAGGATGGTGGCTCTGGGCGATAATATTGATGTTGAAGGTCATGATTTGTATCTGAAAAGCTCTGGTTGGTCAGGGTATAGCGTAAACCAGAGTCGTACGTACAGATAGGGCTTTGCACCGTGAGTACCGTATACCGTACGGCAGATCTTTCCCGTATCATCCTCGTATAAACAGACGTAGAAAACATCGATGTGGGCGTAGACAGATACGGTCTACCTGCTATTGCTTCTCTGCGCACACTGTTTTCCTTCATGACTGTTTACAGTGTGAATGTACGTAGAGGCAGAGAGAAATGCTTCAGATTTTACCTGGTTTTTATCCCCCGACAGAACTGCACCTAAAAAAGAGGAGTCATTCATGGCTTATCATTGCCAGCTGGAGAGGGTATGTACCATGGTACGGTATCCGTACCGTACGTCCGCAACGATAAGCGTACGATGTGAAGACAAGGAACAAAAGCTCACGGCTCTCCTGGCAGTCTAATAGATCTAACAGAAAGCACGGAACGGCGTTATCGTCGGAGACGTTGAGCATGATTCCATTGTCCCAAGCAGCGGTCTGCCTTCTTGAGCCGCAGCGGGATACATTGCCCGCTGGAGAATCGAAGAAGGAAAAGCCAGAGAAAGAATTAGGAGTGGGCTGCGGTCCAATTCTGGCGGGGTCAGATAAAACTCGAGACCCGAGAGCAATAATACACATAGCTAGAGTCTAGAGTCCTGTCGAGCTTCACGAGTGGCATACGTTCGAAACCTGCGGATCCAGGGATGAATTATCATCGGTGTGCTGATTGAATCATTCCACCCACATACAAATAACTGGTTCACCAGTTCGATGACTAGCTAGACGCGAGCCTGGGGTCAAATATGGGCTACATTTTCAGTTGGAGGACGGGTTAAATTGGCAAGGGAGGTTAGTGTTTCAGTGTCCCATACATACTTGGGTCTCTGTTCGAGGCCGAGTTGGTGGGACAAGGTGCATCTGGATAAAAAATTAGAGGTAATTTTAAGTTAGCTAACGTCCTCGTATACTGGGGGTCGTCGTACATCCGAAATCTGAGTGAAGAGTTTTAAGATATTCACTGTTCAATTTGGAAGTATACGAACGGCCAAATCACTCAATATTATGTCGAGCTGCAGCTGCGAATGACGTAGAGCACGAACAGCCGAAGTAGGTATTTTATTTTGGCGTCTAAGCAGTTGGCAGTTGCACCGGGGCTGTGAGGGCGCAGATACCGGAAGGTGTCGCAGCTGTGGTGCGTCTACACGGTGACAATGAAGCGGGAGAGCGATAGACAACTGCTCTAACAAACGCCGACGAGCTGGTGGAAAACAAAGGCACTGATTACGGCACAGGCTGATCTCGGCGAACACCGATCGAGCTTCCCATGGTTGAACACATTACATAAGTTCAAATAGTGTTCAAATCAGGTCGGAACTCTGGGACTCAGAATCTGTAACTGATTATCGGATATAGCTTTCTTCATACAAATTTTCCGTTTTCTTAAAGTATGATGTACAAATTCAAACTAAACATAGAAATTTCATAAAAAATGGAGAATTTATGATTTCTCGGTGAATTCAACAGAAATTCGCTTCCCATACCTCGCATCCCATTGTACTCGGAGTAAAGCCCCAAAATACGGTGCTTCCCTCGAGCAAAGCCATTCGTGTCATGTCATCGCTGTACATCCGCTTTCTCTTGAGCCCAATTTTCGATAACTGCGGCGGCGCGGCGGTATGATGCTCCATCCATTCGTCAAAATCTTCTTCTAGAATAGGAATATTGAGTGCCCTCCAGATAGCACTCAACGCATCGCCAACCGTCACCCATTCCCTCGACGCATGCGCCGTTATGGGCCAAGGCAACTTCCCAGAAATGACCGTTAACGACGGGAGTCCCGGGAATGTTGCTGACTCTTCCCACAGTTTGGCGTCCACACTATTCTCGATCTCCAACAAGCGAAAGTCCACCTTCACCAATGTCTCCCGGCATTCAAGCCGAAGCGCGGGATCGACTTGAAGGAAGGCTGTGCTTTCACTGTCTCTCTGAAGTTCGGCAAGGGAAGAGGTATGGCGGGAGGTAGAGAGACGGAAAGCTTGGGGAGTGGTATGCAGATGTAGGGTGATTTTTCCCAGCAAAGTCTCGCATGGAACTCGTCTAGGTCGCTGTATACGAACAACCCGCGTAATTCCGGTTCAGGCGAGCGGTGGGCGTCGTTCTGACATTTGAAAGGGGGGAAAGAGGCAGGGTCGGGTGCTTTCACAGTATCTGCAGGCGAAGCTGACGACGCCGACGACCATGAGCTTACGGACAACTGGGCAAAATTAAGGACGCACCTGGTAAAGGGCTCGTCGCGGCGCTTCGGTAATGCATGCGGTGGCTTGGGGAACTCGCTTTCTAGAGCGATATAGCTCTGAGATGGTAGGAGAGGAAGAGTTACAGGGCGTCTTTAAGCTGGGGCGTCGAGTATATATATATACCTTCCTCTGAGGCAGAGGGAAAAAGCCGATACAGCGGGTCTGGTCCGAGGTCTCGGCAACTCCATCGATTGATTTTTCATCGATTAATCACTGATAGAATCAACGGCATCGTCACCCGAAGCGGGATGAAAACTTTTGAGAATTAGCAGAAAGATACAATTAATCTTTCCCGCGAGGGCTGCGTCTCAAAGTCTCAGGCTTTATATCAGCTCAGAGTTGATAGTACAAGTCGCCCTCGATAGGACAGACCCAAGGCAAGAAATCTAGGCATCCGAAGCTATCTGAAGGTCTTTTTCTTCCGCAAAATCCAAATTCGAACCGATTTGAATTTGACTGGGTACCATACTACTCAGATTCGTGTTGTTTTTCAAGACGAATGTATTCTACCTGGAAATCTCTGCGTTTCGAAGGATTCGAATATTTGAGCAATCCGATCATCAAACACGTTAGTGATGATGCGATCATATATTTCTTTCCTCCAACCTCCATGTCGTTCTGAACAATTCGCGACGGCTGCTGCCTACGGGTACTTATAAGCACACTGAACGGCGGGTGTAAGCTCAACGTCACGCCACTCAGTCAGCCGCCAGTAACGAATTGCACTCGGCCCGGATGCGTTTCCGAGTTGCTCGTTTCGAAGCTCGGTGTGCCGCCTCTGACAATTGTGTCATACGAATCTTGCTTATTCCTTCGCCCTCTCGACAACGGATTTAAAAGGATGCCTGTTACAACTGTATCCAATACCCCGCTCATCTGCTCTCGACTCAAGAGGGGAAAATGCTTTTTTATTCGCTCACTCTCCTTCTCGTGTTGCCTGGCCTGGGATTGTGCTCAAATCCCTCCGGACCCATAGTGCACACTTCCTCAGGTGCATACATCGGCGCCTACGATACGAAGAACAAACTCGACGTCTTCCTCGGTATGCGCTTCGCCTCACCCACAGCACGATTCATGCCGGCGACAATAGTCACGGCGAATGCGACACTATTGCAATCCGCTTCGAAGTTCGGTGCCGACTGTCCCCAGCTGCCTGAGATTGGAGGCGTAGCTGGATATGCTGCCGGTCCCGCTCTCCAAGGTGCTAATCAAAGCGAAGATTGCTTTTTTGTCAATGTTAGTTTCATCCATTCCATAACGCGTTCAAGGAGTCGATATTCACACTTCATCAAGGTTTGGCGTCCTTCTGGCGTATCTGGCGAGACAAAACTCCCAATCCTGGTCTATATTTACGTGCGCTCTGCTCTGCTGATCTCGCTCTATGCTTCCAATGCTGACACTTAGACAATGGGGTTTTCCAGGGCGGGGGATACTTTGGGGGAGCTGGATCCGAGTGGAACGGTGTTGGCCTTGTTCAACGAAGTGTCTCCATGAACAAACCGATCATCTATATCAACTTCAACTACCGCATTGGCGTACTTGGGTTTGTGAGTCCTCCTCCTGCTATGCCTTGTCGATTCCGCGGACATCAACCTATCTTTCTGCAGCTGGGTAGCAGACAAGTACCGGCCGCAGCCTTGAACGTCGGGCTCCAGGATCAACGAGACGCTTTGCGATGGATTCAAAACAATGCCGAGGCATTCGGTGGGGACCCTTCGCGCATTACGATTTCGGGGGAATCCGCGGGTACGTTGATGTTTCTTATTGTATTTGTGAAAAACGAAGGCTCATTGTTCGCATAAACTCTTGCCAGGAGCAAGTAGTGTCCACATGCATTACCTCTACCCGGACTCAGCGCGGACGTTCCGCGCAGGAATATCCAGTTCTGGCAATTCCCTCACCTTCAATGCTCCCCCATGCGAATGGCACGATCGTCCAGGAGGCGGTTACAGTATGTTGGGCAATATCACGGGCTGTGGTACGGGCGAAGGATCGTTCGAGTGTTTGCAGAATATGCCCTTCGATGTGAGTGTGCAGTCTCAGAGTAGTCGGACGCTTGATTACTCATGTTGATCTCACTTCTATTTCTAACTGATTAGACCTTCTGGCCATTGGCGCTGACGACGTACATATCTTCGAGCGCGTTACCTCAGCCAGTGTGGGCGGTGACCTGCAAAGGTCCTCCTGGCTCGCTTGTCGACGAATATCCGGCCAAGAAGCTTCTCAGTGGCGATTTCCTCAAGCTTCCGATTATCACTGGGACGAATAAGAATGAAGGGAATTTGTGGGTGCAATCCTTATGTCTCTCATGTACTTATACGATAAGGGCTAACTACCATGAATACTCCCTCAAAAGCATAATCGGCACCTCCTTCATTGAAATGACGCCTCAACCCTCACTTGAGGAAGAAAATGCCATCCTCAGCGAGTTCATCAAGGTGCAAGCTGTGAACGACACCGCCGTATCAAACGAAACCCTCTCGAAGCTCCTCGATTTATACGCGCACCCGACCGAGCAGCTTTTAAACAGCACGTTGTACAACCGCGCCGCTCAGTTCGAGACAGATTACGCATTTCTGGCGCCTCAGAGGCTTTTCTTGAAGAGTGCTTCGGCTCGCGGTAGGAAGCAAGATGTGTGGGCGTACGAGTTGCAACAGCATCTTCCTGGCTCGCCGGATTTTTTGGGAGGTGTGTTCGATATACTTTCTTTGAATCGTTTTCGATACTATTACTAAATGCTTCCTGGTGAATAGCATTCCACACCTCGGATTTGTATTACCTCGACATGGGCTTCCCTTCCGTTGGCCCCGACTCGAACAGCGGGAAATTCCAGAGGCAGATGCAGGATATATACATCACGTTTACGAACGACGCTCGTCCCGGAATCGAGCCATTCTGGCCCAAGTACGATGAGGAGTCGAAGCTTGTGATGCGGTTGAAGCAGGGCAAGGTGGGACCGAAGAGGGATAGCGTTAGACGTGATTTGACGGGTTTTTTGAATCGGGTGGAGGTGATGCAGGAATTTGGACGGTTTGGTTGATAGCTTGAAGGTAGTCGGAGAAAGTTCTGAATAAGTACATCAACTAGTATTTACTATTTCGTGTCGTGAAAGTCTTGATTTCTTCCGCTGACTTGACTGCGTACGTTTCCCCGCCTCAAATCAAAGGAACATTGTCCTTGTATCCTTCATCTTTGGCTCTGCGAGTGGCGGCTTCTTGCTTGAGTTGGCGGGGCAAGAGACCAAGACCGATGGCATACAGCGACCACATAGCCTTTGTTATTGATGCGAATCCAATCAGAGTCAGTCGCATTTTTGTGTAGATGTGAAAAACGCACCACAACGATACCAAGCCAAAAATGCTTGCATCGGGAGTTCACTGGATGGATATTTCCAGTGATGAAGGCCCATTCAATCCAGAGGCCGTAGTGGGTCTAATCAGGTCGCAAAATCACTCGGAATGGTTATATCAGAATTCACTTCAAAGCGCACCTGCCAAGTTGCCAGCGCAATGATAGCTAGACCCAGAATAGCGTGGAGGTAATTTTGCGGGTGGCGGCCGCCGGGAAAGCGGAACGGGAGTTTGACCCAGTGGATAAATGCGCCGAGAAATACCTGGGCGAGGTACATCACGAGTAGCGCCAGGCCGACTTTCTGGATTGCAAAGATTGACCAGATTATAATTATATTTTTCGTTTGGAATTGGGAGGCTCAGATTATTTTACACACCTGATGAGGGTCCGAAAAGTGAAATTCTCCACCCATATTCGTCGTTTGATATCCAAGCGTGAAGCCAGCGAAGACAAGGGGACCTGTGAAGAGGAAGTTGACGATGGCATGTGGCCAGAACCAGCTATAAGGAGTAATTAGTGGATATGAAGGACAAGAGAAACGACACGCACGAGGATGTGAATGTGCGAAGGTATCGTGCGATGAGCACACCCAGAGGGAGGCCGACCAGAAACGCGAAGAATGCGACGTGCGCGTGGATGCGAGCCTTGCTTTCCAATGGATTGAGGGGCAGAGTAGTCGTAGACATGGTGGGGGAGAGGAGAGGGGGTAGCGTGCGAGTAGGCCGAGCTTTAAGAGCTTGCGCGCAGCACTCGTGTATGCGCTATTTGTAGAGACGAATTCCCAGTATTCGATCGGGAATGGGATAGACGTGGAGGCGGACAGTGGTGAGAAATTCAGCCTGGGAAAACGAAGATATTTTCGAAATTGAAGTTTTGAGTAGGAAACGACATAGCAGTTGACCTTGATCCTTCAGTAAAGCATCTGGGGGCCCCAAGAAATCAATCTCTGAGCAACCTCTGATCAAATCCAACGCCTAAGGCGGGACTCGGAGAATCACCGTTTGCTTATCGGTCATGGAGATAGTTTTAGCGCATGAGAGGAGAGGAGAGGAGCAGGGTAGGCATCATCTATTACGCAGTACCTAGCTATTTGAACGTCTGGTGTACTGAGCGCCCAGGCTCGGCCTGGAAAGAAGAGAGAAAAAATTAAAATGATTATTAGCCCATTCAAGTTTCGCGGCAGATTAGGGCAGACGAGAATACCTCAAAGCAATAAAGAATTCCAAAGCAGACTTTCAAACAAACTACCGTTTCCGGGAGAATGGCACGGTGGCATTCAAATGCCTGGCTTTGGCTCGAGCCGCTCGGAGCAAGTGGTGGGAAGAAGCCCAGTGACAATCACCATCAGTCACACGACGTGACACTGTTGAACTCGAACCTTCATGGCGGCAGCCGTCGCGGTCCAAGAGACACAGCATTTGCTCGACGCTTCTCCTTCGGCGGGTTATGGGGCCCTAAGAAGTGTTCCTAACGCTGTTGAGTCTGTAGACGCGGCCCAAAGGGACGGTGGGTGACGTCTTGTATCGACAGCAGAAACGCAGCAGCACGCTAATTCAGGGATGTAGAAACTAATGGAGAGTCATTCGATGATATTCCTCGTGCGAAACGGAAGCTAGGTTGATACTGACTCTGCTGTTTATCTACTCGTCCTTTAATATCCTCATTTTTAGGACTAACGAGTGCGGTATTTCTGGTGTTCAATCGTGTCATAGGCACAGGGTGCGCTACAACTCCGTTTCGTGCCATATAATAAGACTCAGATATTGTTTCCCAGAATATACGCGACGCCAAGTGTGATTCTCCGCACTTCGGGCAGCGTTGGTGTTGCTCTCGTCATGTGGCTAGTCGGCGCGCTAATCGCTGCCGCTGGGACAGCAGTCTACGTCGAGCTTGGAACGGTGTGCTTATTTCATTGCTGTAATTGTATCTACTCACTGAAACGGAGCTGTTTTCAGGGCCTTCCCAGGAACGGCGGCGAAAAGAATTATCTTGAGTTCATCTACAGACGCCCTCGTTTTCTTGTCAGCTGCTCGTTTGTCGTTTATACCCTCATAATCGCAAGTCAACTTTGCTTTCCCGTATAACATAAGTAAGCTTATCTTCTTCCGCAGGGCTCTGCCGCCGCTAACAGCATCGTATTCGGCGAATGTAATGTCCTAACCCATTCTCTCGGAATCTTGTCCAATCCAAATTCTGAAATACATCCTTATCGCAGACGTCCTAAACGCCCTGTCTATCGAACCAACTCGCTTCTCCTCCCGCCTCGTAGCCATCCTCGTCCTCACGTTCTGCCTCCTCATCCACGGGACCCTCCTCACCTTCGGCGTCCGCCTCCAAAACGCCCTCGGGGCATTCAAACTCCTCATCCTCTCCGCAATCTCCCTCCTCGGCATCCTCTCGCTTCTAGATTACCTCCCCGTACGCTCCGAATATGACCCTCCCACCAACTTCTCTTCCTGGGCGGCATTGTGGGAGGGCAGCGGAACGACCGGAGCGAATGGCATCGTCACGGCGCTGTATAGCGTCATCTGGTCCTTCATCGGGTATGCGAATGCGAACTACGCGTTGTCGGAGGTGCGGGATCCCGTGAGGACTATCAAGCGGGCGGCGCCCATTGCGATGACGGCTGTTAGTGTAGTTTATATGGCGATTAATGTGGCGTATTTTGCGGTGGTTTCCAAAGGCGATATCTTGGGGAGTAGGAGGATCGTTGCGTGCGTTTCATACTGCTCAATTATGATGATGGCATAGATTCATCACTGAATTGCTTGACGCGTTACAGAGCTTTGTTCTTCCGCAATCTCTTTGGGCCGACGACTGAACGCGTAAGTCAATTATTACTCGCGCTTCATCTTCATCTTTATTCTCGCTCCTTGGACTCTGACTTGACGCCACAGGCTCTGAGCGTTTTCATCGCCCTCTCGACTCTAGGAAACCTATTGGCCGGGCAGTTCACCCAAGGACGAGGTATGCCTGCCTTATTTACAAAGTCACAAACACGATTCCGACCGTCCGATTCAAGTCATCCAAGAACTCGGACGCGAAGGCATTCTCCCCTACTCATCCTTCTTCGCCAGCAACAAACCCTTCGGGGCGCCCCTCGCCGGATTATTCACCCAATATATCGTCTCATGTCTATTCGTCCTAGGTCCGCCGCCTGGTGACGCATACCTCTTCATGATCAGCAGTAAGTCTAATCAATGCAGCCAATCCTTAGTTCGCTCACTGCCTGACGTGGCTTACTTATAGCATCCTCCTACTCCCTCGCCCTCATCAACACCCTCGTATCCTTCGGCCTTCTCCTCTTACACACCCCAGCATACAAACCCTTCGGCTGGTCTCCGCCCTTCCGCGCACCGCGTATCATCACAGTGTTGTTTTTCCTGTCAAATGTATTCCTTGTGGTGGTCCCACTCATTCCGCCACCGCCCGGGAGGAGGGTGTACGATGCGTTGCCGTATTACGTGCGTGTTCGTTCATCGCGTTTTCACTTGCTCCCAGTTCCACTTGTTACTTTATTTGAGTATCCGACGGGCTCACCTACTTACGCACAGCTCCACCCCCTCGTCGCGCTCTCGGTCTCGCTCCTCGGCGGCGCATATTGGTACATCTGGAGCGTGTGGCTGCCTCGGCGGGGGAAGTATATGCTCGAGCGGGTGTGGGTTCTGCAGGAGGATGGGGTGCCGAGGTGGGTGTTTCGGCGGAGGGGCTTAGTGGGGGGTGGTGGTGAGATGCATATGCCCGAGGGTGAATGATTTAGATGTAATTTGTTGTGGATAGATAGAGGATATGATCCTGGATGATTAGGAAACGAACGGGATAGACTAAGATAATTGTTTATAAATTGTCTGTGTTAAGATTCAAATAAAAGGTTGATTGGGTATCGATGTCGAAACTGTTGAGTACAAAGGTGGTTACGATTATCCAACGAGTAATCGAGTCATGTATAGCTTTGTCCCTCAAGTCATCGAATTTCCACGACGATAGACGGGATCTACGGTTATGGGCATCAGTCCTAGTACAAGACGAAGGATGACAATTTTATTGTTCACTCACATCAACATCCTCGTCGTTCTCATCGGTTGCAATAGCTTCGACAACAACACGCCGCGCATTGGACGGGACGCGTGTCTTGCTAACTCGTTCCACCAAATCACGGAAATTCATGCGCAAACGCTCCTCGGCCTGCACAAGCACATAAGTATACACTGGCAGATAAACCAACCAAACTCACCTTCGCCTTGGGGAAAAACGAAGACCACAGCACGCTCGTTCCGTGGCTGACAAGGCCCAGATCCAGACTGTGTGTAGTCTTAAACCAATCGACGACATGCTGCAACGTAGGGTTATCGCTGAATTTGAACCGATCCCAGGGCATCGTCCACTCGGCTGATCCGTGTTTCTTCTTCTCAGCAGCGATGGGTTGCGAAAATCCGAAGAAGGGAAGCGCAAGATTGATGAATGCGTTCTTGAAATTTTCGGGTTTGTTCTTGCCGTCGATGATCTGTTCGATAGGAAGAGTAAATCGGTTGCTTATAACCAACACGGTTGAAAACTACCTTGTACAGCTCAAGACTTCCCAAGCCCGCGACGAGGGAAGCGGTCATTACGATGGCAGGAACAATATTTCCAGCGATCCGTTTCGTTTTGGAGCGCCCCGCGATGGCGATTCCAAAGTTCATCGCTCGAAGATTAGACGCCGCCGTGATAAAATCGAGGTGGTGGTTTGCGTCGTCGTCGTCGTTTTTCTCGAATTCGGCTGGGACTAGGCGATATCCTTCAGCAAATTCCGTGGCTGGAGGCAACTTGGCAATCAAAGGCGACAGATCTTCTTTGGAACAGGATGAATAAACACAGAAGCGCTTCATATATGACAAATGCGCTCACCCTTGGAAGTCTCCGTTCTCGGAATGAACTCAGGAACAGCCACTGACTGAACAAGAGATCGAACGGTGGCAGAATCGGTCTCGCCGGGTAAACCATAGTTGTAGGCGTGTAGGTTCGCAGCGGAGATGATAAACTCGAGATGAAGTTCCTATGGTTTGGCGTCAGATTGAGCTTCAGCCAAAATTTGAAGCACCGCTCACATTGTCCGCATCGAATTCCAACGGGTGCGGTAGGAGCATCGCCCTACCCCATAATGGTTGCCCATCAGCCGTTGAAGTGTCCTTCGGGAGAGCGTGCAAAAGCTGCTTGATCTCGCTGACGAATTGCTTCTCGAACTCAATCCGTGCCCAGACAACACAGTCCTCGAAGGTCGCTGGCTTCCCTGCGCCTAGGAACTGAATGATTTGAGCAATTTCCGCTTCAGCTCGGGCCGAGTATGTATGCTTAACCAAAGTGTCCACGAAATTGGCCTCTGTGATATATTGATTAACCGTCTGGGCTGGGTCGACGAATAATTGGTGGAATGTCGTGCGGCTCCACTGAACAGAAAAAAATTAATACTGAGTTTCGTCGAGAGTGATGTATGGATCTTACCTGAACGGTGTCCCGAATTGTCAACGGCAGCCCGCAATTGAGGGGTTGCTCAGCATGTTCTGGAGGGTCCCTTGACGAGGCGTAGGATTCTGTCGCATAGGGAATGATGACTTGAACGTTGCCCTTTGTGCCGAATGTGCCAGTTTCGAGCAGCGGCTTCTCATAGAAGATGCACCGAGTGTCCATGTAAAGTCCTAATCGGAGGATGAGAGGCAAAAGAAATAACCATGAAGTATATGTTTGTACTTACGCGCACGTATATTATCCACACCGTTTGTGACTCCGTCAATCTCGTCGAAAAAGGCGTCGCCGAAAACATCTGGCGATCGACGTTACTCGAATGAATCATTCTCTGGAAGGCAAAGGGAGACAGACGCACCTTCAGTTGCTGGTTCGACCGATTCCGTCTTCGCCATAATCTTGCCCATCAGATCCGAATTCATTTCTATCAAGGCCTGACCCGCCACCTCCGTCTTCAACTTGCCCAGGTCCTTCGTACTGAACAAAAACTGCCGATTCAAATTGCTTTTCTCTATCGTGTCGGGATCCGTAAGGTGAATCGCACCCCGTGGGCCAGAGCCCACCCCCATCATGCCCCAATTCTTCAGCATCTCGCAGCCAATGCCGCCACAACCGACGAGGAACTGCCGATGATTGGCAACCTTTTCGAATGAGGATTTGCCGAACACGGCGATTTGCGCGTCGTATCGAGTACCGAGGGGTTGGCATTCGGATTCGGTGGGGGAAATGTGGGGAAGGGACTCGAGCGCATCGAAGTACATGTGTTGGACCATAGGGTGGAATTTGGAAGAGCAGAATTTGAGGACTTCGCTAGCGACGAAGGAGCCGATTATCGAATTGACGGGAGGAACGTCGCCCTGAGCTTGATATGCGAGCTCGGTGACGAGACCTTCATCGATATTGGCGTCGATTGCTTTGGCCAGGGAGACAACGGCCTCTGCGTCGTTCACGTTCCTAGGTCGGGGAAGCCTCTGCTGCTGAGCATAGAATTCGGAGAGCGCCTGGAAGCCGCCGTGCAGGGTCGGCGGTCGGTCAGACTTGGACGTGTCCGTGGTGAAAAATGTAGGAGACCTGATGGAATCCCGCAACGATTTCTGTGTGACAATGAATAAGGATTGTACGACACAACGGAAGATGGTTACATACGAATTCGAGTGTCTTAGATGTGTTGATTTGAGTAAAGATGCCACCGCTCTGGTATGGATGGAAACTGGATACGTTGCCGATGGAGAACGTGTAGGGCCCCTTTACAGAAACCATGCGCGGCTCACACTCATTCAACTCCACCATGCCTCGAACATCGGAGAATGTCACGAGCTGCCCGTCTTCAAAACCGTGTTTCATTCCGTCCAAGCAGGTCACTAGACCTTCCTGTAGAGGCATTAGATTGTGCATGATATTTGCGGTCTCTGGCAGACCTCGTTAATGGAGGCAATCATGCCGGTGAGCTCTTCCTCGCCAGTCGGATCTTCGCAAGTGAAAGCAGGGCCAAAGTCGTTGAATATCGAACTGCGAAGGAGTCAGTACAAATTGAGCCGAGCGGTTGAATCATACCCAAAAAGGCCTCGTGTTTCGGCGGCGATGAAGGCCACTCCATTCTTGTGCGTCCAATCATTGATTTCCAATTGCTTGGGGAAAAAAGCATTGCAGAGTACTACGACCTGGTCGCAACGTTGAGCTATCCACAAAGGATACCGAGCAGAAAGAATGAACCTGGAAACTTCGAATGCGATCTACGCTCAATTCTTGCCCCGCGTCGCCGCCGAGATTGTGGACGGCAACATAGGGATTGAGTTCTGACAATCGGGGGATCGTGGCTTCGGCGCGAGGTTTTCCTATGTCTCCTTCGCGGAGGAAGAACTGCAGATTGATCTTGAACAAGAATGTCGAAGTATTCGGCGCGATACTGACCTGAGAGCTCAGATCCTGCAATGTGACGGTTTCTGGATCGAAAACAGTGACAGACTTGACGCCTGAGAGGACGATGTTCTTGGCTGAGAATTTTGTGAGGAATGCTTCGAAGCGAAAGCACGTAGATGGGCACCGATTTCTGCGCCTAGTCCTTGTAGCCCAGCAATAAGAACATCACAAGCTGCTATCTTCTTCATGGCTGCCAGCAGTTTCGGATGAACATGTAGTCGAAGTGATGCATGACTCTACTCACCTTCGTGACCCAAGGCATATCTGAAAAGGCGAGAATCTTTGGTCCATGTAGAGGTCGAAGAAACAAGGTTGACACTTACAATTGACGGGAATACAGATCCTCATCGATTGCGGAGGAGTTGGGTTTCATCCTGGGCACCTACAGCCAGGTTTCGCGGCTTGCAAGCTGCTTTTAAGTCTTTCGATAATGACGATCAGCTCAGTCCGCGTGTTGTCTGACTGTGTTGGGGATGGCAAGAGTCAAGGACGGTCATCGACAGCCGTCAGCGCCTTCGCGAATCAAGCGCCAAGATCTCGATTCAATCATTCGGACGCGTGTTTGTCACACCTGTCAGTGACTGTCACATGCTGTCGTGCCAACATTGTGAGGCCCGCAAATAGGAGACAATGACAAGAAAAGGGTTGGTTCTGGTTGGTTGGGTGGAGATCAAGCAGCGAGCACAGGAAAAAGAAGAAAGACGGAGCTTGAAGGCGTAGTGGGGCAAAACAGTGGACACACAGGGAGTTGAACCCTGGACCGCTTACAATGTAAATGCAAAGCAGGAGTGATAACCACTACACCATATGCCCGAGGTCCGGGAGATAAACGTGAGCGTCAGATCAAGGACAGATATCGAAGCGTCAAATCGAGACTCAGGCAAAGCCAACCAACGCATGAAACGTTGAAAAGTTACAATGAGTTTTATTTCAATCTGTATTGCCAGAATTTTACATGTCGCAATCCCATAAGCACATGCCCATCATCGAATCAACACGCTTTCCGGAGGTCCTAAATAGCTCGGTTTCACGCCTCCAGTATCTGTGAAATGCGCAACTCGGATAAGCAGGTGGCAAATCACAGGACGAAGAAGTGACATACTGATCACAATTTTCTGCACCACCACGGCAGGTTCAATCATGAAGATCTGCCAAAACAAGTTGAGTGGCCCAGCAAGTATTACTAGGTGAATGATTTGAGACTAACCTTCAGCGTATGTGCGCCGGGTGAGAGTGAGACTGGGTTGTTGACTGAGATGATTGAGTTGGCAGCGAACCCGTCGTTACCATCCCAGCCTAAGGGTTGCTGCCCAGGAGCTGCGGCTGGGAAGAAATAATTGCTCTCTAGTGCTCCTCCATCCACTTGTAGAGCAAATCCCAGTGGGCGGTCTGATCCAAGCCCGTTGTTTGACGGCGAGACAAACGTCGTCACTGTAGCATTGGAGTTCGTGAAAGTGTAAAAGTCGTACTCCCTGCAGATTTCCTAAGTAGCGCAAAGGTGAGTGTAGAGCAATGCGACGCACAGTGAAGGTCCAGTCCCAGCAGTGAAATTATTTTCGTTGTTCCCCAATCTCGGCCACGGAGTGACTCCGGACAATGTCCGTCCCAAGCCAGGTAAGACTCTCCAGAACATATCCCCAACAGTGTTATTTCTGATGGCATGTTCCGCCTCAAATGAAATCGCACCACCCGCTTCGACGAATCCTATGTCGTGTCTCTTTAACACATTTACATCCGAAAAAATTACCCGACCATACCTCTGAAGTCAGCCGGAATGCTTGTCTTATTCGCTACGATAAAGGCCGGGAAAGTCATCTTCTGAAGCGGATTGCTCGATGTAGCAGTGAACGTGATGTTAGCGT
Organism: Favolaschia claudopus; assembly: GCA_037176885.1. Taxonomy (NCBI): domain Eukaryota; kingdom Fungi; phylum Basidiomycota; class Agaricomycetes; order Agaricales; family Mycenaceae; genus Favolaschia; species Favolaschia claudopus. The sequence goes on along the minus strand of JAWWNJ010000010.1, from coordinate 957,992 downwards.
TGCTTAGCCCGTCAGGGAGTTGACTCCAGTCAACAGACGCAAACACGCGTTGCTCGGGGTTCGTCGGAGAAATGGAGCCATGGCTCGGGCTCACGGTGAGCCACGATGAATTGGAAACAGCCGTGAATGTGAAGGGAGTCGGTCCTGCGGCGCCAACGTCTATGAAACGATTCGAAATCGGATCGAATTGATCGATGTTGAGTGTCCTAAACAGTTGCCTCAATTTCTCCAGTGGCTATATGTTACAGAGACGGCTCACGGAGGCGGACAGTTGAACCCGTTAGAACATTGGAATTGGTTGTCACCAGGCCTATGATAATATAAGCGCGAACCATTGCATGAACGATGAAAAACGAACCAAGTTGCAAGCGATCCTTCTGGCGAAATCCGCATTATCCCGGGTAAAGCCTGCTTATTCTTTTGAACACGAGAAATCATGGGCATGCTAGCAGTGGTTCACTCTGAATGAGAGAAATGAAGAGGATGAGAAAAGCGCACGAGTTGCCCATGGGTTGCTGCCAATACGCGTAACCCAAATCTATGCTCTCAATTATTCGATCGTAGTGAAGAAATGAAATTGTCTCTTACGTGTTTGATCCATCATGCTATCCAAGAATTAACTCAAACAATTATGAAGAAATGGAGCGCTTACTGATCCCATTTTCCTAGATCGAGGGTTATCAGATTGGGAGTTGCGTTCAAAGAAGAATCGCCGTACCATCAAGCATAGTATGATATTGATTTTCCAAATCGAAGTCATGTTCAAACAACGTTTCAACCTGATCTGCAAGCATATTCGCACTCAATCTTGCCTGGCTCGCACGAAGATTATTCTGGCCAGCTGCGATGAGCATATTCCCCAGATTCGTGCTCGCCAAGACCGGATGGTGCACGAGTTGGAAGAAGGCCGGCTTCATCGCACTTGACAGTTTATTGTAGATTGCAGTTGAAGCGGCTTGAAGCTTGTTCCATGAGGCGTGCACGTTGTCGGCTCTATAGCGCATCAACGACACAACAAAAGGATAAGAGAGACGACCCACTCCCGATAATTTACCAAGCTAAATGTCGTAGAGTTCAATAACTCCGGTTTGCGGCGTGCGTTGAAGCGTGTGAGGTTCGCAATAATATTTGTCACAGTCAATGCATCTGAGTCGGACATATCGAATTCCCGCTTGGCCCAACTCGAGACGAAAGTGTCCAGGTTATCCGGGTTCCAGCGCGAGGCGTTCCAGCCCATTGTGATGAAGAACTCGGTTTCCCGTTCGTATGGCTTCATGTCTCCGACGTTCAGCACCCAGATGCGTGTTGCGTCTCTGTCAATAGCGATTGACATTTGTTCGTATATCTAGCGAATCGAAACGATTAGCGAGAGAAGATGAGGAAAATGGACGCTGACTTTGGAAATTTGCGAGCTCTAAACATACAGGTATTAAAATTAGGTGGTGTGATAGTGAGAGAGAGCTCACAGTTATCCATTTGTAATCTCGGGGTGACCCAACATAGTCGACCTGAGTATCGAGTCAAAAGAATACAGTAAGATGCGAAAAAAAATATATGACACTGACATGATAATAAATGCCCGCCCCTCCGGTCCGATTCCTCTCCGAAGGAATCGGGTATCGTCGTATGTTTCCCCAACTAAAAGCCCGTTAATCTCACATACCAAGTCAGAAATGGAGGTCGCGTACTTATCGTCAGTCCACATCAGCGTAACGAAATCATCCACCCGCAATCCCTGGTCATAGTAACCCTCCACCTCTTTGTACAGCGTCCAGACTTGCGGGATAGTGCTCGTGTCGGTGACGTTGAAAACTTGTTTGAATATCTGTGTTTGGTTGGCTGTAATGTTCTCGAGCAGGGAGATGGCGTCTGCGCCTGTGATTGGTTCTACATGTATCGAGTACAATTAGCGACAGTTGGATGAGATAAAATAGGAACCAACCATCTCCGTTTCCTCGCATCCCGATGGTCCACATGTTCTCGAAAGGCTTTGCACGGATGGTGCTGTTCACCCAGAATTCGTTGATAAACTGTAGAATCGATCAGAAAGTTCAACCGAGTTGCGAACGAAAAGTACCTGCGAGTTAACCCTGTTCGGCACAAATGAGATTCCCAAGTCGAACAGAGAACAACGAGTGACATACGAGTAGTCCCAGGGGCCGTTACCAAAAAGCCCCCATTCGACCTATGAACGGTGAGGATGCGGCGGTTGTCTTGAACAGAAGGGACTTACAGGAATAGAGCGCATCATCGGCTCTTCGTGACTAAACGGTTCTCGGTATTAGTTCGTCCATAAGAAAGTCGAAACGGGAGCAACCTTGTGCCCATGACGATGCCATAATAGTCCGCCATAGCTTGATTTTGCGAGTCATCGACGCAGAAAGCACTGCTCCATTGTGCTGTAAAGAGGCAGAAAATGACTGAACTGTATTCCATGCAATTCAAAGCACCTACCGGGCCATATATGATTCGCCTTGAAGCGCAACATCAGCTCGAACCTGCGATAAATTTCAGCGAGAATATTGCAAACATCCTGAAGCATCGTACAGTTTCGCATAGAAGACATGGTTGAACGGAGATCCGGTCAGGGCCGCGCCGGTACCATTTGTGAACTTCTCCATAGCCCAATTTTGAAGCGCCGGCTGCTCATCATTGAGGAATATCGCTCGATACTTCACAGAAGGCTCGCCGTGCGAGCATCCACTGGGCGTGACGAACAGTGCGGAGTGTTTGGTAGTTGGAACATCCGCCCACCTGCCTCATGTCGGCTAAACGATAGACTTCAAGTCGTATATAGTACGGCGAGAACGCACCAGTACCACGGGGATACACCTGCATCGAGGCTCAATGAGAATAGCTATAGCACGTATAAATAAAGAGTTTCGGAGTGCGCACCAAACTGTTCCGAATGGTCATACAGTGCGAATATCGTGCCTCTTTTGTCCGCCCCAATCATCAGGTAAGCCTTCGGGACTCCGGGGAGTGGGTTCGTCACGACTCGCGTCATGAACGCCTCCCAGCGGTTCTCGATTGAGGAAACGTCGAGCTTGGTCGAGTTTAGGATGTGGTTGATGAGGGAGGACTTTCCGAGCGTGCCGATGATGATTGGGAGCGAGGAACGAGGGGCGGCAGAGGAGGAGACATTCGTGAGGGTTGGCTTTAGACCGGTGACCTGCTGAATGTCTCGAGCAAAATCTTGCGCAGCGCGTTGAACGCCAGGCCATTCGTCAGACGAGAGAAAAAGAGGTGCAGCTTTCCCGTTGCTTGCAATAGAGAATGCAGAGGAGGAGGATTGGAAGAGAACGCATGTATCCTGGCCTAGTGCATTCACACTAGCGACCAGCAGAGATAAGACTATGGTGGTGAAAAGTACCATGGCGCTCAAAGGAATACAGAACATCGCAGCGGTTTAAGAGACCTTCGAAATTGTCAGGAGGCGGGGTCAGCTGCTGGGCGTGCCTATATTTTTTCATCGGAAAAACGTCGGCCATGATGCCAATGGGATACGGATTGACGCATGTCAACTAGGAAGCAACAACTTAGCGGAGATGGAGAGGCTTTAGAGAATGAAAATGACGGGCACAATTCCTATGAATCCAATTTCTCACCAACGGCTGAGACGTCCAGAAAATTGCGGATTGTGGCCCGCAGTAATACATTGTTTCAGTTTTTCCTGGTGCGCAGTTGGCGAGGCGTGGGAAGATGCTGCACATCAGGTTGAAGTAGAGAAGAGCACCGTTGGATTGGAAGAAGCTCAGGAACTTTGAGGAACTAGAAGAAGATGCAGGAGAAGGACGGTGACTGGGTCAGGAAGCAGGCAGTCACGGACCCCGGTGACATCGCCTTGTGTCGCCGGAATTCGGAACACCCGAAAAGTTCCGAAACGTGATACTGGACGTAAGTATTTTTTAAGTTTTTTAATTGGCGGGATTGAGGGAATGATTTTCGATTTTATTCACAACAGTGCACAGAAAATGGCATCGTAGACGTGTGATGTAGGGAAATAAGATGTCAGATAATTGAGGCTGTTGTCAGTGTTGAGGGTTTGAACACGCCTTCTGTTTGAATTTGTTTCCGTATAGACAGGGTTTTGCCATCAATAAATTTTTTGTCCACGTCACCTAAGTTATCGAGAAAGTTTTTCTCGGAGATATCTGAAATACACAGTTCAAGTTTGAAAGAACAGATCCTACATTGAGGGAGGGATTAGCACTGCCTGGTAGGCGATGCAAAGGAACCACCCAAGTTTCTAGTCGCTTATCGGACGAGTTGAATGAGTAAATTCGAATCTTGGTTTGAGGGATGCCGTTGTATGGATCACTGGGAGTTTCCGGGATCATGCGGCGGAACACCGTTTCTCACGAGCCGAAGCTGATCAGTGGATGATGACAATCATGGACCCGTTATCTTGGTTCCCTTCCCCTCAATCCAAGAGCAGGTATATATACTGGACACCTCCGCTCTCAAGGTGCACATCTCTCTTCCCTTACCATCACCTACACACCTAGGGCCTCTAAACTCGAGTTTCCGGGGAACTAGCACGCACGATAGAGTTCATACGGGGCCGCTGTTGAGTATGTTGTCTAGATTTTCCACAAGTCATCTGTGGGCTCACTGTCGTCGGCGATGACAGAATATATCTCCTATACTATGCACCTAAGGATTTCAGCTCACCCCGGAGCTGCTACTACGTATTCCAGCACCCCTTCCTCTACTCGCTGCAACCCCGGATTGCCCGGGCTGTTCAAATACAACAATTTAGGCCAATTTCAAGCGGGGTTGCGCTGGGAGCGTTCTCCGTATGCTTGTGTACCTCTCCCCGACATTTCATCCCTCCCACCCATCACCACCTCGCCAATTCATCCCGACTTCAGCTTCAGCACGGTGAGAGCACAGCCGGCGCCTATTCCGATGATGCCGAAGTCGAAGTCGGTCCCGCTTCCGGCACAGGTATCGGGAATCACCGAAGTCGCGCTACATCCCGCGCTTCGGTTTGGGTGCCGAGACACTTTGATCAAGATGGACTTTGGTTTAGATTTAGATGATAGCGATAGCGTCGACGCAAGGGCATTGGAATTGGAAGAGACGGCAACTTTTCCGAGGTTGCCGTCTTTGACACTGATTTGCTCAAGGCTGCCTTGGGTTATAATTGTGCATGCGCGGGGGGACTGGGTAACAGTCGGCGATGTTTTGGTTACGATTCGAAGGGCACTCGAAATTCCGCTCACCGCGAAGGATGTTGAGGAATGGATGAGATCACGAAAATTTGGAAAGACACAGACGCTGAAACGACATGGGCTTGAGAGCATGACCCGGATGGATTTGCTGGAGGGTAGGACGGTGTTCGCGGGACTTTCGACGAGTGCGATGGGATGCGAGATATGGGAGATGCATTTCTCTTGAATCTGGACATTGTACTGCTCTTTTGGGTGTCGTCAGGACATCAGATCCTTATTTTCTCGTACAGTGTTGTATCATGTTGGCAATTTCATTCAAAACAATTGAACTTCTGTTGATTTTCGGGTTTTAAATATCTATTTTCTTGTAGTGTTGTATTATGTTAGCAATTCCGTTTGAAATTTGTTGCTCAGAATGTAGGTGGCACTCTATAGCAATCTCTTGGCGCGCGCTCGTCAGTTGGTGGGGAATCTAATCACACTGATTCACAGTTGAACTTTGTCGTCATGAGATTCAACCGTGGGAACCCTCGGCGTTGCAGGTATCACTTCCGAAGTCATGCCGTAACATCGTCTTTCCTTCATCGCTCGATCCACGACCGCGTCCGTCGCGGACTCTCAAGGGAAAGACTCCCCCATTCACGAGCTAGTCGCTTGATCCACTCGCACACACATTTTGACCTCTGCACATCCGGCTTTTAAGAGTCCAGCCTGCCAAGTTCGACGAGTCTACTGTACTAATCCGACCGGTTGTTCACGTTATGCGTGACGCCGGGTTGTGAACTGAACAATTTTGAACAGGGTGACGGGTGACGGGGACTTTTTCGGCCCAAAAAGGGCAAGAAAATCGAAAAAATCTCCGGCCGACATCTGCCGAGCAATGCCGGCCTACCATATATGGTAATTTTGATGTGATTGACGTGTTGTGAACAACTTGTCTAGTGAACAATTTGGGTGACGGGTGACCCCCAGTGAACAACCGGTCGGATTAGTACAGTACTATCGGCGGAGCGCCGGCGTCACTTGGGCGTCACTGTCAGTGACTCGCTAGTTGCTTCCAATCTTTCAATCGCTAATACCTCCTGGATCCAATTTGAAGCTGAGGTCATGTCGAAGCTCTCGGTCTTGATGAATATGTCGACAACAAATTCGAGCAATTGCCCTGGTGTCATCAGATTTTGGACAACCCCACGCCAAAAATTCGCCCGGCAATTGCAGTTCGACGTTATCGTCATTCAAATGCGATGAGATCCAGGCATCGCAAAGCATAGGGTATGGGCTCAAATCCACCATGAAAGCTTGAATGCTCTCGTCATCTGCCTCGAATCTGATCTTTTCTCGTTTAGATTTTAGGAATTCACTAATCAAACGCAGATTATGGGAGCGCCGGATATTCGAGGACCGGGAGGACTGCATGCACGAACAGACTCCGAGTTTTGGAGTCTACCATAACGGATAGGCTAAGCCACTGGCAGTTCTCATCCCTTCTATGCTAGCGTCCGGTGGCGTTGGGCTCATCATTAGATGGAAATCCCCTTCCTTGGCTAAAGAGTTTCCGCTCGTAAATAGCAAATACGTCTTCATTTCGACTTTCTTCTCCCTCGGATCAAACTCAATCTGCTTTCGATGTCCCACAGTTGAACTTTCCAAGTCGTTGTGTCAACTTCTGTCAAGCTAAAATGGGTATGTACGACGCCATCCTCCGCACTAAAAATCCCCGGGCTTGTTGAATAGGCGGCGCTTGTCTGGACTTTTGGTGGCTCACTCGGCCGAAACGGTCCGTCGAAAGGTATTTAACACGCAACGGTTCGCTCAGGGACATGTGCATGAACCGTCGACCCAGTATGCCTAACGAGGAGTTCACTCAGTGTGTCCGAAGGTTCCTCAAGGATATCGGATTCTGCCACGAACCATTCCCGCCTTATGATGCTCAATGCTGGGGCCCATTTCACGACTGGATGCTGGATGTACTTGGACCGGGATCCTCGTGGAACGACAAACAGCTAGTTGAGTTGGAGCATGTAGGAAGGGGGATTATCGAACGGTCATATCCTTACGCTAGTACGGAGATCAAGCTGCTCTATGCGAAACTCACAGCCATCGTTACGCTCATCGATGATTCTATGGAGGACGAGGCGATGCATCAGGATATTGTTCAGTTCTCGGACAGAGTCTACCAAGGCGAAACTCAACAAAATCCAGTGTTGGCTCTCTACCACGAAGATCTGAAGACACTTTCCAAGTTGCATAAACAAGATTCGGTTCTACGTGGCCTAGCCGTCGTTCCGTGGATAGACCATATCGATGCTTGTTTGATGGAGAAACAGCTACTCATTCTCGAGGTAAGTTGCATGAATTCATAGCATACTCCATATATACTGAATTCGAGCTCTCAGTGCAAGCGCTCCGAAGCGGATGGCGCTGAATTAATAAAATATTCAAGAGAAGACAGTCTGGCATCGAAATTGCGAGTGTTCGCTGCTCGTATAGTATCGAAACGCTGATTTCTGCGCAAAGTCCTCACTACTTGCGTTCCAAGAGTGCAGTTTCCGAAGCCTATGCTGCCTGCATTTTCAAACCGGACAACCAACAAAATTTGCCTTTGACGAAATATATGAAAGCCATTCCAGACATCGTATTCTTCATCGTGAGTGACATCCTAGTACTGTCTCTTGCGCTTTGTCGCGTGACGCCTAGCACCACTAGGAAGCAACGAACGATATTCTCTCGTTTTATAAGGAGGAGCTCGCGGGCGAAACGTACAACTTGATACATCTCCGCACACGCTCCATCGCTGCTTCTGGGAGCATGTGCATGTCGGGTAGTGGGCCGGATGGAATTTGGACACCCTACGATACACTCAAACTCCTTTGTGACGAACTGCGCGATGCCACTCATCGGATCGATGGTCTCTTGCGATTGGAGGAATGCGAGAAGAAATTACAGGGTGAATCGGGTTTGAACGATATTGACGACGTTGATATCACGATAGCCATGCAGTGGAGAGGATGGAGACATGGATATATTTCGTGGCATTTGGAGTGCAGAAGATATAAGTTGGATTTCTTGAGAGAGATTGTCGAGGCTGAGCAACACGGCGAGAAATCATCGTGACTCGGAGGGTGGGACGAACAAATTAATACTGAGTAAATTTCGTATGCACCTGTTTAGATTGTAGAGAACTAGATGATATTGAAGGAGATAGGTTAAGTAATTTCAGTACGGAGACTAGTGCAGTGCGTCGATGGAGTTTGCCTGGGCCCCAATCAATCCGGTCACGGTGGGTTTCGAAATTCAACGCACTTTCGCCGAGATATCCGAGGGGTGCCGTAAGTTGAACTTGGTCCAACCAGTTCATCGAATCTTTGGCGGTAGCTCGTCTCGTACCTCAAGTGTTGCAACGCTCAGATAATAATGATCCTTTTCGTGCTCTTATACTAGCAGAACACTTTCTCTGGACCGGCATCAAGATAGAGAATCTGTTCTTGGTCCTAGGGCGAGGTTGTAAATCTGGCGATTTTATTCAAGTTTATTTATTTTAGGTGTCCGAGTTCAAAATAATTGAAACAAAATTGGAAGGACGCGGGAGCGTGTGGTACATAGCCGCGTTGTAATCAAGAATAGATTCATTGAAGACAATCTGGACCTCCGCCAGGGCCACAGGAATAAGTTATTAGCGTACTTATCTACTCCCGCTTATGTATAAGCCTCCTGAAACATCGGCTCATTCATCATGCCTGTGGCTGGCTATGTCTCGGCTAGACATAGCCAAATGATCCTAGGTGATCCCGACACTTCCGGTTGATCCCTCATGTCAAACTCGGTATTTACCGCTGAATCTTTGAACGTCGTAAATTCTGTTGCATGCTTGGATCAGAGATTCAGCTAATACTGCTGCTCTGATAGGCACACTTTGAGTCTAAGGAGATATTGACACAAAATACTGTAAGTTTTATGTAAGTTGGAAGTTGAAAATTCAAACCTGACTCTCCACTTGAACATTCCATGTCGATTGAATGCACTGCGTGCCAATTGGCTGCGCCAGAACAATGTTTGAATGAAATAAGTCACTGAATTGAATATCTCCGCCTTGTTTTCAGGTACTCAAATCAATCCCGCGCTCTTCAATCTGCAACTGCTGCACGCAGCAGTGAGTTGAATTGCCATGGTTCAACTTGGGTTGAACAGGAAAAGCTAGTGGAACTAAGAATGGAGAAGTTTTCAAATGACTGCGCGTAAACTCCTGAAGAGATGGAAGTCGGGACTCAGATTTTGAGTGTTGAAGGTTGAAACGGCCGCGCAGCGCCGAAAAAATATATCAAGGAGCAGGACTCAGTTTGGGCTTCATAGGGATTTGAATGCCACAGTGAATTTCTTTGTAGAAGCCGGGAAGTGGACGGAAAAAACTCTAGACTGGGCTCAGAAACAGCTGAGAATCAGTGAGAGCCGCAGATTAAGCGCCCGTTTAGCGCTCAAAGCCGAGGCGCCGTTTTACGGAAGCTTACGAATCTTGAATTCCATTCGCTGGGCCTATGTTTCTTTTGGGAGTTAGCTCCGAGGGACATAGCCAGAAATCAAGATGACTTACCATAAAGAGATAGGAAATCAAGATGCCGAATCGCCCTTTGCACGGACTGCACGGTGTTTGATAGCGAGAAATCTGAGGTACAGAGTCTCTGGTGCTCACCAGAGGTCTCTCTTTTCTCTCTCTTTTTTTCTCTTTTTTGCCAACTTGAAAACTTGATTTTTTCACCGCAGCCACAGACATAGGACATAAGCCAGTTTCGGCTTATGTCCTATGTCTGTGGCTGTCTCTTCAGGAGTTTACGCGCAGTCATTTGAAAACTTCTCCATTCTTAGTTCCACTAGCTTTTCCTGTTCAACCCAAGTTGAACCATGGCAATTCAACTCACTGCTGCGTGCAGCAGTTGCAGATTGAAGAGCGCGGGATTGATTTGAGTACCTGAAAACAAGGCGGAGATATTCAATTCAGTGACTTATTTCATTCAAACATTGTTCTGGCGCAGCCAATTGGCACGCAGTGCATTCAATCGACATGGAATGTTCAAGTGGAGAGTCAGGTTTGAATTTTCAACTTCCAACTTACATAAAACTTACAGTATTTTGTGTCAATATCTCCTTAGACTCAAAGTGTGCCTATCAGAGCAGCAGTATTAGCTGAATCTCTGATCCAAGCATGCAACAGAATTTACGACGTTCAAAGATTCAGCGGTAAATACCGAGTTTGACATGAGGGATCAACCGGAAGTGTCGGGATCACCTAGGATCATTTGGCTATGTCTAGCCGAGACATAGCCAGCCACAGGCATGATGAATGAGCCGAAACTTGAAATCTCTATCGCCTCCTCCCTTTCTGTCAGAAATCAGCCGCCTCAATAGCCACCACCAGAAGTCCAGGACGCAAAGCCGCTCCAATTCAAGGTGCAAAGAAGACGAGGGTTACAAACGGGTGAAGGGCACTTCACGCCCATACAGACTATATACTACGTTGCTACCAGCACTGCCCTGTCCGGACCGTTCCGCCGTTACCGCAACACCCGCGCATCATGCGCGTTCAGCCGTATACCCGAATATCGCTAACACACCCCCTCGCGCATGAGACGCAATCCCGCCCCACACCAACGAGAACCAATTGCCGCCCGACCGAGAAACCGCCGAACCAAAACCAAAACCAAAATCCTCGCACGTCCAGAATCGAAAACCTGCCGACCAAAAATCTTGCCGACCGAGTCCACGTTTGCGAGCCGAAGGAAAACCCATCCCGATGAGCCAGTTCGCCCACCCCGATGAAGACACCCCCTGAGACTGGTGTACGGGCAGTCGAAAGCCACACCCGAGTCCAAGGTCCACCCAGTCGTCCGAGCCGCATCCGCGCTACCAAGCGCACGCTCCAGACCGAGCCTGCCAGCGATAAGACTACCGCTGAATCCCGCCGTGTTGTCGAGTATCCCGTGCCGAAAGTCGCACGCGACGCGCGCCATGCGCTGACCCAACCAACTCCAGCGTCAACCGCACCCCCTCGAACCTAACCCAGCCCAATCCACCACCGGCACGTAAACGTCGCACCTGAATACCATGGATGTACCTTCCCACCACCGGCGCCATGCCTGAAAACCGTGGGTCTCGTACCCGGCCGTCGTCCGTCGAGTGCACTCCGCGTTTACGACCCAACCCGCAGCTTCTTGAAGTTCCCGGCAGATCCTGAGCTCCGGCGCAACGCGCACGCTCCTGCCTCCTCCGTTGTATGCCGCTGCCCAGTCATTCCGCGGTTGTGAGCTATAAAAGCTGCCCACGTCGCCCAGCTGATCCTCTGGACCCAATCCAGCCTAGTCGTCGCCAGATGAATGTGCTGCGCTGAGATCCGCCGCGCCAGCACCGCTGCTGCAAGCCCCCCGTAAGTCGTTCTTCACTGCTGGCCAGGAAATTCCGGGATTGACAAGCAAAGCAGCACAGCAGATAAGAAGGGATGCCAGCCCCGACCCGTTTGTGTCAGAAATCAGCCGCCTCAATAGCCACCACCAGAAGTCCAGGACGCAAAGCCGCTCCAATTCAAGGTGCAAAGAAGACGAGGGTTACAAACGGGTGAAGGGCACTTCACGCCCATACAGACTATATACTACGTTGCTACCAGCACTGCCCTGTCCGGACCGTTCCGCCGTTACCGCAACACCCGCGCATCATGCGCGTTCAGCCGTATACCCGAATATCGCTAACACTTTCGATTTCCCAGTCGTCACCTCCCTCGGTTGAGGAAGAATCGGAATGTGATGAATCTGAATCGGAGTCTGTCTCCGAATCCGAAGTATCACTGTCATCTAAATCAGACTGAGTCACGACAGGCTGGTACTCCGGATCGTAGCGAACAATGTGAAGGAATTCAAGATATGAACCGCTGGGGAGATTATAATCCAGTTGTTCGGCAATGCCGTCGATCGCAGGGAGGCTGGGGAAGAGATCGTATGATGTGTCTACGTAGTGCCCGGAACGTAGCGAGGGAAACATAGTTTTCCATTTGTTGAAGCCGCAGTGACGGCGTTTGCTCTCCCGCTGAATGTGTAGGGTCTGCAGTGTTTCATGGCAACAGTCGTGCTTGGAAGGCAGCCAATGTTCCGCTATAGTGAGATGCTGCAGATTAGGACAATGACGCAACAACTTCTTGAGCCTTTCGTTGTCATCGGCCTTGCCTAAACTCAGCGTGCGAAGGCTTCGGCCATGATTGGCGAGGAACACCTTTGCTGCAGAAGAGAATCGCCAGCGATTTCCGAGGCGAGGTGTATGGAAGAGGTGAAGCTGCTGCAGATTGGGGAAGGACCAATACGGTCCAGAGTGAACCGATTCTTCAGACATACACAACCGCAACGAGTGTACCCGGGGAAAGACGAGCGTAGGATGATCAGCCCCGTAATCGATAGGGAGAGCCACGGATAGGGACTGCAAAGTGGAGGAAAGGTAGAGTAGGGCGGGGAGAGTGGACTGGTAAGGGACCCAGTCGCATATGTCGAGATGAGTGATTTCCCGCAAATCGAGGTTCGTGATTGGCGGAAATTTGGGTAGGGAGATCTCGAATGGTGTTTCCGAAGGCGAGACGAGTTGCGGATTGAACGCGAAATATGTGAGCCGCGGACATAGTGCCAGTGCTTTCATGAGTTCTGTATCATGCAGAGTACGGTACCCCCTCGGGACCCAATAGCAGATTTCCAAACATCGGACAAGCGAGCCCAGGTGAGGGCGGCTCTCAAGTGCCACTACGAAGACAGCGAGCTGTCCGATGGAATTGAGCGACACGCTTTCGTATAGAAATTCGAGTCCGATGCGATACCATCTCTTGCAGACTTGAATGATAGTAAGCTTTGTCTCGAAATCAGAGGACCATATAGTTGGAGGGAATGGCGGAAGTGTTCTTGCGAAGTAGGCGTTCCACGACGGTGGCAAAGCCACTCGGAAAATTTGCAGTAGAATCTCTTCCGGGATCCTCGAGCTAAAGTCATTCTCCTGTAGATATAGACTGAGTCGGGTAGTATAGTAGCTTCACTTGATCTTACCTTGACTCGGACGTCTTGAAGTGCGTTGTCACCGAGTCGTTTTACGGTTGAAAACAATTTTACGGTCTTGGTTTCGGTTTCCAGTATCCCGGCCGTGGGTAGAGGACTGGGAGAGAGATTCTACAATGCGTTGAGTATAACTTACTCTGGGCGGAGGTTCATTCAAGAGAGATGACGCACCGGCTTTCGTTCGACGTTCAGGATTAATCTATTGAGAAGCCCGGTTTCCCGGAGAAACCCCTCAAATCAGAGAAACCCCAGGAGTTGGCTATTGAGAAACCCCATGAACGAATATTTCAAAGTGTCGGCATCTCGGCTGAGCGAATGATCCCTTGATGCGATCCATCAAACTATTTGTCTTGCCGTGCTCCCCGTTCTCATACTTTCGCGTTCACTCTGGTCTATGGTGCTCAAAATTGCTTTCGTTTTTTCTGGAATTACAGCAAGCTGTGTTTAACCTGGGTCTGCTCTCCTCACTAGCGGGCCGAATCGGCCGATCATACTTACACTCAGTTGCCAACACGTCGAATAGGTACGATTTATCTGTAGGTACATCGATGGCGAAGTCATTGATGTTACTATGTTTCGGACCGCCCGCAACTTTGTCGCCGTAAAGTGATATATTTTGTTAAACACAATCTTTCTTTCAACTCGAGGTGATTTGAAACATTGGGGGCGGGCCCAAGACGAAGAAACCTCGCTATATTCTCACAGAAAAATCTGTGGACACTGCTATTCCATTGAGTACGATACCATGCCTTACCATGCCCATGGCACTTCGGTGCTTCGTTTTCAACTCAGCCGCTGTCGCACCAAATGATCCTGCATCAGTTCCCATCACTTCATGCCGATGAGGCCGGCCAGTGGGTTTCTCGGGAAACCCGGGTGCCGAATAATTTTCGCAATTACGGCAGGGGTTTCTCCAGAAGCCGGGTTTCTCAATAGATTAATCCCGACGTTCATGGTGGCAAACAAAAAGGAGGGTGATCATATGACTACGAGTCACGTAATCGGGTAGCCTGACGACGTTGGACCTCCCACGGTTGCATTGAACTTCGGCGTTTGCCGAAGTTCAAATATATGAGCCTAAAGAGACTGGCATTTCATCTGGTGTGGCGCTTATTGCTTAGTGCATGTCACTTTTATGACCACTCTATAGTATGATTGCATTAAATCCTGTTTATCAGATTGTGCCTTGGAATCGGTTTGAACGATATCGACGACGTCGATGTCACGATAGCGATGCAGTGGAGAGGATGTAGACATGGATTTATCTCGTGGCATTTTGAGTGCAGAAGATATAAGTTGGATTTTCTGAAGGATGTTGTTGTTGCAGAGCAAGACGGCGAGAACTTGAAATCACGAGCGTCCTAGCAGACGAGCGATACTGAGTAGATTTGGCATGTACCTTCTTAGACTTCAGAGAACTGGATAGTATCAAAAAGAATAGATGACTTGCGCGGCGCGTTAATCGCGTGTTGCTCTCAATCCGGTGGATATCAGACTTTGAACCTGTATGTACTTTCACCGGGATAGCCGCAAAATGCCGTAAGTTGAAAATTTGAACTCGGTCCACTCAGTACATCAATCCTTTGGTGGCAGTTCGACTCGTACCTCAAGTGTTACAGAGTTCGGAGAATAATTATTGTTACGCTCTTTAATTGGAGCGACAGCAGAACATCTGCCCATGACCGGCATCCAGATAGTATAGATAGAGGATCCAATCTGCATCCAAGTTGAGATTGTATTTACGTAAAGGAGACGATTTTTGCTGTCCGAGTTCGAAATAATTGAAAGAGAATGGAAACAGAGGTAGCAAGATGCGGGGGCGCGTTTCTATACAGAATTTACTCGTCCTCTTGGTCTTCCAAAAAAATTCACCGCTCCCGATTCAGACTCGGAGCTGTTGGAACAATGCCTCTTCTCGTCGATCACCTGGCTTCTCCCGCGCATTCAATTTGGTAAGATTATCGAGCGGATGAGCGAGTGGGGTTATATCCTTTTTGAGAATGGACTGGACTGGAGATTTGACTTGGATGTCAAGTCAAATGTGACAGCAAGCGAGGAAGGGAATTTTATTTTGTGGTAACTACAAGACCAGAGGCAAATGAATCGGGGCTAAACTGCAAAGCGTACTGGGTCAGCTCAGAATGTGAGCGGCACGAATGTCAATTGAGGATTCAAGGGAGCCTTAGAGCAGAGAGATGGGAACGATTTACAAGCGGAGTGGGAGAAGAACTTCTATTACGTCGAATTTCGGAGGGAAGTAATGCGGGTGGATGTTCGGCGAACTCGGCTACCGCAAATTGGAAAATTAAATCCAGTAAAAATGGTAAATTCAATGGAAAATCGCTGACGTTGTGCGCAGAAAAAATTATTTTATTGCGGTTGAACGCGACTTCCTTTTTGGGATATTTGTTTGGCTCCAGTTTGGTTTTCTGTTTGTTTGTTCTTTGTTTGTTTTTCACCTCTTGTTCTCCTACCACCACCATCTCCCCGTCCTCGCCTCTTCTTCGTCGCTCATTCTCCTCGTCGAGAAGGCTCAACGCGAATTCGCCCTGAAACCGGATATTCGGACCGATTGACTGGTTCCGCCGCACTCGTTCTAATTGCAAGGAAGCTTGCAAGAAGCTTGTCAACTCGTTAATTCGCTTCAAGTCGGCCTGAAGCTTCTCTTCTGCCAATATCACGAGGCTTTTGGCGCTCTGTGCGGTCATATAAACGGGCGTTAGGGCTCTCTTCCGATTTCTCGTTCCCTTCGTTCCTTCGACCCGGTGTAAAGTTTACTACGACGACGACCAACCAGCCAACACATCCATTTATCGCTCTATTCTGGCCTTTCTGCATCGACAACCCACGACGCACAAATAACTTCGCTCTCTGCATGACTGTAAATATTCTCTGCTAGCTCTCATTTCATCTTCGCATCCAGGACTATCAGCAATGTCTCTTTCTTCTCCTTCATCGCCAGTACCTGGCCCAACGACATCCACAGAAACAAGAACAGAACCACAGATAGCTCCATCGCATAACGAAAACAACATTCACAAGGAATCAGCTCCGACTTCAGCTCCTCCAGCCCAGCCTCAGATTTCCGTTTGCGCAGCACCCCCGACGCCCCCGCCCGAAGCGGATGACTTTCGTTCTCCTTCTCTCTCCGATCCCGATTCGCAGCTTGCTTCTCCACCGATGACCTCATTGTCGACGTCTGTCTCGTCTCCAGCATGGTTTCCTCCCTTCGACCCGCTCCCACTTGTGACTTCCTCCTCGTCTGCTACGCTCTTCGATCAATGCTTGTCTCCGTCTTCCACGTCCAACGAAAATCTTGCTCCCAAACTCGCACACAAGCTCGTCCAGTCCGGTATTCTCGAGGATGGGGAGATTGCTGAAGCGGAAGTGATGATGAAAAAGCTGAATATCAAGTGCCAAGGTCTGCCATCCGCTTCTTCCGTTCTCTTCAGGGCTGACACGCCGATCCAGCGCTGGAGCCGGGCGAGATCATCGATTCCAAGCCCGTCAAGGCTACTCCGACCCCTCCGAACGCACCTTCGGTCGCGACTATCCCTCTCCCACCAATCGACGGCGAATCCCCGTCTCACTCGTCTCCGTCTGCCGCCACCGCCGCATCCTCTCCGTCCGCTTCTCCTCCCTCTCCCAACCCAGAGTCCGTTCCCGCGCCCACGATCGCCATCGACCTTCAGCCCAACGAAAAGCCGACCTCCGAGCACAAGACTCCCAATGTCTACATCAACGGTCTTCCGCCCAACTTCCCCGAAGATCAGCTCTTTGCGCTGGCTAGACCGTTTGGTATCGTGAGAAGGTCAGTCTCCGATTCTGCTCTCTCCTTCGAAGGCTGACTTCGCATAGTGTTCGGAGCTTCACGCGTCATGTAGGCGATGCGGAGACGGGGTATGGCTTCGTTTTGTAAGTGGTCTGGTTCTCGTACGTAAATTCGAGACTGATCATATGTATGATAGGTTCGATGATATCGAGTCGGCGGAGCGCTGCATCAATGCCCTTAGGCGGTATAGAAACCTGCATCCGACGTTCTCAAAGGTGCGTCCGTCTCGCTATCCTCACTCTTTATCCCACCTTCTCCCGGTTTCAAGCCACGGCTATGAAAGCGGGACCCGTCGACACCGCAGTCCGCGTAGCTTCCCTTCGTGTCGTTTAGTCTTCACCTCTCTGTCGTGACGTCTTCCCATTGCTCACACCACTTATTCATGCAGCAAGTGCACAAGATCCCCGGCACCCCATACGCCAACGTCCAGCCTGCGTCTACCCTCGCGAACCCTGCTCTGCTCTCGGTGCCCCAGTCGTCGTCCTCGCAGGGCGATGCCGCGGAGGGCGGAGGACGAGGGAGCAGCGCTGGGGCGTGGGAGCAGGAGAGCGCTGGTGCGGGGAGCGTTGATTCGACATTCAAGGCGAAGATGACGAGATTGGCGGATGGGAGTAGTACGAATCTTTATATCGAGGGGTGCGTCAACTGTCAATCTCCTTTTAAAACTCCATCTGAGATACCTCTGCAGCTTGCCGCTGAGCATCGACGAAGCTGTAAGTGGATTGTCGTCTGCACGGTATGGTAACTCATCCGCTGTAGACGCTCTCCGCCCTTGTCTCGCCGTACGCGATTCGCAGCAGCCGCTTCTTTCAAACGAAGCTCAGTACCCCGCCTCGTATCATTGCATTTGTCCGGTGCGTCTTTAGACCTCTCTGCGTTTCGTATTCACTGATTAATCGGAGCGGTCTAGTCTTGAAACACGCGCAGCCGCCGAGGAGATCATCGAGCGCCTTCATGGTCGGATGGTGCGGGGATGGAATGACCCCGGGAGCCGGATCTCGGTGCGATTTGCGGACACGAGCGAGCAGAGGGAGTTGCGGGTGCGTCGCTCCGTCCTCTCCGCATTTTCCTTGATCCTCATCTTGTCCTCCTCTAGCGCAACGAACGCTTCGCACGCGATGGAGATCAGGCATCCGGCCAGCTCAGCATCGCGCAGGCGACTCTCCTCAACCTTCGCGGCAAGGAGCTCAACTCCCGCCACCACGACGCCGCCGCTTTCGAGGTCGACTATTCCCGCGCGCCGCCGATGCGCTACCCCGCCAACGTCAATAACTCCGCTCTCGATCTCGTTTCCTTGTACCAGCAGCAGCATCGCGCCAACGTAAACCTGAATACGCGTGGGATGGACCCGGCGATGGCGTCCCTCCTTCAAAGTCTGCAGGGTAGTGGTCGGCGTGATCACGATTCGGATGGGATGTACGACTTTCAGCCTCGCGGCCACGGCGCTCTTCCCCACCACCCCCAACAGCAGCAGCAGCACCTCGCGCCTCAGCCTCACGGTATCACGCTCCCCGGCGGCGGGTACACGCCCGCGGAGGAGTTCATCCTGCGCTCCGCGATGCCGCTGAAGCGCCGCCCCGCCCCGCTCGATCTCAGCTCGATGGATGCCAACATCGGGATGGGTGTGCGCGGGCATAGAGCTCATGCGGCGACGCTGGCGGTCCCGCAGCAGCAGCATCACTTTGAGCCGCAGATGTTCGTCGAGGAGATGGATCTGGACGAGGAGGCGTTCCATCAGCAGCCACAGCAGCCCCAGTCCCGCCAGGTCGACTTCAATCAGCCTCAGCAGCACCAGCGCCGTCTTGTCCGCGGCCCGAGCTCGACGCAGGACTTCATTCGCACGCATCCCAATTCTCAGACCCAGCAGCAGCACTACAACGCTCGTAACAACGGTATCAGCAACAACAGCACCCTTCGCACGCCCGCTATGAACCAGAACAACCATAACAATAATAATATGACGATCAACACGAACAACACCAGCAACGTCCCGAACCACACCAACAACACTGGTATTTATAATCGCATGAACAACCGCCATAATGGCCCCAGCGCTGGCTTCAATCATACTCGCTCTCATTCGCGCACGTACTCGTCGACGCTCGACGTCGATCAGCCCTCTCCCGCTCTTACCTATTCGTCTCGCGGCTCGACGGCTGCTTACAGCCCGGCCACTCCTTTCTTTAATTCTTTCGACGAGCAGGAGAATAATTTCCGAGCGACGCAGCTGCAGGGGAAGAAGCCTAATTCCCGCACTGTGACGCGATGATTCTGTTCTTTCTTTCGACTCTTTTTCTACTACCTATCGGGATTCGACACGCATCGTTACTGTAATAACAGTAACAGTAATTGGAACAGCGATAAATCGCTTTGCAGGCTCTTTGATCGACGCCCAACAATAACACGAGTTTATTCAGCATTAGGCTAGCTAGCTTCTGTGGCATTCAATTTTTCGCATTCTCAGTCATAATTCGATTTCTATGTTCCAACGCTTTTCTATGAATCGCTCGAAGTGCTTCGCCTGACTCAACTACTGTTCGGCCGTTTCGGCTACTCGGCAGGCGACGCCGAATGTTTGATTCAGTTGTACGGCGATCAGAACGTTGCCCGCCTCGGGGCGGCGATCAGCGCGCCGCATTCGGCCAACTATTTTTTAGAACACAGACTTCAGATTTTGCTCCGGTATCCTCCCACTACGTATATCGTGCCAAGTTCCGGACGGAACCCGGGAAAGACGAAAGCGTCACGTTTGATCGTACTCCGCACCACTTGTTTGCCATTTTCATAATTCCTGCTGACGAGTTTCGGGTGTTCTTCCTGCAAATTTGATCGTGTTACGCTAAAGTTGAACTGCCAGTAATACGCACTAACCAGATTTTTTCGAGTTCTGCTTCCCATTTCAATGCGAGAACTCTGGAACTTGATTCTCAAGGCTCCCGAAGCAAAGCCGAACCAGTTTGAGAAGTCGTATACCAGCAAACGTTACGAGTGAAAAAATTGAACTCGGCATTCTACCAGCATTCTCAACTTGAAGTTCGTGCGTCGGTTCGATTGTGTGTTGTCATTCCCATTACATCTAGTGGAGCTCTGGACGGATTCTGGCTCGATTCTGGGAATATAAAAGGGGACTATCCTGTTGCGCTCATTCACAGTTCACTGCTTCAAATGACTTCCCAACAAGCTCTCATCATTCCTTCGCCCAAGGCCCCTTTTGTTGTCGGCCCACTCCCTATCCCCATCCCTGCGGCTGGTGAAATCCGACTCAAGATCATGTGTGTCGGGTTGAACCCTATGAACACCATTCAACATGATCTAGGCTTCCTTATGCCGGACTACCCGGCTGTCATTGGAGCGGATATCGCTGGTGTGGTGGATAAAATCGGTGAAGGTGTCGACGGTTTCAAGATTGGCGATGAAGTGTGAGTACCTTTCCATAAATAATGGGTTCGTACACTGATGATTACTCCATTCTTCGTAATTCGTGAAGGCTTGTGCAAACAATGCACGGAGGCTTCCAGCAATATGTGATTGTTCCTGCGGCGACTCTCATTCGTGTGCGTAGTATGGACCATATCTTTGAAAACGTGCCTGATGGCATACAGAAACCGAACAATGTGAGCTTCGAGGAGGCAGCGACCCTTCCTGTCAATTTTCCGACTGCTTGCGTCGGATTGCTTGCGCCAGCCCCGCTTGGTCTCGGCCTCAACCCTTCATTCACTTGGGACAAACCGCAACAAGGCCAGTCTGCCCTTGTTATCGGAGGCGGTACGTCTGTTGGGCAATTCGGTCAGTCTTCGATTTTGAGATCAATCCTCTTGATCGCTAATTAGCCCACCTGCCGCAGCCGTCCAGCTGCTGAAATTCCTCGGTTTCACACGGATCGTCGTCTACGCCTCCAAGTCTCACTTCGACTATCTCAAAGAACTCGGCGCCACGGAGGTCATCGACCGCAAGGAAGTTCCGACCGACAGTCTCGCTGTCAAGC
Source organism: Favolaschia claudopus (assembly GCA_037176885.1). NCBI lineage: Eukaryota > Fungi > Basidiomycota > Agaricomycetes > Agaricales > Mycenaceae > Favolaschia > Favolaschia claudopus. The sequence goes on along the minus strand of JAWWNJ010000010.1, from coordinate 936,926 downwards.
CTCCCGTACAAGTCGTTTACGACTCCGCCGGCTCGTTGGACGCTGCGATAGACTCTGTTGTCGATGGGGGGAAAGTCGCCTCATGTGTCCCCAGGGCGAAGCCTACCAAGAACTATGAGTCTCGAGGTATCACTTTAAACTATCACTTTGGATTCTACGCGGGACCGGAAATCCTTAAGCCTGTTGGAGACGCGGCGCACTATCCTGCTCAGCGAGGGCATACAGAGTTCGGAAAGCATGTCATTAGAGAGCTCCCAAAATTGCTCGAGAAAAAAGCTATTGTAGTGCGTATTCTTTCTCACAAATCCTCTCAGTATTTGACGCAGTGCTTTTTTTCAGGCAAATCGAGTTGAAGTCGTTCCGAATGGTGTGGCGGGTATTCCGGAGGCCTTGGATAGAATCAAAGCTGGGACCGTGGGCGGAGTCAAGCTCGTGGCACATCCACAGGAATCAGTTGCCTAATCCGTTTGAGGAATGCTTCGCGTATTGCAGATAACATATGGTTCAAGTTGTCTACCACAGATTCAAACAATCTTCCACGTGACATGTTCAACTTTCTGAATTGTCGGCGACTTCGGAGAAGAATGGTAAATTTTCCAAAACTATATGCTGTTTAATTGGCAACAAAAATAACTATATATCGAGAGGTAACTTTAATCAATCCAGACGTTCTTGAGACATTTCGGAAATGCGAAGTTGAGTGTGTCAAATTGAACATATCACGTGACTGTTGAATTTGGTTCAACTTTTCAAATAAGTAATGGCGCACCGAGAAATAGCTCCGAAAGTGTTCAACAGCAGATTACCGCTCTGTAAGTTGGCGATCCCGTAGCCAAGTTGTTTAGAATCTACCGCAAATACCAGAATAAAGCTCAAGTAATAAATTTTCAGCGGAAATCAACTATGGCCTATTTCGAAGCTAGTTATAACCACCCGTAGAAATCGAAGGTGGCAGCGCATCCTTGCCCGTTCCACAAGTGACGTTGATGTCGTCCGTGAGCTCCAGCTCGATAGTTGATCCCGAGGTGAAAACATCCCATTCGAGATAGCAGTTCGACTTGTAGGGCTTGCCATTGACTTTGACACTCTATCGACGATCGTTAACGCTCGATTCTCCCCGAGTTGGATATAAGGGTTGATATCACCTTGACGAAAACGTTTCCTCCCGTACCGTTAGCGGGGTTACCTGTGAAATTGACGGCTTTGATGGTAGTCGTCTTTTTGAAGACCGGGTTATAAAACGAGATTTTGGGGAAGTATGGCGATGAGAGCAGGATCTGTTTTGTTGCCGGTAGGGGATACATGCCGGCCAGATAGAAAGCCGTGTAACTGGCCATTGCGCCTGGAGATGCCCCACATGAGTTCATAGGATATGAGATTACAACCTCAGAAGAGAATACTCACCCGAATCTAGATTCCAATGGTGGATGTCAGAATCCCGAAATATCAAATAACAGTTGAATTGCAACGCACCGTCATTACCAGGCAAACCAGTTGATGTTGAATTGAATGATGTTGCTATGACCTGTCTGGCGCGCTGCGTGCTAAAACCAGGCGCGTTGGCATAATGATACATGAACGGAATTTGCTGCGATGGCTCATTCGTGGAGTCGAAGTAGTTCTGAGGGGAACTACTTTGAGCTTCTCAGAAATCGCATGATGGTGAAACCGTACGTTTTCGAAAATCCAATTCAACCTGTCGATGAACTTCTCGTTGCCGCCTTGGAGTTTAATCAACTGAGCGGTATCTTGAGGCACATACTGAAAGACTAGGGATTAGCTGCTGAGTGAGAAGACAGCCTAGCATGGAACATGCCTGAGAATACTACAAGGGATCGGTGAATTGATACTCAATGGAGCGGATCGAAGAATGACTTACGACGATGGGAGACGACTCATAGAAGCCATCTCGGCGGATCGCGTTCAAAAAGCAAGTCGCCTTGAGAGGATCGTTCACACTGCAGTGGCGGGGATCTGTGTAATTCCAGGTTCCGTTGGCGAATTTGGGCTAGAGGCGTAAAGATTCCGTTAGTGATCAACCTCGTGTGACAAGAAGTTTAGGGCGTGCCTGCATGAATCCAGAGAAACCGGAACCATCCGGAGCATCGACATCCGGGTTCCACGAGTGCAGGAAGTTTTGCGCTCGAGAGGTATACTGCATATAATGATACCACAGAGCGTTAGGGCAACTTTAACTTCAACGAAATCCGTGATGACCTTTTTAGCGTCGGACTTTTTGCCGAGGATCTTGGCGACCTGCGAGATTGCAAAGTCGTCGAATGCATACTACATTCGATTTGATATTGAGCATGACCGGCGAAATATTTGTAAGGAGAGCAAGCATCTCACCTCGAGCGCTCGTGAGACCTGCTTTGTGTTCGCTCCGCCGGGGTACGTGGTGTCTGAGTAGGTAAGGAAGGTCAATCATGTCGATCTAGTATCACATAGATGCTTCACCTGACGGAATGTAACCTTTGTGATAGGTCCAATCGTTAGCTTGAGTATACCGAAGAGTGGCAGAATAGGACCACATACCTTTCTCCTTCCACACATCCGCCTGCCGTCCTTGAAGATTCCAGTTCGGCGGTTGATTCTCCGCATCCGCCAGGAGAGCATTGTAAAGATCTTTGGACGAGACTCCCAGCTTTGCGGCATGGTCGGAGAATCTGCGATATAGATACTTCGATACCCAAAAAGATAATCAACGTCGGAGAGGACATACTTGACAAAGAATTCAGCCAATATGGGATCACCGTCTGCAAATTTCAGAAGGTCGGATGCAGAAGAAAGAAGTTAGGCAACTTACGGCTGCCACCCTGGATAAACCTCACCACCGAGCGTTAGTTTCCATGGAAAGGTGAGTTGAAGGAGTACATACTGTGGTTGTCCAGCTTCCCGTGCCTCCGGAAGCCAGCCTATACAACGGTAAATATCATATTGTAAAACAATCCAGAGGACGATTCACCTTCATGTTTCTGAATATTGATCATACCACGCACAATACGGGCGAAGTTCTCTGGGTCGTGAAGCGACATCTGAAAGCGAGTCAGTTTCACTTTTCCTTGTTACAAAACTAGCTCACCAAGGGGAACAACGTTCGGTATGTATCCCCTGCATGCATGATTAACAACTCCGACGAGATTCAGAGGGGTATAGAACTCACAATTGCAATACAAAGCGTCGTAATAGGGCTCGGAGGACTTCCACTTGGGATTTTCACCAGTGTCTGTCAAAACATCGAGTGAGTGAAGGATGAAACGAACGAATTGACAATATACAATCTCCTGGGACGATGTGAGTGCGGTACAACTGCAGCCACATCATCTATCAGCGCGCCATAAATCAATAGGGAGACTCAGCCCACGCACCGCAGAGTAAAGCAGTGTCACAGTGTCCTCATCCACATTCGTCGTGTCTACTTGCACGCGACTGAGGATATCGCGCCACTGCTTCTGACTGTCCGAAACCACGCGGTCGAAATCCCAATGAGGGATCTCCTCTTCTGCGTTGCGGCATGCCTGAGCCGTGGAGATGAGAGAGATGCCGATACGCGCGAGGATGGTCGTGGTGCTGGATTTGGTGTTTTGCGGGAATGAGAGAAGGCCGCCGTGTTCTGATCCATAACCTGCCAAATATGACGGGTGAGAAGAGAAGAGAATAAGGTGAGGCAGGTCATGGAAGTACGCACTGTAGTAGTGCTGCGAGAGATCCACGCCATTCTTGTCGGGATAGTTGATTTTGTAGGGACCCCATTCCGACGGACCGCTGAACGAATAGCCTTCACCCTTGAAGTCGACACAAGCATACGCGTCGTAGCGCCCAGGACCAAACGAAGTCGCAAAGTTCGCACTCGCTATCGCGAAACGATTGATCAGCTGTTTGTCTACCATGAATACAAGGCGAATGAGACTGACCCTGCATACGCCCAGTTTTCGGGTCTATATTCAGCTCAGGACTGATGGCGCTAATTTGGCCGTCGTTGGTGATGTCAAGGAGAATTCGCGGTGTGGTCGAAGAGGAGGGGAAGGTGTAGCGGTGGAGGCCGGTTCGGCGTGTTGCAGCGAGTTCAACACGGACATCAGTTGACTAGAATGCTATTCAGCCATAATTGTAGGAGTAACAAACGAATTGTTGACCAGATTCGTGGAGAAATATCCGGGAGATGCAAAATCGTCCGGGGAACCTGAACGGCATGTAAGCCAGTAGTAAAGATATATCGAACGATAATACGCACCGTCGGGGAGCAGTTTGCGAAGGGTCTTGCGGGAATCAATCGTCGTCAGACATTGCTCAAAGGCGGAGCAGTGAGGAACGGGGAATAGCTTGAAATTTGACAGCGGTACAGCCTGGGTAGATGGATTTTCAATTGTACTGCCGATAAAGAGATATGTATCGACACGCACCCCACCTGTTCCAGTCTGATGCAACTGGGAGAAGCCCGTTACATTGTATTCTGGACGGGCGTCGTACCCAGCGAACTGAGAACGCGTCAGCTGCGAGTACGACCCGACCATTGTAAAAAACGCGCGTACATGGTTGCCGTCCGTGTCCATCCCGACCTTCACCATCCCATGCGGGATTGTAGCACCTTGGAGACGACGTTAGCGAGCTTTTGACGCGACGTGGTCCTCGCCGCACCTGGAAAGGTATTCCCTCCATTGTTCGTCCCAATGAAGAGATTGACGTGGTCGAGGGGGTCAAATGTGGCGGCAGCGTCTACCACGACGGCAGTCAGTAAACTGACGAGAGGGAAGGACGACTTCATGACGGGGAGGCCGTTGGTCGACACGACATATAAAGTCGGCTTTATATCGCGAAGCCATGTGTGACGGATCATGAAACGAGCAAATCAATGATGGCGGGCCGGCAGATTCCGTTCCAAACAACACCAACGGAGCCTGAATCGGGGACTCGTGGCTCAACATAGGGAAAGCTCTGAATGGCTCTTGAGACTCTCAACAGCTCTCAACGAACCGGAATATTGAAGAAAAACAGACAAACTTTCGTGAAGGAATGCGTCTACAGTAGATCTCAAAACAGTGACCTCATCGTCATGCGCCAAGATGGAGCACGAGGCAGAGCGGCGCTGTGCGGGCTGAAGTATTTCAGGCGAATTTCAGGTACGCGATTTGAATTCGCTTGGCTTGGCCAATGGTCCTCTAATTGTAAAATACAGCGAGAAATTGGGAAATAGGTACTCATTGATAATCAAAACAAAGCAGGCCTGGTCCAGCGGCGGCTGAAAAAGTGCATGATACGAGACGGAAAACTTCTGAACATTGAGTCGAGCCTCCAGCCAACCTCCAGCACATTCTGGCGGGACAGCGCCAGCTAGTCGCGAGTGTCTAAACGCCGCGGCGAACTTAGCGATCAAATTAAAACGTGATCGCTTCGCTGTTTATCGACCAAACAAAGCCCTTGTCCTGAACGTCCACGTTACACTCGGTGTCGTCTAAATGTTCTTTCAAAATTGGAGTCTAATATGCTCCGAAGTTGGCTCACCCTGAAGAGTAGTGGCGCGCTCTTCAAGTCGAGTCAATTTCTTGGTCAATTTGAACTCTTGGAAATCGGGACTTCGAATGGAATCCTCAATCCTGCCCGTCGGATTCAAGCTGTCGAGATTCGACTGCAACACCGACTCGTTCACTCGGCATCCAGGAATTTGCCTTCATGATTCTCTTCGTGTAAACATCTGAACATTCAAGAGATCTGTCATGGGCTTATGGCGAACAATCGATCTCTATGAATCTATGCCACCGACTCCTGCGGGTGTGCTACAAGCTTAACCCCGCCGACGGTCCCAGCTTTTATTCTATTCAAAGCCTCCGGAATTCCTGCCAAGCCATTCGGAACAATCTCAACTCGATTTCCCTGCAAAACACTTGGTTGAACGCGACTGCAACTGCGAGTAGGACCACATACCACCATAATCCTCTGCTCCAACAACTTCGGCAACTCTCTAATAATATGCCTTCCAAACTCTGTATGCTCTTGCAGACTAGGATACTGCGCCGCACTGCCCGTGAGTTTCATAACATCTGGCCCAGCATAGACGCCACGATGAGAGTTGAAGGTGATACCCCGAGACTCGTAGTCCCTGCTAGGCTTCGACCTGGGAATCGCTGTGGTCACTCTCCCTCCATCGGCGACCGAGGCTACTGCAGCATCTACCGCGCCGACACAGTCATACACGACGTTCACCGGAGGGTTGACAGCGAGGCTTTCTATCGGGACGGTATTGCGGTCGATGAACTCAGTCGCGCCAAGCTCCTTCAGATAGTCGAAATGGGATTTGGATGCATACACAACAATACGCGTGAAACCGAGGAATTTCAACAGTTGCACGGCTAACAGTAAGTCTGTTTAATACCAAAATAAATTCCACAACGAGGGACTCACCGAATTGACCGACCGACGTACCACCTCCGATTACAAGGGCAGATTGGCCTTCCTGCGGCCTGTCCCACGAGAAGGAAGGATTCAGCCCGAGACCGATTGGCGGTGGCCCAAGCAACCCAACGCAAGCGGTGGTAAAGTTGATAGGAAAAGTAGCTGCTTCGTCGAAGCTCACATTTTTCGGTTTCTTACAAGAATCATCAACGCTAAGTTTACGCAAAACGATAGAGTGGAGTTAAGTACGCACATGAATTAACATCGCTGCCGAAACGACAACATACTGCTGAAACCCGCCGTACATCGTTTGTACCAACCTATGAACATGAGGAGTTCAATTTATCCTCATCAACATTGCTTCCAACAAAACACAATAAATATACTGACACTTCATCCCCCTTCTCAAATCCCAGCACACTGTCGCCAATTTCATCCACAATCCCAGCAATATCATTCCCAATAACAGCCGGATATTCAGGCATCATCATGTCCTCATCGTGCTGCCTATTGTTGCTCGGAATCAATCCAACAGCCATAATCTTCACTCGGGCCTCTCCATGTCCAGGAATAGGAATGGGGATTGTATCGACGACAAATGGAGCTTTGGGAGAGGGGATGATGAGGGCTAGCTGCGAAGGCATTCGTGATAACCAGTGGATAGAATCAAGAGAGAGTGTTCTGTTTATACCGTATAATTTCGTTCAATTCGACAGGGGGTGTGACGCGTGACCCCGGGGAACCGATTCGACAAGTCGACAAACCAAAAATTTTGCGTGACCAGGCGCAAAATTTCGAAAGAAAAAAATTTCAAACCGCGAAATCTGCTCTTTTTGGCGCAATTTGGGTGCTTTTTTGCTCACCGTGACGCCGAAGGTGTTCGACAACGGCCGTTGTGACGCGGGACCAAAATGCAAAATTCGGATCGACACCAGGGTGCGTGACGCGAGACATCCGATTTGATTGAAATTATACGGTATTCAACCTTGAACGTGCGCTCGGAAATCACCCGAGGGCCTCGTCATTGTCGATTAGAATGTTGCCGGTTCTGTGCTGGCAAGTAATCCTCGAGTCTATTCGAGTTATACGGTCAAATTGCTTGCTAGGGTATAATCATCCGGAAGAAGGGAAACTGCCACAGTTCTGCAATTCCTGAGTCGTCGCAAGGCTAAGGATCAGGATCGGCACACTGATCGCTGCGGAGGTGACGTGCACAGTGCTGATTGCCGTACGGCCGGAGCACATTCGGCGTCGGCTGCCGAGCATCCGAAACGCTTGTAAAAAAAATTAAAACTCTTCGGGTAATTCAGAGAAGAACGGTGGAACACAGGAAGTCGAATTAGGACTGAGAATGCGAAAGATCGAATGATACAGAAGCTATTGTTATGGATGATCAAAGAGACTGCAAGCGATTTATCGCTGTTCCAATTACTGTTGTTAACGATGCATGTCAGATCCCGATAGGTAGGACTGTAAATTTAAAAAAAGAGTCGAAAGAAAGAAATCATCGCGTCACAGTGCGGGAATTAGGCTTCTTCCCCTGCAGCTGCGTCGCTCGGAAATTATTCTCCTGCTCGTCGAAAGAATTAAAGAAAGGAGTGGCCGGGCTGTAAGCAGCCGTCGAGCCGCGAGACGAATAGGTAAGAGCGGGAGAGGGCTGATCGACGTCGAGCGTCGACGAGTACGTGCGCGAATGAGAGCGAGTATGATTATGATTGAAGCCAGCGCTGGGGCCATTATGGCTGCGGTTGTTCATCCGATTATAAATACCAGTGTTGTTGGTGTGGTTCGGGACGTTGCTGCTGTTGTTCGTGTTGATCGTCATATTATTATTGTTATGGTTGTTCTGGTTCATAGCGGGCGTGCGAAGGGTGCTGTTGTTGCTGATACCGTTGTTACGAGCGTTGTAGTGCTGCTGCTGGGTCTGAGAATTGGGATGCGTGCGAATGAAGTCCTGCGTCGAGCTCGGGCCGCGGACAAGACGGCGCTGGTGCTGCTGAGGCTGATTGAAGTCAACCTGGCGGGACTGGGGCTGCTGAGGCCCCACCGCATGGAACGCCTCCTCGTCCAGATCCATCTCCTCGACGAACATCTGCGGCTCGAAGTGGTGCTGCCCCTGCGGAACCGCCAGCGTCGCCGCATGAGCTCTATTCCCGCGCACACCCATCCCGATGTTGGCATCCATCGAGCTGAGATCGAGCGGGGCGGGGCGGCGCTTCAGCGGCATCGCGGAGCGCAGGATAAACTCCTCCGCGGGCGTGTACCCGCCGCCGGGGAGCGTGATACCGTGAGGCTGAGGCGCGAGGTGCTGCTGCTGTTGGGGGTGGTGGGGAAGAGCGCCGTGGCCGCGAGGCTGAAAGTCGTACATCCCGTCCATATCGTGATCGCGCCGCCCGCCGCCCTGCAGACTTTGAAGGAGGGACGCCATCGCCGGGTCCATCCCACGCGTATTCATGTTCACGTTGGTGCGCTGCTGCTGCTGGTACAAGGAGGCGAGATCGAGCGCGGGGTTATTGACGTTGGCGGGGTAGCGCATCGGCGGCGCGCGGGAATAGTCGACCTCGAAAGCGGCGGCGTCGTGGTGGTGCCGGGAGTTGAGCTCCTTGCCGCGAAGGTTGAGGAGGGTGGCCTGCGCGATGCTGAGCTGGCCGGATGCCTGATCTCCGTCGCGTGCGAAGCGTTCGTTGCGCTAGAGGAGGGCAAGATGAGGATCAAGGAAAATGCGGAGAGGACGGATCGACGCACCCGCAACTCCCTCTGCTCGCTTGTGTCCGCAAATCGCACGGAGATCCGGCTCCCGGGGTCATTCCAGCCACGCACCATCCGACCATGAAGGCGCTCGATGATCTCTTCAGCTGCTGCGCGTGTTTCGAGACTAAGCGCTCCGATTAATCATCGAGTAGAAAGGCAGTGAAGTACGACCACGTACCGGACAAATGCAATGATCCGAGGAGGCGTACTGAGCTTCGTTTGGAAGAAGCGGCTGCTGCGAATCGAGTACGGTGAGACGAGGGCGGAAAGTGTCTGCGACGACGGATTAGCTGCCGGGGTATAACAGATGAGCAACACTCACGGCTTCGTCGATGCTGAGGGGAAGGCTGCAGAGATATTTCAGATGGAATTTGAAAACGAGACTGAGAGTCAACGCACCCCTCGATGTAAAGATTCGTACTACTCCCATCAGCCAATCTCGTCATCTTCGCCTTGAACGTCGAATCAACGCTCTCCTGCTCCCACGCCCCAGCGCTGCTCCCTCGTCCTCCGCCCTCCGCGGCATCGCCCTGCGAGGACGACGACTGGGGTACCGAGAGCAGAGCAGGGTTCGCGAGGGTAGACGCAGGCTGGACGTTGGCGTACGGAGTGCCGGGGATCTTGTGCACTTGCTGCATGAATAAGTGGTGTGAGCGATGGGAAGACGTCACGGCAGAGAGTCAAGGTAAGGAGGTGAAGACTAAACGACACGAAGGGAAGCTACGCGGACTGCGGTGTCGACGGCTCCCGCTTTCATAGCCGTGGCTTGAAACCGGGAGAAGGTGGGATAAAGATTGGATAAAGAGTGAGGATAGCGAGACGGACGCACCTTTGAAAACGTCGGATGCAGGTTTCTATACCGCCTAAGGGCATTGATGCAGCGCTCCGCTGACTCGATGTCGTCGAACCTATCGTACATATGATCAGTCTCGAATTTACGTACGAGAACCAGACCACTTACAAAACGAAGCCATACCCCGTCTCCGCATCGCCTACATGGCGCGTGAAGCTCCGAACGCTATTGTGCAAAGTCAGCCTTCGAAGGAAAGAGGAGGATCGGAGACTGACCTTCTCACAATACCAAACGGTCTAGCCAGCGCAAAGAGCTGATCTTCGGGGAAATTCGGCGGGAGACCGTTGATGTAGACATTGGGAGTCTTGTGCTCGGTAGTCGACTTTTCATTGGGCTGGATGTCGATGGCAGGAATAGGCGCGGGAACGGACTCTGAGGCGGGAGAGGGCGGAGAAGCTGATGGAGAGGATGCGGCGGCGGCGGCCGACGGAGACGAGTGAGACGGGGATTCGCCGTCGACTGGCGGGAGAGGGATAGTCGCGACCGACGGTGCGTTCGGAGGAGTCGGAGTAGCCTTGACGGGCTTGGAATCGATGATCTCGCCCGGCTCCAGCGCTGGATCGGCGCGTCAGCCCTGAAGAGAACGGAAGAAGCGGATGGCAGACCTTGGCACTTGATATTCAGCTTTTTCATCATCACTTCCGCTTCAGCAATCTCCCCATCCTCGAGAATAACGGACTGAACGAGCTTGTGTGCGAGTTTCGGAGCAAGATTTTCGTTCGACGTGGAAGACGGAAACAAGCATTGATCGAAGAGCGTAGCAGACGAGGAGGAAGTCACAAGTGGGAGCGGGTCAAAGGGAGGAAACCATGCTGGAGACGAGACAGACGTCGACAATGAGGTCATCGGCGGAGAAGCAAGCTGCGAATCGGGATCGGAGAGAGAAGGAGAACGAAAGTCATCCGCTTCGGGCGGGGGCGTCGGGGGTGCTGCGCAAATGGAAATCTGAGGCTGAGTGGGAGGAACTGGAGCTGGAGCTGATTCCTTGTGAATATTGTTTTCGTTATGCGATGGAACGATCTGTGGTTCTGGAACTGTTTCTGTGGATGTCGTTGGGCCAGGTACTGGCGATGAAGGAGTCGAGTGGGAAGAAAGAGACATTGCTGATAGTGCGATGAAATGAGAGCTAGCAGAGAATATTTACAGTCATGCAGAGAGCGAAGTTATTTGTGCGTCGTGCGTTGTCGATGCAGAAGGGCCAGAATAGAGCGATGAATGGATGTGTTGGCTGGTTGGTCGTCGTAGTAAACTTTACACCGCGTCGAAGGAACGAAAGGAACGAGAAATCGAAAAACAGTCGTGACACCCGTTTATATGACCGCACAGAGCGCCAAAAGCCTCGTGATATTGGCAGAAGAGAAGCTTCAGAACTTGGAGGCGAATTAATCCGTTGACAAGGCTTCTTTGCAATTAGAACTCGCGCGGAACAAGTCAGTCGGGCCGAATATCCGGATTCAGGGCGAATTCGCGTTGAACCTTGTCGGCGAGGAGGATGAGCGACGAGGAAGAGACGAAAATGGGGAGATGGTGGTGGTAGGAGAACAAGAGGTGAAAACAAACAAGGAACAAACAAAAACGAAAACCAAACTGGAGCCAAACAAACATCCAAAAAAGGAAGCCGCATTCAACCGAAAATACCGAAAATAAATGACTTTTCTGTGCGCAACGTCACCACATTTTCGACGGAATTTTCTTTTTTTTTTTTACCGAATTTAAATTTCGTTTTGCAGCAGCCGAGTTCGCCGAAGATCCACCCGCATTACTTCCCTCCGAAATTCGACGTAATAGAAGATGAAAGGATTCTTCTTCAACTCGCTTGAAAATCGTTCCCATCTCGGTTTCTTCAGATGTCCTCTGGGGCTTCCTTAAATCCTCAATTAACATTCGGGCGATTACAGTCTGAGCTCACCCAACACGCTTTGCGGTTTGTTCCCGATTCATTTTCCTCTGATCTTGTAGTTAGTACCACAGAATGGATTTCGCTTCCTCGCTTGCTGTCAAATTATGTCAAGTCAACATCCCTCATCCAGTCCATCCTCAGAGTGGGTATAACCCCAGTCGTTCATCCGCTCGACAATCTTACCAAATTGAATGCGCGGGAGAAGCCAGATGATCGGCGAGAAGAGGCATTGGTTCGAAATTCACAAGGTTCAGGAGCGGCAATTTTTTGGGAACACAAAGAGGACGAGTAGGTTCAGAATCCAAATGCGTCCTCGCATCTTGCTACGTTTGGTTCCATTCTCTTTCAATTATTTTGAACCTAGACAGCCAGAATCAAAAATCGTTACGGTTACGTAAATACAACTTCGACTTGAACCCAGATTGGATCCTCTATCTTGATACCGGTCATGCATATGGGCAGGTGTTCTGCTGGCACTCCAATCAAAGAGCGTGAAAATAATTATTCTCCGAGCTCTGCAACACTTGAGGTGCGAGACGAACCACCGCCCCACCGCAAAGGTTCGATGAACTGAGTGGATCGAGTCCAAATTTTCAACTTACGGCACTTTCCGGCTATCTCGGGCAAAGTGGTACAGGTTCAAAGTCTGATATCCACCGGATTGAGGGCAACACGCGACACCAGTCACCTATCATTTCTGATATCACCTAGTTCTCTCTAGAGGGCACCGAGCTCAAATACATAGAGCGTCTGTCTAGGAGAGACTAAGTTCTCTCCAGGCTAATAAGATACACGCTAAATCTACTCAGTATCTCGTTTGCTAGAACACTCGGCGTGATTTCTCGCCCTCTTGCTCTGCCACAACAACATCCTTCAACCGACCCAACTTATATCTCCTACACTCCAAATGCCACGAAATATACCCATCCCTCCACCCCCTCCACTGCATCGCAATCGTAACATCCACATCGTCGATATCGTTCAAAGTCAAACCCGATTCACCCTGTAATTCAATTTTCCTCTCGCATTCCTCCAATCGCAGAAGCCCATCGACCCGACGAGTTGCATCGCGCAATTCGTCACAAAGCAGTCTGAGTGTATCGTACGGTGTCCAGGTTCCACCGGGCCCACTGCCTGACATGCACATGCTCCCAGAAGCGGCGATGGAGCGTGTACGGAGATGTATCAAATTGTACTTCTCGGCCGCGAGCTCCTCTTTAAGGAACGAGAGAATATCGTTCGCAACTTCCTATAATGGTGCGGTGCAGGGTTTCAGGCGAAATCGCAAGACAAAATACTATAACGTCGCTCACGATGAAGAATACGATGTCTGGAATAGCTTTCATATATTTCGTCAAAGGCAAATTTTGCTCTTTGTTCGCTTTGAAGATACACGCAGCATAGGCTTCAGAAACTGCACTCTTGTAACGCAAGTAGTGAGGGCTTTTCGAAGAAATCAGCGTTCAAATGCAATACGAACAGCCAACCAAACACTCGCAATTTCGATGCCAGACTGTCTTCTCTGGAATATTTCATCAATTCAGCGCCATCCGCTTCGGAGCGTTTGCGCTGAGAAGTTGAATTCAGTATCAATTATGGTATAATGCTATGAATTGATTCCCGTACCTCGAGAACGAGTAGCTCTTTCTCCATCAAACAAGCATCGATATGGTCCATCCACGGCCCGACAGCCAAACCACGTAAAACCGAGCCTTCCTTATGCAACCCAGAAAGCGTCTTCAAACTCTCGTGGTACAGAGCCAACACCGCATTCTCTTGCGTTTCTCCTCGGTAAACTCTATCCGAAAACTGCACAATATCCCGATACATCCTCTCGTCCTCCATAGAATCATCGATCAGTGTAACGATCGCTGTGAGCTTCGCATAGAGCAGCTTGATCTCCAACTAGCGTAGGGATACGACCGTTCGATGATCCCCCTTGCTACATGCTCCAGCTCAACGAGCTGTTTGTCGTTGAACTTGTTCCAAGAGGATGTCAATGCTGGTCCAAGTACGTTTAGCATCCAATCGTGAAAGGTGCCCCAGCATTGAGCATCATAAGGAGGGAATGCTTCGTGACGGTACCCAATGGATTTGAGAAAGCGTTGGATGCACCGAGTGTACTTAGTCTTCATTGCTAGCCATTTTGCTTCAGGCCCTCCAAGCGAACCTGGCAGCTATGTAGTTATTACTTAAATACCTTTCGGCGTACTATGGACTCGGACGCGGTGTTCTTCGGTTTTGCTGAGATGGCCAGCTAGACGTTCAGACGTACAGTAAGCCTCTCAGACCGCGACTCACCGAGAGATTGTAATTTGAACGAGCGGTATTCCAAGTTTTACAGGCAAGCAATTTACAGCTCTGACCTATTGCATAAGTATACGTTCCCGCGTCCCCGGAGTAAAGAGTCATACTATTGTCCGGACTCCGGACTCCACCGAAGCTACGAGCGACCAGAATAAAATAAATCGTGAGAACGACTGTGCAGAGACTCGAATGTGCGTACTGCTTTCATGAGGCTAGGAAGCACTGGCAGCAAGCTACACAATGATCAGTTGGGTGTCGATGATTCATAGTCGCCGGCGTTTTCCCTTGACCTTGGTGGGAGGACACGGGGAATTCAAAACGAGAACTATTTGCCGGCGGGGCGGAGCTGCCTCTCCTCAGTCAACTGAAGTCTGGAAAGGTGGACACGAAGGACGTACGAAAGAAAAGACAAATGCCAAGAAAGTCGGCACCTGCCGTTGATGATATGATGAGATCTCGCGGTTTTCAAACTCCGACTCAACGGTCTTCTCCTCTCCCTCCGACCTCCTCCGACCATCTCCCACCGCCGGTTTGTCTCCAATCTTGCTCAGTTTCTTAACCAAGGCCTTAATTCTTTATCTCTTCAATACAGCTATAACGAATCCGAAGTTTCTTGTGGGCCATATAGTGTCTAATAATTCGCGTAACACTGAAAAAGTTGAAATGACATGCTGTTCGAAAAAAAAAGTTGAAACGACACATATGTTCTGGTGTAGAAAGCCATAGTAGCGATGACTTCAACCAGACGTGAGCGTGGGCCCGCGCTCAGGCGTTCAAGCCTACTGTAGTGAGTTCTGTCTGTGGAAACGTTTGCAGGCAGCCGTCTGATTACGGATCAGATATTAGCTGATCAATTGATTCTTTGTTACTTCCCAAACTTCCGCCGCATCAGTGACATCCGAATCCGGTAATTTGATGGTGGCGGTGTTTTGGCATAATTTAGCGCGCGCCAACTCATATTATTGAACTTTTTGTTGATCTTCGTCCCGTTTTCTCTCTCCAGTGCTCATAAAACATGAATGACAGTTACTCTTGCATTTTTAAGCCCCTATATTAATTTTGAGAGCTATACGCCGCCTGTAGCAAACTAGACAAATGAAAAGGACTTTTTGTGACATTTGTGTGACCACTAAACGGCTGCCACACTTCGGAAGCTTCATCCTCCCCACTGCGCTCGCTCATAAATCTCGAAAATATTCAAGAATATGTACTACATGGGTGCATACATCCCCTTCTAAGCTCAGCAGAAAATACGTAGAAATTGGAACAATGTGGGCCTTCATCAATTGCCAGCGAGGACACATCACTGTCACTGGTGAGGATAATGCAATAAGGAAAAAAAAATGCAAATAGAACGGACCGAACAGGTCAAGGGAACACCGCCTCCATCAAATTACCGGATTCGGATGTCACTGATGCGGCGGAATTCAGCGAGTGTTCTTTGTTCAACTTCTGAGACAAGTTATATTCAACCAGGTGCGGCAGAGATAGCATGCATTACTGTGCAAAATACTTCAAAAGCTGAGAGTCCCACTGCCTATCCGCCTTCAGAAGCTACAGTATAGCTTGAAGCTTGTCATGGGGATTGGTTCCAGTCCTAAGTAATATGATCTCAGATCAACAGCAGTGTGATTAATAATCGATCGCGGCCTGCTAACATCTTCCGCTGGCCCAAGTACGGAGTAGACTCTGTATCACAGCCGCAACGTCGTCCACCTGCGTTACGCTCTGTAGAAAATTGTTCAAAATTCACATCAAAACAATTCTGATCAGTGATCTCATCACGGGCCGGTGTGCCGAAATCTCGGCTTGAAATGCCAAAACCTTACTCACCTTTCTGCGATCCCGAATTTTGGCGTAAGTACCCTCGCCAAGCAGAAAGTAGATGCCATTTCAACCAAGTTCATATCAAATGTCGTTTCAAAAATCCAGTGTCTGTCATTTCAATATTTTTTCATCCATAGCATGTCATTTCGACTATCTTTCGCGCAAGTCAGTGTCATTTCAAGCAATTTCCGGGCTGGTCATGTCATCTCAAGTACAGTGGTATTTATTAGACACTATATGTGCCATAGTTTCTGCGCCAACGCAAACTGTGTTGCTACTTACATCCAATTGGAAAGTTCCAATTTGGATCTCATTCCGAATTCAATACAAAAATACCTACCTAAACGAAATGCACCAGCCATATATCGCATCCCATCGTGCTCTCTGAAAGTCCTCCGAACCGATCTTTTCCATCCAAGAGAATTCTCCTCGTCACCTCGCGAATACGGTTCCCACCCGGGCCAAACAGTGGCCCATCTCGCATCGTACTAATCCACTCTGCAGTCTCGGCTTCTGAAATTCGCGTCTCCAGCGCTCGGCATACAGCATCCAAAATATCTGCCACAGTCACCCAGCCTCCGGACGCATGTACCGTGATTGCCCAAGGCAATTTCGGTGAAAGGAGTGTCAAGGACGGCAACCCAGGTGAGGTTGCAAATTCTGCCAGCACCTTCTCGTCGTTGACATACATCCCGAGATAGTGTACCTCCACCCTCAGCGGCGCCGCCGGCCATCGAATTCGGGGATTCAGCCTGACCTCGGAGATGTTTAACATCTGTGGCGGGAGCGGGATAGGCTTCCGGCGTGGCAGTGTGGGGCCCAAGCGAAGCGCTCGGGGGACGGACGAATGAACTGGTGCGATGAGAGGGTCGAGTTGGATTGCTTTGGAGTCAGGCGGGGAACGCTGCTGTGTAGTATCTCCCTCTGTCCCAATCATGCGCTTGGACTCAATCTGATGTTGCAGGGATCCGCCAAACGCTTCTGGTCCCCTTGTACGACGCATGGAACCTTGACCGTTGTAAGCTCCCGGTCGCATTGTCGCTAGTCAGAATAACAGTGAAGTTAATCGAAATATACAAATCACAATGACAAGTGCATACCGTAGCTGCTGCTTGACACCATCCTAGACAGGTTAAGTTGCGTTCCAACTCCAAGGAGAACAAAAACGGGGGGAGGGACAAAGCGGCCCAATCGTGGGGCCAAAGTTTCCAGCCTTTATTGTGAACACGAATAGGACACCACCAAAATAATATAAATAGGATTGCACCCAATCATAGAATGGCCATAAAAGTAACATGTGCCCTTTAAGTCAAGAAACCAGGGGCACGTTCTCTGGAACGAACGGTCCGAAGCCTTAGAAATGCTATATAAGTCAAATCTCGAACTGTCAGGCTCTCACCGGCATCTAAATGTTAGGATTGAGTGGTCCGTGCGGCAGCTACCCAAAGATATGAGACACTAGCCTATCGGGGCTTTGCTGGTCGTATATTTATCGATGTTGAATTTACTTCGGTAAATGCCGAACTTGAACATATCAATGCAACCGTGGGAGCTGATTGCACCGCATTCCACGTGCTTCGCTCCTCTGCTTGCGCAGAGTCTAGACTACTCAGAAATCCATTCGACCAGATTTTGGAGCCGCGCCAGACATAAAAAAATGTTCCTCTACTCCCGCCTAACTAGCCGCCTAAATATTTCTATGGCTTCCTCCCTTTCGATTTCCCAATCCGCATCTCCCTCGGTGAAGGGAGAGTCAGGATACGAAGAATCAGAGTCCCCCTCCGAATCACTTCCAAAATTCGAGGTATCAGTGTCTCCTGATTCATCCAAGTCTTCGTCGGACTGATAATCCGAATCTTCGTTAACCTCCGTATCGTCCCCTTCTGCGAGGAGAAATTCGAGATAAGATCGTGCTGGGAGACTATAGTCAAGTTGCGTGTCGCTGCCTTGAACAGCAGGTAGGCTGGGGTAGAGATCATGGGATATGTCTACACGTCGGGAGGAACGTAGCGAGGGAAACATGGTTGGCCAGTGGGAGGGATCCCGACAAGACGAGTCAGAATAAACGTCGAGCGACTGCAACTTTTCATGGCAACAGTACGCTTGCGGAGGTAGCCAATGCTCTGCCAGTGTGAGGTACTGGAGCATAGGACAATGAGCCAACAGCTCCTTGAGCGTGTGGTTGTCGTTGGCCTTTCCTAAACATAGCGTGCGAAGGGTTCGTCCATATTTCCCGAGAAAGGCCGTCGCAGCCGAGGAAAAGGGCCACTCAGTTTGAAGGCAAGGTGAGGGAGAGAGGAGTAACTGCTGTAGATATGGGAAGGCCCAATATGCGCCGGGTTGGATAGATTCTCGAGCAATGGACAGCCGTAGCGAATGGACGCAGGGAAAGGTGATCATAACATGATCGGGTCCATATTCGGTCGGGAGAGCAATGGAAAGCGACTGCAGAGTGGAGGAGAGATGTAGAAGGACAGGGATAATGGAGTGGTAGGGGACATCGTCGCATATGTCGAAATGCGTGATTGTCCATGGATCGAGATTTTTGGGGATCGGCGGGAATTTGGGAAGAAAGATCTCGAATGATGGATTCGAAGCGACTTGTGGATTGAAGGCAAAATACTTCAGCCGAGAACAGTGCTGCAGTGTTTTGGCTAGCTCTGTATCATGCAGAGTATGGTATCCCCTGGGGTATGGTCAGCGGATTGGCCGGGGTTGATTTTGGAAATGGCGATGGCCATTTTGGCTTTGTTTGGTAGGTGCCGGCACATCGCTGCCACCGCCCTGCTGTTCTCCTCATCCCGACACCCTGTCCCTTCCTCGTCGTCGCCGTTGTCGGTGGCAGTGGTGACCTCGTCATTGCCATCGTTAGCGACTCTCTTTTTTTCTGTGGGTCTTTAGGCCCCTCTTAATCTTTCTTGACCGTATGCTCATGGTACTTCTCTATAGCCATTGAACTGTTTTCGATAATACAAGTGGGATAATTATTTAGTAGTTCTCCTTCAATAACAACACTACGTTTATACAAAGTCATCTGCCCTGTGAGTTTTTTGTGTGCCTTGCTTCAGTGTGGCGAAGGAACAATGTCAACGACCACTCAACACAAACAACAACACTTAGCTGTGACCCGTAAACATTCTCTCTCACTCTCACTTCCATCCTGCTCCCTTCCCCCTCATTAACTCATGGTGAATCACAGTGGCAAGAACGGCACACAAAACGGGGAGCGTAAGTATTAACCCGTTTGTTAAGTATCATGCCACTCAACTTGTGTTAGGGCCGCCAGACGATGTTCTAAGGGAATCACTACACAGATACGCCAGCCTCAAACTAACCGTAGCTCAACGTTTGGAGAACCTTGCGGTCGAGCATGATTATCACATCAAGTAAGTTCTCTTTACGACAACTCTTGTTACAGCTCTGCTAACAAACAAAGAAAAACCAAATTGAAGGAGCTCAACTCTCAGTTCGATGTTCCAACCGTTCGCAAGCCACCTCCGTTGGCCGTGGCTACGACTTTGATCATGGACAAGTTGGACGAAGACATCAATGGAGCTAACGGCCCAGATGCCATTAAAACCTTTCTTGCCATGGACGGGCAACAGATACCACGGTGAGATTTATTCCGTGCCATTGATGCTTTTCTGTTGGTTGACACCGTCTTCAGCTCGACTGTACGCACAGTCATGAAGGACAATACTCCTGGATCAGCAAAAACAAGATACCCTGGCAATCAGGACAAGATTGTACGCAAAAACCTTACCGCCATTGGCGTCTTTCAAGAGCTTCATTTCGACGGTCATGAGAAGCTCTGTTCAGCTGCACTTGAGATGGGTCCGGTTGGCATCTCCATTTACGGAGGTCGCGACAAAGGATCCAGTATTGCCGCAGACCTAACTGTTGTTCCGGATGCACGACAAGCGGTTGTCATTGGCCATTGGTACCTTGATTTTCTGGAGAAGTTTGGTTGTGCGTACTCTCCTGCCACTCATCTCCTTATTTACGCTCAACATTTGGTCATAGATTTCCCCATCCAAATCACTGTTGATGGTGGATCGGAGACGGGGGATATGTATGCTGCCCACGTAGCTCTAAGGTAATTCCATACTTAGGTTTCCCTTCCCATACTCACTCCCTTTCAGACAGACCCACACAGCAGACCTTGATCCTATTCGCTGGCCGCCCATGGTAGTACTGCGAAGCGTCAACAACATTCCAATTGAGAATTCATGGAAGTGGTTGCGCAAAACAAACGGGCGTAGTCTTTTCGAGTGGATTGTGGATGGTAAGACAAACGGGCTTTTCAATCCCGGCAACCAGATGCATATGTGAGTCTTTCGGTTCTGCTTTTTATAGGCGACGACTCTAAATCTACGTAGACATCTGTTCCATTGGCTGTGGCCGAAGATAGTTCAAAAACAGCTTGACAGCTTCCAACTATACTGGAATCATCGCACGCCTAGGAAGGATGAGAAGAAAGCAATGACTTCTGGTGTTGCCCCAATTGAGATTTACAGGAATCCCGAACTATACGGTTTGAAACGTCTAGGGCGTAAGGTTGATCAAGAAACGATAGACCGGCTACGAGAAGATTTGCCTTATTCGCGTGAAGAGGCCATGCGCTGGGTCCCCGATTCTTTTGACGATGCTGCCCATGAGGCTTATGTGACACTTTGTTCGCCTAAACTGGAGCCACGTCGGGGCTGGGAGATTTTTGGTCAGATGGCGGAGCTGCTTGTTGAATGGCACAATGAAGACGAGATAGAGTAGAATTATAAATTTATGATTCAATTACATAGATGACTAAAGATAAGCAAAATCACCAGCAATGGTCTGCTCAAGGAGCAAGCTATCAGTGAAACAAGTGAAGACTAATCTAAATCCACTACCACCGACGATGGCAGCGTGAGCCAGTAAGCGAGTTCGAAGTGCGAGAAGGGAGCCTGGCCGCAACGGTATGCGACGCCCAAGCTGCGGAAGACAAACCTCACCACCCTCGAAGGAACCGGCGCAGAAGATGAGGGCAAACTTGTGGAGGTTGTCGTTCCAGTCGATGTGCAGAACCTCACTGGAACCCGCCTTGACAGCAATGGCAAAGAATAGACCACCGAGATCGAGGTTGGGTCGTTCTTTCAAGATCGAGGCAAGGACATGGCGGACACGGGCGTGGATACTTTAACGAGTGAGCACATATGTCGAACAACAGAAGGAATCCAGCTTACAGCTTGTTGACACGTTCGGCCTCCAGATTGTGCTCATGCATCAAGCACTTCATGACAGGCACAATCTCCCGTTTCACGACACCCAACAAACGATCAAGTGCCGCTACAGCGGCAACAGGGTCGACTGCTTTCGTCTGCAACGAGTCAGCCGTCACGGCGGGCTCAGCCCTCGACAAGCCCCAAATGGCAAGATGGAGGGCAGGTGACTTGAAACGTTGAAGCTCGGTCTCGCCGAATACAACTCCGGCAGCGAGGGCGGCATGCCAGAGAGAGACAAGCTTTGCTAAAGTCTTCTTGGGGAACACCTCAGCAAAGCGCATTGCCAGATACTTTGGCACACCGTCGGTTTTGAGGGCAAGGAGCTGTTCAGGGTGCGTCCAGTCTTTGCGGAGCATCCATTGACCCGTCTCGCCGGGACCCATGAGCTGCTTCTGCGCATGGGTAGGGGGGTTGGTACGAATAAAGACATTGAGGCGGTCGTTCGTTGTGACATCGGGAAGGTCATGGTTATCAGGCCACTTTTCTTGAACTGCGAATTGCTGAACGAGTTTCCGATCCTTGGTGAACGGCAAGAAGTGCGTGGGGTAGGGAATCGGAATATGGACATAGACTTTGTGTTTCGTGAGCAAAGGAAACCAGAGCAGAAAGTAACTAACGCACGGGTGTTGTTCTTCACCTTTTCTCGACATCTATCCCGGACACCGCCTTCCTTCTCATAGTCCGCTTGCCTGGCCTCCTGAGATATGGAGCTTCGCTTGCGGCGCTTCCGGTTGTCTGCCCTGCGAATCAAGATAGAAAGTCAGACTCAATTTCAAGCTATTCCCAAACATCGTACCGTTTCTTCTTCCCCTTCTTCCCAGCCATGGGAGGGAGGGGAGAGGTCGACGTAGAGAAGGTAGAGACGAAGCGGCGTTTTAGCTCCGTGTTTGCGTACAGCCTCATCAATTGATCAACCTATCAATACTTTCCTTTTCTGTCGTCTTCTCCCGCCATCCAGTATGTACTCACCGAATAATCAATCCATGGATCCCCCACTTTTCAATTTCTCAACTCTTCGTTGACCCGCTCCGAACGACTCGAAACACGCGCTAGAAATCAAATCGCGCTAGAACTCGACTCATGTTTATGTTTTCTGAGTTTTCTCACCCGGCATCTCATTGATGCCTCATCCCTCTCCCCTTCCCACTCATGATGTAGCGCCGTACCAATGTGTCTGTCGGCCCCGCTTTCCCGCCACCTCAATGTCCTCCACCCGAATCCACCTCCCCGCGCTAACTCGCCTGATCTTAACACCCGCCAACACCGACGCGAAGCCATAAATAGATCCAGAAAGGAAAGTAGACGGTTTAAGGTGCGTCCCGCCCTGCACTATCCCTCCATTACCATGCTAACGACTCCCCTCCCCACTCTATCCCATCCCTTTCCTACGTCGGTCTCTGCCCGCCACACGCCGATATTGCACCTCGTTCCACCGCCGATTCCCCGCGTCTCTCAGCATCCTCGTCTCGCTCCAAACACCACCCACAACCCCGCTCCCGCTTATCAGGCGCTGCCCTCCTCGACACCCTTGACCGGAAACGCCGGTAACGCCATTTCGGCGCTCCCTCCGCCGACCCACTAGAAATCGCGCTAGAGACGCAAAGCAAGGTAAGTCTCTTTGTTTTTGATGCTGAATGAAAAGGGATGACTTACCCAAATGAACAGATGAACTCTGCACGAATTGCGTTGATTCCCCATCGACAGCTTTGTGTTCCGCCCCAACGTGGCGAGCTCATTGTCTCCGAGTCACGCCCACACACCTACTCTCCCCGACAACAACGCGAACGCCGCGAGACTCAGTCGCCGGTAGTGCGTATATAGGTCACGGTGCGTGACCGCTGCTTTTTCTCTTTCCTTTCTCTCATCCGGCACCCTTCAGCAATCTTCCTCCCACACGGGATAGCGCTGTTGATGTGTTTTTCCTTCCCCTTGCCCTCCTTTCGAGCTCGCCCGTGTCCCCACCGGTGACCTTATGCTTCCGTCCACTCATGCTCACCCCACTTCCCCACACCAACTGCGCCACTTTCGCCTCAAAACCTCGCTGCCTTCTTGCTGCCCTTGCCTCCCCACCACCTACCTTCACGGACGCATCAGCCTCGGACTTGCGGCCTGCCTCATCTAGGTGCATTCCCGCCCTCTTCACTCTTATTCCTTCCACTAACCTTCCCTCTCAGCTCCATTCTCCCGCCCCAACGCGTCAAACGCCTCGACACACCACTCTCCTTTCCCACTGCGCAAAGACGGCATCAATTGAGAAAGAGGCGCCGCGTTGCGCGTATCAGGGGTACAAAGTGCGTGTTATTTTCTCTCACCCGATATCTCATCCCTCTCCCCTTCCCCCGCAGTGTTCTTCAAACCCCCGCCACGCGCTCCGCGTGCCGACTCGGTCGAGAATGCGCTAGAAATCAAATTTGAGGTGAGTTCTCTCGTTTTGGACGCGAACGAAGGAAGAAGATAGCTTACCGACATATGCAGATTAATTCCGCACGAGTCGCGTCGACTCCGGCAACGCGAAGAAGAAGGCGGCGGGAGATCGGCGCGGGAGGGCGGTTAGCGGCGGGAAGAGGGTGGGATGGCGGGGATGGGTGGTTCGGCTCGGGAAGTCAATACAGTCGAAAGCGTAGCTACTCTGTACGTAGGTAGTCTATTTGAATGAAATGAGACTTGTTTTCAATTCAAATGAAACCTGCGGGCGAAACGTTAGCAAGTAATCAACCGCGTACGACTCGAGTCGAGCTGAACAGATGAAATAAAAGAACTGAAAACTCACCTGTATTCAAATGAAGACGGAAATCTCGAGTGCGGCAGGTGAGGAGATATGATCAAAAAAACTTGCATACATCTTCCCAAGTAGTTTCGCCCCCCAAGCTCGATGGCCCGTTGTCCGATCTCGCGTTCTTCGTCAAGAGGATGCGTACAGGAGTGTAGGGAGGCATTGGAACCGCCTTACAGAGCCTCCATTTGCGTCACAAGGTCGAGAAACAAAGAGATAGGAGAAAAACTTACATATACCTCCCAACATTAATTTCAGCTCCAAGGTCGAAGCTCCCCCGTCCCATTTCGCGTTCTTCGTCGGAACGATGTGTACGGGCGCGTGGGGGACCTTCCAAACTGCCTTACAGAGCTTTACTTTGAGTGAAAAGGTGAAGAAATGAAGGAGAAACAAAGAAAACTTACATATGCCTTAATAGGCAATTCCAGTCCAAATGTCGCAGCTCCCCCGGTCCGATTTCGCGTTCGTCGTCGGAACGGTGTGTACAGGTGCGTGGGGGCCCTCTGGAATGACAATATAGAGCTTTACTTTGAGTGAAAGGGTCAAGAAACAAAGGAGAAACAGTGAGAACTTACAAACACCTCCAATATCAAATGTGCCCACATGTCGTTGTCCCCTCGTCCGATTTCGCATTCGTCGACCCGGCGAATTGTACAGGCGTGTGGGGGACCTCTAGAGCGACAATTTAGAGCTTTACCCCGAGTGAAAAGCTCAAGAAACAAAGGAGAAATGGGAGAAACTTACATATGCCCTATTAGTCAATCCCAGCCCAAAGGTCGATGGCCCCTGCTCCGATTTCGCGTTCGTCCTCCCGGCGAATTGTACAGGCGTGTAGAAACGCATCAGAGCTACATTACCGCTCTTTAGTTCATGTCAAAAGGTGAAGGAACAAGGGAGAAACAGTGAGAACTTACATACACCCCCAAACATCCAATGTGCCCAAATGCCGATGCCCCCATCTTCCAATTTCGCGTTCGTCGTCCAGGCGATTGGCACAGGCGCATAGAAGGGCTTCAGAAGTACCTCACCGAGCTTTAGTTGGGGTCAATAGGTGAAGAGACAGGGGAGAAACAGTGAGAACTTACATACACCCCCAAACATCCAATGTGCTTGCATGTCGATGCTCCCCTAGTCCAATTTCGCGTTCTGCGTCGGAGCGAAGTGTACAGGCGCGTAGAGGGGCATCAGAGCCACCTTACTGAGCTTTAGTCCATGTCAAAAGGTTCAAAAACAAGGGAGAAACATTGAAGATGCCGTCTCAGAGTCAGTCAGGCCCAAAGGGGATGGTAATTGATGGGCAAACAAAAAGGCGGCGACACGTCACCGCCTTCTTTTGCTCCTCTTCCTCTACTCCCTCCTGGGTGTCCTCTGGACATCCCAATCTTTGGCGGCTGCACTGTACTCATGCCTCGGGTACTTTGCAGACTCTCGCATGGGGCTATCATGCTTGAGTTTCCACCGATTTTTGAGCCGGAGCTTGTATGTTGGGGTCCTCTGTAGATCGAGTGGGTGGCCGCTGTCGCTTCTCTCTACGGATTTGGGTTCGGGGGGTACACATAAATTTGGGCTCTGGGGGCTTTTTGCGTTTCTTCGGTTCTGGGGGTACATATAAATCTGGGCTCTGGGGGCTTTTTGTGTTTCTTCTCGGTGACTTTGTCCTCTTCCCATACGGTGTTGTCATTGGTGAGGCTTCAAATTCTGTCTTGGTTTTGCAGCTCATGTCGGTCTTTAAGGGTTACGGACTGCCAGCCTTTGGTTAACTTGCGTTGGTTCTTACTTTTCCTTGGTTTCTATTCTGTTAACGACGCTGACATTCTGCTTTTCTAGGGCATCGCTTCTGTTCTAGTCGTTCTAGTCGTCGTTTGTTGTGACCCCTTCCCTACGCTGCTTTTGCAGACGAGATAAGTGTACAATTATCTCGTCTGCCAAAGCAGCACCCCGACTTCCTCCCAGCCGTTGTAATTCTCAGTTGTATCGCCGGGTAGTTAGTTGTCTTGTAGCACCTATACATTGGATGGGCAATGATTTTATTATGCTGTCAGCTGAGGCTAACCCTAACCTTACCACAACCAAATAAGGCAAGTTCATCTTTGCCACCCACCACTTGTATACCTTGTTTCGACAACTCTAACTCCCACTCGGCCTTGAATGTCTGCGGAAACTGAACAGCTTTCTATCACCAAATGTACTGGTGCTCACCCTGGAGATGGATGTGCAGGAGAATTCCCGCGCAAAGACTACGAAGGACTATGCGCGAAATGTTTGATGCTTGAGAGTGTCGAGAACGATCCTGCGGAATTTCAGCGTCGACAGGTGTGTGTGTTTCTTACCTTGGGAAGCTTAAGATTGACTATAGTGGAGAAATATAACCAGTGCCTTGATTGTGGTGCTGCTGCTAGATTCTTGCCTGGGGAGCAATGTGGAACTTGTCGACGCTTGCGTCAGTTATTCATCGTCTTTCTACGATCCCTTGACAGTGAACTAATGAGCTGCTTCAGATAAGCAGGAGACAGGAGAAGAAGATGACCTGCTCGTTGCATCCGATCGAGCTTTTGGTCAAGCCTTTCAAGCTAAGATGCAAGCAGGCAAGAATAAAAAGAAGATTCTGGCTGCGGCAAAGACGTGGATGAATCCTCAACCTCTCCCTGCCACTGCATGGCGAGAAATCACCACCCCTCCTACGGCTTCTTTAAACACGGAGACTCTCGATCATCTACGCAATATTGCAAGGCGCAAAGAAGGTCGATTCATCAACGTCAATGTTCTGCCGGTATTTGAAGGGAAGCTTCTCATCAACCTTCCTTCTTTTTCCCAAGCTATCCACGCTGATACGCCAGTCCCTGGTAAGCTTCACCTGGACTCAGTCTTCAACGCTCTGATTTCACGGTCCTGAATCTAGACGTCGTACAAGAAATACTGGAGTTTATGAACGGAACGTGGAAGCAGGAGTCGTCTGAAGAACTGATTTTGTAAGTCTCTCCACCGCTGTAGGCATGCTCTAAACTGAGCTACTTCCTTTTAGGCAAGACGTATTTCTTCTCTGGCATAAAAATCAGAATTTTCTTCCTGGCGCACTTGAGGGAACGCTGGGAGGCTTGTATGACAGTCATCGTACAGACTACAATGCTTCTGCCTATTTCCAAGATGTTCCGCCACGATGGAAAAACATTCGAGGCGAGTCAGTGTGCTTCAATTTAAACATCGACTCTTCCCTTGTGCGTTTGTAATTTCTTAACACTCTCTTTTAAATCTGACGCCTTAATAGTTTGAGTCACGTACGGGGATACAAGCCCCATCTTCTCTGGAGAGTTCAGGAAAGCGAGGGCTGTCAGATGCCACTCAGGAACCTCCAAGAAAACGGTGTCGAGAAACTGGTAGGATTAACTACCTTTCAAAGCTAGCTTTCACTTTACCCTCCCACAGTCATGGCCCCGGGTTTTGACTTCCAACGAGTCAGCTCCCAAGTCCTGGACCGTCCATCAGTTGACCCTCCTTCAAAGTCGACAACTCCTATTCTTCTTCGGGTCGCCTCGTTGCAAGTGGGATGCGATGATGGAGAGGTTACCATCCAATGGGACTCAGAAGACAAACGTGAGGCGTTTCTCGACGACGTTCCCTACGCTTCTGGCAAGACCAAGAAAGTCTATCAGGTGAGTTTACTATGACACTTGTTTATCTGAACTTGAATCGTGCTAGATTGTGGTTGACGGGAAATCCTACGTCGCCAAACGTTTCTATGAGATTGGTCGGGGAGATGGCTTGGTTTCAATCGATGAAAACACCGTTCAATTGACCAACGAAATGATTCGTCTTGCTAAGGGCCAATGGTTCCTCGACAAGTTTTACGAGCGGGCAGAGGAAACAGCAACTAGTGTAACAACAGGTGGGTGGACATAAGACATCCTGTGGGCGTGACTCACACTTGATTAGATTTTCGCTTTTCAGAGGGCCTGCTTGTGCAGGAGATCATCGGGGAATCAGCATCCGCTCCGTCTCCTGCTGCGGGACAATCCCTTGACGCTTTCCTGGATTCAGTAGATCAGAATCCGGATAGCGCTATCACCTGGCTTCTGGAGCCGTTGCGCGCTTCCTATGTGGAGAAATGGAGTGGTACACTGGAGCATCCTACTCACTCAAATAAAGCTGGCAAAACGATGGACGCATTCGTCCATTTCTGCTTCGTGTACAGCCAGCGTTCCCTCGTATTTGCCGACTTGCAAAGTAAGTGGCATGACTCTGAAAATTATTGACTATTAACGGCAAGTCAGGTACGCGCGGCCGTTCTCCCACAGGGAAAGCTGCTTCTATCCTTTTTGATGTCATGACCCACACCATTCTTGAGTATGTCCTTTGTTTTGTCCGGGTGAATTTGAGTTGAAAGTTCTCACAGAGATAGCGGTGTGGGAGATCATGGTCAAGCTGGCATAGATGCGATCCAGAAATCTCATCGCTGCGGAGCTATGTGCCATGGTCTGGAGATGGGTGACGAACCAGAGCCTTCGGCTGTGGAGGCTCAAGGCTCTACACGACGGAAATCAGGCCGCAAGACCGCCAGTAAAGGTCGTTAATTAGATTTGCCTTTGCTCTATTTGATTACAACGAAACCGCCCGTGGTGGTTTGTGTTCCTTGAGGTAGACTGAACTTAGCAATCGAAACACGAGTAACGAGTGAAGCGCGCTATGTGGCAGAGTCCATTATTCGAGTTCCTTGAGGTAAACTGAAATCGGCAAACCAATTGTGAATTAATAATTTTCTTAAGAGCGAGGAGAGTGTCAGAAAATGGATACGAATAGAAACAACAGGAGAACGTTAATCGTAAGGTGAATCTCTTTACAAATATCTAGCTACTTCAATCATCTTCATCGTCAGAACCGTTTCCTGCAGAACCTTGCAGTTGAAAGGCCCGACACAGTCGGTTGCAGCGGTGCGCATGTTGCAAGGTGTGAACACCTTCTTCTCGCGAATCAGTGGTACGGGGAACAGTGCTAGATAACAGTGGGTCAGTGCGAGACAACTTCTGTGAGAAAGCCCTACTCACAGTGCGCTGTTCTGAGCAACAACGTCAAAAATCACTTTGCCAAACCCTTTCTCTGTCCTCCCGGATGCCACTTGAAAAACTGTTAGCAGAAGAACATGGGGAACATATTCGATACTCTCACTTTGATAATGTGAGAGGAAGCCAAATTTTGGTGCGTCAAACTCTTCCCAGAAGAAATGGGTAAAAGCTGATAACGTAGCTTCAAGCTTGTTGCGGGTGGCATTTTGCGTCTTCTGAAGATTGTACCGATCCTGCGCCATACCGGTGTAGCGTTGGATGAGCCATAGAACACGAGGTTCACGTTCAGGAGCAAACTCCCCCTCCTCCCCAGCCTCGTACTCTTGATTGGCTGCCTTGACAACGTCAACCGTTACACCAGACGCCACTGAAGCAGCTGTGTTCTCCAGCTCTTCCATGGCGAGATAGGTGGGCTGGACGGCGAACGCTAACAGGAGATGAGTAAACGTAAAGGGTTGAAAGATAGGACACACAGCCGTAAACCTCCTCCTCAAAGCCCAAGCGGTCAGCCTTGACGTAGAAGGCATTCAAGGCTTGAGAAACACGGTACAGCCAATAAATAGTCTCCTTGATAATAAAATCGTTAAGCTGAAAACTATCTGTGTCGGTGCAAATCTTGCGAAGTCGCTTAGCGACGTATAAGGAACCATCTACGTCGAGCTGTGGCAATGGTTAGCGCTAGACGGGCGTGAAAGTAATGCCTACCTTAAAAACACTAAGATCCTTGCCAGACACCATTGGCGTATTGAAGAGTCGACCTTTGATGTTTTCCTTGCCCCCGAACGCACCAGGAAACATCACTTCACCGTCTGTAGGATCCACCATCTCAATGAGACAAAGATTGACTTCGCATGACGGTAGAGACGTGACAGTAGAGTTAAGTGGTGGACGGTACTGCGAAGTCAACGGCTTGGAGATAGCTGGAGCGGTTGTAAGCCTTGTAGGATGCTGAGAAAATCATCAACGTACTTTGGCGCTTTGAGGCAGGTTCATCAAAATCAGTGAGGCGACGTTTGGCCCTAGCAGCCACGGATAGGTCTTTGTCGGTGAGTGGAGGGGGGTCTATTCCATGGTTGTCTTTGAACTGTGCGGACGATGAAGGTCAGGCCCAGGCAATGAAAGACAGGAAACCCACTTTGACAGGATCAATGAACAACGCCAGTGCCACTGCAGGCTGAGCGGTGGATTTAAACTTGGAGGGAAGCTTGAGGAAAGTTTCGCTGTTATGAAGACGGAGATGGTTGTCGTAGAATTCTCCCAGCGTTCCGCAGTCACTGTTCGGGTGAAAACCCATATTATTGTGCCATCGAACGATAACGTCGCGGCTGAAAGACTCAGATTGGTTGACGATGAAAATGATCAGATAACTTACAGTGTCAAACTGGTAGCGCTTCTTGTTTCAAAGCTCGTGTTGGTTGCCTGGATAAGCTCCATAATAGCATCTGAAAGTTGTGAGCGTAAGAAACGGGACTAGGTAACGTAGAGAGCCCAACATACCTGCGAACATGGTGGAGTCGGGAAAGGCTCGAGAATTCGACCCTAGCCACCCGATGGGTTTGTTGGTGTTCAAATTCAATGTTTCGATGCAGATAGTGATCAGCCGTGTACCACGCCTCAAGGTTTGGGTCGTTGAAGAACTAAACAACTGGTGAGATGGGGACTAAGAGTGTGGCAGAATTGATACCTTGCTTTGTTCTGAGTTGTTGTCAGTCCGTTACGCAGGGACCAAGCACCAGGTCGGGCAGCAGCAGCAGCAGCCTTAGTCTGAGATGCAGTGTTTGCTTTGGCAAGATCTCGCTCTAAAAATGATGTGAACACAAGGTGGCAAGGAAATATTTGTGCCGACACACCTGCACGCTTGCAAGTGTTGCATTGGTTATCGGCTATATTCTTTCCAATGGCTCCGCATTCCAAGCATTGAGGCATATTCTGTGATAGTTGAGGAACAGGTAAACTTTGAAGACGGTGAGCGAAAGACCTTATACATTTCCTTCTTCTCGTCGGTGTCAGCTTCATCAATGTTTTTACATCGGAGGCAAAGCCCAGGCGTTGTTTTGTTGGGAAAGTCAGTGCCGCAGCCCTCGGGTGGGCAGTAAGAAGGTGCAGACATGGGGTGTATAGGTGACGATGGGAGTTCAGGAGAGAGAGAGAGTATGTTCATTTGTTTGTCACGCGTCGTATTTATACCTGGCCACCTCGGATACTGTAACTCAAACCTACCGATTCGGAAAGTAAGGTGGCCACTTACAACCACGGAACGGTTGAGGATTGGAGATTATCTCATTGGTTTTTTCGGTCTTAATACATCGTATAACTGGTAAGATGTCAGTGATTAACAGTGTGGTCCGAAATTGTTCAAAGAAAATGAAAGAACGAAAGCGGAGCTTCTGCTAGCAGCTTTCGTAGAAATTCACAAGTCTGCGCCCTTTCCCTTTCCAACCCACGTAGACAATAGGCTTAATTAACTCACCGTCCTCAACGAAGCCCCAAACCAGTGGCACCTATGCATATTAAAGTAGGATGCAAAGTTGATAGGACTTAGTATAAGGAAACTGTGAAGATAGCAAGCAGCAGAACTTCGGTGACAGGCGAGGCGACATCTTGAATTGGACAGTGTGTTGAGGATAACAGTGCTCACGGCCAGCAGTGACTGAATCGACGACGAGTCGCCGTAAGAGAGTGCGCCTCATAATCTAGGAAGTATCAAGATTTGAGGTAAGATTGATATTTATTGGAAGTGTCAACGCCGTCGACGCCGCCGCCCCCGCCGGCAACGACGATGACAACGATGAGGAAGGGAGAGGGAGTTGGGATGAGGGGGACATGGCAGTGACGTGATGTGCCGGCACCTACCAAACAAAGCCAAAATGGCCATCGCCATTTCCAAAATCAACCCCGGCCAATCCGCCGACCATACTGGGGACCCAGTAACAAATTTCCAATCGTTGGACAAGCGATCCAACGTGAGGGCTGTTCTCGAGCGCGAGGGAGAAGACAGCGAGCTGTGACAGCTGTCCAATGGATTTGAGGGACACGCTTTCGTATAGAAATTCGAGTCCAATACGATGCCACCTGTTACACACTTGAATGAGAGTGAGCTTGGTCTCGAGGTCGGAGGACCATACAGCTCGAGGGAATGGCGGGCGTGTTCTTCCGAAGTAGGCGGTCCATGACGGCGGGAGAGCGTCTCGGAATATCCGCAGTACAAGTTCCTCTGGAATCCTAGAGCTAAATTCACCCTCCTTGAAAATTTCAGTGGGAGTCTGGATCTTCGTATGGCTTCACAGCCTTCACTTGATCTTACCTCGCAATTGATTGGGTTTGGAAGAAGGTTTCGGCTCCCAAGCTCCGGATTCGCGCCTTGTTCTTGCAGAAACGAGGAATCGTGTAGTTGTCTTAGCTTGTGTAAGGGAGGCTTCATCTCGGAAACAAGGCGGTCTACTCCTTCGGTATCCATGGCCATGACCGCGCAAGCAGAGGAGCGAAGATGTGCATGTGTCACTATGGCCATCATTGCGTCATCGCCACTCGCTTCGTGCCTGCCTCTTACCACGATGTCGTCTGCCAGCGCCGCGCAAACGGTGCGTCCTTGGTGAACGAGTTTGCTTAGAATACTCATCCATTAAAAACGCAGAGCATCCAGATTCTTCCTAGCGACTCCTGCGAGCCAGGTAAGTATATTCAAGCTCAAATATTCCTACGACACAACTAATTGCGTTTGCGCCACTAGTGGCATACCCAGAAGAAAAACAGATCCGGAGTGTGTGTGACTATCTAGTGGGATCAGAGATTGAAAGTGTAGCTGCTATGCGCGAGGACAAAGTGAGTCGAAGGCTTCTCATTGGATCTCGAGTCATTCAAGCATGAGCGCTCGGAACAGATCACAATTCCGGACGAAATTTTGCTTGTTATCTTCCGTGATGCTCTTCCACCATCATGGAGAGTGTACTACCACAAAAATCTCGCGCCTTTTCATCGGTCCTTCGTATCCTCCGACCTGGAAACAAAGCTCACCATCATTCAAGTTTGCAAGACCTGGTACCGCATTGGTCTCGAGTTTCTCTACGAAAGCGTAGTTTTACATTCAATCGGGCAGCTTCCTTCATTTGTAATGGCGCTCGAGGCACGTCCTAGTGTCGGATCCTTTGTCCGTCGACTCGAGATAGATTATTGGGTTCCCCAAGGATACAATGCGCTACACGAGGCCGAGATCCAGAAGGCATTTCAGTTGTGTAGGAACCTCACGCACTTCGCATTCAATCCACTGGTTGTACCTTACACCCAGCTTTACCATTTATCTCTGCCGTCTATCCCCACAAGTCCTGCAAACTCTCTGCTGGGGATCACCCATCTTGAGATCGGCTCTCAGGTCGCATATGACTCCATTCTCCTGCTGGCACTTCTACAGCTCTCTCCCATCCTTGAATCGCTTTCCGTGCGTGGGACAATCGAATTTCAGTCCGCAGCATCCCATCCTTACTTTCCCATCGCTTCGAGTGCTACGTCTGTGGTGTAGCTGGAATACCACTGTGCCAGTCACCCCCTCCGACTGCAAGTGGGTCACCCCTCGCCTAGAGCATTTGGTCGTTCATCCTCCATGGCTAACGGAAATGGTTGCCCTCTCCGACTACTGTCCTACCCTGCTTTCTCTGTGTCTACCGTGGGCAAACCTCTGCTCGAGCGTTGCAACGCTTTTGAGCCATTGTCCTCAGCTCCAGCATCTCATGATCAATGATCGGGAACCCATTTTCTCGGATGGTACGCAAGTCGTCCACGAGTACCTTCAGTTCCTCTACTTCACTAGAACTAAAGATAAGCTCGACGAATCGTACTGGAAAGCCAAGTTTCCTGCTTTGCGCAGATGTCAATACCTAGATGGATCCTACGACTTGTGCCCTGAGATGGGTGGGGTGAAAGTCGACCATAGCCTCTCAGCTTCATCATACGTGGAGTTCTTGTCGTCTTACGCAACGTCTGAGGACGATTCGAGCGATGACTCCGACTATGTGCCCCATTCAGAGGATTCAGATGATACCAGCCGGTCTGATTCCGCTAGCGATGGTCCATCAGACTATGAAGAGTATTTCAATCCTGATCGTATTAATAGTGGGGCCTCTTTTTCGTATCCCGACGAACAGGATGGGGAAATAGAGAGAGAAGAAGCTGTAGCAATCTTCCGACATTGGTTATTAGCGAAGCGGGAAAGGCAATGTCGCGTTTGAATGTACTTATTTTGTTACACCGCAAATTCTCTGGCTTAGTCTGACACCTCAAAGTAAGTAAGTATCAGGAGATTTTAAAAATTTGAAAGGTTGTCACAATTGAAGTGAATCCCCCAACCTCGTAACGTGCGGTTGGGTAGGAGCCTCCCTTAACAAGTCCGTGACTATCTAGACTCTACAAATCTACAGCATGGCCATGCTTGAAGCGATTGTCAGAGATGTGCTGTCATCGCAACGGTGACACTGCCACTCGCTTCATGCCTTGCTCTTTGCCATGATGTCGCGCGATGCCGCACAAACGGTGTGTCCGAAAAAAACCGCCCCTGAATGAGTACTCATCGTTCCCATAGCGGAGCATGCAGAAACCTTTCAGCGACTCTAGCGAGCAAGGTATTTCAAACTTACTAATTCAATGAGTAGTAATTGGCCGTTTACGCTACTGACAGAAGAAAAACATTCTCGGTCCATGTCTGATTCTTTATTGGAACTAGGAGAAGAAAGCGTAGCTGCTGTGTGCGAAACCAAAGCAAGTCCAAGTTTTCTTTATTGGATTTCGAGTCATTTTGAGCATCATTGGATCAGGCCGAAGTCGTAACAATACCGGACGAAATCTTGCTGGTTATCTTTCGAGAGGCTCTCCAAGCCTCGTGGGGCGTGCGCTACGGAAACACTCTCCCGCCATTTCCTCGTAACATCTGGTCTTCCGACTTTCAAACAAAATTGGCCATTGTCGGTGTCTGCAAGGCCTGGTATCGGGTTGGTCTCCAATTTCTCTATGAAAATGTCGTCCTGTCCTCGATCGGCCAGCTTCCTACCTTTGTCATGACACTCGAGGCGCAGAGCAGTCTCGCGTCATTTGTTCAACGTCTGGAAATCACCTACTGGGTCCCCCGAGCTTACCATAATCTGCACGACGCGGAAACCCGGAAAGCGTTCGAACTATGCACGCAGCTCAAGCAGTTTGCCTTCAATCCGCGATGTCACCCGCTTTATGACAGTGATCTCGTCCTTCCTCGCTTTCCGTATATCGAAGACACTCCGTGGAGAATCACTCATCTCGAGGTCTGCGATCGAATAGACTATCTCTCCATTCTTTCACCACTGGTCCACCTCTCCCTGTCACTGGAATCTCTCTCCATTTCCCTACCAATCTCATATAGGATAGAGCATCATCGTCCTATGCTTACCTTCCCGCGTCTGCTCTCGCTACGCCTTTGCATTGATCACATGTCCCCACCCGACAGTATTTGGGTTATTCCGAATTTGCAACAGCTCCTTCTCTGCCCCATAGATCACAAGTGGCGCGGAGGGCCGGTAGCTGCGCTGCTCGCACAGTATGGCAAAAAACTCCGCACCCTTAGCTTAGGATGCAGAGAAACCCGAGCCACCCTCGCTGAATTATTGGGACATTGTCCACAACTCCGGCATCTGACCGTCGTGGAGGATCTTGTGTCGGTCGATAACCAGCTGCATCACAAGACGCTACAATCCCTAGACGTTCTCGGAGACGGTACTCTGGATCGCATCAACAGCTCGCACTTCGAAACAGCGTTCCCCGCGCTACGCTCCTATCGTTATTTGGACACTTTCCATGATTTTTACCCCAGCCTGCCCGCGATTGAGGGCAGGGCGGCAGGGCTTGATCACAGCCTCCCGACGTCGTCTTGGCTTGAATGGATTCTTCCCCTCGGCGGAGAATCAAGTGACGATTCGGAGGACTCGGACTATGCGCCGTCTTCAGACGGTGACAGTTCAGATTCGGGCGTCAACGATGACTGGTCGGGCGATGATATCTCGGAGGTGGAATGGGAAATTGGGCGAGAGGACGCGATAGCCGTTTTCAGACGGCTGGCTGCTAGACAGCGTTAACACAGCTGGTGAACGGCCGGCCACCGTATCTAGAGTCATGTCCACATCTAGACAGTCTGCCTCCATTTACATCTGATTTGGAGATACCAATACATGAATCATTGCCCCTCAAAAGCGAGACGCAGAGCACTCTCAAAGTCTGCGATGATGTCGCTAACATCCTCAATGCCTACAGAAACCTACAAGTATCGAGCTCTATCAGCTGGGAACGCGAAAGACGCCCGAGAACAAACACACCCGTATCAGATCCGGCTTTACGCCGCTCGCCTTGAGCGCCTCCTCCGACAGCTGCTGGTGCGTCGTCGATGCCGGGTGGATTACTAGCGTCTTTGCGTCGCCTATGTACCCAATGCAGTCAATGTCAGCAAGAGCAAGAAGGACAAGCAACAAGAGAGACGCACCGACGTTAGCGAGATTGCTCGCAAGCTTCAGTAGATCAACCACCTTGCTGGCTTGCGCGGCATCACCCTGCGAAGCAGAGGAAGGTGAATTTGAGTTAGTGAAGCCGCATAGGATGAAGGAGAGCCGAGACAGGCTTTACCTTGATGCCAAAGTTAAGTACCCCGCCAAACGCACCGGAACGGAGAGTGGTGAGCGCCCGCTGGTGGGACGGGTGACTGGGGAGACCAAGGTAGGATACCCATGCAACGTGCGGGTTCTTTGAGAGGTATCTGAAAGCCATGTATAAGCCAAGGGTATGGAGGAGGAGTAGGCGAACGCACTCTGCGAGCTGCGCCGCATTCGAGCAATGCCGTGCGGCGCGCAAGCTCAGGGTCTCCAGACCCTGAAGTAGTAAGAACGCAGCGAAAGGATTGAGAGCTGGTCCGAGGTCGCGGAGCATCTGTGTCGATGGTGAGCATGCGCGCAAGGGCGGGGCATCATGAGAATGGAAGTGTATCGAAGGACGTCGTAGCAGCGACGACACGCGGAGCGAGAGGTAAGGCGAGGAGAGTCGTCATCGTCTTTTAGTGCTCTCGTAGCAATGCTTCCCCACCTCATGCCCCTTTCCACGAGTCTCACCCTCAGAATATGAGCGAAGGCACGGAGAGACAATGCAAGTGGTAGGACTCAGTCCCGCCTTCTGGCCCTGCCGCAGCCTTCAATAACTTCTCCGCATCGAGTAAGTAACGCGCATGTCATCATCCTTGGACTATGCCACTTCCCGCTCCCGATGAGCACCCTGTCCAGCATCGAGACTGTCCCGTTCGGCACCCACACACACCCGCGGAGGGGCGCGAGCCACCAGCAACACAAAACAACTGGCACCCCCGGAAAAACGATACGAAGCAAAGAACACCCACCTCAACCCTCACTCTCACCGCAAACGCCGCCGCCCCAAACGTCTCGCTGAACACAAGCCCATGGTATCCCTCCGCCGGTTCCGTGAACGCAGGGAACTTGCTCGGCGAGGCGGCGTTGTAGTCGAATTTTCCTGGGAAATGGGTTAGCCTCGTCTGTGCATGCAGAGATGCAGTAAAGAAGAAGACAATGTACACGGAAAAGGAAGGAAGGGATGCATATAAAGAAAGCAGATTTCGACGCACCTCCATCCACAATAACACCCCCAATCGTCGTCCCGTGCCCGCCGATCCACTTCGTCGCGCTCGCTACGACAATGTCTGCGCCGAGGTCGAGCGGGCGGGAGAGCCAGCCGCACATGCCAAAGGTGTTATCGACGACGAGGGGGATGTTATGGGCGTGGGCGACCTGCGAAAGAGGAGCGGGGGTCAGATCCAGATGAGGAGGAGGTGTGAGGATGCGGGGAGAAGGGGGGACGAGGAAAGACGGATGGTCATCGACGAATCGGACTGGCCGACGGTGCAGCCACCAGAGCTCATCGACGCCGTTCCGTACAGCATCGGACGCCGTCACATCCCCTCCGTCGCGGCGTCTCTCAATAATGATCAAAACAACAAACGCACCTCCGCCAATCCCTTGATATCCGCGACACTAAAGTCCGCGTTGGCGATAATCTCCACGTACACCGCCCTCGTCCGCTCGTCGATTACCGCCGCGAAGTCCTCTTTAGGAAAGAGCAAAAGAAATCGAATCAGTCATCGGAGCTTGAAGTTCCAAGACGTACTGGGATCCAGACTATCGACGAAGCGCGCTTGAATGCCGAATTTACGGAACGTTACTTTGAGTTGATTGTATGTCTAGCGCGGAGGTCAGATCTGATAAGAAATGTGTAGAGGAAACATCAGCGGACGAACCCCGCCATATAGATGTGCAGCTGCGACGATGTTGTCGCCCGCCTCCGCGAGAGCCGTGAGAGCGAGGAGCTGGGCAGATTGGCCCGATGCTGTCGCCACGGCTGCTACGCCGCCTTCCAATGCCGCTACGCGTTTCTCGAAGACATCCTGCACGTGAAAGACTTCTTATGAGCACCAAAAGCTATGGATGACGAGATACAGACACCTACCACAGTAGGGTTCCCGATCCTCGAATAGATATTCCCAAAATCCCGTAAAGCAAACAAATCCGCGCCATGAGCGGAAGAATTGAAGGTGAAGCTACTGCTAGCGTAGATCGGCACCGCGCGGGCATTCGTTGCCGAGTCAGGGACTTGGCCGCCGTGGACCTGGAGGGTATCGAATTCGGGGGCCTTGTATAGGGACGACATGAGGATATGAGGATAAAACTCTCATTTCTTGGGGGTTTGGATGGCGCCTTAAAAAGACGGAGTGGCTATTGATAGCGACATAGTGGTGCGATCGATATATTGCAAATCACCTGCTACGCGCGGCAATGGGCCACGAGCGGTGAATCTCCAGCGATTGGTGGACTGAGCTGAAGCCAATGAGTATCTTGCAGAATTGAGAAGGCGCGAGTGGTTCATCTGGTGCAGAATGCTCTGTGTTAGAGTCAGACGATACGAAGACGATCATTCTCACCTGCCGCCCTGTGCTTGAAACTCCAGTTTCGTTTGTCCAGTTTGAGCGATAAAATAGGCGTGGCTCCATGCACGGAAGGCCAGAAACTATCTGTGCTCCAGATGCATCCCTCAATCCGTCATAGAGGAACGGATAAGCAGACTGCTCAAGAAAGTGGACGGTTGGGGAGCTGAAGCCGCCCCAAGCTCGAGTATTTCGAGGGTTCTGCTGCATGAAAGACGAGACTTTGCACGTCTGCTTCACACTTCCGTTTTCCCTTGATTTCCCCCCATGATTGGGCAAACGACACGCTACGTGGCACTTGAAGCCTCGTCTTGTGGTAGGAGTCAACCTCCTGGAGCGGCACCATCGAGGGTGGTTCAGCGATAGTCCCCGTAGGACAGGATAGTGAGAAGAGGCGGGAGCGAAGAAGAGGTTGAGAGCAAGTTGAGAGTCTCATTGAGAGTCACTAGTAGTAGAGCAGGAGTGATGCCTGGAACACGATCACCTGATTTTCACGTGATTCCTGACGCGTTTAATGATCGAGTGAGAAACCGAATGTTCTTCGATTTGTGTTTATTCGACAAGTTGATACACGTAACGAAACATTAAAATCAAACTCAAACCCTTGTCTCAGCAATCACCGCTTGACTCATCCAAAACTGACACCTCTCCATTTCCGCCTCTGTTATTGTTTCCATCGTCGAATTAGTCGCGGTGTCGCTCCCGCGATTCAGCATCAACCGGCGGCGCAACGAGGTAAGATCACTCGCAGAGGAGGTAAACTGTTCCCATGTGGGCGAGGTAGCTTTCTTATCAGCGGAAGGGTTCCCTGTTGCGGCGAAGGACGTCCAGTACGCGATTGCTTCTTTAGAGAGAACGGATTCGCTCTGAAATTTGATCATGATGAGAGTCAGAGGGTATAACTCAAGGCTGACCGTGTTGAAAGGCGTAAAGGTATTCCCGGCGTTCCCAAAGGTACTGACCCGAGACTCATCAGACGGAATATAGCATCCGAACAGTCAGTGCTCACTTTGTTCCTAATAGAAGCAAAAGTCGTGACTATAGAATCCCGTCGTGTCAGACAAGAAAACTTACCGTCAAACAGGTAGTACAGATCGGAGGTATGAGCTGCCCCACGGTACGGAGTCTGCTCGAATAAAACTGTATCCGGTGCATTCCAGCTGCAATGACTTCAATACATAAAGGTATTGTGTAGACAAAGTTATACCGACCTGTACGAGTACACGTTTTTAACCCCGTTCGCAGCCAACTTCTCAGCCAGAAACCAATCCCTGAATACCAGTCAGCTCGAGATAGCGCGTGAATACTTACAGACCCACATGCAGGTAAAAATAATCTCGCCTGCCATCGTCCACGCCCGATCCCACTGCGTAGCAAACGGGCTTCCAGTAGCATTCGGCTCCGGATACAGAGCTAAGGCCTTGTCGATCGTGGCGTTTGACTGCAAGCGCATTGTTACAGAGTTTACATTCATTGAGGTTGAACTCAAACTCACCACCCCCGGCCACCTCGAAAACACCAACCTCCTAATATCTTCATCGCTCTGGAAATCATCCGGCTTGCCTACAGCAAACGTCTTCCCGTCGCCTGTACAATGCCCACCCACGAAACTGACGTTACTGATTCTCCCCGACGCGATTAAGCGAGATGGAAGGTCGGGGAGGAAGCCGCCGGCGCCTTCGACGACGGGTGCGAATGCACCGTTTGGGATGCGGTTTATCGCGCTCACAATGGCACCTAGGTCAAGAAGCGTAAACTACTGCTCAATCGAAAACCATACGTTGATAACTTACCCAACGAGGCGTTTCGAAAGCAAGGCATCGCATCGCTGCCCGAGGAAGGACAGCCGATAAATCCGGCGGCGCTTTCTGTGTTCCATCAAACTTCCTCAATTTTTTTTTCAATTTAAGGATAGCAAACACTCACCGAAGAAAGCATTCGTCTGATCCATCGTATTAGTCGGCCCAAATCCGATAGACTGGGCGGTCGCTCCACGAAACGGCACCGGCTTCGATCCTTCAAAACAAAAGCAAAACACGTCAGCTACATGTACCCACCAAATGGATAGATATAACAAAAGTCCCTCACCTCCATACGCCGCAACCTGCATCACCACACTCGCCCCACCCGCACTCTCCCCATATATCGTCACATCATCCTTATTCCCACCAAACTCGCCAATCCACTTCTGCACCCACTCGAGCGCTGCTCTTTGGTCTAAGAGGCCGGGATTGAGGTCCCCGTCGGCCGCAACGACGGAACCGCCCAGAAAACCAAGGAGGTTCAGTCGGTAGGTGATGGAGACACCTACCAGGCCGCCGGGATGTTGAGCGACCCAGTCGTATAACGGGAAGCCTTGTGGGGACTTGGACAGATTTTAGATGATTATTTTCCATATAGGGGCAGTGGAAAAGATCGCACGTTAGCGTAAAATCCCCCACCCTGTGGACACAAGTTTGGATGAATATTCGAACTCGTGATAAACAAAACTTACGGCTCACTCACATGGATATACACCGCAACTGGAAGACGGTCGTTCGCCGAGGCATTGGTAGGCTTCCAAATATTCAACGTGAGACAGTCTATGAGAGATCAGGTCAATTACAATGCACGCCTGATTGAAGATTTTGGACCTTCGGTCCCGATTCCAACAACCGCAGGCCGTTGTATGCACGGTGGACCCCAATTTCGCGCATCCAATACTTCCGATGTCACCCCGCTCTCATCCAGCATTGCGGGAGCTCGAAATCTATGTGTGCATTAGTGCTATGTTCATCGCAGGCTGAACAAACTGGAATTCGATTGAATATACATGGTACCTCAGATTGCCAAGAGGCGGCTGCGCATATCGTATATTTCCATAAAATGCAACAGGCCCGTCGTCAATTCCGCTCGGTGATGTTGTGTTCCCAGCATACGCAGCGTATCCCAGGTCGACGACGGGACCGAGGGGCGAGGATAATTGCCTCGCAGTGCTGAATGCAAGTAGAAACGTCAAGAGAAAGAGGTTGAGCATTTTGGGGTTGTAGAGGACTGGGATAGAGTGTTAGTGAGTAGATGACGAGAAAAAGACTTGGTTAATATAGGCAGGAACGTAACGCTAAAGTTGAACCTCAGAGAAGTCTTCGATGAACTCCAGGCCGAATCACAAGGTGAGGCGGCCCTCCGATGGACCGGGAAAATAGCGGGCCGTGAGTCACTGACAGGTCTTATGAGCTACGTGGGCAAGAGAAACCAGACAAATTTCAGTCATAATAGACCCCCAAGAAGTTTCGAATCTTCAAGTACCATCTTTGCCGTATTTTGTTCTGCGAACATGGTGGTCAGAAAGAAACCAGGCTCGGAAAACGCCGAAATTCCAGTTGTTCCGACAACAGCCGAAGCTCGGCTCCAATTCTCTAACTTTTCTCTGTAGAAGATATTTTTGTGCGAGAAAAATAGAGCATACACATATATACAGATAGTAGAAAAAGCCAGTAATCTACTGATTATTACAATGGTATAATTCTGAACTTGTAGAAAGTTGAGGAGAGCCCTGCCTAAGGCCTCAATCGATAGGTCGTCCAGCCTGGAATAATGTCGCCGCAACCACCGTCATCTCCAGGAGGCCTCTGTTCATAGCTTCTACCGCAATTTCAAACTTAACTGTTTGATTTTGGCCTTTATTCGGGTTCTCCATCCTAGCCAGCAGTTGCGGCACGTTTTCGAACATTTCTGGATTCCAATTGTACATCTGGAAGCAAGCAAATTCCCACTGAATCCATGAATGAATCAAAGGGTTTCGGACCTACACAAATGCAATCCGTTTGAGGGACCCAAACATATCGCGATCGCTGGACCGTCATGATGCGATAGCTAAACCTGAATCAAATATTGACCATCAGTTGAGGAACAAGGCACTTACCTCCCATCTGCCGACACTGGAAGCCACCGAGAAACGCGCTGTTTCGCAACGGCATTGCGTACTTCAACGTACGGCGAGCCCCCAGTGCTATTGGCACGCCAGTCAATTTGCGCAACAGTACGGCCCTCGTTAGTCCGAAACACAGTGCGCTCCGAAGTGCTCATGATGTGGAAATACGGCGTGAAGCCATCGCGTCCCACTACAGTCGAATTCAATATGCTTGGTCTTGGATTGGGTCGGCAGACGAAGTTCAGCTCGAAGACGTGTTCATGCGCCGGGCCGGTATTTTGCGAACCCTGTGGCGGAGGAACATGATAGCCAGTGGAAGAGGAGGAAGTAGAGGAGAAGTTTGAGGCGAACATGATAGGTGTTTTAGTGTCTCTTCTTTCGGAAGAAGGAGACGCCGTTTTTATGCGTCACAATAGCCTGGAGTAGTTGTTGGCGTTGCAAAAATCAAGGTTGACAAGGCCAATCGGAGCTGAATCATTGCACATCCCAAAATGACCGGACGAGGGGACTCGGAGTATATTCTTCTTGTTGCACGTCACTGAAATGCTCAGCTCTGGTACCGACACTGTGCAGGTATAGCATTGGATCTCGACTCCTTGCATTCGCGGTACTTTGTGAACCGACTTCGCAGCTGGGAATTCTATAATGATCTGTGAATCCACAGAAGCATAAGAATAGCGAATTATTTACCATGGAAGTCGTTGAATGTCG
Source organism: Favolaschia claudopus (assembly GCA_037176885.1). Lineage (NCBI taxonomy): Eukaryota > Fungi > Basidiomycota > Agaricomycetes > Agaricales > Mycenaceae > Favolaschia > Favolaschia claudopus. The sequence continues at coordinate 893,195 of JAWWNJ010000010.1, read as the reverse complement.
TGAAGAAATGGGAGACCAAAACGCATTTCGTAGCTATCGGACGATGGCGATGTTTGCTGCCACCGGCATTTAGAATCGCGTATCAGCGCTTCTTCTAAAGTTGGCGGTGCTTTGTGGGCGTCTGACGATCAATGCCGTCGCAGGTCTTCAGTCCGGATGCTAAATCGATATTGCAAAAGAAACCCAGACTCGATAGCTGCGTGGTCTCTATCTACCTGCTTGACTCGGACACAAGCAAGTATCATGAGAGTATGGGCAACCAAATCGAGACCGCATGGTCGCTTGGGTGGTTGGGTTACCAATATTTCTGTGTGAGTAACGACATCAAGTAGCCGGGTAGCCTGAGCGCTGAGCTGTCACATAGGTTTTAATTATGCCCCACAGAAACCGTGACCATCGTCGGAAATTTTCGAAAAGGCCGTAGCCCATTCAATTCAAGGTAAACATCACTCGTGTTGCAGTGTAGGCGGCGATATGACCTCAACACCAGAATTAGCCGGGAAGGGATCCAGGAATGGACAGAAACTCGTAAAGGACTAACGGAGCGGGACTTGGAATTCAGTCTCTTCATCTTGCGTATGATACGGTGCCAGCCAGGATATGACAATCCACTCGAGACGAGGCTCAAACCAAAGCGAAGAGAGAATGGGCAAGAGAGGTATTCCTATGACACAGCGACGGAAAAGAATCTGGAGCGCATCGTCGGTAAGCAGAGGAATTCGAGTCAAAGTCATGTAAACCCTAACCTTAGTAGTACATCATTTCGTCAGCTATTTTACAAGAAAACAGGCCTTCCTTTCTTCTTTCAATCGAGGAGCAACATCCCAGCAACTTTCTCCTGCACCTGCCCCACCCGAACGGTTCCCAGCTCCGTCAACGTACTCTCCACCCACATCCGCGCCTTTTCGTACATCGCCGCCCAAGCCTCCGAGTCCGCCGTTTGCTCAGCAGCCTCAGGATTCATCTTCCTCGCCATGAACGTCATCGCCAACACACTCGCCAGCAAGTCATCCTTGACCTCCTTCCCATCGAACAGAGCCCCAATCGCCGCCCGCACGTCCTCAAGCGCCGTGCCCTCCCTCAACGGGACATGCGTCAGAACCGCTGCCGGCGACGCAAACGCCCCATCGAAGGACTGGAGACGCGCAAGAGCTTCGAGGACGTCGGCCGGTTCCAACGCTGCCTCAGTAGCCTCATCAGAGGAGGGAGGAGGAGGAGGAGGAGTACCAGGAGACGCAGATTTGAAGTACCCCGCGAACCCAATACGTCCCATGAGCTTGTCAAGCGTACTCGGGCTCTGGACCGCCTGGGGAGCGGCCATGAACCCACCATTGACAAGAGACTTGGAGTGCTTAACCACCAACTTATTCTGCTTATACGGCGAAACCTTCTGCAAGACACGTCCAATGAAGGTATCCTTGACATGATATGCAGCAGCCTGAGGTTGAGGCGCTCGTCCCCGAGAGTAAGCGTTGAAGCTTTTCTGTGCCGACCGCCCGTGGCTAAACAAGGCAGGGCCAGCGTCCAGCTCGTCATGCATGACGACGTCCGCCGTGGCCAGTTCATCCTCATCATCACTCTCGGGAGTAAGAGGACGCACGTATCGCGGGCGCCACTCTCGCGACTCGTCCACCGCGACGAAAGACGTATGCACCGACGTGATCTGGTATGTCGTCCCCAACCGCACGATGTGCGCACGTATCGTCCGATCCACCACATACGCGTCGGTAGAGTCCTTCGCAGCACCACCCGATATCTCGCGAGGATCATACTGCCCGTCCTCCAGATCCTGGATGATCTTCCGTGCGGCGAGGGCGTGCAGCGGTGGGGGAGCACCTGGTGCATTTGGTAGACGGCTGAGCGTGACCGGGACGGGAAGCTCAATCACAGAGCCGTCGGGACCTGAGCCGCGTAGGATGACGGTGTCGGGAACGGTTTGGCCTGCAAAGGTATGAATGTCAGTGCCTTGGAATGAGGTGCAAACAGTGAAAGATACCTTGGAGAATGGCGTATATGTTGATCCTGCTTCCAGGGAATAGATTGTGGATCTTGAATGGCGATTGCTGCACGGGTGCTGGGGGAGGCAGGATGACAGGTGGAGCTGGAGGCGGCGCCTTGTCGTCAAGAAGGGTAGGGTCAACCTCGACGTTGAATACGTTGAGTGTCTTGTTCTCCTGCATCTTCTCGTCATCACCAATTTCACCCGCGTTCTCAGTTGCTGCAACGTCCACCTTCACAGACTCGTCAGGCAGGCACCGCCCCCAATCAACCGTAATATTCGAAAGTGACGGCGTCCTCGCAGCCTTGACTAGCCTTGCCACCTTTCCCGCGAAACTCTTCTCCTGCTCCCCAACATACATCGCCGACCCTCTCCCCACCCTCGCAATACCCTCACACATCGCCGTCGAGACCCCGTCCCCGATCCCCAATACGCTCACCCTCAACGACGCCCTATCGGGGGCACCTTCCACGGCCCTCTTCACGGTCGCCAAGACGCCCTCCAGATCCCACGCCTCACCGTCGGTGAGGACTAGGACACTCGTCGGCCGGTCTTTCGCCCGGCCTGCAAAGACGTGCTCCAATGCCCCCCGCATCTCCGTCCCCCCATAATTCGCCTGCATCCCGTCGACGTGCTTCGTCGCCTCCTCCAGCGTTGCGGCGTCATAAGGCCTGCTACCCTTCGGCCATAGCGACGTCGCTTCCCAACCGAACGACGCAACCTGGAAGAGCGTGTCCTTGTGCGGAAGGGAGCGCAGGAGGACGACGAGCGCTTTGCGAGCAGCGGCGATGCGTGCGCCTTCCATAGAGCCGCTGCGGTCGACGAGGAGGATGAACTCTTGTCGCTCGAGGTCGGGGAGCGTGAAGCGCGGGACGAAGGAGAGGGCGAGGGCGGTTGTGTCGTTTGTGGGGTGTTGTTCCGCTATGCAGCGCGGGGCGTCGAGGCCGGTGGATTTGAAGGTGAGGATGAAGTCTTTGTCGAGGGCAGCGTCGGAGGTGAGGGAGACGCGGGCGTAGTGGGATGCGGGGAGGTCTTTGGAGGTGGGGAGAACGGGATCTGGGCCGAGTTTGGTGGTGACTTCGTGGGAGGGAGACTCGATGTCGAAGATAGGGGCGATAGCTTCCACAGTGGCGGAGATGGTGAGGAACGGTGATGATGAGGAAGAAGGGACAGGTGCAAAGTTTTCGGGCGAGTCTCCGTAGCGAGCCCCAATATGGACAGGCAAGTGGAAACGGACGGAGTCACTGTCTTCGTCCTCCCCAAGCTCAGTCGAATAAATCAATTCGATTCGTACTTGTTCTTTCGGCGGAATGTTCCCAAGAGCGATCTGGAATACTACGAACGCGTCAGAACCCGACAAGAGTAAGATTTCATGGCATACATACCATCTGGAGTCTGCTGTTCCATCAACGACGCTTGCTGACCTTGCAAGATTGCAGTATCATAGGTCTTCCTCGCCTCGAACTTCTCGAGAACCGATCCAACGACACGGGTCCCATCCTCCTTGATCATTGCGAAGCTCGACACGGCCGCGCGAACTGGAATCGGAAACGAGTACTTGGCTTCAATAGGGAAAAGCGCGTCATTGCGATACGTCTGGGTGAGATTCACTTGAGCCGCAAGTTCCTTGATACTAGCGTCTACGTGAACAGAGAGCAGGGGTAGCGAGAGAAGGGCCTTCTCGAAGAAGTAATGCAGCCCATACATCGCGATGGGACGCTAATCTGTGCCAAGACTCAGACTCAGAGTGGTTTATATTGACCTGCATAGCCTCTTTATTGGGACACGTACGAGGGACGTGGTCTAGTTCAAGCACTCACCGTATTCTATTCAGCAAGCAATTCCCGCTCCTTTGTCCTTGACGACGACAATCACCCCCAAGAAGGCTGTGGTAGTTCCGTGGCGCAAGGAAAGCAGGCGAAGGGGTGCAAAGCACGACCCTCTGCCGGCGTTATTGGGGAGATTAAAGAGTATCTGAGCGTCGTGTTAGCTGCAAAGTAGACAGAAAATAGAGAACCACGCACCTCCACTACAATCTCTAAAATACTCACCGTATTCTAGAATCTATTCTGACTATTCAGCAAGCGATAACCCACTGTTACCCAGCTCACAATTCCCGCTTCTTCGTGCTTGACGACGACAATCACTCCCGAATAACGCAATCAAAGACGGCGAAGTGGTGCAAAGCAGCCACGACCCTCTGCCAGCGTTACTCAGACTGATTCCAAATACTCAGATTCATACAAGATTTATATAGGAAGTTGGTATGCGATCTGTACGTCGTGTTAGCTTGAGAGGATAAAAAGACAGGGTGCCTCCACTACAAGTACATTTTCAATAGTCGGGCGGAGCGGGGATGTGGAGGGCGGAGACAAGGGGCGTCTTGAGCGGCTGGAAAATTGCAAATGAGGGAGGACTGCGGCGATCAGATATTTCGAACTCCGCAACTCTCCTTCACTTCCCAAACTTCCGCCGCATCAGTGACATCCGAATCGGGTAATTTGATGGGGGCGGTGTTGCTCACCAACATTACGACATAATTCAGCACACGCCAAGCTGCGTTTTCTCGATTTATGTACCGGCCGAATAAGTTAGCTCGAGAACGTCAAGGGTCCTAGTAAATTTCACGGGGCCAAAAACACATCTGTGGAGGATTTTATGGTCTCTTGAAATCCGTTGATCAATTTTTCATTGGGTGACTTCCTATAAGATTTCAATATTCGTGACGAATTTCCGGGGTGGTTAACTAGCTTTGATGAGGGATTTATGTACTCAGGCCTAGTCTCAGAGAACTTTCAGCATTGCTGTTTTCCGCAGGCCGGAATATTTTCTATTGAGCATGAATCTTTGGTTGAAACCTTGAGGTGCTTTCTAGTGGAGGCCATTTAATATGACCTGAGCAGCCTTTAAACGCAGCTGTGAACGAGAAAACAGCCTGGATGAACGTAACTCTAACCACCTAATCATGCGTCGGCAGAGTTATAGTACAAGGAGCAAAAAAAAAACCATGAAAACATAAAGAATTGAACTCGCAACTTCGGGACGTCTCACCCACCTTTTCGTATGTTCAAACCTCTATACCAATCGGCACTCTGGTCACCCTCTCCTCTGCTCTCCTCCAACAGGCTCCAACCATCACCTCAGATCAAGAAGGAACTGCCCCCATCAAATTACCCGATTCGGATGTCACTGATGCGGCGGAATTCATTGAGTGCTCCCTCAATGATAGATCCTCTATAGCTTCGGAAACCCAAAGCTAGTCCGTACTCGTTCAACGAAAGACGGCAGAACTGGTGGCAGGTGAGCTTGAATTAGATTGAATTTGAATTCGAATTCGAATTGGCAACTAAGCGATTCGATGTAGGCAGTTATCGAGCGATTGTAAAGCTATATAGGACTAAAAAGCCCGCGCCCCTAAACACGAACCAATTCTATTCCACCCAATACTCCTCGTTCCAACAGTCTATCCGCCCCAGTGATTCATCAAACAAAACAACTTGAGGAAGAGACTGAACTCACGCTACTCGTTGACAAAGCCGACGCAACCTCGACATCATCCTCAACCGCGACATCCTCGTCCTTCGGCGGCGGTACAGGCGCTGCGTCAGATGACCCAACCAACGTTGACGATGTCAACACAGTGGACGGTTCCAAGCCGAAGGTATTGAGTCCTTCTGTGCTTTGCCGACTTCGACTGCGACTTCCTCTTCGCGATCTCCCTTCCAGCTCGAGCATGAATCGAGTTGCCAAGAGGGCGGTAAGTCTGTCGTTTCATTTATATCTCAGTAAGCGTTGTTTCAAACTGGAGGGAGGGAGAGAGCTGACGAGTCGACGAAGGGGATGGTATAATTCCGTCCGTGGTTGCGTGCCTGTGGTGAGTTAATATCCACACGGACGAAAGGAGGGAAGGGAAAGGTACGTGCCGATGGAATCTGAATTGAAACTTCGTGAGTCGGATGAAGGCCAAGGTCGGAATACAAAGATATACTTGGACGAATACAGCTTCCAGAGTCATGATCATGAATATTAAACTGCCGAAGCAAATTCAACAATGACTCGAAATGTTTGAAGTCTGTGTTCCCCATGTACTTACGCTAAATCTTTCATTTCTGGAGCACAGACACATTGAAATCTTGACATCACATCGCCAGCGAGAGCAAATAGAAGTTACACCGCACCTTCACTAACAACAAACGTCACCGTCTGCGACGCTAGCGCACCCATAGCCCGCATATGCCGAAATAATTTGACAAACAAAGCGAGGGTGACGCCCGCATCGAACGTCGCGCGGAGGCAGGGTAAAGTGAGGACTATACACATAATCAAACCAAACGAGATCAGAATTCATGAGCTTGAACTCACTTATCCTCGCGACAGGACTCGTGTCCATCGCACGGCACTGCGGGAACGCAGACGGGTTGGGTACGATGAGGTTGATGATGGGGAGGGAGAAGCCTAGCATCGCAAGAGGTATTGCGAGTAGTGGTCCAGAGATGACTTTGACTCTCCATGAGAGGATTCCTGCGGGAGTAAGATTTGATTTTGTTTCATCGGAGAGAGGGAGAGCTGGAGACACACCAACGTAAGAAAATTGGAACATCGTGTCCAGTGATATAGCAACTTTATCTAATGTTGAGCATCTGAGGGAGATGTTATTCATATTTCTTTCGCGGTACAAATAAAACGCGTACCTCTAATAGAATTAATCGCCCGAGTCTTAATCGAATATTCTGCACCGCAAAAAAAGCAACTCACCGCACCCATCGGATCGCTAGAAAGCAGCATAATCCCCAGCACCATCACCACCTGATACAACGCCGGACAGTATCTCAGCGCCACGAAGCTGCCTACTAGCTTCGAATTATCTCGGGACTTGGAATGTCGATACATTTCGATTTCGTGGGTCAATGTTAGGGTGTAGTCGTACAGAAAAATCGCTGTGAGTAAGTATAAGTACTGAAGCACCGCAAAGATTATGAAAGAATTGTGAAGGAAAGCAATACTAACCAGCAGCAGAAACGAGCGCCCGGTTCGCCCAGACAACCGAGGATTCACTGTAAAATATTTTCTCAGACTCATTCCTGGAGAATTTCAAAGAGATTGAATCCTGACCGAGTGGCATGGAGGGACATGATTCGGGGCACGGGGATTTGACTCGGAAAGCTGAGCTGCGGCCGCGTCGCATCGCATGGTGTACTTATAGTACAAGAAAAACTGAGGCTGTGGTGCATCTTGATAGCGACTCAGAAGCAGGCACTGAGCGAAGAAGCAGGAATGTACATTGATTGTACACAGCACTCGGGATGAATAACCGACGGTCGACCAGCTGCAGCAGGACAAGGGTGCGGGTTTAAAAGCATCCCGGTCATAGTAGTCTTGATAACTTTTGCGATTCGACGGGAGCGGGAGGTGGAAGGTGGGAAAAAGCAAAATACGCGATCACCTGGCATGACCCGCCACGATCCTTCATTTCTTCCTCTCCGTCCCGCGCCGACGCCGCCTGCACTATCGCCCTAGTAAGTAGTTATAGTACATACAGGTAGAAGACGATCGCGAGTCGAACGGACAGAAACAGAGAAAAGTCGAAGATTAAAGTAAGATACATATGTAATTGTAGACAAGGAGGAGTACTTGTGGGGAGTGAATGTACACGACGTTAAAACAGACGCGAACAAAACCAGTGGGAGGTAAGTTGCATGTAGACGCACACACACGCATCCTCTCGACCTGTCGGACGTCTGTATCCCCGACCGACGAAACGACGGAGCTCGGCAGAGGGTAGGTACATGTAGGCAGCGGAGCACAAGGTCGGACCCGACCACCGACATCTACCATCTCGTTGACGCACGTCCCCTCCACCTCCTCTGCCCCAGCCTTGCCTCCGCAGATCATCCATCCACGCTCAGGCACTGAACAGTCACCATTTGGTCTAACCACCTGCGACCGCAGACCGAGCCGGGCCAACATATTCATCCATCCCATCCCATTCGACCCCATCCCCACCCCATCCCATCCCACCCGTTTCGCGGATGATACTCATTCAGACGGAAGCACGCGGCCAATCTTCTGCCGACAATCCCCTCCCCCGTCTCATAAGTAAGTAGCCAAGGGCGAGGGAAGGTCTTCAGGGCGAACGGGAAGCGAAGGTGTCGCCGGTATCGACTTCCATACTACGATGGTTCGCAGGTGGCGGAGTGCCCCGGGCTGATGGTGAAGGCAGAGGCGAAATGCGTGAAAAAAGCTACGAAGCTTTTCGTGGAAGTTCGGCGCCGCTTCCTCCTTCGCGTGGAGGCCAAGGTGCGGAGGACCCAGACAGCGACGGCGAAAGCGAAAGCGAGTATGCTGGCGAATGCCCTTCGCAGGCGTTGGACCGATGGGATACGTATGGATACGGAATAGCAAAGGCAGCGGTGTCGTCGCTATCGAGGTGAAGAACAGGAGAAGGATGCCCGTCGCAGGTGGGTGCCGGTGAGATCGAAACGGATGGTGGTGGTGCAAGTAAAGTGAGTTAGATCTAGAGCAGACCCGGTCCACGCGCGTCAAGCTGTGCGTACCGGTCGCCCAGAGGAAGTATGTAGTGTAAAAAGTAAAAGTGTGAACGCAATACCGCCGGCATCGACTTCGACTTCGGGTGAGGAAGATGGTTAAGGCATTGACTCGGGCTTTGCGTCCTACAGCCACGACGAGGGCTTGTATTGGGAGGAGAGGTCTATGCGGAATCTCGCGGGTAGGGAAGGCGAGAGCGCCGAGGGCCGGGAAAAACGAACGCGAAGACCGTCCGAGGGCCGGGCACCAATGCCGAAGGGTGAAAGAGCGAAGTAATATATGTAGGCGTTCGCCGTTCGTCATACGCGCACGTCTCTCCTGCCGCCGGGATATCGTCCAAAGCGCCTTCACCCACATATCGTCCAAATCAAGCAACAGCGCAGCGCCCTCACCCGCACCAAACCGTTGTTTCGGCCAGACGAGTCAAGATTATGAAATAACGCATCCCGGCACCTTCTTGATACTCGCCCCTGGTCCCGTAAACCAGATTGGCGCCCTAGCGGGGGTACATGCATCCCATCCATCCCATCGACATCGACACCGACGAAGGTGGTAGACAACGCTCCGGCGGTGGAGATCTCCAACGTCAGCGGCGACCTGGTCTTGATCTTGCCGAAGCTCCATGCGTAGGACTCGATTGATCAGCCGTCCCCTCGGCAAGGCGGAGAATGGATGCCAGTCCATTGTCGGTCAATCGCCAGCCCTTCCCTCCTCTCGTTTCGTCTCGCGGGAGGGTCCAAACAGTAACGTCCAAGGCGAGGATATGCCAAGCAATGCCACTCGCAAACGTTGGACCCATGGTATACGTATCTCCAGTACTTATGTACTTGGGGAATAGCGAGGCGACGATAGCGGTGTCGTCGCTATTGAGGCGAAAAAAAGAACAGGCAGCGACAACGAGAAGGATGCCCAGCACAGATGGATGTGGGTTAGCGAAACGGATGGTGGCTGCGAGAGGCGACTTGAAGGTTCGGGCGAAGATGGAGACTGGGATTCGGATTCGGATTCGACGAGGAAGCCATTGAAGACAAAAGTCACGCGTGTGTGCAATGCCTGTAGCCTCAGGTGGATATCCGTGGTCCGAAATAAAAGCCGAGTCGGGACGGGACCATTGAATGGACGAAAACTCCCCATCCCCCCTCTGCAGACGACTCGGTAGAACCAAGACAACGACGGGTTGCAGCCAATCGCCATGTGGCAAGGAGCATATGACGAGGCGATACATACCCCGCTGGGGTCGATAAGCCAGCACAGGTGACAGAGACGAGCCGATCGGGGAGCGTAGCCTGTGCAACGCTGTCGCTTCGATGAACGACAAAGCTCCGGATAGACGACGATGACGAGGCTGGCCATAATCGGTGCAGGAACATCGTCCGTGCCTCGCTGGTCCATTCGCACCCGCTCTCAAGCATCGATCCCTTTCCGCCCTCACCCACCCGCACCCGCACCAAACCCCTTAGCCCTCAACGCCCTCACCAGCTCCTCGTGCCTCTCCTTCGCCCTCTTCACCGCGCTCCCCAACGCAACATGCGTCAGCAAATCCGTCTTCACCTCAAACAACGCCAACGCCGCGCCCAGCTCGTCGTCGCACTGCGCCAGCTCGTCTTTCATCTCCGCGCTCTTCAATATCCTTGAAAACAAGGGGGCGGAGGCGTGTGTCTGGAGGAGAGTGTGCAGCCCCGCGAGCGTCTCCGTAAGGCGCTCGATAGCCATGGCCATGCCCGGCGCGAGACCGACGCTGCGTGAGCGGGCGTCGCCGCAGAGGTTGATGAGGGCGCGGACGATTTGGTGCACGCGTTCGAGGAGCATGCGGGTTTGGGTGCGGTTTGTTCGGACGGTCTGGAAGGCGGTTGTTAGTGCGAATAGAAAGAAAAGGTATAAGCGAATAGAAAGAATAGGTATAAGAGGAATGGGCGGCATACATACCTGCACGGTATCGAACAAAAGCACACAGCTGCTGGCGACGATCTGGACGGCCTCCAGGTCCATCGACTCGCATATGTCTTGTAGGAGCCGGGAAGAGTCGAGCCCGCGTTGGATGAAGTCGTCTACCCTACGCGCAGTCTTCGAGCGGCGGAGGAAGAAGGGGGTGGTGGAGGTGCTGTGGCCTGCTTCCGTTGTAGTGGTGGATGAGGATGTAGAGAAGGGGTGGGGGAGTGGAGGGGGAGGAGATGAAGCATGATTATTGAGTGTGGTGGTAGACGAAGAAGAGAAGAACGACGAGAATGATGGAGTGAGGGTTGTCGATGAGGCGGTGGAGGGTGCGATGGATGCGGCGCTGCTGGATTGGGGGTCGGGTTTGTTGCTAGACGAGAAAGAGAAGAAAGAAGGGATCGAGGGGAGGGAGGGGAGAGCGAGGGGGTTGTAGGATGTGCGACCTTCGCGGCGGACGTGGCGCGTTACGGGCATTTCAGCAAGACGGTTGGAGGGGAGGCTAAGTGGGCGACCGACGCAAGACCGACGTTGGCGATGAGGACTGGATGGCGGCCAACGGGAGGATTGGAGGCGGAGTTCGGCAATTGGCGGTGAACGACACGGACGAGGGCGAGGTCCACACGGAATATATTTTCTTAGCAACAGTCAGGCACGGCGCAGTCGACGTCGCACACCACAGCGAGGAAGAGCTTTGGTGCGTGGCGGTGCTTGAAGTGGTGGGAATACTTCGGTGATGCCCGCCTGCGGAAGCGCGATCACGTCGGTGTCAGTCGCGGTCTCGTGACTCCCGCGCGTCTGACTGCGAATTCTCGGACACCGCATGTAAATAAAAATCGGAGAAAAAATCAGATGCGGTTCCCTGGCATTGTAGAGTCCGTAGTTTCGCAATATGAGCGGGTTTTAACTGATTTCCACGGTGCAGGCCTATAAGTAATCTCTCCTTTCTCGTTGTGGGAGTTTGGCGTGTTCATCGCGGACCTGTTCAAAATTTGCCGAATTACCTTTTGAGTATATTGCGGGACGTTTCTCAACAAGGAGCCATCGACTATCAGTTAGAATATCCTCAGAAAGATTTTTCACTCTGAATATCGTACATATTGCCAGTTCCTGCTATAGTATACTTCAACTTCGAATTCACTGAAACACAGCTGCAAAATGGCTACTGCCATAACTCCGCTCAGCCTTCATCGACCTCAACTGTGCCATCTCGATATCCGTCAACTGCTGCCGTCGCTCAGCGGGAAGGCTTGCGTCTGAATCGGATTCGGATTCATGTCGCGTCTCCCGCAATTGATATTCCTTGATTGTCGGCTCGCTATTTCCCTCAGCCACTGGATACTTGTCGTCGTCGTCTGATTGATTCACCTCCCGGACGTTGAAGATCAGGCGATTCCCGAGGGTGCAGGAGAGAGCCACGGAAAAGGCGATGGGGATCTCGAGAAGGCTGGGCTGCATCAGAATGAAATATTCACTGATGAGTAAATCGATCGTTGCAAGCAGAGATATCAGAAGGAAGAAATACGCACATCAGCGCTCGCCCAAACGAGCATATTGGTGAAATACGTTGCGAACATCCTTATCCAGCGATCGACAATTAGGAACAAATGGAAAATCGCGCGGCCGAGGTCGAACTCACACAAGAAAATACAACAACGAGTCTCTTATTAAAATTGCAACCAAATGTCTCCCGCTCTGAAACAGCGTCGAACCTCCAGAGGTGCGGAAGGTTTGGAATCCGCGAAAGAGAGCGAGAAAGCAAAGGAGGGATTCAAATGAGATGATGGGAATCCAGAACGCGAAGAAGTACGAGGGGACGTTGGAGGGGGCGCAGAATGTCGTGGGCGTTGGTGGGAGGGGGTGGGCATGGGCTGCGAGACAATGAACGCGGAACAGAAGAATGAAATTGCATAGAGCTACCTTTGATCCTATGTAACACTGTCCCCAAAATGACTGCTGAGGACGCGGAGGAGAGGATGAACGCGGATGCCATGAGAATCAAAACGCGTTTGGACAGGAAGTAGAGGGCGTAGAGGCGCATTTGGAGGATTACTGTCAAGATTTTAGAAGGTAGATGGGCGGAATTTGAATGTAAACTCACCTTCTGCTATCATACATGCAATTAGGCCTGTCCAGCCTTGCCATTGGAAGAATCGGATGCCTGATGAGTCATCCATTCATGCACAGTTGAGCGAGTGTAGTAGAGTACAGTAGTATTCATGTACGCACAACTGAAGCCGCGGAAACGGATTCGTTAACTAGAGGAGAAGGAAAGCTTCGAAGGGGACGTACAACTAAACAAGGGAATCGGAAAAAATGAACACTACGTTAGACGGAAATATGATATGGAGGACGCACTGAATCGGTTAGTGATGAACTAAAAAGAGCTGTCACTCGGTAAGCCTGTGGCTAGACGTGTAGTCAATCTAAGGAACACTGACCGTAGTTGTTGATGCTGAATGAGATTCAATGATCAGGGAACAATCAAGGCTAGACGATGCTGGCGTACATAACGGAGATCATGGTGTAATAGCGATTCTGTGGAACCTGGAGTTAGCTTCAAGATCGGGGAGGGCGGATATTGCTAGAGCACGCACGATTATGAATATGACTTTCCCAGCTGCCCAAGGACGTTTCTTTGTTCTATGTGAGTCTTCATACCTCTAGCATACGTTGGTTGAATCACCCAGATCAATTCGACCTCTTTATCGAGCGTTATGACTGTGTTACCGAAGGAGGGGTAAGTGAAAGTGAATCGAAAATCAAGACAATGAAAGACGAACTATGGTCGAACATGATGATAGCACTAGAAGCCACTGCAAATTCATAAATTAAATAACGCTTTGTCCTCATCGATATGGGACATACGCTGAGAAAATCGTGTCGCCTGGATATCTCCCAGCGCATTCATGAATAACTTCAATTCATTGGATTCTTGCAGCGCCGTCGCATTCATGCCAGTGGTTCAGGCGAGGGAGGGATGGAAGACGGTAGGCGGGGAGGGAGGGGGAGGACGAGTCCTACAGCTTTGAACGCTGTTAGAGGGAAAGTGGGCGTCCTTGGAAGACCTCCGTGTCCGTGTCCAAGTCTTTTAATATATATGAGAACAGAATTCGCCGTTCTTCCATCCATCCTTCCTTTCTCATGCCAGACGATTTCTCCGCCCGCGCTTACATATGCTGTTTGCCTATATTCAGCAGCCCGCTTCGATCATAGGTGAAGGAATAATCGTAGTGAACGGAACAACGCACTGCTCAACAGCTCTATATCTCCAGCGATTTGATTCCCAGCCTACCCATTTTAAGAATGGGTAATATTAAAAGCATCCGTCGCCTACGTCGTCGATGGTGGTGAAATGTGAAATGGGATTGAATTGCGAGTAGGCGAGGTCGGGGAGTCGGTGAGGGTGGGGAGCGTGAATCCGTGCCCGGGGTGAGCGGTTTCCGAGTCGATGAGGGACAGCGAGGAACAGACAGCGTCGACGATGCCCTGGGCCCGACAAGCATCCCGAACACTTGGTCGAGTCATCATCATGATCCTGTCCTGACTGAAAACAGGTCGAGATTCCCAGGAAGAGAGCGGGCTTGTCAGTGAGAAGGGTTGGATTGCATGTGGTCGCGGGAAGACGATTCTGAAGAAGGAAAAGAGTAAGAAAGCTGGATGAGGCGTCGGCGGGGTTCTTCTTCCGATGGAGTATAGTATGACGCTAGCCGCCGAGGTCGACCGAGATGAAGTGAGTACTCGGGGTGAGTGGGTATGTGCGGTGTAGATTTTGACCAGAGTATAAAGCGAGCCTAAACACTCAATGAGCAGTTGCCAAGCCTCAAGTCGAGCTGGACCCTGAGCTTTGAAAACCATTCAAAGGTCTCCACGACTCTCCACGGCTGTCTGAATTGGCGCCAGGAACTGTACGCAGTGTATGCTCTGTACTGGCGCTGCAATCTGTCATGAATTTCTGATGCGACGACGAATTCGATCGCTAACAGCTTGCTCAACCAACCCTACGAAGCCACCTGGCACCTCTACTAGTAGGTCGGCAGATAGGTATTTTTGCTTTGCCGTTCAAGCACCGGTGATTCTGAACTGCGAGCAAGTGGCGGCAATTGTTTCGGAAATTCTAGAGCGGTATTCATAGTTAAGGCTGAGGAGGACATGGTGGAAGGAAGCAGGGGCGGGCATCAAGACACCGCCACATGTCAATTCTTCGGACGAATCGGAGATACTCGGATTTTTATTAGACGCGCTAGTCACGAGACCGTGACTGTAGATTCACGTGATCGCGACACCCTCTCTTCCGCTCCTCCACCACTCTTCCTTTCTTTTGTGTTTCCTTCCCTTTTGGCTCGCTCTTTTGCGTCGTCTACTATTCAACTGGCGACTCCACTCTCCTGCGACTTCTTGATGAGCGTCAAGACCCCGGCGAGTTTGCTCCTTTGCACCGACACCAATGGCGACAATACGCGAAGTCTCGCCGAAGCTGGCAATCCAGCCGAGCTTCTAGGCATCCCGACATCTGACTCCCTTGCGTCTACTCAGTATCACTCAGCCCTGAACAGTCCAGTGGCCTGTAACACCCCGGAATCTTCACCACCCATCGCAGACCTCATCTCATTCGCTTCAGGCGAGTCGTCGTCATTTATGTCTACTTGCTCCAAACTCATCGACCGTGCAGAAGATTTACTTAGCTTGTCTACCGCTCGCGAACCTCCCCCCCTTTCTCCCTCCCCGTCCTCGTCTTCGTCAGAATTCGCCTCAAACCGGCATCAATTGGGGGACCTCACCCTACAGCACATTCCGGACGAAACAAACTCGGATAAAACATCCAATGTCTACATCAATGGCCTTCCTCCGAACTTCCGCGAAGAACAGCTTCATGCTATAGCCGCCCACTTCGGCGAGATATTGAGTGTTCGGTGCTTCACGCGGAATAGTACCACACCCGCGACGGGGTATGGATTCGTATTGTTCGTTTTTTCTTTGTTTTTGAGCTACGAACTTAATTCTTTCGTCGTTCTGTAGATTCAAGACTGTTGAAGCCGCCGAAAAGTGTATTATCACCCTGAGGCGCAGTGATCTTCGTCCCGCCTTCTCCAAGGTGCGAATTCCCCTTGACTTGTAGTGCATGCATCAACCATTCGCTCAGCAGGAACCGCCACGCGCTGGCTCAATTACTTCAACCTCGTCCTCTTCCCTCAGCTCAGACAGCGGGAGTCAGTCTTCTGACTTCAAGGCCAAGATGGCGCAACTAGAAGACAAGAATAGCTCGAACGTATACATTGAAGGGTGCGTTTTTTCGAAACTATGCGCCTGAGCGTGTCTTTGACAACGAATATCTAGGCTTCCTCTCAGCGCGGACCGAAACGTAAGGACGATTTCTGCCAGATGGCTTAGAGGCAACTCATATTTTGTAACTCGAATAGACCTTAGCAGCCCTAGTGCACCCGCATGTGATTCACTCGACGCGATTCCTTCGTAGCAAGCTGCCCAACTCGCCGACGATGATTGCCTTTATGAGGTTTGTCTTTGATTCATTCCCCGCATTTATCGCCCGCTAAATCGCTCCTTTTTCTTCACTGAAGGATGGCCAACCGCGCAGCGGCCGACGATGTCATCCTTCGCCTCAAGGGGAAAACGATACGCGGTTGGGACGGCGCAGAGGGTAGGGTTCATCTTCGGATTGCGGATACGCTTGATCAGAGGGAGTTGAGGGTATGTCTACGCCGCTCTACTTGGGAGAAAAATTACTGATTTGCCGACTCCCTTGAATCTAGCGCTCTGAAACTACCCGTTTCGATATTGAGGCTGAGAGGTTGACGATGGCCCAAGCGACGTTACTGAATTACCGCGCCAAAGACATTCAAGCCACCCATGGTATGGAACCCTCGCCCTTCGACGTTCCGAATCAGTCTACGGAACCACGTAATCCGGCGCCTCTCGCGACGACTGTACACGAGCTGTTGACTGGGAATCCGGGTGCGCGACGTGCTGTATCCCTTCATATTCCCACGATTCAGCAACCCATTACCCTTCCATCTCCGGTGGCTCGTCTTCCGCACCCGCTCGCTGCTAGTGTTCATAATATTCTCGCTGGGAACGTCAAGCATGGTCAGGCGCAGCAGTCACAGCAGCGTTTCTCTCCGCCGCAGCACTCGCTTTTCGCTCCTGCGCAAACAGCCGCAGTAGACCCGATGTATGCGCCGTATGCGCGCCAGTCCCTTCCGCTGTCGCAGCAGCCTCCGCTGCATCCCAATGTCGCTGCGCTCTTCAATCATTCCATCGCGGCGGGTATGCAGCAACAGCACCAGCATCAGGATGCGCTACGTAGCTTTCCGAATCCGAATCGCGTCGAAGGCAGTGGGATTGGGAACGGCGGGCCGCTGTCTAACCTTCAACACCAGCGTGATAAGGCAATCCAGCTGGGTCGCAGGTCCGCATCGGAGAGTCATTCGATCCAGCAGACAGCTCTGCAACGGCTTCTAGGCGGCCAGCTACATCGGCAGTCGACCATCGCGGCGCCAGCACCAGCTATGGTCAACGCCAACGCTAATCGGGGCTTGGGCTCCGGACTTGGAGGAAATCAGCATGCCCCACCGCCCTTCGCCGCTCCTTCTGACACCGGTAACGGCGCTCGACGTGGAGGTGCGCCTGTACACAACATTGGTCTCGGATTCCCTAGTGCTCCCCCACTTCAGCGCCCCCCTCCGCCTCTGAACAACCCCAGACTCAATCTCAACGCATCTCTTGCTCCTCGTAACACGACAGTCCCCGCCCATATGCACGCATCTAAGCCTTCTTTCGACGTTGAGCAGGCTATAATGAATAATCCCAACAATAATATCCTCCATCGAACGACCAGTCGGTCATCTGCACCACTCGACAACCGCTTTAATTCGAAACCTCCTACGACGCAAAATAACCACACGAATAATCAGATATCAACAGCGAACAATAATACTACTCGTCTCCCTCCTCCTCCTCCACCTCGCCTCCCTCAACCCCAGCCACAATCTCAAGACCACCGCAGGCATGCACGCGCAAATACCGACACAGTGCTCGCTTGGCGGTCCCATACGTATCATCATCCCAACCACAGAGACCATATTCGCACGGAACATACCCCCGCGGTCGATATCATGCCCTGGATTCGGGAACGGGAACGATGCCGCACGGATACGAAGGAGAACATACCCGACGCGAATACGCCGCCCAAAAGCTCGAACGATATGAAAACGATTGTCACGCCTCAAACAGACAAAAACACGACTGGCAACCTCCCCGTCCCCAAAACGAATGATGCGCAAGCGAAGCAAGATTTCAGTCAGAAACAGAATCAAATCCTTCCGCGTCGGTATCCCGCGCCTGCTGCTGCTCCGCCTCCGTATGTGCCTGTCTCCGGTAGAGTTTTCTTGGGTCTGCAGAATGGTGTGAATAACAAAGGATACCCTGCGAAACCGTTTCCTTGATTTCATTCGGGTTGGGCGTTGTATGTATCGACTCTTTTTTTCACTCCGAATCCGATGGGCTCGTTACTTTGGGACGTGTAATGTCGTATATTGTCTTGTAGCCTCACTATGTAGCTTCTGTTGTACCGTAGCATAATGTACTGTTTCTTTTGTGCCTAGAGTGAGTCTGATTCGCATCTGCCCAGGCTTGATCAATGACAGCGACTGCGTTCGGCACTGCATTGTTTCTTGCTCTTTACTACGATGTCTCTCCTCGAAAGCATACGCGCTGGAAGACAATTGCGCAATGTGGGTGGAATTCAGCATGATTCCAGTGCTCCCAAGACCGTAGGTAAAGATATTATCCTGATATGCAATTCAATAGCCGATTTTGCTTCACAGACACGCTGAAACTCTCGGACGAATACGATTCCCTCGTCCTTCAAGCCAACATCGAGAACTGGGGCTCTGCTCTGGCTGAAGCGGGGTTCACACCGAAGACACTTATGGTGCCGCTTTCTGTGGAGCAGGGGAGGCTTTTGTTGAAAGCGTACGAAGAACTGGACAAAGATGCGAAGAAGGCGGTTGTGGATAACGCCAGGGAGGAGTATTTGGCTAGCGGCTTGACGTCGAGTCCGCTTCTTCCTGACGAGGCAAGGTTGTTGGAGGAATTGGGAGGAGGAATTCAAAGGGCGATAGATGAGTTGAGTGACAAAGCAGACGGTGAGAAGGGGGAGGGAGGATGTTTCGTCAAGCTGAGCTCGAGGTCGCCGAAAGACGCTGCGGCTCGGTCAGGGGTCTTCGAGTCATATTATGCGCGAGAGCTGCGGCGCATTCGGGAAGATGGGGAGGATCTCGACGAGCAAAGGAAGCTGTGGATATTGTGCGAGTCTGAGGGGGCTGCGCTCCGATTTCGGGATGCCGCGTCGGTTGTGAGGGCGCTTGTGTTGAGTGAGCGAGTGTGGCAGGTAAAATTTTGGTGATTTCCTTCGCTCACAAACTGATTTGACGCTTTATAGGATATGACTCTTGCCCTCCGACATCCCGAAAACTGGCAGCAAAATGTTATTCTGCGCAAATGGGAGCCAGTACCTATCGATATGGTCGGTTTTCTCTCTTTTCAATCTTCCATGGCTATTAGGCTGAGTGATTTCAGGAATTCCGAACCTTTGTATTCGAGGGAAAGATGACGGCTATCTCACAATACGCCTACCAGCTTTACTCTCCGCGTCTCAATGATCCGGCTCAACGAGAATCTGCCGTCTCGGCGATGAAAGATTTATTCGCCAAGTTATGGCTGATTTTATCGGAAACGTTTTCGGGTAAATGTGTCCTGGATTTTGGCGTTATTCCCCCGAATCCCAGTAGCAAACCGGATACACCGTGGCGCGCGATCCTGATTGAGGTCAATCCCTTTGAGGAAACTACGGATGGGGCGTTATTTAGTTGGACGAAGGAACGTGGTATTTTGGAAGGAAAAAAAGAAGACTTGGAATACCCTGCTGTACGGGTGACAGAGACAAAGCGGGGTGGGGCGCTTGCTATGGTCCCAAAGGGCTGGAAAGAGGTGGTAGAGAAGGTCGAGAGTCGGACGCCGTTGTAGTCCTGCTGGCTGTGGTGGGAAATTATGTCCGTAATTGGCCTTCACCGCACCAAATTCATGATCTTGGCTTTTGCGACCCTGTCCACTGAGAGGAGCGTGGTGAATAGCAGTCTCGAGCAGTGAATTGTCTCGGTCACGGGACCGCGTTAACGCGTGATGCCTTCCAAAAGAAGGTGAGTTTCCCACCCCCGTGCGCCGCAGCATCTTCCACCCATTTTCCTGTTCAACAGCGTTCAAGAATTCTGGGATCTTTGGTCGGAACGCTGTAATCTGGACTGCAATAAATCACGCGAATCCGAGTGCTCGAAGGGCTTCGAAAGTCTGCTACTAGTAGTTGGCGCAGTGGAGTCTGACCCGATTTGACCGCAGTTCTGGACTGCGCACTGCGTGTGGCGCCCACATAAAGACGCAGCAAGACGCCTACACCACGTCTTACTTGATTCCTCCCACCACCCGCCTACCAACCATGATTCTCACTCCGGATTCCGACGTCAAGGCGAAGGAAATTGGCCAGCAATCTGATGTTATCGTCAATCGTGCTGAAGCTGTTACTGTGGGTCTTTGAATAGATATTGCAGGATTTCGTGGATTAATTTGATGCTTAGGACGATCCACCTCCAGCGTATTCTCGTCCTTCGCCTGCTCCGGGATCCGCAGCGACGAATACGCCAAATTCCCCGTTACCCCCTGATTCAGTCAAGCCGACGAACTTCCTCTCCCTGCATCGCAGCAATACGCCTATCAAGGGTGTCTATGTTATTGACCCCACCATAAAAATCCCGCCTCCCATGCTGCCTCCTCTGGCACAGGACGAAACGGAGGCCACCCGCAGGAACGTCTATCTGCAGACTTCGAATGGCACAGTAGATGTCGAGTTGTTCGTCGTTGCCGGCACCAGCGGAGGTAATGAGGTGAAGCAGAAAGTGAATATGTTTGTAAGGTCGTCGAATGGAGCCATAATTACGAAACTGGTGCGTCGAGTCGGGCTTTTCCAGTGTATCATTGTCTGACCACAGAATATTCGCTATAGCACGCTGGCCCCATTCCTTCCCGTCCCCCAATAAATCTAACCGCTCTCACCTCCAATGGCTCCGTTAACATCCACCTCCCTCGCTCCTTCCGCGGCCCCCTTACCATCCGCACGCGCAATGGCTCCATCCGCTTCTCCGACGCCTTGAACGCCGATCTGACGACCTTCAACGAGGTGAACCAGACGCGGCGGTGCTTCATCGGAGACTTTGCTGACTGGACGGAGGAGGGTTGGGCGGGCGATGAAGTTAGTATCGAGTCGTCTAATGGAAGTATCAGATTGCAGTATGATGCTGAATCGCCGTCGGATGCTGGGTCGAAGGGAAGTGGGAAGAGTAAAGGGCTGTTTGCAAGGTTGCTGGGAGCTTGAACGAAGGGTTATGTGTGTATTCTTGTGACCTGTAGTGTATGCGCTCGTGTTGTTCGACCTGTTCATATTGTAATGGCAGTGACCATGTTTAGTATATTGTACCTGAGGGACGCGAGAGTTGACTCTGCATGCGATGGAAACAAACCCTGGTATACTTAATCCTACGGCGGACGATCTCATCCTGAACCCATTCATCATCCATGGAAAAAATCTGTCGATCTCTCACTCGAACGTACCGTCAGTGTCAGACTCAGAGGGATACAGGACGCGACGCGTTCTGTCACGTGCTGGGAAAATCGGAGGTGGGAAATCTTCGGAACCACCTTCGCTACTTACATCCACGAGGTCGACGGCCGTTTTATCGACTACGCGACAGTCTCTTGCCCTCTTCCGATGTGATCGTTCGGTTTCTTGTCGGTTTGTCCTTGCGGTCAGCGGTTAACTGTCGGCTTGGTCCATAGGCTTTTTTTTCGACGCGGACAGCTCACCCAAAGCCCTCGAGTAATCATTACTGGAATGCGGAGTTCATCGTCGAAGAAAGCGGGAAAAATCCAAGCTGCATTTAAATATCACTAGCGCAGGTGAAGATCCATCGCGCAGCAATGGCGGCAACGCCTTGGACGAATATTATCCGGATTCTGCGCAGCTGCACTTATTTTTGTTCGCCCGATTCGCGGCAAAGCGGCACAACTGCCTCACCAGCAAGAATGCGGGTAATCGACGGATTTTTCGCTTGCGCGAAGCAAGCAGATCCGTCTTCGGTTGTTCTTCCCGTTAATTATAGGCTACGAGAATAACCGCCAACAAAGCTTGTCGTCACCGTTGGCAGGTTTAAAAAGCAGACAAGACGCGCAAAACGACCTTCCTTCAGGCTCGCTTCCTCTTTGTTGCTGAATCACAAAGCATAACACAATGAAGACCTTCTGCTCTTTCGTTGCGCTCGCTGCTCTTGCCACCAGGGTGTCTGCACACTGTGGGTCTTCTATCTCAGTGTTGTGATTGATTTAGTGACCGTTTACTTGAAGACGTCTGGCCCAACCTCCTTGTCGGTTCGACTAACACGAGCGAATGGCAATACGTTCGGTAGGAATGAGCACCCGTTCGCATTGATCAACCATTCAGCTTTTGCACAGTAAAACCAACAACTTCCAAGACTTAAACCCCGTATACATGATTTTGCTCTACCGCGCTATCTCCCACTTACTTTATTCTCCCTCTAGATGACGGATGTCACAAGCAGCGACGTCCGCTGCTACGATTCGGCACAATCAGGAACTGCCTCTACTGCGACGGTCGCTGCGGGATCTACCGTTGGCTTCACAGTCTCCGGCAACCCCGCTAACTTATACCACGCTGGTGTATGTTGATGTATTGCTCAAATCTCTTTCACGCCTTGAATGTTGCATGCCATAGGTTCTGAACGTCTACATGGCCAAAGCCCCCAGCGGCACCGATGTATCCAAGTGGGACGGCAGCGGCCAAGTCTGGTTCAAGGTGTACCAGATCTCCGCCGTCACGGATGGTGGCAGCACCATTACGTTCCCCACCACCGGCATGTCTCAAATTCAATTTACTATTCCTCCATCGCTGCCTTCCGGACAGTGCGTTTCTGTTCCACAGATACCATGGCTTTCTGAACTTACTGTTCGCTATCTACAGATATTTGATCCGCACGGAGCACATTGCTATCCACAGCGCCTCATACTTCGGTGGTGCTCAGGTACGCTTTCCTCGAAAACGATCTTGCCATATTATTCTTATTTCTCAATCAGTTCTACATCGCTTGCGCTCAAGTCGAGGTGGGTTCATATAACCATGCTTTGAGTATAAATGTTAACATCATCGGTTCAGGTCACCGGCGGTTAGTTGTCTTGCGAGTGTTTCCTCTCATTTTATTCACCCCTATCCAAAGGCGGCTCCGGCTCACCCGGTCCTCTTGTGTCGTTCCCTGGAGCATACACTGTGAGTCCTTCTATCATTGTTGTTCTAATTGCATCGATTGACTAATCTCCATGATATTTAGGGCAATGTGAGGATATATTCCTTCGTTCTCACCAAATTTTCTAATATATAATCACTTGCGCCTCTCAGGAGCCCGGAATTCTGTAAGTGTTGATTGCGTTCACAGCTAGATCGAGTATTTACTGCCCCACCTAGCATCAACATCTACTACCCCATTCCCACAACATACGTTCAGGTTAGTGGTGTCTAGTAGCTAACTCAATTCAGGTCGTCAATTCAATAATTAATTTACAGCCTGGTCCCGCTGTCTGGCCCGCTGCTGGAGGGGTGCGCATATCCATCACTTTCCATTTGTTCTTTCATCTCCTGACATAACTAAAACGAAAGTCCGGCTCCGGCTCTGGCTCCGGCCCAGCAACGACGACCGCAGCCGGAACGACCACCAAAGCTGCCACCACCACCACGAGCTCTACTGGCTCCAGCACTGGCGGTACCGTTGCGCAGTACGGTCAATGCGGAGGCCAGGGATACACGGGTGCAACAGGTTGCGTTTCGCCGTTCACTTGCAAGGTAAGCAACGACTTTCTGTATTCTTGTCCTTTCTTTTTTCGAGGTGATTGACGTGAATTTTATGAAGGTCTCGAACCAGTATTACTCGCAATGTCTCTGAGGATAGGCGGCTTTGAGGATCGAGAATTTCATCGAGTTGTGCGGTGCGCGAGCGGCGAGGACGATCTTACTTTAGTCATTGACGGTTGTGCAATTAACAGAGGAAATAAGCAATTCTCCGGTTCCGGAACAAATCTATACCAAGATCACCGCTCGAGAGTCATGTGTCCCTGGCTGAGCTTCTCAAAACGCCGCTTGAATTAGTGCTTCCATCAGTCGTGGTTATTCTCGGAAGCTTGTCGGTGAGAGTATTCTGCAGGGATTGGGAATTTGATCTGGATTCAAGGCTCGGTGCGGGTTTGGAATCCTACCGCGACCGTCTGACTGGCTGACTGGACTTGAATGCATCTCTTTCCAGAGTGTTTGAATTCATCCAAAGCAAAATCCGTGGTACTACCGAAAAGAAAGCGTTTCCGCTCACCACCTGTTCTCTTGCGAGATTCAGGGTCAATGCTCTTCCTTCCGGACCCAATGACGCTTTGCTGTCGACCTGTGTGCAATCAAAGACAGACACCCATGACAGAATTTTTCGGAAAATCAACGGCTTCCAACATGGCTTGGCGAAGCAAAACAGGCTCACATCACAGCTGTGATCATCTTACTTTCACTGAACTCGTGGCTCAGGAAACGAATTAGGCTCGATTTTCCCTTCCGGACCGCATTTAAGTCTCCTCACCTTTTCTAAAAGTCGTGGTCGCCCTCCTCGATCTTCACCATGAAGTGCATTTCACTTTTTGTTTCCCTTGCTGCATTGGCGGCGAAAGTTTCGGCGCACTGTAAGCTTTTTGCGTCTGTATCTCCATTCGAAGGTCTAGTAGTATTGATGCGGTCCTTAGATACTTTGCCTCAACTCATTGTGAACGGTGCCGCTACCAGCACTTGGCAATACGTTCGGTACGGTTTCATTGATTCGTTCGAATGGCGCTCATAAAATTCATATAATTTCTCTTCTTCCAGGCAAACGAACAACTGGCAAGACCTCAACCCTGTGGGGCATTTCTTCGCTCAATTTTCAGTTGGCTGAGTATAAGTCCGCGATTCAGGTCACCGACGTTTTAAGCAGCGATGTCAGATGCTACACGTCCTTGCAATCGGGGACTTCCTCGACCATGTCAGTCAAAGCAGGATCCACGATCGGTTTCACCGTCAGCGGGAATCCTTCCAGTCTTTATCACCAAGGAGTGAGTGCCGGAACCGTCCGAGTCATCGGTTGAGATACTTGTATCGTTCCACGGATATTTACGATGGATGTGTCAGGTTGTAAACGTATACATGGCGAAAGCACCAAGCGGTACGGACGTTTCGAAGTGGGATGGCAGCGGGAACGTGTGGTTCAAGGTGCGTCTTGATTATCATGTCCAGCCCAAACTTAAAAATTAATTGGAAATATCATGGTTCCTTCCAGATCTACGAGATCTCCGCCAAGACTGACGGAGGAAATACAATCACCTTCCCTGCAGAAAGTAAGCATTGCTCTAGTTCGAAATTCCACATCACTCACTTGTATATTTGCCGGTAGATATTACTCAAGTGAACTTCCCCATTCCTGCTCAGGTCCCATCCGGCCAGTGCGTATATTTCTCTGCTTCTCCCCACATGTGCTTCTGATCTGTGGTTGCTGCTAGGTATTTGATTCGCATTGAACACATCGCACTACACGTCGCCTCGACCTTCGGCGGCGCTCAGGTTGGCTCATTTCTTTTGCTTTTGCTTTTATTTCATCCTGTTCACACAAAAATTTGGCAGTTATACATCGCCTGTGCTCAAGTTGAGGTGGGTTTCATCTTCTCTCGATGAACTAGAGTCAAAAGCTGATCGGACCTTCAAGGTTACGAACGGTCAGTATTCAATCGGTTCGCCGCAAGTTGATTTCATTCATCCTTGATTCCTCCCAATTAAGGCGGTACCGGAACCCCAGGCCCCCTCGTTGCATTCCCTGGAGCCTACACTGGCAACGTATGTCGTGCCAATTTTAGTGCATTTCACCTACTCATTCTTGCATCCACCTTGTAGGAACCAGGCATATTGTACGATCCATTCCTTTCTATACGAGAAACGCGGTTGAAATAACGACAAATATAGAATCAACATCTACTGGCCCATCCCGACGTCCTACATTCAGGTAAGCAAGCATACGAACACTTGGATCTGAGATTGACTCGTTTTCATAGCCCGGACCCGCCATCTGGCCTGCCAGCGGATCCGGTGGGGGATCTGTACGATAGTTACTTTCCACCAATCCCAACTCATCAGCTCAACTTGTTCACAGAACCCTCCCGCATCCTCATCAACTACCCGAGCGTCCTCAACTACAAGCTCAACGACATCAAGAGCTTCATCCACCACGAAAGCCTCGTCGACGACTTCAGGTGGCGGGAGTACTGGAGGCACCGTCGCTCAGTATGGGCAGTGCGGTGGCTCTGGGTACGTTTCTGCTTATTTGCGACCCTGACTTTTGATTTTACTCGCGCTCGGAATGCTTCAGATACAGTGGACCTACGGCTTGCGTATCCGGTACCACATGTACCGTGCTCAATGGTAAATATCGATCTACGGTTTTGCTGTTGCGTTGTTGTTGTTCAAATGTTATTGCAGCTTTCTACTCGCAATGCATCTGAGCCATTGATGCTGGGAAAATTTGGGAATTTTACTTCACAAGGGAAATTGTTGTCAGATCAATTGCCGAAATAACCATATCTTGTGTACCGTTGCTTCTTGTGTGTTCGCTATCATAACTTACTTTGGGGAGGTCCGTGAGACCCATCCCTCCCTGGGGCTGCGTTACGATCTAGGATCGCACAAATCGCATCCGCAAGAAGGTCTGGTTTTTCCTGAATAATCTGAATTGAAGACAGTCAGACTCGCAACTGCATGCGTTAGAAGAACAACGAACCATGTGCCCAGCATCTATGGTGGTCACCGAGGCAGCGGTTTGCTTGTTGCAAACAGCACTGATAATATACTCTGGACTTCGAACGAACCAAGTCAAGTACAGAAAGTATGAGATAAGATCAAACTTACCACATAAGGCTTTCACTGCCCCATATAAAATGTACAGGAACCGTGCCTGCTATTCTATTGATCTCTTGTGGTCCAGCAAACTGAGGCTCGACGTCGACGTAAGAAAGTGCCTCCTGCCGACGATCGCCTTTTATCTTTACTTCGCCATTAGGTGTATCCTCCAGTCCGTCGTCCTATCGACAAGATAAGTGAAAAAAGTCGAACTATCATGCGACTGATAACAAGGAGGTAGACAGACATACCACAAGTTTACGCACAACTCTCGAATCCCAAGCATTCCAAGGCACACGGCGAGACATCCACGAAAATGCCTCATCACGCGAGCGCCATCGTTCACGTCGCGCCGTTGTAGCTTGGACGACGAATTCCATCGTGGCAGCGCGGTCGTCAATTTCTTGGTAGAATAAATCCCGCGGAGTCATCATGGGTTCCACGAGAATGAGCGATTCATAGGGTAAGGAGGACAGCGCTCTGCCTCGAGCCGCCAGAGTCCTGAATAGATTGAGTCGAGCAGCGAATGAGAGGAGAAGTCTTGCTCACATAGCTCCAGCACCGACCGAGTGACCTACGGCAACAATGCGCTTTCCAAGCATCTGTGGTGAGTCCAAAAATGCTGTTATTGCATCGGACCATTCAAATATTGCTGAGTGCGCTAATCAGACAAGTCAAATGGCGAGTCGACAGGATGAACGTACAAACTCCGTATTGCCGACTTGCGCTTGTTTCCAGTAGCTTCCGATTCAGGGCAGCAGATTCCCCGTGTGTCTGAAAGTCGAATGCCCAGGCCTCGTGCAACACTGAGGGTCTGAGCGTGAAAATACGTTGAATCGTTGGTTCCCATTGCTCTTTGTCTACGAGTAAAAAAGAGATCCAGAGATTTTAGAAGCTTTGCAGCCGAGAGGAAGAGCGGGACATACTCGCTCCAATACAATGCGCGAACAGCAAGACCAAGCCTTGGGAGTTCCTCGCCGATTCTGCAGTTAAGTATCGAGTTGCGGACATTTTCAAAGTTTGGCCAGGGGCGTCTTTGACATTGTAGGGACAGTCGACGGTGATGGAAGAGATTCCGAGTGACATTCTAAAACCCCAGTTATCGCACCGAAGGTTGCAGAGGGCGGTTACGGGTCGACGGCTCTGGTTAAGCCGGATTTGGTGTGACATGTCACACTGGCGCATCAGATCCGACGTCTTCGGGTCTGTGCACAGCATGCGCGCTTTCTTTCCAAGGCTGCAACAGTCCTGAGTAACCTCGAGTCATAGCTGGTACTTAGGCTGTACACTTTCACGACGCATTTATAGTGCAAAAAAAGGGAGGTTGCCACCAAGCACCACTACGCATCATTATTGTCGGCGACAAACAAGTTGAATCTCGGTGTGTCAAGTTGAAATAGGTAACACACATTCACGCCGTTCACGAAAATATCAATTATAATGAGCGAACGGATTCAAAACGTGCCCAACCGCGCTCCGGATCAGCTGAACCATATAAGTAGGGTATATCAACCAGTCTAGGTTATCAGGCAATTGGAAACTTGGAACGACTGTAACAAAGGGATTTCATTAGTACGTTGCTGTGAGCATAACTCGAAGTATCCTCTGACTCACGATGAAAAAAAGAGAGTTAGACGCTACTGGCGCCATGAAAAAAAAGCCCCAGGGGTCTGATTGAAAGATTCGGAATCATCAGCCCAAGCCGAAGCTAAAACGGAGGAATGAAACTTACTGTTTGACTGATAGTATATCTGGGGAACAGAGGTTGGCCGCCCACTATTGTGGTTACGCCAAACCGGAGTTAGAAAGTACGAGTCTTGGTCGAACGTCCAGATAGCTGATTCAGTGTAAACCCAGGCTCCATTCGCAGATGTCTGTTGAGAATCGATGTCGGCCGTAGCCGTAAACCATCCTACTCTAAAATCGAAGGTGTGATGTCAGGAAGGGTCAACGGGGACAGGTTTGAGGCTTCGAAGGTAAAGTCCTCCCGAGGCCGTGCAATAAGTGAAACAGATGATGATACATACCCATTATTTCCGACTCTGATTTCGGGTAGACTGGTACTTGAAATGGTGTTGAGGACTAAATGATAACACGCTTTCTGAACGAGGTGGTCTTGGAACAAGAAATGAGAACAACGCACACGCTGAGAAATATGGTAAATTAGGCGGCCCATTTACGATGCTGATAATGAGGCCCGTATTCGAAGAAGTCGACGAGGTAGTGAATGTCACGATGAGGGCGCCGATGACCGAACTTTGGAAGTTGGCGAAAGAGGGAACGGTATTAGGTTGTGCGCTCAGATATCCCAGCTTTTCGTCGGTTTTACTATTCCATACAGCTATGTTGCACACGTAGCTATTGGATCCAATATGCGAATATTTCTGAGAGCAGCATGACATAGGAGGAAGGAACATACGTTCGGGGGGGAAGTGGAGACGCCAAGCTGCGTGCTGCAGCTCTCGCGTTAGTCGGAGCTTCGAACTAAGGTGAGCGACTGGGGTGTATATAAAAAGGTCGAAAGCCCACCACGGCGAGGAGGTAGCGGTGGGAGTCCCATAGCCAGGCGTTTTGCGTTGGTCAGAGGAAGATGATTATTGTCCATCAATTGGCCGCTGGCCGCACTCAACGTAGAAAGGACGAAAAGTGTGAGTGCGAAGTGCATGGCCGGTGAAGAAAGGAAAGGGAAAAGCTATCCGTCAGCACACCAAGCTCACGAGTTTGGCAAAGTCTCTGGTCCGATCACGGCAGGGATAGAATTGAAAATGATTCGACTCCTCTTTCCATGATCGAGGATACGTCTTTGCTCGTTATCGTTTGGATTCATAAGCCCCCGACAGATTCCACTGCCGTCCCTGGAATGACAAGAGATAAAACTGGTAAGGTTTTAATGGAGTCCTATCAACTACAACGCACGAGAAATCTGGGTGGAGAGCTTTCAAATAGGATATCTTTCTGAATACAGATAGATTGCGCGAGAGTCTGGACTGTCCGTTCGACGGGAAGACAACGGGAAGACGGCCAATAACCATTCCGTGACAGAGAGGGGAGAATGAAAAAGAGTCGAGTTGAATCAAAGTCGCCAGTGAACGTCGACCTTGTTTCTGTATTGTACGCTTGAATATAGTAAAGACGTCAGATGAGATATCGAGAGATTTCGAAGCATTTCCGCCGCCTGGTGGACGTAAAATTCAGAGCGGATGCTGTGACGTGAGGGATCACACCGGCAAATCAGACGGATCAGATCCGACTTGCACCTTGTCCTCAACCATCATGAAGACAATTTGAACTTGAACAGAACTCATTCTCCACCCTATCTAAGGTTCCATTCAACGGTCCGTTCTTTTTCCTGTTTTTTTCGAGTCAAGGTCCTTCCAAAATTCGCAGGGCTGATATCTCAACTGAGCATTCAATTTCCGCTGTCAAGTAAGTAAGTAAATTCTACGGCTACCGTATATCCTCAGTGTTTTGAGGCGGTGTGTTTCACCTGGAAGGGTAGAGGAAGCTATTCTTGTGCCACAACAGCGCGTACGCCAGCTCCGAAGGCAGGGACCTGTACGAAAAGCGCGGCATTTCCATAGAAATGGGAAATCGACGCCTCGTTTCCGTACATGATAAAGTGCGAAGCAGCTTGATTCAACTCCGAAAGCTTCGTCACCCAGTGCACAAACACCTTCTGGGTCTCTTTTCCGTCTTGTGCCTCCGGATTTGGTTCAACATCCCACCCGCGCTTCTCGCGGACATGTTTCGCCCTCTCCTCGTCTCGTTCCAGGATCGTTCCGGAGCGCTCGACTTTCCCCTGCAGCTCCCCGCCTTCCTCCCATACCTCGTTCAGGTTCAGCACATCATCTGCAAGGACGTCGTGACCAAACGGATCGTTGCCGATATAGTCGTCCCAGTCCGCGCTGTCGTACAGCATTTTGACATGCGTCTCCAGTCCTAGGCACGCTGAAACGGCACGAATGCGTGCATCACTGCCTTTAAGCAACTTCAGGATGGCTGGCAGGCGACTGGGAGGATAAACCTGTGAGCCTTTTTCGCTGTCCCATTCCACTTTCGGCTCAGACGGCATGGGATATTGGTGCGACAAACCGAAGGCAAGAAACCCGCCTTTAGCAAGAAAGGCAGGATGGGCGAGGAGTGCGCGGAGGGTTTTCTCGAAGAGCAGATCAGGATCGTGAGACGGGGTGACACGCTGTACAGCCTCGCCATTCGTACTGTCTTCGTCTTTGAGGAAAAGGTTATAGGTGAGAGTGACGCGGTATCCCGATTTGACGGTCTCTACCGAATGGGTGACATCGCTGTAGAACGCGACGTAGGCGACGGACGAGGCGTGGTTCGCCGAAGTAATTTCTGCGGCCGAATCGAACGTCCAAGAAGTCCCATTGTGTTCGAGCGTGAGCGCCCCTCCTTCATGCGCAGTCGGGAAAACGACCACAAGAGACCCGATCATGTCGTCTCCTCGGGGGGTATCTTTATGGGCTTTGAAGAACGAACCAGGTCCTGTGAATCAAGGAGATCAAT
The DNA here is from genome assembly GCA_037176885.1 of Favolaschia claudopus. Taxonomy (NCBI): domain Eukaryota; kingdom Fungi; phylum Basidiomycota; class Agaricomycetes; order Agaricales; family Mycenaceae; genus Favolaschia; species Favolaschia claudopus. The sequence continues at coordinate 862,107 of JAWWNJ010000010.1, read as the reverse complement.
ACTCGAAGCCCGTCGATGAAACGCGTGTATCAGTTCTCACCATAAACGTTCAGCTTATACAACTCAGGTATGAGCGTCTTCCTATCCTCGTCATCCCGTCCTTGAAGGATATTGTTCTTGATAGCTGCCAAGAGACCGGAACTCAAGATGTCCAAGCGCGAGGCAAATTTATCCAGATCCATCTTGCCCGCCTTTCGATAAGTCTCGTCAAGAACATCGGCCTGATTAAGACCGAAGGTGGCCTTCTGGCAGGCATTTGCGAGATCTTGAAGCTCATTTTCAGAGGCGTTTCTTAGATCGATGCGTCTCAATCGCGATCTCCAATCAGGCTATCGAAATTTATGGCAAAACGACGGGAGACACACCGAGTCGGAGGGTTCCCTCCCTCAACCTCGTAATATAACACAAGATCTTCGGGCTTCACTGTGTGAACCCCTCCAGTATAGGGAATTTCTGTCTTGATTGCGTTCCGCAGAGCTTCGAGGCTATCTGCGATGTCCTGGGGCTTGGGCGCGGATTCAATCGACGGCTGTGCCCTGAGCAAGGGAGGGAATAAAAACCTACAACCTCGTTTGGCATCTCTTTTGAGCGCGGTATGTTGTGGGGACGGAAGGTGCGATGCGAGAATGAGGAGTAGAAAACGGAGAGGTGAGGCAGTTTCTCACCGCGTGTTGTTCCAATATGAGCCTGAGAACGTCGATCAAGATATCTCAACACAATCTCAACATGACTTGGCTTGGACTCGGCTCCGAGCGGCAAGGAATACGGGACGATCTTCCCAAGACATGGATGAATGTGACAGCCTCAGACGAATGCAAATGCATATTATTTTCGTGGTACAAAGATACGACTGACATTTTGAAGATTGATCAAACTGCAGTACACCTACGCAGCCGTCCCACGCACCCCATTGTCGAAGGCTGGAATCTGGACAAAGAGAGCGGCATTTCCGTAAATATGCCCGATCGACGCTTCGTTCCCATATGCAAGGAAATGCGACGACGTCTTGTTCAGCTCAGTAACTTTGGTCACCCAATGCACGGCAGTCTTCTTCACATCCTTCTCGGCAATTTTATAATCGTCATCAAAGCCCCCCATGTATTCCCGGCGTTCCTCGGCAAAACGTTCCTCCCGTTCCGCATCCCGTTCCACAATGATCCCAGTGCGTTCGATTTTTTCCATCATGCGATGATCCTCGCCGTAAAGATGGTTCAGATTCACAACGTCGTCAGTGAGGACGTCGTGCCCGACTTCGTCGTCGTACGGCTCGCCGCTGTTGTACAGGATCTTGACGTTCGTCTCGAGCCCAACGCGCTCCGCCACGGTGCGAATGCGCGCGTCGCTGCCCTTGAGTAGCTTAAGAAGCGGTGGCAAACGGCTCGGCCGCTGGATCCACGTGCCATTTTCGTGGTCCCAGTGAGGTTCCTCTGCTTCCCCAGGTATCGGGTACTGATGAGACAGGCCGAAGGCTAATAGGCCGCCGGTGGGGAGGAATTCAGCGTCCGCGAGCAGTGCGCGGAGGGTCTCCTCGAAGATGCGGTCGGGATTGTGAGATGGGACGAGGCGCGCTCCGACGTCCGGAGACTTGCCTTCGTCTTTGAGGAAAAGATTGTAAGTAAGAGTTACGCGATGACCCGACTTGACGGGCTCAACGGCATGGGTCACGTCGCTGTAGAACGCAACGTACGCGATGGCTGGGGTGCTCTTGGATGCGGAGAGTTCCTTGGCCGAGTCGAACGTCCACGCTTTTCCGTCGTGTTCAAGCGTAAGCCCCCCACCTTCGTGGGCAGTAGGGAAGACTATGACGAGGGAGCCGATCATGGTGTCGCCCCTCGGCGTGTCTTTGTGTGCTTTGAAGAACGCACCGGGCCCTGGAAGGATGAATGAGGGATCATCAACAAGGGGTGGACGATGAGTCTATTCAGCCGCCACGCACCGTAGACGTTAAGCTTGTATAGCTCGGGGACGAGAACCTTATCACTGCCTGCAGCTTGTCCCTGGAGTATATCCTGCTTAATTGCGGACAAAATCCCAGAGCTCAACACGTCCAGACGCGTCGCAAATTTATCCAGATCCATCTTCCCCGCCTTGCGGTAGGTCTCGTCGAGGACATCAGCCTGGTTGACGCCGAAAGTGGCTTTCTGACAGGCAGCAGCGAGGTCTTTCAGGTCGTCTTCCGACGCTTTGCCTAGGTCGATGCGACTGTCGACATCATTTTAGTAACCAAATCGGCCGAGGACGATGGGAAACATACCGATTCGGGGGATTCCCTCCCTCCACATCATAGTATAGAACTAGATCTTCTGCTTTGACCGGATGTACGCCTCCGATATAGGGAACCCCAGTCAGAATCGCCTGTCGCAAAATCTGAAGGCGAGCCTCGATGCTCGACGCGTTCTCAGTCTGTCGATGGTAATAAAAGTGGCACGAAGTCAGTCGATATGGTAGATAGACAGGGTACCGATATATGCCACTTACTTTCGAATCCGCCATTGCTATTTGACGCGCTTTCTTAATGGTATGATGGGGGACAAAGAGGTAGAAGATAGGAGAGTTTACGGAACACCGTGTGAACGCACGAGTTTTTATACCGGGGATCAAACCTCGCGTAATTTACGTCAAAAAATTAGGTCACGGAATCCGATAACTTCTTGGCGTCGACTTCCCAACGACTTCCCATACTTTTTGAGATGGCTCAGGCTGCTAGAAGTTCAGACCGTTCAGCGCTGCTGCAGGCACAACGAGCTGAATCATACATTTCGCAAGTCACTCACGTCGTCACATAGTATCCCAAGAATTATCTCGACATCGACCCTACATCGACTGTCTCCCTTGGAATCAGCGACACCAAGTTTTGTCTCACATGAGTAAGACAACCGTACTATCGTGCCAAATAGGTCTGGATTTTCACAATGGGTCTGGATTTTCGATTTTTCTCCTCTCCCTTTGCACTTTGAATCTCCGGACCTTTCGGCATTTATTCTGGTACCGATTCCCTACAGGTAGAGCTACAAATCTTACGATTTCATGCAAGTCCAATGTCAGGAAACATTCGCCGTTTTCTCGAGGTTTTTGATCTGTGCTGTCAATCCATCAAAATCCCTTGATGAAAGCCCGTTTTTCTTACTACCTTCCTGTGGCCGCGCTACGAAACTTGTAGGATCTGTAGCCCAAAGGCATATAAACAGATTCCGAAAAGTCCGGAGGTCCAAATCGAAAAGGGAGAAGAGATAAATCGAAAATCCAGAGTCATTGTGCAAATCCAGACCTATTTGGCAGGATAGTACCCATGGTCGACACCTTACTCTACAATCGCCGGCACCTTCACAAAAACAAACCTCGACACCCCATCCTCCTGCACCTCCCACTCCCTCTTCAACGTATACCCATTCCTCCTCGGCAGCCAAATGGACCAGATCCACCAATACAGGACGCCGAGCTGCGAGGCGGCGATGGTGACCACGACGTGGGTCTGAAAGTAAACGAGTCGATAGGTTTGTTTGACGCGAAGGACGCAAGAAGCCGAAGAAGGGAATGTACGCACATAATAAGGAATCCCCTCGTACGGCGGGCGCTGCCCCGGCCCCGGCGGCACCAACGGCGTCAGCGCCAAGAACACATTCGATACAAACACGAGAACGACAACCGCGCGCGGGGCGCGGAAGGGCGGGTTCCAACCCCAGGTGCGGTAGGCTTTGGTGTGCAGGAGGAGGAGGCCGAAGGAGACGAAGGTGTTGATGAGGGTGAGTGAGTAAGAGGAGACTATCATAGAGAAAAAATAATCAGCATCGATATGAGTTGAATTGTGAAGCGGAGGGTAGAAAGGACCAGAATGAGGATGAGGAGGATGAGGGATGGGGAGAGAACTCACTGCTAAGGAGGAAAAGATACGCGTCCCCCGGTGGAGGCGCGACGACGAGGACGACGGAGATGAGGTAGAGGACTGTTAGGCCTGCGAGTGGGGCGCCGAAGGGTTTGTTCGTTGCGAAGAGGGCGGGGAGGGGTGTGATGCCTTCGCGGGCGAGTTCTTGAATTACTGATGCATCGAACTAGAATGTCAGTGCATAACAAAGAGTTGTTGGGGTACTCACCCCGACCCTGTGTGAACATGACGGAAAGAACGTTCCCGAGGGAGGAGAGCGCGATGCAGGCGCTCAGGGCCTATTCATATCGCTAGTTAGTTGTGAGTTACAATAAATCGAATGAAATAAACTTACACGCTCAGTCGCAGGCCCGAACAGATTCCGGAAGAATAAGGCGCTATATATTGGCGAGTCAGAGAAACGAAAGGATTCAAAATTCAAACAAACACACGCACGCGATAATCTGCCTGCTGCCCAAAATATCGTTCCTCGACACCACCGCAAAATACGCGACATTGACCAACATATACACCGCCGCGACGCTCAAAATCGCCAGCGGCGCCGCACGCTTGATCGTCCTCACTGGATCCCTCACCTCCGAAAGCGCGTAATTCGCATTCGAATACCCAATAAAGCTCCACATGACATTATACAGCGCCGTCACGAGCGAATTCGCGTCCCCCCTCCCGCCCCGCCAAAACGCCTCCCAGCTCCGCAGGTTGTCGGGCGTCTCGTATTCCGGGCGGACGGGGAGGACGGCGGGGAAGAGGAGGGAGAGGAGGCCGAGGGCGGCGATGCCGAAGAGGATGGCGAATTTGAATGTGCCGAGGGTGTTGAGGAGGCGGAGGCCGGATTTGCTGAAGACGCCGATCATGAGGAGGCTGAAGGTGAGGACGAGGAGGGCGGTGAGTTGGGTGTTGAAGGGGGTGGGAGGGAGGTTGAGGGCGTTGAGGGTGTCTGCACGTCGGTATACTTTTAAATGCTGGGTACATACCAGAAAGAAAGAACGTACATTGGCCGAAAACGAGACCGTTGGGGGCGTTGGAGCCCTGGGTGGTGTGAGCCGAGTTTCAGGGAAAGTGAAGAGGTGCGTACCGATACTAAAGTGTACACGCCGTATGTGCAAGTAACGAGAAATTTGGGTCTTCTATACATGTATTCTAGATAATTCTTCTCGCCTCCACTTCTCGGTAGGCCCTAAAGAACGTCAGTACAGTAAAGATTAGAGCATAATAATAAGCTTACGGTGCCCAATTCGACATAAACGATGGTGGAAGCGATGGCAATGAGGGCTCCCAGCACCCACATTATCAACGCGATGCCGACGCTACCAGACGAGAGTAAAATTGCGCTCGGAGTTGCAAATATCCTGATAACATGTTGGATTTGGGATGCTTAACTGCATAGACGCGTACCCCGTCCCGATAACACGATTGAAAATAAGGAATGCCGCGCTGCTAAGACCTGGAGATGCAAGCTGAGAATGACGTCCGTGTTCTCGAAAGCAGAGAGCTACCAAGTTGACGACGCGCTTGCGGGACGTTGTCGAACGACTCCCCACTCGTGCCTTCGGAAAGCTCAGAATTTTGAACTGATTAACAGGCTACCGCGCACCATTCCCTTCGATCCGGTCGACTGCGGCGCCTTCCAATGGAGAGACAAAAACGGATCCATACGGCGAATTTTCAGCGAGGAGGGGACGCGTTTCTTCTTCTGGAGGATGCGCCATGGCAGCACGAGGATGGGGGGCCTCCGAGAGAGGACGAAGCGAGCTGCGAGACGAAGCGGGAGAGCACAATTTAGTCGCAAAAAGACGTGATTTCACATCGGCTAATGCGGGGTGCCGGCCCGGGGCGGCAGCGACTCGGCTACTCGGCTTCTGATGGTCTCGCCGCTCTGTTACTGCTCTCTCTGAGTTCTCTCAGCTCTCCGCCGCTTCCAACAGCAAGGACACTCACCTCGACCCCCGTGCCTCCCATCCCTCTGCAGTGTGCCAACGCCGCCTCCTCTCTTCTCGCGGGCCCGCCCGCCAACCTTGCTCCCGCTAAGTAGGCTCCATCCCCAACTCCATCCCCCTACTCTCTCCTACCTCAAGGCTCAGACTGCACTTTGAGTGCTGCTTAACAAGCAAACATATAATTTGGCGCAACCACCTGGACACCTTTCTTGCATGTTAACCACCCCCTACACTGGCAGGGCCATCTGACCTCTCGACAATGCCATGACACGGGCAACGCGCGTCGCCATTTCAGAATCATTCACTAATGCTGAGTTATTGAATGACCTACCTACTACCATACCTCCTCTCAAGCCTTCCTTTCTCAAACTTACCTCCCGAATCGAATTTAAACAGAGTCCTGGGGATGTGCCACCAGCTTTACTCCCCTCACTGCCCCCACCGCAATTCTATCCAAAGCATCGGGAATGCCAGCCAAACCGTTAGGAACGATCTCCACACGGTTTCCCTGTTTCCCTTCCATCAGCTTTCGACAGGAGAGAAACCAGGAAATTCACGCACCACAACCACCCTCTGCTCAACCAGCATCGGTACCTCCCTAATCAAAATTCTCCCAAACTCGGTATGCTCCAGACGCCCCAAATAAAGCGCCGGATCGCCAACAGGCTTCATCACGTCGGGACCCGCGTACAATCCCGTGTGCGTGTTGAATGTGATGCCGCGGGTCTCGAAATCTCTGGTCGGCTTCGCCGTAGGGATACTTGTCGCCACTTTGCCGCCATCGACGACGGAGTCTATTGCAGCGTTCAACGCCCCAGTTGAGTCGTACACGACCTGCACGGCGGGTTTCACCGCATGTGCAATGTTTTCGACTGGAACCTCTTTGCGGTCGATGAACTCCGTGGCGCCGAGTGTCTTTAGATAGTCGAAATGAGTGTTGGACGCGTAGACCACGATGCGAGTGAAGCCGAGGAATTTCAGCAGTTGGATGGCTGGCGGTAAGTGTCACTCTGAATCAACAACAATAACTCTCAGCAACTGAATTACAGAGGCGCACCGAATTGACCAACAGATGAGCCTCCTCCAATGACGAGCGCGGATTGACCGTTTTGCGGTTTATCCCAGGAAAAAGAAGGGTTGAGACCGAGGCCAATTGGCTCCGGTGCAAGTAATCCGACGCATGCAGTTGTGAATGTGATAGGAAAGGTCGCTGCCTCGTCGAAATTGATATTCTTTGGTTTCTAGGTATGGTTATGAATATCAAAGTCACTTCTAATCTGGACATGGACGGTACAGACACGAATGAGCGTTGCGGCGGGAACAACGGTATATTGCTGGCAGCCTCCATAGATTACTTGAACAAGTCTAATCGAACATCACAGCGATTTCGTTAAGTTACAAGGCAGAAGGATCAAACAGAGAACGACGCACATTTCATCCCCCTTCTCAAATCCCTGCACCCCTTCACCAAGCTCGTCCACCACCCCAGAAATGTCGGTGGCACAGCTGGATAATCCGGCATGAACAAATCCATACGGTGCTGAAAATTGTTCATCGGGTTCAACCCTACCGACATGACCTTCACGCGTACTTCCCCCGACAAGGGGACTGGGACGGGGAGGCTGCCTACGACGAACGGGGCTTTGGGGGTGGGGATGATGAGGGCTTGCTGGGTTGTGGATGACATTGAGAGGTAAGTAGGCAGTAAAAGACCGTGGTGCATTCCGTTGGCCCCCAGGCGAGCCATTGATTGATCGGTACACCGATCATTATCTCATTCCACGTCAACTCAACACCACAACGCGCAAGCAACGCGTCAATCAAAAATCCAACTTCAGCCTGTTTTGAATATGTAAGTAGTATATTCATACACAAGTATAACTAATTTGAGGATTCTAAGCAGTTGACTCTTGAGGATGCGCCACAAGCTTCACCCCGCTGACTCCTCCTGCCGCCATTCTGTCCAGCGCGTCAGGAACACCCGCCACCCCGTTGGGGAGTACTTCAACCCGATTCCCCTGTTCCATTGGTGAGTTTCGGAGCAAATTCATCAAACGAAAACGTACCACGACTAAACCCTGCTCGATCAACTTCGGCAACTCCCTAATCAAAATCTTCCCAAACTCGGTATGCTCTGGACGACTAGGATAATGCGCTGGATCGCCAAGAGGCTTCATCAACTCCGGGCCTGCGTAGAAGCCAAAGTGGGAGTTGAGTGTGATCTTGCGAGCAGCGTAGTCCCTCGTGGGTTTTGCACGGGGAACCGCAGTGGAGACAATCCCGCCATCGACGACGGAGTCGATTGCGGCATCCAACGAGCCAGCGCAGTCGTACACGACTTTGACTTGAGGTTTTACCGCGAGATTTTCGATAGGAACATCTTTCCGGTCGATGAACTCCGTCGCGCCGAGTTCTTTGAGGTAATCGAAATGTGAGTTGGATGCGTAGACGACGATGCGTGTGAAGCCGAGGAATCTGAAGAGTTGAACGGCTATCGACGGAGATTACAACGATATTCAACGAAAAGCCGAATCAGACGACTCACCGAACTGGCCAACGGACGTCCCGCCTCCAATCACAAGGGCAGATTCACCCTTGTGCGGCTTGTCCCAGGAGAAGGTAGGGTTGAGACCGGGACCAATCGGCGCTGGTGCAAATAAACCAACGCAGGCAGTCGTGAATGTGATAGGGAAGGTCGCCGCCTCGTCAAAGCTGATGTTTTTCGGTTTCTATAAAGTTCAACCAGGCAATCAAATCAATGTTGGGAGAATTGAACGACTTGGGTTTGATACGCACCCGAATGAGAGTGCCCGCCGGAACTACGGTATACTGCTGAAATCCTCCGTACATCGTTTGCACGAATCTTCAGAAATCGTGAGCGTCATGTTTTCCTGGAGCATAATCAAGAAAAAGACCGCACACTTCGTCTCCCTTCTTGAATCCCTGCACGCCTTCGCCGACTACGTCAACAACCCCGGCGATGTCGCTCCCGATCACGGCAGGGTACTCCGGCATGAACAGATCCATGTGGTGTTGCATGTTGTTCATGGGATTCAACCCGACAGACATAACCTTGACGCGGACTTCTCCCTGGGCGGGAACAGGGACGGGGAGCGGGCCAACAACATAAGGCGCCTTAGCAGTGGGAATGATGAGAGCTTGCTGGGAAGACATGATTGGGTCGATGAAACTGGCGACTTCTTGTCGCTCCTTATATACTGCCAGACTGTTTCTATTCTCAGACAACTACGGTTGAACTTCCGAAAGCAAACCGAAACTGTGTTGATTTGTGATCACATTTTACAGAGTCCGCGATTGATTGAACGGCAGTAATACGATCAGATCTCCATCCGACTCGCTCTCAGCGTCAGTTTATCTAATCATCCCAGAAGGTGACGCAGCATAGAGAGAATATATGCGAGCAACTATTGAGCCTGCAGATGAATGTCGGATCACAATATGAATGGTTGAGGATCACTGTATCATGATATCAACGGCAGACTCCGGGCGGCACATGGCGGCAATTTCACTTTGCCGTACTGTATTCTTGAACTCTGGGCCCGCCGCGCTTGATGATGGATGCGTTCGTTTCAAGCCTCATTCGCCATACTAGCCACTGCACTCACTCATGTGCTCTACATGATCCCAACCTTCCAAGATTTTGCCGACTTCATGGACGAATTTCTGTTCGATCCAGATTACCCTGGATGACGGGTAACTTTTCTCTCGGAATCTCTCCGTGATTGCCCGGGTTACAGAGGTACAGGAAGGTCGATGTTTTAATGATACGGGATACTAACAATACAGTTACAGAATTATATAGTCGCTGTCCATCGCTGTACATGAAAGCAGTGATCAGATCCACCCATCTGCCGTGTCGGAGTCTTGTGTTGACAGCTCTTCGGACATCATACACGTAGAGAACTCTACTACTTCTACAGAACTTGCATGCCCCTCCGAGTATTCTTGCCGCTGATTTGCAAGGGAAGGATCCCGGATGTTCAGCATGAGCCGTGAAATCATGATCGACGATATTCTGCCAGTGGAAAGTAAGTCAATTGAATTTTGATTCCATTTTTTGGTACGCCTCACATATTGGTGAACGTGGTTGCCACACCCCGCGTGAAAGGCTGAAAGAGGTGAGTCAACGTTCTAAGCTTACTAGCTGCAACTCAGATACGTACACCTCCAAACTAAAATCTTACATCAGGGCAGCCCAGCTACGAACAGAATCACTTACGATAAACGTCATGATATTGCAGAGGTTTGAAACCACCACGACCCTGAAGAAGCACCCGAAATCAGCAACGGGTGGGAGGGCCAAGGCAAGGTACTAGCCCAAAATATATCGATCCTATAAAAATCGCATCAATTGGTAACTTTCAAGTGGCCGATAGCGCCTACCATCACGGAGCAGTATGTGCAAGAGCTGCACTCCAACCAAATACCGCTGACTCAGGGCCTTGTACAGCGTCAAGAAAAATATGAGGATGTCGAATATTGCCATCGAAGCCCAGGCGACGATGAGGGCGACGGTTCTGATGTCCAGTTGAATCTCGATAGGTAAGAGATGGAGTGAACCTACTGAGAATTAATGATTGTATATGTGCATCCAAGATGCAAGGGACCCAGGACGACTTGCGCCTTGCCGGAGAAAATTGTACCCCACTGAAGAACAGAGTTGTTATCGGAACAGACGATGAAGTTGAATGAATGAAAAACGCACGATGCAAGCCGCCACTACACCCGCGCCGACCATTAGCATCAGGATAAGGATTGTTCGATTGCGCTCGTATAGAGCGTATGTGCGGAAGATGAGCATTACTGGCGAATTTCAGTCTCTCTCGTTGCTCAAAGACAGGGCGGCGAACCTCCAATCAATATCTGCGTGGTAATGACGAACCACTGGTGATAGAGCTCCAGGTGCTGGCAACTGATTGGCTGTGTCAATGGCTTAAATCCCACATAATTGCATAGAAAGCGTACGTCTGTGACTAAATTCATACCTCCTTCGGTCAAAGTGAAGTTTACTGACTTACCGTGAGCTTATGTGGAATCAATGCGGAGGATTCAGGAGCAGACCAAAATTTCTGCACGATGACGGGAACATTTCCGAGCAGTGCCCCGTATCGGTTGATGAAAAACAGCACCGTTGGCCACGAAAATCGAGAGCCCCAGTATCTCGATATTTCCAAGTCCAAGGTTAAAAGATAGTCATAGAATAATAAAGCTAAGAGTCAAAGGTACAGATCAGCTCCGTAATTGAGGGAATTCGGTGCTGACAGGCGTACCGAATGATATCGCGCCCAAGAAATGACTTGGACTTCTGCAGGCCAATTTTGGGTCATAATCAAGAGCTGTAGAGGGATGACACTGACAGATCGGCGGCTGTTGGATACAAAGAGGTCATCAGCTAGAGCTGGTCCACCGCATAGAGCCTTCCAGTGGTAGCGGTGAAGGAGGGAGAAGAGAAAGGACGCTGATCTTCGGTGAGGGCTCCCAAGCTGTCGCGCTGTTCCCAGGTTTTAAATACGGCAACGATGAAGGCGGTGGGTAACATACATTGACCAATGATTCTTTCTTCCAGGATGTAACGTAGATGTGATGGGTGGAGACCACCCTTGATATTTGTGTTGAAATTGGGCAGGTCGGATCTCTCAAACTTGATTCTGTGCCGCACGGCCCGCATTATGTGCGAACACCGACCTGCACAGCGAAAAGAATGGGTAGTAGTCTTTCTCGACATTCTAATAAATCGATTCATTGATGCTCGGAACTCTTCACTGTCTAGAGATTCAAGTCGGAAATTTGAACGCGTTAAATTATGAGCAGGAAGGACACGACGCGGTCACGTGACCGATTCCCGCTGCGCGTCCATTAATATTTTTGCTCACTTCGGCATCCGGTTCTAAAATACCAGCACGCCTCTAAACTCGGCCTCCCTTACGCTCCACCGAATCTTTCTCTGAATTCAACTTCCAGTTGACTTCAAGGATTGTTTGCATGAGACTTGAGTGGCGTAATGTCTACACTGCCACTGATGTAACACAACTTTAATATGACCAAGTGGGGAAGGATTGACATGCAGAGGATGCGACGTCTTCATTGGCGAAAGACGCGCTTAATCTCTTCCCCAACCACCATCGTCGCCCACCAGCTTCGGGAAGGTAAGTAGTCTCTACGACTCGCTGCGACGTTGTGGCGCCGTTTGATGGAGACCTTCCAGCGCATGTCCCTCAAGAGTTCCCCGCGTGTGGAAGATAGCGGTAGAAATTCGACCTAATGCTTTCGGGAACGACATCCAAGCGCGGGTCGCAAGAAAGCTCCAACTCACCGTATTTGGACTCGGAGCAAAAGCTACGAAAGTCAAAATCAACGGAGTTTCTACACCAGGTGCACAGGAAACTCTCCCTCAAAAGTCTTCGACGTAACGGTCGCAATAGCACTGATGAATCGGTGCATCCCTCCTTGCGTACGGCTAGCTCATCCGTTGTCGGGTTCCAGCCTCCCGTTCCGAAGCGCAGGTTCCTCCGCAGTCGGCCAAAGCGAAGTGCAGACGACGTACCTCCAATACCTCCACTTCCTGCGGATCTGGACGAGATGTACCTCGAAATTGATATGAAGCTCGACGACGAGGCCATGGCGGGCATCGTTGACCCCGGGGCTCTATATCCAGATACCACCGATGCAAGTTCCCCCGCCAGTGACCTATACTCCAGCTCGCAGTCGGGGCATTCCAGCTCAAGATATGGGCGACCAATTCTTCGGAATCCGTTCTCACAACCACCTGTGTCGCGTATACGGAGCCTGGATCTCATTGGTCCCACTGACCGAAGGTCCTTTCCTATTCCCGACAGCTGGGCAGTTACACCGGCACAGAATCCTTCACTAGAAGCAGAGGAGGAGTCTATGTCGGACGACGGTCGATCTAGCAGCGCAGGGGATCTTCCTCGGTGGAAAATACGAATTTACGGACCGGACAACAACGATTATATTCTGCGAATATCTGCGGACGATACAGTGCAGACGTTGACTCCCTACCTCGACGGAAAGCTTCCGGCTGGCGAGGAGCACGAGAAACACGAGCTTTATTTGAGAGAGCGTGGACGCGGTGAGTGTGTTTAGTTGGTGCCTTTTCTGTCTGATCTCAATCCCTCAATAGAACGGATATTAAGCCCAAATGAGAGGCCTGCCAAGATCCTGAGGCGCTGTTTGCAGCATGCCGGATACGACGAGTCTGACGGGGATGCTGGGACCGGGAAAGGCGGAGTCGGTCTCCCCGGCGTACCTTTCTTGCTGAAATTCGTGTATCGCAGTCAATTTTTGGGTCCTGCAGTGAGTCCCGTATTTTCCGTTGATAGATATTTTATTAATCTTCATTCTTCAGGACGACGATCTTTCTTTGAACAACTTTGCTTATGTCAATCTTATCGCTCGCAGCCTAGTCACCATTCCCGTGGTCCTCCATCGGCACGCCGACACCATCGTATCACTCCACTTGTCGCGGAATCCTCTCAACGACATCCCCGGCGACTTCATACAGTCGTGCACCGCACTCAGCGAACTCTATCTTTCGCATACATTCATGAAGAAGGTTCCGCCCAGCATTCGGCTCGGCGCAACTTTGACGTTGCTTGACCTCTCGTCTAATCGTCTTGCGTCACTGAATGACGCGGGCTTAGACGAACTCCCTCGTTTGGCGACATTGAATCTCCAGAATAATCGCCTCGAGAGACTTCTGGACGTCTTTCCGCCGAGTTTGCTCAATCTCAATATCTCAAACAACAAATTCGACGTCTTCCCTCTTAGCATTACTAAACTGCCCAACCTCTCTCGATTGGACATCTCGTTCAACTCGATTAGGGAACTGCCGCAGGCAATCGGACGCTTGACTCGGCTCACCAAGCTCGTCATTGTGGGTAACCGAATCTCCGGTCTGCCAGACGAGTTTCGTAGTCTTGTAGCTCTCGACGAACTGGATTGTAGACGAAACCAGATCACAGACCTCGAACCCGCCTGCCAGCTTCCAGAACTCACCGTCTTGTCCGCCGATCACAATAATCTTCACACCCTTCCGCGGTCGATAGGGCCGATGTTACACGGCCTGAATGTCTCGCACAACGATATCACGGAGCTCGTCGTTGGTTCTAGTTCGTACTCTTTTGCGCTCACCTGCTTGGATATCTCCAACGCCAAAATCTCGGTCTTGTCCGACGTCACAGTCTCTCGGCTTCCCCAGCTTCGAACCCTGAAGCTCGACCGAAACTCGCTTCGTGGGCTTCCAGATGCTATGGGGGATCTCAAATGGCTCGAAACTCTCTCGTGCGCAGACAATTCGCTGAGCGCGATTCCCGAGACCCTCGGAAAGCTGCAGAAACTCGAATCTTTAGACTTACACAACAATAGCATCACTGAACTTCCGCAGTCTTTGTGGAACTGTGCATCGCTATCACGAGCCAACTTCACCTCAAACCTACTTGCTGTACTACACGATCCTCCGTCTGATGTGGAAGATTCGCCAACGATTCCTGTGGCTAAATTGCCCAGTCCAACTTTCGCGCCTCGCCGACCTTCTGTTGTCCCCAGGCTCGACCTTCCTCCTCTGGCACATTCCCTCGAGGTCTTGAACCTTGCAGAAAATTCTCTCACCGACGAGATGCTTCCCCCACTCATGATTTTCAAAGAGCTTCGGGTCCTCAATCTCTCTTTGAACGACATTCAGGAGCTTCCCTCGAATTTCTTCCACAATCTCACGCTGCTCGAGGAAATATATCTCAGCGGCAATCGTTTGACGCATTTCCCGGGGGAAGACTTGCCCAAACTCGAACGGCTTTCGACGCTATTCTTGAATGGCAATCATCTCCAACACCTTCCGCACGAGCTCGGACAGGCGAACAGTCTCAGCCTCCTCGACGTCGGCAACAACCTTCTCAAATATAATATCAATAATATCGACTACGATTGGAACTGGTTCGTTCGATTCCATTCTCTTGGCTCATCTTCTTTAACTGTATCATTTCTTTAGGAATTTCAACAAGAATCTCCTCTATTTAAATCTCTCCGGCAACAAACAGCTGCAGATTAAATCCGACATGACGAATTACGGCCGCCCGAGCGTTTCTTCTGCTGATCGACAGTCGTTCTCTGGCTTCTCGGCGCTTTCGCGCCTTCGCGTCTTGGGTCTGATGGACGTGACTATTACAAACACGACTGGCTCAGACATTCCAGACGAAGGCGACGACCGTCGGATCCGAACCTCCTCATCGCTGGTCAATGGCCTGTCGTATGGGATCGCGGATACACTTGGGAAGAGTCGCCAGCCCCTCATGATGGATCTTGTGCATGAGTTTCGAGGTTTGAAGAAGGATACTGTGTTTGCGATGGTGAGTTCGATGTTCAACAGCACTACACTTAACTAAATTAGTCCGCTTCTAAGTTCGGGCGCTCGCATCCTGCCAATCAAGCCGCTGCTACAACGCCGAACCCGCTCGCCAAATATTTGAAAGATAATTTCGTCCGCGTCTTTATCTCCCAACTAAACGCTCTTGACCGCCAGCACGGCGAAGGCGTACCAGACGCATTACGTCGCTCCTTCCTCAAGCTCAACCAAGAGCACCACGACTCACTCTTTGGCTCTCTACGACGCACGTCAGGCGCAGGCGGCCCACCCATCGTCGATGCTTCACAAGTGTATAACGGCGCTTCCGGCGTCGTGGTCTACATCGATGTCGTCGACAAGCGGATGTACATCGCGAATGCGGGCAACGCACTTGCGATTGTTTCGCGCCGTGGAACCGCGATTCCTGTGTCTCGGAAGCATGAGCCCTGGGATCGAACCGAAACAGCCCGGATTCGTGCCGCTCAAGGCTGGATATCGCCCTCCGGCCTGGTCGGAAACGAGTTGGATATTTCTCGCTCGTTTGGATTCTACCATTTGCTGCCTATGGTCAATGCCCGTCCGGATATCTTCCCATATGAGCTCACCAGCCTAGACGACATAGTTATCATCGCGAACCGTGGGCTTTGGGATTTCGTCACGTATCAAACTGCTGTGGATCTGGTTCAGCATACGGAGCCGACGGCGGCAGCGCAGAAACTACGCGATGTCGCTATTAGCTATGGTGCGGAGGGGAGTACGATGGTTATGGTGGTGTCGCTGGCCAACCTATTCCACGATAAAAGTGATGGGGCACCGACTGATCGACGGAGGCGACGTGCCGCAGGAGTCGTAGACCGCATTCTTGACCGCTTGAAAGACGAGGTGCCGCCCCCGGTGGGTCATGTCGCTATTGTTTTCACGGACATCAAGGGCTCTACTCACTTGTGGGAGGCTACGCCATCGGGGATGATCACCGCTATCCATCTACACAACAATCTTCTCCGTCGATATCTGCGTATCTGCGGTGGATACGAAGTTCGCACTGAGGGCGATAGCTTCATGTGCTCCTTCCCCACCGTTCTCGCCGCTGTATGGTGGTGTCTGACCGTGCAGGTCGAGCTCCTCAAGGTTTCTTGGCCGCAAGATATTCTCGATTGCCCTGACGGCAGGGAGATTTACGATGTCGATGGTCGCCTCATGTACCGTGGATTATCAATCCGCATAGGGATTCATTGCGGTTCACCACTCTGCTTGACCGATCCCGTCACTAATCGTATGGACTACTTCGGAATACTGGTGACGCGGGCGGCTCGTATTGCGAGTGTGGCAGCTGGAGGGCAGATCATGTTCAGTGCGGATGTGCTGAACGAACTGAATGCTCGGATTTTTCAGAGCGATCCTGCCGTCGAATATCCCGAACCTCAACCGAAGGAGGCTATCGATGGCATTCGACATCTTGGGCCATCGGTGTTTCGCGTTGGAGAAATGAAGCTCAAGGGGCTGGAGGTACCAGAGACGCTGTCCTTCGTGCTCCCTTCATCCCTCCTAGGACGCAGTACATACATCGAACCCATTGTCGTCAATCCTCCACCTCTTCCTAGCCCACCGTTACGCAGTCCTCCGCCATCTAGCCGGTTCGAGCTCACACAGGTTCGCGAGCTCGCTCGGCTCTGCGTGCGCTTGGAAATCGCCTGCGCAGATCCAGCGCTCTACTCACTTCCTGACAAACCAGCCGCTGACGCGGACATTCTCCTCCCTTCGAACACGGACCTGACGGATTCGGAACTATCAGCGCTTTTATACTCACTCACTATCAGGATCGAAAATGCCGAACTTGTTCTTCGACACAAATTTAATACTCAGTCACTCACCAAGAATGCTATCGTATCTGCTCTTCGGGATATGGATGAACGGACACTGGAGGAATTACGGACCATGCTACAAATTCGTTGATTTTTTTTCGCTATTGAATCCTTTTTTTCCGTATGGGCAATGTATTAGGTGCATTCGTAAATGCCTTGTTGGGCGGTCAGTGTCTAACCTACGCGGGCCGCCATCGGGGGTTCGCCGCATCATGATGCGGAAGATGGGTTGCCGTAATGGGCGCTCTTTGCTTCAAGTTCCTGCCTCCATCATCAGAGGTGTACGGCGACGACCTACCACTGACCTCCACTGACCTACCGATATCCCTCGACGGCAAATGAGATCTATCTGTGCGCCAGCTCGCCCTCTTCAGCCGCTGGGACGAAGTGTGAGTCAAGACGAGGTAACGGTGCTATGCATGACATTGCCTGCGAGAGCGGCTGTTGCTCGTCGTGAGGAGGACTATTGTTCTCGCGAAGCGTTTCACACAAAAAACTCTCATAGAGGCGCCCACAGCTCCACTCATACGGTACAAGCTGTTCTGGCTTCTTGTATTGGCCTCTGGCGTCCATTCGCCGAATCGCCGCCGCCTCCCAACGATCAGAATGATCTGGCGCCGCCCTTGAAAAAGCCGCAGCCCTGACTTTTGCCGTACTTACTTACTTACCTTTCACTGGTTCTCCGTCTTTGCCTCCTTTCCCCCCTTTTCTCTTTCATTTTCGTTCTTCTTTTTCTCGTTGGCTTGCCGCTTTCTGGGTCGCTCTCTAGTCTCAGAAACACATCGCCGGTCCAATGAATTTGATTTTGGTGCTTGCGCCCGGTTTTCTTTTTTTATTCACGCGAGGTGCGTACGTGGCGCATGTACTGGATTCAGATATTGTCCCTTAATCTCCTTCCGCAGCGTCCGCCTTGCTCATCCCTCTGGCTGACATCAACGGCACACTCGTTCCTCCACCCTGTATTTCGACATGTCAATCGACTATATCTTTCCAATCTGTACGTTTCAGTTGCTGGTAATTATTTCATGTGTTCTGAGCTCTCCGCTTGCAGAAATGTGGATCCGACCTGAAATGCCGCTGCACTGACGGCAATGCGAACAATTTTGCGGATTGCGTTGACTGTATTCTTGGCTTTAATTCCGGCAGCCTTGCTCAGAACGCCGCTCAATCTGTTTTGGATGGTCAGCTCTACTTTCTTGTTGATATTTCTGAACACAGTTCTCTCCTGTCGCAGAATACGTCGATGAATGCAGGAAGAATAATATCACAATTTCTTCTTTGACGCTATCCCTGCCAGCCCCTACCGCTTCGCAGACCGCGGGTTTGATGAGTGGTGCCCTACAGCTTACAACGCGACTTTCAGTGGCGTCGAGCATTGTAACACTGGTCGGCGTTTTGTTATTCACGAGATGAGGATGGTCGGACATTCTTTGTGTATCTTATATTGTATGTTTATCGATCGGAATCATTTATCTCGCTGAATTCCAAGAAATTTAGACTTCAATCAACAGAGCCGTGCTACAAAACAAAAATTACAAATACAAGACGGAGAGGCATATCGGCATACGGGCATAAATAAGCATAGGAAACATGGATGGATAGAGAAGAAATTGCCGAAGGTCAAAGCATTCACCAATGACGCTCAACCCCACGCTCAAGAATCCCAGCAGCCGCCAACGACCCCCGCATCTCATCTTCCTCGTAGACCCAAAACTGCCCAATCCCTCGCGCGACATTGTAAGCTTCCATCCCGACCTCGTCGACCTCCGGCTCATCCACGTCGGCGATGGGGGGCAACATCATCTGCTGTGCCATGCTGGTAAACCCCGAGAACGAACGGGAGCGGCGGACGCGCTTCGCGCGAGGGATGGCGAGGTGGTCGTCCGCATCATGCGCGACGGGGCGTTTGGATTGCGAGGCGGTGGTGGCTGCGCGGGCGCGGGTGCGGAGGGAGAATCCGGAGAAGGTGCGGCGCGGGCGGGAGGAGGGGGTGATGTGGATGATGTCGTCGTCGGATGAGGTGGGTGTGACGACAGAGCCCCAGGTGCTACAGGTCGACACGTCGGAGGTGGAGTCGGAGGGAGTAGGAGGAGGGGCTGTGAGCGTCGAGGAAGCGCGTTTTCGTTGGAAGATGCCTGAGACGCGGCCGCGGAGACGTTCCATGGACGGCCAGGTGCGACGTTGGGGTGTTTTGGCCGCCGGTGGGGACGCTTGGGCGGGTGGCATCGAGTTTTCGGTGTCGGAGGCATCGTCGTCGTCGGTGAATGCACGGCGGACGAGACGCATCGAGGGAGTGCTGCTGCGGGTGGAGGCGGCGGTTTTCGAGGTGCGCACAGTGGTGGTGTCCTCCTCGCGGTATGAAGTGGCATTGGCGTGGAATGCCACCCGCGAAGATGGAGCCGCGTGGATGAATGGGACGCGTAAGTCGCCCGTCATACCGAACTGCGCAAAGTCGGCGCCCATTGAAGCAGCTTCTTCTTCAGATAACTGCATCGAATTCGGACGAGAGCGAACGAAAACGCCTCGGACTGAGCTCGTCGGGGAGGGACAGTCGACGTCGAAGTCCGGTTCGACATCGTCAAAGTGGAAAGTGACTGGGCTTGGGAGGTCGAAGGCATTTTGGAGAGTATGAACGGTGTAGGACATGGTGGTTGATGAAAAGGGTTGGGTGGAACCTTGAAGGGGCGAAGGGGAGGAACTGGTGCCTTATATACGGTGGAGGTGGACTGTGGACCGTTGTTTGGTGGAACCTCAAAGCGTTGGGACAATGGGACGCTCGTCCGTATATTGCTCGATTAGGAAGGGGGATGTCCCATTGGAAATCGTGGCCTCGGAACCTTCGGGAGCCAGGTAAGACGAAGGTGTAGTGCCACAGTGCCCTACGAAGCAATGTTTCGCTTCAGCCTCAAAGAACTTTGTAGCTGAAAATTTCTTGAAAATATTCAGGACTGCCGACGGTCAAGGTCACGGTATCGATCCATCGGGCTGTCCAGTTTCAATTGCTCACCATAGTCGCGCTGTTCATGCAGTCGCCAGTCCGGATCGATTTTTCCCGACCAGAAAAAAATTGGACAGACGCCCAAGACCCATTTTGTGATTGGTGATTTCAGCTCTTCGAAATTCAGGCTCGGTGGAGGCGAGAACTCACCTTGATACTATCAGATTATAGTTATTCGAGTCCGATTGAGTTGAACAAAGGAACCTTTGCCCTATTGCCCACTCCCTCATCGAAGATTCAAGGAATCAGGCCATCCAGTCAGACTCGGAGTCGCTGCCGGGTGAGCCCGGGCCTGTGAGGGCGGCCTAACGTTCATATTTCTTTCAAGTCGTCAAGCCAACCAGGGTCTCACGGTAGTTTCGACGAGCATCCACTTCTCTGGAGTCTGGACGAGGGCTCCTTGAACGGATTGTGAACGGAAGTAAAAACCTGAGCCCGAGGCATCAGCATGATCAGTGATCACTGATGCGATCTGCGAAAATTCCGACGTCATCATCTGTTGCGATAATCCGCACCTCTGCAACGATGCAGCGCCCCATTGTAATGGATTATACCTTCATGGCAAAGGTGAAGTGAAGAAATTCTGTATGAAATGTCATCCTCAATCAGCTTCTTACTTGAGGCGGAAATTTTGACCATTTCTGCCTGAGATACGACCTCACTTGATATAAATTCATTCAGGATTTGCAGTCAACCGTAACGGTTCAAAGATGAAGTGTGATGGGCCGCCAGATTAGCGCCCGCGGACGTCTGTCAGCTGGGTAAGACGATGGGCATACGACAAGTGCAGAGAATGAGATTGCGTATCGCAGGTTTATGGCTGGCTCAGGGGACTTCCAACTCGGAATCCGTTGGCCTTACCGTGGTTCAACAACTCCAGTTTTCAGCGGAGCCGGAAGCTTTGACGGGTAAGCGAGATTTCCGTTTCTCTTGTCGCGTATCAGAGAACTAGGTTACCGTAACGCGTTCTTTCCGCCTCTTTCCGCCCTGCGTGGCGATTGCCTCGACTGTTGGCGCTACCTCATACTCTTGCTCCACTCGATGAACGCTATATAATTTACAACTCTCGCAGTCACTCTTAATCCTCACCATCCGTTCAAAGGAAAACAGCATTTCAAACCTCGATCACATTCGCATTCGGATATTTCACTGTCGATCTCGAACACACGTCAAACTCGGCTATCATCACCAAATTTCGTACTTGAATTTTCCCATCTCGCCCTCCGCATCTTGCCCGGTACCGCAAGGCGCACCTCTACTTTAGTACTTATGGCCACCCGCTCGACCCACCACGAATACGACCCATACCAAG
This sequence comes from Favolaschia claudopus, assembly GCA_037176885.1. Lineage (NCBI taxonomy): Eukaryota > Fungi > Basidiomycota > Agaricomycetes > Agaricales > Mycenaceae > Favolaschia > Favolaschia claudopus. The sequence goes on along the minus strand of JAWWNJ010000010.1, from coordinate 840,736 downwards.
ACGCGTATGATATGCCCCAACTCAATCAGACCAGCGCATCCACCCTCCTTCCCAATCGGACTGCTACTTTCGAAAAATCATCCCTTCCACGGACTCGCACCGAAGAGCTGCTGAGTCGAGGCGCTTCCGAGCCAATATGGCCCATACTACTCACAGGAGTGCTCATTATTCTGGCCGTCGCACTCGTCGATGTGGGCGTAGTCATTCAAGTCTTCGCCAGGTATGACTACCACATTACCGGCGGCGCCATCATCACCGCAGCACCCCTCGGTACCACACTCGCGATCGTGCACTTGTCTTCCCTTGTCATCGGTCTATCAATTCCGATCGCCATTGGAACTGCCGCGTATGGCCTGGCTGGGCGGTGGATAGACGCGTCTCGCGTCGACGGGACGGACAGACCCACACCATATCAGTGCGCACACGACTCCTTTCCTATTTGCGAATTCGTATACTTAACGATAATTAATTCAGATTGGGAATACTGATGCAAACGCTCAATGGCGCCAATCTCGAGGCCCTTTGGAACGGCTCGAGGTATATGGTCGGACGAGGAGCTGTTCCTGGCGGGAAAAGCCTGTCTCGGCCCCCCATACTGCGAAACGCAGTACTCATGCTGCTGTTCTTCCTCACCATCGGCTATGGGACGAACGGGATAGAAACGTGGCTCGGACTCGTATCAACAGGTGTCTTATACCCGGTCACAGAGACCGTTCGAGACGGGCCTGTCCCTTTATATGGGCGGGTCGTGAACCAAACGATGTGTGACGGGCTCAAGGATGCGTTTGGAAACAAACCGTATCAGTGCGGCTTCAGTAGAGGGTGCGTAAATCTCCGTTGACCAGCCTACACCTATTCATCGAAGGCGCTATTTACTCTTAGGTCTGGAGGGAATCCCCTAGCATCCTCTCAAAGAATTCTCGCCATGAATGATGTCTCTCACGATATGGTCATTGCTTTCACAGACAACTCCACAGCAATCATGGTTCCCCCCACCGCCAACATTTCCGACCGTGTCGGATGGGTCGCCAAGGCCGCAGGTGTGAAGGCCGTATGCAAGAGTGTAACGTCTCAATGCGTCGACCCGAAAAATGCTGGCCCGAATGCGGGTCTAGACACCAATTGCCCTGCGTCCGTGAACTTCAACACTTCGACGCCAGAGGGGTGCAATTCTTTCGCTGGATCGGTACATGGCGGCCCACTAGGGGCAGATGGAAGCCCGCTCGCATGTAATGCCACAGCCAATTCTACGTGAGCTTTTTCTACTTTATCAGCCGTAGCGCCTGACTTGGGTTCACTCCAGGACATTCCGATGGGGCGCTCAAATCATCTCACAAGCCTACAACACCGATGCTACTGTAAACAATGCTTGTGGGTTGATTGTGTTCTGCTCAACGATGGACAACGATACTAATTCCCATCAAGTCGTAGGCGATACGGGATTCTTCCTACACGGGAACCAAGGAGGATATAATATCCTGACCTGTGAGCTGCAGGGCGTCGAGGTCACTTATCACTATTTCAATGGCACCTACACGCAATGGGCAAGTGTGCCATCAGATCTCGACCAAGCCCAGCGCTTGTCAGACGGGTCTCGAGCGGGCTTGCGATACGTCGCGGATACCGTTGAGGGTGTTGGTTTGTTTTCTGGTAACTACGCAGATGCGTTCGCTAAGCGGCTTGCGCTTGTGACGCTTTCGACGACGGCATATGTCATGGGCCAAGTCGAGGCGATTAGCGTGGAGAATACGACGTCGCATATTGGGTCTCGGATGCCTATCGTTCCGTTCTTGCTGTTATTTATCTTCACTGCGGTATATATGTGCGTTAGGTCCCATGTTTTACGTCTACCCGGACTTACGATGCTCATAGTCTCGCTGTTGCGCTCATCACGGCCAACGCCGCCGTACAAATCAAAAAATCGCCGTACACGCGCGTAGCGAGGAGTCGTCTTGTCGATCCTACCACCGCAATCGGGGCTGCGTACGGGCCAACCGAGTTGAAGTCTAGAGCAGCCGCAAACCCAGAAGAGCTGTTTGGGCAGGAATCGCCGTCAGATCGGTTGAAGATGGCTTTGAATGCTCCGACGGATGGTCTACCTCTTGTGAGGAGGTCAAGTCCTGAACCTGCGTATTCGTGAGGCGTGATGGCGACTGTTCTGAGTATTCTATCTACATTGTAATAATCTACACTCAGCACGTTTTACTTGCATTTTGCACCCAGCAGCGTTTGAACAATGGTCATGAGCAATGCTGGTAGTCTGGTGCGTTGAAAATAGATGAAATTGTATACGCAATACTTCGATGACTAGGATGGGAACATTCTGTTCCGGTCCCCGGGAGATGATACGTTCGAAAATCAATTTAACCAACAAATTCATTCACCATGGATGGCAAATGGATGGTCGAAAGTTTACGATCATGATCAACAGATCATTGATTGATGGCCGTGGCATGCCTTTTCCTCCTGCCTCTCGCCACCACAATGGCCGATTCAGGAAAAAATGTGCGTCTATAGATGTTGGCCGGGTTGAGCTTTACAGTGATCTGGAACATCTCAGGCACTTCATTTGAATCGAGCAAGCATAGAGCGCGTCAATCGAGGTATACCGATTGTTTCTTTGAAAGAATCTCTTGGAGCCCAATTGGAGCCTGACTTGGAGAGAATCTAGATCTTGCAGACAAACCTGCCCGCACCGAACTCCCGTCTTATTCCGTCACGGAACTGGATGAACATGTGGTGAGCCTGAACCACTTCGACTGTGCATTCAATTTGGTCTCACCTCAGATTAACATTTCTGGGTGACAGCCTCACCAACGTAAAGCCGCTGCAATCGTTGCCGACGAAATCCTTCTGATGATCTTTCGACACGCTTTGCCACCGTCATGGGTGGTGCGCTATGGTAGAACACTTCCGCCGTTCCCTCGAACCATATGGTCGGCCGATTTCGAAACAAAATTGGCCCTTATACGCGTCTGCAAGCATTGGTACCGCGTCGGTCTTGAATTCCTTTACGAATCCGTGACTTTGCACTGGATCGGCCAGCTCCCTGCATTCGTTGAAGCCCTCGAGGCAAGGGACAATGTCGGCTCGTTTGTCCGACGGCTAGAAATCGGTTACTGGATTCCTCGAGGCTACCATACCCTGCACGACACAGAAATCCAGAACATACTACGGCTTTGCCCGAGAATTATCCATTTTGCTTTCAACCCGCGCATCATCCCGCCCTCGGAAAGTTTTTTTCAAACTTCCCTTCCCTCGTTTCCATCCATTCCCCTACGGCTCGAAGAGGGGTCCTGCCGAATCACTTATCTCGAAGTTTGCGATCGGATAGAATACCAGTCTATTGTTCCCGCTCTGCTGCACCTTGCCCCGATGTTACAGTCTTTATCGATTGCGCTCCCGACTCAATACGGCGACCATGATTTGATCATTTTTCCGCGGCTTCATTCCCTACGCCTTTGTATTTCCCAAGAGTCCGTTCAACCTGGGAACTATTGGGCGATACCAGGCCTTCAACAACTGCTCCTTCACAACCCCACGCCTCAGTTCGAACCGCCGGTCCCCACATTCGGGGGAGCAGCCGCTTTCCTCACTCACTATGGCCAATCTCTTCGCGTGCTGAGTTTAGCAAGCTCAGATGACCCCGGAATTCTCGACGAGATTTTGCGTCGTTGTCCAAAGCTGCAGCATCTCGTCCTGGTGGAAGGTTTATATCCTTCTATCCACGACTTTCACCACGAAGAGGTGCAGTTCCTCGAGTTGATCGGTACCAGTCGTCCTGCTGCTTCATTGGATCAGTGGAGGATCGCGTTCCCTGGCCTGCGCTCGCGTCGGTACCTAAGTGCATTTCACCTTTATTACCCCAGCCTGCCTGGAATTGATGGTGATGAAGCGGCCCTGGATCACAGTCTCTCTGCATCGTCTTACCTTGAGTTCCTTCTCCCAAGGACGGACGATTCAGATGATACTGACACGAACACCTCTGACTCGGACTATGAGCTGAATCCGGACGATTCGGATTCAGGAGAGCCCACCTCCTCCGATTCCGATAGCGACGAAGCGGAAGACTACGACGATCTTTCTCATCCAGAGAGCCGAACCACAAACAACAAGGAAGATTGGGAGATGGAAAGAGAGGAAGCCATATCAATTTTCCGACGTCTGGTACGCGCCGGCGCTGAGGTAGAAGCCTGAAGGAAGTAGATACTAATTTTGCTGCAACATGATCATTTTTGCTTTGCTTTTGTCTAAGTAATATACAATTGAAGAAATATTACGGGGGAGCCTCCTAAACGCCGAAAACGTCAGCGGCGCGTCAAACACGTGAATTAGATTCCCAGACAGTCTCTTGCGACAACCGACCACGACGTATCCGGGAGGACTGTGGGACGCCTTATATCTCGACCGTTTTCCTGAGTGTAAGAATCCCAGGGATCGGGGAACTACTCTACCAGACTCTACCTCAAAAGGTTCATCGATTTTCCCAAACTTCCATCCATTCTGCATTCTGAGTCTGATCAAGGTGTTTCTTTCCCAGACAACTCCGAACTCATGGGACCACCGCTTTACCTTGAATCGAACCCAGAGAGTATCAGCGAATCAAGTAACGCTCAAGTAAGTGAAAAAACTTTGCTCCAAATTCAAAGCATGTAACTGATTTGAGATCTTCATCTAGCAATGTGAAATCGCCAAGATACCGGAAGAAACATTACTGGTTATATTTCGACACGCCTTGCCGCCCTCTTGGACGATAAGCTATGCAAGAAACCTTCCGCCATTTCCTCTCTCTGCATGGTCCGCCGACTTGGAAACCAAGCTGGCCATCGTTCAAGTCTGTAAGATATGGTATCGAATCGGCCTCGAATTCCTCTACGAAAGTGTATCTCTGCATTCGATCGGACAGCTCCCCGCTTTGGCTGCGACGCTCGAAGCGCACGCGGATATCGCATCGCTCGTCCAGCGCCTCGAAATCGGCTACTGGGTGCTCCCAGATTACCATAGTCTCCACAACGAGGAAACCAGAAGAATATTCGACCTCTGCCGAAATCTCACGCATCTCGCCTTCAATCCGCAATGCCTCCCCCAACCTGATTCATCTCTTCCTCGCTTTCCGTATATCCAAGACACCCCATGGAGAATCACGCAGCTCGACCTCTGCGATCGAATTGACTACGTCTCGATTCTTTCCGCCCTGGTCCACCTTTCCTTCACGCTGGAATCTCTTTCGATTGTCCTACCCGCGCGCTACGGCATAGCGGACTACCACCCCATCCTCACCTTCCTGCATCTTCGCTCCCTGCGCCTCTGCATCACCATGGATTCCGTCCAACCCGGGATATACTGGGTTCTCCCCGATCTGCAGCAGCTCCTCCTCTACCCCCCTACATTCAACTGGCGCTTTGGCGCAGCGAGCGCTTTCCTCGCTCAGTACGGCCAGACGCTCCGTACGCTTAGTCTACGCTGCGCAAACGACAACGCAGCTCTCGAGGAGATTCTAGGCCATTGCCCCGAGCTCTATCATCTCACGGTGATGGAGGCATTCGTCGCGGACAGTATTACGCTTCGCCACGAGAAGCTACAGACCCTAGATGTTCTCGGAGACGGAACTCGTCTCAGGGCCGCGCACTGGAAAACCGTATTTCCTGCCCTTCATTCGTGCCGATACGTGGATCCATCGCATGGCCTCTACCCCACCCTGCCACCGATCGAAGGTGCTGCGCGACAACCCGATTACAGCCTCCCCGTTTCGTCTCATCTCGAAAGGCTCTTCGTCGACGGAGTTGGTGATTCCGAAGAGGACGACTGCGACTATGAGCCCGATTCAGACGATGACAGCACCTCGGAAGACGAGGATGGTACCTGGTCTGAGGAGGATTTGCCGTGGAGCCACGCCGCTGGGGAGGAGCAAGACGAGGAGATTGGGAGAGAGGAGGCACTAGCGATCTTTCGACGGCTGGCAGATGCTGGCCGTGGTAGCTAGGTAGCGAGGTTTGTACCGAATTCGAGGGAAGCTCTCAGGAGACTTCATGTGTCACTATTGTAGGCACACGTAGGAGCATACTGCTCGTATCTTCGCCTTGGCCGTGACCTACGCTATACATATCTGTCGCGTCAGTAGCTCGACCGAGATACAATAAGAAAACATGAGCGCACCCATAGCAAACCCAGTCTTCTGCCGCCCACTCCGAGCACCGTTACTTGTTGGGGCGTGCCTCCTCAACCCCGAAGCTATATCACTGAGGGCGACCGACGGCACATAAAGGTCCGTTTTCGATCCCCAGCCGTCATCCGACTTCGTGGACAGGTGCACACTAGTCCTTGCTTCCTTCTTTCCATGAACTAAGGACGCCTGCCTCACCTCCTCCACAGCTCCCTCAACGCACTCATTACCCGCGCCCTCATGTTCGCATACATCGACCCCCACACCTCCCACTCCGTCCTACGATCATCGGTGATCACCCATATGATATATCGATCTCTTCCCAAGAACGCTCCCCACAAACTCGTCCCTGATGAAAGCCACCTTCGCTCCCCCTCCTTCGCAGGGGGACATGCATCGACACCGGCACAGATCCCCGAATTTTATGGCAGGCGGATGAGAAACTCGAGGGCAATGCGCGTTGGTAACTCCCTAGGCGAAGAATGTCTGAATAAAGTGAGGATCGGGCGTGAAAACTCCACTCCTCTGCCCACTCACACAACCGCCAAACGAACGAAACAAACAAGGAGGAGGGGCTGATATCAAGCGCGTCAAACGCGACGAGCTGTCCGTTGCGACCGAATCATCTCTGGTGTAGGCAACCACATATATCGCCCGTCCTTCGTCTCATCCGCAGCAGCCCAAGCATCTCCCCCGAATCCATTACTTGTTAGGGCATGCCTCCCCGATGCCGAAGCTCTCGCATAGGCATAGAAGGCTGACGGACGGCACACAAATCTCGTCCCACGTCCGACTTCGACCAAAGTGCACACCAAGTGGATTCCTCCCTTCCATCATCTCAAGTCAAGACAAAGCCGCCTGCCTCTCCCTCACTTCCACGCACTCCCCCGCCTTCTCTTACATCGCATCCAAGCCCTCCGACTCCGTCCCCCGACCATCAGCCATATTCATCTTATCCCCCGTCGACACCACCCCACTAGCTTGTCCGCGATGAAAACCATCCCCCTGTCATCAAGGTACCGCCATCCCCTCCTCGAGCGGGACCGAATGCATCACCATCGACGCCAAGACCTCGTCAAAGGATTGAATCGTTGCACGCGTCTGAAAGCCTCTCGCGGCGAGCTGATCATCCGGGTTCCCGTATAAACAGAATATGCTGGTGGTCAAGCCCCCATTAGACGGTTACAATGGGACGGTTACACTGCGGGCGTGGCGAGGCCCAAGGATGCTTGACAAGTCAATGGAATGTATTGCCCTTACGGGATTCTTCAAAGCTGCGGCCTCTGTCTTGCACTAATACGAAGCAGGCTGAAAAGCAGCTCAGCTCCGAAGGGAAAACGGGAACTTCATCGCGCTAGCCATCCGCCGCCGCCAAACGACAACGGAATAAGCAAGGAGGAGGGGCTATCATGAGCTCGGAGCGACCGAGTCATCTTCGCCAGTCTCAGGTGTAGGCGGCCGCATATCGCCACTCCTTCGTCCTACCCATCAGCCGCCGACGGTGTGGTGCGCCATCCAACCTCCACCGAGGACACCAGGGCGACGAAACAGAGACGGAGAGCTCGAATATGGAGTCGTCGGGGGATCAGCTGCGTAAAAGAGAGTAAGTGCTCTGAAATGCTTGCCAGGATGAGGCTCATACCTTGAAGTTGGTGTGTACATTGAGTCAGCCTTCCGTGGACCGTGTAGTGTACGGGTATTAGGGCAAGCAGGATGATGGAAGGAGCTTTCGTGCCATCGTTGCAGCAGGAAACGCAGCGATATATCGGCCTCCCGGTCAAGTCGCGGAGCATGAAGGTGAACGTGACTAGGCCAGTGTGCAGCGGAGGTATGAGGACGAGTGTCGCTGAAGGAGGCTTGTGCCTTCTGCAGGACACGCATTCTCCAGAGGCGGTGCCTCCTCGTCAAGAAGTGTAGGGTCCACCAGCTGTACTCAGCTGAGTCCGTATCCACCTCCCTCCATCATCGCCGACACATCGACTTCAGTCAGCCACGCTATCAACCACCCCTCTCAATTAACCCCTCGCCCCCTCGCCCGCTACCATCGTCCCCACAAACCCGTCTCTCGCTCCCAACAGCCAACAGCCAACACAAACACAAATACGACCTTCTCCTCGTCCCACCTCGCACGTCGCCGTCCGTGGTGACAACTGAGACCTTCAGCCTCATCAGGCGTTGTGGTGTCGTACGACCGCCCGCCCGTACACACGAGTGATCTGGAAGAGGGTATTTCTGTGCGAGGGAGCGCGCAGAGAAGGTGGAGCGCTTTCACCGCACGCGCCTCGATATATCGACTGCCGACGAGTATGCGGGGCATAGTAACACTATGTCTTCTCGCCGTTCCGTTCGAGTTAGAGAGGCGGGGCGAGGAAGGTGGCATTGGGGTGGTATTCCGCGACGCAGTGAGTGCCGTGAACTGTTAAGAAGGGCCATGGTGGAAGTGAAAGTGAGAATGAACGTTATTCTTATTCTTGAGAGCGGTGTCGGATACGCGGGCATGGGGATGGAGGTCGTGGGGCGACCTCAATTCTATTTTTCAGTGGGGACAGATTCGCTTGGTGCGAGAATGAGAGTCGAGGATTCCGGTCTTCCTCAAGGGAAGAGGAGCTTGAAAGCTCCTCTAGTACCTTTACCCAACCCGCCTGCACAAGTACCGTCAAGCACGCGGCGAGGGCGGGCAGCGTCAGTTGCGTGCGGTACGAGTAGGCCGCCGATGAGAGCGACGGGGACGGGAATGGGGTCGGGAAGCGATACCTTGAAATGCGATGAATGAAGTATGCCTTGAAATGTGATACTTCTACAGTTTCATCCGTTCGCGTTCCTGTCCTGACGAAAGAGTACGGAGCTTGGATGGCGGGCGTTGGGGGAGGTGGGACGACGGGAGGAGCTGAAGGAGGTGCGTTCTGTAGGATGTGCCTCGTCCTCGTCAAGAAGTGTAAGGTCTTGTTCTCGTCTAGCTCCCCTTCCTCCTCGGTCTCTCTCCCAGTTACACCCTCGGCAGGCACTCTCACCCCCCAAATCAACAGCAGCATTCACATTCTGACTCCCCTCGCCCTGCCAGCTTCCCCACGAATCTCTCCTTCTCTCTTCCCACTTCCCGCTCCCCCAAGGATAGGCATAGCCCCCCGTTGACGCGCCATCCCCGATCCTCAATACAACCCATAACGACGCTCCTCGCCGACATGCTCCACGCCGCCCGTCCACCCGGCCGTCGCAGCGCACGCTCTCCAGCATCCATCGCCGAGGACGAGGACGCTCGTCCGCCTATCCTTCGCACGCCGCCCACAAAGATGCATACACGCTACGCCCCACGTCCGCCTCGTGCCGCCTCCTCGAACGTCGCCTCCTCGAAAGCGCCGTACCCAAACAAACAAACGAAGTGAGACTCGTAAACGTCATCCTCGTATCCTTGTATAAAGGCCGACTTAAGGAGCACGCCGACGACGGTGCGTGCCCCTCCATCCAAGCGTTAGGGTCGATGAAGAGGAAAGGTGCAGGTATACTTGCCGCTCGAGTCCGATCGCGGACGGTGCGGGGCAAAGGGGCAAAGCCCGGCGCGAAAACGGGGGTCTCGGGGGGTTTGTGGGGTAGCAGAGAGCGGTTGAGGGCTGCGTTGGAGTGGGGAAGAAGGGCGAGGCTTGGTGGAAGGGGAGCGGAAAGGTGAGGGGGAGAGGCCGTGAATCCGAAGATCTGAAGTCGTGAATAACGGTGGCGGGGGCGTGGGGGAGGCAGTCGGGGAGACTCGGAGGTGGTTCCGGGCGTTGTGAGAGAGCGAGTTGTGGGTGGAGATGATGTGCGGAGCCTGCTGGAGAGTGTCGGTAGCGAGGGAAAGTGAAGACGGAGGCACTCGCTCTCTCCACTCCTTAGTCCTAGTCGTCGAATAAATCGTCTATCTCAATGCGATATTCCCGGCAGCGACCTGAGAGGGTACGAAAGCGTCAGTACTACATACACAACGGTAGAATTTCACGACGCACCGTCCAGTGTCTCCAAAATATCAGCTGCTTTTGCGCGACTGCATTTTCATGGCTTTTCCTTTTCTCCGACTTCTCGAGAGCCGCGTTACGCCGTCCTCGACCATGGTGAAGCTCGACAAAGTCGTTTGAAATGGCGTCAAAACAACGACTTTTGCTCCGGCACGAAGAGCGGCGCCTGACAACAAAGCTGGTATAGCTGCATATCGACTCCGTTCCGGTGCCTCCCCTAGGTACGACGAAGGCTATCCCCACCGTCGACGTAACAAGGCAGCGTCTTCAGTCTTCAATGCAAAGTCGAATGACCATGGCCATGGTGCGAGGGAGTCTGTCTAGATTTCGAGTGTGGGCTATCTGCAAGAGCCATCGTGTGAGATAACGCTCCTTCACCATACCAGAAGAACATACACACGATATAAAGCTACCCCCCGAGCCGTACGATGTCCCGAAAGTTGTCATATTCAAAATTTGAGTCGACGCCGTAAAATTTGTCGGGCACAGGGACAAAGCAGCAAGCCGCTGGGCGACGAGCTATCGGGGTCATTCTTTATGAAAGCCTAACAGCAAGCGAAGAGGTGGGTTGTGGCCGGAGAGATGTTCTGTACGATGAGGTTGCAGCGGTTTACAGGATGGCGAGCCTCAAGGTGGTTTGGGGAGAGAACAAGCGTGGGAAGACAGACGACGCGATCACCTGATCATCATCATCTCTTCGAACCGCATGGCCGAGGACCTTTGTGTTGGAGCGCTCTTTTGCGAGAGATGTTTTCTGGGAATCGGATCTTATGTAGAGAGAAATTCGAATGCGTGTGGTGGGGATTCCTGGCCGCCATCAGTTTGGTGCTGTTTGGCACGAGCCTCTAGCGTAGATCATTCATAGTACCTTGTCCTTAGCCATTGCTACTAGTATCGAGTCCTTGCCTTGCTATTCTGCGGGATCTCCGGCTTCTGGACCACCACTCAGCCATTCTTAGCGGATACAGCGGTCGCCGCCAGGTACTTAGAGTGTTCGCGCACCTAAGCGATGGTGCCATGAACTCCATTAGCCAACCATTAGCGCCCGCGGACGTCTGAACAATCGTCAGTGTGTACCGTGACGGGTGCCATACGACATTCTAAAGTGAGGAGAATGAGTTCATCTATCGCGGTATAGGGCTTGGTGGACTCCCGAATACCTAGGTTTCTAGTACCGTCCTTCAACGCAACCTCAGGCCTCAAAGTCAATCTTGAGCGGACGACATCGACGAAATTCGGAAAGCTTGACGGGCCGAAATCGATGTCGATATTTCCGTTTCTCTTGTCGCGTATCAACAAACCAACGCCCTTTCCGCCCTGCCTGGCGATTGCCTGGACTGTTGGCGCTACCTCATACTTTGGCTCCACTCGATGGGCACTATATAACTTGCAGTCTCTCCTACATCCTCACGCAGTCTCCTACATCCTCACCACTCCTTCAAAGGCAAACCACATTTCAAGCCTCAATCACATTCACATCGTCGGATACTGTATTTCACCGTCAATCTCGAATACGTCAATCTCGCCTATCAGAATTGCGGCATACGAATTTGGTACTGAGCGTTTTCCATGTTTTCCATTCACCCTCCCCATCTTGCCCGGTGCTGCAAGGCCCACCTCTACATATGGCCAGCCGCTCAACCCACCACGAATACGACCCATTCCAAGACGCATACGACATGCCCCAACTCAACCAGAACAGTGCATCCACCCTCCTGCCCAGCCGAACTGCCACTTTCGAAAAACCATCCCTTCCACGGACTCACACCGAAGAGCTGCAGAGTCGAGGGGCTTCCGAACCCATCTGGCCAGTAGTACTCACCGGAGTACTAATTATTCTGGCCGTCACTCTCGTCGATGTAGGCGTACTCGTTCAGGTCTTCGGCAGGTACGACTACCACATTACCGGCGGCGCGATCGTCACCGCAGCACCCCTCGGCACCACACTCGCAATCGCGCACTTGTCTTCCCTCGTCATCGGTCTCTCGATTCCGATTGTGATTGGAATTGCCGCGTATGTTCTGGCTGGGCGGTGGGTAGATGCATCTCTCGTCGACGGGACAGACAGACCCACACCGTATCAGTGCGCAGCAACTCATTCCTTATATCCGAAATCGCATACTCAATAATCATCAATTCAGGTTGGGAATACTGATGCAGACGCTCAATGGCGCCAATCTCGAGGCGCTTTGGAACGGCTCCAGGTATTTGGTCGGGCGAGGGGCTATTCCTGGCGGCAAGAATCTGTCTCGGCCTCCGATATTGAGATACGCAGTACTGATGCTGCTATTTTTCCTCGCCATCGGCTATGGGACGACCGGGATAGAAACGTGGCTCGGACTCGTATCAAAAGGTGTCTTATACCCGGTCACAGAAATCGTTCGAGACGGGCCTGTCCCTTTATATGGGCGGGTCGTGAACCAAACGATGTGTGACGGGCTCAAGGATGTGTTTGGAAATAAACCGTATCAGTGCGGTTTCATCAGAGGGTGCGTGAATTTCCATCAACCAGCTTACACCTATTCATCCAAGGCGCTGTTTACTTTTAGTTCTGGAGGGAATCCCCTAGCATCTTCTCAAAGAATTCTCGCCATGAATGACGTTTCTCACGACATGGTCATTGCTTTCACAGACGCCTCCACAGCGATCATGGTTCCCCCCACCGTCAACATTTCCGACCGTGTCGGATGGGTTGCCAAGGCCGCAGGTGTGAAGGCCACATGCAAGACCATAACGTCTCAATGCGTCGACCCAAAAAATGCTGGCCCGAATGCGGATCTGACCATCAATTGCCCTGCATCCGTGAACTTCAACACTTCGACGCCAGAGGGGTGCAATTCTTTCGCTGGATCGGTACATGGCGGCCCACTAGGGGAAGATGGAAGCCCGCTCGCATGCAATGCCACCACCAATTCTACGTGAGGCTTTTCTTCCTTACCTGCCGCAGCGGCTGACTTGGGTTAATTCTAGGACATTCCGATGGGGCGCTGAAATCATCTCACAAGCCTACAACACCGATGCCACTGAGAACGATGCTTGTACGTTGATCAATTGATTGTGTTCCGCTCAACACGAGGAACAACGATACTGATCCCCATCCAGTCGTAGGCGATACCGGATTCTTCCTACACGGGAACCAAGGAGGATATAATATCCTCACCTGCGAGCTGCAGGGCGTCGAGGTGACTTATCACTATTTCAATGGCACCTACACGCAATGGGCAAGTGTACCATCAGATCTCGACCAAGCCCAGCGCTTGTCAGACGGGTCCCGAGCGGGCTTGCGATACGTCGCAGATTATGTTGAGGGTATTGGCTTGTTTTCTGGTAGTTACGCAGATGCATTCGCTAGGCGGCTTGCGCTTGTGACGCTTTCAACGACGGCATATGTCATGGGGCAAGTAGAGGCGCTGACCGTGGAGAATACGACGTCGCACATTGGGTCCCGGATGCCTCTGCCCCCTTTCTTGCTGCTATTTCTCTTCTCTGCGATATATATGTGCGTTGGCTTTCATGGTTTACGTCTACCCGGGCTTACAAATGCTCATAGTCTCGCTGTTGCGCTCATCACGGTCAACGCCGCCGTACAGATTAAAAAGTCGCCGTACACCCGCGTAGCAAGGAGTCGTCTTGTCGATCCTACCACCGCTATTGGGGCGGCATACGGACCGACCGAGCTGAAGTCTAGAGCAGCTGCGAACGCAGAAGAGCTGTTTGGGCAGGAATCGCCGTCGGATCGGTTGAAGATGGCTTTGGATGCTCCGGCGAATGGTCTACCTCTTGTGAGGAGATCAAGTCCTGAACCTGCCTATTCGTGAGGCGTGAATGGCGGCTGTTCTGAGTATTCTATCTACATATAATAATCTACATTTAGCACGTTTTATTTGCATTCTCCAACCTTCTCCAACCAGCAGCGTTTGAACCTTGGTCCTCCAAAGTTCTAAGCTCATACCTATATCCAAATAATGACGCGCGATACTAGACTACTGTCATCAATGAAAGAAATTAATCATTTTCCGACAACGTTTCTCGCCATTCCACGAAATTTAGCATTTTCTGCCTCCCTCCGGCTACCCATCCACAACCACTACAACACCAATTAGATAGAAGTTATTTCGCTCTCTCCTCTCCTAGTCATCGGATAATTCACTACAAGTTGCTAGAGATCCAGTGATTTTCGATTCCAAGGCCCAGATATCTCGGGACGTTAGAATATTTGTGATTGTGTTCGGTAAGCAAGTGTTTGCAGTCATACGAAGATGAGTTCGAAGGGAGTACTATTACTGTATTGAAATGAAAATGAAATGTATACAGGCTACATGGACAGAAAATAACATGCTATTCAAGCTAAACTACGTGGAGTTTCTTCATTAATAATAAAGATTTTCCACTGGGTCGGGCGAAGGGGGCGGAGTAGGAAAGGTAAAGTTGAAGACACCACTATCCCACTTGCGCCAACCCGCCATATCGTACCCAACAAGATACATCTCCTTTGGCCAGGCGAATGAGACAGTGGCAAGAGTGGGAACGCCCGAAAGCAGCCACTGAGCATTGACTTGTTCAGAATAATGGGGGTCCCACCACTCTCTAGGGAGGTCCATCGTTAAACGCAGGTGACGAAGATGTGGGAACCGATTTAGCGCGGCGAGGAGGGCGGGCTGTAGGAAAGATAGGAGAGAAAGAAAGTTGGTCAGCTGAAGGCGAAGCGTCATGGAGATGCATGCACACTGACATCACGGCCTCGTTCGTCAAAACGGTAAGGAGAGGACATGAATGGGTATTGAGGGAGATAGAACTCGAGGACCTCGACTTGGGGTAGTGCAGATGCAATGTGTTCAATGAAAGGAGCAGTAACGAACGAGTCGAGGTCGAAACACAACTCTTTCAAATCTTCAAGGTGGCGCAGATTATCGAGGGCTGTCGAGAACGTCTGCTTATCGAGAGGCAAGTGGGCTTTCTGTGGGAACCCCCAACGCGCATCATATGGGTCGACCGGCGCACGAAGATAGAGCGAGCACAGACTCGCTGGAAGTTGCGCGAAGATGGGATCGTCTGAGCGCACGTTCCCCAGCTTTGCAGTGAAGAGCACCGAACAACGATCGTAAAGATTTCGAAGACTTGCGTCTCCAAGCCGAATTAATGACGAAGGCCCCCTGCCGTTCGTCATGTCTGAGGTATAGAGGACTTGCAGATCGCGCAGTTTGGGCATGTTGGCTACAAGATTGACAACAGGGATGAAGGGAGTAGGCGGATGCTCTGTTATCGTGAGCCGCCGAATTTGGGGCCATTCAACAGAGGTGAATGGAGGCGAGAGGAGGTCGCCTGAAATGGAGAGCTCCGTGAGACGAGAGTTGACGGCTCTGAGCAGCGAGTGTACGTTCGTCCCTTCCTTGTTATCATCTACGCCTTCCCGACTGGCGATACTCCTGAAACCCGCAATGGAAATCAATAGAGTATCCAGAGCGGGAAAAGGAAGGGAACTGGAAGGGAACTCTCCATCCAAACATGCTTGATGAATCTCAAGTCGCCGAAGAGATGGTGCTAGCGAGATGGAATAGAGTAAATCCCATGGAATAGATGATTCGAGGCGAATCGAGATCCTGGTGAGCGAGGGCATCACAGACACCGAACGTATAGTTTCCGGCGATAGTTCAAGCTTCCGGGAAGGACGATAAGGTTTCTGTGCTGTGTGGTCCCTGAGATGAACGGTCCTTCAGAGCACTGGATCAGCTCCAGTGTTGAATATACAACGATGAGGCTCAACGGACCTGAAATATGGCCACGACGACTCCGGCCAAACCCTCCCGCGTGGGGAGTCCCAATTATAAACCTCACGAAAGATCCACGGCAGAGTTTGAGCTCTCATATACCGACAAGAACAAGACAGCGCCAGCAGATATTGACCTGGACATCTTTCGTAGTCGAAGTGTGGTTCCGACTGGAATTCGCGGTGTATGTCGAGAAACCATCGATCGTACAGGAACTGCAATATCGGTTCCAGAGCGTCTGTAGGCAAGGTAACCAGAGTTTGAGCTGCCGTAGATGAAGCTGTAGGGACTTCTGGGTGACGGGGGACGTCTATCGGTAGTCCTAAGATGGACATGTTCGTGCCACTGCGTCACGGTGGCGGAAGACCTGAGGTTTGCAATTGATGGCATCAAGTACTCTTGTTCAAACGTGATCTCGACGCGATCACCTGATCACCACGATCTACTTAAGTTACAGTATCTGTCAGCGAATTCCGCGTTGCACGAGATTCCTTAAATATTCACTAGCGCGCCATATCACTATGGTCTTTGCCCACCCTAAAGCCGACCATTACATTATCAGACAACCTTTCTCGCCATCCGAATTCCAAATTTCTTCCTCAGGCTCCCTCACGCTACCTGTCTACGGCCCCGTCAACAGATATCGAATAGGATCTACTCGTACACATAACAAAGTATACCCTCCGTCGTGCTCATAACATCCTGTATCATCGCCGCAGGAAACGGTGCGTCTGACGGCATGGTGGCGTTCATCTACACGCCGAAAATCAAGTCAATATTGTAGTCTCAGGTTAAAGAACGAGTACAACACTTACCTGCAAAAACGGCGGCGCACCAGTAGGATATTTGTAATAGTACCCGGTCGCATTCTGTATCGCCTGAACCGCCCCACCGAATAACGCCTTCTTGTTTGATGGGTGGATGTTTTGCCAGTCGTACCATATTTTATCCACCAACTACATACACCGAAACGCGGATATGTTTTAGAGGATGGCACAGTATCTTTTGAGTGAAGGAAGGAAAGAAAGAACACACAGCGTGATGCAGCCAAAATAGCGGGTCTGTGTGAGAGCAAATCCGACTTAGCTGTGACCGTGAATACGAAACGAAAAAAAAAAAATGAGGCCAGACCATTCGCAGAGAACGTTGGGCCGCATACACAATCCGCTGGCGCATCGCCCGGACATTGCCACTCATATCTCTATGTATATCCGAAGCCAGAAACTCATAACATATAGCACAAGAAACTAAACTCACCCGCCAATCATGAGATGCACCGCACTATGCGAGCTCTAGAGTCAAATAAAAAGAAAGAACAAGATAAATCCTCGAGTCAGGATGATCTCGAAATCCACCCATCCAATCCAATTAAAATTATCTGAACCACGCACATTAACCTGCAAACCCCTCTGAAACCCCACAAATTGAAAATCACCAACAAACCCACCCACACACCATCCTCTCTTTCTCCCTCTCCCCCCTCGTAAACGTCCGATCGCATTCCCCGCCACCCCCTCCTCTTCCTCACGTCAAAAATCCCTCGCTCGCTATCCCGGAACGTTAACCAAGAACGGGCGCAGAGTGAAGTTGTGCGGGGAGGGATACGCTAGCCGAAAGGATGATCATATGAAGAGGAGTTAGAGTTGAACGCTCTGTCGGGGACACGAAAGTCGTTTATTGGATCGCCCCACCCGCCGAGGGGAAGCGTCTTGGAATATGGGCGAGTTGACGACGTCGGCGGAGTCTGAGATTAAGGGTCAATGACGAGTTCCTTGGCCTTCATAGGTAGCAGCACATCCATACAGAGTTACAGTAGAAGTAGACAAGAGGCGTTACTCGCCTGCTACCCGCGCAAAAGAAGAAGCCCGAGGAATGTAGTACATTAATGCGGCTCGTCAGAGAATCAGGAGCGGGACGCGATCGAGTATACGGGAGGTCATCGTCGCTCAAAGACGGGAATACTATCAGTACCTGGCGGCGACCACGTTAGAATCCCTCTCCGAGATCAATCAACATCTCTCGCAAAAAAGCGCTCCAACACAGAGGTCCTCAGCCCTGCGGTTCGTGACAAAACTCGAGTCAGCGTTGGGCGGGAAAAGAAGGGATAGAGCCTCAGACATACGAGTCAATCCTGCCCAGAAATCTCGACTACATTTGCCCTCCCGACATGCACAGAATCCGTGACCCAACGAGCTGCAACAGCATATCAGCGTCACTTTTGAGAAGGGGCAAAAATTGAGAGGCTCAGAATATAGATATAGATAATTTCATAACGAAGTTCGTTGCGATTCTGAACTACAATCATCATAGCCTTTGTTCCAACTGCTCACTGCCCCGCGAACGACAGACGTGGCAGAGGTACCGCGGATCCACTAGAAAATGAGGGAACGAGAACTCACCTCGGAATATCAGCATGCCGGTCAACAGGCGAACAGCCTGGAGCGTATCATTTCTACAGCCTGCTAGCAAGGACCCGAGGAGCTGCAAAAGCATATTAGCGTCGCGTTCCAGAATCGAATCAGGAGAAAAAAACGAAAAAGGCTCAGATATATAGATATAGCTGATTTCATAACGAAGTTCGTTGCGATTCTGAACTACAATCATCATAGCACTTAGACCAGTCACCAACTGTTCATTGGTGCCGCCGCACCAGCGAGTCCGTGACGTGGCAGACGCGTCGCGGACTCTCCCCCGGTACATAAATGAGGCGACGAGGACTCACCTGCGAGTATCAGCTACCCATTCCTGGCTTTCCCTCAGTGTCAGTGGGCGGGGAGGCGGAGCGATATGGCGGCCAGGAGATGGTGGTGTGAGACAAGTGTGATAAGGAAAAAAAAAAATGTGATCAAATTATGGACTGCTTGGCAGCGATCAAGAGGTGGGCGGCCGAAAAATCCCGGATATCAACCTCCCCTCGGCCGAAGGCCCGGACCTCGGTCCGACCTATTTTGAGTTTCAACTCAACTTTCGGTCGGATTTGCTTTCTCGACTCCAGTTCAAACGCTGGGGCAAAACTTAGAACCAGGACCCCCCATTTTTATGCTATGCGAGTCGACTGGGTTAGTCTTTGTAATATTCTGTAGGTGAAAACTGAAGCTACTTATTTCCACGCGCCAGGAGCCAAGAAACGAATAAGCTTGCTGCATTTACCAAAGTAGCAAAAGAAATAGGTAGCTAGTATCTCTCGCTTGTTTCTCGCTGAATTGTAAGAAGTTGAAATGAAGTCAAACCAAGTTACCAACAACAGTAGATGAATGATATCTCGGTGATTGAAAGAACCAGAAGCAATTCAGTCCATCGCATTGTATTACACCTTCGTCTCTTCCACATGAGCCTCATGGTCATCTCGAAGGACAACAACTACAGACGGTCGGTTTTCTCCATCAGTTTCTTCAGTTTGACTCCTTGTCGAGCGCGTAGTTCTGGTGTCTCGTTCATACCCAGTGCTTGTCTTGGTAGCCGAGGCAAAGTGCAGTTCAGAGGGCACGTCCTTTCCGGAGACGGTGCCCTTTGTCCACGCGCGGCCGAGAACGACGCGCAGAATAATCAGCTCTGGAGCCATACACTACAATAGATCCATGAAGCAAGTCAGAATTTACCGAGTAAATACAGAGAAGAAATTACCTCGAACTGCACCATCAACGGAACAAATAAATTCTGCGCCGTATTCTTGTCACCAAATAGTCCAAGCAGAATGATAGAGATGACTGTGAACGGGAGCGCAGACTCAATGACAATGGCGGAGATGCCTGTATAGTGATTTGCATGTTCCGGTCCGAGAGCGGCGAGCAAAGTTTTACGGTGGTACAGAATCCGCCCGGCGATGAGGATCGTAAGCCACATAGGGAGGAGCATAAGCACGATCCAAACGGCTAGTGATAATTCGGGCAGGGATACGGTGGGAACCGCTAGTTGGATAACAGTCATGATAGATAGAACTGTATCAGAGTCAGCGAGATCCATGGAGAAGGCCGGACGACGCACTGATGCAGGCGATGAAGAATAAGGCGGGCGGTACGATGATGTACCATGCAAAATTCCAGAGAATCCCGGCGCGGTATAACTATGATCAAATCCTTGAATTTATCAAAGCAAAAGATCAGAATACTGCAGAACTTACCAACATACCGTCCGAAAGAAACGATGCCAAGATGGAGGCCGAATTGCCCAAAGTCATGAACGGAAGACTCCCTTGCTCGATGAGATAGTTGAACGGCCCTCCTGGATACTCCCGGTCGTTAACCCATGCATTCTCATTATACGTAACGCTGCATGCGAGGTTGATAGTCCCAAAAGCAAACTCGAGGAAATTGAAAATAAGCCAGAACATCCACATCCCGTTGCTGGAGGCTCGCATCTTGATTGTGTAGTAGGTCACTGCGGCAAATACCGCAACGTGTAGACCTGAAATATAGTGAATAAATTCCGGCAGACATACAGGACACAGTACGTACCGTACCCTATCGCTGCGAGATGGGTCTGTCGATTGGAAAAGGCGTCAACGATCAATTGAATGGATAAACAAGATGTAGACTGACTGCGCGGTAATTGCTCTGTTCATACCAGAGAGTCTCTGAATCTTCCTGAGTGGCAAACGGCGAGCCCATGGTGACGGTTCCGGGGAAGGAGCTTGGTGTGAATGGAAGTATTAGCATTCAATATATATAATGAGGGCAACCTAACAGGCATGGATCAGCATGCCGTCAAGTTATGAACAGGAAAACTCCGCGTGGATTAAGTATGATAGAAGATTGTCGCTTCACCTATTTGACGCTGACAAGTCTTGCGAATTCGGTACTGACACTGCCGAGGATCATGTCGCATTTCAACGCGCTTGTGCGCTATGAAGTACTGGATGTTGAACGTCGAACAGACCGTTACAGACGTCGAAGTGGCATCGTGAGTTTTCTCCCTTGATATCCATTAATATTTAGGCGCCGCCCCGAGCCAGTTTCAGGAATTCAAAGATGGACGAAATGAGTTACCGTTCGGCGAACTTGCGTGGGCGTGGCAGCCTGTAACGGGATACTAGTCAAGGGCTCCGATGGAAGGCGATTTTGGCCCCGGATGTGACTGTTCAAGGTCAGAAAAGCCTTGGTATGTTTTGTTTTGAATCCAATCATCCTGTTGATCGAAAGCAACATGATACCGATGCACAAGGAAGATCTTCCGACTGGAGTGAAAACCGTACCGGATTAGCCAACACAGTAACAAGAGCGTCTGCTTGGCAGCGAGAACAAATAACAAAGGGAGCGAGGCTCTGATTCTGGATACCAATCCATCAGCGGGAAATATCCACGGTCGTGGTCAACCAACCGAGCGTACTGAGTGAGTGTGAAACTCAGCGTGATTTCCCGAGCGACACGAGGATGAACGCTATCAAAGAAGATCTTTCCCAGATCACCATCGGCAGATAATCACCGCTTCTTCGTTTCACCGTCGATGACCACACCAGCTGCGGATTCAGGGAGAGGCAAGCTTCGAGGAGACCTTTGGATCAAGGGTACTCCGTCCGTCTACACCGCAGACCAAGTCAACCAATGGCTAAAGAAGATCAAGTATCCTGGGGACTTGAATTCTCTGCAACCGAATCTGGAAACTTTGTGTCTGCTGGCCCGATTGAATTTGACGACGTTTCCGTTTGAGAATACTGCGATGCATTAGTGAGTCGCCGACGGAGTAATATGTTGCGATGATGAATGTGAGATTTTAGCTCTGCTGAGCATTGGATGGATATCACCTACAAGAGTTTGTTTCGTCGCATGGTGGAGTCGGACTCAGGAAAAGGATCGTATTGTTTCGGCTTGAACGGCCTATTTTGTCAAATGCTTAAAGCACTGGGATTCAGGTATGAATTATCTTGATCTAGACAGAGCTTACCGGCAGATCTCAAGTCGTCGTTGCAGAGTCTATACCGGATCTGGGAGGATCAACGAGCAGCCACCTGAGGCGCCCCCGATTTTTCATGCCTTCGTGCATATGATATTGTTTGTGCAGCCAACGGAGGGGAGTAATACGACGTACCTCGTTGATGTTGCAGCCGGGCCAGTGCGTCCCATTCTTCTCGAAGAAGGCGAGAAAGTCATGGGTGCTTCGCCATCGGAAAGTCATGTTCTCAGTCGGACGGCACGTGCGGAGTCTAGTCTCGGTGAGCGTGAGCAGTATAGTGAACGATCAGAGCTTACCTTTCTATAGAGTCACTTCCCAATTCGCAAGTCCCAGAAAAATTCGAGTGGAGACTCGAGTCTGTCCACGACGTGAAAGACTCTGGATCAGAGAAGCCAAAATCCACGCGACGTGTTATGTATTCCTTCATCGAAGACGAATTTTTCGACGCAGACTTCAAAGCCTTCAATTTCAGCGTCGTCGGGCTTACCTCAGGCTTGTTCTGGGATAATGTCGTCTGCACGAAGTTTTTCTGGATGACCGATGAGGAGGTGCGCGAGGTGAATGGTGGTGTTACCGACATTATGAGTCTTACACCGTTAACGCGATATCTGGGACGACTGGCGATGGCGGGGAATGTGGTGCGCAGACATGTTGGGACGAAGACAACTGTTTTGAAGGTGATGAAAACTGAGGAGGACCGGGCGGAGGCGTTGAGAAAGGTTTTTGGGATTGATATTCCGGAGGAGGATCTGCGGTATATTCAAGGTCGCGGTGCTGAGCTCAAGGCATGAAAATTACTTCGAAGTTCGAGTACTTATTTATCGAACATTTTGAGTGGTGTCGGCGAAAATATTTCTGTATTGGGTTGAGGTGTCAGAAATATCGGAAAAAAGGGAATGCAAGGTGAAACGACTCAACACACCTGTTTCGCGTCATCATGGTGGTTGATGACAAGAGACTGACAAATAAGCGAAACGTGACCGTCACGGTGACGTTCGATTTCCTTCTTGTCCCGAACCACCACCATATATTCAGGAAACGCAAGGATCGCTCTGGAGAATACTTAGACAGTACGTCCGGCAAACAAATTATACGGGCGGATCTCTCGCAACCGACCCTGGAGAATGCAGAATACGAAAACCATCCCAAATGCAACGCCGAAACGAGTTCTGGTCATTGGTGGTGGCCCCTCTGGACTTGTAACCCTTCGGAATCTCTTGGATCGCGGAGATTTCGACGAAGTGCAGCTCGTGGAACGGCGGGATGATGTCGGTGGAGTGTGGTAAATTTTTCTTGCATCGAAAATTTCTCGTCGTATCAACTCAAGTGAAGTGAGGTATCTGGACAATCCGTTGAGTGCATCGAGGACTGCCCCTGGAGCTCCTCGTTGGCCGTCGCCCGCATATTCCGGGCTCATAGGCAACGTCCTCCCCGAATTCTTGTCTTTCTCACGTTTTCCACCATTCCCAAAACCCGAGTCGACAGCAGCGGGCCAGCCGTTCCCCTCGCTTTCTGAAACCCATGCGTATCTCCGGGAGTTCGCATCACCGCTTTTCGCTCGGGGATGTATCAGGCTGAATACGCAGGTACTTAGTGTGGATGAGCTGGAAGGTGGGAGAGGGTGGCGGGTTCATATGCGCTGCTATCGAAACGCCGGATTTGATGAGGTGGAGGAAATTTGGGATGCGGTGGTGGTTGCGGTGGCGTTCTATGATAACCCGGTATTTCCCCCTACTCCCGGCGTTGATGAGCTGCGGCGAAAAGACTTGGGGAGGCATGCGCAGGGCTGGCGGGGACCCGAGGGATATGAAGGGCAGGTGAGTAAGAAATTCTCATTCCTTTTTGCCCTTCTTTTAATTGTACGTTCAGAGAATCCTCGTTATTGGTAACGCGAACTCAGGGAACGATATCGCAGCGCAACTAGCGACTGTTGCGGGAAGTGTATTTCAAAGCATCCGTCATCCGAACTTCCCTGGATTCCCCAGCCTCCCGGATTCGCGAATCGCACGGGTCGCACCGGTGAAGGAATATACTGTCTGCATAGTAGATTCGCTGGAGGGGAACATTCGACACGTTGTGGACGCCCATCTCACCGACAATACCGTCATCCCTGACCTAGATTGCGTGCTCTTCGGCACCGGTTACCTCCCATTCCCCGACTTTATCAGTGTTTCGGACGCAGAGGACAAACTTGTCCCCTTGGTCTCAACCGATATCTCGCCACCACGCGTCCCTAGCCTCCATCGCTATATATTGTACGCCCACAACCCCAGTCTCGCGTTCGTCGGCACCGCCGTCGCGTGCTACACCCCGCTCACAATTGCAGACATCTGCAGTACGTGGCTTGCACTTGCGTGGAGCGGAGCGATCGCATACCCCACCGACGCTTCCACTCTTCTCGAATTTGAGCAAGCCAGACTGGAGGCTGTTGCGGCAGGGCGGAGGCAGATGGAGGCCGGTTTTTCAAATGCCACAGAAGCTTCGTCTCTTGTGTCGTACGGCGTTCTTGGTACTTTTGAGGAAGAATTTGCGAGTGCTTTGAGGGAGGAGGTCGTGAAGGCGCGCCCGGAGCTGGATGAGGTGCTCCCTAGGTGGAATCCGGAGCGAACGGCAGTCAGGGAGGCTATGTTTGATATGAAGCGGGCGGCATTGGAGCTTGAGCGGGAGCGAACACGAGGAACGGTTGCTCAGTGATTGCGAGACGCGAAGAAATTCGATGTCACGGGATCGCGAATTGACTCGGTGGGAACTTCGCGGAATTTGCCGGATCAACGCTGGAGGCCATTTTTTCATTTCGGCTACCACTTCATTGAAGCGCTCGAGAGCGCTCGCATGTTGTAACGTCAAGATTTTTATCCTCCACACGCTGCTTATCGGGCTACCCAATAATAGCATTTTGTGCTTTGTTATGTGTACCAGTGAAGAGACACCCCTCGATGAGGTGTGGGCCGGGGGCGAAGAGAATACCAGACATCGTCGACGATGTGGCGGGCGCTTAGAGGAGAAAATCAGGTCGTACACCCATCGAACAACAACTATGCCATAATTATCGAGATCTGTATTCGACCCTCAGTATCTACTTTATGAGGCCATGGAGATGGGGTACACAATGCATGGAGTTACTGGTAGACATAGCAAAGCATGCCCTCCGTCGTGCTCATGACATCTTGTATCCTCGCCTGAGGGAACAGTCCATCGGACGGCATGGTCGAGTTCAGCTAGGGAAAAGAAAGCAGTCAGTTACATCATTATTATATATCTATCTCATTCCGAAAACCAAGGCAAACACATAACGCACCGAGAAAAATGGAGGCGCGCCATTGGGGTATTCTTGATAGTAGGTGGCATTTTGTATTGCTTGGAGGGAGCCGCCGAAGAAAGCTTTTTTGTTTGCTGTGTGGGCATTTTGCCAGTCGTACCTGACGAAAATGAAAGAAATTGTGATTTGTTTCGTGGAAGATTTGATTGGAGAACGGGACTCCGGCAGCGTACCACATTTTATCAACCATCTATGTAGAGGCAGACACAAGTACTGATCAGAGAATCATACGGTATCGAATCAGGGGGAATACATACAGCGTGGTGCATCCAGAACAGCGGCTCTACGAACGGATTCAAATCTGAGCTTCAAAAGAGGGAAATTTAGAGATCTGACTAACCGTTCGCGGAAAAGGTTGGACCGCCTACACAATCCGATGGGGCGTCTCCCGGGCACTTTCCACCGAGATCTCTGTGGCACCAATTCAGAATCGCGCACAAAGATAATCCGGCTGAAATTGAATTCACCCGCCCATCATCAAGTGCACGGCACCATGCGAGCCCTGAATAGAATGGTTCAGTCCTCCGAGCCTTTGCTCACTAGTCTCCACAATCAAATACATACATTGAACCCTTCAAAATACTTCTGGAACCCAACATAATCACCAACGAACCCATGCACGAGCTTATCCCTCTCCGCCGGCGTGAAAGTTGCGTTGGCCTGCACCTGCTCCTCTGCCTCCGTCATGAATCCCGGCAACGGGAAGTTCAAAAACGGCTGTGCGGTCCAGTTGCGGCGAAGGGTGTGCGGGGCGGGGTACGTCAGTCGGAATGAGGAGGCGTTCGAGAAGGCGCCGTCGGGCACGCGGATGTCGTTTGCGGGGTCGCCCCAGCCGCCCAGGCCGCTTCGAGGGGAGGAGTCTTTGAACATGGGGGAGTTGAAGACGTCTTTGGAGTCTGTGGAATTTGTGGGATTCGAGAATGAGGAGAGAATGGTGGGATGAGAAGGATTTTGAGGCGCACCTTCGACCCAGTTCCAGTACGGCGAAACGCCTTTGAAGCCGCACCGTTCTTTCAGGGCTGATTCGTAGACGGCGACGTACCACCTGTGCCAGGGGAGGAAGAGGCCGGTAAAATGAATCTGTAACATGCATTCAAACATTTTCCGTTTGTCGAAACCACGGCACAAACTTACCCTGGTGTTCAAGTCTGCGAATGTTTAAGGTCATTGGCGTTTGACATGTAAGAGCACACGAGCAGATTAAACTAGATCAAACGAAGTCCCTTTTCTCTCGGAGGCTCCTAAGTAAGTAATTGGTGACGGATGTGGCTCGCGGAAAGTTGAAATACAAAAACGGCGATCAGGTCTGAAAAGCTTCCGTGTCGCATTCGGAAACCGATGCTTTCAGATGCTTTCCACAGAAAATTCTGCCGCAGAGAGGACTGAGGAGGAAAGAAACATGAGAAAGGAGGGAAATTCTATGCATTTGAAGCTTACCTATCTCAGTGCGTATCGAAGACGTTGGAGACGACTTGGGCGTTTCCCTGCGACGACGTGCGTTCGCTTGGCTAGTTACTGTTGGTCTCTCGTAATTCGGTCTCCGTGGCATCGGTGGAGGTAGGAACGGAACCGTGTTGCCACTGCCACCAGGTACCACCGATATCGCGTCTGGGACCGTCTCGGACCGGTAGGTAGGGCGAACGAAAGAAAGAAAATTTGAATTTTCTTGTCTGTAACAGTCTGTAACCTGGTGAGTAGCATCTCGATTCTCTGGCTACGACGTGGGAAATGAGTCGCTGAGGTGATGTTACAGTGACGGGCTCCAATTATCTGAGACAGACAAATACGAGGAGGAATGAGGCACGAAGGACTTGAGTGTGCGCGGGTAAGCGAGACGTACCTGAATTACGTTACACGATGGTTCGCTTCATGCTGCTTCATGCAGCGTAAGTGATTTCTTTAGAATTCAACCTTCGAACAAATCGTACCCGAAGCTGTTGGAGGGAACGGAAGAGATATCTGAGTCTGAACAGCTCTGGAGTCTGGACCCTTAACTTTCTTGAAAACCAGTCCCCCGCATCATGTGCACCACGCACACATGGCTTCGGTCCCGAGATCCTCTGCGTCTGATACCGATTCGAGGACTGAGGAACTACTGAGGATCTCTTCAGATCTCTTCACTGACACAATCTGCCGGTTAGACACTGATCGCGTGCTGATGCTTGCCGGGCGCGATGATTCGGATGAAGTTCCTGGAAGTCTGGTTGCTTATGGGTTTGCTGGGGCAACTGTTCCTAATACAACGGGCGAGCAAGAATCAGCGAGGAGGATTGAGTGAGCGTTAGTGACGAGAGGCGAGTCAGGCGACGAGAGGTGAAGGTACAATCAAAAGACCGGTTAGTATAAGCGGCAATCAAAGAACCCTGAAAAATTCGGCCGCCGACGGCGGCCGTCCGAAATCTTCCGAAACTCACAGCCGATTCACACCCGCGGTTTTCTGCTTCTCTGCCTTGTCTCCGGCGCTATGATTTCCAAATGCAACTCAGAACACCGTGCCAGGTGGACAAAAGGTCGCGTAAGTACCCCGTAATCTTCGAAAAAACAGATATACATGCGAAACATCCCACAAGACCGCTCTCCTGGCCCATCCTGCATCCCCACCATCCTTCGAGCAGCTGAGCCTTCGTTGAACAATGGTCAAGGCGCTCTACCACACTCTTTTATGTCTTTCTTTCGCCCTCTCTTCTTTTGCCGCCCCGACCGCTGATTCCGATGCGATCGCCGACACCGACACCGACGCAACGCAGGACGCGACGATCGCAGCCTCTTCGGCTTCATCCAAGGTCACATACATTGTTGTAGGAGGGGGTACAGCAGGTGCGTCCCTGCTTGTGTCTCCGACAGTATAGTACTAATCTTTTTTCGCAGGTTTGGCTGTCGCAACCAGGCGTTCGTTTGACGCATCTCTCCCCCTCTAAATCAGCCCTGATGTCTTCTTTTCACAGTCTCTGAGAACTCCGCCAACACAGTCATCGTCATTGAAGCCGGCTCCGAGTGCGTAATATGTCTCTATTGCCCCCCAGATCTACTGACTTGACAGTCTTCGTTTTCAACAGCGGTTTCGACAAGTTCGTTCACATCCCTTTGCCAGTCGTATGCTTCTCAGCTAAATCAATTCAGCCCCAATATCACCAACCTCACCGGCCCTTCGATCCAAGCTCTCCCCGGAACCTCCGTCGACTATAATTATCAATCTCTACCACTCAAGTACGCCTCAAATCAAATCGTCAGCATGACTAGAGGCAAAGTTTTGGGGTGCGTACACACGAATATTCCGACACTCCTCCCTCAAGGATTCGATGTGTTAGCGGCTCATCTGCCCTCAACGGCGCCCTCTTCACTCGCCCCAACAAGATTGATTTTGATCTCTGGGAAACAGCGTTCGGCGCTTCTGGATGGTATGCCTGTCCTTCCTACTAGCCACTTCGTGAATTCCTCGGGTTATTCAATGCTCTTCCGCAGGAACTGGAACAGCATCTCCGACTCCATCAAGCAAGCGGAGCAATTCTCCTTCACTCCGGGTCTCACCAGCCTCCCCCCATTCCACGGCAAGGACGGTCCAATCAGCGACACCCAGCGGCCACTCGTCGGAGAGTATGTTTTGCTTCCTTGGCGAACCTCTCCGGTATCTGGCTGAATACGTATTGATAGCGTCTGGTCGAAAGGCGTCATCCCCGCCGTCGTCGCATCTGGAGGCAAGGTCAGCCTGGACCAGAACGGCGGTGACCCTAGTGGGATTTGGTACGCCGCTAAGGCGATGTTCCCCAACTCCACGCGCTCGTATTCGGCTAACTCTTACTGTGTGTTTTTTTCATCTCCTTTCCTTCTTGCTATTCCTCTCTCTCATTCTCTGACCTTGCACGCTACAGACCGCCCCAACGCCGGTCGGAAGAACCTCCAGGTCATCCTCAACTCTACTGTCTCCCGCATCATATGGGCAAAGTCCAAGTCGAAGAGCGGCAAAGCCGTCGCGACGGGTGTGGAGTATGTGAATAGTGCGGGGAAGAAGGTTACTGTCGTACGTGCCCCCTTCCTGTTATCTTCATCGAGGTCATCCATGCTGTCCCAGTCTGGCAACCGAGTGATTATGAGCGGAGGCGTCTTCGGTACACCTCAAGTTCTGGAGCTAAGTGGGGTGGGCAATCCTACGGTCAGTTTATCTTTTATGCTGTGGTCGGGGTCTTTGTTGACCCGCTGCAGATCTTGAATCCCCTCGGTATCTCTACCGTCGTCAACCTTCCTGCCGTTGGTGAAAATCTCAGTGAACGTGAGCATTCAAGCTAATTCTCTTTCATCCTTGATATCATGATTGGACTGATGCCGCCTTCGAATGTCAGAACCCACTACGAGATACGTCGCATCTTTGGCCTCCGGTGAGCTTGCCTTGTACACCTGATACCTCGAAAAGTTAAAACTAGCTGCACCTCAGGTATCACCAACTCCGGCTTACAACTCACCCTCAACTGTACGCCATTTCCGCTCTCTTCCGCTCCGACTCAAAAATAACCCCCCGTCCAACCAGTCGAAACCCCCCGCACCCTCCTAACCGACGACGAATGGAACACCGCCCATACGCTCCTGCAAACCGCCCCGCCAGGTCTCAGCGCCACCGCACACAAAGCTTTGATCACCATGTTCGAAAAGGACGCCGTTATCGTCGAGTTCATGGGTTTCCCCAACCCAGCTAACCTTGTATTCTTGCCGATTCTCTTGCACCCGATGTCGAGGGGGTCTACGGTGAGTCTTCATGACATCTCGAATCCTTGTTAAACATTTGACGATGAATCCCAGCACATTATCTCCACCGACCCGAAAGCAGCACCACAATTCGATCTGGCTCTGTTCGTCTTCAGCTTCTTTCTTGAAATCTTCTGGGCTGAACTCCACCTAGCATGCAATCCCCCTTCGACCTCTACATCCTCACCAAAGCTGCCATCCGTGCCCGCCGCTTCGCCTCGCAATCCAGCCTGCAGCCCTTCATTGGGGCGGAACTGGCACCCGGCAGCAGCGTGCAGACCGAGGCGCAGTTCCAGCAGTTTGTCAAGGATTCGATGGGCGTGGCCTACCACCCCCTTGGGACGGCGGCAATTGGGAGCGTGGTGGATTCGAATTTGCGGGTTCAGGGTAGATTTTCTCGATTATTGGTTGTATGCGTTGCTGAGATTTTGACTACTTCAAGGAACAACGAATGTGTTCGTTGCCGATGGCTCGATTTTCCCGACACAGTCTGGTTCGCATCCTTCAGTGAGTATTAATCACCATCCCTTGCCCCGTTTCTTTTGACCTCAGCAAATATCTAGTCGATCATATACGGTATCGGTGAGAAGGCCGCGACGATGCTCAAGGCTGCTCCCCTTTCCAAGGACGTATGATTCGTTCCGCCAACTTGATTTTATTTCCTTCGAGCGTACAAATTGGGAATCATGGGGTACATTCTATCCGTTTTTCTTCCTGTTTCCTTTTGCGGGGATACATACTTGCTTGCTTATGACTTTGAATGTTGTTTTTTCACCCGCGTTGCCACTTTTTCATGCTTTCCCGCACATATACACCGTACCAATACCTTGTAATCATATCGATTTTACTTAGTAACTCGCTTTCGTATGAACTCTTGGGATGAGCACGCTGTTTAGGGAAATGTTTACCGTGTCAGATGCTGGTTGCCTTGATTCAGTTGAGTCTGGCTGGACCGTTCGAACATAGTCTGTTCTTGTCAATCGCGATATTCCAGCCAATATTTGCACTGTTGTATCTACTCTTGTGTATCTTTGCAAAGACAAATCTATCAGCTATGGGTCGGATTAAATATATACTTCAAAATACGGGTAAGTTTAGTCTCTTGTAAACAGACGCTACAACATTATGGTCCTCGTATCTGCGGTATGTTGTAGGGTAGGTTGAAGTTATGGTTAATTCTCTTTCGCTCCTTCGTCTTGGGCCTGCAAAAGCTACAATTATCACAGTGGAATTAAAATATTAACAATGTACGCACAACAGGTTTGAAACAATTGTATGGCGGTCCGGATGCACTTTTATTGATTCCCGCAACATTTGTCACTTTTCGGCCGATCCGCAATATAAATAGGCATTTTGACCGAAATGCCGCAACATTCACGAGAGATAATCACCTCGTTTATCTTGCGGCATTTCGGTTGAAATCCCGCAACACAAACTTGCGGAGTCAAAAATCCCGCAAGATACAAAGTTCATTTTTTTTTTCTCCCGCAACTTTTTCGCGTTCCGTTTCAACATCCCGGAAGTTTTCAAGCCGATGTTCCGACTCATGTTCGTGATATCCCACGCCCCTCTCTTTCTTGATTACCACCATCTTCTCTGTGTTTCCATCGTCGCCAACCTCGCCGCCTCACTTGCTTTCGTGCCTTTGACTTCTCGTACCCTCCGTACCCTTCCAACGGTCTGGTTACCGTCGCTTGCGTGCTTCCCCGACCAGAAATTCCGGGCCGGCACTTCTCTGGATCAAAGCTGTCCATCCTTGTGGTCTGCCTCAGGCTCCTGCTATATCTTCGTGTATCTCAGCGTCTATGGCTCGTCTATGGCTCTGAGACCAGCTTGCCAATTTCAATCAATCTGTTCGAGCTCTCTCATTGTTATTCCGCGAGTCCGAGTCATTCCGACTACATCGAAGCGACGACTAGTTGCCTTGTGACATTCAAGTCGTTCTATTAGTAGTCTAGTCGCTCCCTGATTCTCCTTTGATATGAGAGCTTGAATACCGGCACTTCCTCGGCCAGTGATACTTCAATTGTTACGGTCAGAAGTCAATTCTCTCGCTTGCCTCCTTGTTCTGCTTGTTATCGGACACTGAGGTACAGTCCTTTTGTGTTCATCTTTCGTGTCCTAGCGGCGCCGGGTGCTCTGGATGTCTGCTTTCTTAATGCCGATCGAATCTGTTACAGTCCTGCCTTCCTCAACCCACGGTTTGTACGTTCATCGAAAAACCTAATACGACACATAGCCAGCAGATTTCCAATCCAATTCCAACTTTGCCCCAAACTTCCTTGATCGCATTCAGGTGTATTCCTAATCCTCCTGTGCTTGGTCTGTTGATTTGGTTTATTCTGAACTAGCTTCTGATAGCGAAACGGCTTTATTCACGCCAGAACGGGGATCAACTTAGCTTCAAATCCGACCCCCCGAACCCAGCTGGAATTCGCCGCTCTTCCGACTTCAAAAACTCGCCTTGGGGTTGAATGAAGTTCCCTTCAGCGTCTCCAAAGCCCTGGATTCAAACCGGTATGTGAGTTGGACATTTACAATGAGCTCTGTGGAAGTGATATTGAGTCCTCATATCGTCTTTGAAATGTTTACTGAATGGAATCTGACCATATCTTCAAGTATGAGCCATAGACTCGAGTCAGGTTTGTCATCGGCCGGTGTGGAAAGAATTGGTCTCATAATCTCTGAGCCTATTCAACCGCTGGAGGCCTGGCTTCGAAGCCCTGCCAAGCAGAATCTACTCAAATTAAACCTCAAGTAACCCTCTATGTCTATTGGGCTTATCTCTATCCTGAGATTTTGTCCTCGGCCTCGCTCCTTTGCCTAGTGATCAGAACACACAACTACAATGTTCGACTCTATGGCCTTTCTGCATCTACCATTCTGAGTGAGAAGACCACAAACCAGTCTCCGATACCCAACCAGGTTTATTCGAGCATCGAAGCTTGAAATCCGACCCCCGAAACCCAGGCCAGCCAATTTTCCACGCTCTTACAACCTCAAGCGAATCATGTCTCGCCTCGAGCTTGAATCAAAACATTCAGCTTTGTTGAAACCCCGGTGTTCAACTCGGTATGTGAGTTCTCCATCGAAAATTAGCTTGTTGTTTCCCGAATGGTTCAGTCTTGATCAATTGAAAGCTCAACATCTGCGCAAGTATCAGCCCTAATTGCGGGTTAAAATTTGACATGGGCTGTTCCAATATGGTTCTGGAACCCTCTTAATTTATTCAAATACTGGGACCCAATGATCCCACTCCGGTCTTGGAGTCGTACCAGGTAGATAATAACGTAGATTCAATCAATTGAGCTTGTCTCACTTGCTTAGTGATCGGAACTGACACCAACCTCTCTGTTTGATCTCATAAATATTATTCAAACACCTCCCACTCTTCTCTCTCCAAGCTTCATCCATTTGGCTCTACCGGCGTGGTCGGCGCAAGCGACTTGAACCGTGGGAATCGCTCGTGATCGCATCATTATGAACCAGTTCAGTTTTCGTCGAGTCGGTGCTCGCTCCAAGCTCGCTCCCATTCACGGGCCAAGTAAGAGTAAGTAAGTCACAGCGACGTCATAGGCATAGTATAAACCACTCTGACAGCTCATACCAGCTAATTACAACAAAACCTCGTGGACTCGTTGCTTGATTTTTCATGCAGATGAAAATCTATAGGTCGAAATCTCGACTCTGTGCGGAATTATGATATTCGTTGCCTCACTACGGACATACGCGAATTTCTAAAGCAATGGGACTCTCATGTAGTCTCTTGTAAACAGACGCTACAACACAATGGTCCTCGTACCTGCGGTGTGTTGTAACTCTCATGTCCCGCTGAAGCACCTCCTTGGGCTTCAACTTTCATTGGCTTCTCCTCAATTCCGACAACACAACTTCGGTACCTGGGTCGGATTTAGACGGAATACAGCTCAAGCCGACTCACCTGGGAATTATGACACGACCACTGGACCCCTGAACAAAGTAGTACTCCTGGGAATGCAATATACCGCCATAAAGCCCTCGAGAGTGTACGGCTGTAGACAAAACGCCTATCTGTGTCCTGAACTGGGATTTTCAAACTGTCTAATTCAAGCGAGGAATTTAGAGCAGCTTGAATCAAAGCAAGATCCTTTGAAAAGGCTCTCGAAGGTCAGCTCATACACACCATTGACAGTGATTGAACGTAGCTATAAGGAATCGGGCTGAATCAACACGGTTGAAACGAAAAGCAGCCTTCCTCTAACGCTGAGCGTCTGAACACTTGTACTGCTGTGCATACGTGTGCCATACAGTCATACTCATTGTACATGCGCTTCCTTTAATGCTAACAGTCTTTGATCTTGAAAAGTTGCGGGATGTTGAAAACGGAACGCGAAAAAGTTGCGGGAGAAAAAAAAAATGAACTTTGTATCTTGCGGGATTTTTGACTCCGCAAGTTTGTGTTGCGGGATTTCGACCGAAATGCCGCAAGATAAACGAGGTGATTATCTCTCGTGAATGTTGCGGCATTTCGGTCAAAATGGCTATTTATATTGCGGATCGGCCGAAAAGTGACATATGTTGCGGCATTTGATTAAAGTGCATCCGGACCGCCATACAATTGAACCATTTCCGGCCCATGAACTGTCGGTTGATTTCTAAATATATGGCTGGTTTTACATCCATTACTGCGATAGTTCAGTCGCCTCTGGAATGCCTCGGGTATCAAGCTAAGTTTTATATTTCATCTGCCCATCCTACTCTGCTACCGTTAGACTCAGTTCCGCCTTATTGACATTGACACCTTTTCTCCACCCTCCGACTCACTGCCCCGGCCAAGCCCCGGCACGACCTAGGCATGGCAACCCTCTGTCCACCTGCGGACAACACCCATCTTCTTCAACGTTAGAGTCTTCGTTTTATGTATCAACACAGGCTATAAGTCTCCGCATACTGACTCGCTGATACAGCCGGAATGGGTAGACGCCTCTGTCAAGTGTGGCGCAAAAAACCATGAGCTCAATAAAGTTGTCCTTGAAAGAGTTGATGACGATGATCCTTGAGATCGGAATACTTCAACGGAAAATCCAAACGTCTCATTATGGTATCTGGGACAGCTGTAAAGGTGTAGCATGTTACATTTCGCATTATGCCCGTGGGTACAGAATAATCTCTTCCTCGGTGTCCACGTCCGAGTCGCCGAGCGCACTTGCGTCGCTTTCCGATTCTGAAGGATATGCGAATAA
This sequence comes from Favolaschia claudopus, assembly GCA_037176885.1. Taxonomy (NCBI): domain Eukaryota; kingdom Fungi; phylum Basidiomycota; class Agaricomycetes; order Agaricales; family Mycenaceae; genus Favolaschia; species Favolaschia claudopus. Next base: position 805,652 of record JAWWNJ010000010.1, on the reverse strand, counting down.
GAGGTTCTCAAACTCGACAAAAGGTAAATCAACGGACCATACTCTGACTCAGACCTGTCCGAGTTGTAGGAGAAGAAATATTGGTGGCGAACTACGGCGAGTTTGCACTGCAAACGAGGATCGACGCCATGCGAAAGGCGGTATAACGGATGGCCCAACTGTTTTGCAACGTCCTGGCTCTCAGAATCAAACCCCTTCGCCTGATGAAACTCGCGAATGCCCACGTAGACACTCGGATCCCAATAGTGCCCATGTGCTTCCATTCTGAGCTCTACCTCCGGGAAACCAAGTTCGCTCGCTTCTTCGTCCGTGAGCCGCCTGACACCATACGGGTCGAAGGACCAGCAGCGCGAAATGTCGGGGTGGCGAAGGCGGGCGCCGTTGTAAGACATTAGCTCGCGCATAGAGGGTAGGAATAGGAAAGCTTTGGAGGGAAGGGGCCTTGATTCCGAGGGTGACAATCGATAAATATATTTGACTTGGTGCACATAAGCTTATGTATCAAGGTCAACTCAAGAATTTCATATGCGACTTTCAAGGAAACGAACCATAATGGTTGGAATTCATGTCACTGCCGAGATGAGCTAGGATATAATTCACCTGACTCAACCACGTCGATGCCGTTGGCCGGACCAGAGATATCGACTGCCTCAGGATAGCGGGACGGTCAGGAGACCCGAAGTGTATTCTGCGGACAAGATCAATAAACAACAACGGCAAAGATCTATGAAGAAAAGTTTTACCGAGTCCGTCCATTCTCCAGCTCAATGGCATCAAGATCCCCTTCCGAATCCAGTGGATGCATTTCCGCTTTACAATCCTCCAAGATCGCTACTTCTTCCGCGGGCTCTGTAGAACGATTGATGATGCTCCCCAGTCGCACGGTAGAATTGCGGGATATAGGGACGAAATCGGACTGGGGAAGATACCTCTCGCAGATGAGGTGGTACTCTGCTAATGTCAAGAACGCAATTAACTGAGATTTTTGTAAAGGCGTGAGCAGGTGATTGTCTGGAAGACTCGGAGACAATGGGCGATCCTGATACTCGTCCGCTCGAGCCTGGATTATTAGTCCCTGCGATCCCGCTGGTCGGCTTAGTTCGATGCAGAGCTGGCCGGTGACGGGTCTGATCCATAATGTACAGTGTAGCGTGGACAGCTGGTTATGTTAGACGATATGTACGGCGGGATTTGGGTGAGTGCTGGTTATATACTCACCAGTGCGGTGTGCATCGCCCAAGCAAGATACGCGCCGTGCATCTGAGACATTGATCAATGACTTGAGTCATTACTGGAACTTGAGCTATACTTCAAATTCTCGAATCTGGGGAAACGTTTATCATTACTCAAGGAAGATGCTTACACCGTATTTGGCACTCACAACAAAAGCGTAGAAGTAAACAATCGATATAGGTGAGTGCTGGTATTCGGGCAGCAGGGATCTCGCGGGTACAAGTTCTAGAATGTTACAGTGGATCAGAGATCGGGTGAACAAAGCAGGCCAGAAGAGGGGTCACCGTGATGGAAAATAGCAGCATAAAAGTTGGCCGACGTTGAAATTCCGTATAATTGGAGGACATTCGGATGTCTATAAAAGTTGAGCTTTAAATCGGGAAAAGTACGTGTATCCGGCGGACCGTAGGTTTAGATACGGTGAGATATCCCCATACCATTCCTAAAAATAAGGAGCGACGACATCAACGGAGGACAACAGGGAAACGTTGACCGAGCCACCACTCACCCATTCCGCTTCCTCTCCCTCGTATACGGCAACCGTCATAGTGGAATTGCGACCTTCAATAAGCGCAGAATGCACCCGTCGTATAGTAGCACCTGTGTGTCCACGAACTTGCAAGACGCCAGAATTCTTGCCGAGAATGATATCCCCGAGAGGGATTGTACGAAAATCTGCGCAAGTGGATGAGTGGTGGCTGGAAGGTAAGCGAAGGTGACCACTACGACGTACCTGAGGTATCTGTTTGGTGGATATGGGTGACGCTCTGGAAGTGGCCGCCGTTGATGATGAATTGCGAGGCATTTGGGAAGAAAGAGCCTGTGTGTCTGCAGGAACAGATGGTTAGTCGGGTTCACAGCGATCAAGAGTGGTTGAGGCTGACCTCGGTTGCTTGTATCGTCCTCCACTGGCATCTCCTGAGGCCTGCATGGTGCTGTGAGACTCTGAGAGATAGGTACGGGCAGCCTGAGAGCCTACTTGTCTTGAATCGAATCGAAGCAACATACAGCACGATGGAAAAACTGATGATGAGTCGCAATTTTAGGTACACCAATGGCTGCTCCCAATTCAGATGTGACAATCCAGGGCGGGTTCTCACCAAGAATTCGTTCGGAGAAGATGAGGCGACAGCAACGCTCGGGGCTTCCAGTTTTGGCTGGGCTGATTCGGAGACCGGGGTGCTGCCAGTGATTGAGTAGTTAATCATTTTCGAGCCCATGGTGAGCTGGGGTGGATGAAGTCCCTTGCATGGGTTGAGCTATGTCGGAAAAGGAAACATGTTTTTTCAAAACGAAAAAAAAACGAGGTCTGAGGGATGTAGTACTTACTCAAGAATGTCAAGCTCGTGTGCCTCGTTTCTGCAACTCTGCATTGTCATTCGCTCGAAGCGTCAACATCGTACCCTCGTTCGGAGATATGAAACGCAGAAGAAAGAGCGGTGATGGAGTTTGTTCAGGCTTGGTGCGCACGTGTCAGTGCACGTCACTCAAAACGAGTGTTCGGATTTTTTTCAATATCTTCCGAAGAAATTGCTGCAAAACTGCTCAGTAATCCTATCGAGAAGCCCAGGTTTTCTCACTCGTTATAGTTACAGAAATTTGGGCAGCCGAGCTTCAAAAACCCCTCCGTTTCGAGATGACTGATTGCCTGAGCATGCCGCTGGATCCGCCTTCCGACAGTGATGCCGAATGTTAGGATTTTGTGAGTGTACTTGTACTTCGCACGATTCAATCTTTAGAGTTGTCAAATAAAAGCACCTCATGCCTGGCGTGGAATTCAGTCAAGAGTCAATTTGATTCTTAAGAGGGAAGATTATTTTACCAACAAAGCGTTGGCTGCACGCTACATTCAACTGCAGCTGACGCTGACGCTGTTTGCAACCGAATGAAAAAAGGCTGCACTAGAAGGACTTGGGAAGCTCGTGCCGATTTTCGGCAATGGTTGTCTCATCTATTCAACAAATTTATACCCAGCCTAAGCGCTGAGCTACAGCGGCCTTGTAAGTCGTCGAGAGTGGCCATACAGTAAGTTAAAAGAGGGATCAAAAAACTTCTGCATACTTGGATTCCGCATGGAACCCCGAGGAATCGAACCCCGTCTTGAATCCTGAGTAACGCCTCATAGCGAACTGCTAGGTGCGCGTCGTACACTAGGTTCCATGGCCGTTATTACAGCTACTGATATTTAGCTCTTTGAGTCAGACAGTCAAGTGCTTTTGCTTGAACCGGATCGAGATTCAAATTCAACCCTACTCAAGTACTACTTTTCGGGTTCAAGCAGCACTTGGTTCGGAATCCAATTTTCAACTATAGTACACTGGTAAAGAATATAATATAATCGACGAACAAAAAAGTTGGTCATATCGCCACAATCACGGTAGATTCACCGTATTTCTCGGCTGCATCGAAACAGTCGCCGTCACGTCTCTCCCCTGCTCGAACGTCGAAAAAGCTTTCTTGACGCAAGAGTCAAGACAAATTGGAACCCGGGGAATTGAACCCCGTCTTCCTGGATGATCCTTCCCCGTATTCATCTATCAGGACCAGGCGTGCGCCGTACACTAGGTTCCGTTAAGGGTGTATGCCATATAAGCTTGTCCCCTTCAAATACAATTACTAGTACTATGAAGTCGACCAAGCCGGAATCTGATTATCAACTTATCGAAGGAAGAGAGAGAGAAGCTGATCATGATGATTCACTGGCAGAATGTATGCAAAAACGACGCAGAAAAACAAAATCGTATAACATGTATATGTATTGGAACCCGGGGAATCGAACCCCGTCTTCCTGGGTGATACTCGGCGATTGACATGGAAATATACAATTATCAGGACTAGGCATGCGCCGTACACTAGATTCCATTATGGGGTTGATTTTAGTGTGTTGGGAGCTCAGCCAAAGGCGAGCTTGCGAGCCTGGCTGAGTGTACGGCAAGCTAGACAAGAGCACGGCGGATCGTGCCGGGCCTGCCGACATAGCCACTGATCTCTTGATCACCTCCGCTCATCGTCGCGTCTGCTCTCAAAGCTCTTCTACGCGTCTTTCTCGCCTTCAGCTCAGCTTTTGCCCACCCACCCACTTCCTTTTCTGTCGCTTACGCTCTAGTGGCTGCGGGTCTCCTTCATCCAGACCCTCGGTCGCTTTTGCGTACGGGTTCGGCCGTTCCCGCGTCTCGGCTTCTTCCGACTCGCTTTCCCGCTGCATAGTCGCTCGCGGCAAAGCGCAGTCGGCCGGGACGGCCGAACCCCCCGCACACCCACACAAGACCTTCTCCTCACCTCCTTTCTTCTCCTTCCTCAGCACGAGCCCATAGAGCTCGAAGACCTAGCTTGCGGTATAAATTATGAGCGGGATGCTGGGTTTCCTGGGAAGGAAGTACGGTTGAGGCAAATCAATATTCGGATTCACGACAAATACAGGATGTACTTACTAAAGTATCACTTCAGAGGAGCGATTCGACGAGGATTCAAACGGCTAACCCGGGTACGGTAGACATGAATCGCGCTGAATCGGGTCCGCGATCAGGAGGGGTTGTGCAAGCGCAAGCAAGTGAGGTTAGATGGGGGTGAGTTATGAGGGGTGGGAGGAGGCGGAGGTGGGGATCGGGATTGCACCAGGGGAGAGTTGGGGATTGGATGGGATGGATATTGGTTATATTTGAACTTGGGAGGATGGGGGTCGGATTGATTTCGAGCTCAGATTTTATGTTATTTGAAGATGGGTGAAGTTAAAGGTTGAGGTTGAGTTTGAGTTTCACGATGGCGCCGTGAGTGAAGTGAGTTTTGCCAAGGAAGAGGGTGAGATCGGCGTTTGGTATTTATTCCGCGGGTTCGTTGAGTAGTTCGAAGCTGACATCGAGAGATGCGGCATGGCGGCGTTGAGCTGAGTTGGTGACAGTGACAAGACTTGAAGGTTGGACACAGCTGGAATGTATGCTAGTAGGCAAGTAAGTACATATTCATAGGATTACCCATCGTTAGTGATGATGGAGGATGGAGGAAAGGCTGACGCGGTATTCATCGAGGTCTAAGGAGGGAGGCGGTCGGACAAGATTCAGGCTAACTTAACTTACCTGGCGGAAAGATCGATTTAGTATTGATATTGAGGTAGGGAGGCAGGGAGAGGCGGTGTGAAGGAAGGAAAGTTGACGCGGAGAGGTACGGGAGACAGCAGTTGATTGGATGAAGGCAGTACTAGTGACGCGCAAGAGGGCACAGTGGCATCGACACCAAGTGGTGCCACATCGACTTGGACGGAATAGGTGTTGATATGGCTGAGACGGGAGACGGGATTCACAGCAATCGGTGGGGCACAGGGACATCGGGACGTCTTGTGGGAGGTTGGACTGACAGGCGGATATCGATGCGTATTGTTATAATCATACTGGCAGCGTGGCGACTCAGAGTACTGGATTTTTGTGGATGGCGTGGAAGTCGGTGCCTGCCAGTGTGCCCGTGTCGACGTGCGAGCGGGGGAATGAAAAGAATGTAAGTATCAAGAGCGGAATAGATAAGTTGCCGCCGGGCTGGGCTAGTCTGGGATTCTTGGGTTCTGAATTTAAATATTTGCGGGGTGGGAGAGGGTGGGAGTTGAGTTGGGGTAGGTAATTTGTGATTTGTGAGCTGGTGAGAGATGTGTAGACTGAGACGCGTCTTCAATTTCGACAAAGAGGAAGACGGAGAAATGCAACCCCCCGAATAAGTCCGAGGGGCTTCCCTTCTCGCCAAGCACGTCTCTCGTCAGGCCCGCAACGCGATTGGACGATAACGATGCCGGCATCAAGCATTTTTTGTCGTAGATCGAATGTCTCCTCCTGAGAGATACGGTGGTATGCATAACGGTGTGTATTTATGGAGGGGAGATAACGTTTCTCTTCCCTCCTTCTCTTCTCTGCTTCCTTGCATCCGTCTCACTCTGCGGACAGGAGTGATTTTGGGAAGGACTCGCGCCGACCTCGCTTGCCACTAGAACGCGAAGCAGCCGAATAAGCTGAAGACCGACACCGACATGAGCACGATGACGAGCACACTACAGCACCTCGCGCGGAGGGTGAACATCGCGTACGATGCGTCGGGCGACATCAGCTGGACGGATCCGAGCGATGCGACGAATGTCGTGGTCTATAATTTGGGGGATGTCGCTTGGGTGCGTGGTGGCTCCTCTTCCTCGTCTTCCCCTTCCCTATTCTCCCTTTCCTTCTCCTTCCCCTCCTTCTTCATGCTCAACCCTACCCATGTCCTCCCGCCCTACCGCTCCTCCGACGCCCATCTCACACCTCCCACATCCCTAACACCTTGACGCCTCGCTAACACCTTGCGCTCTCACAGGTCCTCACCTCCGCCGCCCTCGTCTGGATCATGGTCCCCGGCGTCGGCTTCTTCTACTCCGGCCTCCTCCGCAGGAAGAACGCCCTCAGTATGATATACCTCAGTATGATGACTATTGCGGTGGTTTCGTTTCAGGTGCGCGTTTCTCTTCTCGTTTGTTATCTCTCTTCGTTTCTGAGGATGAGATTCTGGTAGTGGTTCTTCTGGGGCTTCTCCCTCGCGTTCTCGGAAACGGCGACGAATGGGTTCATTGGGAATCTGAAGGTGTGTTTCCCGTCCACTTTCTTGCGTTGTTCCGCCCCCAACCACTCACTCACTCACTCCGTTCGTTCGCCCGCAGTACTTCGCCCTCCGCGGCGTCCTCGACCAGCCCTCCATCGGCTCCACTCGCATCCCCAGCATCGTCTTTTGCGTGTATCAGTTGATGTTTGCGTGTATTACGTGCGTGTTTTGCGGCTTTCTTGTTTTTTCTTGTTATGTTGTTGCTGCGTGCGGGTTGGGTGAAGGGGTATTTGGATTTTGGGGTTTTTAGGGAGGCGTTTTTGAGCGCGGTTAGCGTGTCGTCTTTGGCGCGCAGTTTACCTGCTGCATTCCCCATTCGACGGTGTCCTGCGATGGGGTGCGGATGGGATTTGGATTATACCTGATTGGAGGTGGACCAGGCAGGTGCACGGGGCGAGGCGAAATCGAGTCGAATCAGATTTGGTTTTTATTGACTTGCGCGGGCAGCTGGTGAAGAGCAACAAGGAAGGAAGAGGAAGCGCCCTCGCGTCTCCTCGCGCGTTGTCCTCGACGAGGTCTGCCCCACCTTGTATCCTTTGAGGAGACGTCCCGTCCTCCACCCTCGATCTCGGGCCGGTCGGCGGGCTTCTATGGTCTCGTCGTACCCCTCCCACTTTTTGGGGAGTACGCGTCGTCGGGAACGGACCGGATGCGAAACGTTCGCGTTGGGATGGTGCGATGTCCCGCCGGTCGGGGGTGTTCTTGGCCCTGCCACGGACCGGGTGAGGGTGGGGCGGCGGTGCGAGGTTTTCGTTGCTTGTGTCACAAGCAGGGTGCATTTGTCGAGTGGGGTATGGCACTGCATCCCTGGACGGAGGTCGGGTCTTCGTTTCGGTGGCGCGGTGCGCCTCTTCCATGCGCGATACGATCATTCTCTCGCTGTTACCCTATTCATTGTCCTCTCAACCATCTGCCTCTACATCGAAATCGCTCGCTAACCCCCTTCCCTTCTTCCCAGCCCAATGCTCGCCCTCGGCGCCATCGCCGAGCGCGGGCGCCTCTGGCCCACGCTCTTCTTCGTCTTCGTCTGGTCCACGCTCGTGTACGACCCCATTGCGTGCTGGACGTGGAATAGTAATGGGTGGTGAGTTGCTTTTTTTCGTTTCTCTCGTTTTTTCGTAGGAGGAGTAAAGTGGGGGGACGGGACGAGAAGGTCGAGCGGGTGGAGGCGAATGGGGGGACGACGAGCGGGCGGTGTTAAATGGGGGTAGAGGAGGAGGAGGAAAAGAGGGACGGGGCGATGCGTCTGCCGTTGGGACGTCGGCCGGATTGACGGTGGCGAGTGCGATCGCAAAGGCGGGGCGGGTGGCTTGTTTTACTGCGATTTTGGTGGTGCGCGGAGGGCACGATCTCAAGCAAGCAGACGAGGCGGCGGACGGGACGACGCATGGATGGATGGATGGATGGATGATACCACATAACCGCTGCTTGCGTTTTCTTCCTCCTTCGGCTTTTCTCGGTTTCCTTCAAATCTTAATCTCACTCACCCCCAACAGGTCCTTCATCCTCGGCGGGCTCGACTTCGCCGGCGGCTCGCCCGTGCACATCTCCTCCGGCACCGCCGCGCTCGCGATCTCGGTGTACCTTGGGAAGAGGACCGGGTGGGGGAGTGCGAGGTGGGTTTTCTTTCGTTTTGGGTTTTTATTGCAAGAGAGGCGGAAGAGGAATGGCGGGCTTAGTCTCAGCGCTCTCGCATCGACGATGTAGAGGATGCGTACGTACCGAGCGCGGGCTCGGCTGTCGTGATGCCTCGACCTCGACCTTGCTTCCTTCCTTCTCTCCTCCTACACGCTGAATATACGATTAACTGACTCGTCTGTGTAGACTCGCATACAAGCCGCATAACACGTCCTACGTCGTCCTAGGCACGGTGTTCCTTTGGTTTGGCTGGTTTGGGTGCGTTTTGCTTCTCTTCTCTTCTCTTCCCTCCCCTCTCTTCCCTCAGCCCCTACTCCTCCTCGCATCTCCGCCTCCGTAAGCTAACACGAGCTCTCGCAGCTTCAACGGCGGCTCCGCCCTCAGCGCGAACCTGCGCGCTGCCAACGCGTGCATTATCACGAATCTGGCGGCGAGTGTTGGGGGGCTCGTGTGGATGTTTTGGGTGAGTTCTTTGTTTTGAAGTCTGTCGGAGGGAGACGAGGAGGACGAGGAAGTGATACAAGGAGATGGTGTTGGGCACACGAAGCTATGTTATATCATCTCCGCCCTCGATGGCGTCAACGTGCGCTAGCGAGACGTGATTTGACGCGACCTTGTCCTTCCCCTTCATTCCTTCCTCCCCTTCATTCCTTCCTCCCCTCCTTCTCCCCGTCCCTCCTTCTCTTTCAATCTTCCGTTCTTGCTAACAACGAGACGGACAGGACTGGCGCCTCGAGCGGAAATGGTCCGCGGTCGGGTTCTGCTCTGGCGCGATAGCGGGGCTGGTGGCGATCACGCCCGCGAGTGGGTTTGTGGGTGTTCGTGAGTGGTGTTTTCGTTCCTTTTTTTTCTCTTGTTTTGTTTGTGGTTTTGGTTTTGGATGGCGGAGGTGGAGGTGGAGGTGGATGGATGATATGTATCTGCAGTCGGTCGGTGGGGTCACGACCAGGAGACGAGTCGTGGGTGGGGTGGATCCTGTTTTGTGGTCGCGTCACGGTGGAGGGCAGGCCCTTTCGTGATGGAGGGAGGGCGGAATGGGGTGGTGGAGGGTGTGTGATACCAGCAGTGGACACGGCAGCGACCGTGAGGCGGATAGTATGTCTCGGAGTCATCTCCCGCCGCCTCCTCGTGGCTGGATTGAATCGCTCATGCCGTCGCGTCACGACCCCGCCCATTCAAACCCTCTTTGCATTCTCTCCGTTCTCATCTTCCATCTTCCTCTCCTCCAAACCACCAACACATTGCTGACTATCTGCTCTACTTTTTTCCTCCCAGCCGCCTCGGTCCTCTTCGGCTTCATGGCCGGCACCTGCTGCAACTTTGCGACCCAGCTGAAATTCATCCTTGGGTACGATGATACGTTGGATGTGCGTCCTCCTCTCTCGTTCTGGCTTCTCTCTGGTTCTATCTTTTTTCCTTGTACCTTTCCTTGCTTTCCTGGATCTAGTCTGGACTATCTTGTTTCCTTGTCGCGGTCTGGACTGCGATCTATGGGCGTCTATGTGTCCCTTGCGATTGACGGACGTCTGGCACGACACGGCTGTTCCTGGGCTTGGGCTTGGCCTCTTCCTATCACCCCAGCCCCTCTGTCTGTCACGGAAAGGTCCATTGTCGACAGTGGACTGTCATTCATATTCCTTATCGCGGGTTCCCGCTGCGGGTGCGGGCTAGACCCCTCCCGCATGGCCTATTCGCTCACGCCCGCGTGGCGCTGGTGTCCACGCCCATGTGGCGCGGAGAGGGGACTGGTGCGATAACATGTAACTGATACAAGCTGTCCGCCGTCGGGCGCCGCCGACGATAACTCGTTTCTCCGCAATGTTTTTCCGGCTGCGGTTTCGTGGGCGCCACATACATTAACTGATGTTACTCCTATGATAGATCTTCGCGTCGCACGCTGTTGGTGGAATTGTGGGGAACTTGCTTACTGGGCTGTTTGCGCAGAAGAGGATCGCGGTGCGTTTGCTCGTCGTCGTTGTCGACGAAGGGTTGCAGATGCTGACTATGCGTGGAATGTAGTTCTACGACGGCGCGACGGAGATTCCTGGAGGATGGCTCGACCACCATTATATCCAGCTTGCGTACCAGCTCGCTGACTCTGTCGCGGCGGTGTCGTATTCCTTCGTTATGACCGTGCGTCTCTCTCTCTCTCTCCTTCCCATCCCCACCTACTCATTCATCCATAATCACCTCGCTCACAGACCATCATCCTCTGGATCATGCACTTCATCCCAACCCTCCGCCTGCGCTCCTCCGAGGAGGCTGAGATTCTCGGTATCGACGACGCGGAGATGGGCGAGTATGCGTACGATTATGTGGGGCTGGAGCAGGAGATTGGGCATACGCTGGAGATCAACGGGGGTGTGGAGGCGCAGGCGGGAGGGCGGGAGGGTGATCACATTCATCATCACCATTCGGCGGAGAAGACGGTGGATGATGATAGTCGGTAGAGCGGGGCGTGGGTGTGGGGAGGGGAGGGGAGGCTCAGAAGGTAATGAATTATAGAGACGCCTGGAGGATCAAAGGAAGACGCCGTTCTCGCCTACTGAGAGTCGGCAACGTACACATGCATTCTGACTACATACTAGCTACAACCACCTACCCTAGATTTCAATCTGTTGAATTACTGTTGTTTTCAATCTCTTTGACGGAGTCTCCTACAGTTATTGTTTTGTTATTCGCGACGAATCGACGTTTCCTTTGGAGGAGGAGGAGGAGATGCGGATGGATAAGATGTAAATAATGATGCGAAGAGATCTTTGCCTGCCTTGTCTCTTGCCTTGTCCTCGCTTGTGAACCCTGGTTTCTCAAATCGAATCGTCCACCGCTGTAGTAGGGTGATCAGGCCGGCTAGCTAGACCTGATGTATTAGCTTAGTCATCCATCCCTTCTTGTCCGCTACCGCCATGCCCCCTCCATGAGATGGCATCTCTCCCGTCTTCACCGCTTTCGTGCCTCCTTATGGGCTATGTCATGCTTTGAGAATATGCATCCAGCGCCCACCACGACCCTCGGGCGCCGGCAGGCTTTTCGTACAACAAGTGAGAATCTGTGAGATGCTTTTTTGATGATTTGCTGGCAGACTATTTCTAGGCGGATATCAGCTTGGACTACGATCTACTACGATTTTTTTCAGTGAACTTTTCTGTACCCGCAACTGCTTCCCGACTCGGGCTCGCGGGGATGGCGACCGATTTGACGCCTCGACAAGAGTCTCCGACGTGCTGTAAGTAAATCGCCGTCGGGAACCCTTGGCGGAGTTGGCGCCTCAGAAGATGAACTTACCCTTACCGCTTTGTTACTGATCTGGATCCGAGTCTTGTGGATACGCATATGATGCACACTGAAAGAGAATAAGGCATTGCCACACAAGATCTCGGTTTGCGCCAGAGCAGGCTGGGTGAAAAGGCAATTCCCGTTCAAATTTCGAGATATTAATGCAGCGCACTGGCAGAAAAATATTATTCCACCTGTCCTGCGCAGTTGGGTCTCCGTTTTACTCCACCGTGGACGGTCCTGCCCCTCACAATTATCTCTGGACGACGGCCCGATACCGATGATTGTTCTCTTACGAGCGAGGACACTCTGGTCTTGCCACATGTACACCCTTGGCTAATTGACCGTCAAAGCGCTGCAGAACAGTTTGCTGTTCCCGCATTGGAGCCGGAGTAAGTATACCGAACGGAAACATAAAGTCATGTTTCAAATTCGGTCTGCTTGTGAGTTAAAGTGACTGAAATTGAATAATGGATGACGTTCTATTGCTTTGCACATAAAGACATGAATGACCGACGGCCCGAGATCCGCATTCGCCGTCACCAAAAAAGTTCATTGTCGTCGAAGAACTCCAAAAAGGGAAGTCAATTCCTGTGCGTTTGTGTCCCGCTTTTCCGATCTCTCAGTTCTATGGTGGGGGACGTGACTTCATGACAAACTTTCATGGTCAACATTGTGACGCTAATAACTCGTGTGACAGTCACCCGAATTTCTTGATATTGCATAAATCGCTTCCTTTTGAAGAGTAGAAGAGATTGTATGGAGCAGATTTATTCCCCGTTGACTTTCGTGATTTTGACCACAAATTTGGCCATCCTAAAGCGGAAATTGATCCGAAATGGCTCTGCCGGGTCACTTTGATGGCCCATCAATACCCAATATGCCCCCAAAGAGTGGTGATTTGAGGCATAGGGCCAAATCAAACTTGAAGGAGCCGATTGAGATCTCAAAAGCTCTCCCAAGTTCTACCTCAACGGTACTTCCCTCCCTTAAAAACCTGTTTCTCCGGCAAAAATTTGGCCATTTCCCATCAAAAAGTTCCCACGGTCCAAAATTTCGGAAAACACCCACTCTTGGGTATTTCAAGTTGATCTGGCCGGGTTTCAGGTCAAAATTCCAAAAATTGCGGCGTGACATGAAGTCACGTCCCCCACCATACAACCAAAATTTAGAAACAGCACCCGTCTCCGTATCTGAAGCTGTGTGTGGCACCGACCATGATATTTGGAGCTCCGCGGCACTTAACCCACTGTCCTTTCCCTCAATTCTGATATGGGGGCCTCCTTGAGCACCAAGTCTGTCCCCGACTGGCAAACTGCCTGCGCTAGTACCTTCAACTGCAGCTCGGATGGCCTCGTCGACATCAATGGGCAGCCAATCTCCTGCAACGTCAGTGTCATCAACTCGACATTGGCTCCTGAAGTCTGGGGTATCACGTACCAGGCATGTGTGGCACATTGTGGCATGGATAAAATCAAGCAGGTGGGTCTTGTCTTGGAACATAAGCTCGAATGGCAATATCTGATTTCACTTCTGAAAAGAGCATCGAATTTTCTGCAGCTGCGATTCCACTTACAACATGGTTGCTCCCGTGGTTGGCGCTCATCGCTCAATTACCATTTGAAGCTGAAGGATGGATGGACATTTTGAGCGCCTGCTTATGCCTCGGGAGTCCAGCTTTGGCCGTATATTCCCTCGCACTGACGGCGTTCAATCGGGGGTACATCTCTCGCTCATTCAGACGGTTGAAACATATCGCAGAGATAGAAACGAGGCCAGAATACAGGTATATGGCGGGAAGAGTTGACGCTGTAGCATTTCTCCTTAGAGAGGTTCAGCAATGTCCTATGCGAGCAAATCAGCGGAATGGGGACCTTGCTAATCTGTTGGTACTAAATGACCAGGAGCGGCAGATTTTTTGGAAACATGTGGCTAAGGATCTGAGAAACACTCGCCGCGGTTTTACTTATTCTTTTGCTGCTCAAGGTATGTTGCGTGTATATCAATCGTCAGTGAACACTGACAGACCGTTATAGTTGTCTTGGCGTTCATAACCTACTTGATCTCCTTCATCGCTGCTGTTCACGATTCACTCGGTAGCACAGAAGTTGGTCTTCAATTTGCATCCAGTACTGTCTGGAGCTGGATGTGCGTCGCGTTCGATTGAAATCTATAGTTTCAAAATAAATCTATCCCCAGGTTTCCCGTCGTGTTTGGGTAGGTTCGGGGCTTATTTGGAAGCAGCGCACTCTCATTCGATTCTGCTAGATACATCCGAGTCGGATCGCAGTGCAAGGCGGGAGCTATACAAGAAGCTCTTGTTGATAACGCAAGCTACCCCGAACGCGACCAGGACGGCGCTGCAGAAACGTCATTTGCATTCCAAAGAGGGCTACGTCCGAACGCCGACATGTTTCCGCCCTTGTCGCACGAAGAGCGGACCTTGACGGACGACAGCCGCGAAAATTATTATCATGGCATCACACCGTCTACTGAGAACTTCGCTCTGAATGATCTCCAACCACATGAGCCGCTTCTTCTCCAAGTTCCTCATCCATCCGGAAGCACAAGAAGTCCGGTCTATAGCAGCGAAGACATCACGACACCGGTGTCGCCCATAATTCATCTGGATCGTGCACTCCCTCTCACCACGTGGTGGGGCTTTGACGTCCGTGGCGATGAGCACCGAGAAGGCCCGGTGAGTTATAATTTACCTTGCTCTGGTGTACTCATCTGGGAATTATTCAGATCTTCAACTACGCGCGTGTACTCACTTGGTTCGCGTTTGTCGGGCACATAGAACATGCTCTCGATACTTGTCTGGAAAATTTCAAGGATCGGATGCCTATCCCAATGACCACCGAGAATGCAGGCGAGTGTTGCGGATTTCGCCCTGCACGGAAAGACCTCGCGGCGTTCATGGCGTGGGGTAAAATACCTCATTCCGCATTGAAACGCATGGGCTTAGCGGCACTCGTGGCTTTTTTTGTTCAGTGGGGGACCACGGGGGCGGCGATTTTCGTCGCGTACCATACGCCTGCGGTAGGGATCGGATGCCGATCTGGCAGCTATCTCGTTTACGGCCTGGCCGCAACAGCTTCTTGGATTTTGCTGGTCTTTTCGAACCTCGTATCGCATGCGCTAATGCAGAGGGTCGAATTGGATAAGGCGACTAGGATGGCTGTGTGTTTTCTGGGAGGATTGGCGGTTACCTCCCGTTTCATCGGCAAGGTCATTGCGATAAGCAACGCGGCCTGGCTTATAGCGTCAACTGTTTTGGAGGACATTGGTTTTTTCGAGACTTGTTGGTGTCAGACAAATGCTTTTCAATTTGGTCACGATGGCTGGACGAGTATCTTCAAGGGATCAGCCGATCTTAGGGATGCGGCCAGCGGAAACTGGATTGGTGGATTCATCTGGTCTACCGGTGTATGCATTTTCACTGCGGGAATTTTTGCATATGGACCCAATTGAGCCTTAATTCCACCATGAACCAACCAGATCCTTCGATACCCAGCTCACGCTTCTGTACTATTCGGATACCATTCGTTATTTCTTGTGGTGTTCAAGTTTGGTTCAAGTTGTAAACTCTCGGATTTACGTATTTTTTTGTACTTATAGCAGCGCTCAATACCGCTCAAGTTTAGGCACTTTGTTCATTAGCTTCTTGTCATGCCGGTCAATTTCGAGACACCTCTAAACGGTATGAGAATCCAAACCTGAAGTTCAACCAGTTGAAAATTGTCGGCATTTACCGGCGTGATGGGCCTGCAATCACCATCAGATCATTATCAACTTTTCGATTTCGGCGCTTGGCGGCAGCGTCGGCACACGATTCTGAGCTTGTCTCAAGCCTTGACCAGTTCCCAGGATTGCGCACCCTTCCTTGCGACAGTACCCCGAGTGAACTCTGGGAGTGATAGGAGAGCTTCATCGCCCGTGAAAATCTGGCTCTCATTCCACGTGAAAGTGAAGCATGCTGCAAAAACGCCACTCGAATATTGGTTTCGAGGTTGCGCGTTTTATGAGCTCGAAATAATCATCCGGCGACGGCTTTGCACCCAGAATTATGGTCCATAGCATTTTGAACAGGAACGCTATTCCAGGCAAGCCAAGAACAGGGCAACGTTGACCAAATACTGACACAAGGAATGGCAGGAATGATTGCGTTTAGCCGACGTCGTGTCGTTTCATATCGGACCATGATCCGTATCCTCCGTCCGTTGGTCAAATTGAGGGACTGGGCGCGAAGATCTTTCTTACTCTTTCCCCCACCGCATCCACACTGGACCACAGCTAGGCGCAAGCAGAGGAAGCTCATATGTGAGGTCGTTGACACGACACCCGATGAGCACTGTTGACGTTCCGATCCAACTCCAGTTGTACGTCCCGCTCAGTCTTGCTGTCAGCTTCGCTCCTTTTTGCTGACTTTTGACAACCTGGCAGACTTGCTAATTATTACCTGAATCTCATTAGCTTCAGCCTACTCTACTATGAATACTTCCTCACGATAAACTTGGAGGTCTCGCGCTACTGGGGACTGAAGCCGACGACTCCGACTGTGCTCTTCTTCCTCAACCGCTATGGCATGCTATTTGGTACCGCGCCGGTAATTGTCCAGTACTTTTGGGCCGCCGAGAGCACGCCGCAGAAACTCGCAGTACGTCGGATTGTCTCTCATCTGCCCCGGAGTAATGACCTTTGTTTCATAGATGTAAGTTCAGCTGGTCTTCGATACACACAAATCGCTGAGACGACGGCACCTAGATGCAGAGCGTTTCATGGCTATCACCAATGGTTCGCTGTAATCAGCCAGGTCATCATCGGCGGTACGTTCGCCAGAATCTTTCATGCCTGTTTGCGTACTGACACCGATACTGGTAGTAATGCTCATCTTCCGTACCTACGCGCTCTATGAACGAAATCGGCGCATCCTTGGCCTTATGGTGTTTGTCGCGGCGGGTGTCATCGGAATAGGCGCGGTGCGGCTCGTCATATATCTTCTTCAAACCCGTCTGACCGACCGTCATGTCAGTGGGCGGTTGTCGCTGGACCCACTCCCAAACCCGGCGACGAGGTCGCCCAGTTGGCTCTGTACAGCGGGTGCTCCACCGGTGTTTCGTCCTCCCAGTGCGTTGTTATCTCCGCTTGCCATACGGTCAGGTCTAACGAAAGCCGGGTTTGCAGAGCCGTTGGGCTGGCTGCCGCTTGGGCTGGAATGGGCGTGTTCGACTGCACTATCTTCATTCTTACGCTTTACAGAGCGTTGAGCCGCAACCGTGTGCGAGGGTTGGATCTGGTAGCGGTACTGCTTCGCGATGGTGCGTGAATTCTCTCTCTTGCCGGTGGTTCCTGCTCACGCCGCTCAGGATCCATCTACTTTGGGTGAGCTGCTTCCGCGAGTGTTGTGCGCGATACTGAAGTCCGCTACTCAGCGTAATACTTTTGGTCAATCTCAGTAATATACTTACTTTCCTTGTGAGCACGATTCCATCCGTTCCTGCTGCTTCTGACAAAAGCATTCCACCTTCAGCTCGCTGGCGTACGTACCTTCGTCCGTCAACGGGGGCACAACTTATCGATCTCACCAGGCATACACTCGAGGCGTACTCACCACGTTCGCCAACGTGTGCGTATCCTCGCATTTCATTCTGGATCATATTCAATTAATCAAAACGCCACAGAATCTCCTCCGTCATGATCACCCGGCTCATGTTCAACCTACGCGATCCGGCCCTTTCGTCGATGTCTGGAAGACGGATAAGAACGGGCACTTCGCTCACGCTCACGAACGCGAACGAAGGGATATTTTCAACTTATCTGGGTTCCACCGCGGCTCCCGGTTTACGAACTACCGTTCTCATTAATGGTGGTATGTCTGGAATGAACGATGCTTGTTGGATCCTCTTCTGACTTGTGATAATGCAGATATAGAACTCGAAAATCCGTTGTATCGATAGTACTCAACGCCAGGCGAAGGCCTAACAACACAATTGCTTGATTATTGTAATATTATTTGAGAGGAGAGAAATCACAACTTTTGAATGCTTTTTCACTCGCAGTTCAATGATGAGAGCAGCTTGTTTCGCCGGAAAACCTGGCGGCCCAACGTGACCACACTTTTTTCCTTCCCCGTTCAATCTTGTGCCTAACTCAAGACCAGTTCATACTTCAATCACTCCACCCTCATCATAATCATACCGGTGACCAGCGATGCGATAAAACCCAGAAATGAGCTTGATCAAACGTTGACCAGCGATCTTGCCAGCGATTGACAATTAGGGGTGCATCATCAGATTTCTTCTCGCGTCGGAAATTTGTTTTTCCACCAGTAGTGTCCAAAGAAACGTAGGGAAGTCGTCCAGTTTTTCCAGTCTGCGAAGCTCTGCGAAGTCGCTACCAGACCGGAATATGGGCCGGCAAGCTCCGCATCAAAAGTTACGTTGCTTCTCCGAGTGATCCCGCTTTTCTTCCTGAATCCTCCTCCATCGTCCTGCTTGCACGCCTTGGAATGTCTAAATCCGGCTCTGGTTGTTTGCTTTGTCGCCTGCTCTCATCCGGTCGATCTTCGAATCCTTCCTCAGGACCTTCCCGTAAAGCACGCTCCGCAATCCTTTCACGCAAACGCGGATCCGGCGGAGTGCACCGCAAATTAAGCTTTTGACTGCCTTTCCTCAAGCATCCTTCGATTTGCAATATTCGACGTAATGGACGCTTTTCTCTCTCGACTCTTCTTTGTCACCATCGCGGCCAATATTTGAAGACACTCTGTTGGGCTGACGAAGCCACGGTGCTCGACTGCTGCTTGTAGGATACTCAGGTCGAACCTCATTCCGCACCATGGGCCTGAAAACTCTGAAGATATCAAGTATGTGCTCCATATCGATATCGATAAGCGCAAATTCATGATGCGCTGGCAGGTGTGGTTTTGAGCTCTGGTGTTCAAGGGTCAATTACTTGCACCTTGACGGTCGACGGAGTAAAATCCGACACCATTAATCTCGAGGGGAATAAAAAACGAAGAAATTTGCTTGCGCATCCCGTAGTGTGAATTGACTTGGATTTTCTTTGCAATTTAGCCGGCATACTAAGCCTTCATTCAGGATTCGACGAGGGACATTTGTTGCGATTCGTTGTATCCATAACAAGCAAATCTGGAGCAAAACACCAACGGTATCTCGAAATGTCGCCTTTAGAGAAATAGTGAAGCAGGTTCGACAGGGTATTTCGTCCGTCTGGGCATACCGCACCGCGCTAATATGTGAAACCGAAACAGCTGACGAAGCGACAAACGAAGGAGCCAATATTACACTTCAGATTGAACTTGACCCCGTAAGAAGAAAACTATGCAGAATCTTATCCCTTAAACATCACATTCATTCAGCTGACGAGTCTCTTGGACTTTCGGTTCGAATTAATCCCGTTAGATTCAGGGTGAGTCTGTGCGAAAATCGGTTCTCGAATGGCTAAATATCAGCTTCACAGACCTCTGCTTCACATTTCAGGCTCGTGGATTCTTTGATATCGGTTCCAAATCAATAATCACACTGTATTCAGACGCCAAAATTAACCATGCAAGCGCGGGTATCGGATTTTACTATCTTTGCTTGCTTGCAGACGGCTCTATCACGTTTGAACGACGGCTTCGCAATCAGTATCCTCAAGAAATCGTGGTATTCCCAGTCTTGTACGACTTCTTTACTCCCTGTTGATCAATCTCGTCGCTAAATCGTCTTATTGGCAGTCCATTGCACCCACAAGTCGATTTGCAACTTTGCCTGTATCGACGGCCGTTCTACGTGTGGCCACTTCGAACCGTAGTCAAGTCTTCGCCGGTATCGGCTTCCGAAATACATCATCTGCTTTCCAAGTCATCAGGATTGGCCGAGACAATTGGTGAGTGCTGCTTACGATCACTCTCTGTGGGAGGACTAAGTGCTATAGAACATGTTTTTCCCGCAATCCCTGAGATCATAGTTCGGCTCGGACATGATCTGCCCTGCATCGCCGACGAGATCGTCCCTCCATCCGCACCAAAGCAGATACAAGAAAATTCCTGTGTCGACCGCTGCCCCGCGGTAGAAACGACCGCGTCTCCCCCGACTCCGACACATGTGTCGATCAACGGGCAACCACGGAGGGAGAAGCGAAGAACCTCTGAGCGGAACCTCGAGCGCGATGCCTTGGAACTGGACGTACAGAGACGGAGAAGAGTGAAGAAGCACAGACGGGAAGAGGAACAAGTAACGCCGACAGAAAAACCAACGCCTACACCCCAGGAAATCCTGCTAGAAAGCACAGATAAACTAGCAAAACGCCGTAAACTCTTGCGCCGTTTGGGTCGCTCCAAAGATTTGCTCGAGAATATGGCCAGGATTCTCAGCTCCGCCTGCGAGGTAAGCATCAACGTCTCTCGGTTGGGCAAAGCCAATGCATTTGTCGATGTTCAGATGAATTCGATTGCCAAAGCTGTGGCCTCTGGGTTAGGGCTAATTTATAATGTCTGTGTCGTCCCTGGGTTACTCTCGCCTGCCTGATCTCCGAAATTTCAGCTATGCGACAAGCTCGACAATTGGAACGACCAATTACATGACCTCATAGAAGATATGACGGCTTTCCTCGTGTATATCGACCACATCAACGTGTTCACCAGTATTCCGCACTTCCAGCAGACTCTAAAAGCACTCGTTCCCATAATCGAGCGCACAGGGCTACTGATATCAAAATATCAGCGCCACGGTGCGTGTTACCGTTGTAATATCAATCCAGACTGAGGGGCACTCATGTTGCTGAGTAGGCTTTTCATTCCAGACCGAGATGAATGAGTACAACGATCTCAAACGACGGTTTGAGCGATGGACGGATGACTTTCTGTATGGGCTTAATGCAGAAACTCTGAAGCAGATTGGACAAGTACGCGAAGTGGTGGAGGAACTCAACGCCCGGTCGGAATTTGGTTAGTCGCAAACAATTCCTCGGATGTCTCACTGAATCACGCTTTGTCGTTGCTAATTATAGTGAACAAATGGCACAACAGCCGGAGAGACGAAATAAAACCCCCTGGACTTCATCGCGTACACCCCATTCCACGGTGTTTAGGCGGCACACGCGAACAGGCTTTAGAAGTAATCGCTTCGTTTGCCGCATCCAGGGATTCCCGCAATATTCTGTGGATCACCGGACACCCGGGGTGCGGCAAATCCTGTGTTGTTTGCTCCGCTGTGGAAAGACTCAAGGAAACGGCAGCTTCAAATTATGGAGCTAGCTTCTTCTTTCAGCGCGACGATGGAAATTTTACCGCTCCATCAACGATGCTGCGCAGCATCTGTGCTGATCTCTGCGAAAACTCCGATTTCTTGATGGCTTTGAATGATGAGCTGGGCTCACGGACGCCGGACTTCGCAACGACGAGCATAATGGCCCAGTTTCGTCGTCTGATTTATAATCCTCTGCAAGTTTTCGCGAATGACGGGGAAAACGGAAGATCTCTCGTCATCTTCATCGACGGTATTGACGAATGTGGTGGGCTGACGCACTCTCATTCCCGAGACGCAAAGAAAATTCTTTCGATGATACATGACTGGGCCAACCTGCCACCGTCTCTACGCCTCGTCGTCACCAGTCGCGATGAAACCTGGATTTCTGCGGTGCTATCTCCAATTAGCACCCGTCTCGAACTGGAGTTGGATAGCCACGAGGCCAAGCGGGACATCGATTTATTCTTTCGGGAAGAATTCAGGAGAATCGGCGAAGAATATCATCTTCCAGATTGGCCGACGCAGGACGAAATGCGAGATCTCAATCTCAAGGCAAACGGTCTTTTCGTTTGGGCTGCCACAGTGGTGACATTCGTCGACAGGCCAGATCCGCAGGAGGCTCTCCATTCGATTCTGTATGGCGATATGGATATAGAAGGCGATCTTAGCCGTCTATACACCGCCATTCTCCGCCTATCTTTCGACAAATCTTCTCCTAAATTGCTCAGCGAGTTCAAAGACTTTGTCGGGGCGATAGTCACAGCCCATCATCCGCTCGAAAAGGATAGCCCACTTTTCACCATCCTGGGCATTAGGATATCCACAATCAAGTTTATATGCGACAAATTACGTCCGGTATTACGGTCAGACAAGGCGTACCTGGCATTTCGTCACCTGTCCTTCGTCGACTTCTTGCGCTCCGACGGTTGTCCTCGCTGTTTTCGAATTCAGCGGAGTAGACAATTGCGCTCGATCGCTCTGGCATTGCTCAAGGTCCTGGATTCCAACTTGCACTTTGATGTGTCGAAATTCCGAACGTCTTATCAACCGAATCCCAAACAACCGGCTGTCGTATCAGGGGAGCTGTCCTTTGCGTGCAAATATTGGGCCGATACTCTATCCGCACTTCAGCCTGAGAACGAGCGCGACGAACCTAGACTTCTCGCAGCTCTCAAGAAGTTCTTGGAAACAAAATTCTTGTTTTGGCTCGAAACGCTAAGCTTGATGAAGGAAATGCCTAGCGCACTTTCTCAATTGATGACGGCAAAGGAATTTACTTCCGTTGGTGTTCTGTGTTCAACAATGATCTTTATGCTGACGAGCGCCTAACAGCGACTGGACACGCCCTGGAAGAAATTGCTCAACGATGCCATGGAGTTCGTCGAGGCGTTCGGAGCGTGTGTCAGCAAGTGCGCTCCGCATGTTTATCTGTCGGCCCTCAACTTCACGCCTCCGAGCTCCAAGATATATCAACTATACTCTCCGTGGATAGGACTCTGCACGTCTCTGCGTCTGCAGACACCGGACGGTCTCCGGGATGGAAGACGCGACGTATTAAACAATATCGTGTACGTCGCTCACGGTGACGAAGTGGCTCAGCACGTTGAGGGGCATGTTGATGATGTGCTCGCTGCACTATTCATCCAACGAGGGCATGTTGCCTCCGCTTCGAATGATGGTAGCCTTCGTTTCTGGAATCCCGACACTGGCAAACCGGTGCGAACGCCATTGTTAAGCGACTCTCCTATCACTTGCTTGGCTTTTCATTCGCCCTCGAAGCTTCTTGTCTTTGGTTCTCACAGCGGTGCGCTCTATGTCTGGGATCAAAGTCCTGACCACCCCAGTCGTCTGCCACGCCAAAGTGACGCTCCAGTGACCTCTGTAGCTGTGTCTCCAGGAGGAATAATTGTCGCTTCAGGCTACGAAGATGGAACCGTAGCTTTTTGGGATGTCCGCACTCGCCGGCAACACGGCCAGATATTCTCGGGTCACAGCGAATCCGTTTCGTCCGTTATATTTCTCGATGACGAGACCGTCCTGTCTGGGTCCTTCGACAAGTCGATCTTCATCCATCGCGTAAAATCTGGGAAACGCGACTTTTGGACTCGCCTTCTGGCTCGCACTAGCCGTCGTATTTATTCGTTGGCGGTTACATCAGAACCTCGTATCTTAGTAGCTGCTTGCTACAACTGCGTCATACGGTGGCCCTTGGCGCAGGATTTCACCATCCAGGATGAATATTATCTGCTCAAGAATTCTTCCCGAGTTGAATGCCTTGCTGCTCATGGGACTCGCATAGCGATAGTCATCGGCCGAAATATCGAGATTTGGGATGCATCTACTGGAACTCAGATTCTTGGTGCTCTTACTGGCCATCGCGATCCAATAACTTCCGTGGCATTCTCAAACGATGGGCGTCGCCTGGTATCTTCTTCTAGAGATAGGGCAGTACGAGTCTGGGATATCAACAGTGACAACGTGTCGCGAGGTAATTTTCCGGAGGGTTGCAAGCTCTCAAGTGATGGCTGGATTCGCGGACCGGAGCCAGACAGAGACTTGATAATCTGGATACCGGAGGCATCCCAGAGGCGATTATGTTGGGGCCGAACCATCGCAGTCATGGATGGAAAACCAGCCGCGTATTTAGAAATCAACCCACAGTTCATGGGCCGGAAATGGTTCAATTGTTTCAAGAAAACCTCTTCTGTTGTGCGTGCATCGATCGTTATGTTAAACTTCACTGTAACAAAAGCTCAAGTTGTAGCTTTGCAGGTCCAGGATGAGGAAGCGAAACAGGATTAACCCTACCACGTAACCCGAGTGGGAGGAACAGTGTCTGATGTCCCCACCACTCTGTCTGTATGGACCCGCCGAACATCAAGTACCTTCGGTTTTGAGGTACATAGCAGCATTTTATTCGTTTATTACTGCGACGGTGAATATATATGGGTACTATAATAAGGCGTTTCCCAGCGAAGAAGAACAAAAAAAATCTACAAAAAAAACCCCGTCATCGGCGCCGCCGTGGCATGCTTCAAATTTCAACTTAGTATTAACAAGGGTACTACTGTTATAGTCAACGCATTGATGTGAGCCTCGAATCGAGGAACTTATGGCACATATACTGTGCAAAAATTACAAAGGCTTACAACTCAACTGAAAACAGGGTTTTTGTTCGCAACTTCAACTCAACTTACAACTTTCTCGGCAACTTACAACCTTGATGGCTGCAACTTGCAACTATGTTGTGAGGATGCTTACAACTCGGGTCATGGATACATCTTGCTAGGCATGGTGGCAACTACCAAGGAGTCGTTTTACTTCTGACTCTGTCGACCTCCGTCGACCTCCGAGTTGCCTCCGAGTAGATCTTGATCGCATTCGCCTGCCGACATCGACGGCATCAGGGGCAGACTCGGCAACGGCGCAAATTCAAGGCACAACTCATGAGGGGCTTCCAAACTCTTGAGATAGAGGTCAGAGGACTAGAGAAAAGTAAACCTAGAATGGTTCACTCACAAAACCAAGTACGTTTGGTTTGATCTTGAGAGACCTGCTAAGTATGTTGATTGCGCAGAGACAGGGCCGAAGCGGCCATTTCTCTGCAAATTCCTGTGAGGTTCACGTCGTGAACTTCTTCAAATAAGTCTGTACTTACCTGAATATCTGGGTGCCATTCCAAACACCGTCTAACAAGCTTCGAAAGTACTGCATTACAAGCCGAGTCGGCCGATTAAACTCAAGATCAAAATCAGATGGCCGATCATTCTATCTTGTCGATGCCAAGCCTTTGGTGAGATGCAACCAACTTGGAGATGTAAGTAAGATGCAACCAGAATACAGATGTAACCAACCTCAAGATGCAAGCAAATGAAGTTGCTGCCAGAGATGTAAGTTATTTTAAAGAACCCTGTAAACTTCGGTGAATTTTTGCACAGTATATCGCCCATAGGAACTCAAAGCTACGAATCCAATGAATTCTCTCCCCCCAAGTCATTATGTTTTTTCGTGTTCACATACATGAGACGTAAGTAGGTTATGTCAATGTAAGATGCATCATGCATCTCGGAGTTCACACGATTCATGCTCCACCACCCTACTACTCATGTTTCGATTCATGGCTGACTTTCTCATCCGCAGGTGAGGACGAGGAAGGGTCAGGGATGCCGAATTCTAAAGATCCCAGCGTCAAAGAACGAGGATGATCTGCGAAAAAGAAACAGCCACTCACGGTCGACCTTCGTCTTGCTAAACCGCCACGCAGTGACCTTGTTCTCGAACAGAATATCCAGTTCACCATACGAACGTCCTCTCGCTGCAAATGATCAATTCACATCAGCACAAGTCCATCATCCAAGAAAATGAATAAAAGATCGAGAAAAGAAGAAGAAAAAAGAAATAAGTTACCGAACACTCACTCTCCGGCAACCTAAAAATGCAATACACCAGACTCAACGTTGCGCTCCCAAACCAGAAATACCCGCTCTTCGGGCCCCAGTTCCACGCCGTCGGGCTCAACATGCGGGGCACGATGATCCCGCAGATGATGTTGGTGATTTGATAGGCGCAACGGGCGAGGACGATGGTTTTGGCGCGGAGGCGCGTTGAGCCTACTTCGGCGATAATGACGTAGCAGACGGCGCCTGAAGAAAGAAAAGAAGAATGAGCAAAGAATTATGAGGAGAAACATTTACACACCGAGCGTGGAGTTATACGCGAAGTTGAGCAATACAAGCAACGCGCCGGAAGCCCATTTCGCTGCGTCCGTTTTGGACGCTGAGAGTGCGCCGATGATGATGAGGACGACGGCCATTTCCACCAGGCCTGCGATGTAGAGGGTGCGGCGGCCAAAGCGGGAGAGGACTATGGGTTTGTGCTTGGATGAGTTGGAGAGAAGAAGAGCGGGAAGAGAAGACAAAGGACGCACGGAACCATGAGGCTATTGTGCCGACGATGAACATCTGGAGGTATACAGAAAAATGGAGGTTAGAGGAGAGTTGTTCTCGTAGGAAGGTCCAAGGAGGGTACAGACGGAGTTGAGGGCAAGGTTGACATCGTATGCAGCGACGGTGCCGAGACCTGCTTGGACGAAGCTTGATCGGCAGAGCTCAGTCAGTTCAATCAAACGCGATAACAACATTGAAACAAGAAGAACGCACAATTGTACGCCCTGACCAATCAAATTCTCCCCAGAAAGCAGCTGAATGGCAAAGACCATCATCGCCTGCACCACCGTCAGCAGATCACAGTGCCATTTACAAACTTCACTCACAATCTCCGTCCTCCTTAAATCAATCCCCTTAAAACACTGCACATACGACGTCCCCGCCTGCATCTCCCTCTCCAGCGCCGTCGTATGAATCATATTCGCCACGCTCCTCTTCGCGTCCTCCCGCGAAAACAGCTCGGGATTCGTCAACCGGATGACGCTCTTCTCCGCGTCCTCGGTGCGTCCCTGGCGGACGAGCCACCACGGGGATTCGGGGGCGAAGTAGCAGAGGAGGAGGAGGGGGATGGGCCAGACCCATTGGATAACGAAGGGGAGACGCCAGCCCCAGTCGGAGTTGATTGTGAGGCATGCGCGGACGACGCCGGAGGAGAGGAGGATGCCGATGCCCCAGCACATGTTGATGTAGCTAGAGAGGGAGGAGGGTGAGGGAGGTCTTGTGAAAGAGGGTAAGAGAAGAATTTAGGAAGAATTTCACGCACGCAGTTAGATAATGCCGAAGTACGATGGGGCATACTTCAGACGCGTACGCGGTGGTCAATGTTTGGAATACTACGAAGAAGGTTTAGTTTTCGGCTGAACAAATTCGTGATGCGCCGACGCGGCGTACCTCCCCAGAACAAGCCGCAAATAATTTCCGATGCCGTGAGCTGGGCCAAAGTCTGACTGAAGACAGGCCCGAAGATACTAATGATCATTCCCAGCATGGAGACCATGTATGTGCGTCGCGGGCCAAACTTCTCGCTCGCCCATCCGTTTATGATCAACCCAATGATTCCGCCGACGCTGGAACCGTTCCCAAGACCAGACTGCCAGGGAGCTGGGATGCCGAGCTTTCCAGTTGCCGGGTCCTCCTCGCCAAAACGCTTCAAGAATGCTGGCTGTTCATAGAACGAGGCTATCTAAAAAGAAAAAAGGACATTACGACCTCGCAATGAATGAAAACACGCGTAAAAACGCACCACGACGACATCGTATCCCTCCATAATCAACGCAGCAGAAAGCGCGATACTCCAAAATACCGCCTTCTTGTGGATACGCAGCGCTTGCCGGATAGACATGGTGTGCTCCGCCTCATCAGCCTTTGCAGCGTCGTGGATGACCTCGGCGTAGTTGTCGATTTCGTGGGCGAGGCGGGTGTTGTCTGCGTGAACGACGCCTACGGAGGCGTCTTCCGGGTGTGTTGAGGCCATGATGAGTTGAGAACGACGAGAAAACCAACGGTAGACATTTCGAAGCTTTTTAATGAAGTGGCGGTTGGTGGAGGTCAGGCGACCGCGGCGGATTCTCGGAACCGCGGAAGGCGGGCCGACAGCGGAGCCGCGATCCGTGGGACCGTGCCTGAGCCAAGGCTGGACCCTGAGTCCGCCATCACGCGGGAAAGCGCGGCGAACAAGAGGCGAAGTTGAAAAAACTTCAGAGGACTTCACGGATCTGAAATTCTGAGTTGTATCAGTCAAGAAGCCTCATCGGTCTGAGTGTGTGCAGAAAGAAGATTAAGCCCGAGAACGGTTTGATCGCGGTTCGTGACAATGAAAGAGAGCGCGCCGGCCGCCGAACCGTCCAGGCACCACTAGTTTTAGCTGAAATTTCAACTCCTCGCTAGTATCATACGAGTAGGGCGCCGAGATTTAACCGAAACCCTCGAAATTCAAGAGAGAGAAACGACAATCACAGCTCGGAGCTAGCATGAATAAAGTTGAACTTTCTGAATCGGATGCCGCGGCGAGGTTGAAGCGGGTGCACAGGCAAGCTGTGAAAGAAACCGAATCACAAACATTCTACCATACCATACTCACATTAGATCGATTCCTCATGCATCCATGGCTCGAGATCTGCTCAAAATTCAAAAATTCGTCTCGCATTCAGATATTGAAGTAAATGAAAGCCACGAGAGACACGAGCCACATGAGATCAGGCTTTCTTTCATCCTCAGCATTCGGCACCTCCGCGACCAACGTCTCCACCGGCACAACATCCCCAGTCCAAGTAACCAGCTCAGTTGTCTCTCCCGTCCCCTCGCCAACGGGAACCGTAACGTAACACGCAGCTTCATAATACCATCCAACCGGTTCAATTTGACATAACTTGGTCTCTATCCTCGTTTTTCCATCGCCATCAACGAGGGCAGCACCCCCGACGATTGCGAAGGCGTTTTCCATGATTGTTTCTGTTGATATAGGTGATATCAACGACCAGTTTCGCAGATATATAATCGAATGAAAGCGATGATGAATACACACCCGTAATTGTAGTAGGCGCGCTAATCTCCGTGACAGTCTTACTCCCCTCTACATAAACCAGCGACGTTATCTCCTCCACCGCGACATAAGTCGTTTCTTTGTCGGAAAAATCGACGCCGGCCAAGGACAGGGAGGTGCTGCCGACGACGATTTTTGTTTGAGAGGGAGAGGGTCCGTCGGCGACGTCGTAGAGGATGGCGGTGACTTCCCGCGCTTGGGCTGGCAGGTGTGTTCGTAATGAGCGCTGGTATTCAAATCTGAGCTCACCAAGGTTGCAAACGAATTGAACAATCAATAAGGCGTTGAGGAGGGCAGCTGGAAGGTTTAGGGACTTCATCGATGTGAGGGTACCAGAGCGGGAAATATGTCGTCAGCTGGGGCGTCAGCTTCACGGAGGGTGCAATAGCTTTATATATATGAGCAGAAATCTATATATGACGAACAGCCCTAATAATATCGCTTGAATAGAGGTAAGCATGGCACGGGCTTGATGAATCTCCGTCTTTCTGAGACCTACTTAAAGTCGTATTATTGGGTCGGACAAATCGAAGGCATAGCGGGATGATAAGGGAAAGACGCTCAACTGTAGCTGTTAGCCCCTTGAACATCGGAGTGATCTACAAAAACAAAACAAAAAAATGCAGACGCTTTGAAAGCGGGGAGAAAATAAAATAGGAGTGACTGTAACTGGTAGCCTGAGGGGGTTCGAGGATGACGTTCACGCACAACTGTAAAAGGAGACAAAAATGTTCTTCTAGTTAAACACCTTGCACGCAGCAGCTCTACACTAGTTAAAAGCTAATCGACTGCGTTCCTGGCGGCGATCGAAACCAAACTAACGCGCATGTTCAGCATTCCGGCCGTGTTCGAATACAAGACAGGCACACACCGCTTCACATTGCGGGATGTTTCGTCTTCCTCTTCTTATGCCTCCTCTTTCCCACAGGCTCCTCCGCCTCTTGTTCATCCTCATCTCCAACATCATCATTATCATGCCCAACCGCACGCACCCCCCGCCCAACCGCCGGCACCTCAACAAACAACGCAGCACTCCCATAAACGTACTGCATCGACGCCTCGTTCCCCTGCCCGATATACCGCGACTTCGCTATATTCCGGCGATTGAACGGAACGACCCAGTGCACCCGCGTCTCATTTTCATCGTCGGAGTCGTAACTCAAAACCACCCCATGCCTCTCAATCTCCTCCTCCAGCGTCCCATCATACCCGTCGTCGTTCCAATCGTCCAGCTTTATGACATCGTCGGCGAGGATGTCTTTCGCATCCTCACGGGAGATATAACTATACCCCACCGTGTAGGTATCATACACGATCTTGACTTTCGTTGAAAGCCCGACGTCTTCCGCGACGCTGCGAATCCGCGCATCGCTCCCTTTCAGCAACTTCAGTAGGGGTTCGATGCGATTGTGTTTCTCGTCCGATGGAATGGGGTATCGATGAGTCAGCCCGAATCCCAGTAACCCACCCCTCGGGAGGAATTGGTCGTCTGCGAGGAGGGTGCGGAGGGTATTGTCGAATAGACGATCGGGGTGGTGGTCTGGGAGAACCCGTGTGCCCCCGTTGGTGACAATGTGGATGGCTTCGTCGCCGAGGAAGAGGTTGTAGGTGAGGGTGACGCGGTAGCCGGATTTTACAGGCTCGACGGTGTGGATGACGTCGCTGTAGAACGCGACGTAGACGGAGTAGGAGGGGTGGGCGGATTCAGCTATTTTGGCGGCGGAGTCGAAAGTCCAGACCGTTTCGTCGTGTTCGAGGGTGAGTTCGCCGCCTTCGTGGGCCCTTCGTGGGGAGTTGGGAAGACGACCACGAGAGAGCCGATCATGGTGTCGCTTCGAGGGGTGTCTTGGTGCGCTTTGAAAAACGAACCAGGTCCTACGAAACAAATCATTCAAACAATCAACGATGATGGATGCAGTTATGCCACTCACCGTAGACATTGAGTTTGTACAACTCCGGAATGAGAGTCTTGTTGTCGGCTTCAGTTTGCCCCTGCATGATAGTAGGCCTGATTGCGGCCAACAGCCCGGAACTGAGGACGTCGAGCCGGGTGGCAAACTTGTCCAGATCCATCTTTCCCGCCTTTCTATACGTCTCGTCCAGGACGTCTTCCTGATTGAGACCGAATGTGGCTTTCTGGCATGCGGCGGCGAGGTCTTGGAGCTCGTTTTCCGAGGTGTTGCCCAAATTGATTTCTCTGCCGGTAGTTTTAGATGGCCGGAAATTCGGAGAGTCGTAAATCTGAAACCCACCGAGGATGGTCGTCGTCAACGCTGTAATAGATTGCCAAGTCTTCTGGTTTGAGATGATGTACCCCCCGCTGTGTATGGGGCATCCTTGCGGAGAGCTTTACGCAAAGTCTTGAGGTGACTTTTGATGATCGACGCTGCTACAAATGTAGCATCGTTTTCAGACTGCTTCAAGTCAACTCGGATAGGCTGAGAATGAAAGAAAACGAACGTACGGTTGTCGACATTGCTCTGGTTCAATGGCGTTCTTATTTTGTGGAACGAGGCGATAAAAACCGAGACGCGGGTACTTGGATAGGTGAACTTCACAATACGATAACCAAGTGATCATGAGTTTGAAGGCATTTCCAAAACGTCTTTGCGCACCTGGTAATTAATGGCCTTTGCCACTTGAAGTCAGAACTTGAAAGTCATACTGTAGGTTCCTGGTTGACTGTAAACGGAGACGGCGCGCCACTGACCTAAGGACCTTTCTAGATAACAATCACTTCAAAGCGCTATTGCCCTGTCGAATGTAAACCCCTTGGAGCCCACGAACTGTGGATCGGTTGGGTGGACGAAGGTGGTGGTGGCACAAAGAAAAGGGGTGATCGGCAGGCGGCTTGCATATTAGATATAAATTGATTGCCGCTGATGCCGAGCTTTAAATTCATTGGATTCGTAGCTTTGAGTCCCTCCAGTCGAGACCACAATAATGCTTAGAGCAATAGTACCCTTGTGAATACTGAACTGAACTTTGAAGCATGCCACGGCGGTGCGTGATGATGCGTCGAACCGCGCTCTTATTGACAATTGTAGGGAGCACTAGCGACGAGCGAGCTTATATTGACCTCTCCCCCAATTTTCTTGTGCGTCTACTCCGGATCCCCATCCCCAACTTTGGTCTCCGCCGGTTCCCCTATCTCACCCGCCTCTTCTTTGTCCTCTTCCTCGTCGGAGTCGGTTTCGAAAGCACGCACCCCATCTCCGAATGCCGGTACGTCGACAAATAGGGCGACATTCCCATAAACAAAACCCATGTACGCCTCGTTTCCTTGCCCGACGTACCGAGTCAGAGCCCAATTCAGCTCATTGATTTTTGTAACCCAATGAATGGCTGTCCTGGGTCTTGGACTGCGCCGGAAAGCTTCTTCATCCTCTTCGCGCGTCCACCCACGTCTTCCATAAGTCTCCTCGAACCTCTCGTCGTCTCGCTCGAGCAGAGTCCCCCTGTGTTCGATTTCGTACTGGAGAGAATCATTGTTTTGATCTTCGGCCCAGTCATCCAGATAAAGCACGTCGTCGGTGAGAACGTCCTGTCCTATTCCCACACCCTCGTCTGAAGCCTTATCCCCGAGGCTGTCGTAAAGAATTTTGAGGTTAGTTTCTAAATTGAGTCGTTGTGCGACGGCGCGGATACGCGCGTCGCTTCCTTTCAGCATGTCGAGCAAGGGTTCGAGACGGTTGTACCGTTCGTCCGATGGGATGGGATATTGATGGGAGAGTCCGAAACCTAGAAGCCCGCCGTTCGGAAGGAACTCAGCGTCCGCGAGGAGGGCTTCGAGGGTATTTTCGAATATGACATCAGGGTGCTGCGAGTGATAACTTAAGAGTGTACCGCCGTCGAGGCCGATAGCGGAATCTTCTCGCAGGAAGAGATTATATGTGAGAGTTACGCGGTATCCCGACATGACGGGCTGGACGGTGTGGATGACATCGCTGTAAAATGCAACGTAGGCAACAGATGAGGAGTTGGCGGCTTCGGCGATTTCCGTGGCGGAGTCGAAGGCCCAGACCGTTCCGTCGTGTTCGAGCGTAAGTTCGCCGCCTTTGTGGGAAGTTGGGAAAACGACAACGAGGGACCCAATCATCGAGTTGCTCCTGGGGGTGTCTTGATGGGCTTTGAAGAACGAGCCGGGTCCTAACAAAGCAATATCAGAGTCAGCCATGAATCGCAAGAAATCATATTATTCTGAGCACAGACCGTAGACATTCAACTTGTACAGCTCAGCGATGAGAGTCTTGTCGTCATGTCTAGCGTATGCCTGCATGATACCGGGACTGATCACTGCAACCAGCGCCGAACTCACGACGTCGAGTCGGGTGGCGAACTGGTTCAAGTCCATCTTCCCCGCTTTTCGATACGTCTCGTCAAGGACATCGTTTTGATTCAGCCCGAAAGTGGCTTTCTGACATGCAGCAGCGAGATCTTTGAGAGCTTCGTCTGACGCGTTGCTCAAGTCGATGGATCTTACGACGAGACTCGATATTGTCTTCAACATTCACGTTGTAGTAAATGACAAGGTCTTCGGGTTTGACTGGACGCACTCCCGCCGTATATGGCGCCGTCTTCTTGATGGCGTTTCGCAAAATCTCCAGTCGATCTGCGATTGCCATTGGCGGAGGGGTTTCTTCACCTCGATCCTGCAGTATAAATTCATCTCAGATGCTTAGAATTCTCCGCACCGTGCAATAGTACTCACCGGGGAATTCGACATGGCTAGTCAAGGTGCTTTGTGGGTCCAGGCAAGGTGCAACGAGGACAAAACGAGGAGGCAGAAGGCGAAAGATTGATCTCGGTTATCAACGGCACTTAAGGCGTGAAAGCGAGAATCACAGAGATACGCAAGAGATAGGGGAAACGTTCGATCTGCCGTTCGAATATCTGGCTCAACACGGAGCACTGAGAAGTTCGCGATCGGCTCGAATCTGCCAGTGCTCACCAAGTGATCAGTGTCCGCTGCTGGAGCGCATGCCTCATTCCCCTGCCCAACATATCAAGTCAGAGCCGTATTCATCATTGTCTTGACCCAACTTGCACCGATGTCTTCACTAGGTGCCGGAACGCGGCTTTGCTCTCCTCGCGCGTGTACCCCAACCATCTATCAGTCTCCTCCAACCTCTCGTCCTCTGGGTCGAAAATCTCCCCTGGCCCGCGTTCAATTTCGCGCACCGTCACTCACTGGCATCCGACCTAGGATTGGGCAGGGCGGCCACGTCATCCGCGAGTACGCGTTCCGACGAATCGAACGTTGCTGGCAGCCGTGGTAGATAAGCAGAGCCAGTAGATCTGACACCCCTTGAAGCACTTTTGGTCCGGCAAACAGACACCAATCCACAGTGGTGGTGACTCTGGTGAGAACAAGGGTGAGAAATTTGATTTGAGTTTGATGATATCATCACGGCCTTTGCCGAATGGGTTCCTGCTCCTTTCTCTTCACCATTGCCATCACTGGCTTTTCACGCTACCTGCCTGCGCTCATCTCGCGATGGTTTTAGCGGATACTTTATACTCTAGTGGTCTCATTATAATCTGACGCGAAATAAGATAGATCGACGTACGCCGTCGGGCTTTCCAGAATCCAAATTCCCAGTCGTGGAGGCTGGCATTCAAGTAGTTTGCCTTGATTCGACGCACTACGCGTCGCATTTAGATGCTCCCTACCAACGTTCTCTTCTTGGTCTAAACTGCTAGCGACTTTGAAGGCTGAAAATATCTCCGACACGCTCAAAATCTGTGGTCTCAAAGTTCGTGTCATTTTTTGCGCGTTTTTGGATACGCGTTGGCGCAGCAATGCGACAACATCACGCCGACGATGAGGACCTGCTCCTGTGAGTCTCTACAGCTTTTGGTTTATGTTTGAATGGTACACTGACTGCGGATTATGGTCGACTGCGCAGAAGAACCACAGCTTAATGTCGCTGCTTTTTCTGTAAAGAGAATTCGTGCCAGCCTGAGCTTTCGCACCAGTTGGATTGAATGTTTTTGCGGTCTTCGGCACTGTTTGCCGCATGCATGACGTCTTGGCCTTCAGCAATTCAACAGCAACGCCTCCGCTTAGCCATTCCTCCCGGATACAACGCCAGAAAATTTGGCACCGTGTCCGTAGGTGCGTCGATCGATACAGCTTTCTATGAAATTTCTCCATGTTTAAATTGCGACTGCGGACCAGGGCAACTGCGTAGAAGATCAACAGCTTGTTCGCGATTTTGGCGCGTCCGTGATGATGAGAGGTAAGATGGGTACCACGTTTTCATTCGCTTCCCTATAAAGTATCATGCCCTTTCATTCGCAAACGAAACCATCTGCGAACGGATTGCAACGCCCCTCATGTCGAAGTTCAATGGCGAGGCCGGAGCTGGCCTGTTATTCATGATTCTGGTGTGTCCCACTACTTCAACTCGAAGAACCCAAAAATGAATTCTGACTCGATTGTATGCTGCTAGTATCTCTTCGTGTTTATCTGGCTCTTCTATGCATACATAACCCACCGTATGAAATGGCGTTCTCGATGGTCCGTTCTCTTTTTCCACGTCGCAATTCGTCTGGCTTCGCAAGGCTGCGCTATCGGTTTCGCCATTCTCGGATTCGCGAACAAAAATATCTTCATAGCATTCCTCATTCTCGGGGCTGAAGGCTACTTCACTCTGGTAAGAGTTATCCTCTTTGAGCTTGCGCCTTGGTGGCTTCAATTCATCCCAATCAATCATTCCCTCTCACAGGTCCTATGCACCTTCCGCTTCGTTATCTCATGGCACCAACACAACCTCCCGAACGGCGTCTCTTGGCTTGAACCCCGCCGCGGAGCTAAAATCGACAGCCGCGCACGCATCCGTCGCCTCCTCGCGTTCCTTTTTCTCGGGCCCTTTGCTCTCCTCATCTACCATGATAACATCATGGCCGCCTTCCACGTCCTCCTCGCCCTCGCCAACAGCACCATCATAGTCGGCGGCTGTTATCTCCTTAACGCGGACCTTTCGCAATTCGATTCCGACGATACACAGAGGAAAATTCGCGTGGCGAGGGTTACAAGAACGACAGGGCAGGGGGTGTTTCTAGCGTGCAATGCTGCGCTGTTGGCGATTATTCTGGTTACGATCCGCAACAATCGGCGGACTGCTCCTCGTAAAAATGGGTGGTTCGGTGTGCATCCGACGTTGGTGGTGTTGCTTGTCACTTGGGTCCCGCTTATTGTGCGTGGAACGTATGGCATCCTTCAGTCTGCCGACTTTGAGGTGCGCTCTTGAACTCGTTCTTACCCTCATATGACTCACTTATGAATGCCAACTAAACAGCTCTCGTACTACAATCGCAAGTCCCCTCCACCTGGCTACTTTCCCCGATGAAATCTGACTTTCTACTTTTCTAGCTAACACTTACGGAGAACATGGCTTCTCCTCGCACTATACCCTTGTCGAATATCTGATGGGCGTAACGACTGAATGGCTTGCGTACGTGCTATTCAATGGTTCTCGAATTTACTTGAAAATAATAACCATTTATGTTTCGTCGGCAGATGTGTGCTCCTGAGCTGCACATACGCTACTTCCCGGCACGACCCGCCGAAGTCTGAGTTCAAGCCACAAGGAGAAGGAGAGACGAGGGAGTTGGAGCCCGTGCATGCATCATCTTGATTCTTGAGACCTCACTTTGGCTTGAATTCAGTCTACCCGTAGCCATATTGATTTCATACACGACACCGTTAATACACTCATCGAGCATACAGGCTGATATTTAATCTGCCTTTAAAACTTGTGGTTGTTCTCCGCTTTGATAATCTCAGCAGCTCGTTCAGCCACCATATACGCCACTACCAGGACACTTTAGCCTGATAGCAAGGGCAATGGAACGGCCTTACGCGAAACGGTATGAATTCCAGGTAAATTTGCAATGATGGATAAATCGGCGACGCGGACGTTGGTTGTTCCGTACTGCACGGAAGAATACCGACATCAGAATGGATGGTGCATGGTCAAACTGGACCAAAGACGAGCGTACCACGACCATAGACGGATCCACCACCCCGCCTTCCGAACGAGGCGTCATTGCGGATGTGCCGACGAAGTGATGTCTGCAGGGCAAAAGAGTTACAGTCGGATATCAGTCTTGAGTTTGGGCAGGGAATGAATATTGTACTGACTCGGAAACAGACACAGTGTTCACGTAGTTGGCAAAGTCCTCGTCGGTTTGAACGCTGGCGTCAGGTGATAGCGGGCCTACATCATACATTCAAGCTCCAGGAACCGAAAGAAATCCGATGGATTCATTTTGGCCTCACCGGCGATGATACTCTTCAGCGGTTCAGTGTCGACGATCTTTCTAGTATACTGAACGCCTTTTGCGAAAGCGAACTTGAACAGGAACAGAAGAATGATTTCGGTTAATATTCAAAGCTGGAATTGAACGGATTAAACAACATGATTATAATACCTTGTCGTGCGGAGCACTCAAACTACCTCGATTTATCAGACACGGACCAGGAAAATTATCACAGTAACGGAGGACGCACTACTTGGGGTCAATTACTGGAGGAATTAAAGGATCCGTTGAGTTTATATGCTGCAGAACGAAAAAAAAAACAAAGAAAGATCAGAGTGAGTATCGGATTCCACAGAAAAAGAAACTGAAACTGAACAGACTCACAACAGTTCCCCGCGAAAACGGTTTCGATAAAATAAGGCGATCAAAAGTGAGGGTCGTAATATTGTTCGAGTTTGTCGCGACGTTCTATGCATCAATATATAAGTATATAAATTGAAATTGACTGAATCCAAGCACGCAGGAGAAAAAAAATTGTGCTTGCCCAAGCGAATTCCATCTGAGGCACCCCGTTCTTGATCTGCTTTTTCATGACTCTGAACTGGGCTTCCGAGAGCAAGTCCGGTTTGGTTTGGAGTAGTTGTTCGGAGCGAGATAAGTCTTCTGCGCTGAGGTAGCCGGAGAAGGGTTGGATGTCGATGATGGCGGAGCGGATTGCGTTTCCAGCTGGGAGGGTGGTTATCAGTGTTCAAGTCAGGATGCTTGTTTCACTTGGTGATACTACTTATACTAACCATCGATGGAACCATTCTTCAATAGATAGGAAGCTGTGGTAATCGGTTCTGCGATTCAGAGGATTGATTCTCAGCTGGGGGGTAAGGGAGAGCCTGTAAGAGAAAACACACGATTGCATAGGTTAGCTCCAACCCCGGGAAGATCGACTAGGGTGGTGATGTTCAACCTGACATTGGTTGAATATTGATGAGCAGAATAAATGTGTATCTGAAGGAATAACTCACCTGTTCAGAGTCGTCGAATCTCCAACCCCGCTCAGCTCGAGTATCTTCGGCGTGTTCAACGCGCTCCCGCTCAAGATAACATTCCTTGCATTCTACATGATAACGCCAAGGTCTGTTCAAAACGAAGAAGAAAAAAGTCACAAACTGTGAAACTCACCATTGTCCGGGTTTGTGGGACACCGGCGTCGTCGAGTACGATGTATTCGACGCCTGTTGCCATTAGCAAATCACTCCGAGAGGCCAACCTCTTCTTCTTTGCGGACCAGATGATTTTGGTGCCTTGACTTTCGGTCATGACATGGAGGTTGGTTCGGTTGATGACGGGGAGGTCTGTAAGACAACTCATTGACGGAGGTATTCTAAAATAATGGAGGGTATTATACGCACAATATCCGGAGACCGCATAAGAGCGGGTGCTCGAATCCGGGAGGGCGGTCTTGAAACAGAGTATCAAAGCAATACTTATTATGATAGGAATAGCATTATTGTCAATGCGCACCAGGAAATCCCAGCTCGGGCCGTTGTGAAACCCGCCATTTGGATCAAAATTCATCTTGTGTCCGAGGGCTTCGAGCGTTGGTACGGCGAAGTCGGGGAAGAAGTTGGACACATTGACTGCTTGGATGGCGATTGAGATGGGGCCGGACAACCCGTGAGATGTAGGGTTGTAGGTTAGGTTGAGTGTTGAGGCTTGTTTGGGAGAGGGCGGGTGGAAGTGTTCGCTCTGAAAGAAAAGTGGATTCAGATTTTGGCTGTACTCGAGACGTGTGTGTGTGGAACGTATTAGGGAAGACTGACCTTCTTTGCTGCGGCAAACATGCTCTCCCAATTCCATCCTGTGGCACCGAGCATTTCGAGGGCGTCGTATTCTTCTTTATTTCCCCTATGCATTGCGTCTAAGATGCGGAGTAAAAGATAAACAAGACGAGTTCGCACCGTAGATACATTCCAGAGTTGATTGCGGAGCCACCACTTCAATACATTGATTGACGACTACCTTGATAATAGGGAAAACGCACCCAAGAACCTTTCCCTGCACCTGCGCTTGTACTCTGTTGCCGACATCAGCTTGTGGGACCGTCACAAACTGCCTGCGCTGGTGTGAGTATTGCTCAAAGATGGATAGTTTTGATTCAAAGAGAAATGAACGTACCAGTCGTTTGCGGTTCCAAAGTTGTTGGCGTTGAGACGGAGGTTAGTGATATTCGGGCTGTAAGTTCGGCATCAGAAAATATGGAAAATGACTTGGTTGACCAAGTACGAACTTTCCAATCCCACTATATAACGTCTCATTCATAAATCTGATATGCGCATCATGAACAAGACGCACCTGTTTCCAGCCTCCAGCACGACGACTG
Source organism: Favolaschia claudopus (assembly GCA_037176885.1). Taxonomy (NCBI): domain Eukaryota; kingdom Fungi; phylum Basidiomycota; class Agaricomycetes; order Agaricales; family Mycenaceae; genus Favolaschia; species Favolaschia claudopus. Next base: position 766,505 of record JAWWNJ010000010.1, on the reverse strand, counting down.
TTTTGGTAGGATCCTCCGACAGTCGGACAGCAAGCGGCAGCCCAACTGCTCCGCCGCCTACAATCACGTAGTCATAAATCGCAGTGGTCTGAGCAGCTGCGATGAGGGGGAAGCCAACGACGCTGAGGAGTATCTGCTGGCGTAAAAGCATTGTGAGATGTCGGGGGGAGAGAAAGAGCGAGGACTGGTGATTGAGGGGATGTCATTGCCCAGTGTTGGCGGTGTACATCATGCAGACCGGGGTAATATAGCGGCCATGAGAGGATATTCTACAATTCAACCCCGGAAGCAGACTTAGGGCGCAGCTAAAAATAATCAGGACTCTATCGCTGTTTTCGAAATTTCTCCGAGTCTCGTTCCTGTGGAAGCACCCATAGGGTTAACGCTCTCAGGCAAGATGCCTCTTGCGCTCGAGTCTCTAGAAATAATCAAAGGTTAAAGGCTCTTGAGAGGAGAAAAGTGCGCCCAAACCTCAAGAGTCGGCCCCTCCTTCCAGTCTCCACGACAAGTCCCGAGATATCCGACACCCACGGACGAAGCCAGAGCGGATGCTGAGCGCTGAGGTTGGAGCCCGAATGTAGTTCAAGAGCTCGGATCCCCGACGTGCTGAGGTTACTCGGCGGCATTTTTGAGAGCGAGGACGTGATGAAGGTTTGGGTGAACGGCAACATCCGGCATCAATCAGCAAATATGCCAATTTATGATCTGATTGCATCAGTTTCGTAAGCTCCGCCGCCTTGGTCTCGACGACTTGTCGACGACGCTCTCCAGAGTCCACCTGCGTCTTTCCGCACCAGTACTTGTGTCGACCCCACATCTTGCTGATCTCCATGTTTCAGTATGTGATCAGCATTTTTTCACCAGATTTTTACTGCTGGCACGTTGACTCATGAGTCATCATTCAGAGGGCAGATTCAATCGAATTATTGTCGAATTACTGTACTTGCACAGGACGAACAAAACGAATCAAGAAGTAAAGTCACTGATAGTGAATTATATCAATCCCGCTCTTCCGAGGTACGAACGCCCGTATTGAAAGACGGAACCTCGACAAAAAGCCCGGCGTTGCCATAGATGTGGCCGACGCTCGCCTCATTCCCATACGCAATATAATGCGACGACGCACGGTTCAACTCAGATATCTTCGTCACCCAATGCACCGCCGTTTTCACCACCTCCTTCTTCTTCTTCTTCCCCGCTTTCTCCTCGTCCATCCTCCTCCCCCGCTTCGCCCGCAAATCCTCCATCCTCTCCTCATCGCGCTCCAAAATCACCCCATATCGCTCAATATCCCGCATCAGCCCCCCATCCTCGTCGTACACCTCATTCATATTGAGCACGTCGTCAACGAGGACGTCGTTCCCGGGACTATAGTATTTCTCGCCGCTGTCATACAGCAGCTTCACATGCGTCTGCAGCCCCGCGCGTTGCGACGCGGCGCGGATGCGCGCGTCGCTGCCCTTCAGGAGCTGCAGCAACGGCGGAAGGCGGCTGGGTGGGTAGATGATGTGGTGGTACTTGCGATCCCAGCCGAGGCCCTCGGGTTCGGAGGGCATGGGGTATTGGTGAGACAAGCCAAACGCGAGGAACCCGCCGTTCGGGAGGAAGTGGGAGTTTGCTAGGAGTGCGCGGAGGGTATCTTCGAAGACGCGATCGGGGCTGTGGGATGGGATGATGCGTACCACGCCGTCGGGAGCGTTGGGTCTTTCGAATTCGTCGCGGAGGAATAGATTGTAGGTGAGTGTGACGCGGTGGCCGGATATGACTGGCTCGACAGCGTGAGTGACGTCGCTGTAGAACGCAACATACGCTACTGCTGGTTTGTTGGTTGCTGCAGCGAGCTCCGCGGCGGAGTCGAAGGTCCATGCCGCGCCGTCGTGTTCGAGAGTGAGCCCGCCGCCTTGGTGGGATGTCGGAAAAATGACGACAAGGGAGCCGATCATGTCGTCCCCCCTTGGAGTGTCTTTGTGGGCCTTGAAAAACGAGCCAGGCCCTGCAGGCACGAACAGAAAAATCCTCAATCAGCAGGTGTGTACGGATAAATCAAAACTTATAATTCCGCACCGTACACGTTGAGCTTGTAGAGCTCGGGGACGACGATCTTATCCTCAGCATTCATATCTTGTCCTTGAATAATATCCTGCTTGATCGCAGCCAGGAGTCCAGAGCTGAAGACGTCGAATCGCGAAGCAAACTTATCTAGATCCATCTTTCCCGCCTTTCGGTAGGTCTCGTCGAGAACATCGGCTTGGTTCAGATCGAAGGTGGCTTTCTGGCATGCGTCAGCGAGATCGTGGAGATCATTGTCCGAGGCGTTGCCCAAGTCAATCCGTCTGCAAGATTTTTAGCCTAGCCGGTGGGTTTCGTGTCGAGAAGAGTGAATCGGAAACGCACCGAGGGCGTTCGCCTTCGACATCATAGCAAACAACAAGGTCTCCCGCTTTGACGGGATGCACCCCGCCGATGTAGGGCACCTGCTTTTGAATGGCATTGCGTAGAATTTCGAGATTTTCCGCGATTGTTTGATCGTCGGTTGGATTCGCGGGTTCAGGCTACAGTTCGCAAGGTGGAGAAATTAAAAAAAGAGTTGGAATTTATATGGGGCAGATAGTAGATACTCACAACTGGGGTCGACATTGCTGGTTAGTGGCAAAAGGCGTTGTGGGTCCAAGGAAGGACGCAACGAGGCACTGAGAAAACGAGGATTATCGATCGGATATCTCAGCGTGTTGGGCGTGTTATTATTTATAAGAGGCGGCGATCGCAGAGTTCCAGGCATTCGAATTGAGGATGGATTGAGTGGAACCGGGCCTCGGTGACTGATCGTAGTGTAAAACAAACTGGACGCACCAGCTGCCAAAGGTGGAAGTTGGGTGGAAGGCAGGTCATGGCAAACAACTTCGCATCACCTTGCCGGCTTGCGGCATCTTCGGCAACCACAACCAAAGTCAAGCACTGCCTCTTGACTTTCCTCCGGTGAAATTGATGGCGACGGACAAAGGTAGCCTCATCTCCCGCCGACGTCGCCCAACTCAACGTGCGCAGTCCTCGTTGGTGTGATCGGCGGCAGTGGTCTGTACAACCTCGACAATCTCACCTTTATGTTCGTCAGATTCTGTCCCCCATTCGCGCGCCGTGCCACAGACTAAATTCGTTTTTTCTTTTTCTTCCAGAAAACATGTAAACCCAGAAACGGTTCGCCTTCGCCTTCCCCTCTGTATCTCAAAGTTTCAACTCATCTGCAGCCCTGGGGCCACCCCTCCTCTCCCATCGCCATCTCCTCCCTCCCCTCCGGCGCCCTCGTCGCGTTCCTCGCCCGCCACGGCACGCACCACACCCTCCCCCCCTCCGCCATTCCCTCCCGCGCCAAAATCGCCGCTCTCAAATGCCTCGGTGTCTCCACCATCCTCGCCTTCTCCGCCGTCGGCTCCCTCCGCGAAGACATCGCCCCAGGTGACTTTATCTCCCCGCCCAGCTCATCGACCGCACCAAGGGCGTGCGCCCATCGTCGTTCTTCGAAGATACGGGCGTCGTGGCGCATGCGGGGTTCAGCGACCCGTATTCGATCGAGCTGGGGAAGTGGCTGGCGGGCGCGGTGGACGAGGCGTTGAGGGAAGAGGAGACGGATGAGGGGAAGGGGGTGAGGCTGTGGAGGGATAAGACGCTCGTGGTGATGGAGGGTCCGCAGTTCTCGACGAGGGCAGAAAGTCTGATGTATCGTGCGTGGGGAGGGGATATTATTGGGATGACGGCCTTGCCCGAGGCGAAGCTTGCGCGGGAGGCCGAGATCAGGTGCGTTTTACCTTTTCTTTCGTTCTCTTCCTGTTATATTGATTGCTTCAACGCAGCTTCGCCTTAATCGCGACAGCAACCGACTACGACCCATGGCGCCCCCACCAGCCAGGCGTCACCGCTACAGAGGTCGGCGCGATACTCGAGAAGAACGCGCACACCTCGAGGCACGTTGCGGCCCATGTCATCGAGCGGTTGCTCAAAGTCGCCGAGGCGCAGTCGAGCGAAGCAAAGACGACGGGGAGCGAGCCGAAGGGTCTGCTAAACGAGGAAAAAGGATGCATGCGATTCGGACTGATGGTCAACACGGAGGAAAAGGTCAAGAATGTGAAGCTCGCATATATCTTGCCGCAATACTTTACCGCAGAGTGAGGGTCATGCTCCTGATAATTTTTGGATAATTTCACATTGAATGGAAACTGTTCTAGGTAGGGTTAGGTTAGACGCGTTGCTCGATCTACGAATACGTCCCAAATACAACACTGACTGCTTCATGCACTGGCATTACTTCGCTAATGGGACTCGGTTCAAGGTATGTGTCAGTGTTCATAAGAGACAGACTAGTCTTTACCACGACCGATCGAACCAAGACCCTGTATAAATGGTTTTGTTCAATGAACGACGGTAAAGGAGCGACCAGGTAAGCAATTCTGGTACATATGATACAAAGACGAGGAAATTTAAATCGAACTATTTCCCAAGCCATTGAACGTTGAGAGATTGAGTCGCAATGCTTCATTTGCTCTATCTAGCCGTTGGCGGCAAGCGTTACACATTACCGCTCGCGTCTGGGGATGCCTTCGCCACTGCGATGTTTCCTCTGCGCCACACTGACAATTCGAGCATGTGTCCTGGCGAGGAGAAGTCTTGCGATTGCGGTGAGATGGCATAGGGATCCCTGCGCTGTTGTGGGCCGTTCGGCGTAAGAAGGCGAGGACAACTCGGGGATTAATTTTCTCCTCGATCATCATGCGTTTCAGACGCTCGCAGAACTGGTGGTCGCGGCTTTCGGTGCCATCCCAGGTGGGGGTGTCAATGGGATGGTCGTTGGGCAGCATCAAAGAGCCAACATATGATGAATCGCCGGAGACATTGTCGGCGCGCTGCTCCACATTGACTTCGACTACATCGTTGTCAACATAATCTGCAGGGGTTGTGGGCGACATCTGAGAATTAGATGTGTTCATCCATTCGGTGAAACCGGTTGGTAGTGTATCTAGAGTCTCTGCGGTGATTGGCAGATCCGACAGCGAGAGGAAGAGAATGTCGGAAGACGAGAGAGGGTCCATCGGAAGACTGGATGCGGGACAAATTGAAATCAAGCAGAGTTATATGACCAGGAATTCATGCACGCACAAGACTTCATCTGGATTTTGTACTGGGGAAGATGAATTGTGCGCATATGGGAGGGCGCGGTTGTAGTAGTGATCAGCGCTGAAGAGCTCGGCATAATCGTCGAAATTAGTTTTTTGGTCCTTGTCGAAAACACCCAGAAGATTGGGCGACGCGCCTAGGAATAAAGGTCTGAGGGGTGGGGTGGACATGGGCGATGGGCGGTTTGCTGTTGGAGACCAGTACTAGCCAGCAAGGTCTGCCAGCCCTGGAGTTCCGAATGTCTTTCGCACAACTTTCGCACTGTAAGAAACCAGACTTCTCCCGCAATGTCCGTGATAAGGTCTTCGCACGGGCGGCGGAGAGGAATTCAGGTCTCTCCAGAGACGACAAGTGATAAGAACTGTGATAGTGATCCAGCGACCACGAAACTATGATCGCCGCGGCAGCTTTGTCTTTGCTTGTTCCTCATGAAATCATCATTTTGCATGTTCCACTACTCACCAAGCTACTGACAGTATCGACCTATATTTGCTTATATACATCCATCATACATGGCCCAAGCATTGTCACCCATAAAATGTACTTTCTTCGTTAGATGTCGGAAAAATTTCGCGGCGAAATCAGAAAAGAGTCAATGATCTGGCCTGATAATAGCCTGATAGGCCATCTCGGATTTCCTCGACAGATACATCTCAGCATTCGGAGTCGAATAGAGTCGAATCTTCGATTGGCATTCAACGTTCAACTACTTAGTCCTGTGGTTACCACGCTCTCTAAGCGGCGTTGAGGGTTATTATATAAGCAACCTCTTTGGGAAGCAACGGCAACCAGCGGGCCGGCGGGCCGCGGCAAGCGCCTCGACGCGACTTGAGCACATTCCACGCGATTGTGACCTCGAGGTACTACGAGATCAACTGTGTTAAAGTCTGGCGATGAGAGACTACCTGATACTAGCCAGCAGGTTATATGAGCTCGCAATGTGCTCGTCTACATCTCGTCTACCAGCCTCGGGAGTTCCGAATATGCGAAAGAGAATCAGGGACCATGGCAGGCTTCTCCCTCAATTGCAGGCTGCGCTTTCTTGCCGCTCTCAATTAAAGGCTTCTGCCGCGATTGACCTCCATGGGCCAATCATCTTATGTAGATGGCCCGACCCCAACGGTCCGCCAGGCTGACTACCCCAGGCTTCAGTGGCACTTATACAAGGCGAGATACGCAAAATACCCGTTATCACTGATCAGGGCACGGTAACTAACAGACTACAAGATATGCCTTCGCTCCGCTCCGGCATTGTCGCAAAACCGGTGTTTAAAGCTTGAAGTGAGCTGCCGCTGCCAGGCGAATGTGCGTTGCGTGCACAGCATTGCGAAGAAGGAAGGCAGGATTTCTGGCGAGGTCCCAAGTGTCGATCGGCATTTCAAATTCCTCTTCAACCTGAGTTTCTCGATCAAGACCATCGGATTGATTTCGCTTACCCGTAACCTCACTAGTTCGTCCAGTCTTGCCATTCCGTCTAGACGAATTCCCTGAGACTTCTGCATCCGCTGGCGTATAAAATCGTCTACGCCCACCCACTATGATTCATCAGTTCAATCGACTTAAAGTTTCTCCTTCAAATTACTTTCGTGAGTGGTCTTGCAGGGGACTCGAATATGTCTGATTCCTGTGCTCCCAGAAAAATGTGCAACTGGATATGGGTGTGTTACATCTATCGACTCTGTGGACATCAGCAAGAAGGACCATTTGTAAATCATTTTCCTCCTGTCCTTCGGTCTACTAATTCTCTCAACGGTCCCAGAGACAATATCCGTGCGGACTTTTCTGCCAGGTACGTGTCAGAATTATCTTCAGAATGAATACCGCTCACTCATTCGGCCCCAGCCCCCTCAACCGCAATCCATTGCCAGAACCGGAAATCTGGCAGTGGCTCATGCAGATGCAAAGTGTGCGAATTGCGCTCGATTCAGATGTAGGCGGTGATATGTTAGTCTCTCATAGACAGACACTCTGTATGCATCAGCGCAGTGTCCTCGACTTACAGCTGTTTGCAAAGTACCCAACTAAAGTTAATGGCACCTCTTGTTTTATTTTTTATAAACCAAGTGATTCTGTCGAGCAAACACACCAAACTTGGAGACGAGCCTAAAAGAAACTTGGCTATTTGCATCTTAGTTTTTGTCTGCAGCGACTGTCGGAACCTCACCACAGTGTCACAACCTCAGTTCACAAATAATGGATAGTAAATTCCTCCAACCAGCATCCAATAGAACAAGTTACAACGCCCGTGATGCCAGTGGCAAAATTGGCCGAAAACCCATTTCGGATTTCCCTACCCTCGCCATCGCGGGGCGGTTGCTCTATTTCGCACGACCCGTTGTTTATGAGCCGAATGCGAAAATGCCGGTGCGTTTGAAAATCGTTCAATGCTTCAACCTGTCATGCAGGAGAAAGAAGGGTTACATAATTACTGCACATCCACGGACCACCTGGGAACGCACCGAAAGCTGCGACAACGAGTTCTGCGAGCGTCTGAAGCGCATGATGATCGAGGAAAGTCTCATCGCAATCGCAGGGCCCTCCCTCGCCAGGACAAATGCAGGGGCAAAGGGATTTTGACGCGGCATTGACGTTTTGACGCGCGCGCGTCAGTTCGCGTCAGTGCGCGTGCGGGGTGATTTTGATCGGGCAGCCACCTCACCTTCATCGCCCGATTCGAGACTTGATACTCAATGTGTGAGCTTTAGAGGTCGATGTAAGCAGCTGTGGACACCTATACTAGGTATTAGTACTTCTAATTGGAAGAAAAATATTGACTTGAAATATTGATGCGCGTCAATCATTGTCAATGATCTCACATCAAACTTGTGCGCGCGTCAAAGTTCAGCGTCGACGCGTCAAACTCCCGCGTCAACTCAACTGCGCCGCGTCAATGGCGACGCGTCACCGCGTCTATACCGGCGCGGTGACGCGTCAGTCTTGACTTCGGTCAACGTCAATATTTGTGCATGGCGCGTCACTCCAACCTACGTGCGCGTCAATGCTGCGGACCACCGCGTCAACTCATAAATACTCGAATTTCGCTGCGGGGACGTCATTATTCAAAGCTTAACCCTTCCTGGAGCATCCATGTCGACTTGTATAGATTTTGAAGTCGTTTGCGGCAACAACGTCTATAAAAGGCATTAGGTGATTGACACTCAAACTGCCTCTCCAGACGGTTCATAGTGGACGGCTAATCGGCTTCAAATTTCTTTCAATAGAGGTACATGTTGCTTACCTTGTGAGAGTAACAGCAAGTGAACTTCGACAAATTTGGGAAGTGTAAAACTGTTGGACTGCCGACTACCTGTACTGCCGGATTTGGCGAATTCAATCAATTCTTGTCCTATGTTGCGGCTGAATGAAGCCTCAGTCTGTATTCTAGTATGGATTTGCTCCCCTAACGCTCTGTCTCGTGTCACTATAGTTCTAATTTACCATAACCCTAGTAATTGTTGAATCGGGACGCGTCTTCGTTTGAACTCGGTTAGCAGAGTAAGTTGAAACTCTGAATTTACGAATCTGTTCTCGCACATTAACAAAGAAGGACTCCAGTTGGTATCAGCTGAACCTTCAACACTTCTGGCCCCTCAATGAAATCTGTGAGTTGTAAATATACCGCGGTGATTCGGCGGTGCTTAGTAAGCTTACAGGCTACCTTGATCCGGATGCCCTCACTGCTTATGTGTCTCTCCTCCCACCACCATCGCGAGTCTCTGTTTTCTGCATCGAACCCTTGCGCCGCTTTCTCGAAGACAGACGGCTGTTTAACGGCTGTTTCCTTCGTGCTCCGTGACACTCCGTCTGGCTGGCAAATTGTACTGCTCTGGCTGTCACCAACTCCGAAGTCGCCACTTTGTGTTCATTTTGCGCTCGAATCGAATGTGTGGCTTAAATAGTGTCCATCTTGAAATTCTGGAGCTGTTTACCTGATTCGGAGTTTTGTGACAACCTTGTGATGCTTTGTTTATCAACTCTTCGCTTCTCCGCTCATCCCCACCATCATGGATCCAATACACATCACTTTAGCGCTCTGTCTACTGGCTACAAACCTCCACCGGCTTCTCCAAGCCGTCAACTGGCTGTCAGAACGCCTCCCCGCACCACAAATCCCAGCAAATTGGGTCGCACTTGATCCAATCCGGCTAACTCTGCTCCTATGCCTTCTCCTCAGCAATTCTTCACACTTCGTTTGGCTGGCGTCTTATATTGCGCGGAATGCAGCCATAAATCCAGTTCATTTGACTCTGATAATCTGTCTGATTCTCACCAACCTCCCGAATCTGTATCGTGTGCTCAATTGGGTCCTCGCGAATATTTCCCAACCGCCGAATGAACGCTTGGTGCCTTTGTATGACCGGGAAGGTGAGTACTTATTTTTTAAGTGATTACTGAGATCTGAATTCCAAATCTAAACTACTTTTTAGACGGCGTCAAGATATTCTATGGGGACGATCCACAGCATTGGAAGCGCTCGGCAGCGAGATACGGTTACACCAAACCTTCGCGTCACAACGCAGCGCGCCGCAGAAAAATTAAGAACGACGGTCGTCCTCCAGACACTAGCAAAGCATTGATGACGAAGAAGTCTCGCCCAGCTGAGCACGCAGCCGTGTACGAGAAATCGTACAAGTGGCGAGATAATTCCTGTTGGCTCGACTGCGCTCTGACGCTGATATCAACCGCCGCTTCGCGCGATTACGGCCAGAGTATGGCACCCATGTTTGAGGCACTCCCCGCGAACTCCCCGCTCAGAGATCTTCGTCAAATGGTACACACACGAACACAGGGATCGATCGAGCTCCTCGGTTACGAAGACGGGGGATCAGACCTGTTGAACAATCAGCGGGATGGGTTCCGGAGACAAATCCGTCATGTCAGGGGCCATCAGGATCGTGGGCTGCGTTCGTTCAGCAGTGTTTTTGTGAGTCGCATTGATATCTTTGAATACCACACAACCCCTCTCAACAAATGATCATTGCTAGGGGTGGCTGTATGCTATCTGCGGCCATCACCGCCGCCGTGGGGCAGTTGTTGATCCTCTCGTCGAACGCGCGTCTGCTTACTTCCGATCCACGGTTGTTTCGCTCAAAGCCTGCACCGGAAACTCGTCTGGATTTGACCACTGGCAGCTTTCCCATGTGCGAGCACGGTCAGAGTTTCAACTCAGTCGCACCCTATGCGAGAAATATGCCGGCAATGTGCGGAAATGGTTTCAAGATCTCGTTCGTGTGACCAAATCTATTCCGCAATCGGGATGCTGGCAGGTGGATGACGGTCGGCCGCTATGCCTTCACGGCAACGTCGTTATGCACGAAGTTCTGCTGAACCTTCCGATTGTGTTGATCATTGAGATGGGCGACATGACGGAGTGCGAGTGGAACATTCCTGCATCTATTATTCCATATGCGGGGAATGCAGCGGCGTCAGCAGCTGGGGTGAAGTACAGTATTGTTGGCCATTGGTATGGTGGGGAGAGGGAGCAACATTTCACCGCCCGTTATCTTTCCACTTCAGGCGCTACAAAACGAATCTTCGACTACAACGACATGAAACATGACGGCCACGCTATTCAACACTCCACAAAATCTCTCGCCGGTTCCCTCACAGGCCCCTCTCGCTCCATTAAAACAGGTCAAGGCTTTCAAATCTACGGGCTCGTCTATCACTTGGACGGCGGTGAAGAGGCACAAAAGTTCTTCCGCAAGCAACAAGTCAAGAGCGCTCAAAAGCTTGGCTTACAATTCCATTTCGATCCCTCTAACGACAACGGCATACCGTTCCGATGCGAGTTTATTCGGCCTCACACAGAAAGAATGGACGATGACAGCGCTTGGATCCGAGATCCGCACTTGAAGAACCTCGAATACATCTCGAATCTTCCGCGTTCGCCAAGGAAGTGGCATCCACCTTTGGCACCGAAAGCGTCGACGAATGCACCTTCACCGCCAGCACCGGCCGAGGAATCAGACTCTCATCCCTTCGAGCTGCCGTCCCCAATCGATCTTCGTTCAGAAACCGGTGACTCTGACGTTGATGCCGCAAAGGAATTCTCCAGTCAGACCACCAGCTCAACGACTGTCTGTCCTGTCTGGTGCTCTGGGGAAGGCTGCGAGGCGTACTTTGTCGAAGGTGATGATGAATACGACGAAGTACAGTGCCTAGACTGCAAATGGTGGTCGCACATCCGGTGTTTGCCCAAGGGGATTGACTGGCATGATCCTGCTGTTGAATTTATTTGTAGGCGGTGTAGATTGTGCGTCGTCTATTTCTCTTCTGTGTTTTTGTTAATTAATCGATGCGCAGCTTCGAACCGGACGAACTGGTACTTTTCCCTCCTCCGGATACGCCCAAATTGGACGACGGGAGCGTTCAATGGTACCCTGCTCGCTTCTTGAGTCGAGATCGCCAGCAAAAGGGTACCGACCTCGAATTTGAGTTCGTCTGGTTGGACTGCATTCAGAACGCAGTTGCAGCCGGTCAAGCCTTCTCTGCGTCGCGTGAACTTTGCAAGGCAGTGTACGGCCTGTCCGAGGAACCTGGAAAGATAAAGAAGTCTCAGGTGAGAAACTGTTTGCAATGTACTCATATGAAACTAAATCTTTCCAGCTTCCCAAAGTTCGCATGCCTCGATATCTCGACCCAAATTTTGCAGGCCACTCTAACCCAGAGCTGGAAGCGATATTCAATTCCGCCATTCCTTCGATTGTGACCATTCTTACCGACTTCTCGGTGCACCATCCTCTTGTTCAACACTACATCAATTTCGCCACAGAGGCGAAGAAGCCGAAGAAACGACCCAAACGGGGAGCCTTTCACATCACTCCCACCGAATCTTCCATCGCATTTGACTGGCAGGAAACGATCGGGCTTGGCTCGACACCGGAGCAGAATGCACTGAAGGCGCGGGCTATTGAAACGCTGCTCAAACGATTCACTTTGAACCCGCTGGATCCGGACGACAAATTTTCCCCGGCAGAATGGCAAATGCGAGTCTCTTCGGTTGGATCTGCGCTCCTCCAAATTCTCGCGGTCCAGCATGAACTCAAGGAACCTCTGAATCTCAATGGCGACATTCTCGATGATTTACTTTCCCAAAAAATCATCGCTGCCTCGTTCGATGGGGAGGTGGTGTTGCACCTCATCATGACCTGTGCCATGGGCCAGATCACCAATGCTGCAACATCAGTGGAGAAATTTGCGAAGTTTGAACGGGAGTTCACAGTCTACGACGAAACCTATCGACCACCTACCTTCCACCGTGTTGCTGACTCAACGGCGAAGCCGTCTCCGCCGATCACGGTCATCGTGAAGCGTGCAGCGGAGGATGGGATTGAAGGAGAACCCTCGTCAAAGCGTGCGAAGAAGAAGGAAGAAACGGAGCGACCGAAACCGAAGCCTCGAGCTCGGGGTAAGAGATCTAGTCGTAATTAGTATAGCGTAGTATGGGTTCAATTCTGGTTCAACTAAATTGAGTTTCTGTGCATAAGTAATCTGTAATTCAAATACCAATTCAGATACCAAGGCAACAGTCTTGTTGGAGGAGCTTGGTTTAATTAATTAATCAACGAATCGGATTTAAGAGTGTTCGACTGTGTTCGAAGTCTGACACAGAGCCTTGAGTGTGACAAGAGTGTGAGGCAAAGATTATCACCAGGGCTTGGGGGTAGAGTTTATGGTGCTATAAACCATTGGTAAATGATGATAAGCTAACATGTGGTCCCTATCTTCCTTAGTCTGTGCCCCCCTCGTGGTCTTGAGAGGTACCTTCGTCGGAACGTTGCGAAGAGTTGTCACTCAGGTCACACAATGTCACACTGTGAGAATCTGGGCCGGGTTGTCGCAGTTGTACTTAAGAATGGGTTGAATTATATACTTAATGTGATTGCCTAAGGGCATAGAGACGGCCCCAAATCAAAGTGCACCACTTGTCTTGGCCGCGTCCATCTTAAGTACTGGCGCGTCAACTCGAAATATGGCGCGTCACTCGACGGCGCGCTGCGCGTCAATGTCACAATGCAGCCGCGTCAGTGACGCGTCAGTCAAATGTCTGCCGCGTCATTTTACCCCTGCCCCAAATGCAGCATGTTCGACTTGTGGCGCAGAGGAAACATCACAGTGGCAAAGGCATATGTAACGCTTGCCGCCAACGGTTAGATAGAATAGAGCAAATGAAGATGATGGCGACTCAGTCTCTCAATTCTGAATGGCTTGGGAAATAGTTCGATTTAAATTTCATCGTCTTTGTATCATATGTACCAGAATTGCTTACCTGGTCGCTCCTCGGTCATGGTCAAGCCGACAATACAAATCAAAACTCCGCTGGAACTCATTGAGCCATTGTGTACCAACCTCCTGTGCTGCAGCGAAAGATTGCGGCAAGCTTGTGAATGATAATTTCCGGCGATGATTTAGAGCAGAAATTAGTTATGATACTCGTAAGGCGCCGTCAGAAACTCAACCAGGAACTGAGTCATTCAATCCTTGAACCGAGTCCGATTAGCCGTTCGTGAAGAAGTCGTTCCTGTATTTGGGACGTATTCGGAGATCGAGCAACGCGCCTAACCTAAAACCTACCTAGATCAGTTTCCATTCAATGTGAAATTGTCCAATAATTATCAGGACCCGTCAGGCTCACTCCGCCGTAAAGTACTCCGGCAAGACATACACGAGCTTCGCATTCTTGACTTTCTTCTCCGTGTTGACCATTAGCCCGAATCGCATACATCCTTTTTCCTCGTTGAGAAGTCCCTTCGCGTCCTTTCCCTCCGCCTCCGCGACTCTTAGCAGCCGCTCGATGACATGCGCTGCGACATGCCTCGAGGTGTGGGCGTTCTTCTCGAGTATAGCGCCGACCTCTGTGGCGGTGACGCCTGGCTGGTGGGGGCGCCATGCGTCGTAGTCGGTTGCTGTTGCGATTAGGGCGAAGCTGCAAAGCAATGAATGTAGGAAGACAAAGGAAGAAAATGTAAACGCACCTAATCTCGGCCTCCCTCGCAAGCTTCGCCTCGGGCAACGCCGTCATCCCAATGATATCCCCTCCCCACGCACGATACATCAAACTCTCCGCCCTCGTCGAAAACTGCGGACCCTCCATCACCACGAGCGTCTTCTCCCTCCAGAGCCTCACCCTCTTCCCCTCATCCTCCTCCTCCTCCCTCAACGCCTCCTCCACCGCGCCTGACAGCCACTTCCCCAGCCCAATCGAATACGGGTCGCTGAACCCCGCATGCGCCACGACGCCCGTATCCTCGAAGAACGACGCCGGGCGCACGCCCTTGGTGCGGTCGATGAGCTGGGAGGGGAGGACGAAGTCGCCTGGGGCGATGTCTTCGCGGAGGGAGCCGACGGCGGAGAAGGCGAGGATGGTGGAGACGCCGAGGGATTTGAGGGCGGCGATGTTGGCGCGGGAGGGGATGGCGGAGGGGGGGAGGGTGTGGTGGGTTCCGTGGCGGGCGAGGAAGGCGACGAGGGCGCCGGAGGGGAGGGAGGAGATGGTGATGGGGGAGGAGGGGTGGCCCCAGGGCTGGAGGCCGTATGTTGAGGTGAAACTTTGAAATAGAGAGGGGAAGGCGAACCGTTTCTGGGTTTACATGTTTTCTGGGTGTAAAAAAAGCAAGTAAAAAAAAGCAATTTAGCCTGTGGTACGCGCGGATGAGACGGGATTTGACGAACATAAAGGTGAGATTGTCGAGGTTGTACAAACCACTGCCGCCGATCACGCCAACGAGGACTGCGTACGTTGAGTTGGGCGACGTGGGCGGAAGATGAGGCTACCTTTGTCCGTCGCCATCGATCACGGTCAAAAGAAAAGAGGTGGTGGCAAACGCGGCTTTTGCCGATGATGTCCGTTCCGGCACGGCATGTTGAGTCACAGGCTCGCCTCCGAAAGTCTTCCCCATGGCTCTGTCGACGTCATTGTCAGCTGACCGCGTAGCCACTCCACCCGCGCGCGTGAGATTCTGAGACCGTCCAGCTCCGATCAAGTCGATTCGCAACGGTTGCGAGCTGTTTTAAGCCGCGACCTGCTCGCAACTTACACCCACCCACCCACTATGCTCCTCCCAACCTTTTCCCTCGTCACTCTCCTCTCATCAGTCGCTGCTCAGGATCTCGGTGTGCCGCTCTCATGGCGGGTCTGTATTCACTCAACATCTCTTCGTCATCGATCGTGATGCTCACCTACAGTACTATTCGTACAGAAATTTAGCAATAGCCGACCGAAGGACGAGCGTATCTCGATTGCCCAGAATGCTATCAACCAAATGACTCCACAGTTGAATTCTGGGACGGGAGAATTCAATGGTAAGTACGCTCAGCACGTTCCATCATGAGCAGGATTGGCACGCAGGAAATCATAATGTCTATATAGGAATCGGATACTGGCAATCCGGAAACGTTTGGTCCGTTCTTGCGAATCAAGACCGTTTCGCAGGCACTACGACCAACAGAGACCTGGTTGTCAACAACCTCAATCTCGTCTTCAGTCGGTGGCCGCATTATGATCAAAATGGGTGTGTTTATCTCTTTAAGCCGGTAGAAGCGGTAACTAATCGGACTGCCATATTGGTTCCAGGGTAAGTTTTGAGGTTCAAACGCGATCAAACTGACACTCATATTTCGTTTCTAGTATAACGACGATGCTATGTACGTTTAACCATCCGTGCTCCGAGTTCGGATCGCTTACGAATGTTAGGTGGTGGGCGCAGGCCGCTTTATATGCTTATCGCGCATACGGGGTGCGTCCCTTTTTCAATTTGTTCCCTTTTTTTGTTCGAACATCTTACGAATTTTACCGTATAGAATAGCGACCTGCTGAGCCACGCCATGGACGTCTGGGACCACGTCACCGGATAGTACGTTTTTTCCCCTTGCACCTTCACCTTTACTTGAAATTCACCTGGATGCATTAGTGTTATCACTCCCGCCCAAGCATCCTCGGGAAGAAACCCGAATAAGAATTTTGGAATTCAGTCGACTTGCAATGGAGGTGGGCTTTTTGTATGCCGAGCATTCATGATGAGCTCAACATTTCACAGCGACGATGGCTGGTGCGGTGTTCTGGCGACCGACAACTGACGATACGAGTATCAACTCTATCACGACTGGGTACGATCGTTCATACGCTGCTTATATTTCTTCTCATGCTGATTACCCCCAGCTTATACCTCACGTATGCACCTCCTTCGACCACAAGCCTCCCTTTTCACCGTTTCATAGACTCTCTGCTTTCCTCGCAGAATACACACAAGACTCGAAATACACCTCCGCAGCTATCCAGAGCGCAGAATGGTATATAATCATTCTCTGATCCACGGCGGAACAATTCATTAATCCCTCTGAATATAGGATGCGATCCCACCAAATCCGCTCAGACAACCTCCTCCTCGACTCAATCCTCGCCACCGACTGCTCGCGGTCCCCAGATAACTGGATTTTCACCTACAACTCGGGCAAGTATATCGAGGGGTTGAGTGTTCTTGGGGCAATTACGGGGGATAGTCAGTGGACCAGTTTGTGCGTTTCCTTCATACCTTTTTGTTTCGGCTGCGATGTGCGTCACTGCTAACAAAGGAGTGAATGAAGAATGATCAACATCCTCAACTCGGCCGTCAAAACGAACGTGTGGGAGGGATCGGACGGTATTATTACCGAAGGCGCAAGCCCGAATGAGAATAACGATGCTGTCGGTTTCAAATGTGTGTCTACTTCGCTTTTCTTCCTAGATTCCTCGAATTTGACTGCATTGGCAACCTAATCTAGCGGTCCTCATCCGCGCCCTCGCCGAAGCCTGGACCCGAAACGCGAATAACGGGCCTCTCACGACGCTCATTCACAGCTACGGCGACGTTCAGGTCAGTTTCCTTTTTCGTCTTCCCCCGGGCCTCTCAACTCTCCCTCCCACTCTATTGAATAGTTCTCGAACTGACACAAAATCTAAATGCTAGTACAACGCCCTCCTTGACCTCGCCGCAACCGGAAACACGTATTCCTCGTCTTGGCCGGGCCCGCCGCAAGGATTCACGTCCTGGGGTCAGATGGCGGCGTTGGATGTGTTGACGACTAACATTCTGACGAATTGATTGGTTGGTTGGTTAAGAAATGAAATGTATGAATATGATGGACTGGAAATGTTTATAACTGAAAGAATTGTATGTACTTACTGATGATTTCGAACAAGTTGAGATCGTAGTACGATTCTCGGTCCGAGTCGTAAAATCGAGGATCCAGACAGATACATACTTGGATATTTGTTCCGAAGACGTTGTGCCAACTGTGTCTCATCGGGGTGTTCTGTGGAGTGGAGGAACGAAACCAATTCACGGTGAATCAGCGCCTGTTTTCGACTCCAGTGATTGTATAGATTTCAGGGTGCGCTCGTTGAATCAAACGTGAACTGTCCTGCATGACCTCTTACTCTAAAGTTCAGGCGCACGACTCGGAGATGAGATCGAGGCGAGACCATTCAAGAAATCCCCGATGCATTGATTCAGCAATTCTTGGATTTCGAGAGGATTTTGGTTCGTCGACATGGTAAGGATGGCCGGAGTTTCAAAGCCGGAGTTGAATGACGGCCATCAATGTTGCATCAATGGCAGCAATAAGTAAGTTGCAAATATAACAAGCACAAACATTCCACCTTTTCTCCTCACTCACATCACTACCAGCGCCGCTACACCTCGGCGGGCCTCGAGTTTGCTCATGGACGCAATACTATGTGGGCTGCTTCTATCAGTATTCGCCTGGCTCCAACCGTGAAACCCGATCTTGACATTCTCAAGTTTACGGTTTATCAAGTTTACGGTTTACCCGGCCACCAGCGACCTAGATGTTGGCATTCTTCTGATTCTGTCCTCGCCAGGCCAGCGCATTCATATTTTAACGGACCTGAACACAGCAACCCCAAGAAGCTTAAAGGTTTGAATAGGATTGCTTCTGACAGCTTCTCCAGACGGCTGCCTTCAAGTTCTTTCGCTCACTTCCTTCACTATTTAAGTACCAGCGAATGGACCCATCGCCGAAACCCCGCGCGTTGACATGACTAGCCATACAATGGCGTTACATATGCAGAACCGTCAACGAGTTCTTGCAACGGCTTACGGATTCTCTGATCACGTCGGCGGCCTGTCTGATTCAACAATTCACTCTATTCAGTCTCGCGTATGTATCGAGAGCAGCTGGAAGACCGGATGAAGTGCCAAGAGCATTTCTGCGGGAGGTATTCGGAAGACGCTTTCATGAAACTGTCTGTATTTTCGCGTTCCTAGGACAGATTCTCTGTGGCGTCTTGAGGCAATCGACACCGAAAAAATATATTCATCTAAGTATCTTGCGATTTCGTTGTCCTTTTCGGATCTCTTCCACGGTTGCAACCTTCTTCTCGGAAATTAAACGAGTACGAATCAATTCACTTTACCCGAGGATCTCCCCAGAAATTGATGCGGACCCCAGGTAACCAGTATATAAGAGACCGTCCTGAAACCAACCATCATCTACTTTGGCTTCCCTCATTCAACGAAGTATGCGTCTATTTGCCCACAGGTGCCTGCTCAGTGCTAACTCAACTCCCCGAACCACAATCTTAACAATCCACATTGACAGTCTTCTCGCGGCACTCGGCGCTGCACCTCTCATCGCAGCATTCACCATCGACGTCCCCACCAACCCAACCGCCGGCGAAGTCACTGGACCTTCACGGACCGCGACCCCCCGACGTTCAGTCTCTTCTTGACCAACGCCAGCAATTAAACCACTTCGATTTGAAGGCGTTTAAGTATTGGGAATAACCTGCAGACCAATCTCGGGCAGATTCATACTTTGCTTTCGGCGACTTTGCGGCCTGCGTGAGTACATACCTGGAATATGAGATCTACAGCTAGACGGACGGACATTTGCTGATGCGGTTGGGTGGATTTAGGGAGGGATATTCGTTGCACGTTGTTAATGCTACGTACGTTTTTCAGTGTTTTTCGTTTTTTGAGCCATGGGACTGAATGTAATGTGTGATAGCAATGTGGATTGGGTCTTGGCTGCTAGCCCCGCGTTCGCCATCGCCGCGCCGGCGTCTTGAAGGGTCAACAGTACGAAAACCTGAGAGAAAATGTCAAATGCCAATGTTGGGAAACAAATTTGCTGGGAAAGATACAAATTGATCATAACTGCGGTGGAGATGGGAGTGCTGGTCCGATACTAGCTTGTTGAATCGTACCGATGAATCGTTGCTTCGAAGTCAGTTTGAATTTCAAGTTGAACAGGCTATCAGTTGAACAGGCTATCCCGGCCAACTCAGGAAGCCGGTTACCGAACGCCGCCATCACTTCGGACACCGCGCAGGTGAAATTCGGTAAATTCCGTAACTTCCTCTCTTGCTCTCACTCTACCATGTCCTTGGCCGCCAATCTATCGTCCAAGTGGATAACCGTCTCGGAAACTCATCCTCACGTTCTGCATGCTGAACTTTCCAGGTATTCAAGCCCCTTTCAATACCACTCACGGACTTGCTCATTCAATGGCAAATTATCCATTCTAATTTCTAGAGCGCCCGTGAACGCATTTTCAAGCGAGTCCGTGTCCTTTGTCTTTCAGAAAAGTGTTAAGTTAGAGTTGATGTTACTAATTCAAGACTATGGGCGGAGTACGGCGGCCTGATGGACAGAATAACCCATGAGGGACGCGACGTTCGTGCCCTTGTGCTTTCCTCGGCTCTTCCGAAGGTGTTTACCGCTGGAATCGACAGTACGTCGTCTGCTTCAAGTCTCTTGTCTACCGGAATAATGACCTGAACCTTTCATCTTCTCTAGTTGCAGACCTCGGCGCCGGAGCACCCGCCGCTGACGATGCCCGCAAATCCCTCGCCACCCACACACATCTCAAAGAATTCCAGCACGCAATCGGTTCTCCGGAGCGCTGTCCGTTTCCTGTTATCGCCGCAGTGCATGGGCTGGTTATCGGGCTTGGTATTGATATTATCTCGGCCTGCGATATACGCCTTGCAGCGGAGGGAACGCAGTTCACGATCAAGGTACGGATAACATCTATCACCGTTGTCTTGAAATTTGTTCTGATTGTGAATTCCTCTGTTATAATACATTCAGGAAGTCGACGTCGGTCTGGCTGCAGACATCGGCACACTCGCCTACCTACCCAAAATCTCAGGCAACGCATCCCTCATGCGAGAATTGGCGTATACCGCACGGATGTTCTCCGCCGAGGAAGCTTTACGACTCGGGCTCCTCTCCAATGTAGTGGCAGGTGGACGTGAAGGCGTCGTTCGCGCTGCGCTTGATTTGGCCGCTGTCATCGCGCAGAAGAGCCCTGTCGCGGTGAGCGGGACGAAGCGGATTTTGACGCATTCGCGGGATCATAGGTGGGTGTACATGTATCAGCTTTGATGACATTCAATCTGGCTAACGACGAATTCGAACTCTATACAGCGTGGCTCAGAATCTCGAATACACTGCTGCATGGAACGCTGGTGCCTTACAGACTGCTGTGAGTTTGCTGCTGCCCAGACGCAAAATTCTCTCTGTTGGGTACAGTAACAAAAAACTGATATGATGTTGTTTACTCTATGTAGGACATCCCAGAAAGTCTTCGAGCCGCCAAAGCTCGCAGTCAGCCGGTGTTCGCGCCTTTGCGGAAATCGAAATTGTAACAAGTGTGTAACGAGTGGTTGTAAATCTCTTGCTATAGGCCATTCAACGCGACTCCAGATTTCGGATGCCGTCACTTCGACGCTGGATTTTTGGTTTTGTTTGTGTGAACGCGAGTAGCCGCGATTTGACGAGGCTCGAAGTAACCACTACATCCTTCTTGCTCATTTCCTGTATCACAAGTCCAGCTCGCCTGGTTATCTCTCGCATAACTAGCTCTCGATCCGCCTGGAATACGGATTTTCAGTTGAACGATTCAACTTTCGGACTTCGGTGCGACAAACATTTCACAGAAATATTAATATCATTCTATATGGCTCTGTGAAACATGAAGGCAGGGCTCGACTTTATCTCATTGGTGTGGAATATCCTTACTCAGCACAAAACGTCGAGTAAGAGAAAAATCCAGTCATCAGCACTGCATCGCCACATCAATAAATTTTGAGCTCGCCCGTCGACCACCATGTCGAGAAAGCAGAATCCCCTCGAGATCCCTGAGCTGCTGGATCTCTGCTCTGCATCGGGTCTCTAGCATCGTCTCGACTCGATCTCCTCTCGTGCGCACTAGTCGCTCCGAGTCGTCCTTGGACAGCCTGAGGCCCGTTATGTTCGGGAACTCAGACTCGGCGACTCATCGCACTCAGAACTTCATTCACCCAATATTAATGAAAAAATTATGCAGCATCATGATCCCGTTCACCCTGGGTATCTGCAGAGTCTATCGCTTACCCTGCGCCCCTCGAAACGTTACGGAGCTGCTCTGAACTTCATCCCTTTTGGTTTTGGGTTTGCAGCGCACTTTGCGGTAGTACGTCTTTCTTTTCTGTCTCTGTATACTGTATCCCACTCCCCGCGTGTGTGGCTTTTGTCCTACTAGACCGCATCTCTCCGCCTCTATCGAGCGCCTACGATCAAAAGCAGTCTCTCAAATCGATAACTGCATTCAACGAGGATCTGCCGATGCACCTGAAGTCTCTAGGGCTTACAGTTACAGTCGGGGTGCAAGCTCTCACCAAGACGCCGCAGCCCCTTGATTCTCTGGGGTTTTATCCCTTTGATCTTACCGCACTCAAGGCATTAATTCTCTGTTTCCTGTTTGTCGCCTATTCGATGGGACACGATACCTACCCATGCGCTTCATGTCCTCGATATTGATCCTATGGTAAGTAAACCAATGCATGATACCATGGTACCGAAACCGAAACGGAATTGACTCTGAATGATTCTTGCTTGCATAGGACGAAGAGACTCCGCTCGACCTCTCCTTACTTATTTCCTGAATTGCGTGCGCATCTTCGCATTGCATAACGATCTTTCAAGGGCTTCCCCCGATGGTCCCTGCGACGCTAACCCGGGCCAAACTCTCCCAATGTAAACAAACACCTTCACACTATGGCGTTGTTCATGGTCTGGGGAAACTGGTTCTCCGACACAGACTCTGCGCCTTGCTTGACTCAACTTTGCTATCTTCTTCTTCCGGATCCGAAGCCACCTCAGCGGGACTTCGCGTCGTACAATTCCGAACAATGGCTGAAAATTGGGAGGATGGAACCCGATTCCCTCGGTTAATGGCTCGAAATATGGTGCGATTTCTTTTTCTGGTTATGACCGCGCTAAAGTGCCTTGCGTCATTTATAATATTTTGAAGTTGCAGATTATGGCGGTTAAAGTGCACATTTAAATATTCCCCCCAAATATATGAAAATTTTGCAAACCCCCCCTTTAATGGGGTGCTTGGTATAATCCCCCCACAAAAGACACTTTCCAAGTCAATGGAAGTATTTGGGGGGGGAAATTTCCAATTCCCCCAAAATACAAAGTCGAACTTTCCCCCCAGATAAACTTCCAAGTTCCGACTTTCATTTTTGACCTAACTCCCGCGATTTAAAGGTATCACTCTCGGTAGGTTTCCTGCTTAGTCTCACTCCTCTGTCCTTCGTTGGCTCTACGCAAATCATGGATTATTTTGGCCATCAGTACAAGCTTCGCTCCGAGGTCGGCATTCTCCGGCATCTCTGTCTGATACAGTAGCAGTTAGCTCTAAGGACCTTGTGTATTCTCTAGGTCTGCCAAGTGGAATATTGCCCACGCCCGGAACCTAGAGGTACTGTAAGACTCAATTGCATCCAATGTGAATTAATATAAGTAGAGAGTCTCAGTCTCATTAAAGTCGGCTTCGGGCATCTCGGATAGAGCACCTTTCGGCCCTTTTCCGCTGGTCTGCTCATTAGTTACGTTCCATGTCGTGCTGTGTTCAATTAGCATTCGAAGAATGAAAGCTGCAATGTTTAAACTGAGGTCTAACAGAGATGCCGGAGAAGCCGACTCGGACCTCGGAGAGTGCCGAGTTTGTACTGATGGTCAAACTGACCTATGATTTGCGTGGAGCCAACGAAGGACCGAGTATTGAGACTAAGCAGGGTACTTACTGAGAGTGAGAATTTTGAATTGAGAGAGTTAGGTCATGTATGAAAATTGGAAGTTTATTTGGGGGGAAATTTCCACTTTGTATTTGGGGGGAAGTTCGAAAATTCCCCCCAAATAAACTCGGTGACATCGGTCGTATCCATTTGGGGCCAATCACGTCAAAACCCTCATTTATACGGGGGATCGTCAAAAAAGTCATATATATGGGGGGAATCAATAAAAGTGCACTTTAACCGCCATAGCAGATGGTTACGGAGGAGCGTGAAGTAAAGCGGTGGTGGCAGGTAAGTATGAGTTTATCTTATCATCCAATGCTTGGAGGATTCCGAGGCTGAGAGAAGCGACAGGATCGTGCGTTGGAGCTGTAGGGTAAAACGTGTGAACTCGCGCAGGTGTGCGGCTTGATCATGAAACTCTCACTTTCAGTTGCGAAAATGAGCAAAGAATGAAGAAGAAAACATTTCGCACGTGAGTATCAGTTTCTAGCGGGCCTCAGCCGCTTCCAACTGATTTGCTTATCCATTTCTCTAGCGCACCATTCCGTCTGTTTCTTCTGCTATTTTTTCGATTCATATTTTCCTATATTTTCTGGCACAAATGCCGGCCATCAAAATGAGTGTTGCATCAATCGCCGCTCCCCGACAATTGCCTCCGTCTGACGCGCGGATCATCACATGCGGCGCGCACTTCTCACGATGGCCGCTTGCTGATCATTGATTTCACGCTGAAACACTTCCGTTCTTGCAAGTTCTGTCGTCGTTTGGTCGTCGTCTGTCGCAAGTCTGTCGCTGTCTGTCGTCGTTCGTGGACTCTGAAGTTCGACTTGCATTCGACGCAGAACATTCGGCACCCGGCTCGCTCTAGAACTTCGAGACGTATCAATTTGGTCAGAGCGGGCGCGGGTTTCAGGCACCATTCGGATCTTCACAGAAAAGAAGCCCAGCAAGTCACCGTTTTCACTGTCATGGAAGTGTCATGGACTGGTGGGAGCTGGTGGGAGACTGTGAGTGAGCCATTTCAGGCACTGCTCCAAATTTATTGACAGTTTACATCTTCTTGGGGAAACGTACTCAATTGTCGGCAGCGATAAGAACCGTTCGAATTATTTCGGGTTGGATCCGTTGTCTTCTCGTTTTGCGAAAATCTTGTATGTTTCTACTGAAATCTTACTGCCAGTGCCTTTTAACATGTGTTCTCTAGCAGTCTCTAGCTCTATGAGATGATCCACTGAAGAGCTCTTGGCGCCAACTCACGGCTGTTGCCGGGCCGACGCGTGCTAAAAATAGTGTCGTCGAAGCAACTTTGGCTCCCACGTTTCCGAGTCGACACTGGCTCTTCGATAATGGCGAAGACGGTCTGCTCGATGCATCGTTCCACCCTGGTAGGTTCCCGCTACCTCAGGATTAGATCTTGCTCGAAAAACTCACTTCAACATGCAGTTCTGGGTCAGATCCAGCCGGCTTCGACTCGCCGATAGATTTTAGCGAGGCTGGAGCACATGGGGCCCAAGTGACGCTTATCTGCTCTCCACATGCTTTCGTTTTGGGACGAAACAGCACACGACCCGAGGCCCCATATAACTCGGCTGCAATCAAAGGTTTCCACCGTCCGTCTCTCCCTCCCGCCACCACTACCGCATACTTTTCACTAGAGTATTGCAATGGCCGGATTGCAGCCTACCGACGTCGATCTCGCTGTTGCACAAAGCGAAGTGCTCAAACACGTCGACGACAAAGCGCGCTCGGAGCACTCGTTCTCAGTGGAGGAAGCTGATGACGGAATCTACGACGGGCTTGAATTCCCTACTGAGGAGGAGAAACTCACCCTTCGCCGTGTATCGGATGCGATCCCCTGGAATGGCTACCGTACGTTGCCCGATACTGTCCTCGCTTTCCCCGCAATTTTCTCACCATCCCGCAGTCATCGCAGCCGTCGAAGCTGCTGAGCGCTTTTCTGTGCGTTCCGGTCCTATTCGCTTTTCATATCATTTCCTGACATTTTTCTGCCCTAGTTCTACGGCTCCAGCATTGTCTTCACGAACTTCCTCCAACACACCCTCCCCCCTGGCTCTCACACCGGTGCAGGTGGCCCTAACGGGCAGTCTGGTGCCCTCGGTAAGGGCCAGCAAACATCCACGGGTATCGGTACATTCTATCAATTCTGGTGAGTCCCGCGCGAAACAACCGTCGTTTGTGTTTGCCGTCCCATCGCAACCATCTGTCTGGCTCCCCGCATTCTGCTGCGCGCCCCGCGTATCTTTCGTGTCGCAGAGATTTTCCGCGGGCCGCAGCCCTATTCAATCCAATTCAAATTCTGATAATTTTTCCCGACTAATCAACTCGGTGTAGGTGCTATGTGACCCCGCTCATCGGCGCGTACATTGCCGACGCACACTGGGGTCGGTACAAGACCATTTGTGTCGCCGTCCTCGTCGCCCTCGTCGGACACATCATCCTAATCGTCTCGGCCGTTCCCGGTGTCATTGAAAAACCTAACACCTCCCTTGGTGTGTTTATGCTGGCGCAGGTTATCATGGGTTTCGGTAGGTTTTCTTATCCTTGTGTCTTCAATTGAGGAGAAGGCGCTGAAACGTTTCTTATCAGGTACCGGTCTCTTCAAGGCAAATATCTCGCCTCTCGTCGCGGAGCAATACCGCCGCACGAAGCTCTTCATTCGTACCACCCGGTCTGGAGAGCGTGTTATTGTCGATCCGACATTGACTATCGCGCGTGTATACATGTACTTCTACCTCTTCATCAACGTCGGCGCGCTCGTCGGCCAAATCACCATGGTCTACGCTGAGAAGGTTCGTCTGTCTCTCTCTCTCTCTCTCTCTCTCTCCCGGCTTGCATTTCCTTCCCCCGCTAACGCCATCACACAGTACGTCGGTTTCTGGCTCTCCTACACCCTCCCCACCATCGTCTTCCTCTTCTGCCCGCTCGTCCTCTTCTTCGGCCGCAACCGCTACGTCCGCTCCCCTCCCACCGGCTCCGTCCTCGCGCTCTTCCTCAACGCCTTCGGGTACGCCGCGCGCGGGCGCTGGTCGTTGAACCCCGTCAAGACCATCCGCAACCTCAACGCGCCGGACTTCTGGGAGGCCGCGAAGCCCACCAACGTGGTCGCTGCGGGCAAGCCGAAGCCGCGGTGGATGACCTACGATGACACCTGGGTTGCTGAGGTACGCAGGGGTATCAAGGCGTGCTGGGTGTTCCTGTATTTCCCGCTTTGGTGTGCGTATCACTCGTTGCTTTCCTTTTGTTGTTTGCGGAGCTGACGCTGGTGAATATAGGGCTGACATATAACCAAATGACCAACAACTTGACCTCGCAAGCGGGTTCTATGAATACGCACGGCCTGCCTAACGACATTCTCTCCAATCTCGACCCCCTCGCCCTGATCATCCTCATTCCCATCTGTGATAAGATCGTACGTCCTTCCTTCCCTCCCCTTCCTTTTCCAGGTGGACAAAATATACTCAGCACATTCGCTTTCTTCCTCACACATAGATCTACCCCGCCTTCAACCGCTGGGGCTGGAACTTCACGCCCCTCAAGAAGGTCTTCGCCGGGTTTTTGACTGGTGCGGCCGCGATGGCCTGGGCGGCCGCTGTACAGCATTACATTTACAAGGTCGGTCTATGATAGCTACATCTACTGGGGAACATATACTGAAGCTCTCCGTGTTACAGACCAGCCCTTGTGGATACAACGCCACGACCTGCGCCGACGACGACGGCAATGTCATCCCCTCGCCGCTGAATGTCTGGATTCAGGTGTGTATCCTCCTCTTCTCCCCTTACCTGCCCCAGCTTCACTAACGATTCTCGCCCACGTAGACCGGCTCCTACATCCTCATCGCCATCTCCGAGATCTTCGCCTCCATCACCGGCCTCGAGTACGCGTTCACCAAGGCGCCGAAGAACATGCGGTCGCTCGTCATGTCCGTTTTCCTGTTCCAGTCTGGGCTTGCCAGCGCGCTGGGCGAGGCGTTCGTCAGCTTGTCGACGGTGAGTATCTTTCTCTATTCTCCAATCCTCCGATGACGTCACCACTCTGGCTTTCTCTCTTCGTCCGTTTCTATTGTGCGATACTCATCCCCCTCCCACAGGACCCCCTCCTCGTATGGAACTACGGCTCCATGGGCGTCATCTCCTTCGTCTCCGGCATCGTCTTCTGGATACACGTTCGCGGCATCGACAAGATGGAGGCGCAGCTCAACGCGATTCCCGAGGGTCATGCGAATACGGAGGCTGCGGAGCGGGAAGAGGAGAAGGTGTAAAATGGTTTTCGCGACGACTAACTTGAGTTGTGATGAGTGTACTTGTATAGGTAGCTTCGCACGACGATTGTTCATGGGATGGCTGGGATGCTGTGGTATGGTAATGTCGAGTGTATAATGTTTCCTTATGAAAATTCTTGCTTATGATCTACCGGCTTTGCCGTCCTCTCGCGAAGGAGGTATCATAAATCGAGGGGTATCGGTGGGTATGGGTATGACGGTGAGATTACGATCCCGACTCTTCTGCATCTGCTTCCTCCTCCTCCGAGCCTGTGGTCTCTTCCTCTTCTTCGTCATCCTCCTCCATCGGTCGAGGATCAAGATCCGTTTGATCTTGGTACACCCACTTGTCAGGAAAGACGATCTCTTCACACCGCACATGCACACCCGCCGCACGTATCCGGTAGATCTCGGTCGCAAAAACGCTCACGCACGCCGCCGGTTCCCGCGCGTACAATACTACCTCCTTCAATGTAGAGTTCGGCGCCGTTGCCCGAGATGTGAGCATCTGCAGACTCCCGCGTGTTGCGTCCACTCTGAGGGTATGGATTTGCGGGTTCTTCAGCGGAGTATTGGGATCGTACGCTAGCAGTGCCATGAGCGGGGTGTTATCCATGGCTTCCTCCGGTTCATCTTCCCGGGTCCAGCGTACAGTCAGCTCTTGGAGCTCTGGACTCCGATTGAGGAGCTGGGGCATAGCTAAGCACAAGTTGTGGAGCCCGAAGTGCAGCTCGAGGTGTGTGAGATTGAAGCATGAGCGGTCCATGAATTCCTCGAACGCGTCATCCTCCCATTCCAGATCGTCGATATATGTCGCGATCTTTAGATCGACGATGCCCGGCATCGTCGTGTTTGTCCAAAGCCAGCGGTAGAAGTCCAGAAAAGTGACGTGAAATTTGCGCAGGTTGGGGAGCGTTGAGATGTCATCGGGGCTTTCTGGGTCTTCCGTATCTGAGAGCACGAAAAGTCAGCGTTCCTCGCGGATTGACGAGGCGATTAGCGCGCCTTCGGCATCGAGAGTCAATACAAATTCGGTGAGCTGATCAAGTGAAGCTTCAGCAGTGGTAATTCAGAGAGTGGGAGAAGAGTGGAACTGACATTGGGAGACCGCAATGCAAAGAGAAAGAAATGGTTCACATCGCACCAAACATTCACAGCGTTGACGCGGGTTAATTGGTTCCAAGGCAAATTGAATGGCTCTATAGGGAAAGGCATGAGTGGAATGGGCCTGAGACGGTCGTATCCCAGTGTCAACGTCGTCAGTTGCGGCGCTATGTTGAAGAAAGGAGACGGAAGAGTGTCTACGGCCCCAAACGCGTCCTCGATTTCCTCTGTTACTCGAACCCCCACGGAGAGCTCTTCTAGGTGATGTAGTGCGAGTGGAGGCACCGGGAGCGTAAGAAGTTCGATAAATGTTTCCGCGGGAAGCTCGAGGGAGAGAGATCGTAGGTGAGGCGCATACGTGATGAGAATGTGGATCGCTGGGTTCACATCCAACGCCCGATGTACGTCTTGTCGGAGAGCCAGGGTAAGGCGATTGCTGCGAGCGCCGTTTGCGAGATAATTCATTAATGTCTCGTACTGTGCTTCGCTGAGGGCGTCCGGGAGATCGATTCGGAAGTTCTGCCATAATGCGCGCTCGCGGTGGGCGATCGTGCGCCATCTGCTGCAGAATTGCGAGGCCGATAAGACGGGGGATGGGGGCGTTGGAACGGGCAGGACTATCTCCGAAGACTCCTCGCAGGAGGCGCGAATGATCTCCCGCACCAGCTCTGCTGGGAGGGTGTGGAGGACGGGCGTCTGAGCCATTGACTTGCATGGGTAAACCGTTGAGACAGCATATGAGTCGGACGGTCGTCTCGTAAGATAATCAAGGGAAGTGGTACAGCCTGTAGCCGATGCCAGCGGAGCACAATAAGCGAACAACAGGACAATAGACGGAGATTCACAGCGTTTCCACGTTTAGACTTGACCTTGTTCTTAGTTTGGCAGATTCACACTATTTGGAGAGCATACCTAGATTTTGGGAGAGATTGTCCGAAACGGCTTGGTTACGACGCGGAAGGATGGTCCGAGACAATAAGGAACTCCTTGGCTCATCAGAAATCGTCGGGAAATTCCCTTGCGCATCATCTCATAGCGAGCCAATAGTGATCCACAAGGGTCCACAAGCCTTTCACCGCTGGGAATGGGGAAGAGATTTGCAATATGCCACTTAGGAAGTGATTCATTTGCGTCAAGAGTGTTACTTGGCAGTTTCCGAGAATACCAGACACAGGTGGACACGAGAGAAACACCATCCTTTGGTCATGCTTGGTTCCAGCGAAAGAGACGCGGTGGATCACGTGAGTTGAATTTCTCGACTTTCGTTTTACTGCGAAGCTTCAAGTTCGGCCGCAGATATGTGCTGTTGGTGAGAAAAATGAGCCAGAATGATCATAATGACTGCCACCACACACCTTCACGTACTGCAGCGAGGCTGATCAAGGCTGACGCTCAGATTTGACTGTTTCTACTCCAGGACTTGCCATGAATGGGCTGTTCAGTCTCAGTTTGGTTACAGCGTGGGGTTCATGTGTATCATGCACACCTTTTCTCCTTCCATTTCATTATATCCCGTGAAATCAGTCCGGAATATTGACTCGAGCCCCGATGCGCCCACAATCGATTTGCTGGGCCGTCTCCGGCCGGCCGTCGCCTAGCTGGGTCGCAATCATGATCAGCTTTCAGTTTGAGGGAAGGTTCGGCTTCTGGACTCACTTTCATTTTGTGTGTGTGTCCTGCGTCGCAAGAACAAGCCCAGAGAATATTCTATAAATTTGTGGCCATTGCCGGGACGAATTGTATAAGAACAAAGCAGAAGAGCCTATGTGAATAATCAGATGTTATTGTATTTCAAGAGACAACAAAACGGACCGGAAAAAAAGAAGGGATCAGCGCCGTGAAAATCATTTTTCAGGTATCACCAGGAGACCGACCGCCTTGTTCTGAGGTGGTACCATCATTGAACCAAACAATAACCAATTCAGGCGGTGCCGAGTGTGGACACCTTAAAAGCCCTCAGCCTTTTACCACCAGTTCTTTACTCCCAAATCGCTCCTCCACTTTGCACCCCACATGTCTCTCCTGCACGAACAAATGGCCAAGCTCGCCATCGACCGCTTTGTCTCGCCTCGAGGACCCGCCATGAGCACTCTCTTCGGTGATTATGGGTACGCCCACACCGTCGCAGGCACCAGCCCTTCTCAAGGTCGTCGTCGCAACGTTGGTGCACGCCGCGGGTGCGGCCGCGGCCCCAAATACCTGAGAAATCTCCTCAAGTAAGTCGACAATGCCGCACAGTAAACTATGCATGAGCTCACCGACATTTACCCAACTAGCCCGGTCGACGTGCCGGTCGTGAAGAGCGCCACCTATCGAAAGAAGAAGGGCGCGCGCACCTTGGAGCAGCGAGTTGCCCTTCTGAAAGCTGACTTCTATGCGGAGCGCTTCGGCAAGCACTTCGTTCAGTGTCGCAAATGCCAGAAGGAGATCCGCCTCGACAAGAGGTCTGAATACTACCCAGGTAGTCCACCCATTTCGCGCTCTCGCTCAAGAATAGTCTTCTCATAACGCTTCTAGGTCTATGGCAAAAGCACCGTGGGCGTTGTGTGGATCGCTTCACTTGTTGAGTCGGCGGAACGATAGTGCCTCACCACGACTGTATGGACCCTGGATTTCCATGTATTACTGCTCTGTGTGTTCTTTGCTACGAATTGTATCTGCCATATCGCTTGTTGATTAATATACTGCTGTTCTGTGTACTCCAAGATCATACCTTGCCACTCGACATTGTGCATTCGATGAATCCTGGGACGCTGCTAAGAACGAGCATGAGACACGAGATCCTTGAGAGACTCGAAGTATTAGTGACTCATTTATATCGGTCAACTGCATCAAACCATGATTCAGAGGCTTCTTCACCGCACTGAGAATTCAAGACAGATACGGGCTCAGAGGCGTCTCATGGTGGCTCTTCGTCCTTCGTTTGGGATCTTCATTGTCTTCAACCTTTGGGCAAGATTCATCAAAAAAAAACGTGCCGTGAGCCCACGCACTAAGTCAGTATAAACTGATATCTTCCAAAGTTCAAAGAGTTCTGTGTGGAGGAACGGTACGTCGGTACTTATGAGTTTTCGCCCTTCTGAAATTTACGAGTACTGACCAAGTCTTTACCAGCTTGCAAAGCCTAGCGCCGCGCTTTCAAGATTTAGCATTGCCCATATCGTCCTCTGTGGCAATAGAAGTCAGCGGCCAAGGATATCCGTCGAAGTCGAAGACAAAGCTGAGATTGATGTTTTGCCAGCAGCGCCTACCCTGGTAGGAGCTACCAGGGCACAAGAGGAGATACCCTGTGAGACCCTGCACAGAAGCTAACGCATCAAGCCAGCCATTCCTGCGCCGGTATAGAATGTTTCGCTGACATGGTGGTAAAACGAAAGGCGCTTAGCCTTGGCTTAGCGGAGTCTGAAAATTCATCACATCGTGATGTGTGGCAGTGCTCATCAACTCTCTTCGTCTCAGCGTTCATCATGCGAGCCACACTTCTTCGTTTGGCCGAGTCTTTTCCAAGCAGACCACTCAATCTTACAGAGTATAGTGCCTCGCTGCTGCCACCCAAACCGTATTCGCGTCCTTCCCGTCAATATCCGGCACGGGCTGATTTTTTGGCCAGGCTATATCGTCGGATATTACGCGCGCATCGAGGTCTGGCGGCAGACCTTCGATACATGGGAGACAACTATGTCAAAGCAGGTAACTATGAATGTCAGCTGAGACTCCTGTGCTATTACCATTGATTTATTGCAAGAATTTCGACGACACGAGAAAGTAACGAATCCTGTCCATGTCATTGGCTTTCTATCACAATGGAAAGTCTACCTAGATGGCGTCCCGAAAGGACCCGGCGCCAAGGATTTTGCTGGGAAAAAGCTGGATCCGACGGTATACGAAAAGGCTCGTTGACACTTTCCCACTTGAATCGTGCGGTCGCCTTACAGTTCTCCCCACAGATGTCGGCGGAGCAAATCGGTCAATTATACGAGCTCATGCAGGCGGCCAAGGATGTAGGGAAGAATCCCGAGTCGTGACTTTTGTAGACACCGAGGGAGAGTTATATTTTCAGGAGTTGTTAATAACTTCATCTTCACTACATGACCGAGTCCTCCCGCCTACCACCAATTCGATCTGCGAAAATGCAACGATTTCACTCCCACCTCCATGGCCCGGCTCAGGATATACTAATTAACGCGGGGTTCCGGAAGGAAGTCCGATTCCCATCCATGTGACCCATCGTATTTAAGCCCTGACAGTGACACCTCGCACTGACATCACCCTTATCCCCCATGTCTGTGAGTTCGCAAAACGCTCGTTCTACCTGCAGTACATACTCACTCCGCCCGCTCCAGGACCTCTCGTCTATAACCACCAAGCTTTTGGAAGCGAAGGCGAAAAAAGGTGTGTCGCTCCGCCGTACCGTGTGCTCGCACTCACGAGGTCCATCCAGGCCTGACTTTCGACGACATCGCGAAGGCAATCGGCAAGGACGAAGTATGGGTTGCGTCGGCTTTCTACGGTTCGTTTGTTTCTCGTGGTTCAGCTAAACTCTAGACACGGCGATCAAAGCAAACAACTGACTCGGGTTCTGCGGTTCAGGCCAAGCGAAGTTCACAGCGCAAGAGCTGGCGAAGGTCACCGAGGTTCTCGGGCTCTCAGTCAATTTGCAAGAGGAAATCGGCGAGAACTGGTGGCCGAATCGCGGCCTTGGTACGACTCCCCCTACAGATCCCGTCATTTATCGTCTCTATGAGGTGCGCAATATTTTCGCATGGTACATCGCGTTCTGAGAGCCGTATGATAGGGTGTGCTTGTATACGGCCATCCCATCAAGGCGATTATCCACGAGAAGGTACGCATTGCAACATCCTTTTTTGAAATTCTTGCCCATGTACTGTTCTGTTTGTCAGTTTGGCGACGGTATCATGAGTATGATTGACTGTAAGGTATGCACGTCACCTTGAAATCCACCCTGCTGGCCCTAAGCTGACTCGGCTGATAGATCAACATCGAGAAGAAGCCGGACCCGAAAGGCGATCGTGTTGTGCTTACATTCGAGTGAGTTAGTTCCTTTCTCCACTCCAGGCGATTTCTCATGAGAATTATGTAGCGGGAAGTTCTTGCCGTATGCCACCTGGTAGAGTGTATAATGACATTTGTATTGTGTGTATGTAGATTCAAAAGAGAGTGTATCTGTTCCTCACAGCTCGCGTTATAACCCTGTCCTCATGACGTTCAATTTGGTTCCGCATTACAGTACACACAAGGTTCTACAGCGTGACAGTACACGAATTCAAAGCTACAAGATGTTTCTGTTCTTACAATTCCTGACCCGTGGCGCGAACAAGCTCTGCCATTTTCTGCGACCTGGGTTGAATCGAGCATTTGAAAGGCAACGGCGCGCTGTACAATATTCCACACATCGGTTTTGAACAAAGCATTAGGCTCAGTGACACGTACTTGATGAACCCCGCATCGAACTCATACGATGGCTCAATCTCACGGCCGTGCTCGTCCATGGCCTTCGTGATATCGAAACTGGCGAGAATGGAGGCGATGGCAACCCAGAGTCCTGCATCGGCCATGTGGCGGCCCGGGCAGCGACTACAGTTGATTAGCTACCTGAGCGATCAAAGACATTGATTGTTCAAAACGGTACGCACCGTCGTCCATAACCGAATGCCTCGTCGGGAGAGGGAACTTCCGGGTTTAGAGTCCCGTCTTCGCGGAGAAAGCGTTCCGGGTTGAAAGCGTACGGGTCAGGATATACGGTCTAAGTGGAAGCGTAAATACGGGATTTTCGCGCGGTCAGTTTGTAATTTACCTCGTCATGCAGGATAGCCCTGTCATACGAAGGACGGAGTTAGAGAGGAGGAATGAGTAAAGCGAGTCAACAATTTTCTGACCAGGTATTTCCAACGACAATCGAATTGGCGGGGATTCTATATCCTTGGTACTCGTCCTCGACTGCGAGGAAATGCGGTATTGCTGTGGTAGCGTGCGTATATTTAGAGTTGAATTTCAGTTCATTGATTCAAGGAGCCTAGACTCACCCATCGGTCCAACATTCTTCCACCGAAGAACTTCCTTCACGATAGCATCCACATACGGCAGTGCATCCCGATCCGCGTAGTCGGGGAGAGACTTTCCCCCAGTCACTGCGTCGATGAGAGCCTGCGCTTTTCGTTGAGCAGCGGGATTGGCTAGCATCCCTAATACGAAGCTGCCGAGTGCCGATACTGTCGTGTCTGCGCCACCGAGGTACATCGTGGCGCTCGTGGCGCGTACGGTGCTTTCGGTATAGTATTCCTCTGTTGAATCTTTCAATGCGTTCAGAGTGTCAGCCGTGAAAGATGGTTTGGCGGTGCCGAGTTCCTGATCGAACCAAAGATATCGATGAGCCAGAGCGATACCAGTGACTGGGATTCATACCATGCGTCGCTTTGTCTCCTTGAACGGCACGTCTCCGAGCTGTGTGGATATTTTGCGCCACTCCTTCGCTTGACGCCGGAACTTCGCCCCGGGGAACCATGATGGAACATATTTCAGGAACGGCAGAGAGTCCTGATATGAAATGATTTGGGGTAATTAGACAAACGGGAAAAGCACTGACCACAATGAAACGACCAGGGACGCCTGCGTAAGACAGCGTCTCAACCGCTTCGTAGGCGAGTGAAACGTACGGGTCTTCCGACGGAAGAACATCGATTCCATAGGCAACGGCCATGATAATCTCGCTAGCCCATCTGGGAATGAAATTGTGTATCAGTTATGTGTATGAGAAGAGATAAATTTCGTACTGGCGAAAATGATTCATGAAGGAGTCTGGTTCGTTCAAGAGGTTCTGAAGAAGGTGGTGCGTAGCAACCAACTGCTGTGGGCGATATTGCAAGGACGCCTTTGCTGTGAATCTTTGATTGAACAGCCGTCGATGAGCACGCCTGAAATCTATGTCACTCTCAGGCTCGCGGAGTTCCAAAATAGCTACCATTCATCTCCTGGGTAGGCAATTCAGGATCATATCGTGAAACGGATGCGAATGGAAGAAGACTCACCATACTTCATCATTGCTGGATATAGATAAAGATAAATGTCAAAGTTCCCTCGAACAATTTCGAAGACTTACCGACATTGAAATCCCAACCCATCAATTCCACAAGCATAGGGAGCCTTGGACTAGTAGGGATTCATTACAATTCATACTGCACCCACTGCCAGCGCGTTAGCACATACCGGTCGGAATATAGGGCCGAACGCTTCTCCAAGAGAGCGTCCGCGGCTTTGGGGGAGGAAAGAACTATCAACGATGTTCCTGCCAGATCTAAATGGAGGATGTCGCTGTCTACGGAAAACCGTCTCTCCGTCAGTTACGGACCGCTGAGCACAAAGCTAGACACCCACTGAGTTCTTTACTCCATGCCATATACGCCTCCCAAGGATGAGTTTGCGGAATGTCAAAAATATTCCCAAAAAACGCGCGCTTCTTCGGACCTGGTGGTAATGGTAGAGCCGATCGCTTGCGTCGTGCGTAGAGCACTGTCCCAAGCGTTATACAGAGGGTAATAACCGTGAAAAGGATTGAGGAGGCCATGCTTAGGCCGCGGAGGAAGCACTGACTAGCTTTTATAAGAAAACATAGCAATCGATCCCCACGGTCACATCGGTGGGGATCTTGGTTCGTTGTGGGTGCAAACCTCCGAAAATTGATTAGTACGACCACAAGGGCCTGCGCCACATCTTTTCAAGATACCGCTATCAACGATTAAACCACATACAGGACTAGTTCGCGCGAGAAACATACCTTCGTGGAAGTGGGTCACGCTCTAATAGGTCGGGGATCCGTTTTCAGGTGACGGTTTTGCTGCTCAAGCAAGAACACCGACTATCGTCCGGTTGGTTGTTGAATCTAGCTGGAGAAAGATCCATGCGCAGTAACATTCAGCCACATATGTCCGTCAACCTCCGTGCCATCGCTGCCAGAAGTTAGACCAGTGAACAGAAAAGGGCTCGACGTAAGATTGATATGGAGCGAACCTTTAAGTTAGTTGAATCGAAGATAGCACGAGCGTTCTTGGTCGGTGAATAAATCAACGTTTGGTGTCGGAGGGACTTCGAAGGTGAACTTTCCAAACCAGTCAAACAGCAGCAACTGACAAGTTGCCGGTGCCCAAGTCCGGGCTGGAATAGGTAAGCAAGGACTGCGCCAGAACATAATCTCCGAGGCCAATGTTGCCCATGGCGGCGGCCTAGAGGGCAGAACATTGAAACCGAGCCATTTTGTCGTCGTGGTGTGATTCTAAGTTGGCAGCGCCACTACCTTGGCTCCGGATATTACCGAACGAGTGATGATCGGCAACAGCAGCGGCCTGTCAACCGATGTGCTCGCAGGTTACTGCGAGCGAGCACTGTTCGGGGCGATAGTCAAACTCGTACAATTTATTCCTGAGCGACTGAGGTCGCCCTTATTTATTTGACCTCGCTCACAATACACGATTAAGTATAAGCGGATAGAATAAATATTGTCCAGGGAACCTCTATTGATAAAACGGAGGAGGGTCGTCCCCGATGGGTTTCCGTGTCATTAAACCCACCCCATAGCCCTCAGAGACGGGCGGTAAATTCCAACGAAGCGCCAGCAGTGATTTGGAAATACTAGATCGCCGGCGGCCACTCCGAGACGTTTTCGCGGCGGGTTGAGCGGGCCGCGGTTTGCGACTCTTGGTCTCAGGAGCTTTGTCGGCGGATGTATTCCGCGGCTGAGGTTTTGACACTGTAACGTAGCCCTGGGACTGTGGTGAGGAACGAAGATGTAGTCGACGAGCGGCTTTGGGATCCGGATGCTTATGGCGGGGCTTCGTCTTTGTTGATCGCGAAGGAGGGACTGGGGTAGAGTTTGGTGCGGCTTTTTCAGCGTCGAGAGTGAGTTTCGAGGTCGAAGGTTTCGGCTGGGCGTGTCGTGAAACATGGAGCCTTAGACTTCGAATAGACTCTGAGATGCTAGAACGTCGCTTAACGCGCTCCTTCTTCTCGGTGGGAATCTTCCTCGAGGCAACACCCTTCGAAGGAGCGGCCCGGTTAGTAGCTTTTGATACCCCGTTCCTGGTGGTCGACGCTGTTGGTGGAAAAGAGGTGATAATGCGGGGGAGTTGTGGTTTCTCGCGCCGACCAGGTTTGGCAGATAGCGGAAAAGGTCGAGTAGCCACTGCAGGTGCAGGCATATCACGTTCAGTATTTGTGCGAAGACAAAGGGGTTGACGAAGACTCACCATCAACAGCTTGTTCTTTATCCTCCACCTCCTTCCGCCGACGGAGGTACAACCAAAGTAAACAACACAGCAGTAATAATGCCACCAGTCCAGCGATAGCCCCGGCAATAGCAGGCGCGTTGGACTGCGCTCGACGGGACAGCGAAGTGAATACTCTGGCCGCAAACCAGGGAGAATCATCGTAAGAGTCGTCTTCGGTCCTCGGTGCTAGCCCTGGCATCGTGAATAAATCCTGATGAATTCCGCAACGGCGCACCACAAAATAAAACTCACCTCGATCAAACCGAAACGAGGTGCGGGCCAACTTGGACTGAAATAAATCATTCGAAAATCCCCCACACAAATGGCAGGGCTCCAGGCCGCTCAGTCTGTCCGCCATATAATTCGAAGTAGAAGGAACAAGGGCCTCATCCATGATCCAATAACGCTTGGGGATGAGGGAGAGAAGTGGTAGGATTTGAAAAGCGGGGAACAGACAAAGCACCAGCTGCGTCGCTGGCCACATCGAGTGCAGCCTTAAAGCAGGGCAGACCGGACAACGAGCTGTGCCGCTGGGAGATCACGTTCATCGAGACTCAGCAGTGGTTATGATGCGAGTATTATAATATAATGGGAACTTTACCTATCTCGGGACGTTCATCAAGCTACAGCCGGCTCCGTTTGATTGTTGGCAACGCGGCGTTCGCTGGCATCGCCGCTTTTTGGTGTTGACAACTAGTGATGCGTTGGTTATCCGCTCGTTGTTGCCATCACGGGCGTCTCAGAGAAGTTCGCAACCGTCGGCTGCTTCAAAATCTGGATGCCCATCCTGAAGGCGAGGCTGAAGATCAATGGACCAATGCACCAGGCTTCTTGAATCTCGTACATTTCTCTCTCAATTCCAAATTCTGTGGTGTAAGTATTCCGCGTTGACCTGATATTTTCGCTTGGCTCGAAAGTCGAAGTATCTGAAACACGGAGGTTGAGATTTGTAGGTCCACGGGAGCATTGTCCGCGCTCACCAAACACACCACAACTCGCGGCGTTACCGTTACAGTCTCATTTGAATATTTCAACGCGGAGATCTATACTCAACACTGGGAGAGTGACAGCTGGGATGAAAACTGCGAAGAAGGATATTGGAACGAGACAGCTCACTTGCGTGCTGTAGTGCACCGAGATCCGAGTGCGACAGACGCAGATTCCTTTCCATCGTTTCCTGTGTCAGTAGACCTGAGTACCGTACGTGTGATGTTTCCTCAGCTAACTGATCAAAGAAACCAAGTATAGCGCAGGCTATGCGACTCTCATGGGGCGGAAAGCATGCAGGGGAACAAACAAGAGCGTGTGCTCCTCCGAGCAGGTCAATTCTCTGCAAAGTAATTAGGTGATGCAGATGGTGCGAAGAAAAGTTGGACGGGACCTCATCTGTGACTCTTGTTCAATGCTCGATAGAACTGTTTTGAAACCGCCAATCCACGACGGTCACTTAAGACGTTTCAAATATTGGGACTACAGATATGATTCTGATTTCCAATTATGCAGCAAACAATGAAGCAGGAAAGGCGTACTGTAGTGTCGTTGGCCACGCGAAGGAGGCGCGTTTATCGACGAAAATCTCGAGATCTGGGTGTAAACCAAGGGGTCGCAAGCCACATTGGCACTGGACCTGCGATATTCTTCGCAAAACAAAAAGCCGATTGTGATGTGCAAAAAAAGGAAAGTAATGATAATGCAACTCACTGTGAGCTGTGCCATGTAGTTCTTGATTCCAGATTGCCACGACAACAATTCCTCAGAGTGAGTCTCTGTCTACGAGAGTCTAGACTCTACTGTAGACGTCTTGGATCTCGAGCAAACTTCTGCTGGGCTACTGGGCCGCGGAATGCCAGGCTGATAGTTTGACGGAATATCGCCATGCAGGGGCGAAGGTGACTGAAATGCGACCGGCCAATATTGCTGATGGGGGGAGACGACAAGCCGCGTTGGTGGTTTGTTTGTGTTTTGATGCCATCGCTTGGCGTGCCTGGGAACGGTCGCGTGATGCTCCGGCAATCACCGGCCTCGCCTCCACACGGAGGTTTTCATGTCGTCCTTCTCTCCGTCTCCCACCAAGCCAGCTGGCAGGCAGGAGGCCCAGCGCGCCCGCCCCACCGTCTGTCCCGGGAAGTGCTTTCTGACGCACTCTACTTGGTGCGACGATGTCTACCGGTACCACCAACAACCCTCCTTTCACCGTTGGAACTGCTCTTTATCGTATGTACTTATGCCGATGAGCGCAAGATGATTCTTCGTTGATTTTTCGTACCTGGTCAGGGTATATCGTTGTCGCGGCGCTGTCCATCGTCGTAGTCATCGCGGCGATGCTTTGTTGGCGTTCGCGCGTCATGGAGAGGCGAATAGCCCGGCAACGGCTCCACATCTCCCCGGGACAAATCGACACTGGGCAGAATAAAGCTCGACCTATTCTATACGATGTATATTTGGGAAGGCACGGTGATTTGTGGCATACTCTGATGGTGCGCATCAACCCAGTCTTCGATTATTACGCCGGGAACTTCTCATTTGTGTACAGCCAATATCCATGCAGCAATTATTACATCCCACCCAAGTGCGAAGTTCCGCGAATTCTGGAAAATCCGTGTCTCCAGCGGATAACCAGACATGTTCGAGATTAACCTTGGCATTGCTGGTAGAAATGCCGGCGCCGCCAATAAATACGCGGGAAGTCGAGGACGAGAATGCCCCATTTCTGCCATATCTTGAGTTTGGAATCAAGGATGTGGAGTGTCCCAGTGGATCTTTGGATTCCGGTCAGTGATTATGCGAACGATTTGTATTTTTACTGTGTATCGTTATGCTTCGGTCGGATCGCGTTAACGAATTTTCAAGATTTTGACACTGGATGGGACTCCAACTTAAGAGGTATATATTCAACTCCAAGTCCCCTTCGATACATTCTCTCCGTTGACAGCTATCTCCCCTTCACACGGCTGATCCCTCCAGCACATGCCTTTCTTCTTTCTGCCCTTTCAACAACCTTTGACGCCTACGAAAGCCTTCACCTCGAGCTCAGTCCGTCAGCTGCCTATCCATGTGTCTCCATGTAGGCACTAGCGCGGCCACAGAAACGGTGACATACTTCACACATACCAGTCGAAAATTCAGTATAGGTAAAACCATAAGCACTTACTTTGGCGGACATGCTGGATATTCATTGACAGTACATTGGCGAGGAGTAATCTGAAGCTCTTTGCACCCCTCTCCGTCTACACTCTCCGATGCATTCACGCCGTGTTGAATTCGAGATCCCTCCCGGCTTATCGTGCCGGCAGGCGGGCTACGGGTAAGGTAACGAACGGGTTTTCGCGGCATTTGGCCGGGTTATCGAGTTTTGGAAGAATTTTTTATGTGAGTAAAGGGGCTTCATGCCCACTTTATGTCTACTTTCTAATCAAGTGTATCTACTCTAGAACGCGATTTCCGCAAGAACCTCCATGAGGGATGCTGGAAGCATCGCGTGTCGTCACTCTCACGTGATCATGTCACGCCTCTCTTCTTAGCCACCACAATCTCCCCTCCCCCAGCCGGATCCGCGTTTATATGGTATATGGCGCGTGCTATTTGGGCATACCAATGCTTATCCTGGTTCTCATATGCTCTTCTGCGGCTTTCGCGCTGGCACCTGCCTTCGACGTGTCAAGCGCTGCGTGGTCGGATCCAAGCCAACACCTTGTGGACTCACCTGGGCCGCATGTACTCGCCTTTCACGACGTTTGGAATGCAGGCGAAGAGGAAAAAGCGTTTCCCCGGTCATGAATGCCCTGCATCACCTGGTGCATAGCTGGCCCCGGCACGATGAGATGCTATCTTTGTGTCGGTCTTCTTGCCCTCGTGGCCCGAAGCTAAGACTGCTCTGGAATTGTACCTTTCGAGTTGAGCCTTCGAAGCCTCTATTTCCCACCACACATGAAGAAATTCCTTCTGATACCAATCCGGAAGGCAGTCATTGCCGTTCAGCGCTCTGGGCATACAGACATGATACACATAATCGAATTCTACACCTAACAAGCCCCGGCACGTATCAAAATGGATCGCTTAAAAGCTGGTCGATTCTCCTTTGTTTCGGCGGGGTTCACTCGATTGAGCCCAATGAATACCTTCGTTCTATCCTGTGCGGTGTTCGCTCTTTCTCTAGTAACTTTGGCTACGGCATCGCCGGTCACGACTTCTGCATCTGCTGCTATCGCGAACTCTACCTCTCCTTCCATCACCCCGCGCTCTGGAATCCTGTCAGCTCTTTATGGCGACCTCGTTCTCTACACCCAGTACTCTTCCGCCACGTATCAACTCATTTGCCCGAGGCCTGTCGGGAGAACGCTGATCTATCAGGTTAATAATGTTCCCTTTCAGTTTTGACGACCTTATACACTATCTGATAATCTCGTACATAGTTCCCGCCCCTTGGCACTCAAGGCTTCATCGCCCGCGACGACGCGCGCATGGAGATTGTCGTTGCTTTTCGCGGAACTGCTGATTTGAAGGACATTCTAACCGGTGAGAAAATTGTTTCATCTCTTGTGTTGACTGAGGATTCTGTCTCCGTAACTTTCTGTAGACGTCGAGTTTGACCTCCGCCCATTTGTGTCTCCAGGCATAATGGAAGGATCGCTTGTTCACCACGGTTTCCTCGATGCATATAATAACGTAGCCCAGGACGTTGTCCGCTATGTCACGCAGCAGCTCGTGGCACACCCAGGGTATCGGGTCATTCTTACTGGTTATTGTTTGTCGAGGCGGTTTTGTGATTATTGCTGATCAATGGCTTGCTTTACCAGGCCACAGTTTGGGCGGCGCAATCGCGGCCATTGCTGCTCCCTCGCTGAAGCCAGTATTGGGAACAGTCACGGTCAAACTTTATACATTCGGTTTGTCCTGATTAGCGGTCATCATGAAATCAGGCTTGTCGATTTTCAACTCACTTCATCCAGGTCAGCCGCGCGTCGGCGATGTCAACTTCGTTCGGTCTGTGGAAACAATCTTGGGTCAGGAAAACATATTTCGCGGTGTGCCCACACTTTGTTTTCCCCCTCGCGTTTGCTTATTTGGTTTATTGTTGGAATTTATCCGTACAGCGGTGCACACGATGGGTTCGCGCTTTTGATTGAACTCTCCCCCTACGATTCCCAATCTTTTATGTAGATGGTGTTCCGACGATGGTCCCCACGATTTTCGGCTACGCGCATTTGTGAGTTTGATTGTCAACACCTGCTTGGATGGGGAGCCGCTGACCATGTCGACAGTGCGAGCGAATACTGGCAACACGAAGAGCCTATCCCTCTGCAACCCCCTGAAAACACTGTCAGAAAATGCACCGGGGGCGAGGATCTTACTTGCAGCGCCCAATTTCGTACCTCTCTCCCTGCCTCTAGTCTGCTGTGTCTGATGTGCTGGCTACTTAGCGTCCGGGGGCATCAATGCTTTCCACCTTTTTTATTTTGGACAGCGTGAGTTGTACTACGACTTGGGACCCACTGCGATTCTGACAAAGTTATATGTTACTTTAGTGATGTCCTTGAATCCTACCCTCTGCTTCTGATTTACGGCTCGCCCCACCTAAAGGGTTAGGGATTCGGGGGGTTTATATTCAACTTCCTCCCCCGCTTTGTCCGTAAGCGCAGCAGCAAGTCGGCAACTGCCACTTTCCCCCTAATCAACACCAACTACTCCGCTCTCTCCGCCTTTCTCATATCCTTCAACTCGTTAATCATTCCTTTCTCATTGTCCTGCGCTTTCAACCACGCGTCTACGCCTTCCAACGCACGAACAGGATCCATTTTTTTTCTTCAACAGATAGCCCTGGATCTGTGCGATGGAATACATTGTCTGAGATACTCACGTCGAGACCCAGTTCACCGGCTAAAATGTGGATTGTCGTACTCTTTCCCGTTCCCGGTTCACCGTCTTTCCAAAGATAGTTCAATGAAATGCGTCTGTGATCGTAAGAAGCAGGAAGCGTAGCATAACAAATATCCCGAAGGCTCAACGAATTGACTTGCGCTGCGAGATTGATGATTCCTACCTCTGCGATGAGGGACTTCAATGACAAGTGAAGACGAAAACAGACTCACAACAACTTATGTAAACCGAGCTTCAAAACCATATCTCCTCATATCTCCCAGGTGGCAGCCGAAAATTGTTCCTGAACTCCGTAACAGGAGAATGAGCGAGATGCGTGTGACTGCTTTTGACGCACCTAGAAATATACATCGAAGGCGCTCAGCGATCGGTGGAGCGGCTGGAAGTCTTTTTGACGAAGCAGACTGTAGCAGGGACCGGAGATTTATCATACAATGAGAATGCGAGGAGGGTCAAGGAGATGAGGACGACGATTGTAGGGAACATGATGGGAGAGGCTGCGGAAGATGTCGCGGTCGGTTAATCGTGAGTCACGCCAAACTTCAGCGGCGGGCACCGGGTAAGCGCGCGTCGCACGCTCAGCGCTCACCTCCCACCCCCGAACCAATCAAACCGAGGTTACGAGGGGGAACGACTGACTCAAAAAAAACGGCGGACCTGTATGCGTCATCCACCATCATCATGGAAAATATTCGCCGTGACAGCGCGCATCATAACACCCACGAGATCGTGACAAGCGTGACATTGCTTCTTGCGCTCAAACCACCATCATCTGAGACCTCCGCACTCCCTCGCCCAAACGCCCAAACGCCCCAGCTTGAATATGCTATAATGGTACGGAACCTCCCTCAACGGCCTCATGCTCTTCGGCTCCTGAGGCTTTATCGTGTAGTGGCACCCAGAATTAATATACTTATCATCCCCTCCGGTCATTACCTGGAAGCGATTATGTCCGGCCGGAATATCGTTCTGCGACGTCCATTGCTGTGGGATACGGTGGAATCGGCATGTTGCCCAGACTGAAGGAAGGGAAGAGAAAGGCCCTGTAAGAAATCCTCGTTTTTTTCCTCTTTTTTTGTTCTTGAATCGTTGGCCCGTGATGCTGAGAGACCTGCTTTCACTCCAGCTTCT
Source organism: Favolaschia claudopus (assembly GCA_037176885.1). Classification (NCBI taxonomy): domain Eukaryota; kingdom Fungi; phylum Basidiomycota; class Agaricomycetes; order Agaricales; family Mycenaceae; genus Favolaschia; species Favolaschia claudopus. The sequence continues at coordinate 721,591 of JAWWNJ010000010.1, read as the reverse complement.
TACAACTCTCCGACCTCGCAAAGTATCTTATTCGCTGCGAACCGCGCAGAGAGTTGGTACGAAATTCAAAGGAGGCGGGAAGTTTCGGGAAGTTTCAGGCAGCTGATGGGGCGCATACAGTGTTGAATATGGGAAGTTGCAGGAAAAGGAGTGTGGCGCAAGGCTAGCGGCACTTGTGGCATTTGCACGTTGGAGAACTCAGACTCATGGGTATGGCTTCCTCTCAAATTTGGAATCTTCAATGCGATGGAAAAATCCAAGGAAGCAGCGCGAGCGAGAAGAAGATTGGGCAAAAATTAAACGGTATTACAGTGGAGATGACCGCATAAGGCGCCTCACTTTTGGCCGGAGGTGTGTCTTGTACGCTCTTCATGGGTAGCAGCGTAATCATGAACTGCTGGGATATCCTTAAGAATAGCTGATTGCAGATGGTAACCGCGTCGACGGCTGTTTTGTGAAGATTTCGAGGTCAGCCTCTCTGGCTATTCTTCCAGGATATCTGATGGGCGAAAACTAGTTGGCACCTTCAGCGCAGATGAAGTTTTCCTTGCTGTTCGGTTGACTGGGTCAATGAGACAGAAATCTTCAGGTAGGTTCTTTGCCACTGTCAGAAGCAAAAATCCCTTTACGAAGGCATTTAAAATCAGATTCGTCGAGGTTCTTCGGCCCTAGAACCTCAATTTACCCCCTGGTCGTAACATCATTGCAAGCTTTCTGACACGCAAACAGTAGACGCACGTAAGCTCGAGTTGACCACTCCATGGTCACGCACGTATTGAACTAAATCCCTTATAACCCGTTCGATTTATCTACTTTCGTTGGGGTTCCATCCTTTTGGTCTTCACTTCACCGAGCGCGATGCATACTTTCGTTCCGTGGGTTTTGTCCGCTCTTTCGATCGCAACCTCGGTTGTGGCATCGCCGCTCGCAATCGCAAATTCTACCTCTCCGATCATCGATGTTGTGACCGGTATCTCGTCCGCTCTCTTTGACGACTTCATTCTCTATACCAAGTATTGTTCCGCTTCATATCGAGAGAACTGCGCGAGGCCTGTCGGGAGAGCTCTCGTTCACACGGCAAACCTTTCTCGGTTTTATCCATTTTACACGACTTGATGCGCATACAGTTCAACGAACCCGGCCACATCACCGGTTTCATCGCCCGCGACGACGGGCGCCTGGAAATCGTCGTGACTTTCCGTGGAACTCACTCTATTGACGACGCTCTCGCCGGTGAGTAAAACGCGTCTCCCATTGTATAAACACCGTTCATTCAACGTTTCTCCAGTCGGCCAGGTCGCTCTCACGCCATTCATATCTCGAGGCATCAATGAAACATTTTCTGTTCACACGGGCTTCCTGAAGTCCTACAACGGTGTGGCGGACGACGTCATCCGCATCGTCAAGGAACAGCTCGTGGCCCACCCAGGATATCGGGTCATTGTTACTGGTATGTTCTCTGTCCCGACTTGGAGGTAAAGCTAGCTGATTTTCCCCCTTGCTATCCAGGCCACAGTTTGGGGGGCGGTGTCGCGGCCATCGCCGCTCCGTCGCTGAGAGTGGCGTTGGGGGATGCTGTCCCGCTCAAGCTCTATACCTTTGGTTCGTGCTACTTCCATTCCCTCTCTTCGCGATTTATGGACTCCTGGAGCATGTATTGATTCTATTTACGCAGGCCAACCTCGTACTGGCGACCCCAGCTACGCTACCTATATGGAAAGCCTTCTTGGCGAGCAGAACATCCACCGCTGTGAGCCATCTGTCCCCTTTGCTTTCATATTCGCGCTTGCTGATTAAAATTTACCGTTGTTCCTCGTCTCTCCAGCCGTGCATACCACCGGTGCGTGCTCAAATGTCTTACCTTACCCTCCAACTCATTCGTTCCTGTAGACGGCGTCCCAGGGTTTATTTTCCCGTCCCTCGGCTACGCCCATTTGTAAGTAAAATAGACCTGTTCATTCGTCACTATTACCGCCCACGACAACTGATCTGGATTAACAGCGCGACCGAATACTGGCAATACTCAGACCCCATCCCATTCTTCCTCAACCGCGAAAGAACTATCAAGAAATGCGTTGGGGGAGAGGATCCTGCCTGTAGTGCTAAGCTCAGTGCGTGCTTCTCTCTTCTTGCTGTTTTCCGGTTTCATGCGCACCCTATTCAGCGACCTTCGTCTTGAGCTCTGTTCACTGGATTTATTACGGACAGGGTGAGTTTTACGATAGCTTGATTTCGGCCGCCCCTATCAGAGGAAACGACTGACTCATTGCTTCCAGAAATCGCTTCGGACCCTACAGTTTGCATTTGAATGTCACCCGGCATGTTGCTTCAAGTTTCTGCTCCGGTATGTAACACGCTATATTTGAATGTTCCGCCCCGCTCTACACTGGAGACTAATATTAGCCTGGGATACTCACAGAAGTCACATACGGAGCAGATCCGCCGTCTTTTCTTTTCGCTAGTCTAGTGTAAGCTATATTCATCTGCATTGAATGCGCCAGGACGGGACTAATGTACTAAACCAGGATGCTTGTATTTCGGTAAATGCGCGCGCAGAATCATACGTTGTTGTCCTACAGTCTACTTCGATGTCCGATTCACGCTTGAGCTGTTCTTATGGACCCATACCGACATTAATTCGCGGCCGCCGGAGATATTTCGGTGTCGCTGGTTATTCAATTCAACCCAACTGCGGGACTAGACTTCCTCCCATTTCGACTTGCTTTGCGTTGTTCTCGGGAGACTGCTATTTCGAGCTTCAGATAGACGTTCAATCGCCGCCGCATCAGCGGATTGGACGGACGTGCGGCAACTGCATGGCCCAGGCGAATGATTCGAGGCATTCCACCCGACGACGGCTATGACAAAACAATTCGAAGGCTAGGCGGCTTTCAACGAGTACAGGAACACCCGACGCGATTTTCGCGTTCAGCGTCAAAGCTGGATTCAGCACTCGCGACGGCCCGAGTCGGACTCAGGCGGTCAAGGTACCCATCTCACTGCGGGTAATGAAACGTTCAAAAAGATGGAATGAATACTGGTATCTGTCAACCCCAGGCTGGCCAGCGCTAAACATACATACAGATTGTCTCCTAATTTGTATATGAAAGACTAAAGACGAGCTAGCCCGCATCCATCTGTCAACTCAAAGTCTCTGAACATATTCATTCCCTCTCCCGCTTTGTAAACGGCGGTGATATTACCCCGAACGTTCGACAATGTCGGCATACCTTGACTTGCCGCCTTCCCACTGTGGTCCTCCTCCATGTTCTTCGGCGGCCTATTGACTCGAGCCGTCCAAGCACTCGGTCCCTGCGTTGAAAAGTCGGCCTAGACGTTGTGCACCCGCGCCCGGAACTCGAAATAACGCCACAGCAGCACGCAGCTAGTCACTCTAGAACCCGAATTTAGAGGTAAGTGAGGCTATCAAATCTGACAGGAACGATGGACCGCTTCGGATTTATTCGTTTTTGACCCGAATGACCTGGTGTCGAGTGTGTCTATTTTTGCCAGCGCAGTTTAAATGCAGATGAGGGAGTCGATGTGTATTGAGCGCCCCTCTTCGCCCCCTCCATAACTCCCCAGCAAAGATGACCTTCGGCCTCGTATTGGCTGGTCTTGTGACTGCTTCAATTGCTCAAGGCCACCACCTGGTACGTTGGTTGAACTACGAATTGCACCTAGGCTCAAGTTAATGATTTAGGAATACCGCGCTACCCCTCAAGTCTATGACTCGTGCATCAATGCCAACGACATTGCGCTCACATTCGTACGCATATGTTTTTCTCTTTGGCTTGAGATTCTAACCGTCGACTCAAGGATGATGGTATCCCGTATTTCAGCTCTTCGTCCTCGTGCATTTACTAATTCAACAATAGGCCCTTACATCTACCTCCGAGACATCTCTGATCAATTCACCAGAGCCGGTGCCAAAGCAACATTTTTCATGAACGGCAACAACTGGGACTGTATTTACAACCCTGACCGCATTTCGGACGTCAAGTACGCATTCGCCGCGGGACATATGATCGGCAGCCACACCTGGTGAGAATTCTCGATTATCATTCTGGGTTCCGCGTCTCTGAGCTAAATAAATCGCGTATAGGTCCCATGCAGATCTCACCTCCCTCTCGACACCCCAAATTCAGGATGCGATGTTCCGTATGGAAGAAGCCTTCTCTCGAATTCTTGGAATCAAGCCGGCTTTCATGCGTCCGCCGTTTGGAGATTATAACAACAACGTCCAATCCATCGCTGCTGCCCGCGGCCAGAGTCTTGCGTTGTGGGATTGGGACACGGGTGATGCTGATGGGAATACGACGGCTCAGTCCGAAGCGGTTTATAATGATGTCGTGAATGCGAAGGTCAAGAATGCGTTGATTTTAGAGCATGAGACGGAAGGTGAGTGTATTTCAAACGACTGGGTCCAAGTGCAGTCATAATAGTCTTGACAGAGACAACGGATTCGACCCTTGTCCCTTATGCTATTAATCTCTTCCAGAGCAAGGGTTATAATGTAAGAAAGTGTTCTTTTTTCGACACGAACAATGAGTTGAACGTCTAACTAGCTGGTCACGATGGCGCAATGTCTCGGTGTGGATCCGTATCAAGCCATTGGCGTGCCACAGCAACAAACCGTAAGTTCCTTCGAGAATATATCTCGATCGTTGTAATTCTAAATATTTCTACTCCAATCCATGAAGCCTTCATGGACGTGCGACGGTACACCCGATCCTGGCGCAGCTTGCGGCGGATCTATAACCTGCGAGACTGGTACACCAACCTTCTCATCCACAACGACCGTCACTGGCCCAACACCCACCGCTACATACATACATCCTACCGCCAGCGCTTCGAAGTGTCTCACAGCTGCCTCTAACACGGATGGCGCTGCTGTCGAAATCGAGGATTGTATCTCTGGAGGCTCTACGTCGCAGGGATGGACCATATCCGGCTCGAACCTCAAAATTTTCGGCACAAAGTGTCTTGATGTTACGAATGGCGCCACTGCCGATGGGACGAAGCTGCAGGTCAGTTATTTGCTCCCAGCGGAAGTAGTTGACTCTCATGCTTATCCGATTTTGCTCAGATTTGGACGTGTGCCTCGGGAAACACGAATCAAATGTGGGCCTTTTCAGGCAGCGCGATTACATGGACGGGGCATTCGAGCTGCGTCGATCTGACCGACGGCAGCACGGCCAACGGGAATTTGATTCAAATATGGACCTGCACATTCGGCCCGAATCAGCAGTGGACGCAAACCATTGGATGATCGACCACTCATCTTCCTTTCTTTGAGCGCGTATTTCATTTTCGCAGGACTTGACCGTTTCGGACAAAATATTTCTGGATGATCGACCACTCATCTTCCTTTCTTTGAGCGCGTATTTCATTTTCGCAGGACTTGACCGTTTCGGACAAGATATTTCGGTATTTACCTTAATCTAGGAGTTTGTGTCTGCTTTTAGTATACATGAATATGCACAACGGTTTGCGCTGTCTTCCGAAGCAGAATTTGGGAGTAACGTTTGAAACCACTAAAATCTCACTTGGGTTGAATTTCTTCCGATCATTGTTGAGTGATCGCGTCAGCGGCAATGCGATCCCGGCTTCTTCCTTGACTCCTGTCGTTTTTCTCGTTGTCGTCGTCCACTATCTTTCTGGACTGTTGCGCCCAATTTCGACGGAAAATAGAGTCAAAGTCAAGTGCGTTCACTCTGGGATGATATTAACGCTGCAAATGGCCGACTTTGCTTCTCAGTTATGACAAACGACAAAGGACTTTCGCCGCCACCTTACAGGGAAGGTGCTACAGGTATTCAGCCGGTCACGGCCACTACAAGCAGAGAAACACGCTATTGTAAGCTTTACATCGGTTGAGCGACAATTCAGACGATTGACAGCGAATCTTCTATGATCCACCCAGTGTATTATCGAGTCTACACGCTGGATGGCGCTATTAGACCGAAGACAGCGTTCTCTGCGGACAATTCATCCCTGGGCCACCTAATGGTGAGATCAATACCCCCTCCGCACAGGGTTGATACGCTCCGCCGCTGCCTGGTCAAAGCGGAGGACCTCGGGGACCAGAATTGCAGTTTGTATCTCCGCGCCGACTCCCCGACGCCTGCGTCCGACAGTACTGTCTTGGACTTCCTTGGTACCAATGCTGAAAACGGTACATCCCCGGATACAGCTTTCGCTCTTGTCATCCACGACGATCGTTTTACCGGGGAGCGCCCAGCTGTAGCCACACTGGGAGGCCTTCGCGAGAGCAAAGATAATATTGATTACCGTTCGTGCTTATCTTTCGTTTTAGTTTCATATATTGATCTACTGAATAACAGTATACTATCGTCTGTTCGCAAGGACGGAGGAAGACACATCCGCAACCACGCCGGACGCAGAAGACCCCTCGCTCGGCAGGATCGACCGCAATCTCATTTGTCCTCCTCGAGATGCTCTATCAGTCAAACGGTGCATTGCTTGGGTGGAGGAAAAGATGGTCTACCGTGATTCGGAACTCTACGCAGAAATTTCTGCACAAGAAGCAATTTCAGATGAAGATGACATTTCCTTCGCGAAAATCGGCAAACTGGGAAGTTTCGAAAAACCTATTGTCCTCGTTCAGTCGGAGCCCGTTTCAAAAACATCCCGCTCAGGACCACCGCTTCGGCTAGTCTTACTCACTACCGATGTTGATACCGGCTTCGGGGTGCGGTCCTTTCTTTCCATTTCTTGTTGACTGTTGAACCCTGGGGCATAGACGGTTTCATCCGGGCAGACGTTCTACACTGATGCCGTCGTCAAAAACGAATGGTTCCCTGGACGAGGGACTGTTGCAGCGTATAGATGCGTGATTAATCCGACTACTCTAGAGGAACCATCGAACCAGCGTCGGTATTTTTCAGTCTATCGTTTGTTCTTTCTCATTGAGAATCGCATGCATAGATTATCTTCCCACAGGTAATTCAAGTGCTTTACTGCTTGCTTGCATTCTGATTAGCTGACTAGCGAATCGCAGCTTTGCTCACTCCGCCGTTGAGCTTGGCGAGACGGAGCAAAGTCTGACGGACTTAGTGAGTACAAATATCTGAATTGTACCTAAAACAAATTGCCTAGTAAAATTCCTCATTCGTGCACAACCTTGTATTCTGTCAGATAACCCTTACAATAACTGATAACTCTTGCAATCGTTTTTCTGGAACAGCGACGAGGAAAAGTTTCTGTCGGGATTTATCGTGATGAGAAATCTCGGCATCTTCCGAAGCCCGAAACAAGCGGCCCGACTATCGGGCCGTCGGGCTTCAGCGGAGAGCCCTTTTGTCCTCGACCACGATGGCCGATCCATCGACATCGCCGCCCTTGACGCGTTCGTCGGTTCAAGAAGCTCACAATCTCATCCTGCCGCACATACACAAAACACCCGTACTCACAAACACCACGCTCAGTAAATTAGCTTCGACACCTCGTCCAGCAGCTGAGCTGGAAGGCACTCCGTGGGCTGGCCGTACCCCTACGAAGCCTGTGATCAGGATATGGCTGAAATGTGAAAATCTACAGCGGATAGGCGCTTTCAAGATCCGCGGTGCGTTCCACGCTATCGAGCGCCTCGAACGCGATAAGAAATGGGTTGAGAGCGGAGGGAAGGAGAAGGGGGTTGTCACGCATAGTTCGGGTACGTTCCTTTCATGTTCTAGCAGAAGGTTTAGGTTGCTGATGGGACGACCCTTTAGGAAATCACGCTCAGGCGCTCGCTCTCGCCGCACGAGAGAATGATATCCCCGCCTACATCGTCATGCCCGATATTTCCGCCGCCCCCAAGATCGCTGCAACAAAAGGGTACGGCGCCACGGTCATCTTCAGTGGTAGCACAAGCGTTGAGCGCGAAGCTGCAGCAGCCAAAGTGATTCAAGACACCGGCGCGCGCCTCGTCCCGCCTTACGATCATCCAGATATCATTCTGGGCCAAGGCACCCTCGGGCTTGAATTGCAGGATCAAGTCTCTGAAGCCTTAGCCTCGTCGTCCCCTCCGTACCGCTCGCTTCTCCTCCCAACTCAATCACCGCGCACCAGCCTCAACGCTATCATCGCCCCTTGTGGCGGCGGCGGCATGCTCTCCGGGGTCGCACTTTCCTGCGAGAACACCGGCATCCGCGTCTTCGGCGCGGAGCCGAACTACGAAGGTGCGGACGACGCTACGCGAGGATATTACTCCGGTACCCGCATCACCACGGTTAAATCGCTCACCATCGCCGATGGGCTGCGCACGCCTGTTGGCGTGTATCCCTGGAGCATTATCTATGAAAGGCGGCTTGTGAGTGGGATGTATAGCGTATCGGAGAATGAGATTCTCGCGGCACTGAGGCTGGTGTATGAGAGGGTTAAGGTGGTGGTAGAGCCGAGCGCGGTGGTGGGGTTGGCTGTGGCGCTGTTCAATGAGGATTTTCGTGCGATGGTGGAGAAGGAGGGCGGTGAAGAGGGGTGGGATTTGGGCGTTGTTTTCAGTGGTGGAAATGTCAGCTTGGAGGCTCTGGGAAAGTTGTTCTCGACTTGAATGGCAATTTCCATATCCAAAGTACATCGAAGTTCGTTCATTAATATTTCCCCAGTTCAAAGTTTGACTTTCAAGAGTTTGAGGGAAGTTGGAACTTCTTAGACCAAGGATGATTTCACCGCTTTCCAAAAACCCGTCAGAGAATGAGTCAAGTCGGCGGCCCCAGTGTTCCCTCCTTCCTCATGATCATTTGAGCAGGCCACGTATTTTTGCCCACTTTTTCACAAGTTTTCAGGTTCAACTTTGACGACGGCCGATTGATCCGAAATCTGATCTCTCATCAACGGCCTCACATCCGAACTCACCTTTTCCTCTTACCACCACCACCATGGAACATCGCCCAGTATATCTTCTGCTCCGGGCCCGAATACTACGACGCCCGAATTGTCAGGTTTGCTTTAACGTTTCTCGGATCTTATATTGCTGACTCATCGGCCGAAGGCAAGGGTTCCCACTGCATGATGTCACGAGGATTTCATCCTTACTCGTCTTCTCCTTCTCCTCCCATGTCGCCCCAAGCCATCTCACCACCCACCCCGCAGCCCGTACGTCCCGGGCTCACCAATTTCGCTGTGACACCCGCAGCGACGGCTGCGCTGCGGGAGTTGTTGCATAAGGATTATGTTTCGCATCATTGTTTTTTCAATGATTTGGGGTTTCATAACCATTTGCCGCACCAGTGAGTGTCGTGTCGTATGATACTATATAGGCAGAAGTTTGTGCTGGCCTGACTGCGCGTCTATGCAGCCTCGTAGCGGCATATGATCTGGGCGCCTCGCCGCCATTGCTTGAGCTGATTTACAAGGACGAGGCGCCGACGCTGCGGGCCATCGACCGGCAAGGAGAGGATATCACTGAAGGGAATTGGACGACGAGGTTGGGCGAGCATAAGTGCGTAGTCGCGTTCTATGTTCCTCCCGTGAGATCGTTTTGCTGACGGGTATTACAGAGCGTACGGAAGTTACCTTGCTTTCTTTGCGGAACAGATTGCCCAAAGTGGAGTGCAAGAGACGATGAAGAGATTTGTGATGGCGCCGGAGGCGAATGGGAATGACGCGTTGATGTTCGCTCGGCTTTTGGGCGGCGCGTGAGTGAATTTTCTTCAACGTCGTTCTCCGACGAGTTCTAAACCGAACACGTAGCCTTCATCCGTTCCTCCAAGTCGGAGTCAGTTGCCCTCTTGTTCTCTGTTTCTCGATGCTTACATTCTTGTAGTTTGGAGCTGAATTTGGACAAGACTACATGGTTGCTCAAGGTATTCGATTACCTCAATCCGAATTATGTTCCTGATCGCTGAGTTATCAAGGTTTGGCAATGGCCGCCGTTACCTCGGCAGGTACAGCTGCATACGTTCTCGACAAACCGTCTGGTCTCCCGAAAATCAGCACCAAATCAACCAAAGGAGTGACTCTCCTGAGCCTCCTACGCGAAGTCTACGACTCTCAAGTTCTCACTCCCGTTCTCCCATACGACCCCAACGCCCTCCTCAGCACCCGCACCAAACAACTCATGGAAACCGATGACCGTGGCGCAGAACTCAAACGGATCTACGCGAAATGGTCCATCGACACCAGCCTCACCGGCTCTGCCCTTGACCAGGAGATCGCCGATAAGATTGAAGAATGTTTCTGGCAGGCAACTCTCTTGCTCGCTGCAACCGGCAAGCCCAATCGCGCCCCACGCCCGGATTTCTTCTTGATGCATGTATTGACGTCGGCGATTTGCTTGCCCAGCTTGCTTTCCATCCTTCCGGATCCCGTGCATAAGGCGCAGCTTCTACAGGGCTACGCACGGTCGAGCGCGCTGTACATCCTCATACGCGGCCGTCCCCGCATCGACATCCCGCTCTTGATGTCGTACACCGAATTCCCCGCCCCGCCGAAAGGCACGCCGCCCGGCTCTTCTTCCGCCCTTGGAGCCAAGCCCGGCGAGGAAACTAATCCCTGGCTCGCGATCATCGAGAATTCCTTGCATCATAAAGATGCGCATGTCATGAAAGTTGTGCGCACGCTGTATTACTGTGCGGTGAAGTACGGGGATAGGAAAGCTGGGGAGGCGATCGGCGTGAAGGATGGGGAGGGGAATGAGACGCATGTGGGGGCGGGGAAGATGGATGGGACGGTGTTTGTTAGGGCGGCGGGGGTGGTTACGGATAGGCTTGGGTGGGTTGCGTATGGTGGGAAGGAGGGGGAGTGGGATCGCAGTGCGTTGGGGTATGATGCGGCTTGGGATGGCGACGATTAGGATCAGGGTGAACGGGAAATCGAACGTGAAGGTTGGGAAAAATGGCCGGATGGCACTGTATTGGGATGAAGTTCACCGTTGTAATACTTGTATCAGTATGCCTTGTACGATATCGAAGGAATATGAACCACGTCGTTTCGTTTGTTTAAATCCCGGAGCAGTCTACTGATAATGTCTCAAGCGATCGAGTGAGCCACCGCTTTGTGATTTCCTTCTACTTTGCGCACATTAATATGCATACATTCCTTCACGAGTCAGCCAAAATTCAACTGCACAGTTGCAATCACGGTGATGGCCGAAGCCACAAATCAGAGGCGGTGTTGGCGCCAAGCAGCAACTTGTCCCGAACGGTCACCACCACGTCGATGGCACTCGACCAGACTCTCCGCTGAGTTATCCCGCATTAATTCAGGGTGAATAGACGTTGCAAACTGCAGCTCGCGACACTCCAGAGCCGCTTGTTTACCCCCCAGGCGACTGAGTTGGAAGTTCCACTGAAGGCCCAGTTTTTTTTTGGGCCTCACAGGTTGAATTGGGTTAGGATTTTTGTTGCGAGCGCATTCTTTTTGCTGACTTAGCTAGACAGTAAGCTCATTGACCGCTGGTTCGCTATAGGCCCAAATAAGTACCTGAAGAATACCGGTTTGAATTATCCTTTGCCTCAGCCCTTCGACTCGAATTCAAGGCTTGCGCAAGTTCTTCTGATCGTACTATAGTAATTTCTTGGCCGGACTTTTCCTCTCGTGCGTCCTCAACTGCGTCATATATATTCTGCCATGCTGATTCGGCTCCTATTGCAACTTGTTAACCGTCAGGTTTTCATGTTCGGAACCTTCCTTGACTTGTTCCCCGTCCTTTCGCACATAAACCCATCTGACCTATCACAGTCGCCAGATACGAACGGGCCATAGTGATGACGGGAATGTCTAGCTGCTCAGCACATGCTTCGCGACTTCGAAGTAGGATGGGAGCGAGAAACGTGCAAGGTTTACGGTAAGTCAGTTTGAATTCTCAAAACCGATGACGGTCCCGTAGTAACCTCGTCTTTCCTGTGTTTTGCTTCCTACTCTGAGCCGTGTGTATCATGAGTAGTCCAGCGTCTGACGCCCGTACAATGTGTGTCCTTTCGCTGCGGCTTATACATCCGACTAAGCTTGTCAATGATTTACTTTATCGAAGATACTTTCAGAATTACTTTCATCTATTCCCCGTCTGTGCGTCGCCCGGGCCCCTCGCTTCGTCCATCCTGACCATTTGAATGTCAAGCATTTCTCATATACGATCATTTGATAACGCTGGGTAGCTTTTAAACACATTCAATCGCCCATACGTCTAACCAATCGCTTTCTTGTTGAAGACAAAGAATTGACGTTCATGTGGACGGGCTCAAAGAGTTTGAGCACCTACTGGTTCTTTGCCATCCGTTATGGCGGACTTTTTACGAATATTCTTGTTGTTGTTTTCTCGTTCGTGACTTTGCCATCTCATAAAGTGAGTCCCAGCTGTGACCACTGTACTTATTGCTCCTTAATACCCCTTGCAGTCGTGCGTATATTGTCAAGAAATCGTCGCAGCCAATATTGAATCACAAGCGCCACTGTAGATGCTTCAACTACACCCTCGTGCATCAAGTCTTCATGCTTCTGACTGAGCTTTTCGTCTCCGGTGCGTACTAGTCCTCGACTTCGATATATCGAACTTTCCGAACGACATGCATATGCAGTGGTCATGATCATCCGGGTGTACGCGCTGTATAACAACATACGCGTTCTCTGGTCGCTTGTCGGAATTGGAATATGTCTTATGGCGCTTACTGTGGTGGGTCGTAGTGGAACTGCAGTCTCAGCTTCGCATTGATATTCATATATTTCAGTGGAGTGTTATGGTCGGTCAACATGGACATCCTATTACAGTTCTTCCCGGCTGCCATTTATCCATTGTTCAGTCTGCGTAAGTGCACCGTGGTGCTGTTCGGATATTGCTCTCAAACTCGACGATACTATAGATCCTACCGTGCGTTTAATTTCGAAAATTGAGACACTGAAACCATGAAGTCCGACAGATTTGGCGATTTCCTGGGAGTGCCTGTTCGTGTTTGACTCGATGTAAGGATTGATTTCAAGTCATGCTAGGTGGAAATCGACTGAATGTTGCTGGAGTATCTTTGGTTTGACGATCTACAATGGCTACTCTACGCGTCGAGCAGCTGGGCATGTCGAGATGCCCATTCACAAATTGATGGTCCGCGACGGTACGCTTTTCTTCGGTTCTTGATTCCAGACGATTCAACTACTGCCTCACACAGGTGCGCTGTATTTCGTGTCAGTGGAGTTCATATTAGTCCTAGTATGCTTCGCGATAATTCTGGTCTTACGACGCTTTTTCCAGCGCTATGGCACTCGCAAATTCAGCGAGCATTATCACTTTTCTTGTCAGTTTCATTGCTTCCCTCATCACCGAAAATCGAGTCTCACGAACAAGTTAAATCTAGGTCCGAGGAGTAAGCATATCTAGTTCTCAGCTCGAAACTCTTCCCCACTGAATTGTCGACTTCAAATCAAGTCTCTCCTCCCGGGATCTCTGGCTGTGCAACCTGGTAAGAAAGCGTCGAATCCTTGGTTGGCAATTCGAACTAAGCAAAGGACTGGCTAGTATGTCAGTCACAATGATGGCGCGGCTCCTCCTCAACCTCCATGAGAAATCCAAGGTAGAACGGATGTCGCTTGACTTCTCCCAGGTACCAGATCCGATACAGTTTCGGGTGACAGAGGACGGGGGAGACGCGAGGGATTGACTTGTTGATAATTTGAGTAGTAGAGTTTAGGCGGGACACGTTTTGAAATCATTCTGATTCAGACGCAGCAATTTCTTAGATTTGTTGTTATCGTTTTCACAATTTCTTCGGTGAGGGGTGAAAGGCGGTGGTCCACGTGTTCTTGTAAATTTATCTAGATTCTTCAAGTAGCGCTTCAGTATCTGGAGTAAGTCTGTTTTTTTTGGCGCCGACTATAGGCAAACTAAGTATAGGCCTGCACTCGGCAACACGGGCCGACTGATGTAAGCTTCTGATCATAACACGAGTACATAACGCCAGCTCTCTTCCTTCCTCCATGCATCCCTCGCTCGCGCGCCGCCAGCTCAACGGCCTAGTGCCGCCCAAAATTGCAACCCCTCGTCTCGTCGTGCGTATCCCCCGCTTCTCCCCGCTTTTTTGCCGGCTGAACGCCCTGCTCTTCCCGTTCGCAGTCGGGCAATTCCGGAGGCGGACTAGACCCCCTCGTCGACTTCTACTCCAAACTTCCCAAAGGTCGTGCGCCCTCGCGCTTCGGAGGCATAAAAGGTCGCTTTTTCGCCGGCAAGAACGCATCTGCTGGCCCCGCGCTCGCGATCATTGGTGGAATTTTCCTGATCGGATACACTTTGGATTACCAGAGTGCGTCTCTGAAATCTCTGCTTTTCTAACTGATAGATTGAATATTTCATGTTATGCAGTGCACTTGAAGCATCACAAGAATAATGCGCACTAGAATGGGCGTCCTTGTATCGAGTCGCGGAAATCTGAGTTGCGGATCGTCCTAAGAAAATGCTTTTGCCCTCCGTTGTCTTTGCGGCGCAGAGCAACTTCCAATTGAATCTGGGCATTCTGGTCAGCATCGCAACAATGTAGAGACATGACTTGAAATTGTGACAACCTCCAGCTGGATTTTCAGTCTCCGGGCGTCGGCTGTGCAACGCATGGCGAAAGGCAGTCCGCGAATGAGCGCATTCAGTCGACCCCAGGAAGAGACTGATGCGCAAAGGCTTTGCTCCCTTAGCTGCGAAGCAATGTTCTGCAACCTCAAATAATTCTGAATGTCAGTTCACAACCTCGAAAATTACTTTTACACCAACACTCACTGTGAAAGCTCGCCGATGATGTCGTGTTCTGACTCGTGTAGGAGACCAAGTTCAACCGACGAGAAATATATCCACTCTGCATCGCACATGACACATTGCAGTTTGTGTGTCACTTTTGCGAGGGCGATGCGGCGAATAAGGTAGAACACTAGCGCCAGCATGAAAATACATGTCACGAAGGCACGAGTTACTGTGTCGGGAAGTAAATTGTTGAGGGACGAGAGGATGGATGTCTCGTTGGACACAGTCGATACCTCGGAAGCCATGACCTACTCTATGCACCTCAAGTTGCGATTTATATTTCTAGGACTTGTGCTTGGCCTACGCACAGTGGAGAATGCGGAGATCAACATCGATTGGACGTGGCAAAATGCTGTATTGCCAGATGAGGCCAAGCAAAGACTACCAGGCGGCGGTTGCGAACGGAACCGAATATTAGTTCAATGCCTGTGAAGACCCGGATCAGTAACGATGGCTGAGGACATGAAACCTTCAATGCTGTATGGATTGCCGTAGTGCCAAGCAAGGGAAAAAATAATAATAGAATTATGTTTGGAAAGGTACTCGCCGGGGTGCGGATGTCTTGCGGGCTGTATGAGTAGAGCCATCCGATTCTCGACCGGTTTCCCGAGAATTAAGGCCGTGGGCATCAACCAGCATGTTCGAAAAAATGGTGTAACGCGAGACAGATAGAACTGACCTAACTATGATCAGCTTCAGTGAAATATGCCCTTCCTTCGTGGTCAGTGATTCCGAGTCACTAGACTGTAAAACTTGATAAAATACGGCGTAAAAAATCTGGAATGTGGCAGAAACGTGTACCCTCGTGTACCGGGCAATGAATGCAAAATCTTTTACTGATTTTCGGGTACCGATCAAGATTTGGGTTACTCACCATGATCGAGCTGTTTGAAGTTGCAATAGGCTCTGCCAAGCATTTGAGAGCTGTATTGATTGGCGCGCACTTGGCGCGCTGGAGATTAACGGTTCTCGTATTCTCGAATCGGAGTGGTATCTGAATCTGAGCAGAGCGAAACATGGTCCTGAAGACGTTGTGTAAGTCATTCACTGGCAACCATTGTTCACCTGATTTGATACCTTTCAATGATCGATTTTGAGAAGTGGATCTTGTTGGTTTGAGCCATGCCGCTCCGGGCCGCCCAAACATCCGGTTGAACGATTAAAAAGGTTTTTCTAAACATTTACATCGTCCAGAGTCGTCCGATTAATTCCCAGCGCTGCTAAGAAGGAGCGAACGGAGAGCCTATTTGTCTGTACAAGGCCATGCCCCCCGCATCATGTCCAGCGAGACAGCATGATTACCTTCGCGAGCCTTCGAACCCCGTGCTAGCAATGTGCTAGGGAGTTCGGCGTGTAATAGAAGCGTACAAGGGGCACAGGATAGGTAGGTAGTTACATGAACCGACGATCTACCTTCCCATATTCGCTTTCGTGTTGCTGGTTGCCATCTTGTAGCGACAAACTCATGATGGCTTCGAGCATGGATCCACCGTCCAAAGGCCTCGCCGACGCTTTATAAACGACGGGGATGAGCCATCTCACCACCCTCGAACTCAGTGTGAACATCCGCCATGACCTTATCCACCACGTCTCTGCTTCTTGGACTCAGCCTGCTGCCAGTGTGCTTGTTTATTATTCGCCGCCAACGAAAAGCATGCGCACCCTTTCCACCCGGCCCGTCGGGGCTCCCCATTATTGGAAATGTCTTGCAGCTGCCGGTCGAAAAAGAATGGCTAACGTATCACTCTTGGGCAAAGCAATACTATTATACGGTGCGTCTGAGAGATGTTCAACTTCGAATCCATTGATCATGATTGAAATGATCTCCAGGCGACATCGTGCACGTCTCCGCCTTCCGACTGCACATAGTCATTCTCAGCTCCGAGACGGCGATTCTTGAACTGCTCGATCGACGAAGCGCGATATGTTCAGATCGGCCGTTTTTGTATTTCGCCGGCGAACTGTGAGTCGATTTCAATTTTTCGTATTTATAATACTTACCCCGAATCTAACTTCTAATTTGAATGTTCATTCAGCGTGGGATGGAAAGACATCGTACCGATGTGTGCCTACGGCGCTCGCCACCGAGAGCACCGTAAATTGTTGAAGGAAGCTCTGGCGCCAATCGCGTTGGGGGAACATCACGCGATGGAGGAGGAAAAGACCCTTGAGTACCTACGTCGGATGAATCAAACTCCAAAAGAGTACGCGGAGCACATCGAACAGTGAGTTCCTCCGCTACCGAACACCACAAAACCAAAGAAAAAACTGACCTTAGGCTTTTGCTTGCAGTCTCGTCGCGAGCATCATCTTTGAGATCTCGCACGCATATACTGTGACTGACAGAGACGATCCGATGATGAAGCTCGCCGTACAGGCCAACAACGAGTTTGCTCGAGGTACTTTTCCGGGAGCTTATCTCTGTGACGTTTTCCCTTTGAGTAAGTAAATACGTTCAACTCAGTTCGGAAGTCCACGCGTTCGTTAAGCCAAATTCACCCACCATCGCAGTGCGATACATCCCTGAATGGACGGGCATACGCTTCAAACAGGACGCCAAAGAATTCCGTAAAACATCGGAGGCGCTTCGGGACGACGCGTATGAGAAGATCAAAGTGCAAGTGGTCAGTCGAATGATTCACGCAAGATAAGTATGCACCTAACTACGACTGACTTTTGAAAAAGCGGAACGGTACCGCGAAGCCGTCTTTCACGCAAAGGCTGGTCGAAAGAAATCCGAACCCCACGCCAGAAGAGGAGTCGATTTACAAATGGACTTCCGTGGCCGTCTATGGAGGTATGACCCTCCGATATCTTCGATTATTCGCTTATTGATCACGATGAAAGCTGGGGCAGATACTGTGAGAATCCTCCGCTAGAAAACCACACCTAATGGGTCGAATCTTGATTTTCAGACTTTGAGCGCAATGGCGTCTTTCTTCGTTGCCATGTCCCTCTATCCCCAAGTCCAAGAACGAGCGCACGCGGAGCTAATGAAAGTCGCCGGGCCCACACGCCTGCCTGGCTTCAGCGACCGCCCGTATTTGCCCTACATCGAAGCAATGATTCAGGAGGTATGTCATTATCGAGCAGTTCTGTGATGCCAAAGCGCCACTGATTTGCATGTAAACTGGAAGATTTTGCGCTGGAACCCCGTGGCTCCGCTGGCGCTTCCGCATAAACTGATACAGGACGTGATTTACCGGGGTTATTACCTCCCCGCTGGCACTACCCTCCTGGCGAACTCATGGTGAGTTGCACTCTGAAAGATAAAGAAAGGCTCACCGAACGCTACATAGGGCGATGTTGCACGATCCAGAGATCTACCCGTCGCCGTTCGAGTTCAAGCCGGAGAGATTCCTGCGCAGTGCTACACGTAACCCCAAACTCAGCGCCGAGCAGGGGACGATGCTCAATCCCGATCCACGGCGGTACGCATTTGGCTACGCGCGACGTGCTTGTCCAGGACAGTACCTAGCCGAAGACGTTTTGTACATCGCGATTGTGAGGACGCTGGCGGTGTTTCACATAGGGCCGGGGGACAAGACAAAGACGGTAGATGATGTGGAGTTTGTTGGGCTAATTAGGTACGTTCGTGGCTTCATTTGCGATGGAGATCGATGTTAATGCGCCTTGCAATTTCGGAATGCATGCAGCCACCCGAAATCACTCGACTGCGTACTCAGCCCACGCTCGACGGAGGCTGTTTATCTCATTCCAGGGGCTTCGATCGCTGCAGCCGCTTCAAGCGTTTGAAATTTTCTGCGGAAATTGAGATCAGCGGAACCCCAAAGTAGAGCTTTGAATACCAAGTACCCTCTCCTTGAACCAGCGGAAAGGTTGAACCGGAAACACAACGCGTCATGAAAAGAGAAATTTGTCTGGCGATTATCACAGGCACCCGGCGCAGCATATCGACAGTAACCCAACGCCAAGAGCGCATGCATGCACGATGAGCAAGAGACATGATGTTGATTCTTAAAGGCGGTCTCCCGCGACTTACCGAGCCAATGACCGCCTTCAACAACGTAAGCCCCGAATATCCGAATAGGGGCAACCCCAATCTCTCATTTCGGAAACGGGCTGCGGGCTTCGGAGGGACGGGGACATAAGCAGCGAATTAGCAAGACTAGAGCCCACGTGCTTATACGAGCGGGCAGGATTTTTTTAGTTTATCCAAGCGATGAGAGCGTCTGGGAAAAACATTCCTGAAATACCACGTCCATTTCTGGAAAAGTCAGCATATTTATGCTGGGCTTTGTAAGAATACCTCTTTTAAGCAAGTTCTTCCCGCCCTCTGACTACGAAGGAGCGCGAAGTTGCATATAACTCACATGGTGCTTCGCAGCCACAATCCCAGATAACCTGCTCTTTCCTTCCCGCCACCCGCTACCACCGCGTTTACGCAAGCAACCTGAGCAATGTGCTTTCCAAGCAAGAAACAGCGCGCCAACTTTGACACAGCGGATACTACGACATCAGCCTCATCGAAGAAGGATAAAAAGACGGCGGGTGGGGAGGGGGCTTCAAAAACATCCCCCGCTTCTCCGCCCAGTACAGCAGCAGCACCAGTAGAGAAGAAAGACATGGCCGGCCCCAAGATCGCAATCGTTGTCTACAGCATGTACGGGCATGTCGCTAAGAGTACGTCATCTCGTTGTCCGATATGGGATTGGGCTCATCGTTGACGACGCTCGTCTGTGTAGTGGCCGAGTCCGTTAAGAAAGGCATCGAGGAGGCTGGTGGATCCGCGACGATGTACCAGTGAGTGCTTGCATCGTTTCGCCGCAAATCTTCCGCTGACAAGGACGGATTACAGAGTCGCCGAGACGCTCCCTGAAGAAGTGCTCACCAAGATGTATGCCGCTCCCAAACCCGCTTACCCCGTACGCCGACCTTGCTTCATTTTCATTGTTTCGCATCCACTCATTCATTCATCGCCAGATCATCACCCCCGACGAACTCGCCACCTACGACGCCTTCCTCATGGGCATCCCCACGCGTTTCGGCAACTTCCCCGCCCAATGGAAGGCGTTCTGGGACCAGACCTCGGGCCTCTGGGCCTCCGGCGCCCTCGCGGGCAAATACGCGGGCGTGTTCGTCTCGACTGCGGGCCCCGGAGGCGGGCAGGAGGCCACGGTCCTCGCATCGATCAGCGCGCTCACGCACCACGGCGTGCTGTACGTCCCGCTCGGGTACGCGCACGCGTTTGCGCAGCTGACGAATGTGACGGAGGTTCATGGGGGGTCGCCGTGGGGCGCGGGGACGTTTGCGGCGTCGGATGGGAGTCGGCAGCCGACTGCGATGGAATTGGAGGTGGCTGCGATACAGGGGAAGGCGTTTTATGGGGTCGTTAGTAAGGTCAAGTTCTGAGTTTGAGGAGAGTTATACATACATAGTTAGAGTTCATGTTGCATTAGACACGGACATACTTTCTCACATTAGCAGATACATCTTTTTCTCCTTCTTTTGCTTCGAGAAGTTTTGCGTGGGACGACCTTGTGTTTATAGTGGGGAAGAATACACGGACGTCAATGACGAGGCGGAGTCGTTTTCGGGTTGAGGGTCAGAGTGTATTCATTTTGAATTCGTAGTTTTGAGCAGAGCGAGATTGCTCACCGACAAATATATACAAGTGTCGTTTGAAACCTTGCTTGGGTCAAGAAATCTCATTGGATGGGCATGCTGGCTATCGGCGAGGGTGGCGGAGGAGGAAGGGGAGAAGCAAGGGAGAAGACAAGGAGAAGAGGCAAAGAAGAGAAATGCGTGACGTCATGACAACCACATGATGTGACAGTGCGCGTCGTGCAAGACTCTCACGCACGAGCCAGTTCGGCGATTGACGCGATTGGTACCAGTTGGTACCTCTGATTATTCTATCGCGCATACCCATTGCCTGCGGAACGTAGTTCGAGGTGGGCACGGAAATCAGGCTAAATTTTGAATAACATACCAACTGATGTCCGCATACAATTGACGCGGCGATCGCGAGTCGCTAGCCCGGCTGCGCGATACCAGAGGTCGTTTCGACTTGCTCTTCAGAGCAAGGTAGCCTTAGGTAGGACGAGTAAGTTGAAAGACTTCGATGGGCCCTGCCCGGCCCCTGGCGCCCCGAGGATATTCGACCCGCAACATGCTGATCACGGTCCCGTGACTTTGATGATGCGCGGTTTGCGACACGCGTCCCAGATTTGATCGCGCCATGATTCAGTGCACGATACAGTTAATTGTCAAAGCGCATTTTGCGGGGTCTTGAGGGATGAATTACCTGATGAGATAGTACCGCAACGCGCATCTAAACCGAGAAAATTACTGACATCCACACCCGTTTCCAGGCTTTCCTACAATTTTCATGGCTTACTTCCTCAATTGTTGCATAACGTTCAGCTGTCGGCGAGTACCATATGTTTAAGATTGATGCACCGGCTTTATGCTGTATTCTTGTTCCAAATATAACTTCACGAAAATTATCAATCAGACGATCCCAATCACTTCACTTCTTGTCCCATCCTTTGTGCCACGTCGCCGCTTGCTAACGCAAAACCGCCCTGTGCATCAAACGCGCGTAGGGTAAGGCGCTATGGTCGACACTATCAGCGAGGTACGCTTGCTCACTCGCTGTAACCCGGTTTCTGATGCCCTTGACGTCCCAAGTCCCAAGCGACGGAAGATCAAATCGTCGCCCTCCGAAAACAGCTCCACGCCATAGAGACGAGTTTGGATGGCCACCACCAACGTCTATACGCCGAACTTGAGGAGTGCCGAAAGCTCATTCAATCGCATGCAGACGAGCGCCGCCAGCGCGAAGTGGAGCTCTTGGAAGCGAAATATAAGGCCGAAATAGAGCACATCAAATTCGTGCATGGAAGGGATAAAGAGAGTTCCAAAGAGGCGGAGGAGATGTATAAGAAAACAAAATCGAGCGGCTCGTGGGGAATGGCTGAGATGTATATGGGAATGTTTCTACCAGTGCTATTCGCACTGGGGTTAAAAGTCCTGAACCTTTTGCAAAAGAAGTTGGAGAAGAGTATGGAATGACGTTGACACTAGGAGACGGGAAGGAAGGGAGAAGAAACGGTAGCAGGTGTAGAACGGCGATTTGAGTTGAATGAATATGTCGTGAGCTATGAGCAGGGTGAGCACTGAGAGATCCTATTCTTGTATTGTCAGTCCCAGCAAGCAACGTCGAAGCCTATAACACACCCTTCTCGTTTCACCGCACATCCTGATCTATTTTTCACGCAAACGATAACTCCTTCAAACCTGCTTTATCCAATAGATTCATCTTTCGCTCCCCAAACCCTCAAATGTCAAGAACCCGGGTACTCATCCGTGACCAACCTCACCCTCCTCGCCTCCCTCGTATGCGCAAACACCGATTTTGGGCCAGCCGGTTCCAACACATCAATCACAATGAAATCCTGCACCTGCACAATTGCGGCGTTAAATGAGGATGTGGTGCCGAGGGTGGTGTCGATGTGCAGTTGGGCGGCGAAGTCGAGGAAAAACGTGTTGGTCAAGTCGTGTTGAGATTGAAATTCGTGAGAGGGCAGAGGATGCAGAGGATCGCGAGAGAAGTCGGGAAGGGAAGGAGATGGAGGAGGAGGAGGAGGCGCAGGAGGAGGGACTGATAGAAGAAAAGCACGTCCGATGGTCGACCGCGCACTTTCGGTGCTCCCGTGGACCTGCAAACGCAGCTGTCGAACGAGGGATACTTCGATCCGCGAGCGCGGTAGATTGGTGGTATTGAACCCAGAGTTATCGGGAATGAACTCGCGCAGCGAGTCGACCGAACCAATGAGCTGAATACGAATAGGAATAGGCGTGCCGAGAGCGAAAATGCCCGAAATGGGTGTGAAGAGCTGGGGTGATGCCATTTCTGAGGTATATTGCGATGCTATTCAAACTGTGGACGCACATGCAGATCCACCGCAGGCAACCGCACTCCCGGACGCGGGTTAACAACAACACAAAGCTGATGCCACTCATCCGGCATCGCCTTGATTTCAGATAGAAAATTGTACTCGGAGGTGAGGGGTATAGGACGGGAAGGGTATGATCGGGGGACGTAATTGAATGGAATGATAACATTCCTGTGGGTTGGGCGGCATACACGTCAGCGCATGCCTTTCAAGAGATAAGGAAAGAAGATTCATAGACGCACGTAATTTTGGGACCCAGCACCGAACTCAATCTCAACCCTCCGCGCCTTCGCGCTCGAACGATGGTAGCCGAGATCGTGTATGAAATTTTAGCGGAGAGGCCACCGGAGATTGGGTAGGATGTGAGGAATGTAGGCGGGAGGGGGTATCGTTCGTGGTCGTCGGCGTGTTGGAAATAGACGGGGATCGAAGCGGTGAAAGTAAGGTGGCCTGGACATTGTGCAGGCATGTCTCGATTCTCGCTCGGGTTGTCGTTGGCGGACCACAGAACTTGGGTGTCCTCGAGTATAGTTTGGTGGATGCTAGAGTCGGCTGCTGTGAGCTCGATCTTCCCGGATATCTATCCTTTCAAACTCCTCGTCAATAAAACCATCCATTCACGCGAGGAAAAGAATCTAGTTCTACGCACCGTCAGAGAAACCTGTCCCACAGATTCCCTCTCCTCGATGCCCACAAACCCTGCAATCACAGCTGATCGGCCATACGTAGGCGCTTCTGTGTCGGGATCCTGCCCGCTGAGGATCAGGGTATCCCCGCTGCCGCTTCTTTTGATAAGATTTCCACTGCGTTGGAGACGCGGTTTTGATTGTGGGCCGAGTTCGAGTAGATGCTCGTCGTGGGCGGGTTCGGCGCAGTAGGAGGGTGCAAGGCGGGAAGGGGAGTAGGGAGGAAGGGTCGAGGTGAGGTCGGAATTCAGAGTTGTTGACATGCGAGGAATGGCATGCGGTGGTCAGCCGAAGGAGGCGATGGAGTAAGAAAAGTGCGGAACGTTTTAAAGAAGATCCTCCGTTTAGATGGTGGAATCTTGCAAGCCGTATCTGAGTCAATGCATAGTTTGGTTTGATAAATATACCTCCGCTAGCTTTTCATGTATGACATAGATGGAAAAACTTACCGGAAGGAAGACATCCCGTATATCGCTAGCGCTGCGGGCCTGCTGCGTTGCGCAGCGTGCATCTTGTGAGAAATGGGTTGAAGTGGGGAGTTAGCATAGAGATCCACATGACGGCGAATATAGCGAGAGTTAGTGCAGAGAATGGCGTTTAGAGGTGGGAACAAAAATTTCGGCGCCGGAAGTATGTCTTGGTGACTCGCGACGGGACCGAGAGTTCAATGGTAGGGATCCATGATGAGAGGTCGCTACACTGATTGGGAGAACATCCATCGGTTCGGGCTGGCCGTCATGAGAAGATGACTCGCCGCGGGGCCGAAATGGCAGGAAGGTTGGTTACCAGCAGGTCAGAAAACAACGATGTTCATGAGCAGAGCGTTGAACAACTTCGGGGCAAGACAAAGTTCCGGATGAGCGCCATTGAGATGATGTTCGGCCGAAAAGAAAATCTGCGCCCGCAGTTGAGGTCACGAGCATGGAATCCATTAAGCGCCTGCTGCGATGGAACCAGAAATTTACCGTATATCGCTGCGGGCTACTTAGCTGCGGAGCTTTCAACTCCAGTTCCACATGGAAAGAGGGTCGAACGATTCCGGGTGTGTATCGATCGCACGGACACCAAGTTCGTATAGAACGATAAGATATTTTTCGCACCGAATGAACGTTGTCGCAATCGTGATGGTGACTAAAGAGTGTATCAAGGGGGAAAGATCCAGACGAACGCATAGACTCGCAATGGAGAGTAAGTACGTCGTGCCGCAGTCATCGCAAAATGGATTTGAGTGCCGCACAACCACTGTCAACCAGTCAGAACCATAAGAATGGACAGGATGCTGAGCAGTTGCAGAGGGCTAAAAATGCAAGCAGAATTGTTAGGGCTATATTCTGTGAGGGGAAAATGGCCCTGACTACTACTTCAACCGTTGTCGGTAGTGGTGGTTTGCGTTGAGGAAGTAACGTCGTTACGTCACGCCGTCACACCAGATGGTCTCGGTGATTGCCGCTGATTTGGATACAGTGTAGCAGACTAGCAGTCAAGCCTCGAAAGTAATGGGACCCACCTCGACTTTCGCTCACTAGTAGGTACCTGGCTAGCTCAAATACCGAGGAGATTTTCCAGCATAAAAGACAAAATTGACACAAAGTAAGTGGTCAAAATCCTGAATCCCCAATTTGAAAGATCGTTTCACTCCGAAAGAGAGCAACAACAAACGCTGTCGCACGATTCAATTTACATCCATTCCAACCACAAAAGAACTTCATTTTATCGACTTCGTCCGTTTCCTCTGTCTTTGTACAACAACAAACCCATTCGACGCTGTCTCCGAATCCGGCTTTACCTTTGTCTTCGGATTTGTCTGCGGTAAGGAGACGTGCGCTGCTGTCGACGACGGTTTCCTGGGCCTTCTCGTCGTAGGCGTCGCGGTATTCGCAATACCGGTAGCCGTCGTCGTAGTTGTGGTAGGAGGGGGAGTGGCGGTGGCGATAGTGGTAGCGGAAAGGGACGGAGAAGGAGCCCCCCACCCCAACGGGATATCACCCAATCCATCCCCGTCGGTGGAATCCGCCCAGCTCATCATCTGCAGTTGCAGTTCCGTTTGCGTCCGTGTTTGGATAGCCGGCGGAATATACCTCTCCGTAGTCGAAGGCATGATCCAATTTGACGGGATATCACCGATATCGTCGTCCTCTGTCGAGTCTGCCCAGTCGAAGGCGGCTGTATGGGACTCGAGGGTCGGCGCATGAGGTTCGGAGGAGGCGGAGACGGGGGCGGTGGTGGTGGTGGTGGCGAGAGTGGGGACGGGGATGGTGGCGGATGAGGAGGTGGATGACGGAAACGGAAGTTGAGATGGAGGTGGAGGTGGAGATGCGCTGCGCCGAGGTGCAGTTGGGGTGGGTGTCAGTGCGGCTGCGTCCGGGGGTTTGAGAGCCCCCAACAACGAGGAGGTAGGCTGGTTGACGGCGTTCGTGGCCGTGGACGACGGTTGAACGTCGGTAGCTTGGTTAGTGGGGGGCGGAGCGTCGGTTGTTTCACCGACGTCTGCATCCATAGACTGGTCTGCCTTCGCAGGACAGAACTCATCCTCTTCAACATCGGGCGGTTTGCCGTCAACGGCCGATTCTGCGTCAGTTTTGTCGCCGACGAGTTCCACAGCTATGGGTTCCTGCAGTAATGATGTAAGCTCGCAGATATACCCTCGAATAAAAAAACTTACCGCTTTCTCGAACTCACTATGATCGAACAATCCACCACAACAGCAAACATCCTTCGCCCCCGGTATTGGGCCACAACAAAACCGCATCCTCTCCCCCCTTCTCACATACTCCTGCAACGTCCCCTCAACATCCCGCGCGACCCTCCTTGCCTTGGCCGTCTCCTTATCAATCGAAAAATGAATATACCTTTCCGTGATCCAATCCGGCACCCCCTCCTCGTCGCACCCAAACACCACAAACACACCAATCCGAATCACCCCGTAAAAGTTATTTCCGAATTCGTCTCGGCCTTCTTCGCAAAATTGCGGGTAGCGCAAGTAGAGAGAGCCCCGCAGATCGGACATGGGGTTGATGTCGTCGGGGAAGTTGCCGCGGCGGGCGGTGCCGATGACGAAGCGCTTGTGCGGAGGTTGGGAGAGGTCTCCGGGCTCGTGGCGAAGGTAGACGCAGAAGACGGCTTTGCGCTCCATGTGAGAGAAGGAGGGGAGCTGCATTGAGGCGATAGCGCAGTTTTTTAGGGTTGCGTCGTGGAAGCGCATCCAGGAGGCGAGATCTGTGAAGGCGGTGTCGCTACCGGTTTTCTGCGCGAGGCGGAGACGCTCGGCTTTGTGCGTTTTGCAGTCGGATTTGTGGGAGGGCCAGTGGGCTACCTGACAGTCTTTGGACTTGGGAGAATGAGATGATACGCAAATAGGTGAGATTAAGTAATCAATGGGTTATTCTAGCATTTCAAAAATAGGAAACGCAAACTCACGCAATACATGGCCATCCCGCATGCTTTACAGAGCGCGAGGGGCGTCTTGTACGACCGCTGGACCTGGAGACAATGGCTGCAGCGCGGATGAACGTGGCTGGGTAGGCCATCGTGAAACATCGGGAGACGGTCGTCGTCGTGGGGCGGGGGAGCGGAGGAGGCGTCGTCCGTCATGGGCGCCGCAGCGCACCGCGACGTGGTGTGTGGCAAAAAGCAAGGAGAATAACAAAAGCCGCTGAAGCGCGTTTGATGTCGTGATGCCGACGCTGCCGGCGGGGAAATCATGTGAGTCAATGATTGTTTTGATCGATTCACACGAGGCTCTCTTCCCACCTCCATGTCCGACTTGTGTCTGACCAGGGCTAAGAGCTCCTTCAAAGCTGGAGCTCGTCTGGGAATATTGCTAGGTGCCGCCTCATTCCGGCGTACGGATCTGGGATGAACCACTGCATATGGCTCGAAACCTCCGATCTTCTGGGCAGTTCGAGTCTTCGAGATTTGTCTTTGGAGACTTGACTTTGTGCGATAGGTAGTCTTGAAGATTGATCTTCCGAAGATGTCCGGCCATATCTTCTTACCCTCTGTCGAGATACGAAGGAATTCGGAGGAAACGCAAACAGTTGAAGGTATGGGGATCAATTGTTGGTACATATATATTTCAAAAATATCAGAACGGCATCTACCGCACGGATATTGTTCCTCTTCCGCGAAAAATAGGATGGATGCAAACTGTTCGGGAGTCCCGGAACCCGTTGCTGGTAGCTCCCTGTTACGACGGGCTTCCACGGATACCGCCGCTACTCGCCAGCTCATAGATTCAGGTATGGCAGCCTACAGCATAAATACAGCGCTGTAGTTTACCTCAATATACACAGCAAGAACAACACCCCCATATTTCACTATACGCTCTTCCGGAGACGGAATCGTTCCGAGTGCATCGCAATTCTAATTTCTCATCGAAATATAGCGAAGCCCGAATTTCTCGGGAGACTTTCAACAATATAAAAGGTGGTTCTCCTCTTCATTAGCTTCAATCCGTCTCACAGCTTCACGCTCTACAAGTTCTTTCGGCAACATGACAATCACCCAAGACCCCTCCGCACCACTCATCGCTGTCGTCGGCGCTACCGGCAACCAGGGCGGCAGCGTCGTTCGTGCCTTGGCCGATTCAACCAAATCCTACCGTGTTCGCGGGTTTACTCGCGATTCGACGAAACCTGCGGCTCAGGAGTTGGTGAAGCTCGGCGTGGAGGTCATCGCTGTGTCGTTGGTAGTGGAGAATAAGGAGGCAGTTTATAGAGTGTTCGAGGCGGCGACATACGCGTTTGTGCGTTGGATCTCAATTCATTCTGAGTCTCACTGAACGCCCCTTGTTCAGCTCGTTACAAATTTCTGGGAACACGTCGACATGGACAAAGTGCGTTCCTCTACACTTATTCTTTGATACTGATTTCCGCTCATATTCGACACATACAGGAAGTCGCTGAAGGCAAACTCCTCATCGACGCCGCCAAAGCCGCCGGGGCCTCCGGCATCATCTGGTCCGGCCTTCCCTCCTTCATCAAACACACCAACGGGAAATACACCCACGTCTATCACTTCGAAGGCAAAAGCCTCATAACCGCGTACGGTCGCCACTCGGGCGTCCCGTTCGTCGACGTCCAAGCCGGCTCGTATGCGTCCAATTTTCGCGGGTTCCCATTTGCTCCAACTAAACAGGCGGATGGGTCTTACGTGCTGGGGTTACCGACCAAGCCGACGACTTCCGCGCCGATTGTGGATATACCGAGAGATTATGGAAAGTTTGTACGCTATGCGTTGGAGTTGGAGGTGTTTCCGGATGGGCAGGAGTTTGCTGCGTATTCGGAGAATATTTCTATTGAGAAGATTTTGGAGCAGTGGGGTCAAGGTATGCACTGTCGTTTTCTGAAGAGTTGACATTTTCATCCAGTAATGCGTAGCAACGGGGAAGAAATTTAAATACGTTCAAATTAGCCGGGAGCGGTTCAAACAACAACTCGAAGCCGCTGGGCTCCCGCCGCACATCGTCGATGACGAGATGGATTTGACGGCTGCATTTGACGAATTTGGATGTACGTTTCGACTTTTGTTCGCCCTGCCAAATTTCATTGGTTCCCTCTATGCTTCATTTATAATTTACTTGCCGTTTTGCAGGGCCCGTTCCGCCCATTCCCGAAGCCCTCAAATCCCAAGTGCATACCTGGGCAGACTACGCAAAGAAGACGGACTGGACGGATTTTTTTGCAGGGACCAAGTGATATATCGAGTCTTTTATTTTACACGGTCACTCGAGACCGCGAATAGAGAACCGCCCTTTCACGTGACCGCGTCCGACACCGAGGCCGCAGTCACATAGAAACAAACAACTCTCTTTTGCTTTTCACCGTGATCGCCGTTTTCCTTTGTCAGTGCTAGAATGCGCGATGACTCGTCTGGACGGTCACGATTATATATGCCTGCAACACATCATCCTTCCTATTCTCTTGCCACCCTGGACTTGCCCTGAGCCCGACCTTCCAGGCTTCCTTGCCTTGTCCCTGGACCCTCTGACT
This sequence comes from Favolaschia claudopus, assembly GCA_037176885.1. NCBI lineage: Eukaryota > Fungi > Basidiomycota > Agaricomycetes > Agaricales > Mycenaceae > Favolaschia > Favolaschia claudopus. The sequence continues at coordinate 692,274 of JAWWNJ010000010.1, read as the reverse complement.
ACCACCTCTCCCTTGTCAGGGATCTCCAAGAGTCTTCGAAGTCATCTGCTTCGGAGTTTCGCAATGATCTAAGTATTTCGAATTCCGCAGAAGATTTTAAACACTTGAAGCGGTTGCAGAAATCAAAGTCCTGGAATGAGTGAAACAGCCTCCGTCGAGCGTGGAATGAGTACGCAGTCGAGTGACTTCGGGTGGCTGCATGCATTTCGATATTGCAAGGCGCATAAACATCAATTTCCCTCCGCAAATGAAGCAAGGAACGTACCAAATGATCCCAGCAAACTCCACATCATCCACCGTCTTTGTCTTGTCCATCGGCCCTATGCGAAACACCGCCAGTGTCCTCACGATCGCGATGTACAACGCATCTTCGGCTAGGTACTGTCCCGGACAAGCACGCCGCGCATAGCCAAATGCGTGCCGCCGTGGATCGGGATTGAGTATCTGACGGTCGGCGCTGAGTTTGGGCTCTGTAGTAGTGGTAAGGAATCTCTCAGGCTCGAACTCGAAAGGCGACGGGTAGACGTCTGGATCGTGCAACATTGCCCTATGTAGCGGTGGGTGAGCCTTTCTTCATCTTTCCGACTGGAATGATCAATCAACCCACCATGAGTTCGCCAGGAGGATAGTGCCAGCCGGGATGTCATACCCCCGGTAGATAACGTCCTGTATCAGTCTATGCGGAAGCCCTAGCGGGCCCACGGGGTTCCAGCGCAAAATCTTTCAGTCAATATTCACGTCAGCGGGGCGCCATTACCGCCGTTCGACACTAACATACTTACCTCCTGAATCATTGCCTCGATGTAGGGCAAATACGGGCGGTCGCTGAAGCCAGGCAGGCGTGTGGTACCAACGACGTTCATCAACTCCGTGTGCGCTCGTTCTTGGACTTGCGGATAAACAGACATGGCAACGAAGAAGGACTCCATGGCACTCAGAGTCTGAAAACCAGGGTTGTTTCAATCAGATGCGGTTTTCAGGGAGAAGATGGTTCTTACGGTCTCTGCTCCACCTTTCATCACGGTCAGTAAGCAAACAATCGAAGAAAGAATCGTCTAAAAAAGAATCGTTTCGGAGCTCATACCTTCATAGACGGCCACCGAAGTCCATTTGTAAAGCGACTCCTCTTCTGGTGTGGGGTTTTGGTTTCTTTCGACCAGACTTTGGGTGAAAGACGGCTTCGCGGTACCGTTTCTCTTTTTCAAAAGTCAGTAGTATTTGGGTGTATATCTTTTGTAAGCCATTCTACTGACCACTTGCACTTTGATCTTCTCATACGCGTCGTCCCGAAGCGCCTCCAATGTTTTACGGAATTTTTTGGCGTCTTGTTTGAAGCGTATGCCCGTCCATTCCGGGATATATCGCACTGAGATGGTGAATCTGGCTCAAAGAACGTGTCGACTGCCGAACTGAGTAAACGTACTTATAGGGAAAACCTCACAAAGATAAGCTCCAGGGAGAGCTATCCGGACAAAATCGTCGTTGGCCTGCATGGCGAGCTTCAACATCGGATCGTCTTTGTCAGTCACGGTATATGCGTGCGATATATCGAACATGATGCTCGCGATGAGACTGAACGCAAAAAGTCAGTTCTGTTTTTGTGTTGTTTGATACTTTAGCGGAAGAAATTACAGCTTCATGTGCTCCGCCAAGTCTTTTGGATCTTGGCTCATCCGATGAAGATACTCAACCGTCTTCTCTTCCTCCATTGCGTGGTATTCCGCCAGCGCGATCGGGGCCAGAACTTCCTTCATCAACCTACCGTGCTGGCGGTGCCGAGCCCCATAGGCGCACATCGGTACGCTGTCTTTCCAACCCACGCTGGTGAAACATTCGAACTTAGATTCAGGGTAAATCCAAGGTTGAATCGACTCACAGCTCGCCACCGAAATAGCCAAGCGGTCGATCCGAAGATATTGCGCTTTGTCGATCGAGCAGTTCCTGTATCGCCGTCTCAGAGCTGAGAATGACTATATGCTGTCCAAAGGCGGAGACGTGCACGATGTCGCCTGGAGATCATTTCAATCGGGATCAACAAAGTTGATGAATGTCTCTCATACGCACCGTATTGCTTTGCCCAAGAGTGGTACGTCAACCATTCTTTCTCTAACGGCAGCTGTAAGATGTTCCCGATGACGGGAAGCCCAGGCGGACCCGGTGGGAAGGGTCTTTTGCGTTGGCGGCGCAGGATCAACAAGCAGAGCAGACTGAGTCCAAGAAATAGAAAGACAATTGGTAGCGATAAGAGGGTCATGGTGGGTGTTACACTGAGGGTGGTAAGGTGGGTCATCAGCTTTAAAGCTTCTGTGTGGATTTGACGTGTCTAAGGCGCAGTGGGAGTGAATACTTAGTAATCCGAAATTGGAATATGGGAAGCCAGATCGCCGGTTCTCCCTTCACGACAGATTAACAACTTCTAAGATGCTCTGTTTCTGTATCATGGTGTGCCTCCTGACCCCAGGCTGTCGCTATATTTTGAGGCTTGTGGAGGAATCAATTCCGTTTACGCTTCGAAACAGGTCGTTTACAGAACGAGGTCTCTAGCTCAGGTTTCAGATCTAAATTGCCCAACAATACACTGCAACGAGACTGAAACTCCTTCAAAGATTTACATAGTGATCTTCGGCTCCTGAAGCTCTTGTTACTCATCAAGCACTGTGTGCACGTCGTTTCTTCTTCCAATCGAATAGAGTCAAAATAGAGTCTACGATTTCCTTTACATCAAGATACGGTGGATTGAACGCGGTGTTCTGCTCAGACTAAGCCAAGGCGCGTCTTTCCAAGAAATACAGTTCCTCGTACAATCTCAGCGGATATTTTCATGATATTCTCCGTCCATGGTGGCACGTGCGCTTTTGAAGCACGGGACCGCGTTTGATCCTTAGCCGGCAGGACCGGCACTGCCACGCGCGCCACCTCATCGTCTCGACTTTCATGCGCATGGCTCCTGTTCGGATACCCCATGACATCTTGACTTGGGGGTAGAAGGCCGTCACTGCGCGCGGCAAAACTCGTACTTATGTATGGAGATGTAATCCAATCCTATTTGATAGTATGTCCATAATTATAAGGCTCCGAGGTTCAACTACTTATTGTTCAACATTGGCTCAAAAGTCCTCGAACATTATATTTTTGAACTTGTGAAGTAAAACCATTGAAGCAATGTAAGGTGTAGACCCGTACCTGTAAGTTCTTGGGGCAACGGTAAGGGCTGTAGCAGGGTTGGATATATTTGGAGGTGCGGCTGGTTGGCTGGGACCATCAAACATCATTGATTCATCTGATGGGCTGTACAGGTCGACCCCACCAGCCACCCCCTGAATGTTGAAAACCAAAAATGCACCAGACGTGTTTAGCGAGAGTTTTGGGACCAAGTGATTCAGACTTATCCGCTCCAATTATTCGGAAGTGAAATGGCTCTTTTATTGACTCACCTCGACGGAAATAAAAACGAAGTGAGTAATTGACTTCTGGGTTTGTACGAAGGAAGGATTACTGGTGAGGTGACTTAGGTCCCAAAGCAGAAAGCCGGGCCTGTACTCATACATGCGTCAGTTGTATGTTATGGATAGCTTGTACCTCTAACTACGTGAGCACCTGACTGAACTCCACCCATCTTCGACCATCCAAAGTACAAAATTACAACAACAAAAAAACAATGGCAGTCGCAGAAGATTGTAAAAGGACATCGGGGTTACATAGTTGCCAGCACAAGATACGGCATGAGATGCGGGAATTATTCCAAAGGATGACACAAGGACCCTGCCATTCCAAACTTCAGGCTCACCAAATAAATACTCAGCACTCGTATATATCCTTCACCCCATGCCACACCACCTCACAGTCATCGCTTTGCGCCAAATATAGCAGACAGCTGGAATTTCACCCCTGTTTAAGAAACCCCTGGAAAGCGATACAACTTTACAAGCTGAGGAAATCATCACAATTCATCAAACACCGCTGACATCCAAATTTTGTGTCTACTAACCTTGAACTGCAACGATTTCTATTCCTCAAGTGAGTCGACGACTTCGCTACCCCGAGCAGGAAATAAAGATGAACAAATAAAAACGTGGCTTGCATATACTCGGGTACAACACCCAAAAGAAAGGCATAGACCGGGAATCGAACCCTCGCATGTGGAATTTTGTTTGCTAAGCACAAATTCTCACGATCAACAAAGCGTTAAGAGGGCTTCAAGAAGTTAAGATTCGATACAAATTTTGAATGACTTTCGTTAAAAAGCGTTCACGGATAGATGCGGACAAGTAGCGAAAAAAAGCTGGCCTCGAATGTTAAAAGGACGATTACATAAGTACTCGTAACGCAACTTGCTGCTTTCGGTACCGTTCTCGAGGTCTGCAATGAACCTGCACCCTTACTGCGTTCTGGGCTCGGTCCCGGGACCCGGAGAGGCTTGGACCAACCAGAAACACTCTAGTCTGATAGTTACCACGCCTTCGAAGCGGCGTCCTGCGTTATTATATAAGCATCCATTTTGGGACATAATGGCAACCGCGCCTTGACGCGACTTCAATGCCTCCGCACGCGACATGCCCCCGGTGAGTGGACGGTTTGGTTGACCCTAGTATCTACCTACCCTCAATCAACAAATTATCCCTACAGTCGTCGGATTCGAGCTGAAAAGCAAGAAATCACCGTATTTGGACCAAAGTTCGGGGAAGAAAGATTTGAGCACGAGAAACTTGAAAATCGTGCAAAGATCGTCGCAATGTCGCAAACCGACCTTGTCACCGCTGTTTCGTATACCTCATGCCTCCAAGTCGCGTCAGTTTGAAGGATATGAGCGCGTTGTTTGGTTGAGCATCGCCATCAATCAGTGATAGGTCGAGACGCCGGTTATCATAGCGCGGTTAGTAACAGACTATATCTTGCGAGGTACGAGCAAGCTGATATAGCGTCTGTCTTGGAGAGACTAGAAACACTCCAGATTCGAGGCTGAAACTTCTTGTGATTTGGCTGGCAATGGAATAAGACTTTGCGGGATGCATTACCGACTTCCTTCTCGAGTGCCGCGCCAGCTTGTCAACGGCTGTTGGAATTCTGTGTCGGCCAGATGGTGTTTTTATCATTCAGCCCATTCTACTCCGCCTTTTCCTCTTGGCTCCTTAGATCATTATTGCATGTGGGCGGCCCAGTTACAAGCATTTAACAAGACTAGTATTCGGTGCCGTTCGCAACCGCTGGCTGGCAGTCTTTGCTTGGCCTCCCTGGCAATACAGCATTTTGCCATCTCGAACCGTCGTTGATCTCCACTGTGTACCGGCCAAGCTCAATTCCTGGAAGTATAAATTGCAACGCAAGGTGATCGGAGTAAATCATGGCTTCAGAGGTATCGATTGTATCCAACGAAATATCCATCCTTGCGTCCCTCGACGATTTACTTCCCGATACAGCATCTCGTGCGTCAGTGACGTGTATCTTCATTCTGGCCCTGGCCGTCTACCTTCTCCGCCGCATCGCCCTCGCAAAGGTGACCCATGAGATGCAATGGGCCATGTACGATGCAGAGTGGATATATTTCTCATCACTTGAACTTGGTCTCCTGCACGAATTAAAAGACGACATTATTGGCGAGCTTTCACGGTGAATGTTGATGTATAATCAATACTTGAGGTTATAAACTGATATTGAATATTGCAGGTTGCAAAACATTGCTTCGCAGCTAAGGGAACAAAGCCTTTGCTCTTCAGTGTCTTCGTGGGGTCGACTGAGTGCGCTCGTTCGCGGACTTCCTTTCGCCATCATGCGTTGCACAGCCGACGCCCGGAGACTGAAAATCCGGCTGGAGGTCGGAACAATCACGTCTGGCTTCTGTGCAGTACTGACCAAAACGCCTAGATTCAACTCGAGATTTATCTACGCCGCAAGGACAACGAAGGACAAAAACACTTCTTTTGGACAGTCTGGAATTCACATTAAATTAAATCGAGGTTGTAACTGCACGCCCGCCCCATGAGAATTCAAGTACGCCGTCCTTCTTCAAGGTCTCTCCACCATAATCCGCGCGTCGTTCCGCGGACTGGATGATCTAAAACGTTCAGGTCTAAAGAAAACAAACAAGAAGGTCGCCGAAGCTATCGACCGCAACGGTCCGTCCTAATCGGTCACGAAATCTGTCGACGGAGCTTCTTGGGCTCTGACGACTTCTTTGTTATATTCCGGTATACTGTCAGTCGCTTGGAACCCAACTGCCGCTCATCATCCTCTGGCTGATGTTTATGACTCTACTAACCGTCGCATTTGAGCTCAATCCTACCATCAGCACGGCCGGCCGCAAGCGAGAGACGGAGAAGTGAAATAGTGAGACTCACGGTACTCGTCAGAACTTCGGAGTGAGAGTTCACAAGTATCCTTTTGAACGTAACGTATGTTGTCTTCTGCACTTTACCTGCCTTTATTCTCTAACGGATACAGCTAGGTCGCCGCATCTCGGTTGTTTGCCTGCCCGATGCCATATCGTGGCTGAGAAACTGATGTCAACACTTTGTGTCTAGCTGCATCTCTTCTGCCGGTTGCCGATGGCAGTAAAATCTGGGAGCTTTATGCCAGCCTGGGAAGACAGCGTGTAAGCAAATTATACCTCTCCGCTGCCATACGCGCATATCCATACGCGTTGTGGTCATTCGTCTGGTGATCCAAAGAGTGCAAGTGACCCACCATTTGTTTATCCTGATCTCCAGCGAAGCTCCGACGTATTTTGAGCGGTGGAACTAATGGAATTCTCGGTCTATAAGGTGTTTGTGCTAATATTATAGTCGAAGGGCTGGCTTCCGTTCCGGCAACCAGATTCACAGTTGGTAGATGTGTGGGTCCATGTTGATAGAACTCGCGGGCACGATAATGAAGGCACAGCTAAGCTGTAACGCAAATTGGCGCTTCACCCTTGGCTGCTTATCTTAAAACCTTCCGTCAAGAAGTGATCTTTCTGAATGTTACCCAAGTTCCCTTGTTCACTCTACAATGCTTCCTAACTCTTACTTCCAACTCAAGAGCTCCGCAGACTATCTAGACGGCACGAGCTCCGACCCATTTGAAACTCCGCCCCTCCCGATTCTGCCACCACCTTCCCAGCTAGAACGGAGACGCCCGTCAGAGACGCGCATCGGTCATCTGCCCGCTGGGTTCCATGACTCATTACCGGCCGCCCCCCACACCACTTTCCACCCTCCTCTTCCCCGTCCTCATTCAAGCGTAAGTTTGCTTTCTAGTTGAAACGGGTCCCGGGACATCTACTGAAGCATCGGCAGTCGGGAGGCACTTATAATGAGAATTATACAAAGTTTCCGTCCACTGCAGTGGCGGGAGAATCCTTCGAGAGCCACTCTCCGTCCAACTACCTCAATATATCCAATTCGTATCCTCAAGAGCTGAACAACTCATACGGGGTAGACATACCCAGCGACAATTCAAGCACGAGTTCTTCGCCACACATATTCAGCCAAAACCTCGACTGCGTATTTAACGAGGTAAGCTCGATGTGCGGCCGTTCGCAGCAGCTAATTTACAAGACCCAGCGTCCCGGAAGCTCTCACTCGGATTATAGTTTTTCTCAACCACCGTATTATCATGGGCTGCCCACTCAGAGTCACGTCGACTATCATGCCAATACTTTCCTCCACTCGCCTTCGTCGCATGATCCCAACAACTATTTGCCTTCCCTCCCCGCCTTTACATGGAACGCAGGGGATCCATCGTGGAGGCATCCCTCACCCACGGACAGTTTCTTTGAAACCACATCAGGTCACTTTCCCGTCATTCAAGGGCATCAACAATGGCCGAAAACATTCAGAAGCCATGACACAAGACGAGACGGAGTGAAGAAACAGTTACTAGCGTGTCTTTTTTGCCGCGAGAGGAAAATTGGATGTACGCGACCCCCAGAGGACGCGCCAGACCAGACGTGCAAGTAAGTGCTGACTCGAGCCTGTTTGCGGTTTTCAAGTTTTGTTCAACTCTTTGCAGTCAGTGTGCGCGTCGAAAGCGAAACTGTATCTATCCGACTGAAAGTCGCAGAGGACAGCACATTCGTAATCGGATGATGTCCAGGAAATTCTGTCCGCTAGCACCAGATACCTCCACAACATCCGAACGTCGGCGAAGTGAGAGTTCCTGAAGGAGTATGCCCCAAGTTATGAGATTTACGTTGATTCTTGTTAAATTGTATTCGTCTGTGTTCTTGTCTTCGGTATTTTTTTGTCAATGGAATTTTTTGGCACAGTTGGTAGTAACTTAATGCGCACCTCAGCATTTCTTACTCACCGTGAAAGGTTTCTCCGTCGACGGAGAATTCGGCGTCATTAAAGGAACCCCATCGAGAACAAAGGCTTTCCCCACTCGCATAGCCACTCTGAGACCCGTCGTGCAATTGAACGATGATCGTGTTATCGAGGTCACCGCTCGCTTTTGGTTAGATCCAGTTCCCAGATTATCGTTCCTTCTTGTGAAAGACGCATCTACAGCTGAACTGGAATGAGATGCAAATGGCGAATCGTGGGCGTACTCACAAGCACGAGCACGGATAACAGATGCATTCCCTGACGCTCCGGGCAATTCCATCGGAGCCTTCGGGTTTCGGGATCGTCTCCTGGAAATGGATGCCACTTTCTGAGTACGTAGCAGTGCTGAGCGCGCGAGCAGTCTGCTTGTATGTATGCCGACAGGAGACGGAGGCCATATGCGTCCGACTCAGAAGGTCGATGTGATCAGCGAAGTTGAGGCGATGTGTGGGTCTGGGAACAAATTAGCGACAAATGCAGCCTCCTCGTTTCAATGAACCGTGATGCAAAACAAACTACTGTCAAGGGTCGACAGAGACGAAGCGGCCGCCTCGCCAAGGACACGAGCTGTCCATTCAACGCGGGGGACAACAACCAAAGATATCCCACCGATGTCAACGAAGCTCTTCCATCTACATGTGTGATGGATGACGGGTTCTGTCGAGGGACCGATTGCCTCGCACCGCGGTCGGACATTCGCGGTCGGCTACCGAAAAGTACACGGAGAACAAGAACAAAACACTTCGCGTTCACGTTGAGGGTCAGAACGAAGCCACCCAGATGTTTCATAGGTGCTGACATTTTTAGAATATATCTATTCAATGGTCAAGAATAGGCACGGTCAAAAGTCACAAGCAACAAGTAGTTCGTCGACGGTCGATGTCGGGAACAAAAAACGAACAAATGTGCAAGGGTGACAAGATCCCCGCTGCCAAAGACCGTAAGATTGAATATGGAAGACGATGGGAGTGCTAAGTATATGTACTTGCCTGTGATGAAACGGCATCGCATGAGATTGAGCACTGTCTAGGGCAACTCGAGATGCTCGATTTGATGGTATGAGAGCGATTTTGTCGTTCTAATTCTCCATAGAATCTCAAAGGACAACGGGGCGCGCTATCGGCATTCCCCGCGAGCGATCGGAGGCGGGGCGTACAGAAACACAAAAGAAGGCACTCCGCAAAATTGAAACTTTCTGTCATACCAGTATACTTTGCAGTAAACATTGTTTACATTTATGATAGAAAGCTTACCAGTAAATCTTGAATACTGTCTTTTCAGTAAATGGAACAGAAAGCAAAAGTTTCGGCACGACAGAAAGCGATGCCGAAAGTAATGATTTCGGCAAAGCAGTAAATGATCCAGAAAGCAATGCTTTCCGGAGCACTTTCTGATGCGCAGAAAGCGAACCAGAAACAATAGCCTTCTGCACGCGCAGAAAGCACTGACTTCTGTCACACAGAAACCAATCCAGTAAACACTACTTACCTGAAAATCAGAAACAATAGCTTTCTGGTTCGGCTTCTGCGCAACTGTAACCGGATCAGAATCTTATTGTTTCTGGATTTCATGTAACTATTGTTTCCTGAATTAGTTTCTGTCAACCAGTAGCCAGTACTTTCTGCAGGGGCAGAAAGCTATTGTTTCTGGTTCGCTTTCTGCGCACCAGAAAGTGCTCCAGAAAGCATTGCTTTCTGGATCATTTACTGCTTTGCCGAAATCATTACTTTCGGCATCGCTTTCTGTCGTGCCGCAACTTTTGTTTTCTGTTCCATTTACTGCAGAGGTAGTATTCATGAGTTACTGGTAAGCTTTCTATCATAAATGTAAACAATGTTTACTGCAAAGTATACTGGTATGACAGAAAGTTTCAATTTTGCGGAGTGAGGGATCGTTCTGGGCACCCTGCAAATATCCAGATCCGCAACTGATCCCATGATGCTATAGAAATGACTCGTGCGGCGAAAGTGGCATGTCGAATTAGGTCGCCGGAGGAGTCTGGATCTCTTCATCTGGATATTGGAGAAATTCTTGAGCGCTTCCCACTCGTGGCTCGAGCCATTGTAGGTACGTAGATATGGTCACCCCTCAAGCACTTGTCTACCTAATGGCCAAGCATTGAAAGTCAAACGCGTCTTCTTTTCATCACGTGACACATCGCGGCGCCCGGTTTCCCGCCCCGCAGTTCTGAGAAGCGGCGAGAACAAGGCAGCTCCAGGGCAGTGCCTGAAAGACGCCATCCCGGAGCATCCGCGACCCGTACGGTATCACATCGTCGCGGAATGAATGAAAGTGCTTTGTGGGTCATTATCCCCATTCAGATCTTCCAGACGACATGCGAGAGTTTGCGGAAGGACAAGGCGAAAGGATGGGCAGGGAGGGTGCTGGAGGGTGCTGGGGTATGTCCCGCGTCGAAGAGCAGCGGGATGGATATGGCGGGTTGCGGATGGCGTAACAGGGACAACAGCGGCGGCGTTGATGTGCATCGCGCGAGCCCCACTTCCCCGCGACGGCGGATGGTGCGACACAGTTTTGGGTACAAACGTCCCAGTCGCCTGAGGCAGGGGAGAAAGCTCCCGAAGAGCAACGAGCGAAAACGCCAAAATCGCGGAGGCGGAGAGGATTCTCGCGGTATGCAGCACCCGAACCCGACAGCAACAAAGAGGGCGTCAATGAGATCCTCTGACTTCGAGGCACGAGTGAGTGGCGCGTGAGAGGAATGCCGCATTCGAGTCTCGCTTTTGTCTCGATGTGACGAAGGCAACGGGGTACACGAGCTTTAAAATTGGATCTCTCGAGGATACGCGAATGGCACGTTTTTGGATACGTAGGGTGTGAATAGGGAGCACCACGATTGAATGCGAAACCGGGGGCGAAAATGGCAGAAGGGGTGAGCTGAATCGCAGGTCGTTCCCGAGCCTTCGGCGAAGGTGGAGGATGATCAGCCGGGGTCGACGCCGCCCTCCCGCTCCCACTGGTGTTGCGCGCGGAAGCTGGAGAGGGAGCACATTCAAGCCGGCATGTACCTATCTTCGAGGAGCTACTCGTACATTCCCGTGATGAAGGATAAGCCTAAGGGAGATTTCGATAGACATATTGTCGACGGGATGACTCGGACGACTGTGCGAGACGGACATGCGGACTAACAAGACCAATCGTCCAAAGCATCAGCATAGACACGATATCGAAGAATGGGCGACTCACAAAAGCATTGCAATTTTGGCCTCTTCGTCCCGCCTGAGGCCTCGGTCCATCACACTCTTCTCCTCAGAGTCACCCGTCACCTTCCCTCATCCGGCAATTCTGGTAACTGCAATTTGCATTCCATTGAACCTCCACGTTTGCGCATGAGGCTCGCGTAGCTAGAAAGAGCATCGTCATAGCGCAAGGACGCGGGGGCTAGTCGTGGCGGAGCCATGGATTCGGAGACGTGTCGAGAGAAGGAAGATCATCAGCAGGGATGGGAAGGCACCGCCTCACTTTCCGTCGATGTAATCGCGTCTAGAAGAGTAGAAATGGTTCGTCGTCGAAGCGGAGGAACGAGATGAGAGACGATTTCCCATGCATCACGTGTCACCACCACATCCCACCCGGCTTCCCCTCCCTGCCCGCCGCACCCTCGAACACGGCCAGACACCGCGCGGTGCCAAGATCGTACGCAGAACGCCCCATCCCGGCGCATCCGGTGCCTCTGAGGTGCGTTGGCGTCGGGAATTAAGCGAAGATGGGTTTGACCCGCCGGACAGCTCTCCCACCCCGCCGCACCCCAAAGCATGCTCATAGATCACGCAGGTCCATTACCGTACGCAAACACCCCTATCCCGGTGCATCCGCCGCGTCTGCGGTGCGTTGGTGTCGATTATTGAGCGACGGGCATAGGTATCCCCGTAGCGTGCATACAGATCAAAGAATAGCGAGGAGGGGAGAGAGCAGGATGTGGGCGCGCCGGGGAGGGAAGGTGGAGGGAAACGCGGAAGGTATGGAGGGAAAGACGGATAGCCTCGATTCTAGGTCCAAGGCCGTGACTCTTGCAGGGCGAGTGTAATTCAAGCATTGGCTGCCTCGAATGGAATCGATCCCGACCGACTACGACCACGACACGGCGTGGCCTTGCGTCCCAGCAGACCGCCGCAGACGAGACGACAACGAGAACGAAGTCGAAGCCGACGAATCAAAGAAAAATCGTACCCTCCGCCCCGCACGCAGCCGCATCTGACTCCTTCATCTTCATCCTTGTGCGTATCCCCCTCTTATTCGTAGCCGTATATCCTCCTCGTGTGCATGCCTCCTCTTAGTCGCAGTCGTAGCCGGCGCCGCGTCGAAGCCGGTATCCCCGCAATCCGCTTGTCATGGTCGCCCGAGACGCCGATGCCGGTGAAGACGAAGATGACGGTGGGAGGGAAAGGTCTTGAAACGGGGGTGAGCAACGAGGTGGAGGTATGAATGCGGGGGCGAGATGATAAGTGCTACTCCACCTCCTCCTCCTACTTCCCGTCCGGTATGGTATGTACCCGCTTTCTTTGAGACCGAGGTACGTCCGCGAACACTAGAGAGAGCTATCCCGGTGCACCCGATGTCTGTAAGGCGCGCTGGTATCGGTGATTTCGCGGGTGTCTGCCGGAGAGGGTATTCGCTGGACAATGAGACTGAGCAAAGTGGCAGGAAGGATGCTGGCCGAGGGGAGAGCGGCGGAGGGGAGAGAGAGGCGTGTTACGATGGATGGGAGGGAGGTGGATACCCAGCGATGGCGCGCGGACCTATGGCTCGACGTCACGTCTGAAACCAAAGCTGTCCAGCTGGATGTCACGACCGCACCACACGACACCGAGGAGCGGCTCAGCAAGGAGACAGGCGAAGGTCGAAGAGCCGCGTGAGGAGTACCCGTCGTACGAGACGAGGGTCGAAGCTTGTTTCGTAGAGGCCGGAGGGGACGTTAGGTGGTGGTGGAGGGAAGGGAGCTTGTGGAGTAGAGAGGGGAGGGGAGGGGAGGAGAAAACATGCTTGCTCTGCGGCGGCGGTCCGAGCATCGTCTCGATTGAGGGGCGTTCAGCACTCACGAAACTTCGTCCGCTCGAGGTGACGAGGAGACTCGGTGCGAGCGGGACGCGACATTCCCATGAGCGCATACAGTGCACACTTGTCGAGGCCCTGCCTAGTCGGAATAGCGGCATCGGCAGGAGCTCCAAGTACACCGAGGGTGAGGAGTACTCGGACGCTACGAATCAGGAAGACTGGCTTTGTCGGGGAGAAAGAGGTGATGACATGGAGCTCCACGCGACTCGGGGAGGCAGGAGAGAGAGAGAAGCATCGTTCAGAGATGGTGATGGATGGTTTCGTCGAGAAGAGGCTGCAGCGGAATGGTGATGGTATATATACGTCCAGGGCAAGGCAGGCGGGGGCCCGAGCCTGAGGTTAGTGAAGATAGCATGAACGACATCGGGTTTGGGATGGTGAATATCGTGGTGTTATGGGATGATCGATGCGATGAGATGTGCAGGGCCTCATTCCTCAATAATAAAAAAGGCGACAGAGAGATTTTTTGCGGCCTGACGCATCGTCTGGCTTCGACGACGACAAGTGCTGTACGGCGAAGTATGAACCCGGTCAGTCCCTTGGATTCAGAGGAAAGGGAGTGATTTACGTGGTGATCCCCGCAGCCCAATAGTCGAATGTAGGGGATTTCAACTTCATCCGCTCCGCGTCGCATTGGACCGACTAGGCCAATTGGTATCCTTGCAGATAGATTGTCCCAGTGCAATACGATGACGAGCCTAATGAATGACACGTCACACAAACGAGGCGTCGCTGCAGCGACATTATTGAGTTAGAGTTAGACGTGAAATGAGCCATACTTAGAACGGCGGACGTACCTGGACACAGCGACTCCGAGTCATTCAAAGTAACGCACAGAAAAAAGTCAAGAACCGGTCGCATCTACCCTCGCCCACGCTCTTCGTCTTTATGTCGCGATACACCTACAATGTTGGGTCGACTACTGAGCCTACTAACATCCAATGTCACGGTCTAGCATACCTTGGATGTCCTTCACGACCTGGGCTTCTTCGAGTTCTTGGATCCGCGAGGAAACTCCACTGGAGGCAAGACATTCGAGCGATAGACAGACAGCTTCGTCTTCCACGTCACCATGGGCGGCAAGGTCGTGCTTTCGGCAGGTCGAGAGGGAGCGCTAGCGGCGGTGCTAAGGATAGAAAAAGAAATCCGTCCGACAGAGACCGCCCTGCAGACATGCTTTGAGCTTAGTTGTGCGCAACAAGGGACGCATACCGGTCTGACCTGATCCGAGAGATCCCCCCCGCTCTCCTCCTCCATATACCCCCTTCCTCACAGTGGTACTACGGCTCATCTTCAACCACAATTTACACCTCTCCTCAACGGAGCAATTGCCACGCAAGTGATGTTGAGCAGAGACACCGCGAGACGTAGTCAGCCCAAAACATCCTGTGAATCGTCGGGGTGGCTCAAGGAGATCGAACTAAACGTCGACTCAGACAATTGCAACAGAGATTGAGAGCAGCGCGTACCAGAGGAAAGACGAAAAACGAATGGTTGTCAATGCTTACGTGTTGATGGATCTCGTGTGAATTTGCGGGTGAGAATCTTCCCGGGCCGCCCCCGGCAGACTACGGCTGTTGTGAGCTTTCGGGTTTTGCCGAAACACCTCTGTTGCTACCACCACGGTCCACGACGGCGGCGGGCACTTGAGGGCAGCGGGCGCAAGACTTTGGCAAGACTTCAAGCTTCAAGGCGACCAACAATCAATATTTGTCACCCCCAGCCTTGTACGTGCTTGGAATCGTATCCGACTCAAAGCAGTGATTGAAGAGCAAATTCTTTCTCTGGAACAGCCTATTTATGTGATATCAATGGTCCATGGGGAATTTGCGACTCAGAGCCTCTCATCAGTCTCTCATCGTTAAGGCGCCCCGCTCGCCGCCACAAATTCGATCGACAATTCGACGCATGCTCTCAACGATGGCGTGGTTCTGATTAAGTATGTGAGTGGTAAGTATGGAAATCATTTAACAAACCAATGTTATTGAATCTATGCCTTAACTTTCGTCTGCGTATTGAGGCAGTCACCCATAACGTCGGTCGTGAAGGACTTGCGGTAGACGGATTATAAATTTATAAATCTCCGGTGAGCATTTTGAATGACTCTCTTTCATTGTTCAGTCGGATGTAACACTTGTCTCTGCAATGAATTGCACTGAACTCGATCCGCTCTGAATTAGGATCATTCATTCATTGCTCGGCCACATCTCCAACGGAGTTGTTCCGAAACTCTCCCGTTTCGATTGAAATCACGGGTTATGACGGGGGCACAAAATTCGGCAGTTGGAAATGACAGGAATGATGCTGCCATCAATCCCATCGGCTGGGATTCGGCCGGTGGCTGACATCAATGATATGTGCCGCCGTCAAACAAAGATACACAACGCGTCCCTCTTCCTCTCCCTTTACCTTCGCGCTGCCCTCGCCTTCTCCCTCTCGCCATGGCCGCCGTCAACATCTCGCCCAACGGGAACAAATGCATAGAATGCGGTAGCCAGCTGCTAGTTGAAATAGACCATGACGGGTCGAGAATGATATGTGTACGTCTTGTTGCTTCTCGCCAGCACACCTTCCCGCTGATGGTCGACGTATGCACTGCAGTGCGACAATTTCCACCCCTCTGGCAAACCGTATATCTATAGATTTCCAATGTCCCTCTCAGTGCTTGCTCCCGCTCCCACTCCTGCCGCCGCTCCTTTTATGGCAGGTCTTGTGCCTCTCGCTCGCCGTTCCTGCGCTGTGTCCCGCTGCAAGTCATCCCGCGTAGACCTTGGCTGCTCGCGTAGCATGTGCCGCAAACACTGTAACGACACCGGTCCCTGCGCCTTGCGCGCCCATGAATCTAATCGACGAAACAAACTCTCTGCTCCGTCTGCTCCATCTGCCCCACCTGCTGTTCCTCGGCGCCGTCCTTCAGGGAGGATAGAACTGTCTCCGTCTGAAGCGGATTGGCACGCTCGCGGCCCTGTGTCTCTCAATCTCTTCCAAGCGCATCAAACGGAACAAGATCTTCGGAAAGCTTTGCTTGAAAACCACCTCGACAACCTCGCCGGCGTACATACACCCCCTGAAGAGGAATCATATACAGAACAATACCGCCGTCGCTATGCTTCCCAGCTTGAGGAGGAACAAGAGATCCAGCACGCCATCGACCTCTCGTTGCTGGACGACCACCCAGCGTCGCGGAACGGCAGTGCCTCTCGTCGACTCTCGCCGCCGCCGCAAGCAGGGCCCTCGCAGCTGCGGGCGTTGTCCCCGTCACCCGACTTTCCTCTGAATCTCGCTGGGACGCTTTCGTCCAATCAAGCCCACGGTGGACGACCTTCGGGATTGAAGATTACAACCCAACTTAACGGGGACTGGATGAACACACAAGGCGGTCCGTCTGTCCGAGGCGCTCGCTTACCGTCAACGACGCCAACTGGGACCTTCCATGTCAAAAAGAAGGGGTCGCAAACCACAAGGCGTTTCATCGTCGTATACTGGAATGATGTGAGTGTATTTCCCTCAATGTCGTCGTCCCTGTCTCATTCTTTTCCCAAGGATGACAAGCCGCACCATGTTTTTGTTGTCGATGACTGCAAGTCGTGGCCGGAGTGGACCATATCTCAGGCGACGGGACTCTTTGCTTCTCTCATTGACGACAAACCTATCCTGGATCTGTTCTACCCCAAATACAAGACGTGGGCCTCCATCAGCGAATCCTTTGTGCATGAGGTGTCTAAAGACTGCGTCATCATGCTGCGTCGCTCCGGTGTCGACTGTCTGAATGTTGATGATGCTATAGCAAGATTCTTTCCTGTGTCTACCCCAACCCACATCCGCCACAACCTCCCTGCCGAGCGATCGGCTCTACGCAGGCGCTACCGTACTCAGACCTCGACCTCTGTTATCGACATCCCTGATGATTCCTCCGACGACGATGTGGAAATAGTGGTGCCTACGAAGAGCAAGAAGCGCACCATGGATACAGACAACTCCGTTACCCCTCGGCAACGTCTCCGCTTCTCCGATGATCCATCACCTTCCCCGGCTGTCCATTCCCCTGGCTCGCCTGCCCCGCCTTCACCTGCCGCCAAGTGGCCTGCTGGAATGTATGTCGAAGATATGGTTGACGGGATCAGGCGTATGGGTGAAAAGGCTCTTCAAGGTCTCAATCGTGAAGAGCGCTTCAGGCAGGTCTTCGGCCGCACGTATCATGCGTCGACGTACGACGCCCAGGTGAAATACTTCAAAGCAGCAACGATGGGCGAGATTGAGGCTGGCGTGAAAGCGGGGAAGACAACGAATGGGTTATGGACATACTGGAGGAAACAGATTGCTGCAGCCCCGTCGTTGAGGAAACAGCTTGCAGCCCCGTCGTTGACTCGCTGAAGGACATCTCTGAAGTACATTTTTATATATTCATTGAATCATCATTAGATTTGTATCTCATACGTCTTGTACATTCACGAGTAGAATACAATGAACAATACATACACATTTCTGTGATCACTATGAACGAGGAACGCGCTCCCTCGGGTTATGACCGCTTTGTGCGAGCTTCGCAACTGTGAGCTGGTTGCGCAAGCGAATCATTTCATCGAGAAAGAAATTGTATTTTACCGGGAGCATCTCCCTGCAGATTGAATGATAACCTCCCAACCAGACATTTGTCTGCTCCGCAACCGACGTATTGAAGAACCACGTCTTGCCATCGGGTCCCATGAGTTCGGGGTGGTCGGCAGGATTGCAATGTTCTTGACAGAATGTGTGGCTGACGCTGTGCTTGTGCAGGAAATGGAAGACGTCGACAGTCATTCCAACGTCCTTGAACCACGACCATTCTTCGGGATGTGCGAGTACTTGCTGTTTAGCATCGCAGTTCGTGTCGTACACAAAATGCTCAGGCTTGAAGGCACGCGGGACGGAGAAGGTTTTCTCCACGAAGAGCTCCAAGAATCTCAGGCGGCAGGGATGAAAAACAAGCAGAAGACTCACCAAAACATTGGAAACTGCCTCGGCATTATAAAATGTTGCACGCGAGACAATAACACCGCAAGGACGAACAAGGATCTGTTCGTTATGGGTGCGTAATCCGCCAAACAGGGCCTTGTACTTGCGGTTGCCGGTGTCGGATTTGGTTGCCTCGCAAGGTATTGAATCCTCTACACCTATAGACCCCGGGTCAATGCCCCGCTGCAACTGAACCTGTCCATTTCCATCCAACTCAAACCATTCCATCCCTTCGTCGTCGTCAACGTCTTCCGGGACGGGTAAAGATTGGTCCTTTGGATGGGCTAAGCGATGCTTCTGTAACCGGTCGCGGAGGGTGAAGGCTGCACGGCCGCGCTCGTAATGCAGGCGCTCCATCTCGGTGTGACCCGGGTCAGCGCATGATTTGGTTCCAGGGACGGCTCGCGTATCACAGCCTACAATGGAACAAACGTCTTCGAGGTGTCGATGCTCGAAACAGAAACGGTGCCGATTATTGCTGAGCTCGCTGGTGCAGCGTGAATCTTGACAGCGCCGATGGCCCATTGCCATACCATCACCGATGATAAGCTGAACGTCGCCTAAAAATCCTTCGTTCGGTGAGAACGGAATGAGAGAGTTACATACGTACGCGTGGTTCCATCTGGGCCGATCCATTCTCTCATGCACTTATTGCAGCAATGAGCAATTTCGTCTTGGCCATCTTGTATTACCTCCCTGTTGCGTGCACGCATTGCGTCCGCAAAACGATCCTTCTGTTCACCTGTATGTGGGACATGCAAGCAGGTGTCCTTGCGGTCGTTGTAGTCGAGAAGGGTGAGGATAATAAATGCGTCCCACACATGATCTGTGGTGAGAACACATCCAAACTGCCATCCACCGTCTGCAAAGTCTCGTTCTTGCTGACCAGATAGCGCCATGTCATATGCTCGAGCGCAATTTGTCGCGGAAACCCTACAGCTCGTGAGAGAAGGCATTTAACTTGCGAAGATAAAACCTACCATGCTACCAACATGAGACTAACCCACAGTCCGATAAGCTTACGCTCCGCAAATTGGTGTTCTCCGATTTGGATATATGCTGGTTTGTTACCGTAGTAAGTTCTCATTCCTCCTCGCACAAAAAAGTTGTGATGATAATTTGTGTTGCAATCCGGACAGTAGAGATGAATTGCCCAAGCAGGCATGACTCCAGTTCCTTGCGTGTAAACAACTACCTGACGCGCCTCGGGTTTTTTGAGGGGATTAGTACGTGCACAGTCAGGATTTTGGCATGTGTGGGTCGGGGGGTAAAGGGTCAGCGAGGCTACATTCAATCACATTAGATGTCACCCGTCCTTTTTAAATTATTTAGCTTACTGAGGCCGACTTTCCATCCATGCACGCGAAACAAGTCCTCCTCGATGGGCGAGAGTTTGGTCTCGGACAGGTGCCAGACATCTTCTTTGAGAAGTTCCCATAGCTTTCCTACAGACTCTAGGGAAATCTCTACAGCTGTGGCAATGAAGCCGGACACTACTTCGGGCAGAAGGGGTGGTGCGATGTCGACGGGGATGCCCACAGGCTGGCAAAGCATGATGTCATTTTTCAAGACACTGAGAAGCCGAGTAAAGAGGAAAATATGCGACATCGTTAGCGCCTGCAGCTGCGGGTCGCGTCGCAGCGCGCCGAAGACACTCATTAATGAAGAGGAGACGCGTTGTTTGGCTGTGTTACACATCTTTGTTCCGATATGCCGAGACAAATCCCAGCCGCTGACAAATCCCACGGATCATGCCCGCGATCATCACATTTCGCATGTTATTTCTAACTCCCAAATGCTCTCGGGGGACTCGACGCGCCTCCGACGTCAAGTGTTCATTTAAAGACGCCAAATTCGTTCATCAGAGATACCATCATATCTTCACAGTTCAGTTACCCTAATCTCTAATGCAACGCGCTCCGTAACTGCGCGCGCCCAACAAATGGAACGAGTCAATTTTGAATGCCTCTCTATCGCAACCCAACACAGGATTCATCCGCGGAACCAATTCCTCCCTCAGAACAGCTACTAGCCGTTTATGGCGATCTTTCCTCGAATGCGGGCACTACGATGTTTAACGGAAGTATCAGACGGACATGCTCAGTTCCTGAAATTGTTTCTCGGGAGTTGACTCACCCGCAATCGACAAACCTCGGCCCGCGCCTCTATATAACCTCGCCCTGCGATTGCAATTGCTTCACTGCCCTTTCTGTCGTCGGTCGCCTATTTCCGGTGCGTACATACCTACCTCCTAGTTCTTCTCCCACCGTCCCACAAAAACTGACTTCCCCCTAGGCTCTCTTCCCACTCCTTCACAATGCATCCCAAATCCCTCACACTATCCACCCTCCTCGCATCGGTGCTCTCCATCCACGGAGCACCCACCGTATCGCAGCCCGCACGCGTCCCCATCATCACCAACGGACCCGCCATCGCCTCGGGCCTCAAGACGCAAGCGAGCAGTGTCGACCGATTCAAGAAGCTATTGACGGATGGGAACGGAAATCTGCTGACTGGCGACGCGCTCCGCGACCTCACGGTGTTTGACTTCACCAACCAAGCTCCCGCGGACGGCGCCAAGGGCGGCTCCATTCTCCTTGCCACGAGTATGCTATATAACGCTTGTCTAAATTAATTCCAATCCCTTCGATAACTAACTACTTATCATAACTTACTCGTGTAGCCGACAACTTCCCAATCCTAACCGACCTAAGCATCGCGGGCGCGGTCTCCCTCATCGAGCCCTGCGGACTGAACATCCCCCACCTGCATCCCAGAGCGAACGAGATGCTCACAGTCATCGACGGCATCCTGGACGCGGGGTTTGTCTTGGAGAACGGATTCAACACGGAAGTCAAATCCGCACTGGGGAAATTCCAAGCGACGGTATTCCCCGCCGGGAGCATCCATTACCAGCAGAATCCCACTTGCTCGCCCGCAGGTACGCGTTTAAGTTTGCCTATGCTTTTTGAATCATTATCGATTGTGATTCGCTTCAACTATCTTCATTGAATGCATTTCGTTTTAAACAGCCTTCGTCGCGGGGTTCAGCTCAGAAGATCCCGGCCGCAGCGACATCGCGACCAACTTCTGGATGCTCCCCTCCGACGTCATCGACGCCGCTCTCGGTTTCCCTGAAACCATCGGAGGCGAGAATATCGATCAATGGAGATCCCACCTTCCTGTCAATCTCGCTGCGGGGGTTGATAGCTGCCTCAAAGCGTGCGGGTTGTCGAAGTAATTCTTTCTTTATCATTATCTCCCTGCCCACCACTCTTTCGATCCTTGAATCCTTTTTCGCTATACATGTACACAATGAAGCGCGGTAATGGACAAACAAAGAAACTAAGAACACTGTACCTGTACTCTCCTTCATGTATCGTTATTTTAATTAATAGTCTGAAACGTAGCTTTGTCGTTTACCTATATGTACTACTAAATTTCTACCGAGGACGAGTTAGTTCTGCCGACAGAGTCAGATTTGAATTGAATAAGCAAAAGGCGCCCCAAACTAAATGCCCAACGCAATATTTGCACTAAATATCGAGGGAGTGAAAATGAAACGCGAAGGAAATTACGCCGAGGCGCGGTCATGTGATCGCGTTTGTTCAATTAATGCTTTCGGCCGTGGTCGACCGATAAAGAACTGTTCACAAGTTAAGTACGAAGCTTCATGATGTGGGTGCTGGGAAAGGAAAGCCTGAGACATTCCGCGAGAGAAGCGCCACTAATACAGCAGTGGAGTCGTGGAGGAATTTATAAAATTGCCATGAGGCTAGCACGAGTTTTGTTTTACTTACACAGTACTTATGCCGTCAGACAGAGAATTTCTTGTGCGACTGAACCGCTTGAAACGTAACAAATCCGCGTTTTTGTTAACAATCTTTACTCCTAAATCAATCCTCGCACCACAACTTTTAAAATACCTAGTCGATACATTCCCTTCTAATCTGAGGTTTACTTGACAGGAGAATACAAAATTCGAAGTGTACTGTTTCAAAATATCCGCAAACCCGTAAGGAGAAATTGTTCATACAACGGCCTATCCAGCGGACGAAGAAAAGAGAATTGATAGGGGGAAAATAAACAAACTTTCCTGAGGTTTTCAGAAGTGCATGGTCGGAGGCGGATATTCCCCATTGAATGTAGGACGACCACTGCGCATGACAGTGGCAGGCTCCATCCGTGTATTCCGAACTGGAAACGGGTCTGCGTCCTGCGGGAAAGGTAGGGCCATTATCATCGCCGCACTGGTCTGAAGAATTTGTCTCTGCTGTTCATACACGTCCTGCAGCTGGGCAGCAACACGATCTTGCGACGCGGGTGGCCACGGTGAATTTGGAGGCGTCCTAGTCATTCCATGCCCAACTCCGTATTCATGGCGAGAATGGCCAGGGCCATAAACCAAATCCGCCTGCGGCGATCCTGGGCTTTCTGCTTGCAACTGTCCAAACGGAAAAGCCACAGTCACATGACTCGGTGGAGAGGCCGAAGCCAACCCCGAAGGTGACGATGGAGCGAGCATTCCGGACCCGCCGTAGGTATGCCCAAGGTCCTGTGGTGACTGGAGAATAACGGTAGATGTTCCAATGGTGTCCTCTTCGTCGCTGTCTTCTTCATCGTCGTTGGGAGGCTCACTCCTTTCTTCAATATCTGCGTGCACAGATTCGCCCCTCATGAGCGCTTGAAAAACTGGGGAGCGATCGGTGATCTCGAGGGGAGGACATTGTGCTCGAGCACGCCATTCGTTGACTTCCTACACGATCAACGACGCTCAGCAGAGGAACCGAGAGTAAGGCTTAGTTCACGCACCATTCTCAATCTCTCTGCCTCATCGTTGAGACTGCGCAGCTCGTCTGCAACTTGAACGCGATGACGGGTACCCGCACTCAGAGTAGCAATCCTAATGGAAAGAAAGCAACGATGTTTCAGTCCAAGGAATGAAAACCAGGTGAACGACCCGTACGCCGAGTTAATAATGACATTTTTGCTTGGTCTGCGAAACGTAGCAGTTGGCGGGAGCAGCGATGCAAGTGTCTGGTATTCACACATGAATTAGATCAACACTGGCAGCGAACTAGCTCACCAGAAGCTTTTGATTGAGAGCTTCGCGTCTCACTCGTTCCACGGCATTGTGAGTGGCACGGCGCTCAGAATGATTCGGGTATCGCGAAGAGCGTTTTGGCGTACCATCGTTGGGGCTCTGTTACAGCAAGTTAGCCTCAAAACAACCACCAACTGGGCCACCCACCGGCGTCTGAGACATTCAAACAACGAGGAAGCTGACAAAATTGCACGAACTCGAATAGAAGTCCACGGTCGCAGCTCAAGCGAGAAAGACGATCGTGCTTGCGGTAGAAGCTAAGCAGACCTCGGTAAATCGTCAGTAAGTGACAACGTAGGGGTTTCGCACTCACGTATTTATGTAGTGGCGGGTGGAGTCGGATTATAGAAACTGCAAGGGTCGCGAGATCTGTATATGGAGTCAGAACTGCAGCAATTAAATTCAACTGCACCCTTTCAGCACCCCAAACAATTCGCAAAACTCCGCCGATTCCACCCTTCTTTTCAACCGAAATTCCCTCCACTCTTTATGTCCGCCACGCACCAAACGAAAGAAAAAGATAGCTCACTTCAAGCGGTGTCCAAACAGTAGGGGGAGACGGAAAGGAGAAGGAGCAGATAGGGAAGGTTAGACTGCGGGCATGGGAAGACGAGACGAAGCGGCTCTACATGACGGTTTTGGCTGAGAACGAACGGGAATCAGCGGGCATAAGTGATGAGTGCATTTTGATCCCCGTTAACCTTATGACGGGGCGAATGCAATGGCTTTAAGACGCTATTCAGCAATCCGAGGTAGCCGACCGATGATGGTGGCGCTGGCCCTCCAAAGTAGCCTGGAGCTTGAATCGAGTTCAAGGAAAGTCTGTTTTTAATCCGAGGCGCTTCAGTCTTCACCCTTTCCCATGCGGCCTCGACCCTGCGTTTGAATATTTCATGTCAAGTTGGGAGACATGCGCTGAAACGAATTCTAAGCTGAAGAGTTCAGTGCCGTTACGCACCGTAATCGCCAATCTACTGTGATCCTGTAGTACTCCGCTGCTCTAAGTCTTGACATTCCTAGAATCACATGTTGAACTCTGCGACGCACATGCGCGATGGAACTCCTTGGGCATCTACTGGAACCGTTCGATGTGCGCATACAGGTACGCAGAACTGTGGAGGAAAATGAATGTTATTGAAAATCCCTGTCCCTCAAGTAGTTCTGTGGAGTACAGAAGATTGAACAATCACTTACGGCGCAACGGGTGTGAGTTGAACCGTAAACTTGAAATTCGCGTCCAGACTTGGTAGACCGGCCGAAGCTAGGATACGGATATCACTCCTATCGAGGACCTGTTATCAAGCGGCGACTCGAGTTTACTCGACGAATGTTTGTAAGATGTTCTCGCCGTGCTAGAATACGAACCAGTTGCCGCGTGCCGAGCGCAATCACCACCCAGTTCAGCCAGAAGCTAACGCTGCAAAACAAGAAAGCTGTAGAGATACTGGGAGACCATGCGATACACTGCGATTCTGTGAGCGCAAGACCTCGGCATTGCGGCAAAACTTACGTCTCTGGTGGCACAGTATAAATAATGTCACCGCACCAGATGGTGGTGAGAATTCTTTTCTATCCACCGGCGGAGCATCATTAACAGTGGGGTTGCGTTAGTAATTCTATCTCAAGAATCGAGCTGACAACTCACTTGAATCAAACACCGTTGCAGGGCATTCTCGAGGATTGGCTGATTCGATGACCGAGAATGCCCCTCGAGTGAGCAGGAGTCAAAAATACTCCATTTATAACTGGTTTCCGAACGAAGACCCGGTTTACATGGTGGGATAGGACAGGGATGTTCTCCGCCGATTGGAAAACGCCAGAGACTGTCAGGGACATTCACCAGAGATGTCTGTCGTGTCTATCCGTGGGACATTTCTAAGAGAAATCGCGATTCACGATCCCGAAAATCAGGACCGCGCATAGGTAATTATTTGGACTGGACGTAAGTGTCAAGTTTCAACGTTAAACGCAAAAAGCGCACCTTACGAAGCCGGGAACTCGCGGGAAATGTGCCGCGAGCCAAGCGATGTGACGAAATGCGGAGCAGTGCTGTCTTCTTTCGAATTCGGTTCCTGGTTTGTCAAACGAAGTGACTCTTCGGCATTTGCACAATGGATAAGGGAATGTTTCGTATGGGGGTGGATTCTCTCATCTCACCGTGTCTCCGTCGGAGGCGAGGAGAAGCTTCAGAGGAAGTACAACAACGGTAAGGTGAGCCTAAGTTTCGGAGACCTGTTAAAATACCGTTTGTTGTTTGTGAATTCAATTCAGGTGGCGAATTTAGTCAGGAAAAGTCTGCGTCGGATCGGTACAGCGTGCGTTCTTGAAATGATCCACGATGCGAAGGAAGCTTCTCCGGTGATACAACCCCGCTGTTCAGACAAACCCACTGCATTGAAAGACCTGTCAAAAACAGGGTAGAGAGATTCTTACTTTGTCACTTGAAGCATCACGATCCACCCCATACGTTGTAAAGGCCACTTAGGTGAAATCAAAATTAGAGACTGGAAATATCCGATACACGCTGACACCCATGATATTTATCAGGGTTTGATGCAGATATCCGAAGCAGGAAGTGAGGAGAGGAACGAATGGTGCTAAGCATATAACAGTTGTGGGTCAGTTAGGTCAGTTATGTTTTCGAAACCAATGCGAATAGCTTATCGACTCGAAGCGATTCTGCAGCGCGAAATGAAGGTGTGAGGATCTGAATCCGAGCATGCCATGATTGAAGTGCCTTACAAGAATATTGGGTGAGGGTTTATCCCATGGGGCGGAGCTCCCTGATTTCATAGCACTAATTTGGAAGCTTCGGTTGTTTTTCTCGTGTGGCAGGCAGTCTTGCTTCCGCGGAACACCCGTCCGAGACTTTAAGCCGTAGGCTCTGGAGGTAGATTAACATATGAGCGACTAAGAATTTCGATTCGAATTTCGGAGGATACTCACCGCTACAAGAAGAATAATGGAACAGAGACCGAGACATTGTAACTGGAAATTTGAGGGAAGAAACTCGGAAATCCGTTTCAAGCTTGCAGCTCACTCGACGAGCTATGTAGCTGATGTGATTACAGCGAGCGAATGATGGAATTTGGCGCCAGAGATCGCCACGTAACCGGGGATTTCAATAAATCCGGGGTACGGAGTTGAAGCAGCCATACTGAGCTTCGTTTTAAGGAAATTTCGTTGAAATATTGCAAGCGGTGGACCGGTGGTGGTGGTTCTGGTCAAGGGGCATTGCCCAAATTGATGCCAACACTAAAACATTGATCTATGCCGTAACTTTGTTAGTCTTGTCTTCTGCCACCACCCAGCCACCATGGACGGGCTGTATTCCACGACGCACCCCCTCCCAATGTTCCACGACGGTCTACCTCTCCACATCCACCAACGCTGCAGCTCCTGCCTTCAGGTTCAACGATCTCACGCCTCTCAACTCTCTACTTGCGGAGGCTGCGGTGTCGCCAAATATTGTGTGAGTCATCTGTTTCCTGGTCTCTGCCTTCAAAATCTGAGTACATTCAACGTTTCTGAGTCAAAAGCCTGCCAAGTTGCCCACCGACCGGCTCACAAAGCCGAATGCAATGGCCACAAAGCCGAGCGCCTCCACTTGGCCGAAAAAACAGGCATGGAGTCCGCATACGCTGACTTGACGGCATGGATCCAGTACTACGATGCGCCTCTGAGGAACTGCGCCCTCGCTTGCATGCGTCTTCCGGAAAACCCACACATGGAGCGGGATGCATTCTTCTGCGTCGCCCTCCATCACACCGGCGACCTCACCCTACCGATCCACAATCGATTCGTCGTGCTAGAAATCTCCCGGCGCGGCCGCGACGAGATTCGCTTGCGCCCGAAGCTCTCTGCATCTGTCAGCCTTCAACCAAAAGCGTGCAACTGCGGGAAGGCCGAGTTTGGGAAGTCTTTCTACGGCTGCATACTGATGCACATTGCTTCGTTTTTCGGGCCGGATATGAATGCGCTAAGTGAACGGGTGATGCATTTTCATATTGATAAGACGTTGGCGAAGGCGAATATTGCGAGGCAGGATTGGTCTGTTTTGTTGAGGGAGTATGTGGAGCTGGGGGCCAAGATGCATTTCAAGTGCGGAAAAGTTCCGGGAGCGGAGGATATATGCTGTTGCGGTGGGTGGGTTCACGAAGAGGAGAAACGGGTGAGTAACTTTGTTTCGTCTCTATATGTCAATTTCTGATAGTCACTTAGAGAGCGTTCACGGATATTGGGAAGAAGGAAGAGGAATGAATGATTTGGTAACGAGAATTTGTTGTTATAGTCCCGGTCTCAGCTATTGACGCGCTGCATGGTGTACACTTGACTTGAATAATCTGAGGGCGAACCTTCGATGACGAATCAGATCCGGTTTCTGAAGAAACCCGAATGAATGATTTCAAGCCGATGATGGGTACGTATCTTGATATACAAGCTCAATCGAGGGCGTTCGACCGAACCGAACGGAAAATTGCAAGCAGACGCTCTGAAATCAGCTAGGAACGCCAGTTCAATGAGTACTGATTCTTCAATTTCGATGCCATCTCACTGATTCTCACTTTTGCCTCCAGCTTCTGCCCTAGAGCTGAGACATTGCATCTGATTCCCATGCACAAACGACCCATTTCACGACGGTTATACCCACTTTACCTCCTGATTACGTCGTCGCTTTCCAAATTTTGCCGATCGGAAGCGAACAGAGTGCCATCTGAGTGTCACCAATCAGGATGCGGTGCAGATAAGTACTCAACCTCTTTAATTAGGGCCACCGACATCCAAACGGCAGTGTACTGCCCTAATGTTCTCGTCCCTTTTTCATGCCTTCACATCTTTTCGCCTTGGCTACAGTCCATTGCCCCCGCAGCGTATGTTCTGGCTACTTGGTCTCAATGGGCTTGTATCTCACTATCCGAGCTAGCTTATCCGGGACGCTGGACGACGCCTCTGATCATCCTTTTCTTCGCGTTTCTCACCAGTGGCTTAGTCTGCATAAACAGTGCGTCTGATTACACTGCTGAACGGTACTGACTAGTACTCTACTTTCATTCTTTACAGTTCCTCTCTCTGCGTACGAATTTATACAGGAGTTGACGTATCGTCCCAACGATACAATTCCTGCTCTTCCGATGAGCAACTGGCTTCCATCATTTCTTCAAATACCCAAAGTCTCTTTCACGCCCCAGGTCCTGGCGGTGGGTAGCACCATAGCCCTGAATGGCTCTATGTTCCGCTTCAAGATCCTCGACGCAGTGGATAACAGCAACGAAAACGACCCTGTATCAACCTTCGCGTACTCCAACAACCCGTTTTCCGAAGCTTGTGATGTGGTGTGTTCTCCTCCAATCTTTCAAAGTTACGATTCTAAACCGACTGGTGAACAAGATGAACATGACAATTTCCTATCACATTTCTATCACCGTGTCAAATTCAAGCTTCGTCATAAGAACTGCCTCCGCCGAGGTCACATTCATTTCAGGCTGAAATTCATCGTGCTGATTTGCACTACTCAGATTTCTGCTGCTGTTCTGTGCCACACTCCACAGACAACATTTACTTGCAGCTTGGATATGAACACTGCTGACTCTGATCCGCCAATCCTCTCAAGCAACCCAGCGGAAGATATGCTGGCGGGGATGACATCTGATTTTGTGTGTGTTATCAACTGAAATTGAAGCCAACCCCGCTTATATTCACGCAAGGAGTCTGCGCTCTTTGATTGGATAATGGGTCAGTTATTATCATCACCCAGGAAGGGAGCGAATTCACAATACATTGTTAGTTTTTGACCAACCCTGGAACGCCGAACCAGAAATTAACACGGAATTTTGGTTCGCCTGCACGGTAGTTGCGAACTCGACTTGTCACACAAGCTCAGACTCTGGTTGCCCTGACAATCAACCCGTTCGAATCAACCAGGCGCCATTCAATAGCGCGTGTTCAGCGGACCTTTCCCAGCCCGGATCCAAGAATGTTTGGCCAGAGGGAACTTTCTCCTTCACCGATTCACTCGAGCCATATGTCCATACTGACGACAACGATTCTGCCAATGCTTTATTTCCCCGCTATAATAACGACACCCAACTTCAACTAACCATGTCAACAATTGTTCAAAATGTTTACCAAACCCTCTTCCATACTCTCCGGCTGGAACTCGGCGTCATTCTTCCCAATCAGATATTCGCCTCTCCGCAGATGTTCAATGACAGCATTATCTCGATATTCAAGCCAGCTGCTTTCAAGTCCGTTGCAATGAGCTTCGATACAATCACAAACGCCCGCGCCTCCACCACGAACAAAACTGTTCTCGCTCAATGGAAGGATATGGTCGATTATTACAATACCACAGACCGAGTTCCAGTCATGGAATACTCCCGCACCGTACCGAGACTGAAGCCACTCGGTTCCGCTATCACTAGCATCTTTGTGGCGACATTTGCGATGCTTTCGTCGATATGGACCATTTTCTCGCTAGTCGCGGGGGCGCTTGCAAAGATGTATTCTGGTCAGTGATCCGATCCTCGTTGTGAAGGTACGAACGACGAAGATATTGATATGGGCCGATTTTCCTCAGATCACAAGAGCCTAGCCGTCCCAGATCCTGAGAAGCAGGAAACCCTTTCGGTGGGGGAGGTATGCATGGATGGTGAGTGGCGTTGATATTGAGTGCGAGAAACTGAATGGTCCGCAGCGCCTCTTCTCTCGGAAACCGATAAGGAAACACAATCTACAGATCGCGATCGGTTGAGGAATTTGGAACACGAATTTGCGTCTCTCAAAGAGACGTTACATCAAATCCAATTGACGCTCCGGAAACGTGGGCCGGTTGCATGGACAGACTCGCAGTCGACTTCTGAATGAATTCTGAGTTCGTTGGTCACTCAAATTTGGTTCCGATTGAACATGAGTATGCTCAAGAATGATCAGTTTTATTTGAATACAAGAAGGATGCAAGATAATTATGCGAAGATATTGACAATGTCGGTATACGATGCACTTATAATTGTAGGGGTGTGGCTGATTGAAAAAGCAAAGCAGGATTGAGAAACTGAAAAAATATGAGCGGAATATGGTACGCGCCTTGTTACCACCACCTCAAATAACATAACGCAAACTACCCTTCGCCTTTTTCGGACCCTTCCACAAACGAGCATCTCCGTCGTATATGTAGTCCCAATTGGATTTCCCTCGATGGCCACCACTGCTCAAGCATTCTAGCACGCGAAGCGTACCTTTGAGCTCAGCTGACAGCAAGGCGCCCGCAGCGAATTTGCGCTGATGCAACGCTTGGACGTCGGCCAGCGCGTAGTACTGTTTTATGGAGTATCGAGCAGGCTCGTAGCGCACGGTCGCTACTTCACGCTCCGTGAGGCCAAAGCATTTCATGGCGTCTTTTTTGAACGTGAGCTTGATGAAATTCGAGTAAGTGGCATTCACAGACAAGACGAGATAAACGCGCACGAGTGTGCCTTCACGGTGCCGGAAATTGGGATCCTCTTTCAGTGGGGTGGGTAGGGTAGCTTCCCAAGCGACGCGTCTCTCCTTGAGGGCTTTGTTCGCCGCGCGTTTGACTTTAGCTTCCTCTTTTTCCTCGGCCGTCAGAATTTTCTTGGGGCGAGGGGCTCGAGGGCGTTTGGTGAGGAGGTCGTCATTCAGGTACGCGCAGCACATCTTAGAGCGATAGGCGGGCATTGTTACGGGAGAGCGGGATGCGAAGGTAGGTGGATTGTGGCGGTAAGGAACAAAGACGCGATATGTCACAGCGTGACAAGACGCGTCTTTTGGTCTTGTTTGGCATTTGCTTCTGGAAGGAGAAAGTCACACGTGTTCTTCTCTCCTTACCGCCATTCGAGTCTGCAGTCCACCATTCGAGTCTGCAGTCCACCGAGCGGGTCCCCGCTATTTCTCCTCGGCTTTCAAAAGCCCTTGGATTGCTCTGACTCCTTTGGATTGTTCGCCCATCGTCTTCGCGCTCTTCCTCCTCCCACACGCAAATTTCTCGCAGACTCGGAATGACTCAAAACCAACTCAAAACTCGGCTGGATACTGGCTGGATACGATGTTCTTTTCACCATTGAAATCCGGTGTCTCTGGTGATCGGTTATTCCGAATTTTCGACTGTATAGACGCTGTGGCATCGAAACTAGCAGTGAAATCATATCTTCCCCCCTGCGAGTATCACATCCGAATACCTAGCCCTTATTCTACCGATTTCTGCGGCGTTTGTGTGACTCCTTCGCATGCCTCTTTCCTGCAGGAATTTTGCTGAGTCTCTTGTGCTCTTCATCATTATGCAGTGAAGTTGGATCGCCTCGGCTCGAAATCCATGTTTTCGACCAGACGCACGGTTTTCCTCCACGCGGATGCACTGGGGCGGCGTTGTTTCTCGCCTCGCCCCGACAGCGAATTTCTCTCCTTTATGCAGCGTGCACCTATCGCCCCACCCCGATCCTTGTCATCTGCTCTCGTTTCGGGCACGAATTCGTCGCTACTCTCGGTACTGGCGAGCGAAGGCTTCGTAGCGACGTCTGCGATTCAGAGGGACTGTGCTTCCCTAAGGGTCTCGAGCCTGCCACCCCTCCGATAGCAGGTCGAGAGCCCGAGGTTGTGTGAATGGTTCTGCCCATTGCTTCCAGAACGTGATTTGGAGGGGGATAAGACTATTGGTGACTGAATCGAATTGGCAAGACTGGCGCGCTATGTTAGAATGGGGGGATGTTTGTGTGGGTGGGTGAGCGCAGCAAGCTTGTGGGTGGTGGAATGGGTAGTGGGCGGGAAAGACAGAGATACCTTTCGCTCGAGTCATCTCGTCTTATAACCACGCTCCCTTCAGACAGCGTCTATCGTCTGACTCTCGTCTTTCGTCTCTGCACCACGCTCATTCCTCTCCGTCTTCCGTCTTTCATGCCTCGGCTCGTCTTCACGTTTAGTCTGGTCTCGAGCGAGCTGTCTCCGTGGCCGGATATACAACAAGGTTTGGTCTCATGCCAATTTCGTCTCGTCTCGTCTAATGATCTAAATTTAGGTCGTTTGACCGCTGGCGTCTCGTTTGGTCTCGTCTTGGTTCATATTCGTCCGATAGACTACGTCTCTCCGTCTCGTCTTGCTGATGGTCTTCTTCAATTCGGATAAGCATTTGGTCTCAAGGAATGCCAGTGAATTTGGATTGATGACGGAAGCCGCGTCATAAAGATACCGAGAAAACTTGTTAGACGAAACTGGCGAGAACTAAGCACCGGTATCGTAGTACTAGATCTAGAGAAAGCAAATTAATTTTCACTCCTCGCACAATCTTTCTCTGTCAGAACATGTTCTGCTACGGCTCCTATCCAAGGATTTCTTTTTCTTCGGCCAACCACGGCATCAGTTACCATCACGTTCATCAAGAAAGCTGTGCAATCCTCGTCTCTCTTACCAACTCCCTCCATGGAATGGACTCTAGAAATCCTCTGCAGATACAAGAGCTACTAGATCTTTGCATTGGCTCTCTCTCCACCACGACAGACCTCCTCAGCTGCGCCCTCGTAGCACGCTCATGGGTCGACCCGGCACAATCACGTCTTTTCCGCGTCCCGCACGAAACAAAGGGGTCGTTTTCTTACGCCGATGGAGTGGCACTACAATTCTGCAACGTATTAACGGACTCTCCTCATCTACTGCACCACGTCCGCGAGCTCTATATTGATGAGGCCGAGCTCGAGCCGTCTGTAATCGACCGTCTTTGTAACGTTCCTTTTCCGAATCTCGATACACTCACGGTGGACGTCGAGGATCCCAAGGAATCGGCAAAACAGTACCAACCCCTACTGTCGATACCCACCATGCGTACACTGTCGCTCATAACGGACGACACCTTTTCCTCTTGTGTTCCGTTCATCGCGCTCTGTCCCACCCTCCGACATCTTTCTGTGACATGCGAGTCGTTCGACGGAGATGGAGAGGACGCCGGTCAGGAGGAGGACGACGAAGATGCGAAGTCTAAAAAACGTCTCGCGAAATTGCCGGCGATCCAGCTCACATCCCTAGCCTTCGATCTCTCGTTCCCACAAAAGGATATCCACCCACTCGATCTGTCGAATTTGAAAGCTCTTGTCTATTACAGTATGGGATCGAA
This sequence comes from Favolaschia claudopus, assembly GCA_037176885.1. Lineage (NCBI taxonomy): Eukaryota > Fungi > Basidiomycota > Agaricomycetes > Agaricales > Mycenaceae > Favolaschia > Favolaschia claudopus. Next base: position 658,685 of record JAWWNJ010000010.1, on the reverse strand, counting down.
TCACTGGGGCAATTTACCGCTTGCCGCCGAGAAAACAATTGAGTTCCTGGACGTCGAATTATGTGTGAGCCATATTTTGAGCGGTTTGAATCTATCTCACCCCCCATTTCACAACAGCCAACAGGTCTCGATTTAACGCGTTTCAAGAATCTTCGTATTGTACGCCTCGCTCTCGTCACGAATAGCTGGCGCAGCGTCGTTGATACTCTCGCAACCATCTCGCCGCCGCATCGAATTCACACCATCGTGGTCAACGTAGGCTCAGATTACGATGAGCCACAACATGCGGCATTGGAGCGTACTTTGTCGGCACTCCTGGTGGCTTCATCGGCGCTTATTGTCGAATTCGAAGTCTCGCCGAGCGCGAAAGAGATGGCGGAATCGATCGGGAAAGTTCTACCTATAGTAGTCAAGCACCAAAGAGTGAGTAATGGGCCGAATTTTCTTTGTGGAACCAATGACTGACCCCCTTCACTAGTTTCGAATTATATATCGTTCTTTGGAGGCGACGCATAGGTGGCGTACGGTAAGTCGTCGCTGGTCTTGCGGCAAATCTTTGTTGATACACAGCGGTAGGATGTAATCAACAGTTTTTAACTAAACCTGATGTACTACTGTCTTTTTTTCGCAAACGAAGTAGCTCTTGCGGTGACAGAATTTCTCAATCAATAAAGTTTGCGGGTTCGATTTTCCATGTTCCAGTCCCGTCAAATATTGTAAATCTCTTTATGCTCGATCCTCGCAATTACTGGGGATGCCTGGTTTGCCTTATTTCTCCCCCTCCTCGTTCGTAGACACCTATAAATCACGAAATGAATATCTGGCAAATGCATGAGTTTGATCCGGTGGCCATCGTGCCATCGGGGGGGGGGGGGGAATATATTATACTCGCGTGGTCCAAATGCCTGAACAACGAGTTTACGGAAAACAAATAAGTAGTTAAATGTAGAGGTGGCTATCTCCACATATCGCTACAAACTGTCAACCGAGCACACACAAATTCCAGGGGTTTGATCACACAAGACGCTGGCAATCGGTGAAAACTGGCCGGCCGTTGGAATGGCGGGACCTCCGGTTAAAACCCTGTGGGACCTGGGTCGAGTTCCCTCTTCCCAGGTAAAAATCCCCGGTGTCCACCAGTACACCGACGCTGTCGCATGTCGTCCCTTTGCAGTGTGCATGCGCACCATCCCATTTCGCAAAGAAACGAGCCCACGGACTTCTGGGCTGGCGTTGGCCAGAGATTGGTAATAGAAAGGAAAAGGCTTGACGTGTAAAGGCGCTTAGATTTGAGCTTGAACGACTTGAACTTGAGCGCGGACACGGAGGCGAGCGAGTGGCGACAATGAAATCACCGCTCGACAAATCCACACGGTGGAATACGGCGGCACGGCCCCGAACAGTGCCCGGGTTGGGTCGGGTAACGACCCGGGAACTCCGGTTGCTAAGCGCAGTGCCAGCAAAGCTTTCGTCGATGCGCTGTGCGCCCCCGCTGCCCACTTTGTGCTTGAGGACGCCACCGAAGACTCTTGATACAGCTTGAAGGCTTCGCCAGAGGTCGCACCATCCACAGCGGGAGTGATGGATGTATTGATTCGGCAATGGGCTTGAAGGCGCTGCTTGATGGCCATATGGGCAGGGGGTACGGTGACGACAAGCGTGGTGAGTCGGAATCATCCAATACTGGATGGAAGTAAACGGCACTGCATGAGGGCTTGAGGAGTGCAGAGGCCAGAGCGGCGCCGCAGCTTGAGGTGCCTCGGCCATTGGTGAAGTTTTCTTGAAAGGATGGCGTCTTCCGCCGCATCTTGATCTTCACGCTTTTGAAGCGCTGTGGGAGCAGTGGGCTCAAGCGCTGGGGGGAGGACTTGAGGAGTGCGGGGGCCATACGGCGGCGCAGTTTGAGGTGCCTCGGCCCACAACAGCGGCGGTACTCATCTTGAGCAGAGGAGGGTGTCTTCGCGGCCTTGGGCTCGATACTGATGGCGGTGGGAAATACCAGTATCCAGATACCGGCGGAGTTTGAATTGCCGGCCCGCGCGGTTCCACCGCTCCGCCCACTGACTGGCCGCAACAAACTTGCCAGAATAAATTATTTCAGCGGGCTTGGGAGACAAACCAGCTTCTGCAGCACTACAGTACCTACAATAAGACCTTTTATTGCCTCATCTCACCCTTGCTTCAATTCAGAACATTCCAAAAACAACGGGTTCGAGCTGAAATATGTACTGTATTGCGCGGCATTGACACAAATTCCGCACGTTGAAACGACTCAAAGCGGCAACAAAGCTCATCTACTCACCAGAAACACATCAAAGGAAAAAGAGTTTTTGGAATTGGGGGCAGTCTTCCCGTGGCCCTACAACAATGATAAATGTGCAAGTGTTTGAAGTAGCCAAATTACCATTCACATATGAGACTGGGAGATCAGCGGTACCTATAGTGATCCAGAATGCAAGTAGAATTAAATTAGAAACAATTCCACGTCGACCTCCGAGAGAGGAGAATTAAGACAATGAAAAACATATAATGTCAACTCAGTTGAAAAACTGCGACAAGTACTGATTAGATCTTGAATAGCTGGCTATTTGAGCTAGGCAGAACGAGTTCAGGATCCCGCCGCTGAATATAACATGCTTCAGCTTCACTGCTGGAAGCGGTGACTCGGATTCCGAGTCGGAGGTCAAACTTGAAGAAGGTTTGAAATTAAACTTGAATTTCAAGCTAAACGGAGTCCTCTCGGAACGAAATTACTGGGAAACGAAGGGCGAGCTAAAGCCATGAGGCCAGCGACTATACCTTGAATATATCCCAACAAGTGAGAGAGCAGAGCCGTGTTCAACGGCTTGGGGATGTTGATTCGGATTGTTCGGACTTGGAAATCATCGGAGCGAAGGTCCGTGATTGACAAGCCCTGCCGCATCGGATCGTCTGTTTTAAACTCCGTCAGTATATTGCCGGGGAAGAAAAAAAGTCTAAAGAAAACTCGCTGCTGGGTAGATAGCGGTTTAATAAAGTTCATGAACTCTTAAATAGTGTTAGAACTCCCTCGATTATTCTCAAGAATTAAGCTCTCACATAGAAGGTACAGAAAAACCTTTCTACACTCTGACCCGGAGATGTGACCGAAAAGGGAACGTCTTGACAGCAGTCAAAAGTTCCCGGCAATCTCCCTGAAATTCCCTCCCTTATTTCGTTTCTTTATTTCTTTATTTTTTTATTTTCACCCACCGACACCAGTATCGAGCCCGGCCTTGCAGCGCAGCGGGAGCTTGAGGCTCAACCAACGAGGGATGGGTTCTATTGTGGAACTTCTCCAGTTTGTCTTGAGGGCCCCCTTGCGACCGCAGAAGTCGAAATATAAGAATTTTGAAAATCGACATGGTGGTACAGGAATGAATAATGTCGTGTGAGGTTGATGGACTCAATTTTCAGAGACGCAGTAGCTCTGACAGTCTGTAGAGCGCACAGGGGAATGGAAACGTATCTCAATTTTGCAGCAAAGCTGGGCCGAAACTGATAAAAATTGAAAGTTTATAATATATCATATCATTACTGTAATAGTCGGCATCTGAACCCATGAAGACCATGAAAATTAAACAGTTCGTCTGAAACTCGTCCGTCGCTTCACTGGAATTCCGGGTCCAGAGCGTCGTAATTTGGGCACAGTTGCTCCCAATCCGGGGTAATAATCTGCGATTGTGGGCCGGAAATGTTGTCTGGCGGAGATTCGCCAAACACGACGGCTGTGGATAACCACTACAAGTTAACGTTTAAACGTAATTAACGTGGAGAGAATCATTACCCAGGCCAGCTTCCAGATGATAGTCTACAGAGTATGAGGAAGGGCGAGATCAGCCATGATCACTGAGAGGAAGGAAGGAATTCAAGTACCGATGTGGCTGGAGGAGAATGTTCATCAGATGTCAAGTAAGGGAAGAAAAGGGGACGACGTACCAGTGAAGGAACCATGCGCCAGGATTTCCGCTGAAGAAGCGGAAGGTCGTATCGCCAGGGCCAAGGACTAAACAAGAATGAGGTCAAGTGAGACGACATCCGAAAGAGAACCACTGACTAGGTACGACATCGCGTCGGGGTGGGTTAACGTAGTTGGGCTCTGTATCGGTTCCTCCCTGCACAATGTCAAAGTTGTGTCCGTGTACTGCGTTCCGAGATGCATGTTAGGGATAGGTCGCATGGTAAACAAGCGAATGAACGAACAATGGAATGGATGGGCTGTCGAGGAGAATGAATAAGTAAATCAAATCAGAGGAATCGAAGCACGAACATCCGTTGCCGGGAATAGTGATATCTATGATCGAGTTGGTGGGTAATATGATCCTGAATATGGATATGTCATTTTCCGTATACATATTCAGATCAGTTAAGCATACACTTGTTCTGAAGGAAGAAAATCGTTCGGCTATCGATGAATTAGACTGGATTGGAGTCATTGCCTCTGGCTATTCATACCTTGCCAGCCCCACTGAGCAGTTGCAACAACACAGGAAGTGAAGGAGAGAGGTAGGACTGTAGCCATTAACAATGATCAAATAACAATAGAAGTTGAACGGACGGGGACGAACGATTCCATTGATATCGAAGAACGGGGAATTCGGCGACTGCGTGATTTTCAGGACCTTTGCGAAGTCAGGCGGCTTCGAACCAAGGCTTCCAGGTCCTTGAAAATACGAGTCAGTTATCTACAAACAGAGCGACAGAAATGCTACCTTCTGACGCAATGGGGTGCATCAGGCTGTCGTTCAACTTGGTGCCGGGAACATCTACAGTCTTAGGCTCGACCTCGGGAGCACCAACGTAGCGGAGAATGGCGAGGGTAAGGTTAGGTTGGACTGTAAAATTGTCACGATGCAAAGCTAGAATCGCAGATGGATACGACACTACCCACAGTTAGGATTGTTGTTCGGGCTACCTCCGGTCGGCCTGGAATTCGTTGAAGTGAAAAAATGTTGGAAAGAAAAAGGAAATATCTACGGTGCACGGATCTACCAGGATGAGAAATGAGTCCTCAGGATAAAGCCGTGATATAAACGCAACGCACCCAATAGTTGTCCACGCTCTGATTGGCATGCAAGACGACGGAAAGCCGCTGACCTGTATGCAAACGAAAATAAGTAAATCAGCTCAACACCTGTTACATTGCAACGGGAAAATAAAATGAGATGGATAGTTCGGGAGTTTCCTCACCGGCATAAACATCTGCTCTCTGGAATGGCACCGGATCATGTTCAACTCCGTCCAGTTCAATCACGTCTGAACATCCGAGATGAGCGTTCACCCCGCCATGTGCGACCGCGACACGTACCGAAAGTATGGTTGTCAAACGAGAGTGTCATGAAGGGCCGGCACGAGAGTGAAATAACACGGAATCTGGAAGCATATTCCTATCAACAGGGCAGCTCTGTGCGAATTTGCAATGTACAGACACACCTGTATCGCAGCCCCTTCGTAACGGTGATTACCGCGTAGTCAACTGGTTAGTCCAAATGAGAAATATTCTATCACGACATATTTCTGTCCACGAACCCAGCGGGCCGCGAGCAAAGCGACTATCCAACGGAAACGGGTATTGTTTAGTTGTCTGAATTGATTAGATTGAAGGAAATTGCTTTACCCTTTGCCGTTGATCAGTCCGGAGTCTTGAACGCTGATTTCAACATGATAAATGGTTCCATATATATTCAGGACAACAGAATTTAACCCACGGGATCACTCCTGTCTTGAAGAAGCTAGTTGTCCCCGCGGGAGCCAACACATCTGCAGACAAACACCATCCGGTCGGGTCATGCACTTTCGATAGACCTGTAAGAGACTCACGGTACCATTCGGCGAGTGTTATAATTGTAGAATCTGTTGCAACAATCCGGAATTCGCGTCAGATCGGCAGTGCAAGGGAACGTGCTTGATGGATACTTGCCGTCGTCGACGTCGCTGGAATGTATCAGGTAAGTCAATTCTCCGACAGAGAGGCGTTTCAGATTCTTACTAGAGATGCGCGAGGGGATCATCGGGATCTGGTGTCATGAGTCAAGAAATGCGGTAATCCGTATTGCAAAAATTTCCGAACCGTATACAATGAAAGCTCCTCTGCAGAGATGTCAGTTGCAAGTCTGGAGTGGCGAGGATTCAAATCGCGTGCCTCGCCCCATCGCAGTATTGAGTACTCAGGTGCGAATGATACCAATAATTTCCCGTTTGGCCCGCAGTATCAAACACCTATATTTGGTATGAGACTGATAGGTTGTCACTGGATGCGAAGACGAAACATACGTAGTCGAATGACGCTTGAGGAGCGATCGGACATTGGCTCACAAATCTGGTAGCAATTGATTATAGCCTGTGTATGCTAAAATGAAAATCAACTTACGATGGCCCATCCATAGACGATGTGCGCGCTTGGAAGAATCCGTGCCAGTGCTAGACATCATCAGTGAGGATAATCGGTCGTGAACTCAAAGAAACGTACAATACTGGTACTGCGACGCATGTCTGGCGACGTCCTGTTGAAAGTAAATAAGTCCACACTGCAATGAGAGTGAAGAGTCAAAGCGTACAGTTTATTGTGAGTGTGAATGACCACCGAGTCCCCCTTGTTGACTTTGAACGTCGGACCAGGGAAGGTTCCGTTGGGAACAACCGTGCTAAAGGGAGTTCGTCAGACCTTCAGCTTACATCGCCAATTGTTCACTCACTCGCGAGGATAACCGTCTGGGGACAGTACTACGTTCACCATATCGAGGTTGAACACAACTTGAGCTGCGAAAGATACTGCTGGCAGTACAGCCAAAGTCGCAAGCTGAGCACCCCACATGATGCTGTATCGTGCGTTAGCGAAAGGCTTGTGTTTCCAGCGCCTTTTGTACTGCATCCCTTCGGCTGGCCAAGCCCGCGTTCAGGTAAACCTGAGGCAATTGACTTGCAGTCGGATTCATATCCGACTTGCCGCGAGCCAATCCCGGGCGAGGAGTTGGTGTTTTGAATATGGGTCCCTTGACAGAATTAGTGTCCGCCGGAGGCAGGTAAGATTCCTGTGCCTTGAATCAGTTCTGAGCGGGAGGTTGCGTGCGACCCTGGAAAGAGTGATGTCTGGTTTCCGCGGGAGCAAAGAAGGAGGTCTATTTGGAGGTTGTTCGCACGACGTTGACATCGGGACGGTTTCGAATCAGGCGGATTTGTTGAAATACATGGACGTTGATTGACCAGGAGAGTGACGGCTCCGCAGTTGACGTTGCTGTGAATCGTCAGCACGGACTCACATGGAATATAGTGGAATGAAAACCAACCACCTCGTCAACTAGAACTGTTGTTGTTCGGCGTGGATTTGCCGCGTCTTGTTGAATTGAAACAAGTTTGACACGAGGGTCGAGACTCGAATGCGGGAGGTTCCGGCTCAATGTAGATGAATAGAAGTCTGACCCAGGCCGGAAGGAGCACTCTGTCGAAAGATAAATTTGTGAAGAATGTAGAGCAAGAGGTACAGACGATCGCCGCATACGTACATATGTCGATCCAGATGCTTTGCAAATCCGTCAATTCCACACCGGAAGGCTAGTTTCAGGCCGCTTCATTGTCACGGTTAACGCGGGCATGTACACCGAGAGTTGGGTGAAGTCCAATCGCGCCTTCTCGAATTGAAGGTTACCGCTGTACCGTACTTCAGGTAAATATCGACGGAGAGATTGAGCTATCATTGCGAGAGGTTTCGGGATATTTTGACCGCAGGCGTTCTGCAGCGAACAGAGCGGGGACCGTCGTAGTCGGCGAGGAGGTATGGCGGTACCGGTAGACGCACGGCCCGAGATAAAAATCGGGAGGACAGACGAAGTTTCATACTATTACTATAGCTCGCAGCGACCAAAGCCTGCCAAGGATAAGCTCTGACATAGAATATTCCGCACTTTGACGAAGGAAAGGATCAAAGAAATTGACCTGCAAGATCACGGACTTTGCTTTATAGGTTGGAAGTTCCAACCTCAGGCTGAGCCGCTGAGGTCGCAAGTCTTGAAGAATGACCGAGCGAGAGCAAACTTGAAGCCCATTCGAGTATTTCAAAGAATTAAAGATACGGACGCACGAAGGTGAGCAGCTCCATCAGGCCCAGGACTACTATGGTACACAGGCATCGTGGAGGAGGACAAGGGCGGCGTCACAGTGTGACGATCACACTTCACACGCTCGGGCCGCTCGATCCGGCCTTATGAGCGCGTTGTTGACATCTATGTACGCGTCGCATCAATTTGATCTGCTTTTTTTTTTGCAAGGACGGGATAGCTGACAGACGTTGCTTCTCGCCTCAAGAAATCATAAATCGTGTCTTGTACGACGAACTGGCGGCGGGTTGAAACACCGTATGCGAAACTTTTGAGAAACGGATCGCCTGAGTCAACCTCACCCACGTCATTTACCCTTTCTGCCGGATTACAAAGATGTCTTGCGCGGCCTCAGCTGAGCCGCTTCTCAGCTTTTAAATACTCGTCGATGAGCTGGCTGCTGGCAAGTAGAAGACTCATCTTCAACAAATTCCGTGGATTTTCTTCTCAAACGTTTCATACCCAGAGATTCCGAAGGATGTCAACAACAGTCAAGCCTATTCCGATCCTCGTAACGGGTGTGGCGGTCGCGGTCGGATCGCGCGTTATACAGGCCGTGAAGCCGGAATACGAGGGTGAGCCCTCCGTCGCCAAGTACCGCGTTCGCGATGTGTAATCCATGTGCAGTTGTCCACTTCACCCTGGCGCCTGCAGCAACCAAGGAAATCCCGCTGCTCCTCAAAGGACAAGCCCCAAAGGATCCGAGTAGCGATCTTGGCTCCGGGAACTGGGATGTCTTCCCCAAAGCGTTGGTTTTTGGTGGAGGGTATACAGACGAGATGATCGAAGCCGTGCAGAAGGCCGTAGCAGCGGAAACAGAGGGCGTTAAGCGCATCCCGTGGTTGCGCGTCGATAGCAGTATACCGCATCCCACAGACCCCGCTGAATATGCGCCGTTTGTGACGAAGAGGTTGAAGGCGACGTTGAAGAAGCTCGAGGAGGAGGGGAAATTTGATGCTGATCATCATGAGATTCGCAAGTTTTAGCCGGAGATAGTTTGGTCGATTGCTAAGAATGTAATGCTTTTCCTTGTGAATCCTCGAGCTCAATGAATCGGCGCAAAATAGACCGTCGACGTTGTTGGTGGCAATGGGTACGTAACGAGCGAGGAGGTAGTAGAGGAGGAAGAGCAGCAGCAGCAGCTAAACTCGTAGCCTGGTGAGCGTCTTGAGCTAGCAGAATACAGGGAGAATTCATCCAGCAGACCGAGTCGACGTGGCGGTCGGGATCCAAGGAAACTGTATGCCGGCCGGCGGCGGCAGCTGATCACTGATCCATGATGCCTCCGGCATCTTCCGACCACTCTTGCCCTCAACCACCACCATGAATCGGTGAGCTCTTGACTTGAGTCTCGGTTTGCTTCGCCTGGCTTACATATCGGTTGTAGAGGCCCTATAGTACTCGTATGGTTGTCACTCTCGTCTGTTGCTGGTTCTCCACTGATTCGTCGGACGCAGACAATCGATGAAGCTGAGGTGCGAAACATTTCCACACCTTCGCAAATCAAATGGAGTTGTTGCTCACGCTGCGATGTATAGTACTTGCTGGATCAAATGGTATGTGAATCCTCTGTGCATTCCTACGCCAAGCTTGACCCTTCAATTCGACAGCCACCTCCCTCGGTGAATGACGACGAATTGGTGAAGAAACTTCGGCAACGTCTGAGAGATCTGCTAGCTGAGCTTCGTGCTGGTGCGGAGGGTAATACGCAGGTCAAACAGTCTTAGAATGACTTACGCTGTTAATATTAAGCGTGCAAAAATTTTCTGTCGGTGAGTTTGCGGATGAATGACTTTTTTTTAAGCTACTATGGCGAATGCCGCCCTTCAAGCTCTTCTGACTCAGACGAACCAAATCGCCGGGCCTAGACCCCACGAGCCACCAGCAAGGACTATTTTCCAGTTCAATCTAGGTTATTCGAGTCGCCGAGTCCCAGCATACCATGAAGCCAAGGCATTTTTGTTTCACCGAGAATATATAAGCTGCTCTTCAAGTACTTTCTCGTCTAAATCATTCACCAATGAATTGTCCCGCCGAAACCGCTGACTCGACCTACGATTGTGACTGTCGCCCCAAGGACGTCGGGATCCTCGCAATGGACATGTACTTCCCTCTCCGCGTGCGCAACTTCCTTTCCTTTCCAAATTACTTGTACTCACCGCGATTCTCCTTGGCAGTGTGTCTCCGAATCCGACCTCGAGAACTACACACACGCTTCGCGCGGGAAATACACCATCGGTCTGGGACAGGAATACATGGCGTTTGCGGACGATAGGGAGGATACGGCTTCCTTTGCTTTGAACGGTGCGCGCATCATCCGCATCATCGACGCCTTCTCCTCTAACTCCGGCTTTAATTCTTTTCACTCAAACTTTCATCCCTAGCCGTATCCTCTCTCCTCACGAAATACACCATCGACCCTAGCACCATCGGCCGCATCGACGTCGGCACCGAATCACTGCTAGACAAATCAAAGTCCATCAAGACGACGCTCATGGATCTGTTCGCACCTGAAAACAACACCGACATCGAAGGCGTCGACTCCATCAACGCGTGCTACGGCTCCACCGCCGCGCTCTTCAACGCCATCAACTGGATCGAGTCGCGCTCCTGGGACGGGCGCAACGCCATAGTCGTCGCGGTGGACATCGCTGTGTACAAGGAGGGAAATGCGCGGCCCGTCGGGGGAGCGGGGGCGGTGGCGATGTTGGTAGGGCCTGGGGCGCCCGTTGTTTTTGAGCGTGCGTGTGTCCGTTTGTGGTTTTACATCATGGCGAGGCTAACGAAAAAAACTTGGAAACTCGATTAATCAGCGATTCACGGGACATACATGGCCGACACCTACGACTTCTATAAACCCGAAATGGCGTCGGAATATCCCGAAGTCGATGGCCCGGAGTCGATTACGACGTACCTGCATGCGTTGGACGAATCGTACAAGGCGTTCAAGGCGAAGACTGCCCAGACCACAAAACGGCGGAAGACTCACGATAATATTAATACACCAACCGAAGCGATACCCCCATCCGCTTTCTCGCTCGAAGACCTCGACTACGCGCTGTTCCACAGCCCCTACAACAAGCTCGTGGAGAAAGCGCACGCGCGGCTGCTGTATAACGACTTTCTCTCTGCCCCTGCCTCCCCGCACTTCGCATCCCTGTCCGACCTGGAGCGCGAAACCATCCTCGCGCTCCCTCCCTCCGCGACCCTTCTTGATAAATCCATCGAACACCTGTTCATGTCCCTCCACCCCACGCAATCTAGCTTCGACACCAAAGTCCTCCCAACACTCCTCTGCTCGAAACGCCTGGGGAACATGTACACCGCCTCGCTCTACGCGTGTCTCGCCTCCCTCATCTCCAGCGTGCCCGGGAGGGAGTTGAAGGGGAAGAGAGCGGGGATGTATGCGTTTGGCGGGGGGTGCGCGGGGAGCTTTTTTGTGGTGCGGTTTAGGGGGGAGGGGGAGATGAAATTGGAGGGGATGAGGGGGCGGATGGGATTGGTTGGGAGGTTGGATGAGATGAGGGTTGTAAGGTGTGAGGAGTTTGAGGAGGCGCTTGAGGTGGGTGTTTTGTTTTGTTTTGTTTCGTTTTTGTTTTTGTTGTTCTTGTTGGGTTGAGTGCATGCTTTCTGATGACGATGATTCTGTGTAGATGCGAGAGCGGAATCACGGCAAGGCGGGAATCGAGCCGGAGGGGTCGTTGGAGAACATCAGGCTGGGGGCGTTCTATTTGGCGGGCATCGATGAGAAGCATAGGAGGAAGTATTTGAGGAAGGCGGGTGAAGAGCGGGATGCAGATTCGACAAAGCTGCTTTGAAGATAAGTATGGTGGTTCGTAGAAGAAGAATAATGCTGTAAAATGTAATATAATGACCATTCGCAAACCCATCGAAAGAAAGGATCGTTTGGGATGTGGCAGCGCAAATCTTACATGCATGGACACTTCTGTTGAAAGACTGTTTGACCTCCAATGCACCAGCGCGAACGATGGGCGTACTCGAAAATTAAGAAACACCGAGCGCAGCCACTTAAATCATTCAAGACTCGACGCAGCAAAACACATTATGTAGACGCCCCATATGCACTCAAACAATACATACGAACAAACGGATGAAGATTCGAAGAACGACACCCATCACCCCACCACCGACACCGGCACCCCCATATTCTCCTTTAGATTCTCCTTCTCCTTCCGGCTCCCCCTCCTCGCCAAGCCCACATTCCCATTCGCAGTCACATCCCCAAACTCATTCCCACCTCGGCTCTCCCGCTTCCCCGACCCCGATCCACAGCCTAAGCGCGCGCGTATCTTCGTGTCGCTTGGAGAAGTCGATGCGACAGTCGAGGTCACAGTCGAGGTGGTTGGACGAGAGGTCGAGTCTGGAGAAGTCGACGCGTTTGAAATTAAAGCAATCGAGTTTAGAATCGGACTTGAAGGACAAGTGGAACCGTTCATATGAGCCATCGAAGTTGCAGTCGAAGTCGACGAAGCTGAAGCCCACACAGCAGACAAACTCGTAGTCGAAGTCAAATCCGCCAGAGTCGAAATCTCCTTCTTCATCCCGCTCCTCGCCGCCGACTGCCGCACATGCCCATGCCCGACCTCTCGCGGATGCCCAGCGTTATGATTATCGTTATTATAGAGCGCGAGATTTTTGAAGACACTGGCTGGTACTCGTCTAGGTCTAGGGTGCGCATCACCGGCGTCTTCGTCTTCTATGCATTGGGTCTTGTTGGGGGAGAAGGAGGTGAAGGAGGGCCAAGTAGGATTGATGGGAGTAGGATTGTCGTCGTCGTAGGAGCCAGCACCCAAAAATGCAGAACAAGTCGATTCAAGGTCGGGGATGTGGATTACAGGGATATCCGATCGAGTATTGAGATACGGAGACGATGCAGGAGGGAAGGACGCCGGGCGTTCGAGCGGGGTGTGCGTGCGGTGCGTCTTCTGTCTTTGCTGGTGCTGCATAATCTTCGGCAACCGCTTGACGCTCGCCTTCGCTTCCACGATCTCGCCACAGAAACTAACACTAACACAGAAACGCAACGGCGTCGGCCCAAGAATCCTAGCGCACATCCGCCGTTTGTGGCGATTCGCGTATAGACGTGGAGCGTTGATGTGTTGGAGGTGGGGTGCGCTTTTGATGTATTGTATGACGGTAGTACCGGGGTACAGCGGGCGGTATTTTCCAGGGGAGGCGAAAGCGAAGGGAGCGTGCGCGAAGAACGCGGTGACGGTGCCATAGTGCGCGCTGAGGAGACTTGGGGCGGGGAGTCTTGCGTTAGGGAGGGTGTACAGCGAGGAGGGAGGGTGGTAGAGGAGAGAGTCTTTCGGCGTTGCGGACTGTTAATTGAATTTACATAAGAGACCGCGATGAATAAAAAGATGATGATGACACACCTCCTCGGCACACTCTACACCTCGCCGCGCGCGTAACATCTCGAGAATCTTTGCCAGACCAGCCAGAGTAATGAGACAGCCGAAGACAATGCAGAGACACACGAGCGTGGCTCTGGTTGAGGAGGTGGCGGTCATTATGTCGCGTCTTGTAACAGTTATAACTTGAGCGGGAGGAGGGAGATTGTGTGTAGAGGGCATGGTGGGAATGCCAGCGTGTTGATATAATAAAGGAGCGGAGGGTTCAACGAGCGTGGGGTACGACGAGGAGGTGTAGATGATGAAGGTAGAGACCTAAGAGAGGAAGGGAGGTTGTGTTTGTATGTGCTTCCCTGGGCTGGTGATGAGTCGGCATCTTCCGAACACTCGTGTTCCTTCAATGCCGAAACAGGCCGAAACTCGACTTCTCCTGAATTTATGGACCTAATCCCGTGGAGCGGCAGCCTTTCATTTTTTACTGTGCCTTAGCTGGAGAATACACTGGCACTAGGAATGCATTAAGTTGAGATGAGGTTCGCGTTGGAGGCGGGGTGAATGCATTGTCATCGAATTGTCATTGGGATGAAGTTTGAAGTTGGATAGGAGGTTTCGGGTGTCCTATTGTGGGGAATCAGGATGCAGCCAGAAAACAAATCGAGTGAACGCACCGTACCCATGGTAAGTGAGCGGCAGTTTGGGTTCGGGTTCAGGTTCGCCTTGGCTGAGTCTTGGGCTTTTGAATTCGTACTTGACGCTGGGTGCTCGAGGATTTGAATTCGGACGACGGTGCCCATGAGACTGACTAGTATTCAAATTACTTACATGAGATCAAGCTTGAGTTTTTCTTTGAACTTCTTTCTTTTGGGTTGAATTATCGAGCACGGGCCGAGGATCAACATGTGGGCCATATAGTGTCTAATAATTCGGGTAACGCAAAAAAAGTTGAAATGACATACCTTATGAAAAAAATATTGAAATGACACAGACCATTGAAGCACTGACATGACTTCCACCGGAGACCGCTGATACCAGAGAGGCATCACCTTAAGTAAGCGTCAAATGGTGGCGAACGTTCAAATGAGTTGGAATTCATTTGAGGTTTGGGACTGTACACATCACGTGCATCAAGATTAGGGATCAACTTGACACTGATTCAACCTCTTGCCTCTCAAACCTGGATTCGGTGGTAGAGAATACAGTGTGCTATAGCTACACAGACAAGTAAATTTTACACTCTACAGGTAGCATATGTTTGTAAAGCAAACAATTTGTTCGGAAGTTGTGACAATCAAGTATTGAGGGTGGGGGATCCATTGATAGCCTCATGCAGCGGCATCTGGAGCGAGATACTGAATGATGGAGGTAGTTTGAATGATTCTACTCCAGCCAATAATATATATGCACTCGTCATTTCCGCCTGCACAGACCCTAGTCCGTGAAGCCGGGGTTGCCCGCATTCGGATCGCAAATCACATCTGATGCGAAGGTGCGGCATGGCGAAGCCGTGACTCCTGCCACAAGTTGAGTTCCAACTCCGTATGGCTTCACCGACTTGAACAATGGTTGACTTCCCATAGTGGTATTTTATTTCGGTGTAATATTTTTAGGGTGCCACCAATGACGGCATCTTGTACTTGCTCTTAAATTCTATCTGCCGCCGTTCCCATAAGACTTTTCCGTGAATTTACATTGTTTTCATCGTATATTATTCCTCTTTATGCATGATACACCAAAGAACACCACACAACACGCTCTTGGCTTCAACAAACGCGTCCCGCTTGCAGCACACATGGACATCGACGCGTTTTTCTGCATGCAAGAGCTCGAAGAGATGGAGGACGACGCATTGGACCACGAGCAACAGCTTCTAGGCTCCACACTCGCCATAATAACCATTGGGGCAATCGAGGCCCACCGACTGCGAACGGAGCGAAGACGCCCTAGCAGGTTATATCTTTGTCGCGCTCAACTGCTACGGAATCCGCGCGGCGCCACTGCTTGGCAGGTTCTGTACCGTACACGGAATGACCGCGCGTACATCACCACAATGGGTTTTGATGTCGCGACCTTTGACGCCATTCCCGAGGCGGGTTTTGGTGATGCATGGGACACAACACCAATCAGGCGCCCAGACGCGTCAAGTACGGGGAAAACACGACCGTCCGGTCGCTCTCTTGACGCTCCTGGCGCGCTAGGTCTTGTACTGCATTACCTGAACTCAACGATGCGGGAGATTAGTCTCCAGCAAATATTCGCGTGCATTCCCACCACAATTTCTCGCTACATCACTTTCGGACTTGAACTTCTCCTCTTTGCCCTTCGCGGCATGCCTGCCGCAAGGATCAAATGGCCCCAACATCTTCACGAATACGAGGAGTACAACGATCTGATCACAGAACGTCACCCGCGCCTTACCGGCGCCTTTGCCAGTATAGACGGGCTCAATTTGCCGTGCCAAACATCGGCAGATCCTGGAATTGAGAATGCAACATACAATGGTTGGCTTTGTGAGCATTTCATTAGCTCTGTTCTTGTTTTTTCGCCGAAAGGTTCGTCCCACTTGAAGCTCTGAGTCTGAATTATTCAACTCCATTCGTTGAGATAGGCACTGTCATCACTGCTCAGACGAATGCACCTGGCAGCTGGCACGACTCGCGTGTAGCTCGGCCAATCTACGAAAAGCTTCGCACACGGACCCCGGAAGGATTTTATCTCGTGGCGGACACGGCATTCCCGCGCGGCGTTCAGGAGATTGAAGGAAAGATTCGTGCTCCAATTAAGACAGGACAAAAGATTCGAGGTACGAGAGAAGAGATTGAGGAACAAGTTGCGTTTGACAGGGAGCTGCTTTCCTATCGACAAACCGCGGAGTGGGGCATGCGAGGTTTGCAAGGTTCGTTTGGGCGGCTACGCATTCCGCTGGAGATAGGCCGACAGAAAGAGCGAGGTGATCTTTTGGAAATTTGTATCCGGCTGAACAATGTACGCGCAGAGTTGGTGGGTATCAACCAGATCCGCAGTGTCTATATGCCGTTGTGGAAACAGACTCGCGAGGAGGAAGCCGTATGGAGTGGATTTGAGAGTATGTTATTCGGTGAACAGCGTCGTTCAGATAGAGTCGCAAGGTTTCACAATGTAGCAATTTACGAATGAAGGAGGGTTGATTGCTTAACCTTTAGGTTAGGCTACTCAGACGAACTTGGATCTGTGTCAACGGAACAAATAATGACCAAATAAAAAGTGAGTCATCATCGTGCAGTCATCCATCGAAGCAATCAGTCGCGTCTTGTCGATGGTCTTGGGAGTACTATGGTGCACATCGCCAAAACACCACCAAATTGGTCCCATCACTGATGCGATCATTGATGTCTCAAATCGACGGCGACAAAATTTTCACATTACATACTACCTCTGTACGGTCGAAATGGGTCGCAAGAGACACAAGGTACTCGCTGCAGCCGCTCGAGCCCGCCAAGGACGCCACTCCTCGTCATTTACTGTCGAATATGAACCCGAGGATCCCCGATATCAAGAAGAAACTCGATGGACAGGCGGTGTGGATCACTACCTGTCCGATTCAGAAGACCAATGGGAAACGGACGGTCCTTCTGCCGGAGCTGCGCTGCCCTCTTCTTTCTCGACAGAAGACTCCGATTCAGACTCAGATCTCGAGCTCACAGCCCTCAACTTGGATGAGGCAGCGCTGGCGGATTGTATCTCCCAGGAAGAATCTCGACGTACGGCTCTCTGGGAACTCCTGGGTTTGCGCTTGGATATGGACAAGAAGGACTGGAAGAGGGCGGAGGCAAAGCGGAGTCTCGGGTATAATGGGCAGGCGAGGTCCACAAAGTACAAGCAAGCACAGAAGGAGCGAGAAAGAGCGGCGGAGTCTGCGACAGCCAGAGCAAGGTGTGTGCGTTTTATATTCGTTTTGGAGCTTCGCTCAATGTCACTGCAGCACCCAAGCAAAAAGCTTTGCTTCTTTCTTCACACCACTCGCATCCGCGCCGTCTCCCTCCCTCCCTTCCCCACCTTCTTTGCCGTCCTTCCCATCAGCCTCCTCCATCATCCCACCTCCCACTGCTTCCTCGATCTTCCCCAGTGATGTTCCGGCGTCCATACCTTCGTATTCGTGTCATTCGTTACCACCATTTAATGATACCGCATTGCAAAATCCTCCGAGTCTTTACGGCTATTTTTCCGACGAAGCTTCAGAGCCTGATTTCAGCGATGAATGGGATGATGAGAACAGTGAGAATGAGGAGGAGGAGCCGCACCCAAAGAAGAAACGCCGTAAACTTGACGTGTCGGTCCGAGAACAGAAGCAGTTGAAGAAGGAGAAGCGGAAAAAGGACATGAGCGACGGTCTGACAGCTATCGAGAAGCACCTCGCTTTGAAGCGGACTCAATTCCAGAGTCCGCTGCAGCAGCAGCGGGGGCGTGTTGTTCAAAGCACCTTGCATTTGGTTGTCCGCAACGGGCGGAAGCTTATGGATGCATCAGCTATGGCAGCGGAAACACACGGGTTTGCGGCGGCGTGGGGTTCTCGTCTTGCTCGCGAGTGGACAGCGGAGTGGATTGAATCACGCACCCTTCCAGAGTCTGATCGTGGTCGACACGCAAAGACCTGGTCCCTGCTGAATGACCCCGAAGTAAGGGAAGAGTTGGCGGGATATCTCCGAACCAACAAATGGTCCATGAAACCGGACAAGCTCGTCGAGTATTCCAAGGCGAAATTGGTGACGGACGAGATGAAAAAGTTTGTTCAGAATGAGGTGAATGAGGCAATGCCGCGTGGCCTCAAAAAATACTTGGAGTTGGAGCTGTTCCCTCGGATAGGGTATAAAGTTGCGCGGGGGATTTCGGTGAACACTGCGCGCAGATGGCTTCATGAACAAGGCTTCCAGTACACCGAGGTGAAGAAAGGGCTCTATTATGATGGGCATGAACGACCCGATGTCGTCGACTATCGTCAAAATGAATTCATTCCTGCCTTCGATGCCGTGCGCCCGTACTTGGTGGAATACCAATCAGACAATTTGGAACTCCAGAAGGACAAAGGATCGCTTCCACCGGGTCAATATTGGCTTGTGTTAACTGCCCAAGACGAAATGACAGCGCAGGCAAATGACGGCGACAAGTGGAAGTGGATTATGCAGGGCGAGAATCCAATTCGCAAAAAAGGCGTTGGTCGGGGCATCCATCGGAGTGATGTGATTTGTTCCACTGTCGGACACATCGTTGACGGTGGAGAGCAAATTGAATATGGCAAAAATTATGACGGGTTCTGGGATGGCCCACAGTTTATCAAACAGGTATGTTGCAACTTATGGCTCGTCTTTCCTTCTCTCAATGATCTTCACCTTCAGTTGAGGGACCGGATAATACCGGCCTTCGAGAAATTGCATGACCGTAACATTTATCGGGCGTGTTTCTTGATTGACAACTCCAACGGCCACTGTGCATATGCCGTCGATGCTCTGCTTGCCTCTCGAATGAATTGGCGTTCGGGAGGGAAGCAGGCCATGCTGCGTGATGGCTGGTTTTGGAAAAATGGACTCAAGATTGTGCAGAAAATGGTTCTGCCAAGCGGAGAGGCGAAGGGAATGAAACTTGTGCTCGAGGAGCGCGGCCTTTTCCACTCAAAACTCAAGATGAAATGTGACACTGGGGCGTGTGATGGAACTCATCTTTGTTGTGGCCGGGCAATTCTTTCCCACCAGCCTGATTTTCTGGAGCAAAAATCCCTCGTTCAAGAAACAATTGAAGAACTGGGTCACCGGTGCCTTTTCCTTCCGAAATACCATTGCGAACTCAATTTCATCGAATTCTTCTGGGGTGCAGTGAAGAAATATCTTCGGGAACACTGTGATTACACCTTCGAGGGCCTTCGTGGGCGGATGGACGATGCATTGCGTTCCGTTCCCTTGATGACCATCCGGAAGTGGGAACGACGGACATACAGGTGGTTGGATGCTTATCGTGAAGGATTGGACTGCAAGAATGCTCAACTTCAGGTAAAGAAATTTAGCTCACGTCAATTCAAGTCACACAGAAGGGTTGGAGAACGTATAGGACGGGCAATGGATTAATTAGAGCGCGAACGCGTCGTATTTCGTAATTACACGTGACTGATATAATGATCGCATCACTGATGTCTCAAATTCGTCTCGAGAAAAAGATATTCATTATGAGTTTTGAGCGGATGAGAAATCCCTCTAGAGGGTTTAGTCTAGTATCTAATCGGAGTCTTTTGGCCAGAGGATCAGACCCAGGGAGGTTGTAGTCAAGTGCTATAAATTTCGTTCCTATTTGGTGGTGTTTTGGCGATGTGCACCATAGCGCATCGTAAATCTGTAAATCTAGTTCGTAGAATAATACATTGCGGATTTTTCATTCGTTTCTACGCAGCCTGCAAGTTTTCCCATTAGAGGCACTTGCTTCAATAACATCGTTGTCGATCAGGTTGCGATCAGGGGTTCTTCGACAACCTGAATTTCCTGATTTCCTCTTCTCTTGCAGGCCGTAGCAGCCCTGCTTGTTTGAGCAAGTTGGATCGTACGATACAATTCGGTGTTCAGTGTGCAGTGCAGCGCAACGGATTTCAGTCCACTTCACGGATAACGGTCCGCTCTCCGTGCTCGTTCCTGCCGAGACGATGATGTGACACTTGACTGACATGCCGTGTGAGTTTTTTGCATCTTGTCCACAACCCTCACGTCGGACGACTATTCGCCTTCCACTGCATCATGTACACTGTGAACGGCCGTTCCGCAATTGCTCTGCACTCGAATCATCCTCATTCTCGAATCTCCTCGCACTTTGCCTACTCTCTGGGGCTCAAATCTTCTTCCAATGTGCCCCTTTTCGTCTCAATCACAGTATCCGCCTCGCCCACGCCGTTCGCACTTGACCCCTTCACTGTCTATTCCACGAATCCCCTTGCTGCGGACATAGAGCTGGGCTTGGACTGGTCGGCACTTTGCCGAGCTGCAGCGTCGTCAGGAAGCATTCAGTTTTCTCCCGAGACGTATGAGGCTACTTTCAACCGATCTTGTGCTCCTCGAGGTAAGTTTTGTTTCTTACACTACCACCTATATTTTGGGGTCTGGGATGGATGTCTGCCCGAACCGTGAGTAAGGAGAGGCCCGACAGAAACATCATTTTGTTGGTTCTGTTCCGTGCCGTTTGACCTCCAGTCCATCGGACACAATACGACTTGTTGGCCAAAAAAATCCCCCCATTCTTGCCCCGTTCGCTTTCCCTCTCGCATTTGCATCTGATTGCTGATCTATTGTTGTCTTAGATCATCCATCTGGGAGCTCCGCCTCCACTTCTCAGACCTCCGTCGGGGCTTCGGCTCTCAGCGCGCGTGTGCTTCACGCCAGGCATGTGCATCATGCCGAAATACCAGAATTAGAAATGCCTGTGCTTCAGGTCGAACAAAATAAAATGCCTGCTCGTCAGGTCGAACAGAATAAATTGCCCGAGCTTCGGGTCGAATTACTTGAACCGCCTGCGCGTCAGGTCGAACTTGATAATAATAATATTGAATCATCGAAACATATTCCGGATTCATCTACCCGAACGGATCCCGATCCATACTTGAGACTCGGAAACGAGGAAAAGCAATCTGTTGTACACCACCTTGTCGTCACTTCGAAGTGCACTGTTAACATCTTGAAGAATATGGTTCCACGCCATCAGAATATGTCTCGGAAGGTTGACGGGAAGCAGAAAAATGCTGCTACTTTGCGTGCAGATTTTGAACGCCACCAGTGCACGTCAGCCTGTCTCATTCTCAAATCTGAAGCCATGCAGGCAGGCATTACATCCTCTTTGATACTTCCTCCAGCAGCATTTCAGGAAAGCGCGCTGATCCTCAACCTTCGACTTGGTTCTATCAAAAGGAAACAGAAGCCCGTCGATGATCTTGTGTCTGAATCTAACAAGCGTGCGCGTACATCCGCTGAAAGTTCTACGCCTCACACAGAATTTCCTATTATGCTTTCTCAAAGTGAGAAGGACAAGATTGTGAGCGAATTCCGAGAAAGCACAGATAACAAATCGCTTAAGCGATATGAGTGCTCTTTTTGTGGAAAGCTCGAATATGCTGTTGATGTCAAAATGAGGTCTGTTAATGATCTTGATATTTCTCTCCTGGAGCGTGCAGTTCAGAATCTACGTGATGTGTGTTCCCAACCGTGTATCGAATCATTCAAGTCTTCATCTTTGATTGACGGGTCAATTTATGCTTTGTGCCATCTATGCAATTTGTCGGTTACCCACAATAAATTTCAGACCATCCCTCTACGAAGCTACGCCAACGGTCTCTGGATAGGAGAAGTGCCACCTGAACTCCAGGATTTGACCTTTCTTGAAGAACAATGCATTGCTAGAGCACGTGCGACAAAATGTATGTATAAAATATCTGTTGGTCCAACTGGTCAACTTGCAGCCCGTGGAAATGTATGCATATTACCGCAGGATACCAGTTCATTTGTAAGTGCGATGCCGGTCCCGCTTTTCAAACTCAGAGACGAAGTTTGTGTTATTCTCGTAGGCTCACCTGATGCAGAGGTAACCCTCGATATGCTGAGACGAACCCCGTTACTTGTCCGACGCGAGCGAATCAAACAGGCTCTATTTTGGCTCATGCAAAACAATCCAATGTATGCCGATCTTCAGAAGGATGCAGTTCTCACGAACTTGGAAGAGTACCCAGATTATGACTGTCCGTTGGCTGTCAACGAATTTCTCCGTACAAACTCAGCAGCTAATCAAGGGTCATCTTATACCGAACAAGCCAACACCGAGCTTTTTGATTCGCCGAACACCTTCGAACTGACTTCCACTACACTTGTAGATGCAGATAGCCTTCAGTCAACGTATCAACAGCGCAAGCTTGAGGCACTCCAGCGACTCAAAAATAAACAAGCAGAATTTACCAAGTTCCCATCCGGAAGTACCCCTTTACATACCTCAAAGAATCCCCGTGTGTTCGGATTGCTCTGGCCTACTCTGTTCCCATACGGCGTTGGAATGGTCGACAATAACAATGTTAGATTGTCGGTTGACTTTGATGGATTAATCTATTGGGAAACCCGGTTTCCCGGAGAAGCCCCTCCAATCAGGGAAGCCCCAGAAATTGGCTATTGAGAAACCCCGCGAACAAATATTTTACGCTGTCGGCATTCCGGCAGAAATACTGATACAATCACAAATCAATCAAGCCGTTTGCGTACGTATTGGGCTTCCGTTTCTCAGATCCGCGACGCGCTCACTCGGGTCCGTCTCACTGGTTAGCTGCTGGTTGTTCTATTGTCTTTCATCCTCTAATCAAGCTTTGTTCAAACTGGGTCTGCTCTCGGATTTGTCTTGGCACAGTCATCGACTTCTCGTACGAGATGTTTTTCATAACAGTGTTCAAACCGCCATTCGCCGCTGCTTACCGGGATTCAGACGGCTGAGCAGCTCGATGAGCTTGTTCGGAGCTTGAACGAGTTACAGTAAGTCTTGAGAAAGTATCATTGTCATCTGCAGAACTGACAGGAAGCGCTGTGTAGCCAAAAAAAACCAACAGGAGGCCCGTGAAAACCAGATTCTCGATCCACCAGTTATTCGACACAAAGGCCGTCCGCGAACAGCAAGACTCATCAATGCGCGCGAAGGCTATTCCGGCGGCCACCTTCCGATAGTGTGGCTATAATTCCTTTGCAGTCAAAGGCTGGGCGTCGATACAAGTGTAAGTACACTTTGTCACAAGGAAGGTCATAATCGTTCTAAGTGCCCTAGTAGCCAGAATTAGTCTCTCTTCCTTACATACTTACATGTGCTGCTACTGAGTATATGTCATTATATTTGGTGGACGAATTTTCACTTCGAACTCGAGTCCAACAAGGTAAGTACTAAGTAATTTGAAACATTGGTGCTCAAGACGATGAAACCTCGCTATATTTTCGCAGAAACTGCTGTACAGATTACGATTACATCGAGCTGTCTACCGGTATGCTTGCAATAAATCAGACTTGCCTCGTTGGCGTGCGGGAGGACGGGGAGAAAGTGGTTGTGAAGTCATGTGACCGCGACAAGGTCGTCAAATATATTTGGAGAACAATTTTAAGTGAGAGGGGTTAGAGTACTATGTCTCATAACTGTGTAGATGCTCAGCACCACTATGCCCATGGCAATTTGGTGCTTGGTTTTCCACTCACACGACTGTGCGAAACCACAGGAAACCACCCAGCATCGTGAAATGATCCCGCATCAGTTCCCGTCGCCCATGCCGACGAGGCCGCGAAACGGGGTTTCTGGGGAAACCCGGGTGCCGAATAATTTTCGCAATTACGGCAGGGGTTTCTCCAGAAGCCGGGTTTCTCAATAGATTAATCCGACTTTGATTATCATCAAGTCGACACTTTGCCACATATCCAGCATTTACTTGCTCTCGCAGACCGCCGATTCCAAGTTCACAAATCCTTCATATTTGTGATGAGTAATATCATCCAACGACGTCAGACATCATTCAAGTCCCGCCTTGCTGTAAATCGCTCCTGGTTTCCTGTGATTCAAGAATTGATCCCAAAAGTTGACAATAAATCTATGGAGACGTACAAGTCAAAGCTCGACAACAATCCTTTTGCAAAACCGGAATCGGAAGGGGAGAAAGCCGCCGCACAGCTGATGAAGTACTTGAACTATGTCTCTGACCATATCCCTGGATCGGTCGGTGATGTCAACATTATGAAGCAACAAGCAAAGGGTAAAGTCGTGTGTGACGGACTACCCCATATATTCGGAACTGTGAACCCCGCAGATGCTCACATTCCAATTGCCCAGTTGCTAGCTGGACGAGAAGTGGATTTGGACACAGTATTTAGTGCACTAGATGGAGCGAATAAGGAAGGAAGTGCTCGGGCAAAAGCGTTGGCTGAAAATCCGGTAGCCGGTGCTCAGTTTTTTCACCTCATGATTACCAAATTTCTGGAGATTATTCTGGGAACCGATCGAGCCTCGAAAATTGGTGTGCTTGGTGAGGTAGCTGGATGGTATGCAGTAGTTGAGGCTCAAGTGAGAGGGTCCCTTCATTTACATTTCCTGTTGTGGCTTCGAGGTATGGCGGTTAAAGTGCACTTTTATTAATTCCCCCCATATATATGACTTTTTGGCCCATCCCCCTTATAAATGGGGGTTTTGACGTGATTGCCCCCAAAAGACACGACCGATGTCGCCGAGTTTATTTGGGGGGAAATTTCGAAACTTCCCCCCAAATACAAAGTTGAAAGTTCCCCCCAAATATAAACTTCCAATTTTCATTGTTGGACCTAACACTCTCAATTCAAGGTTTTCACTCTCAGTAAGTACCCTGCTTAGTCTCACGCCGACTCTGTCCTTTGTTCAAACGCAAATTATAGGTTTTTTGGCCATCAGTACCGCTCGGCACGCTCCGTCGGCTCCGAGGTAGGTCGGCATTCTCCGGCATCTCTGTTGAACCTCAGTATAATCATGACAGCTTTCATTCTTCGAGAGCTGATTAGACAGACCACGACCTGGAGCGTAGCTAATGAGCAGACCAGCGGAATTGGGCCGAAAAGTACTCTATCCGAGATGAGCGAAGCTGATTTTGATGGCACTTATTGTCGGGTCGAATTGAGTCTTACTTCTAGGTTCAAGGCTTGGGCAACTTGCCAATTGGCAGACCTAGAAAATACAGGAGGTCTTCAGAGCTCATAGCTACCAGACACGCAGAGACTCGAGCACGAAAGCTGCAACGATTATACTGAGGGCTAACAGAGATGCCGGACAAGGCCGACTCGGACCTCGGAGAGTGCCGAGTTTGTACTGATGGTCAAAATGACCGTGAAACCAACGAAGGACAGAGTAGTGAGACTAAGCAGGGTACTCACCAAGAGTGAGACTTTCAAATCACGGGAGTTGGGTCAAAAAATGAAAGTTGGAACTTGGGAGTTTATTTGGGGGGAAAGTTCGACTTTGTATTTGGGGGGAATTGGAATTTTCCCCCCAAATAATCCCGTCGATTTCGAAGGTGTCTTCTTTGGGGGGGAGTGTACCAAGCACCCCATTTATAGGGGGATTGGCAAAAGTTTCGTATACTTGGGGGGAATTATTAAATGTGCACTTTAACCGCCATATCGAGGCGCTCCTGCTTCCCCTATTGATATGAAGGAAAGAATGAACGCAGACCCAGAATTCAAGCGAAAACTTACTGCTTGGTACGATGATATTATCTGCCAAAGTTTTGCTCCTGGAACTGTGGAATATACTCCAGTCGAAGGCATGCCACAGAAACTTCCTGTGTTGAGTCGCCCCATAAACCCGGAGTCTCCAGACTATGCGGAGAAACGGGGTCAGTATCACCGTGATCTTTGTGTGAACACTGGCCTCGTTCATGGGCATAATGCGACCTGTTTTAAGCACATACCACAGAGAATACGGTTTTTAGCAGATCCAGATAAATATTGCCGGTTTGAACTACCCAGACCATTGGTTACGGAAACACATTTCGACGAGGACGGTGATCTCGTTATTCGATGTGAGAATGAAAATTTAAACGGTCACAATCCTACAGTGACCTTGTGCTTGGGGTGTAATACCGATCTCAAACAGATTGCTTCCGGCACAGTGAGTATGGCCTTGATTGAATACATGTTAAATTAGAAGCTGCAATTGGATACCTCTGTCGTATTCTCAGCGCTATGCGCCTCAATCAAGATATTGCAGGACAAGCCTCCGGTAGACATCGATGGCAACACTGACAGATCGGAAATGAGTCGGCTCATGATGGTTAAAACAGTAAATATGTTGGTTGGGAAACGAGAACTCAGCGGGCAGCAAACAGCAAGCTTTCTCCTGGGTCGGAAAAATCATTATGTTTCCGATGTTTTCCATGAGTACTGGTGGTCTTCCGTGTTACGAGACATTGCACGAGATGTCTTTGTTACCGCATCAAGTCCCTCGGAGGATGAGAATTCTAGTGTGCTCGCTGAAGACATAGAAGCCCAGCGCTTAGTCATTCCAGAGGATGAGGACGATAATCTAGTCATTCTTTCGTTAGAGAGTCTCGAGAGCGAATTGACAGTAGATAGCCGAGAAAATGAGGAAGACCGAAAGCGGTCCAAATTGTTCAACGATATATTTTATCGACCTCCAGAGCTTCAATCCCTCAGCGTCTGGGACATAATGAGGAATTATGTGAAGGAGAAGAAGCCAACCTCTCGCACACAGCGAAAGACATACCTGGATTTCAAACCGGGGCATCCGGAGTACACCACACACTGCTTGAAGAAGCTTGACCAGCCGATTATCCCAGTATTGATGGGTTATCGGATTCCAAGAAATGACTTTGAGCCGGATAGATTGAAGTACGCTGTTGTAATTCTCACCTTGTTCAGACCATGGTCTACCGACAAACTATCTCCTGTTAAGCCATCACACTTGACATGGGAAGACGAATTTGAACAGTTCAAGCCAACACTTTCACCTTCCCATCAGCAGATTACTCGAAATATGCAGTTAACATACCAAACTCGAGATGCGAAGTTTGACTTTGCCGCAAGACGTGGGAAACGAGTAGCTGCAATGTTCAGCAGTGCGCAAGAACGAGGTATTGCTCTTGAGGGCGATGATGAGGATGGATTTGATCCAATCTGGGAAAATGCAATGCAGGCCACAACTGACCCCGATACATTTGATCCTAGCGACTTTGTGAATTTTGGCAAGAACACTCCGGCTACCCGTGATGCACAGGCAATCGTTGCGCAGGCCGAAGAGCTGGGCTTTTACTCAACCCCCAAAATTTCAACGAGTGTTTCGAATCTAAAATTTGTAGGAAAGGTCAGTGTTGGAGATGAAACCGACAAAGAGAGAGCTGATATTGCAAGTAAAGCACTGTTGGCAGAAAAGCGTAGCATTATTCAGAGACGACTGGAAGCAGGTGAACAGAGTAACCTCATCCCGATCCATGTACGTGAAAAATCAGACGAGATTCCTCATGCACTCACCACGACGCTGGCGGAAGAGGCAAAGCGAGCAAAACAAATTGTAGAGCGTATTCAGCGAGGGGTCAATTCAAAGTCCTCAGGTTCCGGATGGACTTCCTTGCTTCCTTATCAAAAACTTTGTGTTGTACTGATAAAGAAACATACATTGAACGATGAGCAAGCCAGGGCATTCCTGCTACTTGCAGATAAAATTGGACGTGAATTACACACGAAAATAAAGGAACCGCCCTTGACTTTGCTTTGTACCGGGCCTGGCGGGACAGGAAAGTCAGTTATATTCAAGGCATGGACAGAGTTTTATGAACTTACTGGCCGTTCCGAACGAATACAGCTAACGGCGCCAACCGGTGTTGTTGCGAATGATATTGGAGGTCGAACAATTCATGCCGAAGCATGTTTACGAATGTCACCTGCAAAAATGAAGTCCATGCCCCGGACCCGCCAAGCCTTAGAGGATCGATCCAAACCGCTGGAGACTTTGATTACTGATGAAATATATTTTCTGAATGCAAAAGATATTGCCCGTCTGTCCGAATATTTGAGTATGGCAAGAGGAAAGACGGGGAGAATCTTGGGTGAGTTGAATTGGGCTGCGTCTGGTACCATTTCAATCAATTCTCCCGGCCTGTGACGTGTGACCCAAATATTCGAACTTTGGTTTTCTTAAATGCCTCCGGAGGACCGTGACACCTAGAAAATTTCATAAATGGCTCAGAATGTCCTCCCTTTCTTACTCAGCATTTACGGAGAATCTACAGCTCAGGGGAGGGCAAGAAACAAGAAAAATTGGGTTTGAGCGGAACCTTTGTTGATTTCAGGTGGGTTTGCCTGTAAAATACACGGAAAATGAGCCGAAATGAGGTGAAATTAGAGCTACCCGAACCGTATTCAAAGCTCAACCCTCAAAAGCACTTGAGGACCCCATTTCACGGAAGAAAAACCTATGTGAGCGAAAAATTCGATTTTTGGGCAATTTTTCGCTGATTTTGTGACTTTTTTTAAGACATTCATAAGAGGGCTCGGTGACCTGTGACAGGTACGAAAATATTCGTAAAAAATCGGGCCTGTGACGCGTGACATACGAATTGAATGAAATGGTACAGTATTCAGGTTTGGCATCAGGTTGAACATGTCATTATTCTCGATGAAATTATGAGACAAAAGGACGACCCTGTGTTGCTTGGTATTGTTAAACGCCTCCGAAAAGGATTGTGCACGACCGAAGACAAGAATATCCTTGATCGGTATGTACTATCAGATGTACAATGCAGGAACGAAACAAAGGCACTCACCGATATCAGGCAATGGATTGAGGAGCCTGGCAAAGGATGTCCACTCATTGCATACACAAATGCTGCCCGAGACGGACACAATCTCAGTATGTCGAAAATGTTCTCAAAGGCGACACATCAAGAATGCGAGCTTTACCACTCAAAAGATACTCGGGGACGAGGAAAGAAAAAGCATCAACTTACAGGTATTGTCGCAGAAGTTGCGTGGGCACTACCTGTCAAAGAAGCGAATGACTTGGGCGGAAAAGTGCCGTACATACCAGGAATGCCGGTATTTTGCACCGAAAATATCGCAACTGAACTTGGGATTTCCAATGGAAGCCCGGGAACACTGGTCTCCATCATATATGAAGAAATTGAGGGCCGCCGATACGCTATATCGGCAGATGTAGACTTCAAGGCCTATAAGACGAAAGATCCCAATGCGACATACCCCAATAGAGTCACTCTCAAACCTATTTCCGACAAAATCTCCTTCCAGCTCCCAAACTCCGATAAAACCTATAATGCAAGGCGATCTCAACTCCCACTCATCCCCGCGTTCGCTTTTACTTCTCACAACGCGCAAGGCCGTTCCCTCGATGTCGCTTGTATTGACCTTGCGGGATGTCCAAGCATTCAAAGCGCGTATGTTATGCTGTCAAGGTTACGGAAACTCGATGGCCTATGCATTCTCCGTCCCTTCAAGTTGGATCGGATTCAAAATCACATATCAGAGGAATTGAGAGCTGAATTACAGCGAACCGAGGTCAAAGCAGAGAAAACGAAAACTTACAGTCGAGATCGTCTATCGTGGTTCTATGATTTGGTGCCGGAAGGAGAAGTCAAGCTTCTTTTTGAAGGAGAGTTCACTGACAGCCTTGATTTGGAGGACATTGAGATGGACATGTAGTTGACGTGACCATGAGAAGGCAATATGGTGCAAGAAATCTGGATTGATTCGGAGAGAATTTGCGACGCATACAGCTTGCGCGCTTCTATCGCGCTCCTCGCGCGACGCGCGCTCTCGTCGCTCAGCGAGACTAGGGAAGGAAACCTTCAAGTCCGACCGAGGAGTCGCTCAGCGGGGGATAGAGCCCTACGCGCGCTTCTCCTTCGCAAAACCAATTGCACCGTACGAGCCATGGTGGTGGTCAAAGAAAAGCTTGTGCGTGATTCTCATGATTGCCGAACTCGGCATGTCAAACCAGCGTCCCGGCCAAGTCCCGGCTGGAAAAAATTTCCTTGCTACTAAATTCGATGCTCAATCTACTCAGTACTTCTTAGTATAACCGATATCACCAATCTACTAAAGGTTAAGCTCCCGCCTCGTAGAGGCCATACCCGCGTCATTTTTATTGGCACAACAACAAGTTGAAGTAGCGAGGTCTAAGGAAATGAGTGACACAAGTAACAGAGCAAATGATTAGGAGAGTGTAAGTAAAGGTAAGTAAGAAGCAAGGAGTGTTGACAATGTATAGCGCGTGTATAGCAAGCAGGCACATTTGAGTCAGAAATCTACCGCATCAATCTTCAAGCCCCTTCGACTACAGACGACGACGAGTCAACAGCAGACGGGTGGAGATCAGAGTTGGAGGAGTCGGCAGGATGAATGGCGAAGTGGTCGTCGTCAATGCGGAAGCTGGAGTCGAAGTTTGGATCCACATTCTCCTTCTCTTCGTCGTCGCTGGCGTCTGAGAAGAATTGAGTCGTCGCACCGCCATCGGCATAGATGCGCTCACATCTGACTTTGCCGTCCACACGGATGAGGTCGGGATTCTCCCTGTAGACAGCGGAACGATTGCGAGAGGCAGTGGCAACAGGTGGGGCAGTGACAACAGGCGGGGCGGACTGATACATCTCGAGCTTCCACTCAGCTCGATCCCGAGCCCGTTCCACGTCGTTGATGTGGGACTGCATTGTCGACACCTGAGTGCGGAGGGACTCGATGGTGGCCTGGGCTTGTTGGTACTGCTGGGAGAGCGTGAGGATCTGCGTGGTCTGAGACGACCGCTCAGCACGTTCCGCGTCACGAGCCCGAGCAGCCTTGGGATCGAAGGCTTTGGAAAGCTGATTGACAAGGTCTGGAGCACTGATGCGGGAGCGACGAGGGGCAGGGGCAGGGGAAGGCGCGCGTTGGGCGACTGCAGTGTGGATAGCGGGTTTCCCGGAGGTGTCGACATCTTCGTCCGAGGAGAGGACGATGTCGGACCCAGAATCGGAGAGTTCGCGAGTGTCGGCGCGGCTGTTGATCAAGCGCTCGATCCGATGGGCGTCCTTGATTTCGGGAGGGCAGGTACCGGATCCAGTGGGCTTCTTCTTGCGAACCAGCTACTGGATCGTCAGCAGTGAATTAAATAAATTAAAGAGACAAACACGCACTCGCTTATACCATTCCTCAAGAGACTTTGCATCCCGCTGAGGCCGATCGTTCTCATCAGCCCACTCGTTGTACAGCACCGCGACCTCTTTCCAATCCTTCCTTCCCAACGGCAAGATTTTCTCAACGTGGCGAAGAACGGCTTTCTTGTCGACTTTATTGTAGTTGGGGGCTCCGGCAGGACGACCAGCAGGACGACCGCGCTTTGCTGCGGGGCCAGCGTCGCTCTCGTCGTCCGAGTCGGGGGTGCGTTTGCGCTTCTTGCCCTTCTCCTTGGTGCGAACACCAGCGATCTTGGGAGCCGGTTTGCCAAGGACAGCAGCGGCGGCTTCGTGTGGGGGAAGACGAGGAAGACTGCTTGGAGCGGAGTACTGAAGACGGGGATCGATGGGACCAACGTTCGCCGCAGGGAAGTCGAACGACTGCTAACACTAGATGTAAGTACAACGGGATAGGATGAAAGATAGATCAAGTACCTGCGACACTGCGTTGAACGGGAAGGCAGGCTGCAGAGGCTGGTTCGTCTGAGCGGCGGAAGACTGAAATGGGTCAATGGTGCGTAAAAAAACAAAGTAAAAGACGTACTCCCAGAGTCATCATCACCGGAGCCCATGGACCACCAGGATTGCGGTACCACGGTTGACCGTCGGGGTCATGCATGTATTCGGTGTTGGTGTTGGGTTGGGTAAAGGGAGGGGAAGAGTTATCAGACATGGTTACAGAGAGAGAGCGAAGATTAGACTGAAAGAGCGGAATGAACGACGAGGTCGAACGAAGAAAGCTGAGGGAAGGAACACACCATTTTATACTGTCCCCTGCACAACACGAATTTAGACTCGATGACATCAAAAGCTGGTAAGAGCGTCCGAATTTTGAATGCACTGGCGACCGTCAGCGGCACGAGTGCGACCCTGCTGCGTTTGTTTGAGTCGTGGAGAGATTTCCATTGGAGCAATGGAGTGTCGCAGGGTTAGATTGAGTTTTGAGAGGGTCGTTGCTGCCAGTGTCGCCCTGGTATCTCCTGGTATGCTTTCATCTGTGGTGTCCAGAGCGTTTCCGTCCAAGATTGAGGCAAATCATTGTACGAAGCAGGGTGTTTCGTCATTGCAAAACTGCGCTGGCACAGGAAATCCAGGGTAGAGTACTCCGACACCCAAGGACGCCGAGATAATGAGCGCAACGATGAGCGCACCGAGGACCGGTCGCGAAGAACATGAGAGCGAGGTGAGGAGAGCTTGGTGTGACATACGTGACACAGTGCCCGATGGGGCGACAAATCCGTTTATTCGTTGTTTATTCGAGGGTTTTAAATCTGAACGGGGGGTCAAGACCCCTCGTTCAGATTTAAGCTTTAAAGAGCTTTACAACGGGATAATAACACGAAATTTGAGATCTGAGCCCGATGGGGTCCCTCGGCATCTCCTCCGGATATTCCCAGATATTCCAAAACATTTATTTACCACTATGGGAAGTCACCCAATGGCTACATGGCGTTTCACTAGTTTTGGCATGCAGAATGTCATTTCAATCTTTTTACTTTGTCATTTCAATACTTTTACCTTGATGACATGTCATTTCAATATTTTTTGTCCCGAAAACCGTCGTTTCAGTATATTTTCGCACTTTCCATGTCATTTCAATGAAATTGCTATTTATTAGACACTATATGTGCCATATCAACAGAATTCAATCACAGCATAATTGAGTGAGCGATAATTGCCATTACCAACTTCCACTGGTACTACTGAGCTTACTTCCAATACGATCTTTTCAGGAATCTACCAACGAAACGAAACGAAACAACTCGGGCCGACCGAGATATCGATATGCTCGAGTAGAGTAGATGCGGCCGTTGATGTTGTGTTTCAAGGGTTCAACTCGTGCGAGAGAACCTTTGGGAATATCTAGACTTCTTCATAGCGACCTATTTGGAGCTCGTTTCGACTTCATATCGTTTCCAAATCCATCGTCGGAATTGCACGACAGATGAATGTCTCTTTCATTTGGCATCGAGAGCTGTTTCCGGCGTCGCCATTGTTGATTCACGCCTAGGCCTGGGTTCTACTTAATTATAAGCAAACAAAGGTTCGTTCCAGCCCGCTTCGGAAGGTTGTCAAAGATATATGACGAGCTTCGGTTGCACGGCTGAAGAAAAAAACTGCAATTATTATAAGTAGTTGTTTCGGAACTCGGCTTCATGAAGAATGGGTGCTTTGATAGAAGTAGTTGAACGTCGAAGAACTTAAACGGTGTAAAAATTTGGGAATTCCCGAACTATGCATCCGCCGGGAATCGAACCCGTGCTACCATAGGTAGGTTAACCAAGATGCGTCGCCGTCAACGCTTGGCGAGAGGCGATTAGTCTTTCAACCACCTCAGTGACTCAGTCTTGTTGAAAGAACATTGCGTAGTTCGTGGCAGCAAAGATATCCTCCGAAAATGAACAAGTAAAGTATCACTGAACCTACTACTCCAAAAGAGTCGGTTTTCGACTCACAAGATCATTTAGCGAGTGGGGTCTTTGAGACCAGTCTTTTGGAGACGGCTCGGCGGACTCTTCCCGGCGCATTAGGCCTTAGGAAATATGACTCGGAAAATTCCTAAAGACAAACCTCCGACTGCGGTTCGATTTGCCCAGTGCTGCGGTTCAAAATGTTCGGCATCATCCGGCCATAATGAATCCAATCGATCAATGCCGCGTCAACACGGCCTTCTGATTTCGCACACAGTACACTCGCATGACCGTGGCAGAACCCGCTCAGCGTTCGACTTCTCCTGGTGTGAAGGACTGTCTGCGCGCCAGTATTCTGCGGGTGGGTGAGGTCATCATTGCCGAACGGTGGCACCATTTGATGTCAAAGCGAAGCACACCAAATTCTTCCGTTCACCCCTTCCTGTTGGGTTTCGAAATATGTGGACCGGGTTCCAGCTTTATCCCATAATACCCGTCACAGCCTTGAGCCAAGTGAGTCTCAATGCAATCTCCATGAAAGCTCGCTTCCCCTCTTGAGATCCGAGTCGGTATAAGAGCATTGAGAGACATGATGGTGCCATCGCACATATAATTCAAGAGGCATGTGGTTCAAGCTTCGAATTCGGAATAACGAAGAAGTCTAATTCGAAGCATAAATAACTTACCTATGAATCACCGATCCGAGATATCAAGTTGTTCTTCCCTCCCGACAATTACCTTGGGAGCAGATTCCACATACATAGTGGCGTGAATAAAGATACTCACGATTCTCAAACAGAAAATCTTGCGTGTTTATCTCAAGTTTATCTCGTTTTTTGAGTGAATTTCTTGACTGCGGTTCAACTTGCCTGCTGCGGTTGAAAATCTTCGGCATCAAACGGCCATCAATTGATAGATCAATATCACGTCAACACGGTCAAACACGGCGTTTTCTCTGCACTCGTCTCCTCCCATTTCTCCCCTGACCGGTACCGTCACCGAACGCGTTCACCCTTGAGCTTTTATTGGCACTATGAGCTACCCTGGGCTGGGCGTCTCGGGGCCTGGTCGCCGCTTTAGCTCTGAGTTTCGACCTTTGAGCCCGGTTCGGAAGCTTCCTGGACAGGGATCCGAGTGCTAGTCGGACTATGTAAGTATATCTCTGTTGGAATACCGTAACGCGGCCCAAAACGCTGGAGAATTCTGCAGGCAACATATCTTGCGGAAACGAAGCACACGACTGTATTAGTGTGGACAGGCACAGAACTTCGAAGGATCATTCTATTTTCACACTGAGGTGGGGCAGTCATCGAGGTAAGTATCATACATATGCATACCTAGCCCAGCATTTGGAGTGGAACTCTCCTGGATGGCAGTTGAGTTGAATCTCAGGTGAATCTCAGGTATGTATGCAAATAAGCTCAAGATAGCTCTTTCCTAACGAGTTTCAAACAGATCTTTGCCCGAAACAACAGCTCAATGGCCGACATTCCCTTCAATCCCATCCAGATACCGGAGATTATCGCCCTCCATAATCTAAACATATCCAAATCCATCCACCCCCTACATGTGGCTCTCGCGGCGGGAACTTATCGTGGCATCCGTATGTCTGAATTTAGCAACGAGTGGCTCCGTTCAGGCTTATCGGTGTCGGTGTAGCAGGACAAGGGAGGGGAAGATGGGAATCTCCGAACTGACAGACAGAGATGCGTATGGAATATCATATTCTGGGCGTTCGGGCTCCATCCCCATCTTGGCGGAAAGGGAACAGACAGATATAACAGAGCGGCGTATCGGGGCTTCGCTTTTTTCTTATCGCCCACCCTCGGTCGACCCTCCACGCAGTCTTTCTACTTGCTGTGAATTAAAGTGTCGGACATGGAGAAAGACGTAGCGGTGCTGGAGAAAGACAAGGCGTCGACACACTCCGCGTCGTCGATCATTGACGAGAAGGGTGGGATTGGGTTGGCTGATATCGTGGGTCTTGTTCTTTGTCTTGCTCGTGTTCGCCGTTCCGCTCCTCACTCTCCTTTTACAGGACGTCCTAGGCACGGATATCCAAGCGATCCCAGAGGACTTGTTGGAGGCTGCCGAATATGCCAAGACTATGACTGTGAGTTATATTTCCCTCCGCTCTCTTATTCTGCCCGTATGGTGCCGCTTACTGCGGAATCTACATGTGTGTAGGCGCAGGATATTGAAGATACAATTCAGCGGATCGTGAATGAGGTTCGTCGGCCGCGAGATCTACTTCCTGAAGCCCATATTGAGTGCCTTTCCGTAGCACGGTGACGATCCTGTACGATTGCGCACCCTTAGCGATGTGGATCTCCTACTAATGTCGTTCCAAGAACTTCCCCCCTGGGGTGCTCTCTGCGGCCAAGTGCGTCTTCTCCCTTCGGTCCTCGTTCTCCGCGTCTGATTATAGCCATCGCAAGACGGTACCTCTTCGACGAGACACTGAAGCAAGATCCAATCGAGTACCAGCAAGTATACGAGGAACTCAAAGTGGAGGCGGCTATGATCATCATCGTGAGCAGTCGATGCCCTCCAAGCTGTTGGCTTTTTTTAGGCTAATACCTGACTCACACGACAAGAATTCACCTTACGCCGAAGTCCGCGCGGTCGTTGACAATCACGACGATCCCAGTATTTCTGGAGCGACGTTCCGCACTTTGGTTATTGGGACGATTTTTGTTGGGGCTGGGTGAGTTTTAGTTCTGGCTTTCCTCCTTACCTTAAGTACTCGACTTTTCACTCTCTCAATTTATCCCAGCGGCTTCATCAACCAATTCTTCAGCATCCGGTACGACTCTCCCTTCTCCATCGCATTCGATTCATTCATTAACCCATTCATTCCCCCAACTGCAGCCAACCAACAATCACAGTCTACTCCAACTGCGCACAAGTCCTCGCTTTCCCCGCTGCCAAACTCATGGAACTCCTCCCGACAACAACATATACAACCTTTGGCTACACATGGAGCCTGAACCCGTGAGTCCCCTTGTATATCCCCGTCGGTGGTGGCTCTGGAGTATAGATAGCTCATGATTGCATGGTTTTGTGAACTGAGCGCGGAGTGCGATGGAAGTGAACAGGATAAGATGATAATATTGAGGTGAGCTAGCTAGAGCTTTTATACATGTAGATACATGAGACAAAGGGGAATGAAATATGTAATGGAGTCAGGTCTCGGGAGTAGGGAGATAGGGAAATGTAGGAGGAGAATGTATCAGTAATATAATGTACAATGTGGAATGGAATGTGATAATATGACAATACTCCCCCTCAAGCACGAGCCATACCGAGCCGGGAGACGAAGTACTCGTGCTTGGACTTGTCCAGTGCCTTTGTGAATAAGTCGGCGGTATTTTCCGAGGTAGGGCAGTAGGATACCGATACTTCGCGAGAAGTAAGTCTCTCCCGAACGAAGTGATGCCGAACATCGATGTGTTTGGAGCGCGCGTGGTATCCCGAGTTCTGGGCGAAGGAGATCGTGCCGTGATTGTCAACAGAGATGTGAGTTGGAAGTGTAGAAGGAAAACCGAGTTCAGACAGGATTGTGCGAAGCCATAAGGCCTCACGGGTAGCAGCCGCAAGAGCCATGTATTCGGCTTCCATGCTCGAAAGAGCAGTGGTGGGTTGCTTTTTAGAGCTCCAAGTCACGACTCCCCCTGCAAGGACGGAGAGGTAGCCGGTGATGGATCTGCGGTCATCGGGCGAGTTAGCCCAATCGGCATCGGAGAACAATTCGACAACGGAATGTCCGCCCGCATTGAATTTAATTCCAAGGTTGATTGTGCCGCGAAGGTAGCGAAAAACACGCTTTACAGCGGTGAGATGAGCTGGACCGGGGTTCAAATTGAATTGGGAAAGAGTTTGAACCGCGAAGGCAATGTCGGGTCGAGTGGTGACAGCGAGGTACATAAGGCGGCCAACCATCTGTTGATAGACGTCGCGGACAAGGGGATAGAGTTCCGATTCGGAAGTCTTGACCAATTTAACGTGCGGATCCATGGGGGTAGAAACCGGAGTAGAATTGTGCATGTTGAATTGCTCGAGGGATTTTGCAATGTACTGAGATTGGCTCAGGAAAATTGAACCATCAGCACTGCGAGTGATTTCCATGCCCAAAAGCTGGCGGATAGGTCCGAGCTTCTTGATGTTGAACATAGATTCGAGTTCAGCCTCGGCGGCGGCCATGAGAGCGGGGGAGGACGCGAGAATCGTCATATCGTCGACGTGGACGGCGATGATCGTGATGTCGGTTCCGTTGCGCTTAATGTAGACGCATTGGTCCGAGAGAAGTCGAATGTAGCCGTGGGCAAGGAAAGAAGTGTTGAGTTCTATATTCCAGACGCGGCCGGACTGCTTAAGTCCATAAATTGCCTTGGCAAGCTTGCAGACTTTTGTAGTGCCGTCGTGGTAGAGCTCGGGCTGCTGCATGTATATTTCCTCATCAAGTTTGCCGTTGAGATAGGCGCCGATTACATCGACAACGTGAATGTCGAGATTGTAGCGAGCGGCGAGGGAAAGAAGTAAGCGGATTGTTTCCATTCGGACAACAGGTGCGAAAGTTTCGTCGTAATCAACACCAGGAATTTGTGAGAAGCCTTTGGCGACGAGCCTGGCTTTATAGCGAATAATATTGCCGTCTGTGTCACGTTTGACACGAAAAACCCATTTAGATGCAACGGCGGTTCTGTCGCGGGGAAGTGAGGTGTATGTGAAAGTGCCAAGTTGGCGAAGTTGGTTCATTTCTTCATCCATTGCTTTTTCCCATTCAGGCCAGTCGGAACGAGACTGCGCCTCTTTAACTGTGAGAGGGTCGTTGGAGATGGGATCAGGTGATGCTGGAAAAGCGTAGCTGAGATGAGCGCTGTCGGGATGCGCATATTTACGTGTACGCGGTCCGAGAATAATATTCTCTTCGGTGATAGCGCTGTTAATATCGCGCGGTGCCTTCCGAGTTGCCGATGGAGTAGAATTCGGCGTGGACTCGCGAGAAGGAAGTGGAGTGAGCGTGCTGGGGGTTGAAATGCTCGGAATAGGTGTAGGAGCAGGCACTGGAGCCTCTTGCTCAATTGTAGGTGGAGGGATAGTAGTGTTGTTCTCCCCCTTGAGCTGAGGCGGAGGCGGAGCGCTGGTAGGGTCGGCATCCTCGAAGAAAGTAATATTTCGCGACGTGAGAACTTGACGAGTAGCGGGATTATAGTATCTCCACGCTCGAGACTCGTCTGAAAGACCTACGAAAATGCAGGATTTTGTTTTAACACCGATTTTAGGACCAGTTGGACCCTGCTGCAAGACTTCGCAAGGTGAACCGAATTCTTGGAGTGCAGCAACGTTGGGTTTCGTGCCCCAGAAAGCTTCATCCGGAGTAATTTTGTCGCCGAGAGCGCGTGTGGGAGACCGATTTTTCAGGTAAGTGGCGTACGCGACAGCCTCGGGCCAAAGAAAAAGAGGAATTTTGCGAGCAGCGAGCATGGCTCGGGCGTGCTCAATGAGAGTGCGGTTCAGTCGTTCCGCAACACCGTTTTGCTGAGGTGAATAAGGTGCAGTGAGTTCGAGGCGAATGCCTTTTGAACGAAAGTATGCGCGTGCTTCGTCGGAAATGTATTCCTTAGCATTGTCACAGTGGAAAATTCGAAGGTGTTTGCCGGTTTGGTTTAGGATATAAGCGTCATAATCCTTGATCCTAGGCAGAACCTCCGTGCGCTTCTTCATGAAATTAAGCGTGGTGCGGCGGGAAGCACCATCAGTGAAGCTGATGTAGTATCGGTCGTGGGAGATGCCGGTGATGCGAGATGGTCCCCAAACATCAGAGAAAGTTATCTGGCCGATTTCGGTGTAATCGCGTTCAGATTCCGATGGAAATGGGGTAACATGAGATTTGGCATCGACACAGGCCTTGCATTGAGCGGAAGGGGTCGAATTTAAATCAACATTCATGCCTTCAACCATGTTGTTGGTTTTAAGCAATCTAATTGAAGCCGGAGAGATGTGGCCAAAGATACGGTGCCATTTGTCCCAAGAATGAATTGGAGAGACGGCGGCAAAGACGGGTGTGAAAGTAGATGGTTTGGCAGCGGGACTTTCCGCTGGAATCGCCGGTGGATCGGCAGAAGAAGGTGCGGCTGTGAAAGCCGGTGATGGAGCCGTATGTTCGGCGGGAGCGTTCCGAGAGGCGGCGTTCGTGATCTTAACATGGTAAAGGTTTCCAACCTTTTTGCCGCGCATGATTTCCTGTCGCTTGCCGTTCTTAGTGTAGACATACATGAAATCTCCATCAAACTGGATCGAAAATCCGGCGTCGGCAATGCGGCCGACAGAAATCAGGTTGTAGGGTGCGTCGGGAACATGGAGTGCGTCCCGCAAAGTAATGTTGTAAGCCGAGTTTTTGACATGCGAGGCTACAACAGCTGTGCCAGATCCGTGGCAACGGACACTTCCAAAACCAGAAACGGTGTGATTACCGAGGGTAGAATAGGATTGGAAAGAGGTTTTAGACATAAGGATGTGCTTACTCGCGCCGGAATCAGCTATCCAGGCGCCGCGAGGAAGTGGTGAATTGCCGTCTTGGGCCATGAATGCGAAATCGTGGTTGCCGTCACTGTCAGAATGGGACTCGTGAGAGCAAGGAGAAGACTGCGCAACGTGAGCATGATGCTTGTTTGCATATCGTTCCTTTGATTCGCGTGTATTTTCGTCTTTCTGGGCTTTGGTGAAAGTTTTACCAGCCTTTGTATCACGACAATCGGGGTGAATGTGGCCGATACGGCCGCAACCGAAGCAAGTGACCTTCGGGTTGAATTTGGCTTGTTTGCCTTTGTGTTTGTGAGATTGGGCCGGAAGCGCGACTTCGTCGGAGGAAGGTTTGGCTTTACGACGGCGGTCCTGCTCGAGAATACGAGCAACAAGTGCAGTTGAGTCCGTGAGAGAACTGGTGTCAACGCCGGAAGTGAAGGCGTCCCAGGAATCCGGAAGTGATGTGAGGAGTGTGATAGAGAACTCTTCCTCGGTGAGTTGAATGCCGAGAGATGCCAACTTAGTGCGCAAGGTGGTAAGAGCGCGAATATGCTCTTCAATGTTTCCACCTTCCTCACAGTGGAGGTGGGAAAGTTGTCGGCGAAGTAGAACAATGGCAATGACACCTTTAGGCTGATAGGTGTTGGAGAGTGTGTTCCAAGCGGACGAAGATGTCTTGGAATTGGTAATGTAAACCAATGGGTCGTCTGAGACTCGAAGTCGAATTTGGGAGAGGGCCTGACGGTCCTTACGATCCCAAGCCGCAATTTCCCTGGCTACGGTGCCCTGGGGATCAACAATTTCACCGTCGGCGTTGCGAGTGTGCTCGGGGCGCGGAAGATCGCCGGTGACGTAGTCGATCAGATTTTGATCCGTGAGGATGTCAATGATTTTCACGGCCCAGGTGGGATAGTTTTCCTCGCCAAGGAGGTGCTGAATGCGATATGCAGAAGTGGTGGAGTCAGACATAATGTGCAAGTGTATGCAAAGAGGTAGCGATAGGCTTTGTAGTGTGCGTCGCTAAAATAAACTTGTTTGAGCGAGTAAGGCTTTGTCGATCGTGATCAGTGATCGGAACGGGGTAGATAGACGTGCGAATGTTCGGGAGAATCAGTTACGGCCGGGGCCCATAACCTTTTGTGAACTGAGCGCGGAGTGCGATGGAAGTGAACAGGATAAGATGATAATATTGAGGTGAGCTAGCTAGAGCTTTTATACATGTAGATACATGAGACAAAGGGGAATGAAATATGTAATGGAGTCAGGTCTCGGGAGTAGGGAGATAGGGAAATGTAGGAGGAGAATGTATCAGTAATATAATGTACAATGTGGAATGGAATGTGATAATATGACAATACATGGCAGGGGAAAGTTCAACCCAAAGGAACATATGTTGATTACGGTGAGTACTCGGCGGCGATGGCGTGCTTATCCTTATCTGTTGGATGGAGTGTTCTTGACGCGCCCCGCCTTCCTCCATGCTTAGATTATGGCTAACGTGGGATTCAACACCCCTTATACGTGCGTATAGTTCCGCTTTACCTCTACTTACTTATCTTTCGGTGCGACACAGGAATAATGTGAGAACTCTTGGCTTGTGTCCTATCCTCCATACTCACCACGCTGGATAGATCATCTGGGTCCAATACCTCCCCTTGTATTTCAACTCAGCATGGGCAACAAACTTTGGGTATCAAATCATGATTGCGCTTTCGACGAATTTTATTGGGTATGGATTGGCTGGACTCACTAGACGATTCTTGGT
Source organism: Favolaschia claudopus (assembly GCA_037176885.1). Classification (NCBI taxonomy): domain Eukaryota; kingdom Fungi; phylum Basidiomycota; class Agaricomycetes; order Agaricales; family Mycenaceae; genus Favolaschia; species Favolaschia claudopus. Next base: position 616,782 of record JAWWNJ010000010.1, on the reverse strand, counting down.
GTACCCCGCGCATGCAATTTGGTGCGTTAACTAATTATCTCATTCGTTTGTGGCCCGGTATTTAGTTAACGCCGACTAGGCCGACAAATCTTGCCGTGAGCGCATTAGTCGAACAACACGCGTAAACGAATACTGACTGAAGATGAATGGATAGATGATTGCCTTGAACGTAAGAAACAGTCTTCGTTTGTTTTTAGTAATCTACTGATTGTGGCGTTGGGCAGCGAGCGTTTCATGCTGAGAAGGAGTCCGTGGCTAATGGATGGAGAATTTCGAAGGTGCGCCGCCCCACGCGTTCAACCGAAGATCTCGCGCTCAATAACGAGACTCGTAGATGCGGTGGTTCTTGTACTGTTTTTGCGGAATGTTTGTGTATTTCTGGTTCCCCGAGTGCGTCAACACCTTTCTTTCGCATCCCTCTCGCTGATGCGGTTGTTGCAGCTTCATCTTCCAGGCGCTCTCCTACTTCAACTGGATGACGTGGATCGCGCCAAATAGTTTGTTTCTTTCGATCAAACCTATTTATGCACCTCTCATCTCAAAATTGGCTGCGGCAGATGTTCATCTGGCCGCGATCACCGGTAGTATTAGTGGACTGGGACTCAACCCAATTCCGACCTTCGATTGGGTTCAACTCACTGTCTTCGTGGATCCTTTGATCAATCCGTTCTTCGTATGCGTTTCTGAATTGGTTTGTGTTGCCGATCCGTTCCTGATACGTGGATTCCAGAGCACTCTCAACTACTTCATCGGCGGATTCATCACGCTGCCTATGATAGCGGCGCTGTGGTACACGAACACTTGGAATACAGGTAGATCTTGCTAGTAATTCCCAGGTATTATCCGATTGATATCTCTGCGTTCGTCTAGCCTATCTTCCCATCAATTCTAATGTGCGTTCTTCAAGTCGACCTCGCGTCTATATGGATATCCAGTTTATATAACATTCACTCTAGCGAGTCTTCGATAACACGGGAAACTTTTATAATGTGTCGAATGCGGTCGGAAGTAATACCCTGTTCAATCAGACTTTGTACGAGAACTACTCCCCAGCCTAGTGAGTTCTCTATTCATTCCATCCCACTTGATTTCTCACATCTCGAAGTTTGGCCGCTGGCAACATCCTAATCTACGGCGTCTTTTTCGCCGTATACACGGCGACTTTGACGCACGCCTTTTTGTACCACCGACATGAGATTGCCCATGGGTTCAAGAGTATCCTAAGTCGAAAGAAAACTTCGGAGGTACACACGGATGTGCACGTTCGGCTGATGATGGCGTATACGGAGGTGCCGGAGTGGCAGTATCTGGTGTGCGTCTGGGTTTAATATTTATTTCGTTACGATTGAAGGTTTCTGTTGTTCACCTAGAATCTTGATCGCAGCCATCGCGCTGGGTGCTGCGGGTATAGGTGCGTACCCGACGGAAACCAGTCCGGCTGTGGTCTTGTACGGCGGTAAGGAGGATTCGATGCTATTTTCACATTGCCTGACATTTTTCTGAACAGTCTTTCTCGCTGCCATCTTTGTAATCCCGGTAAGTATATCTTGTGACACCTTATTACTTCTAACATCTTTTCAAGATCGGAATTATCTTGGTATGCAGAACTCTGTGTACAATTGCTTCAAATTGAGCATTCCAGGCTATAACCAATGTTCAAATCACGCTCAATGTCCTCGCTGAGCTCTTCGGTACGTTCTTTCTTGAATGCTGATAGTTCGGGTGAAACAATTTTTTTCAGGCGGTCTTTGGTTTCCCGGAAACGCTGTTGCAATGAATTACTTCAAGGTTAGCATCAAATCAAGCTAGCATGCCCATGTAGTGAACTTCAATCTGAGTAGTCCTATGGATACGTCACGACGGCGCATACCTTGAACTTCGCACAAGATCTCAAGTTGGCACACTACATGCACATTCCGCCAGGTAATTATAAGAAGCCCTCGTTTTCGCGACTGTAAATTGATCAGCGGACCAAGTGCATACGTTCTGGGCTCAAATCTATGCAACCATCGTCTCATCCTTTGTCTGCATCGCCATCCTCAACTTTCAGATGACGAAGATCGACGGTGTATGTACCCCAACGCAAGCAGATCACTTCACCTGTCCCGGTATCAATACTTTTTTCACCGCAAGGTCTGCTTTACTTTAATTTCTCGATATCTTGACTGACAAATTCAATGCAGTGTTCTCTGGGTAACGATTTTCCTTTGTTTAGACAGTATAGCCTGTCTGACCATTTCCGCAGGGCACGCTTGGACCGAAGCGTATGTTCGGCGCCGGTGGGATCTACAACAGTCTTCTTTACTGCTTCCTCATCGGCGCGCTCATCCCAATCCCCTTCTACATCTTGCGGAAGAGAGTCAAGTCTTTCGAATACGTGCATCTCCCGGTGATCATTGCCGGCGGCCTGTCTTGGGCCCCGTATAACTTGGCTAATCTGTGGCCGGGTGAATACACCCCGCAGACCTCCATACTGTGATCCTGACATTTGTGACAGCGGTTCCCGTAGCATGGGTCTTCAATGTATTCATCAAGAAGCGGTATCTGGCGTGGTGGAGTAAATATAACTAGTGAGTCGAGTCGTGAATTCCTTTCAGTCTCTCTGTCGCGATTGATGGCGTATAATCCTAGCATTACCACGACCGCATTCTCTGCTTCGATCGCGATCTGCGCTGTGGTGATATTTTTCGGAGTTGAATGGACGAATGTCTCCATAGACTGGATCGGAAATAACCGACCATTTGAGGGCTGCGATGCTGATGGATGCCCCCGGCTACCGATCCCAGACAAAGGATTCTTCGGTCCTGTGAGCCCTACGCCTTTCTATTTTTTTTGTCAGGTCATTGGCTGAGTTGACTATCTAGGGGCCGGGCGAGTTCCATTAGTGCGGGTTTGGGGCGGGTGGCTATTATTCAAAAGTTGATTGATGATTTTATTGGATTTTCTCTCATATGTTCTTGCGCGGTGGGGATTCATATTCATATTCAAATGAAAAAGAAATGTCTCTATGTTGGCCGGTGACCAATTTCTGAATGACTCAAGGCATTAATCTGAGGGCACCAGAATTTTTTTTCGCGTTGAGACCGCCGGAATGTCGGCCCTGTGCTCCGGTTCTAGGCCTTTCGTATTATTGTTATGTGTTTGGTTCCAACCTCCGCCTCCTCCTTAGTGCCTGAAGCTAGTGGTGGGTTTGACGGTGCGACTTCGGGTTATTTTCGATAGGCTTGAAACCTTATGGGACTTACTGGACGCACAGCGACCCACAGGGAGCCCAATTACTTGAATCAGAAGATTCAGAAAGTGAGCAACTACAGCAACTAGCTGTGATGGCTGCCTGTCCAGGTCCCAATCCGATATCACAATTTCAGGGAGGCACTATGCGTACAATTATTCCATCCAGTATCAATAATCCTGCTGATTCTCCGCACCATCGCCCAACAGAACTTCTGTCCCGCTTTATTGACTATCACAGGAAACATTTCACCACGAGGCTGTATCGCTGGGAAACACATACTTAATTGCGCTTTCGGCTTCCGTTGTGGTCTCGTTATCATCCAGAACCTACTATCGAACAAGAGATCGGGAGCCTGTCAACCTGCGCTGTGAGCTATTATTTGCCGTGACATCCAGTACAAAGCACGCTATGCCCTCGTACCTCCTCCCTCTCTATCCCCTTCTCCCCACCACGAACTATGGCTACAACGTGCATGCAAGATCAAGTTGAGATACATCGCGCAACTCTGGCTAGCACGACGAATTTTCGCGTCTTTCCTGTTCTTGTGGAGACTGCGTTGTATGGTACGCCGGCCAATCATCAAAGCATATTCAGTGGTATTTACATTTTCGGCAGCCATTTTTACGGTGCTAATCTCCGCTTCCAGCTACCTGTTGCTGTAATTAAAATATTGTTTCATTTCTCGATCTGGTACTTATGTTCCCTATTGATTCAGCTCCCGAGGTCTCCGTTCTCGCTCAAATAAATTGATGCTAGCTATCACACTGACTATGTATCTGTTCTCCACTTGGGAGTGGGCGCTCGACATTCACTTCCTCCGCGACGATTTGCAAGTGTTCCTTCCTGCGGATCTCATCCAACCTCCCCCTGATCACACGAGACGCGTCCAAGTCAACACTGCGTTACATATCGCACAAAGCATCACGAATAATATCAATGTACGTTTCCTTCATGTCCAATGAAATATTCGAGTCACAATTCAATAAAAGGTGATCTTGAGCGACATAGTCGTGTGCTGGCGGGTATGGGTTATACATGCGAGGAACAGACGAGTTATGCTTATAGCTATATCTTTCCTCATTCTGCTGGCTTGTGCGTTGAACGTTGTTTTTCTTTTTCGTGTGTATACTGATGTAATTTCCAGCGGCAATCTTCCTCTGCAACTTGACGCAGATCGGCGAAGAGTTTCCCGGAGTGATTACCCTACATCGCCTCGTCCCTTCACAGCTCGCCATCGATGTTTTAGCACTCGCGCTATCTGCTTTGATAAACTTGTGGGCGACAATCATGATTGGGTATCAAGCCTGGTATGGAGATCTTCTCATTTTCAAGAACTCATAGACATTGAATTTTTTGCATGCTACCTATTAGGCGCTGCCGTCGGAATATCCGCCGTCACTTTGCCGATGTAAACAAAACGACGTTCGCAGAGGGTATGATGACTTTGTTCATTGAGTCGGGTATTATTTACACGGTGCTTTGGGTATGTTGCCGCTTCTTCCTTCGCACTGCCATGGATGTTGGGTGTTGATCGTTTGAAACTCCATCCAGATCCTCAAAAATATCATCATCATTCCCCAGGTGGAGCCGACAGCATATACCAACTATGCTAACGTTGTGATGTATCAAGTTACGGGGATGTATCCTACTGTCCTCGTCGTTCTGGTCGCCCTCCGAAAATCGCAGGTGGAAAACGAGTTCAAGAGCTATCGCGATGCGGACTTAGACCCTGATATCCGAACCCGTCGAACGAATTCAACCACGCCGAGTTGTGGGATAACGGTCGCGCCCTCCGCTTTGGGATTGTCTAGTGCGACTTATTCAAATGTCGTACTGAAATCCAAGGGTTCGAGGTCGGATGTGGGGAGCGTCGAAGATGGGAAGCTGGAGCATTGACAAGAGCTACCATGTCCGAAGATTCTGTATCTGTACAGTACAGCATCTTACCCACCACAAAGTACTGTATCATTCCAATCGGTTGCTCATTTCCGAACAGGTAAAGTTCCGGCTTTTCGGACCTGCGGCTCCTTCTGGTAGAAGCCTTGCAACAGAAAGTTTCTCGATCAACATTGCGGGTAGCTACCGAAGAACGGCACATCGTTCGATAGCACCGGTGAGTCCAAATTTACTAAGCACTAATTGAGGCGAGCTTTGCCACCAAGGTTTATGTGCAGTGCCGAAGGCGGAGAAGCACAGCTGAATTGAAGTCATTAACTCATCGTTGGAGATTCCTTGCTTGCACTACGGTAGAACTGTGCATGGGGCTACAAAGCCGGCTTTCATACCTGGCCCCATACTCAATTCAATTTGTTCAACTGTCAGCAGCAAGTCAGCAGTGAAAATAGTCACACCAACTTCGGCTCCTCCGCCGCGGCTGGCTGAATGTGGTCTTGTTCAAGTCCGTTTTAGCGCTTCGCACGTCAGTCATATTTTGAATCCTGCGGCACACAATTGGTGCGGCCCAACTCCGTTATTCTCGCCCCTTCCATCCTCTTACTGCACCATCCCAGGTGCGGACGAATATAAATATCTCGAAAGCGTGAAGCTCGTACATTGTTCTACTTGCCCACTCCCCACATTGGCAGCATGAGGCGTCTACTTGGATCCCTGTCTATCATATTTGCAGGATTGCATCTTCAGGTGAACGCATTATTCGAACAGACCTTCCACTCTTTCCCTCTCGCTGTCCAACCGTTCGCGATCCTCGAACGGTCTCCCAAATACGATCCGGACAATATCAACTTATACCTGGTATGCCCCACCGGCGGAGCAGTCGCGGACCCGGGCGCCGCGATATACAAATCCAACGGCGAACTCGTCTGGGCCAACTCGACGTTCGGGGCGTGCAACGACCTCAACTTGCAAACATTCGACGGGGAAGATTTCCTCACATTCTGGGTTGGCGCGGGTTCCGCAGCCGCCGGAGGGCAGATGGGCTTCGGGACGGTTATCATGATGAACTCGAACTATGAGGTCGTTATGAATGTGTCTGCCGTAAATCCCGAAGGAACCGACCTTCACGAATTCAATATCGTGAAGCCCGAGAACAGAACGGCGCTCATCACGGCGTTTCATACTATTCCGGTATGTCCGTTTTAAGGGTGTCACAGAGACCTTGATCATGAGTGCATTTTAGATGGATCTAAGTTCGATTGGTGGGCCGGTTAACGGATGGGTACAGTGATATAAATTCAGCATTAAAGAGATTTCTTTGACACATGTGCGCTGTGAACAGTACTCCAACGGTGTCATTCAAGTGAGTCCGATTCAAATTTATTCAGTATAAATACTCTAATCACCTAAATATAGGAAGTTGATATTGCGAGCGGGGCGGTGCTGTTCAACTGGACAACATTCGATCATATCGCGCTGGAGGAATCATGTAAGCTGGTCCTCTGAGTGGGTTCAATGAGTCTTAATCATAGAAATTCAGTCAACAACATTTCTTTGACGGGTCAAGGCTTTGCTGAAGAAACACCATTTGACGCCGTCCATATCAACGCTATAGACAAAGTACGAGCTGCTTCGGATATTCTGAACGAAAATCTTTAATTTTGTGCAGGATAATGAAGGCAACTATATTATTTCCGCCCGCCATACCCAGACAATCTACAAGATTGCCGCGAATGGGACAATACTATGGCGCCTCGGCGGGAAGATGTCCGACTTTACGTCCATCGGGAACGGCACCGAGTTCCATTGGCAGCACCATGCTCGGTGGCGAATGGATCAGACCCATATTTCACTCTTCGACGATGGAGCGGCGAGACTGACCGAGAATGTTACATTCATTGACGAAGCAGAGGCGACGGGAAAATATCTGAAAATAGATCAGAAAGCAATGACTGTATCACTCGCCAAAATCTTCAAGCCTGGTCCGAGTGCGTGTGCCAAAATCCTTGAGTTCTCAAACTAAACGATTCACGTTTTTTTGTTGTTAAGGCCGCAACTTCAGTCTAGCGGAGGGAAGCGTTGAGTTCTATGGAAATGAAGTTCTTGTCGGATATGGTTTTCTTCCCTGGTTCGAGGCTTATTCCTTCGACGCGGAGGAAAGACTTTTCTCCGCAGTTGTTGGTCCGGACGATCCCTCCTTGAGAAACAACAACGCAGGCATCAATAACTACCGGGCATTCCAGACCACAACTCAACGATTCGTTGGACATCCTACCCAGCCGCCGAATGTGTCTCTTACAGATGGCAATATATTCGTATCCTGGAATGGTGCGACTCATGTAGCCTCATACACGCTCCTGACGGGACATTCGGCCGAGAATCTCTCGACCACGGTGGTCACTGTACCAAAATCAGGTTTCGAGACGAGTATAAGCTCAAAGGGGAGCCAACAGTTCATCGCTGTGGCGGCCAACGCTGCCAACGGCACGGTATTGGGAAAGAGTTTGGTTTATAGGACCAGCAATTCGGATTCCGTCGTTTGAAAAGCGGGTTGATAAAATAGTTTGCAGTAGCCAACGGACGTAGATCTTATACTCACTAAATTTTTCTCTGTTAAATTTGCAGCGGCTCGCTCAATGTCAACCCATGTTTCGTAAATTCAACCTGAGAACAGACCCGTGACGCGTTTTTATTTTTCCTTTTTATTGTTTATCTTATTTACTGCAGCCTGTTACGCACCTTGGCCCTGATACCCGCACTCTCCTCCCCTCAATCTCGTCTACCCTCAGATCCTCTTTGCAGATATTCTATTCGTTATCTCACGGCAGATGGCCGACGAGATTGACACGGCGAAGCACGCCGAATCGTCGGCGATTGATATTCGCCATTGCGCGTGCGTATATCGTAGTAAGTTCCTGCACCTCTGCGTCCCGATGACTGATTTTCTATAAGATTGATGGCAAGTTGAATCTTCGTGCTATCCTCCTTCGGAGGCTCAGTGGTCGGTGTCTGTACTCGGCGGAACAAAACGTGAGCCGAATCTGATGAGCCGCCATGCCGACATTACCCGATGCTCTCGGCACTCTGCGGCTCAGCCTCATCTTGCTCCATTGCGAGAAGGCATCGACGGCTGCGTTTATGCAATGATGCACTGGGAAATCTCCTTGGTTGAATCTGTTGGAGATTCAACCATAGTTGAACCGTAGCAAGCCGAAGTGGCGACGAGTCCACTCGGCACCGGAGCGCAGTCCGAAATCAACCACGGCGCAGGCTCGCAGCCGCGCAGTGACTGTGTCCCCAGTAAATAGTTGACTCACCATGACTTGTACGATATTCCGCAGTAGTTCCAGTAGAGTATAAAAGACTTGTAAATTAGTTAGTATTTTCTTTACCATTTTGTTCACCCACCAACCGACTGAACATCAACAAACTCAACTTCTCATATTCGTTTCCACCTAAGCTGCTAATAGGTTATTGGCCCCCGACGCTTGAAACGAATCCTACTTGTTCTTACCTTGATCAACAATGTCCACATCGACCAACACATTGTCTTCTACCGCCAAACTCGGCGAGTATTTCGCCAAGTTGCCTTCGTGCAAAGGCGACGGAACGAACTGGGTGTTCTTCCGTGATCGCTTCTTATTTGCGATCGACGCGGCCGGTCTTAGCGACCACTTCGAGGACGAGATAACCTCGAAGGTGCCCGTCGCGCCAACATTCGTGAACCCGCAAGCTCCAACTGCGGATGAGACGAAGGTGCACGACGATTATCTTAAACGTCGTCGTTTCTGGAGATCCGAGCAAGCCGTTATCAAGCAAGGCTTGGCTACAGTGATCCCAGACTCACTTTTCCTTAAGGTGAAGAGTGAGAGCACCGCGAAAGCGATGTGGGATAAGGTGAAGGATCACTATGAGAAGAAATCTCAAATGGTCACAGTAGATTTGCGCCGCCAACTCCAAGATGAGCGATGCGCAGAAGGCAGCGACGTGAAGGCTCACCTTACGAAGTTGCAGAAAATCCGCGAGGATTTAATTGCCATGGGCGCTGACCCTGGTGATAAAGAATTTGTTGCCATAGTGTTAGGTTCGCTCCCGATGAGTTGGGAAACTTACCTGAGTGCGCTTACCGGCGCATCGACTCTGCTCGGCAAAACTCTTGAGCCCGACACCGTGATTCAAGGAATCAGTGATGAAGCTGAAAGAAAGTCAGCTCGGAAAGGCAAGAGTGAAACAGAGGCTGCGTTCTACGGGAACGGCGGCAAGAAGCCGAAGAAGAGTAAGTTGCAGTGTTACAACTGCGAGAAAATGGGACACATGGCAAAGGACTGCTGGGCTAAGGGTGGCGGAAAGGAGGGCAAAGGACCTCGCCGCAGACCCGCTGAGAAAGCCAACAGTGCGCAGGCACAAAAAGATTTTGATGCCGCGTGGTACGTCGATGAAGCCGGCGACGAGATCGAGTTTGATGGACTCGATGAGATGCTGGAGGAAAATGACTGGGAAGAGAAGAACGGGTACGATGATTTACCTTCTCTGATGGACGTGTCGGATAGTGATAATGACTCTGATTCAGACAGTGAAGAAAGTCCGAAGGAAATCAGGAAAGAGGATGAAGTGATAGACACAGTTTCACTCACCTCAGATAGAATAGTAGCCGCAGTAGCTACAAGTGACCCGAATAAAGAGGCTCTTGATGTATATGATTCAGGAGCAACCCGGCATTTGACGCCCTCACGGCATAGGCTGTTTAATTTCAAGGCTATACCGCCCCGTGGAATTGTTGCAGCAGATAACAAGAAATTTGAGGCGCTCGGTATGGGCGATATGTACGTGAATATTCCAAACGGGAAAGATCAGTACACCAGAGTTCTAGTGAAAGAAGTATTGTACGCACCGAGTATGGCAATAACTTTACTTTCTGTGGGACGCATTACGAAGGCTGGGTACGCCCTGCATTTCCGAGGGGATGAGTGTCGAATATTTGATTCAAAAGATCGACGCATTGGTACGATCCCATTTAACCGTGGCGTTTATTGCGTCAAAGCGCCGATACCGACGGAGCGAGCTTACCTGTCAGATGAAGGGCCGTTAGTAGTGACACCAGAGGAGTTACATAAATTGTTGGGTCACTTACCGGTTGAAGCCGCAAAGAAACTGGTGAAAGATCAGTTAATTGAAGGTCTTGAATTAGACGAGACTGGGGTTACCTCGAAGGAGGAATGTGCATCTTGTCTGCACGGCAGAATGACCCGAAAAGCAATTTCGAAGTCAAATGAGCGTGAGGCAAAAGGAAACGTCGGTGATGAAATTCACAGTGATGTTTGGGGCCCAGCGAATGTCGAAACACCTCAGCACAAGAGGTATTATGTGTCATTCACAGACGACACATCGAGATATTCAGTTGTTATGCTGTTGAGCACGAAGGACGGCACATTGAACGCGTTCAAGGCTCTTGCGGCACGCTGGGAACGAGAATTCGGAATCAAGATAAAAATATTGCATTCCGATAACGGCGGCGAATACAAGAGTAAAGAATTCGATGAATACCTCGCTACACAAGGTATTCAACGCCGCCTGACCGTTCATGACACGCCGGAACCACCCCTTGCTGGCGGTCTTTTATAAAAAAGGCTGTAGTTACCGCTTCGTCTGTTATTAAAAATTCGCAGTAGTTTACCGGCTGCCTTTTATAAAAGACCACTGGAGAGCTTACCCGGTGTTATAGTGCCTTGACGTTGGCAAAAAGACCGTGCTCGCTGTCCACACAGCGATCAAGAGGCGTTGATCATCGTTGACGATGAAGAGATATGTAGGACTGTTTGGCCTTGCCCGCCATCATTGTTGCATTCTGTTAGGAACTCAAGGTCCTTCCCAATCCGGAAGGACTGCCAGCGCATCTCCCACTGTAAATTCATGAAATATAATCGGTTTCTACACACAAGTACACAAAAAATACGAGAAGTACACCATCGTAAGCTAAGCGTCCGGTAACAGTGAGTTCGCTACGAAGCCAGCGGAAACTGCGGCGACATTTCTTGAAGCGGAAGGCACAGGCTGGAGGGATTCATCGGCGCTATCCTCGTCTTCTTCTTCCTCACCCTCATCGCTACCACCTTCCATCGCTGCCGACGCCCTCTCCCTCGATGCAGCAGCTCCCTCACGACCCATGGCAATCCACCGGGCGACATCCTGCCAATCGGACTGGAATCTCTGCTTCATCGCCTCCTGAATACCAGCTTGGCGTTCTGCATACGCAACAAGCCCTTCCTTCAGCCCTGGATCCCTCACATCACCCCGACCATTGAGCTCCCGCCACCAACCTGCCTTCCAGTCAAGGAAGACGAGGATGCGACGCATCTCTTCCTCCAACAAGTCTACCTCCTCCCTCCACCGATGTGCCCGAGCCCGAGCCTTCGCCCACTCTACGCGAAGGCTTTCGTTCGTAGCCCTCGCAGCCGCCTCCTCACTTGTCGCCGCTGATGCTCCAAGAGAAGTCATCCCCGTCCGCCAGATCCACGACATCTCCTTGGGTTCTGCCGCCTCCTTGTCCCTCCGTGCACGCTTCTTCCCCTTCCGTTTCTCGGGGTCGCTGAATAATGCGCGCGGCATTGCCCGAATGTCCTCCGGTTTCAGATCCCTCAACACCAGAGCCCACCGTGTCTCGTTGAGATGGGGGGCCAAGCTAGCCATAGCGCTGCGCGCTGCCCGGTATTCATTCGCCTCCCGTCGGATGCGCTCATCCAGCACCTCGATAGTGGTTCTGGAGCGGGTAGACTTTGCCACTCCGAAAACGTTCTTATCTTTGAACTTGTAGTGGTGGGTGCGAACGAGGAGGAGGCACCGTACCTCCTCGAGGGCTTCATGCGCGCGTGCCTCCCGCATGTCGAATTCGTAGCGAGCATGAGATGGCTTGGGGGCGGATCCCGGCGTCTTGGCTTGCTTCGATGGCAGCCAGAGCTGCACGCTCTCGACTGCGATTCCCGTCGTCGGCTGTGACTTGGCCGCCTCTGCGCGCGCACGATCGTCTGCCTCCCTCAGACGGGCCACCTCGGGCTGGAACTCGCTCTGGATTTTGATCCAGCTGGTGATCTTGCGAGCGAGTTTGTTGCGGCGCTCCAGGAGAGTCGTCTTCTGCCCGTCTGACGCATGCGCCGTCAATACTGCGTTATCCGATCCCAAATCGCGCTGCTGTGACTCCAAGCGCAATCCCATCTCTATCATCTCGGACGCGTGGAGCTCACCACGCACATCGTCGGCCGCATCTCCGGCCCGCGCACCCCGCGTCTCATTGGCAATCCGCCCCCGCACGGCCTCCAAACTCGCATGCTTTTCCCTCACGTCAAAGGGATTCGGCTTCGTAGCGTCGGCCTCCCACAACTGCATCGCCTTCGTCCACTCCTTCACGATCTCCTCTGGCAGCGAAGCCTCCATCTCCACCAACTCCTCCTGCTTCTCCACCATCTCCGCCACGGCCTTCTGGATGCGGCCCAGCATCAACTGACCGAGAGCGATAATCTTCTTATGATTCCAGTCGTTGAAGTGATCGTCAAGGGTGTCCCGCCGAGCTCCGGGCCCCATCTCCTTCGTGCTCGTTGCCAACGGATTCACGTTGGCCCATCCCCGCTCCGGTGCCTCTCCATCCGTCTGCCCAACGTACGGCGTCAAGTTGAAGGAGTAGCGAATGTTGCACTCCTCGATGTGCGCCGGTAGATGGAACTTGGGGACGAGGAACATCCACCGCCGGTATCCCGTCCCCGCGCGTCGATGGAATTCCGTATTGTATGAAAGGAGGCGGGGCCACAGATTAATGCTCCATTGGCACACGATATCGTACGAGAGGACGATTAACATGAGCTCATCGTAGCCTTCGAGGCTTTTCCAAAGCATGTAATCCATGTTAATATAGCTAGAGTCCATTGTTAGCTTGTGATAGCACGCTATGAAGAAAAGGACTGACCGTTCGCCCTTTTGAAGGTCCCCGACTCCATTCGGGCGCTTCATATTGTGGCGGGCGCAGTCTACGGTTCCAATACCAGACGAAGCCGTACCGCGAGATTCGCGGTCAGGTTGATTAACGGCGTCGTGCGAAACGCATGTACTTTTCTGATCAAAAAATGCGGTCAATCCCAGCACTTAAAATCGGCTGGGCTTCATACCTGCTGTTCGTCGTCCCAATGGGCCTTCACATGCTCCATGTATTCCCCAACCTCCCCAAAAAAAGCGGCTCCTTCATTCAGACCCGGGTCGACCTCTTCCGACGATACCTGTTTGCGTTCCATCCGGAAATTCGCATCCACGGCGTAGAAACCGGCATACAGAAACTTCTCCTCATGCGGAGCTGACCTCCACTCCCCGCCAAAAGGAAGATTCTTCCCTGGCTGTGGGCAGGCGGGACAAAGCAGCGCACATGCACCGGCTTTGATGTTGCGCACACCATCCACAATGTGGCCACGACCGAAGCGTTTGAGCAGCTGGAGCCGACGCCACTCACGCGAGATGCAAACGAACTCTCTGTAGCGGTTCTAGTGATACGTCAGTACTTCAGTAACACAGTAGAAACGGGGAGACTCACGCGCGGCTGAAAATTGCCCGTATTATTTGTTTCCCGGGCGAGGGCGTTGTAGAATTCAAACGGAGAACACTTTGACTCGAACGAATGCTTATGAAATTGACGCAGGACACGGAACGTCGCTGCTGATGCAGGTCGGAGGGGTGTTGCCGGGTATAGTCTTGCTCGGAGAAGCTGTACCATGGGCGACTGAGCATGCCCACAAACACAGAAGTCGATGAAGACCTCGTGGATTCCGTTGTGATCGACAATACAGAAGGTTTTCTTGCTGTCCGCCGCAACCTCTTCTGGCGTTCGTTTGAGCATCCCGGGGCAGCGCTCGCCGCGTAGGTGACCGAGTTGAAGCCGTGCTCCAATAGCCCTCAGCGTATTGCGTGAAAAATGAGTAGATTTCCACGTCTATTCTTTTGTTAGCGAAAAGTCATTGGGGTGAGCGAACCACACACCTCTATGGTATGAAACGGGTTGTCAGCGTGTAGTTTCACCATGCACGCTGAACAGAAAAGCGCGTCGGTGAAGCAGTCTCGACAGCGATGCTCCTGTGTCCCAGCCAAGCCGCACTCTGCACACCGAGACTGATTGACGTAGTCTCCGCGTCCCTCGCAGCGCAGCAGCTCATCCAGATACTGCTCCTGATCATACCGTGCCCACACATTCAAGGGACGGTCCTTTACATGTGGATTGTCAGATAAGTGCTGTCAAACGAAAAGCCGATAGGATACGCACCGATTCCCGTGATTCACGAGGCCCTTTGTCCACCGGATGCCCCTCATCAAACGCAAAGAAATCTTCCTCATCTGGAGGTTGCCCATCCGCAGACGCGTAGCTGAAATCGGGCTCGGCAGCGACATCCGGTACGAGGTAATCTGGCTGGGGTGTGTGTTGGCGCCGACGTTTTTGAGGGGACGTTTCAACGTCGAGGTATCGGCTGGAGTGGACTGTGCGGCGCCCTACGCGTACGGTGCTGTCCAAACGCATTCGTTCTGTTGTAGGCGCCGGTCCTTCATCGCTGTCTGAGTCTGGCACTCGAGAAACTGAGACTGAGGTGAATCGACGTCTGGCCATGGCTGCGGAGGAAGAGAGCAGCAGAGAACCACAGTCGAGGACCGGCGCCAAGGGTGGCAGAACGAGGGTTTGCGCGCAGAGGCCGCCGATGTAGACAGCAGCGGGACGACGGAGGAGAGGAGGAGAAGTGATGGCTGTCAACAAACGTCCCAATTTGGAAATTCTCTCTTCCTCATCACTCTCATGTCCTCGCCCGCCATATCCAATGAAATTCGGCGTCGTATAGCCCAATTCTGTGCTACCTCCACCCTCCTTTCCCTCACCCTCGTTAATCAAGATTTCCGCGCGTTTGCGGAATTTTTTCTCTACCAATATGTTCGTCTTCCTTTTCCTCAAGCACTGCAATTCTTTCGCAGTCTTCACACTCGCCCAATCCTCGGCTCTTATGTAAGAAAAAAATCTTTTTACTCTGTTTTTATTGCTTATTTCTACGCAGGTACGACTCCTCCATCTACACCGCTCTTCCTCAAGGCACCAAGGCACAGTTTTTCGGTCTGGTCTTGCGAGCATGACCAATCTTCGGCTCCTGTACATAATGGGACCGGTGGATTTCCAGGACGTTCTGTTCTGTTTGGATGCCACTCTCCGTACCTTCCGCTACGGTTTACCTATCGACTCGTTCGTCCGTCGATTTCTTTCCCAGCAGCAGCATATCTTTGCCCTCTCTCTCTATTATCCCCTCTACTTCGAAGCCCATGGCGAAGCCTCTGTTCCCCTCGATTTCTTGCCGAGCCTTCGTGAGATTGAGGCGCGGCATTTCGACGTGCACACCCTCATCGATGGCGCCGATGTTCATTCGGTCAAATTTGTGTATCCGCACTCCCGAGCCGATGAGCAAGACGTCGTGCGTCCAAGTTTCTTTGGACATTCTCTCGTGCCGATCACGGAGCTCGATTGCTTGGCCGTTCAACTTCTCGACTACGCCCGACTCGACGATTTTCTCCCAGCATTACAGAGGCTGATTGTGAGGCCGGATATCATGTGGGGAGTGGATGACCCAACGGTGAGTTCATCATCTTCAAACATCACGGTTTTTTTCTGATTTGAATTCAGCCACAATACCCTGGGCTTGCCAGGGATCTCGTCCTCAAGCTAAGACGTCTCTCAAGCCTTCGCCTTTTCGTCGTCGCCACCAGGTACCGCAGTGGCGCCGTTGAACCGATTCAGCGAGCGCTTAATCATTACATCGATCACTTCCACCGTTTCGTGTTCCATACGCACAACCGCTGTCTCCAGTGGGATGATTTCCTCGCCTCCCCACCAATTGCCGTTACTCAGCGTTTGGAGAATTGCTACCACAATCACTGCCTGCCTCATCGCATGTCTTGAATATCCGTTGTCTGTACAGTAAAATCTCTGTTATTTTTAACAAACTATGACACATGTATCGGTGTTGTGAAATCTCTGTTCTTCTCAATGAGTTGTAGTACACCTACCTACCTGTACATGAATATATATCTGAGACATTTTCAGTTGCGCGTCGGAAAAGTGAACGAGATTGACAGGCCTGATTGACAGAAGCTGTCAATCTCGGTCAACCGGTCCATTGTTCCTTTTCTCAGGCTGAAAGCGGGTAGAGTTACGTACCTTTCTCTGGAGCAAGGTACGTAAGTCCTTTCCCACTCTCCTTCTTTTTCAGCTCTCGCGTCTTAGAACAATCCCGGGCAAGCTAAAATGCAAGCAGCGTTTGCATATCCGGCATCTAGCTATCTACCACGATCGTAGTATCTATCTGTGATGATCCGGTGAGTCAACCCAGATGTTTCAAATGACCCACAACTGTGCGCATGGTCGACGCCCCCATCAATCTTTCAACCATAGCTCCCGCTGAAGCCCGCTGCCAAGGTCAGTAGACCAGCGCTTTCTTCCCTTCCTTATTTACGTTCTTGAAATTCTTCCCTTTACTCACTCAAACAGGAAACCAAACCATTGGAGCGAAAAAGACACTCAATTTCGAGACCGGACCATAGTACAGATAGCAGAGGATGTATTGAAGATCAGGCACCATTAATCAATCAATCTGCCGCCACAATCCTCGTCGATCTACACGCTGTTGATCCCAAGACGCCGGCGCTGCACTTCGCGAATACGTTGAGCCGTTTGATGGCTTGCATAAACACCGGAGCTCGTTTCACAGTGTTTGCGGCGCAAGTACTGAAGCAGCAAGTCATACTCTCTGAGGATATGCTCAGATAGTCCCCAAGTTTGACTGAATTCCACGAAATACTCACCTGACGATAGCAACCTTCCCATATATCTTGTTGATTTTTGCCTGGAGCTCGGTAAGTCGAAATTTGATGATCATCTTGATTACACACCTGCTTTAGCTTATTCCAGGAGGATACGGTCTCGAGATCCCCGCTCAAGTCTTCTCGTCGGGATCCCGCCTGCATCTCCCGAACCGGATGATACAATGGCCCTGATGCAGCCCACGCTCTTTCGATAGGTTCACCATCTGTAAGCATCCTAATCTGCGTCAGATCCGAGCCATAGAATAGAAAGAATGAAGCCTTACCGAGTGAAACGGGGACGGAAACACATCGCCTTGCACATAGAAGTGGAGTGAAAGAAGGTCTCTTGTTTATTTGGGCGCTCGGTCGCAATTTATAGCGGAACGGAATATATAGGTATATTTTTCTACGCTAATGTATACACGCAAACAACCTAGAGTATTCATAAAGTTAACCTCGCGAACGTACCCGGAAACGCTTGGCTTCGCCGACATAAGATGTTGAGCTGTCAAGGTCTTTTTGAAGATAAAGCTGATCACTAGAATATTAATCAATTAGTAGGATTTGGAGGGAAAGAAAGAAATACTGACTCTACCTGAATGTACGAGTGACCGAACCGTCCAGGTCCCACTTCCTGACACTCCCGTTCTCTCTTGCTAGCACCAACGTCCAAGATTTCCGCAAAAACCGGCTGCATGATGAGCCATGCATATGGGGACGGCGCGTACTGTTCCCTCCGCAAACGATCGTCCTCCGCATCCGCCTGCATTTCGAGCTTCCCAATGCTTGAAGCTGCGATGACCAGCGCTTGGGCAATGCGCGTGCTGATCTTGCGTCGTGGGACGGCGTCGGGGTCGTATTCCTCTGAGGCATCAGAGTCGGCGTCCTGGTCAGAGGGGGGGGAATGCCAGAGATCGGACGGATCGCCGAGGCCAGCCTTGAAGGCCTCCACCATCGCGGCGGCAAGGGACGTAGTATATTCGTCGTCGATATAACTAGATTGAATAATCGATTAATAGGAACAAGATGAGTGATGACTGAATCGACACACTCAGTATCTTTGTTCCTCCAGGTTTTGAGGGAGTGAGGGATGTGAGGTAGAACGAAAACAAGGCGGTTGGGTGAGGTTGAGGCTTTGACACCGGCGTAGATTGCAGGGTCCATCGGAGAGAAATCTTGTGCCGCTAAGAAAGCATTCCCTCCGAGACCCCTCGCCCAAGCAGCATCAACGTGAGGAAAGCTATCCCGAATTTTCACCCATGCACGGTGTATCACCAACTGGCAGAGCCTACCGTTCCCCAAGATAGGAAGACTTTGTGGCGACAACCTCGGCCAAAGATTTGAAATGGGCGGAGTTCTTCTTGTGCTGACTCGCCGTCTCAACTGCACCAAAGAAGAATTCGACTCAGTAGTATCAATATAATGAATAGACATTCACCTTCCCGGCGGTGTGTCGCTTGAATTGCCTGAATCTCAGCTGTAACACAGTTAATAGAAGTCCACGAAACCGGCACAGCTCCGCACTGACCCATTCGAGCCGCACCGCGAGACATCATCCCAGCGCGATTGGTCTGGCTTGTGTCGAGAGAAGGAAGGAGGCAGAGGATCACACATAATTTGGGCCTGAAGATATACTGTCATTTGAAAAACGAGATACAACACAGCAAGATTGATCAACCGATTAACCGTCTCTAGCAAAACACGCCATATGGTCCGCCATCAGCTCATCTGCCTTGGAAAACAAATCCAGCCCGGCATCGTGTCGCTCACCAGGCCTCCCATCCAGTGATCGCTTCAAGTTTTCTCCCCCCGCCTCAAGAACCTTCTTCGCCGTCCGGAAGTTGTACTGGATATATCGAAAGAGTCCACCCGCCGCGTATTGGGTGATTGAATAGCGAGTCTCATTGGGGGCAAGGGGAGTATTGCCGTGATGGATGACGGCGGAGGGGATGAAGGAGGTGGCGGCTGCGGGGAAATCTACCACGGTGTTTAACTCCTTCAAATACAAGAGCGCGCTTCTTTTCGCATCAAAATCGCCGCCGCTCGTGATCGCGCACCAGCCGAGAGCCCGGTTTTTGTCGTCGAGGTGCTCGAAGCTGGCGGATTGTGGTCCGAGATTGAAAGTGACGGATGGGAACAAGGAATTGGTGAAATTGAGGCGCAGTTTCGGGTCGTGCTTGAAAAGGTCCTGAAGATCGGTGACGTAGTCTTTGAATAGTTTCGGCGCCCAAGTCCGAAACGCGCCTAAAGACAAGAAAGATTAATGTTAATATAGATAATTGGAAGATAGTGCATACTGGATTGAAAGCCGCAGATTCGCCGCACGTTTTTGTCCTGCAGCAAAGTCTCCACCAACGGTTTCTGCAAGTCCGTGATATCCAAATTGCGGGGACACTATGGCGAGGCATGAGGTTAGCGTGCAGTGGAAAGAAACGACAGAGCAACATACGGGTTGACCCCCACCATGAGACACGCCGCTCTTGAGTGTGAAGAAGCGGCCGCGGCGATGGATGCCGGCGTCGAGCGGGAAAGCGCCGGTGGAGATTCCCTCCTCGCGAACGCGGTGCATGGTCTCAGCAGCAGCCGCAGCAACGGCGGGCCATTCCGGGTCATCGGGGCCGCCGACGAACACGACGATGATGCGGCCGTGGCGATCTAGGATCAACAATGGACGCCTGAGACAAAATATCAGTCAGGAATCGCTTGGGAGAAGAAATATAGACGCACCGCGCATCCCAGGAAACATGGTGGTGATTCAAATCGTTCACCAACTCACTGAGCTCGCGAAGACGGAACTTTGCCCAGCGTTCGCTGTCGGGGCGGTTCTTCATCTTCGGGGGCGGTCGGTCGCCAACCCCCAGCCAATGACCACCTTTGGTGGTTTTGAGATGCGTGGCGTCAAAGTCGACCTGGAGGCGTTCGGGTTCGCTGATGAGGTGCGTCGGAATAGAGGAGTTCGGGGCAGATCGGCGTTCGAAGGGGTTGGAAGCGAGTTCTTGTCGCCTCTCTTGTCGACGGGCTTTGTGATACCGAGCCTTGCGATCTTGCGCCGCCGTACGTCCAGTGGTGAGGGGCGGGACCGGAGGCAGCGGCGGAGGTGGGGACGGTGGCAAAGACGAGGAAGATGGCGGAGGCGGTGGGGGAGGCGGTGGGCGAACCGTAGGGAGACGAGAGGAGCACGGCTCTGGTGGCAAGCCCATGAGTGTCTTCGGATTGTCAAAATCTGGCAAAGACGCACCTGTATTGAGTGAATCCCCGACGTATTCCTCGTCTGAATCACACCCTGCCTCTTCTCCCTCCCCCCCCCCTCCCGTCTGTTCGTCGTTGTGCGATTGTGCGCGGTCCAGCAACTCCTCCAATGAAACCGAGGTTTGGTGGACGGCGAAGCCGAGGGCGGAGAGCTCGGCGGGATTCCAGGCGACGAAGCCCTCCCAGGGCGAGAACTGAGTTCCGCGGCGCGTGCGCCGGGCCTCATGCATCATTAGATACCTGGAGAAGTGCAGATTTGTTAGCACTCATTCATTACAAGCAAATCAAATGAAAGATGCAGAAAAACACGTCTGATACGCGTCCAGCCCGACCGGAAGTCATCGCAGAGCCTATGGCCAGGCGCCACGATGATTACAGGTGTGCGGACGCGTTCCTCGACACGATCTCAGTAACATCGGCCCCCACCTGTAGTGCCTATGGCAAGGCGCCGCAGGTGGCTTAGAAGAGGAGAGAGTTGACGAGGACGTGTATCCAAGGAGAAAGGAGGGAGATACGCACCAAAAAAAAAAAAAGCTTGCCACTTGCTTGATGAGATGGGAGTGGAAGAAAAGGAAAGACGCGTGAAGAGATTGATGATGGGTGGGCCAAACTCGATGTCACACCCACAACTCCCACGCTCATGTCACACTTCAACAATGGTCAAGGCGCGTCTCTCTCTGCATTCGACGCGTATTTACAGGTTCTAACTTGGAAAAGGATTCAGGTAGGAGATATTATTTATGATCAAACGCGTTTTCTCTCTAGATCGGCTCAATCCATCGGCTCTGAACCCCATAAATGTCTAATTGGTCGAAACACCTTGGAAACACCGAACTCTGCAGACTTCAAGCCATGAAATCCTCCAGTCCGAAGCCAAATGTGTAAGCTACCGATTCTCATCTCAACTCAACTATTTCTATGCTGAGATCGGCCGAATCAGTTCACTCCCAACCCGTTAATCGACTAACTGGTCGAAACATGAAACACCTCCGACTTCCACTCTTGACATCCTTCAAGGTAATCCTAACCTTCTCGAGGGCAATTTTAGAAAGCTATTAACTACGTTTGAATCGACATGGCTCAAGATGAGCTGATATGGCCGGTACGTGGCAGGATTAAAAAATTGAATTCTATAACTGGTCGAAACAGGCAGAAAGTGAATCCCCCGTTTCACTCGTCACCTCAGAAGCGTGCAGACTATATACGACCACTGGGCTGAAATGTATTCTCTTTATTCTCTAGCACTAGCAATCAAGAGTTCAATAATCTCTCAACGTCGAGTCAACTCGGGTCTGGTGCCGTTGGTGGTCAGCTAAGCAAACAGACTCTGGCGCTGCACAAATTTTCTGTAACTGGTCGAAACTTGTTGATACTCTGGTGAGTCAGGTTAAACGGTTCACGCTAGCGCATAGAATTGTCAGTGACATTTATTCAACAGCTCATTGTCACTCTTCGATCACCTCAAACTCTGGAACTCACCTATTCCGCCAACGAAACTGTCTAACTGGTCGAAACACCATCTCGTTGGTCCGTCAAGTTGGAATCGTCGAGGTATGGGGAAAACCTGAAGCAAAGAAGGTTAGTTGTGTCATTTTCGCTTCCTCTGTGGTGTATTATACCTTCAACTTACCGCCCTTATCAAAGCAAATCCATCATGTTCTTCATCAATGTCTGTAACCGGTCGAAACATCAATATATGTCAACGCGATCAAACTTACAGGCATTCTTGCCAACACCCGTCATGGCGAAACTCAAAAGGCAAAATAATTCTTCAAAGGACTGTGAAGTGTTTCGGTGCGTTCAATGACCGTACTGATAGATTGAGTGATAAGTTATCCAGCACAGTCCGACTCGCGCAAATCGCAAAAGCGAGGCGGCAAAGCAGGCCACTGCGGAAGCAAGGAAAAAGCGTCGAAGAGAATATTACGCTCAAGAGTGTGTCACTCTTACTTTACTGGCTACTTATTACTGATTGGTCTCGAGCGCGGAGAAAATCCGGGAGAAGAATCGCATACGTATCGCTGAAAGAAGGTAAGCTGTGGTTCCCACCAATGGATGATTTCCGTGTCTGAACAAAACAAGAGCGGCAGAAAAAAAGAAACGTTCAGGTGCAGCGGAGACACGACACCAAGCATCAGAACTCACTGCTGCTGAGCTGGCGGCTTCTGAAACCCTGGCGCAAATGCAAGTCGATCGAGCCATTCAAGAGAAGGGCGGAATTCTGGGTGCAGGAGCTCATGGGTGGGTGTTTTTCTCTGCATCTTGTTCACGGACGCTAATTGTTTCTTTTATTATCACTCCCCTTACATGTACTTAGAGAAAACGAAGAGGCGGCGGTTGACAGAGAGTGGGTGCTCAAGTCAGTCGATTATGTTGATTGTCTAAAGTATTTCATGACAGAATCACTGCTCTCTGGGAAGAAGGAGAGAGGCAACAGGAATTGGAGAGCGAGGACGAGGAATCAGACAATTGCGGGTGAGTGTGGCATTATCGGCAAGAAATCACCTGGATAGAGGATTTGAAAACAGGGAAACCAGGGAAACGGTCGCCAAAATTGACGTTGAAGCCCTGAGATCCCGGAGGTACGGAACAACTAACTTCCAAGATCATGGTTTCATGTGAATATCTGACTTTCCTGAACAGGGCGACGCGAATTCGAAGGAGGCAGATGGCGGATCTGCTCGGTGCAAGGCGCATGTCGCGCGAGTCTCCCAGCCCTGATCCCCCGAGTCCAGAGCCCAGGGCAAAGATGCCGAGTTTCTATGCTACATTATTCAGAAGTAGTGACAACTTGTTGTGATGTAGAGATGCGACGAAATCTTTCCTTGATGTATTCGTGATCTCCGTTAAGTGTTATCAGCCCCAATCAGCGAAAATCCCTCGTCAACTCAAAAACCTTGATCTGCGTTCACACAAAATGAGAGAGGCAATTCAAGCAAGTGGATTCAGTGGCTACGACAATATTTGAGACAACAGCGACGAGGTACAAAACTACGAGCTAAGGGAGATGCTGCCGACAGGCAGCCCGGTCCACTTCTGCACTCCCATGTTGATGCCGGGGGCGACGGTGGTGTTGGCAGCAGCGGCGGCGCCGACGAGATTGTCGTAGACGATGGCGGCGTCGTATTGCTCGCGGTAGAAGGTGAGCGCTTCACGACGGGTCTTCTTCTTCTCCCGATACTGATTCGGGACTCCCATGGTCTGCATGTCGGCGTCGGAACTGGAGGCAGCAGCGAAATGGTTAGTAGGGGAATATAAGGCAAGAATAAGATGCACGTACACCTTGGCATAGAGGCCGGGTTCGCGCCCGCGAATGACAACGTACCAGACTTCTCCGCTGCCGTCCTTGATGGCGTCTTCCCAATGAGAGGGGGGATAGGCGGTACCGCGAATCCAGGTGGTGCCCGTGGCTGAATTGGTGGCCAGCGCGAGGGGAAGCTTGGCTGTGAGGGAGAGAGTATTAGAATATAAGACGGTTAACGATGAAAAGAAACTGAGACTTACCTTGGATCTCCCGCGTCATGCGGGCAGCGTCGGTGGCATAGCGGACGGCGTTCTCCGCGCAACGAGTGGCTTCATTGGTGATGAAGACGAGGTTGGCCACGAGACCGACGACTGCTTCCAGGTCGGGGTGAGAGCGGGGAGCGGCCGTCGATGTCGTGGGCGGGTTTTGGGTCATGGTGGTGGGGGGTGAAAAGGAATGGGGGGCTGTCGAATCGATTTTGAAGTCCTTTATCTGTAGGAATAATGATCAGACAACAATTTTAGACTCCGACGATGAGGGTCATGCGCATTCTAGCCCATGCATGCCCAGAAGAAACATGCATTGATGAAAAACTTATCGTGATGTGCGAAGCGCCACAAGATTCGTTGCTGCATTGGGATTGACATTGTTGATTCAGGGCAGAAAATGGTGATGTATGTTACGAATAAAAAATTGGGCGGATACTCCGACAAATGAGGCAACGACACGGAATTTATCTGGATTTTAGTAAGAAAAGGGAAGAGAAACCGGTAAGAATGATGACATACGGATTTTAATATCGTGTTTCAAGGCTTTTGCATCCTTTCTGCTCCCTCCCCTTGCACTCGCTTCACATACGTTCACTCTCCTCTTGTCTTGACCGTGATGGGACGCGGGCGCAAAGGAAATTTTAATGGCGACGAAACCGAATACCTTCTGGGGCAATTTCCCGTCTTCGAGACGTCGCAGCGCTTTGGCACCCTACTGAAATTCTGGCCTGACGTCTATCGCGGCTATTTCGAATTGTACCCTATGGCGGAGGCTCTGGGCATAGAGATCCCTCTCGACGGAGACGGTAAACCGGATGCTGAAAGCGAAGAGGCGGCGCGTGTCGCAGAGGGCGAGGAGACGCGTAGAAAGGTGAAAGTCGCGTCGTTTGCTGGCTCTACATTGCCCCTGACCTCGGAAAACCTAGCAAATGTTCGCCTGGTTCTACAATCACGCCACAAAACTGAAAAAAAGTGAAGATTCGGTCCTACCGTCGAAAACAGGGTCTCTGGCGTCAGCCTTATTCAAAAGTGGACATAAGAAAACACGACGCCGGCAGGAGGTCGAAATCTTTCAGAAACGGAATCGGGCGGCCATCGAAACAGCGGTGCGACAGCGGGTCAAGAGACTTGCGCATTCGTCGAAGAAGCGTAAGAACCGTCGCCGTGCTGACGGTGAGCCTGATGCCGAGGGCCGCGCTGGTGGTGGCGGCAAGGAGGCGGGTGGCAGCGACGACGAGTCTAACAGCAGCGATGAGGGTGAGGGTGGCAGTAGCAGTGAGGACGAGGGCGGTAGCAGCAACGACGAAAGCGAAAGTCGGAGTGGGAAGCTCAAGGGAAAGCAATCTGGCGGCAAGATTGTCGGATTGCGGCGTGAAGTGGCGCGAAAGATGTTTGAGGCGGCAGATGAAGAGGAGAAGGAGGCCGTGCATGAGGAGTACGTTCAGCAGCAGCCGCAGGTTCGAGAGGATGCAACAGGAAAATGTGTTGACGATTTCACGCCGTTGGAGATACAGAGGTAGACATTGAAATTTCTTATTCTCAGTTGCGGATTTAGCTGATCTGGATATTCACAGTGCGATAGATGAGATGGACGGTGTCTTGGACGAGTTCCACGAGGGTGTGTATGAGCGGACAGGGATGTTCGGCTTCACAGTGCTAGCGGGTCCGTCGCCTGAAGATGGAGGAGCTATCATAACACGAACGTGAGCGCGTTCGTCACAACAAGTCACACATTCTCACCTTCGTCGTCGACAGCTATTGCTCAGGAGAGACCTTAATCGGCAAGCACAAGTTTCCGCAAGCGTACGAGAAATGGGAGGAGGTGTTGGTGGCTGTGGGTCAATGGGCCAGAAGATGCGTCAGTGAGTCTTTGGAATTTCTTCTCTTTTTTCGTATTTTTCTCAAAGTCCAATGTAGGCAAAGAAACGCGAGCCCAGCGTGCTCTACAGCCGACTGCAGGTCCTTCCGGCGAGCCTCGCGATGAACCGGTCGAATCACAGCTAAACACTGGCGTGGATAGGAACGGCCTCCCCAAGAAGCCGACGAAGAAACAGCTGAAGGCACAGAAAACCGCCGCGAGGATGAAAGCAGTGGCAACAACTGCTCCGCCACCGACACCCCCGCTGCAGACGACAACAGCAACTCCACCTCAGCCTACTCCAGCACCAGCTACGGTGTCAGATGCCGACCTTGATCATCTACTGCGCTTGGACGACTTTAACAAGCATGACCCTCCAAATACGTCCTTCGTCGATCCCTTCGATTTCCCCCATGACCAGGATCTCTCTAACCTGTTTGCCGGCGGAGACCCCGACGTCACACCGCTTTGGTACATACCACCACAGGCGTCGCTGGAGCAGCCGATCAACACCACCCTAGACTTGTCATTCCCTGCAGTCCCACCGTTCACGTACGATCCCGCGCAGGCCGCTGTCTCCCCTGCCCCCCCGAGCGTATCTCCCGCTATCTCCACCGCTTGCCCAGACGGCGCAGTTCCACCATTCACGTACGATCCCGCGCAAGTGGCCTCCCCCGTCTCCCCGAGCGTATCTCCTGCGCCCCTGAGCTTATCTCCTGCCTCCCCGAGCATATCTGCGGTACCAGCAGCGTCCGCTATCTCCACCGCTTGCCCAGACGGCGCAGTTCCACCATTCACGTACGATCCCGCGCAAGTGGCCTCCCCCGTCTCCCCGAGCGTATCTCCTGCGCCCCTGAGCTTATCTCCTGCCTCCCCGAGCATATCTGCGGTACCAGCAGCGTCCACCACCTCTCCGCTTGGCACAGCTCACAGCTCTCCCCATTTCCCGCTCCACGTCGCGACGCCG
Source organism: Favolaschia claudopus (assembly GCA_037176885.1). Lineage (NCBI taxonomy): Eukaryota > Fungi > Basidiomycota > Agaricomycetes > Agaricales > Mycenaceae > Favolaschia > Favolaschia claudopus. Next base: position 590,205 of record JAWWNJ010000010.1, on the reverse strand, counting down.
ACAAGTGTAGAATCGACACCGGTCCGGCATCGACCCCGAGTAGCATTCTCTCCCACTGTATCATCCCCATTGGCTACCCAGCCGCCAGCAACTCGTGCGCAGTCGCCCCCAGCTCCCTCTTCCAGCTCTGCCTCATCTTTTACCCCAAATCCTTCTCCGACTCCTCCATCCGCCAATACGGCCACCCCGTCCTCCCCTTTGCCCACCAACCCCAACGGTGGTGCGAAGGTAACGTGGGGTAGTGTGAAGGAATCGTGGAAAGCACGGCAGGCGGAGGCTTTGAGAAAACGAGCGGCTTCCGCTCAGAGTCCGCAGCAAGCGTCTTCGCCTTCCAGACCGCGTCCAAAGCCGGTTCCAAAACCAAGTCCTGCATCTCCTGCAGCCTCTCCTGCACATCTCGCCTCCGCGCCGTCACTAGCACCCGCCCCGTCGACTGTACTGTCTCCGACGTCACTTTCTCCATCCTCCGGCCCGTTGTCGACATCGGAGCCAGTTCTGCCGACCACGCCCCCAACCACGACTCAATCCCCATCTCATGCGGCTGTAGCGCCAGCCCACCCAGCCGTAGCGCCACCGACTTCACCAGGAGTAAGAACGAATGCCACCGCCGCCATTTCGACTTCCACTCCGCTCGCGTACACCCCGCTCTCTGCCAACTCATTCCCCGCCTCCCGCACACACTGTAATCCGCCACCCGCCCCTCGTGGCGAAAGCAGCGGTGAGGCAGCAGTACGCGGACGTGGTCGGGGTGGAGGACGTGGAGGTCGACGTGGAGGTGGACGCGGACGCGGAGGTGGGCGAGGGGGAGGTGGAGGCGGTGGGTCCCATCCGCAGACGGCGAGAGAGGCGGGTTATACGTTCTTCCAAACGTATGACGGTGCCGGGAATCCAGTGCCGCTTTCCTTGGATTCCCCGCTGCCTCCATCTATGTCGCAGCAGATGCGGAGGACCCAAACGAAGAAGAAGCAATCGCAGGGTTCTGCCGAGGCTACGGGGGATGTGTTACAACGAAAAGCCGTTCACAACGAGGGCGAGGGTATTATCATCACATTGCCCCCGTTGAAACCCCCGCTCGCCGCCCCTGCTGGTGCGCAAGGAGGTCTTGTTCCTGACGGGTCAAAGCGCGTGCGGAAGCCCGCTGCGAGTCGGGTGCCGGTGACTGTGAGTCTAGCCGCAAAGGATCAAGAGTTGCTGCGACAATTGTCGGGTGTGAAGAAGCGGATGGGGATCAATGACGGGGAAGGGAGCGCGAAGAAACGAAAGAATGAAAACTCGGATCCACAGAAATCAAAGTAAGTACGGTTTTATCTTTTCTTACTCATCTCCCTCATTTACCTCAACACAGACGCGCCAAGCATTCTTAATGCTTCCCTTTTTTTCTTTACGTTCACATTAGTCTCTCTTACCGCGCTCAACCGCGATATTTCAATACCCGCTCAACCGGGAATTTTAATTGTATCTTGTCTCATTATATTGTGCTCAACCACAATGATATCGATATCATCGGCTGCTCAACCACCGTGTCTTCGTCTACCCCCACCGTCCCAACGCGTAGTTCGTGTATGTAACGCAGTGCAGTAAAAATAGGTGACTTTGCATAAATTTGACTTGTCCAAATTTATGCGGTTTTCAAAGTAATAGTTTCAGTTGTCTGAACTGCTTTTTATCAGTTCACAGAATGCTGACCCTGATAACAACAAGAATTACGGTGTCAGTATCTTTCAGAAACTCAGATCCCAACAGTATCGACGAAATAATCGGACATCTTCCCAAAAGGGAAATTTGATTCACCTCTTACGATTCCCAAAGAGGAAATTATGATTTTCGGAGACGCAGATTAACTGGTCACCTAGTGAGATGCCATTGTTTGGGTATCGTTTTATACTGCCGATCCCTAGAGGGTATAAAAGGTGATTTGTACCATTTCCCGGCAAAGAAAGGACCCAACCGATATTGTTCGACATTGGGCTGGAATGTGTAAGATAGGGTCTGGGAGATGTCAGAATATATTCAGGGGAGCGCTACAGCGTCGGTACGGGTATGGGAGCGGTGAAGCGAGGGGAAAAGGCGGGTAAGCACTCAATTATAACAGGTCACAACAGCTGTCATGATGCATCAATCCATCAATTCACCCGCTCCCCCATTCCCCCGCCAAATCTGCCCACTCTCCCCGCCGTCCCCTGCTGCCTACAGCGACCCAGAGGCATTGAAGCACGCAGTTTGGTTGAAGAATCGTACCTCAACCAAAGCTCTTGGTGGAAAGACGCCATATGAGGCATTCCACAAGACGAAGCCGGACTTGCGGCACATCCATGAATGGGGCTGCAAAGTCTGGATCCATCAGGACGAAGGAAAGCTCACAGGAAGAGCCCGCGAAGGACGATGGATGGGCATCGACAGTGAAACTATCGAAGGCCACCGAATTTACTACCCGGACAATCGGGCAATTCGAGTTGAGCGTAGCGTGAAATTTTCTGAAGCAAAACGCACCGGAGAATTATATAAAGTACTGAATGAGGGGGAGAAAGCGGATATTAGTGTTAAAGACACAACAGAGAGCATTCAGCACGCACCTGAGGCTCCCAATTCTGTTCCACCTCCTGATTCCCCACTCACGACTCCACCGGAGACACCTAACCGAAGTACTAGCCCCATTCCCATTGCTCCGCGCGATATTTCGTCGAAAATCGATGCCAGAAACATTCTTGAAGGTGGGAGAACTCGTCGTTCTGCCCACAGCGTCGCAGCCGCAGCACAAGTCGACAATGCGGAACCGGCGACGCGCAGTCAGCCAACGGTGACTCGCAGTCAACCAACGAACTCAGAGTTCGCATTTGCTGGTCTTGCTGATATGTCGGACTCCCCGACAGTCGAAGAAGCCAAGAAGCGAGAAGACTGGCCGCTATTCAAGCAGGCCATGGACGTCGAGATGGAGGCTCATGACCCATGCCAGTTGAGCCCAAGTCACTTGGGTCGTTGATCGGATCAATGGATCAGGTGTCGCGCAAAATACCGTGATTGCGCGAGCCCCGAGCCTCGGCGACACATTTGGCAACGCACCGGTTTGCTTTGGGTTTGCTGCTCGTCTTTCAGTAACTCGTATGATATTATTCTGGAGAAAAACTGCTCAATTGGGTCTGCTTGGTTCAGAACATTGATACTTTGAATTTGTCTGTCCTCAACTTGGAGAAGAAGAATCTCAGTTCCGAACATGTGCCGGAAATCGTCGCAATAAAACTCTAAATAGAGTCATTAAGGGTTCTGAGCCTCTTGATAGAGCACTTGAGAATATGCTGCAATGTATAGAAGCATTGGAAATTTCGGCCTTTGTTGGCCACAGTTGAAGTTCAATTTCACAATACACACAGTTGGAATTCAGCTGCGGCTCAAAAAAAGGGCAAAAGAATACATAATTTAGACACCTGGGTGGACAGGGTCCCAGAGAAGCGTAAACTGGGCCCTGGGATGCCATTTTAAAAGAAAGATATAAGTAATTAAATATGTAAATAGTGATGGGCTCGGAGTGCAAAGCCAGATCCCAACAGTATAAGGTTTTTTAGAAGGAGGTGAACAGAGGTCGGGGGTAGCATAGCAGAAATAGCATGCACTGTGGCTAATTCTCGCGAGAGGCGGAAGATATTGGTTCATAACACACCGTCAACTGAAAAGTTCAATCTTCAAGCTTCAACAAAGGGTGAGATTGAAGCAGGGAGAGTTCTCCTGGTGAATGAACAGCAGAATATGCTGTGAGTGAATGACAAGTAGAGGAAGAGAAAGGCAGCGCGACCCAAAGTTCAACGAAGTTGAGAGCAAGGAAAGACTCGAAGATTTGATTGGCTGCAAAACACGTGTGGATAACGTCCCCTTGACGCGATAACGATAAGATGAATCGTTTGATTCTCATTCGCCGGTCCCTAGTCTATCGGAGGCAAATGCCTCGGTTTAGACTTGGGCCAGGAAATCAATCAATGTCAAGATAGCCGAGGCTTGGGTCTGAATCGTGATTTGCCGCCGTCCTGCGTTCAACGAGGCTTTGCGTCCCGAAAATCAACGGTACACTATCCCAGTAAGTCACTGAATTCTCTCCCTTTTTTCCCCTTTTTTTCTCTTTTTTCCCTTCTTTTCTTTTTGATTTTTTCGCTCGTCTCCACCGACATGGGACATGGGCCGAGATGGAAGCCATGAAAAGAACGGGCACATTCGGCGACAGATTGGTTCCCAGGCCCATCGGCCGAAACGTTGTCGGATCGAAATGGGCTCTCCGGATCAAACGGCAAGCCAACGGCCATATCGACAAGTATAAGGCGCGTTTGGTTGCGAAAGGCTTTACCCAGGTACAGGGAGTAGATTATTATGAAACTTTCTCTCCTACAGCAAAATTGTCTTCATTGAGAACAATTTTATCCATTGCTGCAAGGTACAATTGGGATATCAAGGTGTTTGATTATTCGGCAGCCTTTCTGAACGGTGAATTTTCCTCGACGGAGGAAATATACATGGAGCAACCACCTCATTATACCAACGGCAACCCAAATGAAGTCATTAGACTCGCTAGAACAATTTATGGGTTAAAACAGTCAAGCCGAAAGTGGTATGAGAAACTTACCGGTGAATTAGCGAACTTGGGCATCTACCCTTTACATTCGGATCACGCAGTGTATCGTGTTGATAGAGGGAATGCATTTGCGATCCTCGCAATTCACATTGATGACAGTACAATTACCGGGAACTCACCTGAATTAATTGAGAAGATTCAGGATGAGGTTGCTCAAATATTCAAGATCACGAAGCTAGGAGAAATTAGCTGGCTTCTGGGGATGGAGGTAAAGCGAGATAGAGTCAAGCGTACCTTGAAACTGTCGCAAACGACTTATATTGACTCGCTGTTGAGAAAGTTCAACATGGAGAATTGTAAAGTTGTCTCCGTACCTCTTGATCCCAATGCGCAACTCTCACGCGACCAATGCCCTCAGACGCGCGAGGAGACGGAGGAAATGAAAGAAATTCCTTACCGAGAGTTGATAGGCGGATTGGTGTGGCTAGCAACAGCTACACGGCCAGACTTGGCATTTGTGGTTTGTGTCCTGTCGAGATTCATTGATAATCCAGGACTAGTTCATTGGAATGCGGCTAAACGGGTGCTTCAATACTTGAAAGGCACTCGAACATTCGCGCTTACCTATGGCGCAAGCGAGGAGACAATCGGCTTGCAGATTTTCGCAGATGCCGACGGCATGTCGTTGGAAAATCGCAAGGCAGTTTCCGGATACGTTCTCTTGATGAACGGTGCCGCAATTTCCTGGGCTTCCAAGCAGCAGGAAATTATTTCCCTTTCTACCACAGAGGCAGAGTACATTGTACTTACCTTCACAGCCAAGGAGGCAATTTGGTTCCGAGCATTCATTGCGGAATTATTCGGTTCAATTAACGTCCCCACGATCATCTATAATGATAATCAGTCGGCAATTGCGCTTGCACATGCAGAGCTGGGTCAATTCCATGCACGTACAAAGCATATTGACATTCGGTATCATTTTATCCGTTCCAAGATTGAAGACGGAACTTTGGAAGTGATTTATTGCCCGACTAACGAGATGGTAGCCGACGTACTTACCAAGGCCCTCGCATCCTTCAAATTCAGACCACTGATTAATGCGATGGGATTAAGTTCGGCTTGAGGGGGAGTGTTGGAGATTCAACCATAGTTGAACCGTAGCAAGCCGAAGTGGCGACGAGTCCACTCGGCACCGGAGCGCAGTCCGAAATCAACCACGGCGCAGGCTCGCAGCCGCGCAGTGACTGTGTCCCCAGTAAATAGTTGACTCACCATGACTTGTACGATATTCCGCAGTAGTTCCAGTAGAGTATAAAAGACTTGTAAATAGTTAGTATTTTCTTTACCATTTTGTTCACCCACCAACCGACTGAACATCAACAAACTCAACTTCTCATATTCGTTTCCACCTAAGCTGCTAATAGAATCTGGTCTGTTCCCGCAGACGCAGTGCAAGAACTATCATGCGTTTCGATCGTGGCTCTCTGTTGAAGATGAACACATCGCAGTTGGATGAACATATTTTCCATCTGGGAACCCCACTGTGAGCTGAGCTAATTCTATCATTCTTACATTCCGAAAATGTGGAGATAAAATGCCGACAAGAAGCGCAAACGCGGTATCCCTGTGAAAAAGGGCACGCGAGGAAGTACTTCTCTGCTGATCCTGTGTATTGAGGCAGTATCTTGTCGCCTCGATAATTGAAATCGACTGAACCCGTAATTCCGGTTCGGCCTGCGTGGAGGAGGAGAGCAAACACCACCAGAAAATAGGAGCATATGGAGGAATTTTCTCGCGTACCTGATAAAAGCTGAGACGAATTGCACAAATTTGCGATTGAACGCGAATTAGATATCGTGCTGGCCCGAATAGCCTGAATTTCGGAGGATAGTGGCAACTTCGCGAAAACGTGCTTTGACTTCGAATTCTTTGACCCTGGCGCGGGCAGGAGAATTGTTCGACTATCTTGGATGTTTGCGGGGCAGATCGGTATTGACGTCGGAGACCTCTAACAGAGAGAAACATTCAACCACGATGAGCCTCGGTGATGTCAGGATCGCATGCTCTGCTGACATATGCGGTGGGAACGTGCGGAAATGAAGGAGTCGAAGTATTTTGCGGAGACTTCCCAAGATGGAAACATATGAGGCGTGCCATTCATTCGAAAGATATGTAAGTGTCGCAATGTACAGACAGCTACCCAAGACAGCCAGACAGCAAGAATTGACACTAAGCTCGCGAGGGACAGAGGTGAAGTCCTTAGTAACTCCGTTTTCCAGGTAAGTGAACGATGACCGCTATGGAGGTCGCTGACTGAGCGAGGAAGTAGAAGTAGTCAGCCACAGAATTGACGAATTTTTGTTTGCGGAAGTTGCGAAGTGACCGAAGCGATAGAAGCGGGCAACGGTTCTCAGGCGCCTCGCCGGCTATGTAGGTGCGCTTGAGAGACGAACCGAGGCTAACCGAGGAGATATGTTCTGAGCCAAGGAACAGGTGAGGAAGTGTTGAGTAGACGCAGACCAGGCATGCCAGCGCCAAAGTCCAAGCATTCGAGAGTCAAGACGACCTTGGGGGGTCGAGGAGCCGTAGGAAGACGGGTGAACTCATTAACCGGGATGATATATCTGTCTCGAAGTACTGGAGCGTGAAGGTTGTCTGTGGCTTGATGGGTAGAGGAGACAAGAGGTGTGCCAGTACTTCAAGACGATTAGTCTTACTGGATGCCCGCCGGGGTAGAGCTACTGAGTGCGCCAGAGATATTCTAATACTTGCTTTGACGGCCGTAATGATATGGAGAAGGCGGCTGGGAAACCTTATTTCCCGAAATTCAGAATAGCTCTCCTACTGAGAGAAATACTCACCCCGATGTCTGGTACAGTGGATTCCATAACGACGGCTCATTTCGCGTACATTCTGGTCTCCCCGACACCACCGACGCAAATTAAGGGTCGGTAGTGAGCCAGAAAGCGCACGTCTTGCCCAGGGTTTCCTTGCTACGAGCAGACAGCGAGAGGAGTATATGCCAGAAGGATGGGAGTGGGACTCGGCTATTTAAGCGAGTCCCACTGTTGATGTCTTTTGGATCACATGCAATCAAAGCTGTATCAGGGGATCAACACCGCATCAATCCTCGGCATTGAGAGCCGAAATTTATGTTTAATGTGTTTAATTGCTTTCTCGCTGTATTTCTGAGCTAATAAATTTCTGGTGGGAACATAGTTCCCCCCAGACCCCCCTCCTTGAGCCTGACGGCATATTTTATGAGTTATATTCAGTATCTCGAGTTATTTTTATTATTTATTCTGAAAATTTGATTCATGTAGCGCGGGGGAGACCCCCGCGGACCCCCCTTGACGCTCGCCGCTAGGCCCACTGCGTGGTGCTTGCGCTCGCCGCTGGGCCCACTGCGTGGTGCTACCGCTCGCCGCGGAGGCCCACTGCGTGGGGCCAGTTAATATTTCAAAGCGTCGGGGCGGTATTTTCAAGCTAATTACGTGCTGTGATCTACATCATTTATCTTGATGTGCCGATGAGCCGAGTCCCACTATCAGAGCTCAAATCTTTCTATCCGAGCATCCGAGTCCCACTATCAGCCTTTTTCCGGGGTTTACCCGAGTCCCACTCCCATCCTTTTGGCCATTCCTCCAGCGAGAGAGAGAGGCAGGGCAGCGACAAAAGTAAGACGGAGTCTCGAAGCCGTCAGGCTCCCGTTCAGGAAGGAGAATGACACGCGGAGTCTAGGCACGGAGATCGGTTGAGCACGTGGCCGCTGATTTCCACCAAATTTTTGGACATTGACCGATATTTCTCCGCTCGCCGTACAATTAAATCCAACACATTTCCGGTGTTTCCGTGGTTTTTGCCTCGATTTGGCCGTCGAGGACCCGCTTTGATGCTTGTATTCTGCATTTTACGGGAAAAAGTCATGAAATTTGGCCGACTTCTTGATGCGTGGGATGATTGATCCTGGTTTGATCTTTGCTTCTGATCTTCTTCCATTGCCGGGCTCGGACGTTGTATAACTATCATGCTCGCGTGGCATTTGTGCGGAGACCACGCCCCAGAGCAAGTCTATACCGCCCAACTCTCTTCCTTCCCCTTCAATGGGGCGCAGCAATCGCGACAATTACCCGTCCCAAAGTCCACCCCGCGCCGCTATTCCATATCAGCCGCCCTCGCAGTATAACAGCGATAGCGACCTGGATTCTCCAGTTTTTGACCCAGATGACGGGAACGGGAACAGTAGTCGATGTAAGTTTTGTTGTGCTGTGTTACCATCGCAGCTCGCATCCTTTTTCCCTCCGCCCGACGCGTTCTCACTAGAAAAACCGTCGTCCGTAGTTCGTTTTCAAGACGACAGGAACACTCTGTATGCGGCGGTCGCAGCGGCACAGTACCAGTATCCCACGTCAATATACGGCGCGCACAGTGTTGCTACTCGACACGACGACCACAGAATTCAAGATGCACAAGTACCGAGTCCAACGAGCGCAACTTCTGGATCAGAACACGGTGCAGAACTGGGTGTCGGGGCTCATCCTTCGTTTGGGCGTAACCATGTATATTTCGCAATGGACCCAGCTGACCAGTCAGGCTCTCGTCTGCCGATGCCGCTGTCGCATTCTGCGGGGATGCAGATCCCACAACCCTTTCAAGCAGAATATTCGGCGTACGACGACTCTTATCGCACAAACATGCCGGCGGGCGGCAGCAGGTCGCTCAATTCATCCTCTTCCCCATTGGCCGACAATCCCCCCACCTCCAAAGCAAGGGTATCAAAAGAGATATCGGTTGTCATTGCGTGCCGTCCCTGGTACGTTTGTCCTGTCCTGACGTCGCAAACGGAACATCTACTCACTTTTCATCTAACCATATATCCCTCTCATCACCAACGCTCGAACTTCCGCCCAATTTTCTTCCGCCTTCCGTTAATTAACGTCTCGGCGTTGCGTTGATTAAACCACTAAACCCTACCAACACTTACCATAGCCGTGGGCGGAAAATCCGCTGCGACTCGAATCGGCCATCCTGCAACAACTGCGTCCGGCGGAAGAACGAATGCATATATGATGCAGTCCCCAAACGCAGAGGTCCTGACAAGCGACCGGGGACCCGTCAGCGTTCGTGTAAGAAACGACCACCTGCGGACGGGACCTCGCCTCCTCCTGCGAAGCGCAAACGAAAGTCTGCGCCTTCGTCGAGTAGTGCTGCTGAAATTGACGACGACCAGCAACGGTTGTCCTCAACGGATCCCATCTCAGTCTCTGCAACAGACCGATCCAGTGCGATGAGGGACCCACAGGAGCCCAGTCCACCTCTGCGGAAGCGGTCGTCTACATCCGCGGCATCCTACAGTCACAGTCAACCGCGGCCCATTCAGCCTCATCCTCATCCCTCTTCCTCCACTTCCATATCGGCTCCCCTCCTGCGCATAAACACCGATTTCAAAGTAGGTACATCCTAAACTTCTTCTGATCGTAACTCTGATGAAAATGATATATTTTAGTATTCCCAGCAATCGCGCAGCCCTCGTTCGGAAAACACCAGTGCATATCAGCCGTTCACCGCTTCGACTCAAAGCCCATATGTTCAGGTTAAGCAACAGCCGCATTCGCCGTTCCTCCAACCGGCCTCGGCTGCTTCGCCCAGCCTACAGCACCGGAAGTTTCCTGTTCCTTCGACTCCGGCGGTCGAATCGAATCAAAGGAATTGGTGGAATCAGTTTCTGGATCAGTATCCGTTCGTATGGTCGAAACATTCATATCTTCATCGAATTCACTCGACTCGCAGGTTGAACGACGTGGTCGCCGACTTGTCTTATTTGTGCGTTTTATGCCTGGATATTCAGATTCTTTTTCAACTTATTTTCCACTCAGATTCTCCGATACCGGCCACTGGCTCTCATTTCTTAACCTCCCTTTCTTCCTCGACATGTTGTGGAATCCTGAAGAACGCCTCAAGATTCAGCCCGCGTTTGTTCTAGCCGGACTCGCAATGGCAGAACTCATGCGATCAAGCGATTCGGAGCGGGGTGCTGCTGGGAGAGCGCGTGCGTCGTGGCTCCGTGATAACGCTCAGACTGCGTTGACGATCGCGATGTCGGGTGGAAATGGGGACTGGGTGAGTTTTTTCCTCTTATCGTACTCGAATTATCTAATCTGCGATTATAGATCGACGCATCATTGGCTGAAGCCGCCTTGGTAAGCCTCATTATGCCACTGAAAGATATTGGTTTAACCCTAGTCTGATTTAGATTCTCGTCCTGTATGAAACTTCCGCCCATCCGCAATACCACCACGATCGCGTCGCTGCCGCTCTCCGCGTTCTCGACCAAATCCTCAAGGCCATCTCGGTCTCGACAATTGATGCGAGCGATCAAGATGTCCCAAGGTTCAGAAACGGTGACGTTCCCATCGTACGCGTGCCATATCGCCCTCCTGCTCTTCCTACTTCCCCCCATCACCAATACGACTACAACGATCGCGAAGGCAGTCGGAAATGCACGTGCATGCCGCCCGGTTCGCCGCCACCGGATACCACGCAGACTTGGACGCTGCCGTTGCGATGGGATCCGTCGTGGGGCGCGATTGAAGTGCGAAATGAGGAGTGTCGAAGGCTGTCATGGAGCGCATTAAGCTTGGCGACGAGCTACTTGATCCAGTGTGTAGCGTTTGATAGGGAGATGCCTGTGCTCGAGTTGAGCAACCCCGCGAACGTACGTATCTTTATCCGATTCATGTTTTACAGATATTGAGCAGTTCGCAGTACGCCATTCTTTTTCCCGGAGAAGTCAGCGATCGCGTATCCCCTGCTTATTGCTCCCAGAATTCTCCCTCGCCGAAGGAATCCGTGTGGGCTTTGTACTGCCGCAGCCTCCTCCTCTGGAATTTCTGCAACCGGCTCCTCACCGCGGACTCTGGACCCCGATCTCCACATCGCATCGAGATCGAGACAGATGCGCTTCAGGAGTCATGGAATGAAGCGCAGGCGATCCAGGACTCGCTCGAGATCCACGTGTGCAACTACGAGACGGGGGTGACTTACCTTTGTCAGGAATATATCTACAAGTGAGTACTTTATTTCATACCTCTGCTGTATCGTGCTAAGCCATACGATCTCGTTTTCAGCACGCGAATGAGTATCACTCAGGCTTTGCGAAAGTAAACTCGTATTGATTCGAAGTGAGATCTCTACCATTAACTTGTTTGTAGGATGCAAGGACTCAGCCGCGAGATATCCACGACGCCGGGACCGCTCTTCAATCGTAAGCAGACCCATCAATGGAGTGAGTTACTCCTCCCTCTTTCTACTGGAAAATTCTGATAGTCGGGATACAGTCGACTACCAGGCGCGCGTCATAAAACGCGTCAAACTCGCGACGTACCAGCTCGGTGGCCCACAGGGATATCAGCTCACACGCCGGCCCTTCCAAGTCAACTGGTTCCTGAATCAATTCTCGGTCTGCATGCAGATCTGGACACACGATACCGGTCTTGCGGAGGCGGTTGAGCTGGGGAAGGATTTCTTGTCCGTGGTGGATGTGTTGAATGCGCTTTGGCCTTCGAAATGTACGTGCATCCATCCATCCATCTCGCATTTCTTCTTTCTTTTCTTTCTTTTTTTTGACTTAAGGATGCACAGCGAATCAAAACCACACTGATCTCCTCCGCAAGCAGCTCCTTGATGCTTGCGCCGTCGTTGGAATACCCCCGCCCCTCCCACCAACCTACGCAACCTCGCTCATACGCAACTCTCTTTGAATATTTATGACCATCGACGCAGTCGTTACTTTCATCACACGCCAATACGGACGTTGAATATATACCCTGTACTACCATCTATAGTTTCTTGTCTGGACATTCGAGTTCGTTCTCTTAGCTGTTGTACTATTGTATGTATGTATGTATATGTAACGATACCCCAAACAAACAAACTAATGTACTTCGAACTGTACTTTTGAATTATGAAATCAAATATATACCCCGTTTTCGTTACTCAGCATTCTGTTCATAGATTTGATTCGCCTTAACGTTTTACCGAGGGGGAAGTTATATAGTCCTCGAGCAAAAATGCAATCTTCCTCGGCCGTCGATCGATATAGGCGGCCAGAGATTCTATTCCGGGTTAGCCAATGGAAAAAAGAGTCAAGGCTTCAAACGAACTCAACTCTCGATCAGCATGCAACCAATCAATTGCGAGTCACTCCGATTGAGGTAACGGTATAGAAAAACCGAGGAGGAAGGAAACTGCTCCTCCCAGTGAGATCGCAGACTCACAGAGGTACTCCGAGTCTCTGGACAATTCCAAACGCACAAATTCGACACTAAAACAAGGGATTAGCAATGAGAATGAGATTCACATCCGTAACTTAGCTTGAAAACTGAAGTCCTTCTATTCTACGAACGTACGAACCCGTGTTCGTGGCCGAAGCCTATAGGAGTGGGGTGTGAAGACGATAAAAACGTGGATAGTGCGTGGACAGTCAACCAAGAGAGGGATATAGATAGATAGATCGAATCTGAAAGCCCGGCCGTTCGAAGCTCGGTGTGCCGCAATTTGAATTTGAGCAAGAGACCGCCACTACCGACAAGCGGCTTGACGAGGGCCCCCCACTGCGATCGATTGAAAATTATCGACGAGGGAGAAAAAAGCCCGCGATCAAGCGCTTGCGGTAAGTGGCGGTTCCCAGACAAATAAAAACGGGTCGACCGTAGTTCGTCGGGATCTGGAGAGCAGATGAGAATGCGAAAGGGAAGGGAAGGGAAGGCAGCAGAGAGCTTCAGAACATACGCACTCTGCGTGGCTTTTATGTTGAGTTTGTTTTCGGCTTCGGCTAGAAATTCGGGATGCGATAGTGACATTTGATTTGGACGGGTGGGGAGAGGGACGGGGGTGAAACTGCGCCGACTTGATCATGGCACGGAGACTGTTAAGCACCGACGTGATGCGCGATTGAAGCGGTAGTGGTGACCAAGTCGGGTACCCGACGTGAGGTAGACTACCGACAATTGAGCAGCGATAGACGCCCAAAATTCGCGCCGGGAGTTGAAGAAAAAAAAATGAAAATCGAGGTTACTGAATAGTGAGTGTTAGGGTAGAACTTTGGAATCAGGAGGTGAGTCAGGATGAGAGAACGAACAACTTCCTTCGATGTCATGCTGCTTCGACGCCACCAACACACGGGGGTCTGGATGTAAGGACCATTTCTGATGCTTGAAACGCGCAATTGGGCGATTATCCCTCGGGTAATGTCATGGAAAAACCCTGATTTGAGCACGACATTATGTGAAGCGGCATGGCGAGATGGCAATAGCCATGGAGAAGCATGGCGGTTGCAGGACCTGAGACATTTTTTGCATGGAGTGGATTGGATAGACAGGGTCCAGGCGGAGCCACGAATCCCGGATGGAGCGTTGCAAATGGCGGCCGAAGAAACGTAATAGACCGATCATGTTCGTCCATGAGATTGTCTAAAATAAGTTGTGCACTTGCGCAGAATTCCAAACGCGAATCCACAGTCAGCAGAAAAAATCTGGCTTGGCCGGGACATGCGTCCCGATCCCATGATCGTGACGCCGACATCATGTTCCCTTCCCAGGTAGCAATGACGAATCTTCCGAAGAGTTAGGTGCAGAGTCAGGCGAAGGAGCGGCTAAACTAATTACCTGATCCTCATGAAATTCTGGTTTCTGCCTCTTTCCCGCAATCAAAACCGCAAAACAGGATAGCCGTTCACGGTCCAATTGAGGAATGTCTTGTCTATAGAGTGAGTGTATTATAAAGGAGGACTGCAGGAGTCTTGGGACGAGGAGGAATTGGTTCATTCGGTTACTGCATGAGTCTTCCATGCATGACACCTTCGGCGAAAGATCAAGGCTTTGGGGAATTCCGTTTACGCAAGTTCGACAGGTTCGAACACGAGGCTTACCGCACATAGCATCTAATCACAGTCGAATGATTCTCGGAGTTGGCGTCGATTGTCGACAAAAAATGCGCACAGATTTACTAGAGGATGGACCAAGGATGGACTCGGAGTTAACCAAGAGTTACAATAACCAAGAGATTCTCCGTATTATCTTGCGAATGACCACGGTGTGCATTGGCCCCAGGACGGTCGAGTTCATCGCTTGAATGAGACAGTGAGACTCGGAAAGGTGGCCCAGGTGGCAGAAGGTTGGCAGAAGGCAAAGATCAACCAGTTGCTTGGCCATGCTTGCCGAGACCTTCGATCCCCGGTGATTACCGAGCATAGCCACAACTCAGGCTTTTCCTCCGCCTTCATCCCTGCCGAATCCCGACTCGGATTCATCTCGCGCAATCCAACAGAATTCCCGAATCTCTTCTGCCCTCACACCGCTGGCTACTCTGAACAAATATCCGAGAACACGGTCCAAGGTCCAACGACGGCACTTGTCACTCGCTCCGAGCGCCGTGTCTTACCCGTGCACACCGTGTCAAGCCGTGTCGTGTCCACTAAGTATAATAAGTCACCACGCTTCTGCTGAGATGTTCTTCTTTTTCCCCTCTTTTTCTGTTGCTGCTACTTTTGACGATGCCTGAAGCTTCACTCGCACCGTCGCCTAACACACCTTTGGGTCTCTGGATCAATGTTCTGCAGATATTCGTAGGATCATTCGCCTGATTTGTTCGCGGAGAGATTCAGACTGATTCGCCCACAGGTATCCGCTCTATTCTACGGTCAGTCTCCCTTCACTCCCACACTTTCACTCTTGTTTTATTATTCTCCGAATTTTCAGGCATCTACACCATCCTCTTCGCCCGTTCCATCCAAATCCTCCTCCGCCGAATGAAAGAGCTCGAACGCCAAGCAATGCTCCTCTTTGCCATGATCCTGCTATTCACGCTCTCCACCTTTCAAATATTCACCTTAGCGTTGGAGGCTGCTATCATCGTCGGCGAGGCGCGGATGCCTTTGAATTCGGTGTTGACTGCATCTCTTTTGATTTATGTCTCAAGCTGGTGCGTGTTTCTATGACGATTGAGCGCAGACGCATCCGCTTATACTAACTGTTTGCAAAAGCATCTGCTCCGATGCTCTGCTCGTGAGTTGCTAGTTTCCTTTGCGTACTCAACGGAATATGAACTCGAGTGCAAGATATACCGCTGCTATGTGATATGGAACAACTGGGTCGTCGTTGTCGCCCCAATACTGCTTCTCATTACTGCCTCAGGTAAATCTACCTCGGGTTCCGGCTTTTCCTTTTTCTCTTTCCCTGATCGTACTTTCACCCGTCACTAGTATTCGGCTACATGCGCAACGCCCGCCTCTTCCAAATTCTCTCGCTAACAACGGCTGTCTTCGTAACGCTTCTCACACGTATGGCATGTATTCCACCCTTGTTAACCTCTAAACCAACCAAAACTTTCCCACTCAATCAGTCTCGAAAGTCGCCTGGTCCGCCTACGAACGGCGCTCCCTCCTCACAAGTGCTACAAGAAGAAGGTATATCAGCGCTGGGTCGGCCATGTGCGTCTTTTGATTTTTGCGCTTTCTTCTTTCTTGGTCTCAACCGCATTTCGTATCAATCAATCATCTGATTATATATTATACTTATAGCCTCGAATCCGGCTTCATCTATGCGCTCTTCGTCTCCATCCATTTTACAGTATTCGAGCGCGGGTCCGCCGCCGCACCTGTGCGTTATCCTCTCCCCATCTCCCAGTGTAGCTTCACCGCCTGACTTGTAATGTTATGCAGGTCCTCTTCGCAGCCGTCGGTCAAATCGTCGTACGTTCTTCTGCTCGTGCTCCCAATTCGAACTGATCAATGCATCTGTTCTCTAACAAAAAGGAATCGCCCCAACCTTAATCATAGTCCGTACAGGAATGCCACCGCCGACTTCTGGTTCACAGGGGTATACAATCGCGAAGACGGAGAGCGCGACGAGGCGCAAAGGAGGCCGAACCGACACCGGAAAGTGTGACGTCACATGTCACGCTTTCCGTGAACGTGGGGGATTGGATCCCCCACACCCCCTCCTTTTCGCTGGCGCTGGCCTTTTCGCTGGCGCTGGCCCTTCCGCTGGCGCGGGGCCTTTTTTTATCTAAATTTCGTTTTTTTTTCTATGTAACAATTAAATTTTACTTGAACACTATGAGTACACAAGATCAGACAGAGGAATTTTTGCTTCAAATAGGATGAACATTTGCGGGCGCCGGCCCGGACGGCTGGGGTTTTCCACCCCAGACCCCGACCGCTGCGCGGGGCTTCCGCTCGCCGCGGGGCCCACTGCGTGGTGCAGCCGCTCGC
Source organism: Favolaschia claudopus (assembly GCA_037176885.1). NCBI lineage: Eukaryota > Fungi > Basidiomycota > Agaricomycetes > Agaricales > Mycenaceae > Favolaschia > Favolaschia claudopus. The sequence goes on along the minus strand of JAWWNJ010000010.1, from coordinate 573,379 downwards.
CGCGGAGGCCCACTGCGTGGTGCCGGCGCTCGCCGCGAGGCCCGCTGCGCGGCGCTATCTTGTGGTAGGCATTCAAAACACAGGGCCGACATGTGGTGGGGGAAGGCCGATGACCTGGAAAGTGTGATGATGGTCACTCGTGACGTCACACTTTCCGGTGTCAGTTCGAATTCCCGCCGTTGGTGTCGCCTGGGGTTTGATTTGGATTTCTTTTGGTTTTGGTTTGTTGGTATTGTACAGTTATGGAGCGTGTGGCGGTTGATTTTTACGGTCACCGTGAGTGATTCCAAGTTCGTGCAGGGGATATGCCAGTGGCAAAGGCGTCAGCTACAGAATTGTCCAGATCGGACTCTACGATATAGAGCGCGCGAACGTGGCGCAAAGGATGAGGAGATCCGGTGAATACGTTGCAGAGTTGTAATACCTCATAAGTACGCAAACGCTCGCCTTGTTTCGTGTGGGGCGCGAAAAAGATGGGCTTGTGCGGAGTGGACCCAGGAACGAGCCACGAGGTAGCACTGAACCAAGGTAGGAGGTGAATAAGACAGAAATTCGATACAGCTGTGCAGTAGTTCTTGTATTCGCAAAGGATTTCCAGCGCCCATCGTGGTGGTGGAAAAGCAAGTGGAAATTGAGTGGAAAAGTGCAATGCGGCTGATGCCGGCACTGATGCCATCGCCTGAATTCTGATCCGCGTTCCAACTTTCCCAGGCCCAAATTTTCTTTCTGTCCCCTTGCTTCGTCGCCTCGCCACTCGCACACAGACTCTGAATCATGGATGCCCAAACTCTGGCTGATATTTTGTCGTGCTCCGCCGACGATATACCTATGTTCCACGACGCCTCACCGCACCACACTCACCAGATGTGTAACCAATGCTTGCACATGCAGCGGTCCCACAAACAGCAGCTCTCCTCGTGTAAAGCCTGCGGTCTGGCTATGTATTGCGTGAGTTCTCTTTCTCTATTATGTTGACGAACAATGCACTTATCCCGGACCCGAATCTTCTCGCGCGCAAAGTCACGACAATGTCAAGTGGCACACTGGCCCATGCACAAGACCGAATGCAAAAACTACCAAAATCAACGCGAATCAGTCGAGAAACTCTCCGGCCTCAAATCCGCATTCACGGATCTCTCGGCCTGGAAGCGTTACCACGATGCTGCAGTCAAGAACTGCGCCATCGCCGCCCTGAACCTTCGAGAAAACCCACACCTTGAGCGCACCGCGTCCTTCTGCGTCTCCCTACACCACACCGGCGACCTCAGCGTCCCCCCGCACAAACGCTTCATCCTCCGCAACGTCTCCCTGCTCAGCCACGACCAGCTAATTCACCGTCGCATGGTGTACACCATGCTCGCGCTGAAGGGATACCCCGCCATATGCGAGCGCGGGCGGGTCGAGCTCGGCGCGCGCTACTATGGGAGTATCCGGGTTGCGATTCTCGCGAGCTATGGTCCCGATGCGAGCAAGCCGACGGCAACGACGGAGAGATTGGTGCATTTTTCGATTAATAAGGAGCTGGCAAAGGCGAGGGTGGTTACGCGGGATTGGGCGGCGTTGTTGGGGGAGTATGTGAGGCTGGGGGCGAGGATGCGGTTTTGTTGTGGGAAGATAACGGAGGCGCAGGATATATGTTGTTGTGGTGGATGGATACATGATGAGGAGAAAGTGGCGCGTGTTTCTTTTTCTTGTCGTTTTCTCGGTACTAAAGGCGGCAATTGCAGAAGGAGTTCCATAATGTCGAGGAAACGGGCAAACGTCGATGAAAAGATCCAGTGAACTGAATATCTGAACGAAGATCTCCTTGGTGTTACTAAATTGCCGGTGTACTATTTGTCCTCGATGTCTTGTCTGATCTTTTGAAAGAACCCGTTGAAACCTGCTTGCTGAGCTCACATCTGCACCATCTTGCCAATCAATTCAAAATATTCTTGACGAAAAACGACACCCATGCCAACTGACGCAGTGAACCTATGCGAGCGGGATACGTCAGCGAAACTGCCTAGATTCCGCCCAGACGAGCTCGCACCTAAATTTCAACAAGAAACGTTAACATCAGAGACGAGACGAGACGAGGCGTCACCGCGCCTAAATTTAGGCCATTAGACGAAACGAGAAGTGAGACGAAATCGGTACGAGACGGTGAGCATCTTCGTATTCAAGTCAAGGAGATGAGGCCGACGAGACGAGATTTAGAACAACCTAGGAGACAAGGAGCAATGAATGAGCATTGCTGCGCAGACGAGGAGACCTTAGACGCTGAATGCTTAGTTAAAAGACGAGACGACGCGGGAGCGGGGGGATATACTCGTTCTCGGATCCTCCACCTTCATACACATCCTCCCCTGCCTTTCTACATTTTGTTATACTCAACCAACTCGATTCTCCAGAGTTGATTCAAACGAAATGGGCAAAACCACCAACCCGACGTCGGGCTCCGGCTCCCGGCCCTCTCCTACTCATCCTTCGGGGCCGAGAAGAATTGAACGCGGTGTATCGCAGACGTCGATATGCATATGGCCAATGCAGAGACAGCAGTGGATATCGCGATGCTGAGCTCCGGGGGGTATTCGGGGTTGCGGCCGACACAGATTTGGGTGGCGATGGGACGGTAATTAGACGATCCGCACGAAAACAAAAACAAAGGAGACGAGCAGGAATAATCCGGAGTCCCAATACGGATAGATAGAGCGGGCGTGAAGCAAAGGATCCCCGCAGCGCTATGTCAACACAACGAGCAGGAAAAGGTTGGATTACTTAAAAGCGCACAGGAGAGGCGGAGGAAACCAACACAGAGAAGCATAGGACTGGATAGGAATTGGAGGAATTTGATCAAGATTCACCGAGACAGTGAGTCGTTAATAATATTGGGGCCATTTATTGTAGATGTACCATTAGCATAAGAATTGCTTGTAGGTAAGTATACTCAACTGTCAAAACGCGAACCTAGAGCTGCGCGACAAAGACGTTGGTGGGAGTTATCGAAGCAATATTCTGCAGAGGCCAGGTAGTATCGCAAAGCATTCGGCGAAGTGTCCGAAATATAACTCTGCTGCACTCGAGTCACCTGAAAACTTCTGCCTCATTTGTGCCTCATCGATTGGCATTTTCGCCGTTGAACGCTCGCGAGTGGGGCAAGAGGATTAGAAGCGCCGATACTTACTCATACGGTGATCGAGGCGGAGGTTCCATAAAGCACAGCTCAAGGCAACGAACCCACCGAGTCACACAACCGTTTGTGGTGGGAGAGGAAGGTTATGGAATGCCGGCATCACGCGTACTGTACACAGCGTCAACAATGGCTTGTCGGCCCATCAAAGTCTCAAACTGGAATGGGATTATATATCTCAGATGCATCAGCGAGAATGCACGGCTCAATCCACGACAATTCTTTGATTGGTTTTTATCTCGAATCAACGTTTACCACAAAAAATCCGGTTACACCACTGAAACGCATCAAGCGCCGTCCTCCGCTCAGAAAAATGTGGAATGCACGCGCAGGGGATGCAGTTCTCGGTGCAGCTTGTACAGCATCCGGGGACAGTGGATTTGAAACAGCCGTCACAGCAGCAGAAGCAGAGAAAGTCGCAGCAGCAAACCGGGACAAAGAATGGCAAACAGAGGATGTTGAGTGCCGGTTCAAAAGGGGAGGGATCCGCATTCCCTACAGTTCCTGGGTGATTCATGATTCAGAGTCAGTCAGCATGAATCTGGAAGACTCGTACGTGGGGGAGTCAAAGGACGGATGGGTGTTGGTTCTGAAAATATGAATGATGAGTTCAATACATGAGAATCGCTCAAATAAGGATGGCCCACGCTTGTTGACGAGTTTGTGTTCAATCACAGGTCCCCCTTCATTCCCTTCTACGCCTAAAACACTCAGAATCCTCCGGATTTAATTGAATTCAATGCAGACCTGTTTGTTCGGCGCCGGCAGTTTCCGAGCGAGCTTCTGTGTTTTCCATAACCGCGGAGGTGGACGACGCAGTCGATCGTGTAGGATGCTCTTACTTATATGCACTTCGGCACGCCTCGACGTCGGGTATGCCATCGTATTGATCGGGTGTTGGGAGGTCAACCGGACAAGGGATTCGAAGGACGAGCTCTGATGTGTCTCAGGCTGCCAATAAATCAACCGCTATATATGCAGCGGATCTGAATACCTAGTGGGCTCAACATGGCAGTTTTGAACAAATGAAGCACCCGGCGATCGATATATTGCGTTCCGTGCGGCATTTACCGAGTTCCGAGTTGCGGCTTGGTTTCGGCTTCACCTCGGGAAACATCCGGCCCAGCCTTTTCGTCGCTCGGTCCGAAGCACGAAGAGCAAAGTAATTTTCCAGATCGAGAAACAAGCGAGAAAAGGTTTATTGAGGTCACTATGATGTACAGATTTGTTGAAGCATTTGAGAGGTTGTATATCAATTAGGCATAACGTGGAACGATTTCCGCCGCAATCAGCTCGTCCATTGTCGAAAGCTTCGCTCCGAGCGCAACTAGCTCTGGATTAGGAACCGGCACGTCTTTGTACATTCCACAGTCGGCTTGATATGCATACTAAATTTTGAGGGTCACCTTAGCATAGCGAACTGAATCAGCGTAGAGTTTTACCATCTCGTCCAACTCCTCAAGCCCAGAGGTCTCAGGCGTCACCAGACTGATTTCTTTGCCGATGGCTAGCAGAATGGTCAGCGTGAAAACGAGACGGGAATTAAATCCGAAGCAAGTAAAAAGAAAACGCACCGGCCGAGATCTTCTTCGCCACTTCCGTGAAATTCATAATGGAAGTCACCACGGGGAACGCCTTCCCTAACACACCCTTCGAAGCATCGGTGTAGTTCTTCAACAATGCGACTGCTGAAGGCCCGATGTCCCGCGTCCAGGTAAAGGTTTGGGTTGAGGTTGGATTGTATTTCGGGACGACTAGGGAGTAGCCGTTGTCGTTCTTCTGCAGGGCGAATCTATCGATATGATATAAGATTGAATCCAATATTTAGCACGAGATATATTGAATGAAAAAACGAGAAAGTGGACGCACTCCCACAGGTTATCTGCGAAGTACCCTGTGTCGACAGCCGCACACGGGACTCCCGAGGCTTTGAGGTAGTCCCACACTGTAGCTTTATCTACAAGAAACATACGATAGTTGAGCGGGATTGTCTGGACTTTAGCTTGAACTCGATCAAACTCACGATCGATATGATACACCCCTGGATATTTTCCATTTGAAAGCAGCTTCGAGCTCGGAAGACCGCTGTGATATAGGCACAAGTCAGCGTACCTCGACCACCGTAGAAGTTTTAAAAACACAAGACGCGCCTCCAAATGAAAAACTTAACCCCCTCCGCCTTCGCAGCGTCGACTAGATTCTTCCCCTGCTGAACTTCCCCAATTCCGTGCTCGGTACCGGGGAACACGCTGGGATCCCAGAAATTGGTGACCTTCAGCGTAACTTGCTTAGCCACGAATGGAATGATCAAGTAAGAAATAGCATAGCACTCACACCAAAGACAACCTCGCTCCCCCTAATCGCCTCCCTGACCGAGTTGATGTCGTATAAATCACCCCTGACCACCTCCACGCCTTTATCTTTGATCGCCTTAGCGGAATCGGAGTCGGGATTGCGTGTGACGGCGCGGGGGGTGTACGTTCCGTCCGCGAGGACTGAATCGAGAACTGACCTTCCTGTTTATGTGGCGAGTGTGAGGTTCAGCTAGTATCCGGCGAAGTGAATGCGAGCAGAACTCGCCTTGCTTTCCGGTAGCGCCGAAAATGGTGATCGTGGGCATCTTTTGGAGTGAATGATATAGCGTCCGGTCAGCGAGAGCGGGGCTTTTATATGTAGGGAGGAGACGCGCCGAGACATTGGCGAGAACATTGATATGGGGTGGGGTGAAGGATTGGATTGATCGAAGAATGACGAAGCTTGGTAACATGATATTGTCGGCCAATGAGAATGAAGAGAATCGACCGAACGACCGAAGATAGGATATCTGCGTTTCGAAACTCACACTGCACTCGCACCAAAGCAGTTTTCTCGCGCATTTCGCCTGAAAATCAATCTCATTGCTTTAGAGGTTTCGTCTGCCAAGTTCCGTTCAGGACGATGTTGAATGTTAAGCCAGTCTTACCTACCAGATATTGTCACCCGAAATTCTTCAATCCTCCGTTCTTCGCCATTTAGCTTCGACCTTCTGGAAGATATAGCTGTATTGATTTTTTTGTTACTATTTGCCATCCATCTGGCGAATTTTGAAACACTGGTAGGTAGGTAGGTAGGTAGCATTACACGGCATGGTCCCGCTTAGGAACGCCGGTTTGAGGGAGTATCCCGGTACAATACAGGCAATTAATATATACCATCGTCCCGATGGTAGAAATCGATTGCCAGCGGGCGTGGTTTTTCAAACTGAATCGTCCGCCGTCCGGACTCCGGGCTCGTCACAGATACAAGCTTCAGGATATAGTTCACTGAGCTGAGTAGGAACATGGCTAGCCCAGCGCAGGCGGTAGCAGCTGAAATTTGAAGTCGGCGGAAAGACGCGGAAAGGTGCAAGGAAAGGTGGCGGAAAGAAACGAAGGTGTGACGTACATGGTAACCTCAGTCACACCACGTGGCAAACGCGACCACGTGGAGTGATAAAGCTGACACTCGCCGGCGCGCGTCGCCGCGGAAATCTCACATTTCGACAGAAAGGGACGGGGTAAAATTCCTTTTTTCGAATCGAGGACTCTTATACCTTGTCCCAGAATTTTATCAGTGCAGCATTGTACAGCCAGGAAAATTTGCATAGCAGAGGTTTGGCAGAGGTAACTAAATTTAAACTCGATTCGGATGAAGAATTCCGCTCACACTACCAGTGCTTACATAGAAACCGCGCTACATATTATGCATAATATTCAATAACAACCAAATCGCCCTCCACATGCACTACTGCACCGTTCAGACTTAGCCTCAGGCAGAGCCAATTCGGTTTTGTAATCCGCGTCAAAACCACTCGAGGTTTATTTCGATTTGAGTTCCTTCGACTCCAAAAATTATCACCGTTGCGGTATATGCTCCTGGCACAAAGCACATCCACAATCGACCTCCCTGCATAGCGATCAATGCGCGCGGTCCATTCACTGTCATCCAGACAGTATCTGGCGTACGACATGCAAGCTGGAGTGGAGGGGGCAGGCACAGCGGCGAGAGTCGAAGTGAGTTGAATTGTGATCGGGGAAGGGTAAGACAATCGTGACGAGCTGGATCGAGGATGGACAAGATATGAAAGCAGCGCTGCGGTTCCCTGGGCTGATCTAACTATACCCATCCGATTCAGAAACCGTCCACCGAAAGATTGACCGGCCGGAGATGGGGGAGAGATGCACACATAGATGCGGAGCTTGTAGGCACCCCCGTGAACAATGCTGGGGAAGGCATGGAGTCTAATGTAGGAGTTGAGATCGCGCAGAGGCCGAGTCGAGTCTATTATCAATTCTTCGTGAAAATCGAAGGGGATATCATGCCCCCATATCTCGTTTATGCTGCCGATGTTAAGATCAAATGTGTGCAGGGGCTGACACTTGTTTTCCAGGGAGCTGAACGATGTGATAGCGAGATGTCGCTGAAATGGCTCGAAGTTGTCAATGTATGATGCAACAATGTGATCGGGAATTAGCGCGACATGGGTCTAAGGATGCGAGTGAGCTCAAGTCAGAATATGGAAGCTGAAGCCTCACACCGTAATAAGTGCGACCGACATAGTTCAGGGAGATATACGTTTCCTCGCGCCAGTTAACCAACATGACGGGCATGTGTGCACTGCCGTCAGAACTGAACCCGAATGTCAAGAAGTCTCCATGAATCGTGCACATTCGGCGGAACTCGACACCGGGAAAATTCAGCCGGAAGATTTCGAGCGCTCTTCCGGACGAGAGATCCACTTCCCATAGAACAATCTCCCTGAACGGTATTGTGCGTAATCAATTTTAGGACGACATGGGATAAAATATACGAAAGAGAAACGCACGAGGACCCAAAGTTTCGTCCCGGTACACGGAGGAGACGAAGAGTCTTTCCTCCAGGTTGAAGATCGAGGGCCCAATTTGTAGACATATAATCGCCGTCAAATAAAGAAATCTGCTTGCCGCTTTGGACCTCGTGGATGTTCATGGACGTGACGGTTTGCACCAAGGCGTACTTTCCTCCTCGTATGAGATATATGTTGATGAGATTATTTACGATATGGGGGCTGAGCTTGAAGGTCAGCTTCCGTTGCGGTTCGACGACGGAGGATGATGCGGGAAGCCAAGAAGCTGGACCACATATGGTGCGTTTGACAATGGCCATAAGGTCGGTCGTTGAGCAGCTTCGTAACAGATCTCTTGGGGGAAGATCGACTAGGTTGTGGAAGTCAAGCTCATCCAACAGTGATAGCCATAGTTGGTTTGTAAAAGCGATACAGCGAAAGTCCTTGTTCACCTGTGCAAAGCCCAATTCAGTATTGAAAGCGTAAAAAAGCGGGAAATTTGGGAGAAAAAGGCGCTCAATTCTACTCACGGATGAAATAGATATGACAGTGTATACATCCAAGTGGAATAGAATCTCCAATACCAGCTCGGGGGCGAGAGTCTTGAGCGACATGAAGGTCAAGAACAAGCGCTGAAATGCCGGCAACCGGCGAAGCATCAGACGCCGGTTGGGCCGAAGGTCGCAGCAATCGGCCGAAAGCTTTCTGTTTCACCTGCGTTGAACTGGCACCGGGGGAGTTCACAAGAATTGGGACTACATGCAACGTACGGTAGAATCTTCCCTAGGCGAAGTAAAAGGCGTTTTTTCGAAGACGTGCTTCTAATCAAATCGTAATACAATGTCGTGAACTTGTCATAAACTTCATGCACGGTGTTGAAATCCCAATCCCTGCCCCGGTATATGCCTCAGAACAAGATTTACCTTTTTGGCTGCCTCCACCCTCTCCTCCTTCGCACCTACAAAAATTCCCTCCAATCCCCCCGCAGCAGACACAGCGACGAGATCTAACGGGTCGCTAGGATCGAAATCCTCCTCCAACTTCGCTTTCCAATGCTTTGTTATGGTCTCGAGAACAATGTAGATCGTTGCGATTGCGATGAGTGTACCCGGAATCAGGATCCAGCACGAAGAAGTCGTGAATTGCCATCCGAAGAACTGGGTGTGTAGTCTTCCGGAACTTTGAATCGTCATGTTGTTTGGGATGCCGTCGAGGAAGGTACCGTTATGAGCGGAGAGACAGGCGCGAAGAACCTTTAGTTGACACGAATTAGTAACCTGAATCAGAGTCAAGCCTTGTACCTCACCGAGCCGCTATACTCTGCCACCCCCTTCAAATACTGCTCCTATTCGCGTACATCGGGGTCAATTTCCGTCATGTAATGGATTGGAAACCTTACCATCGGTACCAGTATCTTACTATATTCCGAAACCACGGGCGCCTCGCCCAAGACTGATTGAATCTGATTCCCCACAATATTCGTAAACACCGCTTGCGAGAAGGAGACTGTGTTGTAAATCGTCGCAACTGCAGACATTGCAGCTGGCCCATCAATGTCGACGACGCCGCCGGAAAGCGTTGTTGCGTTGATGGTATCGGAGAAAGGGGCATATGCGTAGTCAACTCGAACGTTTGTTACTTTGGGAGTGAGAGTGCAGATGGTGGTGTTCAATGGTGTGTATACGCCGCTTCCGACAAAGATCAGTTCTACAATGCAAAAAGGTGAGGATGTCGCGAAATATTCAGGTGGGAACTCACGAATTGAGTCCAATTGTTGGCATGCAATCATCAAGAGGTAGCCTGCATCTTGCCCTACGAAAGCGTACGCCGACGAAGAAGTAACTAGGCAGAATGCTGAGCGGATAAAATAGTAAACGCAGTCCCTCAACTCACATTCTTGGCGACCTCCGGGAGCAGCGCAAGGTGATGTTATGTTATGCAGTGACGGCGAGGACTGCGCTCCATCCAGGCTTGAATTCGGCCGGATCGTGAGTGAAGGAGTGCTGCTGGGCGTGAGGTTTTGGAATTTGCACGAAACGTCGGCGGTGAAACCTATAGTGCGTGTGCTCAATGCATTAATTTACTAACCAGCAGCAACCAGAGAAAACATTTTTCTCACCCTGTTGGTTTATCGTAGAAGTCCACGACAGTCCACGCCGAAATGAAATCGAGGGCTGAGAGAGGGACGCCGGAAAGCCGGTCGTATGTGGAAACCAAGAGTTGGAGTCTTGTTCGTTGAATAACATTGGAAAGATGCCAGCTATGAAAGAATCAAAAGATGGTCTAGCATGCCGCTTGAATCATACCAGTGGATGTGTTGAAGTTGTGATCAAGGAACGTCAACGAAGTAGGAAACGATGGATCTCGGTGTAGTGCGGAATATCCGCTCTCAGTCTGGCCAACGGCCATAGAGATCAAACGGCCTAAGTCAGCGGTGTCAACATTGAATCCAGCAGATAAAGCGGCTCGTACTGCTGTTGTACACGCATCCATCAAGGGCGCCGGCGGCGAACATAGTTTTCAGTCCACTGCTCGAAAGATCAGCCTCTCTTCCACCGATAACGTCGTCAAAGACGAAGGTTTGAGGGGTCAACAGAGTGTTCCACCTGCAAAAGTGCGTGAAATTCGGCGAGCGATCGGATTGAGATGAAAAGAAAAACGAACCCGGAAGTCTGTTGACTGCATAAAGCGAACGCTATCAGAGATAGCGCTGTCCATTTGGGCGAACGAAGATCGGGAATGACGGCTTGTGAGGAAATGTACATCCCAGAGAGAAATGTTTGGAACGGCATTCCCACCGTCCGAAGGTCGAGAATAAGAGACTGCTGAACTCCCCATGAAAATAGACTGCAGTGCGGCTCTCATTTCAGATAGGACCCTAGAAATTTTCACTGAAACTCACAATGTGGATACAAATGCGAGGCCGTGAGAGATGGATGTGAACAGGAACGCGAGCGGTTTCAGCCAAACAGCCTTGGGAAAGCCGAGAGAGGGAATGGCAACCAATCCCTGGGCCCATACGACACAGAAGAAAGTCCAAGCGATAACTTGCAATAGGAATTGTCCGCCGACAACAAGTCCTGGTGCGCCCCAGAGTTTCGACAATAAACCTACCGCAACTTCACGTTTTCTACAGATGTGTGAATGTACTGCTGATCACAAGTAACAGGATGGTGCGCACCTCGTTCGAGTAGCCGGTTTAGCTTCAACATTTGTCTCGGTGTCAACATCACTACCAGACTGCGCCGGGTTCATCGAGCAAAAAGGGAGAATGACCAAACGGTAGATGAAGAAGCGAGCAACATTTTATGAAACGAAGCTGAGAGCAGAAATCTATGTTTCTAAAAGAGATCGGCGATTAACCAGCAATGCACCAATTGGAAAAGAGCTGTTGTCGGCGTTTACCACCGAAGTGGCGGCAGATGCGGATTTACCTGATGCTGAGACAGCGGTGGGGTGATCGATTAAGACTATGAGAGAGAGCGAGGAGGAAACTCGGTGAACAAGTCGAAGCCTTGGCATCGTTCCGTTGTCAAATTGAATTTTGGTCACCGTTCACAGTCTACGAAGAGGTGCCACTGGCAGTGGCCATTGCGATGCCCCTCCGAGTCCCGATAGAGCGATTCAATGCACAGCTTCGCAATAAGTTTGTAGCCTAATAGTCAGTGCCAACGAGCGGTCGAAAAGTTTGCGGTTCGGCGGGGCAGGGGCAAGGAGTGGGGGAGAAGGACGAGAAACGCGAAATGACGTGACCGTCGCATCACTTGGCGGTTGATCCAATGATCGCCGGTGTTGCCGCCGGCATGCAAGCCTCCAACATGCACAATTGTCAATTGAGTCAGTTGACAAAATTAAATGCAAACTGAGAAACGTCAAGCAGTTTAAACTGTAAAATCCTTCGTGGAGGTGCAGCATCAAACAGTGAAACACAAGCTCAGTTTCTCAACGAACCTGAGCGAGGGTATCCAGTTGAGACTCAGAATCCTCACATTTTGCGGGAGGCACTTGCAGCATTCTAAGTAAATGATTGAACGGTTCCTGGGTTTCAGAAGTCTACTGTTTTGCGCACCAGAAATACCTGAAACCACGGTTTTGGGTGAGATGTGGGCGTCAATCAAAGCCGCGGCATCCATCAATCGGCGCCTATCCAACTGACTCAAAGATGGTCAGAACACACCACTTGACACACAATCCGTAAGATATGTCACCAAATGCGTTCGGGCCGCCATTTATTTTGAATGTCTCCGCTCCTGCGCCGCAAGATTGGAAAATATTTGAGGTCAAGAAGAGGCGGGGAACTTCCATTCTCTGATCCCTCCGCATGGCGCTTTGGACTTTATCAGCGGTTGAAGGGATAATGGCAAGTAATGGTCTAAGTAATTAAACAGCTTTTCTGATATCCCTGCGAGAGTGACAGCACCCTAAATTCCGATTGCTTGCCTGTCAGTAACTTACAAGATGCAAAGTTGATGGTGTTTGTACGAAAACGGCTAGAAGCGGAGTGAACTGTCGACCTGCGGCGACCGAATCCACGAAGCGGAATGGTATCATAACCTGCGGGCAATCAGCACGGAAGTACTTTGTATTACGCTTCGACAAGAGGTCAGAATCCTGCTGCGGTACAACGAATGAATAGTGGATTCCGAACATCAACAGCAGATATGCTGTTGCGCAATAATATTCCGACAGTCAAAAACCCGAGACAACCTTCCGGGGATAGACAAAAACCAAATGGAGGGCTAAGTTAAGGGTTTGAGCTGTACGAGTCATTTCCAGATTGGGTCGGCGCGTACCGTTCTTGGATCCTACATATACCGACGTCGCATGATTTCCTGAACCAGCCAACTTCTCTTTTGTCTACACGGCGCACGATGTCAGCAAAAGAGGTACACTGGAAACTCACTGTCGAGGAATATGCTGCTCGCGACTCCCCCGAATCCTGGACATCTCCGCTCCCGAGCCCCGAGACGATAATATCCCCTCTCAGATCCGACTCGACGCCCTCCCCTCCAGCTCCTCCACAACCGACTCAAACTCTTCCTCTGCCGACGACACCGACACTCGGAATCAACCCCGTGCTAACTCCCGCAAACGCTCTGAAACTAGATTTGTCATTCCCCTCAGATGCGTTTCGGAGTAACCGACAACTGACCTCTGCGCTCCTCGCCGAGCCTGCCTGCACACCATCGCGCACAGCCCTCATTGTGCGCATTTCTGCGGGGCTGTACAGAGCGCAGGTACAAATCCGACATATGTCTCGCGCCCGCAACAGTGATGCGCCGGAAGAGGCGGTAACTGTTGGTGACGTGCTCACAGCTATTCAGCGTGAGCTGCGTCAGTATGATACAGGTTGTACTGTGCCTGCGGAGGCGGAGCCCTACCTGCGGCGTAGAATTGCCACAGTGAACGGGTATTCCGAGAACCGTTCGGCTGAAGCGAGGCAAGCGACCGTAGCCGCTGAGGAGAAGGGCGGTGGGCGGTTGGTCGACCACCTTCTCGGACATACCATGTTCGCCGGGTTGACATTGCAGACGGGACAGCCAGACCATTGCTGGCAGCTGGAACTCGTCGTACCCGAGCGCTATGCTTGATGAGGGATGATTTTTTTCTATTTCTGTGCTTGATGCATTTTTTAGACTGCATATCCTCTGTCTGTGTCTGTATCGCTAGTCTTTCCTTGTATCCTGTCACAAACTTAATGTTTCCCTGTATTCATGACAACACGTACCTCTTAATTGCCATTTGGTCCAACAGCAGCCACTCGGAGAGCCTGTGGATCGCACAGGATTACTAGCACAGCGTTCGACTCGGAGGCATAGTACCGCAAATCGAGAGCTACTGAGCCGGCAGACAGTTCCAAGTTTGACATTCACGACGCAGGTCTCCTTGAGATTCGAGCGCCAGCTTACTACATCGTGGCCCACTGGACTGGAAGCCTTGTTGGGGGCTTTTCAGACTTCTTCGGCGTTTTTTCTCCCACTGCCACATTTATGGGCCAAATCGTGCGCTGAATATCCCGTTCAGTGAGACTTCGAACATGACTTGAACACGAGAGGAATGTGAGGGATCTGCTGTGAGCGTGCCGAGCGGTTGACGAGACCAAGGTCCAACGAGCACGCTGCGAGAAGGCAAGATCTGATCAAAGGCAGAGGAAGTCGCCAAGAAGCACTTGATCGTGTGAAAGTTTCAGAAAATGGCATTGCCAACTCGTGATTAACGCGAGCACGTGCTTTGAAACTCGACGCGTTGGGAGGATCTCCCAAATTGGTTGTATGACGCGTCTAGAGCAACCTTTTTGTAGACAAAGGGGTGTTTGCTTTGATTATGCCCGCGAAAACGCTTCACCCAATTGCAGTATAATTCTCAAAGGTTTACATGCAAAGTTCAACCTTTGGAGATGAGATACGATAGGTTACAAGAACTGACATTGATCTAGAGTTTTGGCAATAATTTCCGTGCGCACTACATCAGTGCAAGCCGTAAGAGTTGGAAATCGAAATCGCACAATGAAATTCAATGAATTAATAACTTACGACCGTGCATTATTGTCGTTGCGTCCTTGAGATCCTACAGCACTATGAGTGCGACGAGCTGGCGCCAGATAAATCACGAGCACTTACAGCGGTACATATGCGATACAGCTGAAGCTCTCGCCGATGAGGAGACTCGGCTTTGTGAATTTCTTTTACTTTGCGAGATATGTCTGGGAAAACTCAGTGTCAGCTGGAACACTCAGAACGAACTAACGAACGAACACAGGAGTGTCGATTCGACGTCATTTGGCTGGTCTCGATAACAGCTCATATATTCCCCGAACTGTTTACCGGATTGAAGTTTCCGCGCAAGAATGTCGATTTTATTCAAGTACTTCACATTTGGTGAGGTTCGCAAACGACAGGAACCAAGGAACAGCCTACTGCGGCAAATCTGACCCGTGACAACAGCTTATTTCCACAAACGCTTCTCCAGTGGTGTAGGCATTTTTCCTATCGTGTATCACATTGTTGGGTTAGTTATGTGATCGACGCGGCGGAGGGAAACTGACCAGTCGATTGATATTGCCATCATTCTCCTCATCTATTTCATCGAATGCTGTTGAAACATCTGAATCAGAACAATGTGGAAACACAAACCCTTACCTGACATCGGGATGAGGAAGAGCAGACTGTCCACTGCAACAAATCGGCACGCGGTTGAAAATTCAAAAAATTTTGATCTAAACTGACCGTTGTCAAAAAACTGGGCCCAAGGAGCTGGAGAGAATGAATCAAAGATATTTCGTATATGACATCTGAATATTACCTCGGTCGCTTGTCAAAGAGGTGAGTTTCATCTTATAAACGGTCAAAGACGCAAACGCCCAAGGGAAGGGAGCTATAAAAATCGATGAACTGCATAAGCCACAATGCTCACATAATCTCACCTTCTCCTTCAATTACGTGCATTTTTGGTGAGACGGAAGAAGGATTATATACCCTAACACGGAGAATGTCGTCTTTCAGATCTCCTTCAATTCACAGACCACGGTAAAGGTTATGTGAACTTACTCGTGGTGGGCACATACTCAGCATCGCATATCCGTTCCAGATCATCTAAATAGCTGGACGAAACGCACCGTAAGCGAAAGCTAGATTTGTGGAAGACAGGCAAGAAAACGTACAATCCAGCTTGATTCTCCAGCCAAAGATTCTGTTCGGCAAGCATCTGCTGAACCTCATCCGCAGCCCAAACCGCGCACATATCGCTGACACAAGACGACAACATACTCGCCGCCCTCGCTTCGTCCTCCTTCATATTCTCTCGACAAAAGGGTCTTAATACGATGGGTACGGAAAACTCGGCGATTTGATTGAGACGATACCAGCCTACGTTCACGAGTTCGCCGGGCTGAGCGATGGAGCGGAAGAGCGTCTTCTCGACTTCGCGCAGAGTGTCAGCGATATTAGATGCTGATCTTAACAACTCGCCGGCAATATAAACAGCTGGATCCGGGTCATGATGACGATTGCATGTCGGGCACGGTTGGGGGAGGAGCAGGTTGATAATGGCATTGATGGAACGAACGAGGTTGAGGCGAATTACTGGTCGCCATGACTCGGCCTGAATTTGAGCGTCATAAGTATTGCAAGACTAAACAAAGCATGTTGGTTCCAAACTCGAATGCGGACTACGCACCTCAGCGTTGAAGCCCGTTGGAGCAAGACAGCTAGTCTAGTGTTTACCGCGGGGGTCTGACCGTGTACCTGAAGTATTATGTAATATCATGTAAGCAGAGTTCGAGTCGCGTCGATCTCCTCTCAAAAACGCGATTTCCGTGAGGTTTTGGTGGGAGACTCACTTTATATGATCCAAACTATGATTCTGTCGCGTCGGAATCTTTAAAAGGGTGTCGCGAGGTATTGCGCACAATACGCGCGTGTTCGGCCTTGGGCTTTCGGCCGAAACGGATCCGACGGCGCAAGAAGACGCTAGGAACTTGCGTTTCACCGAACCGGGCTGTAGAGATCCTGGAAATTGTTTCTAGACACTATCTCAATCCTCTTTAGAGTATAGAGCCTTGTAATTATGCTTTTATTGGGAAGTGGGAAGCGTTCAAACGAAATTCGGAAATTCCCGGCTTACATGATATTAGATAATACTTCGGCTACACGATCGGACCCCCGCGGTAAGGAACAGACTCTATGTAGCGAGGGCACCGAGCTCAAATACATAGAGCGTCTGTCTAGGAGAGACTACAAGACAGCTGCGAAGACCCTTTATTAGTGTTGTTTTCCCCGATTGTTCAGGTCCTGAACAATGAGTTGAACTATGGCTCCTCAGAGAAAACTTTTAAAAGCTCCCCTACCGAGTAGGATAATCTTGAGATTTTGAAGTTCGCTTCGTTTCTGCGATTGCCGCTCAAGAATCAGAGCGTCGTCGATACCTCTGCTCAGCTCCCTACGCCTAAGGAAAGTGTCACAAAATTGATAGATATAATGGGTCTTACTATCATGCTCACCATATGCGCGGAGGATGGGGAAAAGTCGGTAATGGTGGAGGAACGAGAACCGAGGGGGGATTCGAAGTCACCGATACACTCTCATCACCCAACACAAATACCTGAGAAGCCAGACTCCAAATCTCGCTATTGTCAGATTTGATCAGTTGAGGGACTTGCATCCACACAGGCGAATTAACGATTGCCTGAATGTCCTCAGTTTTCATCTCCACGCGGTCGATGAGCTCCGCTAGAATCGCTGTCTTGGTAGCTGCTGCTACGTAGTTGAGTCTGAGCGATTCGCAATTAGCCGTCAGCTATTTAGAAGTCGAAAGTAAGGGCGAACGTACGGCAGATAGCTGGAGAGTGTTGTCAAGGTTTCATTCGAAAGCGGTGACCCACGACTTTGTTCGATGAATGTCATGGCTTGACGGTGATACAGCAGTTTAGGAGTGGTTTCGCGAGTGTATGGAGGTTGAGAGTGGGGCCTAGGAGGCCGGGATTGTTGTCTGACCACCAGCTGAAGGTGGTTGAGTGCGTTTCGCGGCGAACGAAGGGTGGCATTGGGAGGGAAAGAAAAGTTGCCAAAGGTGGTATATTGGAAGAAGGCAAGAAAGAGATGAATGTAGGAATGGTCATTTGTACGACCCCGCGTCCACAAAGGCTGTGAGCGTGATGATGGCACATTAGATCGCACCAAGAACAGCAATATTTAATTCTGGACTTGATGTGTTCCCCCATACGTACCGTGTCTGGGGCATTAATTGCCATCTTTCGCTGCTGAGAATCACAATAGAGTTTAGCGTCTTGATTCACAATGAATCAATTTTGCGATGATTATTTTGAAGGCCGCCAGCAACTGCATGGTTTAAGTTTAAACTGAGAGATCTCAGATGATAGGGTTGTTTAAACCATCCAGTTTAAACCAGCTCATAGAGGCCTCCCTATAGAACACCACTGTTAGTTTAAACTATGTGGTTTGAACTGTGGTTCAAACCATGGTTTAAACTGTCAGCTTAAACGACAGATCAAACCACACAGATTCCCACATTGAACTTGCTGATATAAACCTGTGGTTTAAGCCAGTTTAAACTGCAGTTTAAGCTGGTGGTTTAAACCGGTTTAAACTGTGGTTTAAACCATCGGCGGTTTAAACCGCTCAGGTTTAAACCAGTTTCATCTAAGGTGAAGGGGAAAAAAATCTGCCTTGAACATTTTTGTCTCAGTGATCACTTCAGGTGCATCAAAAGCGTCCGAAGTGCCATTAAGCACTTAGGACTGTGGGTTCCAGGTAAGGTAAGTAAACTAAAGGAGCACTAACTCCCTCAGCTAGCCAGCGCACCGCTAGTAGACATCACAAGGGGTCAGTCTGTGACCTTCAGATCTCTGTGGGTACTCACTGGCTCACGCTACACCATTCAGACGCAAACCACCTCCTCAAACACTCCCTCCCTCGCTAGAAACTGATTACACGCTCCCTCGAATATTTGTTGGATAATTGGGTCCTACCCAAAGAGCCATCACTGTGGTGCAGCGTGCTTGGTCTGAATGTTTTTGTCCTTTAGGCAAATGGTTCCCAAAATGATTCTCCTACGAAAAAGAGTGAAACTAAGTATTCAAATGGGAGATTGGATGGTAAAGAATATCTTTCACAATAGAATTTTTAATTTTCACCCGCAATCAGAAATGACTCAACAGTCAGATACGCAAGATCACGGCCACATATAGAATTCTGTGGTGAACGAATTGAACAATGAGATAGCTTACACCACTACAGTCATGAGAATATTTGGGATCTGTGCGTTTGTAAGGGTCACTTCGTAATCACCCTTACCTACACATGGTCCGTGCACATCCTATTGAGTACATCATGTATTCCTGAGACGGCTAGTCGAATCAACGCCAGTACCTGGCTCCTTCCCCCTTTTCTTGCTCTCTCTGGTCCTTCAGTCCTCTCGGGGTTTCCGTGCCCGTCACAGCGTTCTCAGCCCTCTCATCAGGAATTTTGCACATATTGGGATCATGAGTGGTATAGAGCTCAATTTGACACTGTTGAGATATTTTCCACTCAGAAATTGCAGTAAAACAGTCTCGTTAGTACCTATACCATCAATATTGAGTGAGGTGGCCCCACAACAAATGAAGCCTTGATTCTATAGCTTCTACAATGCATCATATCTCACTCACTCCCCTCGATTTTGGTATATATATTAGCATTTATACACAGATGTACTAACGGCGTGGGGGTCACCGGCGCGACGTGATGGTGACCGGTCACGTGCTGATGCGCGCGCTTAATTTACCGGATGTACGAATCGTGGTGACTTGGGCCAAATATATTCACGATCGACACTTTGATCTATCGTTCGGAAGGTTTGAACCTTCGTTCGCACGTTCCGGTAAATCTACACTGTGTACAATCGGAAGATAGCGAGTTTTTTTGAATTTTCTATTTCCAGTCCCTGCGCGGGCCGCGCAGACTGCTGGGGGTTGTGCCATGCCTGCGGGCCGCTTATCGTAGTGGTTTGAAGGCGCCGTGTCTTAATAGATCGTCCCTCTTTACGACAAAACTTTGAAACAAACAAAAACTATCATTCCCTCCGTTCGTGACCTGCCGATCGAACCGATCGGGCACTTCGGCAATGTTCAAAGGTCACTGTTCAATCTTTTCGATCGTATACTATGGGTGATCACAATGTGAACTCTGTGCATTCTGGCGAATCAAAAGTTACGTTCCTTCCGATCGAGCCTTGCAATCCTTTCAATCCATCCAAATTGGATTACTGCAAAACAAATTTAGAACAAAATCAAAGGTTTGTGTAAGCTTTTTCCCAGTATCTACCATCTAGAGTGAGGCCATTTTCGCGCGGAGCTCCCATATTGGGGATGATTCAGCTGTCTGAACATCTTTTCCTGTGGAAATTATACTCGGAAAAAGTGGAAGATTGATGGGCCTCTATAGTCTTCCCCCTGCCATACATTTGGATAAGAACATTACCCATGTGCATACCATACCCAATGCATTGATTTCCAAACAGAAACTGGTAGTATTCGGCGCACACACACTGTATTCTCCGGCAAAATCCAAAATGATTGAGATATTTAGGTGCGGACATCTTGATTGAACTAAATCGAGTGTTTTGATCAAATATTGCGTATAAGGTTCAATAGAACCACATTCTATTCTTTTCTCTTATGCTGAGTCTCAGAAAAGCGCGTTACAAGTGCATCAGCAATTTATTTCCATATTTATCACCCAAGCTTGTATTTCTATGAATTCAACTCTGTTGCCTACCTAATGTCAGCTACAAAAGCTTACAAATCCTTTTAGCTATTTCTCAAGGTCAGGAACGCACTCAAGGCAGGGAAAGACTGTGCTTTCAGCATTCACAGTGTCTCGGGAAGTAATGCTAATAGGACTTCAGAATAAAATTATGAAACACTTCAGACAATGTAGCACAGTTCTATAATGGCCTTTCGTCCTTCTCTGAATTTCTCAAGCTCCCAGAGCGTTGAAATCTTGAGTTATAAATTAAACAAAGGTCGTAGTTGTGTTTCGCACGCGATCGGCAATTGCCGGCATGAGTTCTGACAGCTCTGTCGGCCTCGGAGCCGGCAAACCGATCACCAGAGTGTACAATCGTATACTCTGGTGGTTACCTCGGCTACGCTAAGCGGGGGTCACCAGCGAGGTAACCAGAGCGGGCTGGTTACCCTAAGTATACTCTATATACTTCACGCTTTGCACCTTCACTCGGAAGTCCCCGTCCCCGCCACCGCCTCCGACTTGCTTCTTTTGTTCTCGACTTCACTTCCGCCTCTGCTCTTGCGCCCATACGAAAGGTCAGGTTCGTATGAGATGTCACACCCCAAATCGGCTTACGAATTGAACAAAATACTACACTACATTGCTAGACAGTCACTTTGCGCATCATAACTAATTATTGGAAATTTATGGATCACAACCTGTTATGGTAACAAATCATTCCGAGACTTACTACGATCACGTAGAACATACTAGAATGTTTCATGTACTGTATATAAACCCCCCACTGCAATCCGCATCCTCATGTGATTGCGAGGCTTCCCAAGCCTTGATCAATCCATTCACTTACTCTGTGCTTGAGCGCCCATCTCTCGAATCACAACACTAATATATCTTGTAAGAACATTCTAGAATATTGTTCTGTACAAAGCTTGACTTTGAGCCCCGCGAAAATTATCAACTTTTCTCTAAACTCTCTCAGTGTGATACTCTCTTCAGGAATTGAGAGCCAATGGCCTGGGAATCCATTTGGCATGTTTGCACTTACTCTTTCCATCAACACCTGTGCTTGTCCCAGTTAGTTGATTGAGAAATGCACAACTTGAGTACAGGCAAGATTTTCCATTTCACAGACTCTCTACCTACTCTTGGACTCTTTTTCATCTGAAAATCAAAGGGATTTTCCGTCTTGTCTTCTCCCTCCATCTTGCCATCTAAGAGTGACTGGTGCAGAGAGCTTTACCACTGGCACTTATGTTGAGTCTGAGTTGATTCACAGAGTAGCTAGAGTCTGAGTGAAATCTAATTCAGAGCAGGTTTCAGTATTGTGAATTTATTGAGACCTATACTGGGAAATACTATGATGCATCATGCAGGTAATGTGATGGTATTCCACCCTTGGTAAGTACTAGGTAAAACTCACAGCAGCACACTACATTCTGTCAACAGTAGGTAATGAATGAGAGGGTAAAGGGGGATGGGTGACAGGTGTGAGTGCCATCAATGCAAAGAGTTCGGGGATTCATAGGAAAATTCGCAAACGATTCGGTGACAATTCAACGGACTGAATCGGGTTCAGGTTTGGCTGCCCCCAATTCAAGAATGATTTGACAGACGATTTGATGAACGATTTTGCGGCTGCTTGGCGGCATCAAACTGTCCTAGCGATTCGAATCGCGATTCAGAAGTTGTTTCTCCTCCAGAGGCGCTTCAACGATTCACGCGATTCACGATTCAAGTCCTTGAATTGCCTTCTGAATCCCCTCTTGAATCGGTTTTTGAATTGCCTCTGAATCGTTGCCTCGAAACCATGTTTGACTTCCCCTATTGTTATGGCCGTACAGTATACACATTGCAATATTGTATTTTGATGCACCTGAAGTGATCGCTAAGACAAAAATGTTCAAGGCAGATTTTCCCCTTCACCTTAGATGAAACTGGTTTAAACCTGAGCGGTTTAAACCGCCGATGGTTTAAACCACAGTTTAAACCGGTTTAAACCACCAGCTTAAACTGCAGTTTAAACTGGCTTAAACCACAGGTTTATATCAGCAAGTTCAATGTGGGAATCTGTGTGGTTTGATCTGTGGTTCAAGCTGACAGTTTAAACCATGGTTTGAACCACAGTTCAAACCACATAGTTTAAACTAACAGTGGTGTTCTATAGGGAGGCCTCTATGAGCTGGTTTAAACTGGATGGTTTAAACAACCCTATCATCTGAGATCTCTCAGTTTAAACTCGAACCCTGCATAGGGGGAGGCCGCATCTATGAGGTTGCCATTCAAATATGTTAACATTGCTTAACAACGTTTTTGGCGTTTTTGGCAGTACCATGCATGCCACCGCATGACGGACACGGGTATTCGGGATTTGGCACCGATGGTCATTTTTGACATGGACGACGGTGGCGCCGAAACCTGCTTGCAGTTGATTCAGTGGCATCTATAGTTTGTCTGAATCAGTAACACTCGGTCAACAGGGAGCACCTCGTTTCGGTCAAGGTTCCCAGCGAAATGCACGGATTGTATTGGTGCAAATCCAAGCCGGCGCAGGATAGACAGGCAGAACATCAAGAAAAAGACTAAGGCAGTGTGTTTGAGATCCGCATCCCCTCCGTACGGCTATGGGCAGTGTTCAGCAGAGTACGACATTCAGCCGAATGACCGAAGGTGGCTGTTGAATTCATACGGACCCCGACATTTGCCGACATGAGCCCCGGCGCACCGCTGGAGAGATGGCTGATTTCACGGCAGGGAATCGTTGAGAAACCACTGTCGATGATCAGTCGCGGACCGGTTTTCTCCTGTACAGAGAGCATACCTGCCTCTTGATCTCAATCATCTACAACAAAACAAAGATAGTGTCCCTGAAAAGTTGAGCCGTTCAAGTCGTGGCAGACAGCTTTTTCGTTGCCACGAAATGTTGCCTGCCATGCCGCTGGAATTTGTCTCGAGACATCTGCGCACAAGGGCTTTCAGTTGGCACGAGAAAGTCCTGAGTGGGAGAAAGGTCAGAGGAGCGAATCCCAGAGGATGGTGAGAGGTGGGTGTTGGAGGGGTGAGTTGGTCGGAGGAGAAGACTCCGAAGAGGACACGTCATCAACGGGCACCTGATCGTGACCTATTCGCACGAGATTCGCGAGAGTGTCACACCACGTGAGGTTACTCGTCGTGATGTGTCACGCTGTGACATCCTTCTTTTCCTACCGTCATGTTCTCCCATACACCTACCCCTCGGGACTACATTTAACCGGCTTCAGCTACTACGAAGCTCCAGCTACGATAAGCCTCGTTCCCTGTTTTGGACCTGCCCCAATTCGGAGAAACGGTGGACACAGACTTGACACAGACACTCCCCGAGGCCCGCTATACTTGTCTGGAACCTCCCACCACGGTCCCTATGTTTTCCAAAGGATTATTGCTCTAGATAACTGTGATAACATGCTGGATAACGCGTCAACTTTCGCACCTGCGGATTGAAGTTATAAATCTTGTGACACTCCTCGAATTTCAATCTCTATCGCTCCGCTGATCCAGACATGGCTATCATCGATCCTCACGAAGTGGTCCCTGACGCTGAACGAACTCAATCCTTCAACGACGATAAATATGATGAAAAGCAGGAGAAGACCTCAGTAGACGTCGTCGAGACTGTTGCGGAAGTGTACGACGATGTGCGCGCAATCGACCTCGATGACAACGGCAAGGAACGACCTATTGGTAACGCCTTTTTCTCTCATACAACAATGAAAGCTGAATGTAATACCCACTGCAGTAACAGACGTCGATGTAGCTACTCGTCTTATCTCACTCGAAGACGACCCGACTCTGCCTGCATTCACCTTCCGCATGTGGTTCCTTGGTCTCGGTCAGGATGCTCTTCTCTCTTTTTTCCACCCATTCTCATCTCCTCAACAAAGGCTTGAGCTGTTTCGGCGCCGTCCTTGGACAAATATTCTACTTCCGTCCCCAAACCATCTCGGTATCTCAGCTCTTCCTCCAAATCCTCGCCTACATCCTCGGCGTCGCTTTGCAAGAAGTCATACCCGGCCCCGGAAACACTCGGTACGAATTTAAGACGCCCAACAACGCTTTCTGGCGCTTCATGAATCCGGGTCCCTTCAGTAAGGATTTTTGCATCGGTATCTCATTCAATACTCACGAGTCTGTAGACCTCAAGGAACACGTCGCCATTACCATATTTGCTAGCACTGCCGCGGGCTCCGCCCTCGCTATCAGTATCTTCGCAGCCGACGACCTGTACTATGGGATTCAGCCCAATGCCGGAGTGGGAATATTTACGCTGATTGGAAGTCAGCTCATGGGATACGGCTTGGGAGGTACTTTCCGTTATCTGTCTCCCTATTTCTCTGAATCTAAACGACACCCCAAAGGCATAATGCGCTCGTTCCTCGTTTACCCGACGTACATGGTCTACCCAAGTCTACTTCCAACCGTCCAACTATTCGACGCACTTCATCGCGGCAAGAAGGTCTTCCTGCAGAAAAAACGCGTCCGCTTCTTCTGGTCTGTTTTCATTGCAATCTTCTGTTGGGAATGGTTCCCCGAGGTGCGTAGCCACTGGCTATATTGTTCAAATGCGAAACCTCACTGCTAATCAGTTTGTCGCGCCGTGAGCACTCAGAGAGTGATACCGCTAGATCGTGGCTAACTAGTTCCATAACAGAACGCTCACGGGGATCAGCGTCTTCTGCTTGGCAAACCGAAATAGTGCTTGGTTCAGTCGTATCTTCGGTAAGTGCGTGTGCAATTGGAGTCCGCGTTCCCATGCCCCGAGCGATACCTGAAATCCATTGAAACAGGCGGTGCTGCGGGTAATGAGGGACTGGGTGTCTTCGCGTTGTGTTTCGATTGGAATTATGTTGGTGAGCGAAAATCTCTTGCTTGATGTGCTGGCCCTCACTTGGCGCAATCCAGGCAGCGGAGGTACGTCGGTGTCGCTCGGGTCTATGCTAGCCCTATCTTCAATCGTCACACGACAGGTGGTTCACTTGGTGCGCTGTTCACGCCACTTTCCACCCAACTGTCGCTCTATTTCGGGACCCTTATCTGCATGTGAGGAGTTTGCTACTTTGCCCTCCGGCTTTTTCTGCTGCGGAATGTAAACACCCACTCACTCACTCACAGCATCGCCTTCTGTGCGCTATACGCGAACAACGTCTGGCAGGGACAAAACTTTCCCTGGTTATCGCAGGAGTTGTTCTATGAGAATGGAACACAGGTGAGCCGCTTGATGTTTTCGGATACTTCGTGTTTCTCACTGATAGCGTGTATAGTACGACCAACTCTCGATTTTGGACGAGAACTTCCGGCTTGACAAAGACGCTCTCGCGATTCAGGTACCGTACTCACGTTCACGTTCTAAGGTTTTCGATTAATCACTCGACATATCTGCATTCCAGGGACTTCCCTGGTTCGCTAGCTCTCAAGTTCTTACCAAGGTTTGTTTATCTCCCGCTCGTGCTATGCTGTCACTTTCGTTAACATTCGAGCCTGCTTGCAGATTGGTACAAACCTCTCGATCGGAGCGACAATCACTCACGTCGTGCTGTGGTACGGGAAGGATATCATACATGTTATCAAGCGGTATCGGGTAAATCTTCCTCGTGCACATCTGCGAGCAATGGTCTTGCTTATCGTTATTGGAAGGCCGGGGACGCGTACGATCCGCATCTCGCAAAAATGAAGGCAAGTCCCGGATTAATTTCGCATGGTCGAGTTCCCTGCTAACCATTGATTCTTTCACTTTCCTCAATGATAGGTCTATCCCGAAGTTCCCATGTGGTATGAATGACTCTCTACGGTTATCTCTGCCACTCGATTTACTGACCAACAATATATACTAGGTGGTACATCGTCATCTTCTTCGGAAGCTTCGGCATGGCCATGGCTACGATTTACACGGGCGGCTCGGGGATGCCTTGGTCAGTCCACCCTGCGTACTCGTCTCCCAAATCCAATACGAATCTGATATCCTTACCCCTTCGTTTTCCTTCAAGGTGGGGTTTAGTCGTCGGCATCATTATCTCTGCCATTTTCCTCCCATTTGTCGTCACTGTTCATGCTATCACTGGATTTACTACAAGCATGCAAAATCTTGTACAGGTGAACATGGAGCGAAGTGTATAGACGACTAACTGAATACTTTGTAGATCATCGGCGCATCGATCATGCCCGGCTCTCCGCAGACGAACATGTCAGTTCTATCTCTCATTGAGTGCTCAATCTGATTTCCAAACAGGTATTTCACGCTTTATGGATTCAACACACTCGAGCAGGCACTTGCTCTCGTTCGAGATTTGAAAATGGTGGGTGAATGATCATTTATAAACGAACGAAGACTCGACTGAACGAATTATTTCGCTCAAGGGTGTACGTGATTCCTTTCACTCAAACCTGACTGATTCGAATGTGACCTCAGCAATACACCAAACTGCCTCCGCGCGTGACGTTCACTATTCAAGCCCTTGGTTCCATTGTCGTATGTCAAATTTAACAAGAAAAAAAGTTCGGACTCGATTGAACTGATGAACACTTTAGGGTGGACTGTTGAACTACGTGATCATGAAAGTCATCGTGAGCAGTCACCGGGAGATCTTGCTCGATGTACAGGGATCAAATATTGTACGTTTTCTTGGTTTCAGGAAGGACTGATCATAGAGCTGATATTTGGAAAGTGGTCGGGCCAGCAAGTTCAGGTACGTAATTCGAGCGAAGGAATCAAACAGAAAGGCGAATAATATTTGTAGTCATTCAACGCTGACGCGGTATCTTGGGGTGCACTCGGTAATATTCTCTATGCGCCTTCGGGCAGATACGGGGTCAGTGACACTTTCTCTTGCTAATTCCTTTACCCCTTCCAACGTCTTCTAGATTGTACCCTTTTCCATCCTCATTGGCCTCGCAGTCCCCGTCCCCTTCTACATCGTCCACCGCTTCTTCCCGAAACTCGGTGCCAACCACATCGTCACGCCCATCCTCTGCTGGACTCTCGGCTACCTCAGTGTCGGAATCAACACCTCCGTCTTTACGACGTTCCTCCTCGCTGTGTTCTCGCAATTCTATCTTCGCCGATACCGCCCACGCTGGTTCCGTAAATACAACTTCTTGTTGTCGGCCGCACTTGATGGTGGGACACAGGTATGAGTCTTCGATATTTTTGGACAAACCTATTTCTATTTCCGTTTCGATGTTGATTCATCTTCGACGGGCAACAGGTGATGGTGTTCGTCTTCACGTTTGCGTTGAGCGGAGGCAGTGGAAGGGTTGTGAATATGCCGAATTGGGCGTTGGTAAGTTATATTTAGTTTACACCGGCGAAACGCACTGATAACTGGGGTATGCAAGAATCCCAAGGGGAACCCGGACTATTGCGCGAGATTGACATAGGTGTCTATCTGTGATATTTTCGATCTGTATTCGGCTACACGATCCCGAGAATTGAGCTCGCATTTTCTGTCCCCACAACCTTTGCGAGCTATCATTTCCAGAAATATCAAAGGAATCGAAGTTCAGCCGCGATAAACCGTAGGAATACTCGAGGTCGGCATTCGGCATATCCGATACAGTACTGATCTTGGCAGCAACCCGGGATCTTTCGTTCATCCCCTGTCGACACCCTGATCTACACCCGTTGCTGCAGTTCTAGACATGACACCAGCCATAAGGCAGTGTGGATAATTATGTGGGTCTTCGCCTCTTTTTCTCAATGCAAACTGGCTTGCATTTTCAGTTTTGGACGCATATCGAAGAATTCAACCAAGAAATTCAACTGCGACCACGGGATTCGCGTCAGTTGCCGCCGGTTTCCAATATTTCGGCACAGCCTTCGGTACCAAAGCGATGGATATCATAGATGGCCGCGACGTCCGCCATCACACGCCAGCAGAGCCTGGGTAGCGGTACCAGTCAGCGACCAACGGCCTCTTCCTTTCTGCAAGCTCAGTCGTGACGAGCTTGCGAGTGCGGCTGAGTGATAGGCAAGGTAGTGACGTAAGAGTGGTATTGTCATTGACAGCTGATCCGCGATGACAGCTGTCATTCTCATTCTCTTTTTCCTTCCGCTCTCGCGTCCGTTGCGGCGTCGACAGCGCACCGTCCTCGCTCGCGCTATCACCGGTGTTTTTGTCAAGACATTCGGACCTCTTCGGTCTTCTCTCATAGCCCATCCTCTCTCGGGCCCTTGACT
This sequence comes from Favolaschia claudopus, assembly GCA_037176885.1. Classification (NCBI taxonomy): domain Eukaryota; kingdom Fungi; phylum Basidiomycota; class Agaricomycetes; order Agaricales; family Mycenaceae; genus Favolaschia; species Favolaschia claudopus. The sequence goes on along the minus strand of JAWWNJ010000010.1, from coordinate 544,913 downwards.
TCATGTCGGGCATGTCTCGACTTCATGTCAGACCTCGTCGTACAGGGTACTCGATCTAGGACCAGCTCCCGTTCTCAACTCTCCCGTGCATTCCAGCTTCACATGGGATGGAACCGACCCCTCAGCGCTTCTCTACCACATTCTGGCTCATGACTGAATGATACTTCTCCCTTCTTCACGTTCATTCGTTGCTCTACCTCTGTCTCGTCCATGGCGATCTCCCCAAGATCTGTTTCAGCGACCACCGTTTGTTCGTCAAAAAGCATGGGATTGCCGGGCCCGTAACTCGTTAATAGAACACGGGAAAATATGCTAATAGTGTGTTATCCATTCACTCTCCTTTTCTTTCATTCTTTCTTCGCCCTCCTTCCACTCGCTGGACCACTCTGGCGACACTTCTGGCACTCCAATGTTGTACATCAGAGTCCTGGAATAGTCGTCGCGGTGTGCCCGCGATGGACGGTGTACACGTCACGATCGATTTTCTATCACCTTCAGTGCAGAGATGTTCGTTTTTGACGGCGCATCTTGCGGAACAATCTATATTCTATCTTCAGCAGTGTAGCCTCTATCATTCTCAGTGCAGACGCGTTCCTCTTCGATCCCATATATCATTTATCTATCTTCTATCCTCTGACGGTGCAGACGCGTTCGTTTTTGACGACGATCTCACTTAAAGATCTATCCTCGGAGAAGCTGTGCTCGTCTTTTGACGGCGCGACGGATCCTCTATCCCGGTGAGGTTGTGTTCGTCCTTGACGGCGCAATCAAGCCTCTATCTCGGTGTGGTTGCGTTCGTCTTTCGACAGCGCGGCCTAGCCTCTATCTCGGTGACGTTGTGTCTGTCCTTGACAGCGCGACCTAGCCTCTATCCCGGTGAAGTTGTGTTCGTCCTTGACGGCGCGATGGAGCCTCTATCCCGGTGAAGTTGTGCTCGTCTTTGACGACGCAATCTAGCCTCTATCCCGGTGAAGCTGTGTTCGTTTCCGACGGTGCAGCCTAGCCTCTATCTCGGTGAAATTGTGCTCGTCTTTGACGACGCAGTCTAGCCTCTATCCCGGTGAAGCTGTGTTCGTTTCCGACGGTGCAGCCTAGCCTCTATCTCGGTGAAATTGTACTTGTCTTTGACGGTGCAACGTAGCCTCTATCCCGGTGAGGTTGTGTTCGTCCTTGACGGCACAATCAAGCCTCTATCTTCGCTCTGCAGTGAGGTTGGCCGGTCAATCCCGCGCCCAACTAACTGTTCTATCGCCGCAGTGAGGTTGGCCGGTCAATCCCGCGCCCAACTAACTGTTCTATCACTTGCAGTGAGGTTGGCCGGTCGATCCCGCGCCCAACTAACTGTTCTATCACTTGCAGTGAGGTTGGCCGGTCGATCCCGCGCCCAACTAACTGTTCCATCATCGCAGTGAGGTTGGCCGGTCGATCCCGCGCCCAACTAACTGTTCCATCATCGCAGTGAGGTTGGCCGGTTGACCCCGCGCCCAACTAACTGTTCTATCATCGCTATTTTCCTCGGTGCAGCTACATTCGTCTTTGACGTCGTATCACACTGAACTATTCTTCGGCTGACGGTGCAGATGCGTCGGCTTTAGGCGACGATCTCACCTGAAGATCTATCTTCCATCCTCGTCGATCCAGATGCGTTCGTCTTTGACAACGGTCCCATTCAACAATCTATCCCGTGCCTCGGCACTCCATCCTTCATCGCGGGACGCCGCCCATCTTTCCTCGCATGACGATGCACCCTATCTCGTGCCTCCGTACTCTATCATCCACTGCGGTATGCCGCCCATCTTGCATGGTTTGTTCGTCTTCGGCGACCTATCTCATTGAATGACCTTCCTCTATCCGCTGCGATGCAGATGCGCTTGCCATCGACGACGCGTATCTCACATCCCCAATCAACGATCTATCCTCCATCATTCTACATGCTCCATTCTCGACCCTCTATCATACCACTATTCTCTGATGGTGCAGATTCGTTCGTCTTCGACGGCGATCTCACTGAAAGAATCTATCTTCTATCCTTTGACGGTGCAGATTTGTTTGTCCTCGGACGGCGGCTCTCATTGTATCTCATTTCCCATCTATACTCTATCCTCTGCGGTGCAGGTGCGCTCGCATTCACGGCGTGCATCCCACTGTATCCTCTATCCTGGATCCTTCATCCTCTCTTATCCCCAATTCAATCGTGCAACATTGTCGCTAGTACAGACGCATTCGTGATCGACGTGTACATCCTGATATGCTACCCTCATCATCCTCGTTTTGCGACACATCTATCTCATCCTCTCTTCATTTTCATGCTCGATACATTCTCCAGAAATCCATTTCATCACCTCTCCTTCTTCTCTTCTGCCGTGTTCATTCGCCTTTACCCAGCGATACATCGTCATTCCATCTATCCCATGATAATCTTCATACACCATCCACATTCACTTCATTCTCCTTTCATCACCCTTTCATGGCCTCTGTCCAGGGACTCACAATGCCTTCCTCCTCTTCCTCAGCTCCCACTACTTATTGTCTCTATACGAGACGACTCTGGCAACAACTCGGCGGAGAACTCTGCTCAGCCAATTAATCTTGTGGCGGTGCGTCTTCATTTTCTTATTCTCTTTTTCTCTTTTTCTTCATCAATCCTGGGCGCCTGGGCGATTGGGGCTGTCATGTTGACTCGCCGAAACCCCAATCGTTGAGACGGCACGTTTCGTTCAATTTTCTCTTCTTTCTTAGTGGCTCAAGGCTACTGTATGGGCTCAACGGAGATGACTCCGTCGAGATGTTTATTAGGCTGCTGGCCCGTGTTGCGCTCGGCACGTCCGTTTCGATGTTGAGCCCCGCGCCATCTCGTTTCCGCAACCTCTTCTTTCTCAGGCATCGCGCCAGGCCTCAGGGGAGATATCTTCGTCGAGGCAGTCCGAGGTCTGGAATATTTTGCGCCGGCGTACCTCCGTGTTCAGGTTTTACGGGCGAATGGGCTGGCTAATTTTGTGGTTTCTTGTTGTTCACTTTTTCGGAGTGGTTTGAGGCTATCGCGCTGGCCCGATATCATTCTCAAATTGTTGGGTCACCGAGATATGTCGTGCTGCGTGTATTGCTTCCCTTAGTTTCCTGGGGATCGCTTTACGCGTCACTTCTCGGTCTTGCTCAACCTCCAATCCCTTCGTGCTTTGATGCGATTACAATTTCCCGGGATCTTCTCCTTCCAATCGCATGCTGGTTTCGTGCCATTCCGTTGTGCTCGATGTGGAATATTTCCCGAATTCTAGGCTGCTGAATCATTTCACTCCTCACTTCGCATTTTTCTATTTCCCCAGTTCTTTCACGGACACGGGTTGAAGGAATTACCTCTACCGAACGGTTAGGGTGCTTGTCGACGTCGGACACGTATTCAGTCTCACTTCATTCTATTTCTCTCAATCTTTATCTCCTTGCGAACCGCCAGCCCGATAGAGTAACATCTGTCGAGATGGCTAGGTTGCAACGGTCAGCTTTCCCCGCGACCTGGTATTTGGCCGCTTCTTCTCTTCTCTCTCTCGACCTCCGCTCTTCCCGAGACTCTCAACTAGACACTTGTACTGTCACGATGGTGCGGTCACCCAGCGATCATATTGCATTAAGTTGCATCTTCGTCAATTTCATTGAACTTTCTGCCGGACCGTTGGCGAGTTGATTGTGTTCTTCCGTCAAGACGGTCAGACTGCTTCATAGGGCTGCATTGGATCTCAATTTATGACCTCCATTATTTTGTAACGGCGAGTTCGACGGGCTTGCCTCCGACGGGACGCTTAGCTACACTATTGGGGCTCATATCACGAGTTCTTCATTTCGGATTTCTTTCTCTCTGTTACATCCTTTCCCTCATACCGTTGCATTCCGGGCCAGCGCTCTACACCTCCGTAGCGCTCGACTCCGCGAGGGCTAAAATACTACTCTTAGACGACATGTCCGCATCATCCGATATTTCGGTTGACCGTCGCACTTGATTCAAAGTCTAGCATCCGAGATGTCTGACTCACTCTATTCGCATCATGTCTTCCGATTTTTATCCTCTTTCTTCATTGTGCTTGCAGCAGAAATACTGTGCCACTAAAGGACGCCGCGTCCCATCGAAGTTTCCTCCTCTTGTCGGCCGTTTCATCGCCTCGACAGCTCGGTGTTCATTGCTACCAATACTTGATCATCGTTTTTTCGTTTTTTCTTCACTTCTAGGCACCAATCTCTTATCCTGGACCTCCATCTCATGCTTTCATTTCGCCATCTTGTCGCGGAACATCTGTTTCTGCTTGAACTTGCCTCTCCCTCCTTCGATTTCGTGGCTTGGGACGCTCCAATCGCCATTTTTAACATCAATTCTCTGGCTATCCTACAGCTCTCATCGTTCACTCCTTCAGCTCTGTCTACGCCTCCATCTCGATTACTGATTCACGCCACAACTCGTGGTAGATTCGCCGATCATATCCACCACCAACTCCAGATTTTCGCGTCTAGCGCTCCTCCGCCTCTGTCACCTGTACCTGTGTCTCCTGGTATACTGCGAGGCCATTCTCCATCAGCACGAGCTGGAATCTCGCAGGATCCACAGTCTTTCACCTTTCTTGTTTCATCGTGGTTCATGAAAGTCATGAACCATCAACAGCCGCCGCACTCATCTCAGCATCGACTGCAACTTCATCGCTTGTCCTTGACGATCGTGCCGGCCAATTACAAGAACTCTCCATGCAGCATGACAATTTGATCTCTCAATTCTTCCGGTTTGCAAAAGGATCTCTCACGCCTTTTGCCTGGATGCCCGTCGACACACCTTCGCGTTTGACCTCCATTCTACAATCTATGATTCGCCTCCGCAGTATGTACCACCTTTGCATGAATTGCAGTGTGGTGCAGTAACGGTAACTTGGCTACATATCCTAGTGCTATTTTCCAGTCCGGGCCTTCCACTTTCTTCCTTTTCTCTTGATTCTTTCTCCTCTCTCAGCTCTTTTTGGGACCTCGGGTTCGTCTCTTTCCCTCGCGCGAGTCTTTGACTCTTAGAGCTTCGCTCCATTGGGTCGCTCTGGGTCTCATTCCGACCCTCGGTGTCCTTTGCGTACGGTTTGGCCGTTCCTGCAGCCCACGCGGAGCGCCGGAGCGAATCGCTCCCGGCCCCAGCCGCGTCGGTCGGGGCGGCCATTCCCCGCACACACCCCAAAAACCCATCTCCTCCTCCTCATCTCCTACAAATCTGACGAGTACGTCGACCTACCTTGCTGCAAGCTCAGTCGTGACGAGCTTGCGAGTGCGGCTGAGTGATAGGCAAGGTAGTGACGTAAGAGTGGTATTGTCATTGACAGCTGATCCGCGATGACAGCTGTCATTCTCATTCTCTTTTTCCTTCCGCTCTCGCGTCCGTTGCGGCGTCGACAGCGCACCGTCCTCGCTCGCGCTATCACCGGTGTTTTTGTCACCCACCCACCCTTCGCTCATGCTCTTTTCCTCATTCTATCTTTACGCTGGGTCGCTCTGGGTCTCATTCCGACCCTCGGTGTCCTTTGCGTACGGTTTGGCCGTTCCTGCAGCCCACGCGGAGCGCCGGAGCGAATCGCTCCCGGCCCCAGCCGCGTCGGTCGGGGCGGCCATTCCCCGCACACACCCCAAAAACCCATCTCCTCCTCCTCATCTCCTACAAATCTGACGAGTACGTCGACCTACCTTGCCTTCCACCATCTGCGCCGTGCGCCTCACTTTCTTTTCTTCTTTCACGTTCATTCTTCTCGACGAGGGACGACATTCAAGCCTGGGGCTTTCATTTCATACTCCACTGAGCAGATTCCAGTGCGTTCTTTGCCTCGCCAGTCACTCCTGAATACTCACCCGATGTCGATTACAGCTCAGCGTGCCAGTTCCTGATTAGCCCTTTCGTATTTTCTTTGTGAATCATGTCGTCAGGAGTTCTTCGGGGGAGGTGTGTCGCAGTCTCCTTTGTCTTTGTGTGGGAGCTTACGAGTGAAAAGCGCCACCGACTTGCGCGCAGCCTCAGCAACGGGTGCTCCCGTGGCAGGCAATGCTGCGGCTGCAGGCGCTGATCCCGCTGCCAATGGCAACAAGACCGGACAGAACGGCGCTGCTCAAGACCCCGCAAACCCGGCTGATGACCCAGCTCAATCCGCCGGTCGAGCACCGGCCCAGTCAGCCACGGGCGCCGATTCAAAATCAACGAATGCTCAAAATCCCGCACAGGAGCAGCAGTCTGCCACGAGTCCACCTCCCACCAACACGGCTTCGGCGAAGGGGGGGCAGGCATCGGGCCCTGCTGGCGGATCCAATAGCGCCGCTGGAGCTCAAAATCCCGCGTCCGACGTCAACTCCGCAGCCAATTCCGCATCATCACCAGCTCCCGACTCCGCTACTCGATTGTCGGCACCGCCTTCAGGGAGCCTTTCCTCTACAAGCGCTGCTGAGACTCTGAATTCGATCGTGAACTCCAACTCGCAGTCGTCTGCACTCCCCACAAACGCTGTGAACGCCAACGCAGACCCTGGGACGCTACCGGTCCCCACGAACTCGAGCCCGTCCGGTCCCAGCGGGCGCCCTAACGCCCCTCTCGGCGCTAACAGTAACAAGGATAGCAACTCGTGCGTTCTTTCTCTCACTCACGCTTCTCTTCTCTTCTCATCTCATCTCATCTCGCTTCTCTCTCTCTCCCTTTCCATCCTCCGCTCAGATTCATGCAAAACAAAGGCGCCATCATCGGCATCGCCGCCGCAGCCGGGGTCGTCGTCCTCATCTTCCTCATCTACCTCTTCATGCGCATCCGCAACGCCAACCGCCGGCGCCAGCTCGACCGCGAGATGGACGACTCCTTCCAGGACGCGATCGAGAAGGCCGGTGGAGGGTGGCAGCATACTGCCTCGCCCGACTATGCTGCGAACGCTGCGGCATTGCGCCGCGCGCCGAGTAATGGCAGCACGATGTCGATGGGTGGGACGGGGATGTATGGTTATGGTCAACAGCAGCAGCCGCAGCAGTATAATAACCACGGCGCTGCGGGCGGACACGTTCATCCCGAGTATGCGTCCGCGGAGTATTGGCAGCAGCAGCAGCAGCCTCAGCAGTACCAGCAGCAACAGTCGCAGTATCCTACAGCGACGTACGCGCAGCCGGGACATCAGCAGCCGCAGGGGGACTATCTCTCTCACTATGCCCCCGCTCCAGCAGCTGCTGAACCTGCTGCAGGGAATCTACCGAATCCGTTCGATGACGGGAGGGTGCTGAAGGTTAGTTCTATTTTCGTTCCCGGATTTCTGATGCGGTCGATGAAACGTTGATTCGCAGGTCGCCAATGAATGAATAAACGACGGTTCGATGTTCTGAGAATACCGCAAGCTCGGTGTGGACTTTTTCGCTTCATGGATACTACTTTACGGTTCAAAGTACTTGTATCAATCTTCTTCTGTGGACTTCCCCCCTTTCTTCCGCTTGTTCACGCATCTTTCGATGAACATAAGAGCTTTCGATTGTGGTTTTTCCTTGGTTGTTTGGGGAAGAGGGCCGTGTGGACTGTACATGCCTTACTATGCTGGTTTTATGCATGGCTGCCCGCCAGACTCGACTATATTCTCCATGCGAAGACACGCAGATTTCCTTCTTCATTCTTCACTGACAGCCAGTTCGGACGGAAACCGCCATTCGCAGTCAAACATTCCGGCGGCTATGTTTCGAGTGAAGTCAAGCCACACGCAGCTCGCAGGGATTCAATCATTCATTCCAAATTGACTCACCCGAGATCCCCCGTTGTGACATGAAGCCAACGATAGGTGGGAAATGAACATGCAGAACGCTTCTCAGAGTTCATGTATCCGTTAATAGGATTCTTTCACACCTTCACAGGCTACAGTTGACCTGACTTTATAAACTTATCCGTTGATGAGGGAGTCGCTACTCCTCCTTCCTCGTCGCTGGCCGATTTCTTCGTCTTCTTTCCATGCCTTCCGCAAATGCACCTGTTTTTCTGAACCCACTGACGCCGCTTGCCTTTCTTCCGCCCCAGATTGGAGATCAGCTTCAGATCGGCAACTACATTGTCGTCGGAACACTTGCCGTGCGTTGGGTATGGAATTCAGAAGGGGGGATAGTTACTAATACCTTCATAGGCGTTTATTTGGGACCTACTTTGCAACGTATTGAACGACTACAAACTTTTAACTAAACATCGCATCGGAGTGGGGACGTGCGCTTACTTCGCTGCTCGGTGAGTCTTTCGCCTAGATCCTTCTCCTGGGCATTGTTGACCGGACTTTCCAGATTCTGCACTTTGTGGTACCTGCTCGCCAGCACAATCTTCCTGAGTAAGTTCGCTTCCGAGTCATTCCAGGCAAGTTCTCAATAAAGGAATTTGGCAGCACATCCTGTGAGCGACTGTGCGGCTGCACGGAAGTTCTACGAGGTCGGATGCGCTCTCGCGGTTCCGGCGAACGCTCTTCTCATGTTCCTTCGGGCTCGCGCTATCTTCCTCAACAATACTCCCATGGTTCTGCTATTCCTCTTTCTCTGGCTTGCCGTGGCTGCAACCGCTATCATCCCCGCGATGCCGGGCATGATAACCGCTGAACATATCGGTCCAACCCGATACTGCATCACAGTGTTCGAAAATCCGGCATCGGGATTCTTTGGCATTGCGCCGGCTGTTCACGACACGGTCGTTTTTGTCGCGATTTCCTGGAGGATGTTTCAGTCATCGCACTTTGGAGATTTGGGCAATCGGAGTCGCAAGGATAATATCAAGGCTGCAATTACCGGGGAATTTCTTCCTCGATTCTCCAAGGCAATTCTGCATGACGGTCAGATGTATTACCTGTAAGCGATGGTGTTCTCGATTCATCCTCTCGCATTGAATCAATTCTTTGTTATGTATTAGCATCACAGTTCTAGTATTTCTCCCTACGGCATTGATATTCTCCAACAAGGAGGTCACACCAATGTTTCGAACCATGTTTTTTCTGTGCACTACAATGGTGACGAACTGCATGGCCTGCCACGTGTTTAGGAATATTAAATTCGGCTACCATGGAGGTGGATTGGCTACTTCGCAGTCCGGGTCGCGTGCTAGTCGAACAATCCCTATGTTTCACGTTCCAGGTCAGGGTGGACGAGTATCGAGTCCGTCAGTGGTTGTTATCAGCAGGCCGTCAGCCATCGATGTTGGAGAAGCAGTCAGCACGAAGTAGACCATTTCGGCATACTTGTTATCTCGTTTTGATATTCGCTAGTTGCCTATGTACTCTTATGCACAAGCTCAAGGGGTTGAATCAAATTTCTCTGGCAATCACCGTGCAACATCAGTTATGACTGTCACGCGTGCGGCGTGACACTCGATCTTCTTGACCACGATCAACGTCGGTCCCTGCCCCGCAAACTGGTCGAGTTCGGGAAGGAATGTCCTCAATTGCAGTATCACCGAAGGCTGAAGCACGACGTTTCAGACATAACCCCGGTGCAATACCACTGATCATGAGGTGAAACAAGGCTTGCCACAATTTTCTTGTTCTCTTGGAATCTGCCATCTCACTGTTATTGTGGCAGCTAACTAAAACGAATTCGGATCCCCCCTGGAAAACCGCAGAAGATGCTGCCGGATAGCAACTTTGAGTCGAATCGAATCTGGAAATCAGTTCCTCGGAACGATAATCACGGAATTTCGATGGTGGTGTTCAGTTGCATTTTCTCCGAAACTCTAATATGTCATGGTGCCCGGAAATTAGCACCCAGAAACGCCAACTGTTGGGTGCGCGATAAGCCAAGCACGGTCGAGAGGTAATCGAGGTTTCCTGCAACTCTGTTTATGGTTTCATAAATGAGCCAGGTACGCGTATTCCCTACTGTTTTGTCGGTTGCAGCCCTGAAAGCTCTGCACGCCTCGACTCCAAGCGACTTCATAATTTTAGGCGTCCTCACAACGGCGCCACTCGTGGCCTCCACGCATCAATCCTCTGAAATCAAAAAATTGATCTCAACTTCCTTTTTTGGCCCTTCCGCCGAGTGAGCCCATATATAAGACGGCAGGGGGTCCACAAGCCTTCCGTCAACCTCCACCCACCACTCCCCACTTTCTATACATTCCCTTATCGCCCACAATGCGTATGCCAGACGACTTCGAAGCTGTGTCGGATGCCATTGACGATGGTGGTTTTCTTTCCTTTGTGAATGCAGGATATTCTGACGCACCTTGCAGTTAACAAAATGAAGAAAAAGGTTTGGGATTCGGCGTCTCAATTCGATGGGGAGAAGGATAAAGCGCAGTTCCGCCGGTATGAAGAGGCATGCGACCGCGTCAAGAATTTTTATAAAGAGCAGCACGGTACGGATCTTCCTTGTCGTTGTCAATGCGCTTGCCTCCCCGCTTCCCCGCCCTCGTTACCCCTTGTCCCTCGGATCTTGTTGACTTGTGCCCGACAGAGAAGCAGACGATGGAATTCAATATCAAGATGAGGGTGAACATGAGGAAGAATGTACGCGCGAGGATGGGTGAGTGAATGAACTCCGAGGATGTTTGGTCGCGTGCTCATGATGAAACTGTCTAGGCATTTGGGAGGCAATGGAAAAACTGAATACCCTGGTTGACGACTCGGATCCTGATGTACGTCTTGTCCTGTCGATTTCTTTCAATTTCATTTCATACGAATCTCATTGACTGAATCTAATTGTGTCTCTCGATCGCAGACGGACCTTTCCCAAATCGAACATCTGCTTCAAACTGCAGAGGCAATCCGAAGGGATGGTAAGCCTGATTGGATGCAAGCTGCTGGGCTGGTACACGATCTGGGAAAGCTATTATATATCTTTGGCTCTGAGTACGCCTTTCATTTCCGTTTCGGTTGGTCTTTGACTCGTTTTGTTGGTAGGGGGCAATGGGATGTGGTCGGGGTACGAGACAGTTGCAACCGGATTTCGATTACTTGACTTTGATTCTGCGTACAGGACACTTTCGTCATTGGCTGCGCTTTCTCAGACAAGATTATTCTTCCCGGAACTTTTTCTGGCAATCCAGATAGCGACGACGCCGTTTATTCGACCAAGTATGGTGTCTACAAACCCAACTGTGGGCTTGATAATGTCATGCTTTCATGGGGGCACGACGAGGTCAGGCGCTGTTCTCGTCGTTTAACCCGTGCTCAAGTGTATTTCCAGTATCTTTACCATATCCTCAAAGAGCAGTCGTCGCTCCCAGACGAGGCTCTATGGATGATTCGTTACCACAGCTTCTACCCGTGCGTCTTTCATCTCAGTGCACCGCACTAGAATTCCACTCCAACTCACTGAAACCCTTTCAGATGGCATCGTGAGGGCGCGTACTCGCATCTCACCAACGCGTCCGATGAGCGAGCGCTCGCAGCCGTTCGCGCCTTCAACCCGTACGATTTGTACAGCAAGAGCGACGACTCTGTCGATCCCGCTGCACTGCGGCCGTACTACGAAGTCCTCATCAAAAAATATTTCAATGAGGTGATCGAGTGGTGAATTGGTGAACTGTGGGTATGATAGAGAAAGTAGAATATAATAATCTCCGCTATCGATAACTTGCTTTCGCTTACATTGCAACCTCCTTGAAACTGGTTAACTCCACTCGATAACTGTCACTGAATTTGAGAAGTGCTGTGTCGTGCGCGACGCGTTATACCACGTGCTTACATCGTGACCGTGTACCGCTTCGCGGACCGGGACCCGGACAGCAAGTTGAAGCGCGACGCGACGACCCCCATCACGTGGCCGCGCAGCCATCATGTTTGTGTTACTCATCACTCCGACTCGAGTACTCTCCGCTTTCTCTTCCCGCCTCCACCGCCTTTTCGAGGCTATTCGTGAACCCCGGGGCCATGAACCACGGAATCTTATAAGAAGACGATTAACACCACGTCCACATCTCTCGTGTCCATCCTCTTCGTCCCTGTCCTCCGCGAAGCGAAGTGCCGAAGCCTTAGCCTACTGCGTGATGGTCGCTGCTTTCCAGCTCATTCTTTCTGCCTCACTGGCATGGTCTGCTTTAGCCCAAGCTCCGACACTTCCATCATGCGCTCAAGGATGTGCGAACGAATCTGCGAACAAAGTTGGTTGTCAGCTGTTCGTATCCTCAATTCCTCCTCTTTTTGCGCTTCGTCCCTCACACGTATCAGGTCGGATCCTGGATGCCTTTGTGGGACCTCATTTACGTCGATGGTCGAGCAATGCTCGAAGACTACCTCGTGCTCTATGCAGGAACAGGCTGAGGTTGCTGCAGATTTAGATGCGATGTGCGGTACAGGTGTGTTTTACTCTATCTAAATCTGTGAAGCCTTACTCAATCATCGCTTGTAGGGTCGAATTCTGCCTCCGGGGCTTCAAGTCAGTAAACATTCTTTGGTTTTTGTTTGTTCCAGTCCGAGCCGTACCATTATTGCGACAGGTTCTGCATCTCAAAGTCCTGCGAGCTCCCTTTCTGCGTCGCTCAGCAGCTCAAGCACAATTAGTCCGTCAAAGACCCTTCCGCCTACCACTTCTTTTCCGCCGTCGGGTTCTACGACGGCTCCCGCTGGCACCACCAGCAACTCTCCGTCATCCAGTCCATCTACAGGCCATGCTGAGGCAAGAGAGGTTGGTAGGATGCTGGGTCCTTTGATACTTTTCATCGCGACAGCTCTGATGAGATGAGATTATGCATGTGGTGAGTATTCTCCATGACTGGAACTACGCTTTGGTTTGCTCATTCGTTACTTTGGCTCAAGGATTCGACCACTTTGTATATATACGGCGGCCTTTTATGCATTCCATCTGCGCTTCTCATTGTGAGACTTTCGGCCCCAGATACTCGATCAGAAAACTGCGAAAAGTTTGGATTTACCTTGAGTTCACAAATTCGGTTGCCTACGATTCAGAGGTGCAGTTCCTCTCCTCGATGCACCTTTTGTGGTCGAACAGGTTCAACAGCATTACCAGAACCTACCAGACTTAGCAGACTATGTCGCCGACCCAGTTCTCCAGCATCATCCTATTTAGATCCGCTGCTATATCTTACCTCATATCTTCTACTTTTCATCTCCCAAGCGTCGTCAACGCTTCTTCCACATGGTGAGTACACCGGCCGACGCTCCTTCCGTGGGCGATCTCGCGGAAACCATCGTCGGCGCACCCCCGTGATGATCAGGTGATTCTTTTTTCGAAATACGCTTCTCTTCTATCCCGCTTCGCTACCTCTGCTACCTCGCAATAAAGTCGGCCACCTCAAATGCGAAACAATTCGTTCTCACCCACCTCTCTCTCGCGGCCGCCATGCTGAAGCTACCTCTCGTCGCGTCCGTTCTCGGATACGCAGCGACGCAAGTACGCGCTTTCGGCTTCCCCGACTGTGTGAATGGCCCCCTGTCAAACACCACCGTCTGCGACACTTCCGCCTCACCGGTCGACCGTGCTAAAGCCCTCATCGCCATGTTCACCACAGACGAGCTCGTCAGTAACTCAAACACTGGCGCGCCGGGCGTCCCGCGGCTCGGGGTTCCCGCCTATCAAAGTGCGGAGGAAGCTCTGGTGATGTTATCTTTCATTATTCGGCGAATCACTCCGTCTCATGATGTCTTTCTTTCCGTTCATTTTGCAGCACGGACTGGCGAACAGCCCTGGAATTATGTTTGCGGATTCAGGCGATTTTAGCTTCGCGACGTCATTTCCTTCGCCGCTTCATATGAGCGCCACGTTTGACGACCCAGCGATTCTGGCTGTGGGCGACGTCATCAGCACGGAGGCAAGGGCTTTCAGCAACGCCGAACGAGCATCGTTGGATTATTTCACACCGAACATCAACCGTGAGTGTTGAACAGTTCTTCTCTTACTACTTATTCGGAGTCAATGAATATATGAATGCAGCTGTCCGCGACCCTCGCTGGGGACGTGCGCAAGAAACTCCAGGGGAAGATCCATTCCGCTCCGCTCAATACGCGTATCACTATGTCCAAGGTCTCCAAGGCGGAATCGACCCCAAGCAAGTCAAGATCGCCGCCGACTGTAAACATCTCGTTGGTTACGACTTGGAAAACCCACCCGGTACCAACCGCTTCATCTTCGACGCCAAGATTTCTCCGCAAGATCTCGCAGAATACTTTATCGTCCCTTTCACCAGCTGCGTAAGGGACGCGAAAGCGTTCTCCGTCATGTGTGCTTTCAACGCTTTGAATGGGCTCCCTTCATGCGCGGACCCGTTTTTGCTGCAGACTGTCTTGCGAGACCATCTTGGGTTTGATGAGGAGCGGTGGGTCGTCGCGGATTGCGATGCGATTGAGTTCTTGTTCGATCAAAGGCATTTCGTGACGGATTTCGTGCATGCGGCAGCGGTGGGGATGAATGCGGGGACGGATATTGATTGTGGAACGACGTTTGGGGATAATCTGGGAGCGGCATTGAATATGGGGCTGGTGAATACGACCAGACTGTCGACGGCGTTGTCGCGACAGTATGCTTCGTTGATGCGGTGCGTTACATTCTTCCTCGCAACCTCAGAGAATATTCATCTTCCTTGCTGCTTAGCCTCGGATTTTTCGATCCCCCGGACAACCAACCGTACCGCAAGCTCAGCTGGACCGACGTCAGCACTCCATCGGCGCAAGCCCTCGCACGTCGAATCGCCGCAGACGGGATGGTCTTGCTCAAGAATTCTGGCAACGCGCTCCCTCTTTCCTCGAGCATCAAGAAGCTCGCAATTATCGGCCCCTGGGCAAGTGCCACCACGCAGATGCAAAGCAACTATGCTGGACCCGCGCCTTTCCTCGTCAGCCCGGCAGCAGCAGCTAAATCCGCAGGGTACACCGTCACAGTCGCATCTGGGACGGGTATCAATTCGGGCGATACGAGCGGGTTTGCTGAGGCTGTCGCCGCAGCGCAAGGCGCTGATGCGGTCATTTATGCTGGGGGGCTTGATAACAGCGTCGAGGCGGAGGGGATGGATCGTACGACGTTAACTTGGCCGGGAAATCAGCTGGATCTTATCGCACAGCTTGGAGCGGTGGGGAAGCCGCTTGTGGTATTGCAATTCGGTGGTGGGCAAGTCGATGATGCGGCGTTGAAAGCGAATCCGAATGTCAGCGCGATCCTATGGACCGGCTATCCCGGCCAAGACGGCGGTTCAGCGATCTTCGACATCCTCACCGGCGAAGTCCCACCCGGAGGTAGACTCCCTATGACACAATACCCCGGAGCGTACGCCAGCCAAGTCGATATGACGGATATGACTCTGCGTCCCTCGTCAACCAACCCCGGACGCACATACAAATGGTACACCGGCACACCCACATACGAATTTGGCTTCGGATTGAGCTACACTTCGTTCGATTTGAGCTTCGCTGGGTCAACGAAATCGAGCTATGATATTCAAGCGCTCGTTTCTGCCGGGGCAAGCGCACCCTTTATCGACCGCGCATTACTCGACACGTTCGAGATCTCCGTACACAATACGGGGAATGTCGCCTCGGATTTCGTCGTTTTGCTGTTCGCAAATACCACTGCTGGACCGACTCCCCTTCCCATTAAACAGCTCGTATCCTACGTGCGGGCGAAGAGCGTCGCGGCTGGATCGACGCAGAACGTGGAGTTGCCTGTGACGTTGGGGAGTATCGCACGCGCGGATGAGAATGGTGATTCTTGGGTGTATCCTGGGGAGTATACGTTGCTTGTGGATGTGCCAACGAAGGTTACACATGGGTTCCAGCTTACGGGGACGAAGGCGCAGGTTGGGAGTTGGCCGAGGAATGGTTAATGGGTCTCTTTGTGTTATTTTGGTTTATCAATATTTATACGGGATCATACATACAGACTAAGCTTCAGAGCGAGAAAGTGCTTCCTCAGCTTTCCTCAGCTCCTGACGACTTGAGACTGTTCACGAAGCTCTCCGTTTACTTAGTCGAGTTATTTGCCTCCATCTGCAGAGATTTGAGAGTCAAGATTGAGTTAGCCGCCATCCCCAACGCAAAAGGTCGCACTAGAAAGACCTACACACACTGTGGGGAGAAAACCCACTTGGTATGAGTAGGGACCTACTCAGTCCGAGATTTCCCTACTCGGCGCGAGTGGGTCCCGCTCTGAGTAGGTTTTGACCTACTCAATCCGAGTATGCCGAACCCACTCGGCTCAAATCCACTCATCATGAGTGCGTTTCCGAAAATCGACCGGCACGGCCTCCGAGCTGATGCCCGCCTCTTCGGCACATCCCAGGCGATCATATGTGATGCGGCGATGCTGCGCCGTCTCGAGCAAAGTTCAACGTTGAGGCTTCCCGTAGGATTGAGCGGCCTGCTCATGCACGACAGTTCCTTCCAAAAAATGACTCAGTGAATGATCGTACAAGGCCTAGCTCACAGTGTGATGTACTGGTTTGCCACTTGCTTTGCTTCGGGCACCGTTTTAATTTTTAGTTCTTGAGATTTGACCGTCCGACTCAATACCGAGTTATGAGACAATGTATCGTAGCAGACGTGATTGACCCATCAGCCTAGCGGACAAATAATTTTGGAATTTATCCGAATTTTTGAGAATTTTCGGCCGAGTCGTTCGAAACGCGACGCGTCAGTCATGTGATGCGTTACTGCGTGACATGTAACACATCGCTCCTTTCCCTCTTCCTTCATCTCCTGGCTGGTCCCGTGCCGTCCCGTGCCTCTACGCGCCCGAAGACGATATAGAACACCCTGTAAAGGCCTTTGACACGTCCTGCGCCGCTGAAATGCCCCAATAACGCCCAGATATCGGCGTCTGAGGCTGATTACGTCCCCCACCAACATCGCCGCATTGCACGCGTTGTACGCGTTCCATTGTCTTCTGAGACTGCTCTGACGACTATGAAACCTTTTTAGCCCCTTCAAGCTTGCTATCGAACCCCTCGCGCCTCTCTTCGACTCGCGCGAGGGACGTGTTATGACCGTGAGCTGTTCCCCGGATCTTTGCACGAAGAACATTGATGGTGTTCTCCTCAACGCCTCCAGCAACCTTACATACCGATCTAAGCTGTGTGTTTCTTCATTCTCTACATCTCATTGGTCTCACCGACCTCCCTTCAGCTCCAGCGGCCCACCATACGGCTCAGCGCCGACAACACGTCTGTCAAGTCTGCCAGCACACCTCCCACCTCCTCGCCTGCTCACCACCATTCCCCGATGCGCCGGCGACGAGCTCAGTCTGAGATGGTGACGAATGTGCGCGAAGCTCCGCTTCTTCCCTTGTCACGCGGGCTCACGCAACCACTTCGCCTTCTGCCCTCCACCTTTTAAGCTCTCAATCCCACGGTCTTTGACCCTTCAACCTCGCTTCTTCGTGTATTGTGGTAGTTGTGGAAGGAGTCTATATGGGTCGAGATCTGCTAGGAACACCAGGTGAGTCGCAGCTTCTCATTCTCTGTCGTTTTGTTTTGTTACCCCCATTTTCCCCCTTCCTCTCCCATACCTACCTCCCATCTCATCCGGAGTCGGCTGCAAAGCGCGCTGGGTCTTACCATAGGCCCTATGCGCTTGTCGTTGTCGTCTTTCGACGGATCTTTTCGTTACATCAACCCACAATTCATCGCTTTATGTTCCGTGTTGCAAGCGACCGTTTATGTTTGAACTAATGTCAATCAGCAGATGCAATCCGCTTTCAGCTCATTCGATTCTCTGTCCCCATGTCTTCATCCGCCGCCGCCTCAAATTCAAGCTTCATATTCAAAACACGATATCTCGAATTTCGGCGTCCGTCGAGCGTCGCTTCAAGGTGCTCATCAGGTATGTTGCTCCTCTTATCCTGATCGTTTTCAGACCATTTCCAGGCCCTTTCGTCACCACCGACGGCGCCATCCCATTCAGGAAATTGGTTGCGCGTTCCCGAGAGCGAGCCCTCGGGCTGCGTTATGGCCACATGCGTAATACCTCCCCTTTACTTAACGTGTTTTGGGACTAAGTTTGAGGGCTAGACTTCTCTCTTCCCGCTGCGCTGCCCGCAACTTCAAGCCAACAAAGTCAAGGTTCACAAGTCTGCGAGGTCGAACAAAATTTTCCTCGCTGCGCGGCTGAGACGGTGGGTGCGCTGCACTTTCTACTACTTGCTTTGATCTGATTGATTCCTTCCCAGGTATAGATGTCAACACCTTCAACTTTATTCAAGGCCACTTCTCATTTTCGAGTATTTCAATGGTTCTGTGGCTCCGAATCGGTGAGTTCCTCTTATTTCTCTCAGTCGGACACTGACAGACGAAGACCTGAATGCAACACAGGCTTCTATTGACCCAGACCCAGCTTATCCTTCAATTCACGCCCTTCGTTCATTCACCGTTCTTTCTTTGGTGAGTTTTCTCGTTTATTTCAATGTAGCAAGACACTGACTCTACGAACCAATATTTGAATGCTTCCGTTCGTTTTGTGTCGGCCGCGTTCGTAAGTACAAACATTTTGATCGAATTTTACTTGTCCACACGACTCGCTGACTCGCTCTTTTTCTAGATTGACCTCATCGTCCTGAATTTCTTCCAAACTGATTCCGTTAGGATTCAAGACGGCATTGGAACTGATGGATTTCTCTGGCCTTCGAATGATCTTGGTATCGGAAAG
This sequence comes from Favolaschia claudopus, assembly GCA_037176885.1. Taxonomy (NCBI): domain Eukaryota; kingdom Fungi; phylum Basidiomycota; class Agaricomycetes; order Agaricales; family Mycenaceae; genus Favolaschia; species Favolaschia claudopus. The sequence continues at coordinate 526,338 of JAWWNJ010000010.1, read as the reverse complement.
GTGTTTTTCTGGTTCTTACTTTCTCCTTCGCCTCGCTGACATTGTTTGTTCCTAGGCTCGTGCCGTCTGATACCCAACTGCATGCCTCGGAATTATAGTGCGTACAACACGCCGCTTCTTATTTCATTTTCTAACTGCCTCCTGATTTTGCCTACCTCAATTAGAAGTCAAGAGGGTGCGATGGGTGGATATGCGGCGGCGATGGATACACATGTATATAGGTAGCCAGAATACAAATATTTAACCCACTTACATCGAGTGAAAACCCCCTCAGATTGAGTAGGTCGGCACGCTCCGGTCGAGTAGGTGAACCTACTCAGCTCAAGTGGGTGACCTACTCAACCTGAATTGAGATTGTCCGAAATCTACTCATCGTGAGTAGGTATCCCTACTTGGCGTGAGTGGGTCACCTACTCCGTCTGAGGTGGCACCCACTCATGCCAAGTATATTACCCACTCAAGCCCAGTAGGTCTACCTACTCGGCCTGAGTAGATTCCCTCCCCCACAGTGCACACTGACCGGTGGTGGTGCACAAAGCAAAGGTCACGTCACGGTCACAATCATGCCGGTTACGGTTTTGCCGGTGGCCCGATTGTGCTCTTGTCTTCACACTCCCACCGTCGAATGGCCCTATTTTGTTGAGTTTCCAGCTGAGCTAACTAACAAAAATAGAATGAACGTCTTGGGAACTGGTTCGGAGAAGGCTAGCCGCCACACCATGCACTTTGGCGGCTCGCACTCTACTTTTTCTCCAGTGCTTAATATAAGCGCTTGACTCATGCTCCCTGAATCCTTCAAACACCTGGACCCCACCAAAAACCTCCTTTTCAATCTCATTTTTTCTCGTTCCGCTCTCCTTTGAGCTCAATACGTTGCTCGATATCTTCCAAGACTTGTCTCTTCGCATCTGACGTCCCCAAGACGTCCCTCGCATGTCAATGCCAACTCTCAACTTCCTGAAAACTTCGGTTGCAACAACACCGCCACTGCTCATCTCCCTGGCTGGCTAGCCTGTACGGCCTCCCCTCGTTTGTCGCCGAAAGAAACTCGACGGAGCGGACACGGAACCGGAGACGGACTCGGAGGCCGAAGACAGAAGATTCTGACAGAGGCATTGTCCAATATCTATTGAAAAGAAAGCGAACCCCGCGATGACCGTGTAAGACGCGAGCCAACGAGCGGTCGATGTGCGAAACCGTGACCGTTCCATCGCACTCATTCCAATATGGGTCTATCCATTGAATGGCCGTCAAAAATCACCTTCAGCGCTTGAGTGAGTGCCCACGATGTCGCCGTCGGAAGGGTTCAATCTTGAACTCCTCCGAGTCGCACTGATTTGCAATAGTCTACCCCTCACCTTTTCTTCAAATTACGCCATGATCTTGTTTCTTCAACTCCTTCTCGGCGCACTCGTTCTCGGATCCTCTCTGACCATAAGCTGCGCCAACAACTTCAGCTCAAAACGCTACAGTCGACGCCTTGGTGGTGCGTGTCTCCAAATTCGACGATATCAAATCATGCTCAATAATTCCATAGTACGCCTTCCCACTCGCCCCCGTACGTCTCTTTCGCCAACTTCAAGCCCTGCGGCCAACTTCTCCACAAACACGTTCACCACACGCGACGACCCTGGCCAACGCAAGCTTCCACACAATCATTTTCCCCAACACCGACCACACTGTACTCCACAGCATTGCTGGATCTCTCGGCTGGCGATGTCGTTGTGACTATGCCGGAGAGAGAGCCAGGCCGGTTCTACGTTTTGCCAATTTACGATCTGTGCGTCTTTGAAAGCTTTTTGTGTGGGTTGAAACGGGATTGACATTAAATCATAGGTATGGGAACAACATTTGTTCGATCGGAACCGTCACCAACAGTAATTGCTGGCAAATATCTCATAAAATACCGACCTTCGAACGCGGGGTGTGATCTCACTCCAGATGAAAGCGATCAATATGCCGGGACGATCTCCTTGCCCACTGTATACCGGCGCCATCCTTCTTCGTATTGAAGTCCTCAACTCCAGCGACGTCGAGCACATCGTCTCCTCTATCCAAACCGCTTCACTCTCACTCCCCTCACACCCCTTGCTCCGGAGGCCCCATCCCTCACATTCGCCCTGCTCACCGACAATCTCGATCCTGGCAACCGCCCGCTCTACCTCCTTCAGCTTCTCGCACGCGTTGCTCTTTACAACCCAGCCGAAGAAGCCTCGGATGCCGCACGCCTCGCAGCGACCCTCGAAGCGGCGGGCATCTCCCCCCGCCCTCTCACTCATACACCCAACTGCCCAGCGTCAATCTCGCAGCCGCATACACGACCGCGCTCACCCTCGTCCAGCAGGTCTCCACGAACCCCGCCTACCTCCTCCCCCTCGACAGCGACGGCGTCTGGGAAACCACGCCCCCCGCCCTCGCAGGCGACTTCGCACGCACTACGACGTCCGCGCCTTCATCGGCCTCGCCGGCTACCCTCCTCCTCAACTCCACACAAGCCATCTACCCCGCGTACACCCCCGCCCAGGATTTTTTCGCGAATCAGACGTATTTGTGGAGTTTTTCGGGAGGCCGGATGTGATGGGGTTTTGGAGCTTGACGGTGTATGACGGGGAAGGGTATTTGATTCCGAATGCGTTGAGTCGGTCGTCGTTGGGGGATCGGGCAAACCTCACGTACCCCGACGGAAGACTCGTCTATGCTAACGGAGTGAGCGGGGATGATACTGACGCGAAGTCGTTTTATATGTTGCTGCAGAGTACGGATGTGGAGGTGGCATCTGAATGGGAATCCAAGTGCGTTTGCTTCTTCTCTTTATCTTCAAAATTTCAGCGATGATATAATCCTTGTGCTGTTGGCTACCGACACCAGCAGATGGTGCTAAATTTCTTTTCAACTTGCGCTTCTACGGACCAACGCTCTCGCTGACGGATGGAACTTACAAGTATCCAAACATCTCCGTCGTAGACACCAATCCTCCTATACCTCTACCGAGATCAGAGTAGTTGGGTATTGGACTGTTGATTCTGGGAACTTTGGTCAACGTTCATGTATGTTCATCTGAGATTACGATGAGTAGTTTCACTTTGGTTTATCAATATTTATACGGAATTGTACGCACCGAGATTCAGTGAGAGAGGAAATCGTCTAACGACTTGAGATTGATACGCCAACGCTCGCTGTCCGTTCAATCGAAATATTAGCCCCCCATCCCCATCCCAGAGCTCTGAGAATCAAGATCAAATCAGCAGTCCCCAGCGCGCACAGAACCTAGCAACTCGGAGCGTCGTGATATTCCGCATGTGAAGTTGCGAGCCACGCCGAGCAATACTCCGCATGTCACCCAACAAAGAAACAAGGAGTCAACGAGCAGCAATGCATGAATGATATTATGAAGTAATCAGTCCATGAGACGAGGGACAAAAACAAAATCGTGAATATGCGTGAAAACAAAACACAAAACTCGAGTGTTGCTCAGCTTCATCTCTTCTCAGCGTGGCCATCCTCATCTCAAAACCTCCTCCCCTCGTTCCCAAATATGATTCGGCGAGCTTCAAAACAATTCGCTCACTCTACTCCCACACCTGGAAAAAACGGCCTCCACTGCACGGTCAAGTCGACACACGCCATGGGCTCTGCGTCGTCGTCGTCAGAGGTATAGCCGCGGACGTTGATGACGTATTTGACTAGAAAAACCGAGGAAAGGTGAGCAGGTGGGGCGCATGGAGAGGGAAGGAAAGGAGGAATGGAGGAGAAGGGAAGGAAGTCCAAGCGGAAGGAAGATGATATTGATACGTAGGAAAGTGTAGAGGCAAGAAAGAACGCACGCTTAGGAACCTCCTTCGGTAGCTCCACAGTCTGGACAATGGAGTACTCGCCAGGCTCGACGGGGCAAGAGACAGAGGCGTTGGCGTTACGGCTGTAGAATAGGTATTGTGTTCGCACCAAGACAATACGGAGAAGGAGGAGTAGAAGAGAGGTCCGTCAGCAAGCAGGATGAACTCAAGAAGATGTACACGTACGCTTCCTCGCAAATATCGAAAATCTTGTGCAAGAGCTTTATCCGTCCGGCTTTGACTGTAACGTCTGCTATCGCGCCTTCCTAGCAATGCGTCCAATGTAAGAAAGAGTGAAAACAAAACCAAGAGAAATAAGTGGGACTAACCGTCACAGTGTCCACGACCTCCAAATCGACCTTGACCGTCAATTCCGCGCCGATTTCGGCGGGTCAGGGGAGACGGTTATGGATTTGAGTTGGACGGAGTCGGAGGGGTCACCTAGTGGTCCAAAACCGGGGAAAAAAGGCAACAATGAAACTTGAGTCCCTCTCCCTCAAAATGCCTCGATATTGCCGCTCACCGCAATCGTCATATCCCCAACTATCTGCGACCAGGCGCGAGCCCTCCGTCAGGGCGAGTTGAGGTAGGGAGGGAGTGGCAACGACGAGGGAGGTGAAGGCGGCGAGGAGGAGAAGGGGCGAAGGGGCGGTGGAGCATCGTTCGTCGTCGTTGTGGTGGCAGGAGACAAGGAGCGTGCTGGAAGGTCCGAGTGACATGACGGAATGAAGGAGTGTGACGGTGATTTTGATGATCGGTCTTGAGCGGTCCGAGTCGGCCGCGTGTTGAATAATTTTTGTTTGAGTCTTACATATTCTCGAGCCGTATTTCAGTCAAGTAGGCAAGCTATTGACCTGAATTCAGTAGGTTCCCTCACCGTCCTGCCAGGACGCGATCAAGAGGGATGAAGAAATGGCTTGAGAGACAAATCTCGCTATCACAATGATCGCATCGCCGTGGCGATCGGCAAAGAAAACTGGCTTGCTTCCTCCCATCATGCGAGAAACGCTCGTGGCTTGTTGCTCTCTGCTCGACTCAGGACTGGCTTGAACTTGTCGCTCCCAGATACCGAACCTTGTAGGAAGGGTGTACACCTTTAAAGAATCTTGTTTCTTGCCAACATTGCAAGACGAATCACTGCGACGAACTTGGCTATAATTTGGGGCAAAATACGTCGTTTACTCTGTTCTAAGCAACTTGAATCATCTCAAAATCTTTGAAATTAAGATCCTCTGGTTCTCTCATCTAAACCGGCGCGGCGAACATGTCTATCTGAGAAGGTGTCATTGGCGATAACTCGGTACCGGTACATCGATGTTGTTCTCTTCGACCAGACAAAGGATGCTTCAACTAAAAGTGTCCACCGCCAACTCATCCCTACCTCTATATAACAATGGTATTTACCCCAGTCCCCTCCGCCCTCCACGCATTTGTTAAAAATAAAACCCAACTGAAACAACTGACAACTCAGTAGTGCGGGCGATTGCGAGCGGGATCCGACCAACGCTAGTATATAAGCCAGCGCGGGACGCTCGCAACTCTTCTCGTTCCTTCGTCGCTCCCCTCCACACAGCCATGCCTTTCAACGAAACAACTCACCCCATCCCCCTCGAACGAGACTCCATCCTCACCGACATCCTCGCGCACATCGACACCTACGCCCACCATGACCCTGCTATCGACTGCGAGGTGCTCAAAGAACACGTCCTCCAACCCGTCCTCGCCAACACATTCGACCCCGAAGTCCAACTCCGCGGGTTTCTCCGCGCGCTGCGACGTACGTCGTCTTTCGCTGTCGCGCTTGAAGGGATACAAGATGGGAGGTTCGCGCGAAGGTGGAGTCGTTTGTTGATGGGAAGAGCGTCAAGGAGGTATTGGGTGGGAAGGGATTCGCGATGCCGATGGGTGGGCATCGTCAAGTTGGAGCGAACGAGCAGAAGAGGAAGGAAAACTTGGGAGAGAGGCTGGCAAATGGTATCGCTGATGCCGTCGATGAAGTAGTGTTTAAAGTGCTGGATGCGAAGGAGGAGATGGAAAGTCGGTTGGACGTTGTGAAGGAGCATCTCATAGACGGGAGCCATGCTCTACCGAAGATCTACGAAGACGAGGCGGAGACGAAGCTCATGGAGGTAAGCAAATCTTTTAGCAAGATAATTTAACTAATGTCTCATGTCTTCCAGGTCCACCACCTCAAGCCTTTCTCCAACTGGGGCGAGAACATCCGCAACACCCCTCTTTACACCTTCGTGCCAACTACAGTCCTCGGCATTCAGAATATCGTTCGGTTCGCCATCGCGAACGACCTGAAAGTGCGCTGTGCTGGATATCGGCATAGTTGGTCTTCGATTTTCTCCTCGTCTTCCTCCTCTACCGAAGAGGACAACGACAAGAATAAGAAGCGCAACAACACGATCCTCATATCCTTCGTCAACCTAACAGAGGTGACCACCCTCCCCGACCCAATGAGCCTCCCCCACTCCTCCTCCTCTACCTCACACCCCAACGAGCTCCAAACAATCGAACTCCTTCCCCTCCCAGCTCAACCCACCTCACACCCCGAAACCCGACTCTGCCGCATCGGCCGCCGCCACCCACCTCCGAATCCCTCCGCCTCTTCCTCACCTCCCCCCACCTCCAAATGGACCCTCCCCGTCTCCCCCATCCTCGTCGAAGTCACCCTCGCGGGCATCACCCAAACAATCTGCCATGGTGCGGGCCGCCTCCACCCCACAATCTCCGACTTCGTCCGCCGTGTCGAATACGTCGATTGTCGTGGGGTGCTTCAATCCCTGGATATCGAGGAATCAAAGGAGGGTGTCAGAGCGGCTGCGGGGGCGTTTGGTTTGATCGGCGTGATTACGCACATAACGCTCGAGCTGGATCGGATGAGGGATGCAGTGATGCGGCCAAGGAAAGTGGATGTGCTCCGTGCGATTCCGCCTCTGAGGAAAGAGGACGTGCCTGAGGCGCTGAGAGGCGAGTGGTGGGGTCCTTCGGACTCGGATAGTGAAGTCGAGGAGATGATCGAAGAGTCGAGGAAGGAGTTCGTAAGGAGGGCGAGGGACGATTATTACAGCGAGTGGTTCTGGTTTGCGTTTCAGCGGAAGGCATGGGTGAATACGTGGGATGTGGTTGAGGTGGGTGATGGGGAGGGAGGTGAGGCTGTCGAGTATCCCGACGATGCGGCGGTATTTTTGCAGTGGTTGGAGGGTTGGCTCGGTGGAGTTCTGACGTCGAGGTGAGTTTTGCTTTGTTGATTTTATTGTTTTCCCTTCCTGATGACGCGCTTGATTCAAATAAATGCAAATTCTTTAACGCCATCCCCGGCCACTGGCAAGCCCCAACTTCTCGCAACTTCGGTATGGCGGCGCTCCCGCCAATGTTTGGAGAAGATGAGACGCCTACGATTAAGTAAGCTAAACCCTTTTTCTTTTGTTCCCTCTACAAATTCCAATCAAACCGCGTTTCTAAGGACACAACTCCCCAACGCTCTTCACTTCCGCCGTGGCACCCAGAATATGCCGTGTCCGGGATACAGAATTTCAAATCCCCCATCCCACCCCACCCTTCCAACCCCAACGAACCAGACTTCAGCGTCGTCCAGCGCGCATGGTGGGACGCCATCAGCCTCGTCTACTCTTCATCCTCCTCTTCCACCGGTGCCGCCCCCATGCGCCTGACGCTCGAGTTGCGGATAATGGGCGGCTCGAATGTGCTGCTTGCACCGCAATACGGTAATGCCCCCTGGGGGACGGCGAGTATCGAGGTGCTGAGTGTGCCGGATGCGGCGAGGGGACGGGGAGTGGGAGGCCTTCGTGCAGAAGGTTGCGGACGTGTGGATGGGGTATGAGTATCCGTATCCTTCAATTCAAACGACCCAAAACGGGAATGAACACCGGAAGACTCAACCCAAGGACAAGACATACCTTAACGTTCGTCCACACTGGGCGAAAGAGTGGGAGTACATCAAGATGCATGGGATTCCTGCAAGAAAATATCTCAAAGAATTTGCGTACAAGGAGCAGATTCCTGCGTTTCGAGACGCGTTGAGGAGAATTGGGGAGAGGCAGGGGTGGGGGCTGCGTGATTTGAAGAGGTTTTCCAATGAGTTGTGGGATGAGTTGGTTTTTGACGGGGTGTGAGGTGAACTCCGAGTGGAGTACAGTACCAGCGATTGTGTTCTGATAATATTGATTTCCGCAACGATTGATGTATTGATATTTACTTGGATTCTCATAGTGAACACGAAGAATTTTCAAGCAATTCTTCGCAATCAACGCTGGACCATATTTCGATCTATTCGAGTCGATCAGAATGCTCGTGCTGATTGGAAAAATTCAAAACACTGGAGTCTGGAATTGAGGGTTCTATAGTCATGGAATCTCGTGAACTCTTTATGCCAGCAACTCAACCGTTAGAATTACGCTCCATTCAACACGTGGACCGACAAGAAGAAATCTTGGCATGACCAAGTACCCACAAAATTCAGACGAAAAAAAATCGAACTCAAATCGAACTGCAAAATCTTCTCTTTTTTGCACGTGCAGCTGGCAGTAGCCCCTTCCCATGATCCTCGGACTGCACGTTGAATCGGTTGATCGCATTTTGCGGTTGTCTCGTGTTCAATGAATGTTACATAAAGCTCTTCTTTTTGCCTCGTGTCCGATGTCACATAAGACCTCGTCTATCGCGCGCATCTGCTTCAATCTCCCCACCCACCCTCCTCTCTGCGACTCTTCAATCTCCCCTCGCTCTGTTTGCTTGGATCTGTACCAGACGCACTACTAGTACTATCCACGGGAGATGTGTGACATTGAGGGCCAAGGCTTGTGGGCTCCCTCGGGATTACTGCGTAGGATGGGCCTCAAGCGGCTACCCAATCTCGGATTTAAAAGACATCCGCATCTTGGTTCGTGCTAACTCTCTACACATGATTTCCTCATGATATATTTCAGATGAACCTCTGGATGACAGCCCATTTCGTCAAGAATGCACAGACAATGCACAGTTGTGGAAACTCTACATGCATACAGCGAAGGTCTTTGATAAGAACCTCGCGGATCTCTTTAACAGTGATCTCGATCCTCTGTTGATTTTCGTGAGTGCAGAATTTCTCTAGATTAGTATGGGTTGACTTAATTTTTGACAGGCTGCTTTGTTCTCCGCAATCCTTGCCGCATTTTTGATTGAGACTCGAAAGGATTTACAACCAGATCCACAGAGTATCACAAATGGCCTCCTGTTTGCAATGCTTAAAAACCAAGTGAACACTAGTACCCCCCAGATCCCCGAACTGGATCCATTTACTCCTACCTCAGCTGCACGGTGGATCAATGGCCTTTGGTTCTGTAGCCTCATGTTCAGTCTGATGAGCGCTTTGGGTGCAAGTATGGCAAAAGGCTGGGTTACTCAATTTTCCTCCGCTGTATCTGGATCGGCCTGGGCAGATGCAAGACTACATGCAAGTCGCTATCGTGGCATAAAGCGGTGGCAACTGGGACTGATCATTCAATGCCTTCCAATCCTCATTCATATTGCATTCTTACTTTTCAGTATTGGGCTGGTCCTTCTTGTACTACAGGATGATCAGATGATTGGGCTCACAATCTTGGCTTTGACAACACTCGTTGTCTTGCTCTATATTGGCAACAGTGTTCACCCTGCAGTCTATCTTGATTCCCCTTTTCGTGCTCCAATCTCTGGCATGATTCGTGCGATCTTCCACAATCGGCAAGGATGGTCATGGAGTCCAGCTGGGGCATCTCAGTTTCCAGCTCGTGAGGATGCCCAGAAGGCACAAGCAATCTGTTGGCTTCTGACACAATCTGCTAGTAGTAGCACAGCAACTATTGCTATTCATGCAGTAGCAGGTCTCCCTTGCTCGCTCTTTGTTCAGAATGAACTTTGTAGAAGTTCAGTTGGCAATATGGTTCTTGACCTCTTATCTGAAGAGATGACAAACCCCGAACCAGATACAGATTTACTGAATGTCTGCTTGCATGCTCTTCTTCGTCTGACTCAGGCAGCACCGCCGGAACTATTGATCACTGAATTTGCACAATACTTGCGAAGACTGGTTGCTCCAAGAGGGCTTCTGGATGACCTTGCTGGGCTTCCTGCAATCATCCAAGATCTGGCTCTTTGCATCAAAGCACGGATTATTCAACTTTTTTGTGATCCAAGCCAACATATTGAGCTATTCCAGCAAAATACTGCACTCTTTGAGATAGATCTTCCAGTCCTGGCTAAATCATGTTCTGACCCCTATATTCGCCGTTTGCTTATTGAAGTGTGGTTCATATCAGACCAGAATCCTCCTCCCACATCTCACCCTCCAGCCTTGCATTTTAACATTGGCCTGAAAGCTGCCCATTTCGGTGATCGTCTGGCAACACATTCTAGTCTAGCCAAAAAAGTAAATACTGGTATGGCCTGCTAAATCTTTCTTGGCGGGAAGGGGATTTAATTTTTCTCCAGGAAGACTCCCAACTGCTATTCAACCACAACTGGATGCCAAAATTCTGATTGAGGGATTAGCTGATGACAAATCTCAGAGTCAATGCAGCAGGTTGATGAGTGAAATTTCAGTATATTGTATGTTCCATTTCTTTTCCAGTTATATGTTCCCGAACAAATACAAAACAGCCCAAATAAAAAACCAACTGGAAAACAGTATTCTATCAGATATTCTGGGCCCTCTGTTGCAATCGGGTGATGAGCATATTCGGCAAAATACCTTCAAAACCTTGAGAAATCTTCTTGCTGATGGTCAGTCTTCTGTTATCAAGATGCTTCAAAATGACCAGATCATATCAGATCTAACAACCTCAAACACCCTTATACTAGAAAGCCTTCCAGCTTTTGTCCAGACAGTAGCTACTACCGATGTGAACAATTTGTGTGAAATTGCGGAATTCTTCATTGACTTTATTAGCACAAGTACGTATTTGGTGTTCAACTCCATTGACTCCTTTGTTGACATATATGTAATAGATGGTGTCAATGAAACCATTATCCGAGCTCAACTAATACCCAGCATTACAATAGCCACAGGCACAGCAGACCCTTTCACACAACACCGGTTACTGAAGGCATTCATTCAGTTGTCAATCTACAGTATGATTCACAGTTCAAAGCTAATCTTAAGTGCTAATCACCATCAAGCTCAAATCCGGCAGTCGATTGATGTTGTTCAAGCCACTCTATTTCTGCTAGAGCACATCAATAATGGAAACACATTATCTACACAGCTATGGGATTGTTTATTCATCATTCTGAAGCAAGGCAAATGCTGTCCTTGTATCAACTTTCAACAACTCATTTGGATATCATACAGATTTCCACAGCTCATTTTCAAGCCTAGAAGTTTTAAACAGCTTCACCACAATTATGAGCAGCAATGATTCAATCATTTCCGTTGAAGGACTTGAGCGTGCAACTTTGCTTGTAACACTTGGTATGGATAGACCTGATGCTAGATATGAGATGTGGTTGCTGCATCTGATGCCCCCATCACATGCATCTCCCTTCTATTCAAATTTGTTCTCTTACTGAATCTATTCTAGATCCTATTTGTTGCACAACTCTGGGCCCAGCTATGGAAGCTGCCGTTGTGTTGCTCCTTGCAGATTCCAATTTCCATATACGTGAACGTGCTATGCGAGCATTTGTAGAGTTGGTCCAGCATGGTATGTGAAGGCCAGTCTCACCTCATTAAAATGATTCAACTTCAGGCTCTTAGCGGGTAGTCACCCAACTATTGCACTGGATAAAACTACCTGTGTTTCAATATCCATGCTTGCAGATTCAAACAATATCATCAAACATCAAGCAATTCAAACACTGACTACTATCATAGTATATGGTACATATGATCATTCAGGGAAAGAAATCCAGTAATTGTTTGCAGAGGATGTGCGGACATCACTCACAGGCATTGACTTGATGGACGTCTTTTCACCACTGTTCGAGGATCCAGATCCGGAGTTGAGAAAGGCAGGAATCAAAATGTTCGGTGTTTTTGCTACACACAGTGAGTTGGGCTTCATTTGTTCATGCATATATAGAGCCGCTGACCTTACAATCAGATGATTTATGCACCGGTCTAGCTCGAGGTATCCTGGACAAAGCAGTTCAACTATTAGGAGATCTAAACTTTGATGTTCAACAAAGTGCTCGCCAATTGTTTGAAATTTTGCTAGAACAATGTGCGCAGTTTCGCTCTGAACATATTTCAAAATCTTGATATATTCTTCAGCTTCACTTTCAACTGTATTATGTGATCCTAGAATGCTTGAGATAATCAACACTATGGTCGACAATGACAGCTGGGCTGTAAAGCAAGCTGCTATGACTGCACTTCCTCTGTTTGTGAAACCAAGTCAGTGAATATTTTTTTCAGTTGAAGGTTCATTGACTTCAATCATTCAGATAGGAGTTGTGTTGGAATTTCCTCCTCTCAAATCATACCCACAATTTTTGCCCTGCTTGATGATGAAGACATTGAATTATCTTTTGCTGCACTAGAATGCATAGTTGACCTGTGCCAAAATGGTTGTAATCTGATGTTATTGAATATCTTGAATTGAACTGATGAGACTGGGACAGATGACCTTTGGAAAAGTTGCGAAAGATGTGGGCTAATTCCCAAGATCATTTCTATGTGCCAAGATTCTAGCCCACTCAAACGTGAAGCAGCTCTTGAGGCCATTGTGGGCCTCATGCCTCATGGTGCGTATGCTGTATCTTTTTACCGAGGGATACTTATCTCATGCCTCTCAAAGCGGAGTTTCGTCAACTATATTCAACTTCTGAAATAATGCTGGAGCTGCTTTTGATGCTAGATGATGCAGCACAAGGAGTCCAGCTGGCAGCACTTAGTGTGATGGGCCTACTACATTACTATAGTATGTGGTCTGGAGTATTGATTTTCTATACAATAACTAATTGTATGGCTTATAGACAATCTCCCTCCATTTCTATTGAATGAACTAATGGAAAAGATTTTTGTTATGATGGCTGAGCGACCCTCTCCAGTGAAAAAGGGAGTGGTTGCTGCCATCATTCATTTTCTGGTTCCAAGTGAGTTTGAGTTGAATATCTGCTAATATTCAATGTATTCATCTTCATAGACCATGATCATTTTATTCCTTATATTTCACGAATCACGGTACAACTCATGAAAGTGATGGCACATTCACAACAAGAAATACAACTTGTCGCAAAGGAAGTCTTGGAATTCCTCATGACCCATGGTGTGTTATGCCTGAATGTAAATTTCTCCCACCAAGCAATTATCAGATCCACCTCCAATGATCACTCTGGATGATGTGATGACAACTGTTGTAGCCACCTTCAGATCAGAAGATCCTGTGAATTCAGATCTTCTCATTCTACTCCTAGAACATGGTAAGGCTTAACATTAGCAACATGTATTATCCCTGAATTGTGTTTCAGGGTTTTTATCTGATCCCCTTATTGCACCAGCATTAACAGAGGAATTGCTTTCAATGCTTGCTGATCCTGACCCCAACACAAAAGAGAAGGCACTGAATCACTTCCGTTTCTTAATGAAACATGGTAGTTTCTATTTTTTTCACTATTTCCACACACATGCATAATGAAGTATTCACAGAAAATTTTGTGGTGTATTTTGGCTCTGTGCATGCCTTGGAAATCATTACACAGAGTTCATGGCTCTTGAAAGATCCCGATATTCATATCTCTGTACATCGACTCCTGAGTGCACTCAACAACCTTAGTAAGAGGTATCTCTTTCCACTTGGATTATGCAATGCTGAGTTGCACTTAGAACATTGCCAGTCCTTACTCTTGGCTACAGACATTATAGATACAATGATGACCATCTTGTCAGCGAAACACTTGTCTCTTCAATTTGCACAGCATACATTAGAGAGTCTTCGGAGTCTTGTCGCTAATGGTGAGGGTGCATTCACATGTAATGTTCAGGCTGCGACACCCAACATTGTGCAGATGACTTCTGTGTTCAGCTTGCAACTTGCACACCACAGGCTATCCAGTCGATCATCACTCTAGTTGGCCACGAAAATCCTGCAATTGTACAAGATGCGCATGGGATTATCATGACACTTGCTAGACATCGTAAGTATTTTCTTCCATTACAGAAAGTTGGTCTCAGCAACTGTATATAGCTCAGTGTCATTCACTGCTATCTAGCTCACAGACTGTGGAGTCATTATATTCTATGCTAAGTGATCAGGAACCAGTTGTACGTATTGGTGGCCTAAGGAATGCTTGTATATTTGCCCATCGTGGTAAATATCTGTTCACTTCTTAACTGTATATCAGTACTAACTGCAAATAGAAGCAATTTGCACAATTATTGCAACACCAAAGATCATTCAAAAAGTTCTTTTCACGATGAGTGACGCAAACAGTGATGTGATAGAAGAATCACTGCAAACAATTATAGCTCTTGTCCAACATAGTGCGTTTGGTTTTGCATTGTCATGGGTTGGGATCTTGATAAATGAAGAATTTATTGCAACATCATTCACGGCAAATGGCACATTTCAAAAAATTATGTCTATGTTACGCCATTTTTCTCCAGCTGTTCGCATAGCAGCACTCCAGGTCATTACTGCATTTGCCCACCAAGGTATGAATATTATCTGTTTAGTGCTTCCTTACATCTTGAGGCACAGATGATTTGCGTTCCTTAATCACCCCACCTGCAATGAAGAAATTCTGGATGCTTTTGATAGATCCCCACAAGTCTGTACGACAAGCAGCTGGAAAATGTGCTAGAATATGTCTTTCTATTGGTATGTGGAATGAAAACTTCAACATGTTGCCTGAAGCTCTAGCCAGATGATATGAGAAGAAGCCTCACTACATCGAGCACCATCAGGCTGTTGATCACAAAAATCAATGGAAGAGCTGATGACATTCTCGTCATTGACCTAGTCAAGCACTTGATTGTTGACGGTATTTGATGCATTTTTTGAGAAATAACATAAAATAAGATAAACCACTGAACATTTTGTCAGATCCTAGTCTTATGATGGTTGGCTCCACTGTGATTCAGCAAGCACTGCAAAGAATACCTCAGAGTGAACTCCCAGTCCGGTGATAGGGCCGCTCAGCGGCTAGGCATGAAATGCCCGGAATTTATCGATTTTCGAGACCTATCAGCGGGAGAAGTGAGGCTAGGATACTAGAAGATATGTCCGTCCTCGCGGGCAGTATCTTATTGCTGTGGATAGCCGACAAGCTGGTGGGACACCAACGGGTAGCAGCGGCTTAGCGACGTTTCCCTAAACATGGGTGCGAGACTCTGCCGCTGACTATTTCTAAACTGCCGGGCCAAGAGACTTAGTGGGAAACTACTATCTCAAGGTGCTGGAGGCGACCAAGAGGAACTACCGACCTCCCTGAGGTTAGGCGCTCACCCGCCGACCAACATGAAGAAGATCTAGCGGGGGACCATACTGAGTTCAACTTCGAACTCAGGACGGCCACCACTCTACCGACGAACAGGATCACCGGCAGGCTCTACCCGAGCACGCCGGCTGATTACGGACAGCCGGGACTTGACCGACTGCCAGCGGGAGCGCCGCGGAGCCAGCGGCTATCCAGCCAACGGCTCTGTCAGAATGATGAGAAGGACATGGCGAGTTGCCGGGGGCATATCCCGCTGATTGCGGACAACCCGAACGGCGAGTGGCGAGCCGCTAACGCGACTCGGCTCTCCCTATTTTCCCTGGAACTTAGACTGTTCTGAAGATAGAAGACGAGACGAACTTGACCGCTGTCGAGCCGTTGACTAACTACTCAGCGGGAAGCCTTTTCGACTTCAACTCGACCAGCGGCAAGACCATATTATGAAGGAAGAATTTCGTGTCCCCTCCCGGGGACATGGCAACCAGCACGCCATTGCACTGCAATAAGGTGCAATACCCACCCGCCCGCATGGACTTTCTCCGGGAGGCAGTCTTTTCACTCACGACTCGCAATCCTGAATATACCATTGGTTCCCAGCGGGCGCGGCATCAAACTTGGACACTCTCTCATCATGATTTTATTTGGTTGTTTCTGCTCCCGCAGCATGTATTTAATCTCCCGCTGTACTTTTGGTTACTCAGTCAATTACCTACCCGTAGACAAGGGCAGTTTGTAGCGGACTCTAGAATTTGAATTGAAGCTTTGAAAGAGACTAGACTTGATATCTGAGAGAGACTCGAGTGATACGGAAAGACTTGTGGCATACCGAGCCGCCAGAACTTTGAGAGCCCCGCCAGCCTTTGAGCCCGCGCCCTCCTGAAATACGAGGCCCCGTCTCTTGCAGTTCCGCGGTATAACCAAGACCCCCGTTCGTGCTTGATTCCGCGCCGTCGACGCCCCGTGTGCCCTGCCGTTCCGCGGTATTCAAAGACCCCCGTTCGAGCTCGCCGCCGCGCAGTGGTGTAAGTGCCCCGGCCACTGTTAGTGTCCGCGCCATCGACGTAAGAGCCCCGCTCCTTGCCAGAGCCGCGCCAGTTGAATAAGAACCCCGTCCCGCTGAGCCGCGCCTTCTGCCCGCCGGTTGTCATCCAGAAAGCTTCTTCCCGGTTGACGATCCACTACCGGGCGACGCTTTTCTATTGGCACGGAGACCCTCCCCGCTAGACTCAGAATTTCTCATTTCGAAGTCTCAGAAAGAGTGACTCTTCGCTTCTCCCGCTGCGAATCGTTTTGCCCGCTACGTTCTCGCTAGACAATCTAGTAGTTCGTCCCGCTCAAACGTAGCGACCTTGATTGATTGAAGCTTGCACAAGTATTCTGAGGGACGATACGTGCTCCCGCCACCCCGAACACACACACACACACGTCGTATTGGATTAGATTTAGTGATTTTATATTTCGGTATATTTCACGCCTACACCTACACGCACCGTTTCATCTGGAGCCCACCGCGAGGGGTGACAGATTATTTGTGTCAAGTCGAAAGAAATCACTTGTGGACGCTGCTATAAACTAGCACGAACCATCCGCCGGTTGACTCGAGAATAGAATATACACCCGCCCGTTGAGCCTTTAGCTCCAGGCCCGCGATAGAAGATTTTGCCATTTAGTTTCGGAGGAGACGTGGCTTCAGAAGGACGATCCGCTAGAGTACCACCACCAAAACCTCGATCTACCAACACTAGCCTACGCGCCGCTGCTGCCGCTCTCGATCTCGAACTTGCCGATTCTTCCCTTCCGCCTGTTGCTCTCGCCCGGGAAATCTATTCTCTGCGCGGACGATCCCAAGCACAAGCTTATCGTGCCCGCCGAACCCAGTCGTTGAGCCCCTCTGCTCCGCTGGAACAACAAACCCCGACTCAACCGCCCGGCACTAGACCTGTTACGCCCGACGGTGCAGCTACCCAGTCGTCAACGACTCTCTCTTCTGTCTCTTCACCACTACTCCAAACTTCACCAACCCCTTCAAACAATCCGATGGCTGAAGACGGCAATAATACTGTCGCCCGAGGAAAGAAGCGCGCGCCGGAACCATGGGACAGGAACGCCCCGCTCTTCAAAGAAGATGAGCCGGAGGAACTCGTTCGTTTCCTGGACCATGTGGAGCGTATGATGGAATTAGATGAGACGCCGGCCGACAAGAAGAACGAGTTCGTCTGCCGCTACACCGCTCAAGCCACGGCTGAGGAGTGGCGGCAGTTCGACTCGTTCTCCAAGACGTTCGACGACTTTAAGAAAGAAATCCTGGAAAATTACCCGTCAGTCGTCGACCAGAAGAAGGGCTCTGTGCAGAAATTGCACAAGCAGCTTCGTAAGTTCGCCGAAGAGGGGATTGACCGGGATGATGAGGACGAGCTCATGCGCCTCACGCGAACCATGAACGTCGAGGCGAACAAACTCCTCGATTCAAACTTGATTTCGCACCGGGAAGCCCTCCCGATGTTCTTCTCCAAATTGACTCGCGAGTTTAAGGAGCGAATCCTGGAGAATCTCGAGAGGAAACCTCCCGCTGAGGACGACGACGAGCCGGACGCCCGCTCATGGACGCTGGCCGAAGTCATGAGCGAGGCCAAAAAGATCGCGAAACGTTCGACCGCCAACTCGGAGTTCTTTGGCACTTCTGATCGAGGTTACTCGAGCAAGTCGAAGAGCGCCAGCGGCTCTGGACGAGCGTCGAGCGGGCGGTCGATTCTCCCGAATCCGAACGTTTCGATTAAGAAAGAAGAAGAGGACCCTAACAAGGCCCTTCTTGAGACGATTAAGGTGTCAGTCGTCACTATGATGGAGCGGCTGGATAATCAGACCTCCCAATTACAGCGCTTTGCAAAATTGATGACAGTCGGCCGAAAAAAACATATATAAACAAATATTTGATCTCTCCAGTTCCTAAGGCCGTTTCTTCAATTTTGAACCGTTTTCCAAGGTTCTGATGCAGGTAGAACACATTTCCGTAGTCCAAACTACAGTTCTACCTACTTGAATCACCTCAAACGGCTCAGTGGAAGCCTCAAGCTGGCTTATTTTGCCATCAACTGCTCAGTTTTGAGCCAATAATCCAAGAAATCCCAGTTCTCAACGCCATTTTGGCAGCTGTGATTCGTTTTTAGAGATTCCTGAAGGTGTAGAATACATTTATGTACCCTATTACTCAATACTATCATCTTGGAGGGCTCTAAACTGCGTAGTGAAAGGCTCAAAACAGCTTGTTTTCAATATTATAACTGTTCTACACAGTGGCTGATTCAATCTCTTTGAACCAAAGCCCAAATACGAAGTTCAACTTCGCCGCTGCCTGGACCGTCAACGGGCGCTTCTTCGGCGCCTATTTCGGACTCCAAGTCCGGTCAGGCGGCAGTTGAACCCCATCATTCAATAGAGGTAAATTCCGCGCTTCTTGCTCGCTTCCCCCATCTCTTGTCTGTATCTACGCTCATTGCTGGCCCCCTACTGTCCATTTTTCACCTCTCCACCTCTCGGCCACCCTCAGCACTCATTTACACCATGCCAGGTCGTGTTGTACAGTCACAAGTGAAGCTGGCCGCAATGAATCTGTTTGAGCGGGATCTCCTACCGCTGCACGACATTCTTGATATCTGCGGTTTCTCGGAGTCGACATTCTGGCGTACACGGAAGCTTTGGCGGGAGACCGGATGGGTGGAAAAGCCGAAGAGCAAGCTCCGAGGGCGCCGTAGACTTCTGCATCGCGAAGATCTTGACTACATTCTTAGTCTGGTCAATTTGCGCCCCGATTGGTTCCTGAAGGAACTCTTGAATATGTTGAAGCATAACCGTTTCATCTCAGTTCACTTCACGACCATCTTCCGGGAGCTGGAGCGCCTCGGCATGTCACGTAAAAAGCTCAAGAGAATTGCTGCCGAGCGGAACGAGAATGTCAGAAACGACTTTGTCCGCCGGATCTCCCTCTATCCCCCTGCGTATCTCGGTTTTCTTGATGAGACCTCGAAGAACGATCTGACACCACATCGCGCATACGGGAGAGCGAAGAAGGGTCAGAGGGCAAAGATGAAACAGAAATTTGTCCGGGGAACACGGCTGACAGGGACGGGGCTTCTGACGTTGGATGGTATGGTCGCAACTCGGGTGGTGGTGGGATCCATGGACAGAGAACAATATCTTGATTTCATTGAGCAAGATGTGGTGCGTCCGCTACATTTATTCTTGTCGTTCTTTCCTTTCATCTCAATATTTCATCTCGATACTGATGTAAACACCAGATGCCTCTCACAAATCCTTACCCCGCACCTCTATCAGTTCTGATCATGGATAACGCTAAGATTCATCATGGCGAGCAAATTCTTGAAATAGCTGAAAGATTCGGTGAGTTTGGTCATTCAAATCCACGCCAATTTGTCATTCCTTTGATTTCAGGTGTTCGCATTGAGTTCCTCCCTCCCTACTCGCCTGATTTCAACCCAATTGAAGAGGCATTTTCCAAGATCAAGGCATTTATCCGACGGAATTCAGAAATTTTCGCGAATTCTATTGGCGAGCGAGGAATTTACGACGTGATTCTGGCGATGGAAACTATTACTCCCGACGATGCTGAGGGTTATTTTGATCATGCGGGCTACATGTAACGATTGTATTGCTAATTCTACATCTGTTGCGAACGAAACATGGGGTGTGAGTGATGTCAAAAAATACATGCGATAAACACAACAAGAAAGCAATCCCGAGTCCATACCAAAAGCAATTTCTCTCTTCACAACGGCAACACCCACTTACGAACAGCTTCCCGCAACTCTGCAATTTCTCCGCGAAGGAATTTCATCATCTCCAAGTCTTCAATCGAAATCAGATAAAACGTCGAGGTGTTGCGATAACCGTTGTCAGCGAATTTTGTCGAGATAGTGGGGTCAAGATAATAGTTGGTGCAAAACTCTTCAATCGACATTGAGAAACCGCTCTCCGTACCCGGAGGGAGAAGCATGCGACTATTTAGAGGCAGTGGTGGCGGAGCAAAGGGCAGAGGCGCAGGCGCAGGCGCTGCGGCAGGGGGATGGGGCGGGCCGCCCAACAAATTGATGAGCGCGTCAGGAATCGTGAAATGATTGTTGATCACAGGGTTGTTGGACTGTGGTTGATTAGCCGCCATTCGACGTTGAAGCAGAGAAGGTGGAGCAGTTCCGCCGGCTTCGTTAGTTCCAAACAGCTGATGGTTCGGAGGCGTGGTGAGGTCGGCAGAGCCTGCAACCTTTGAACGGGTGTTGTTATGAGAGGAATAGATAAATTCGAACGGAATGACTTACCCAAGCGGCCGCCCAAATTCGGAAATGCGAGTTTCCAAGCGAAACGTGCTCGTTTGTGTCAGGACGAACCCAACAATGATCGCTCTTATCATTAGCATTACATGTCCACTTCACACGGAGCTCTCCGATTTTATTGTTGATCTCGCTGTTGGCAGGAGCAATATCGTTCTCCGACGGAATCTGCCGATGATTATGTGGTTCGTCATTGAAGATGAGGCCACCGATTCTTACCTTTGACTTCTTCGCCACTTTTTTAGTAGAACCATCGTCAGGTTGATCAGGGCCTGTTGCCTATCGGTGGTTGAGTCGAAGAGAGAAGACGGAAGAAGAGAATATGACTCACATCCTCCGGAACAACTCTCAGGTTGACCCTGCGTTCCTTGGTTTTCATCGCTTCGGAAATCATCAAATCGTAATCAGTAGACTCGGAAAGGTCCACAAAATTTTTGACTACGCGCGGGATCTGGTAGTGGAGACCCACGTCTTCTGCCTCCGGTTGAAAGCCAAGTTTTGCGACGCGGGTGACCTTCTCCAATAATATTCTAGCGAATCTGTAAAATGGCGTGTCGCTGGGGAGCGTAATGATAGCGGAAGCGAGGGGTTGACGTTTCTTCTCGGGCTTCAAAATTTCTGCGGGTGTAAAGACATCGAAGTTGAGGGTGATGGAGACGGTAGCCGGAGTTTCGTCGACTGCTTTTTTCCCTGCTACCCGGACCGACATCATGAATGAGCGTGAATGAGAATAGAGAGAGCAAAAACCTGATGTTTTGCGACGCTTCTTGGGCTGAGGATCCGAGTCCTCACTCTGAAAGCCTTCCTCCTGAGAGATACCCTCTTCTGCCTTCCTCTCATCGAAACTCGGGTCGCCATTTTCTTCGTCGTCGTCGTCGTCGGCATCAGCATTCAGATCAGTATTGGCGGCATTGTTTTTATTAGCTGTTTTGGATGATTTGGATCGAGATTTAGGCTGGGCAGAGACACTGGTATCATCATTTAGAGTGTCGGACGAGCCTGAGGAGGGCAACGGGTTTGTTCTTTTCCTCGGTGGATCTGCGTCCTTAGCTCGCTTGGTCTGGGTTTTCTTTCTGGAGGAAACACGGGCAGCAGAGCCAGATGGTGCCAGTTTTGCTTTGCGCGGAGGCATTGGAGTGGGAGGGCTAAGAAACAAAGGAGCCAGTCGGTGTCGACGGTGGCGGAAGCGAGCAAGAAGCGCGGAATTTACCTCTATTGAATGATGGGGTTCAACTGCCGCCTGACCGGACTTGGAGTCCGAAATAGGCGCCGAAGAAGCGCCCGTTGACGGTCCAGGCAGCGGCGAAGTTGAACTTCGTATTTGGGCTTTGGTTCAAAGAGATTGAATCAGCCACTGTGTAGAACAGTTATAATATTGAAAACAAGCTGTTTTGAGCCTTTCACTACGCAGTTTAGAGCCCTCCAAGATGATAGTATTGAGTAATAGGGTACATAAATGTATTCTACACCTTCAGGAATCTCTAAAAACGAATCACAGCTGCCAAAATGGCGTTGAGAACTGGGATTGCTCAAAATATTGGTCCAAACTGGGCAGTTGATGGCAAAATAAACCCGGCTGAGGCTTCCACTGAGCCGTTTGAGGTGATTCAAGTAGGTAGAACTGTAGTTTGGACTACGGAAATGTGTTCTATCTGCATCAGAACCTCGAAAAACGGTTTAGAATTGAGGAAATAGCCTTAGGAACTGGAGCCATCAAATAGTTGTTTATATATATTTTTTTCGGCCGACTGTCATCAATTTTGCAAAGCGCTGTAAAAGAGATCGACGCCGCGACCAAGAAAAAGATGGCTGAGTTGGAGTCCTTCTATAAGTCCCTACCGGGCAGAGTCCCAGGCGCCGCTGACTCCCAGTCTTACCCACGAATGCCTACCGTGCAATTCAAAGGGAACCTGGCGGATCAGGGGTGTCTTTATTGCGACAAGTTTGGGCATTTTAGAGATAAGTGTCTCATCCGGCAAGCCCACATAGGGAGTGGAAAGATGAAGGTCGTAGGGTTCAGAGACTGTTTCCCCGATGGGATACCTATCCCGAAAGACGGGCACAAGTCCAAGAAGCAGCAGGTAGAGGAGTACCGCCCGGCCGCCCAACCAACGGCCGCTGCGCAAAACTACCAGTCTGTCTTCGCTCAGCTCTCCGTTCTTGACATGGACGAGCAGGAGCTGGAGGCCGCGCAAGCCGCGTTCAGCCAGAACGAGGAATTCTACTATGACCCGAGAGAAGAAGAATTGGTTTCCTTGCGAGCTGAGCAAGTAAACCTCCAGCGGCAAGTGACGCAACTCCAGTCGCATGGTTCAGGGGGTGTTCAACCACCCCTTGTGGCTCATCAAAGCCAACCTCCCCCGCCGCAATTCGACGCCAACGCTGTTGCGATTCTACTGGCGGCTGTCTCAGCGAACTCTCGCTCTCCCAACGGGGCTGGTCCCTCCCGAACGGGGAACAGCGCCGAAGGAGAGCATTTTTAGAGAGTTCGAGGAAGGGGGCAAAGGGGAAACCCAGTGCGGATAAGCCCCCGGAGAACAGACAAGTACGCCCGCCTGTAGGAAAGAAAATGGAAGTTGTGATGCCGAAGTTGCCCTACAAGCCGAGGACGCTGCGAAAGCCCGCTGTCGAAGCACAGGCGGCGATCGTTGAAACCAAGGAGAAAGGGCGGGAGGAGACAGAAGAACAAAATGGCGCTCAGCCGCCGGAGCTTCCGTATAGGAACGTTCCTCCGGTCAAGCCAGCCAAAAGGCCCAACGAACCTAGAGTTCGGCCGGCGGGAGATCCGCCGTTAGTGGCCAACGAAAAGAACTACGAGTTGAAGGCGCCCGTAGAGGACCAGGACGATGAGGAGGTCGAATCCTTGATAAAGGAGATCTTCGGAAACCTGGAAATAGCTCTCCCGCTGGGGAGACTGTTCGCCCTCAGCCCGAAGTTGCTGCGCCAGGCTAAGGCGTTGCTCTCGAAAAAGAGGGTCTCGCCCGCTGTTCGAGTAACCCTAGAACAGCTGATTAGCCACGCGGAGAAAGAAGCCGACGAAGACGACGAGTCCTCCAGCGTAACCGTTGAGGACCTACCTTACGAGGTAATAGTCCAGGTCGCGACAGCGGCCGACGGACTTATGCCAGCGGGAGCCCTGATCACCGTCGATCCAGTAGTCCAATATTGGCAGTCGATAGTGGAGGGAGAGCCGGTAAGGGATGTCTTCGTCGCCATCTCCGACAATGCTTCTGCCGGAGAATCGGCGGCCCTGAGAGTGGTCTTCCCGCTCATTCACGGCGCCGCTGAAGTTGAATGTATTCTGGACGGTGGATCGCAGATCGTGTCCATGGCCCTGTCGGTAGCCACCGAACTAGGAGTCAGCTGGGACCCAGATAACTGCATCCACATGATGAGCGCCAACGGGCAAACCGAGAAGTCAGTCGGTCTGGCAAGGAACGTCCCCTTCAGGTTCGGTGACATGACGGTGTACCTTCAAGTGCATGTCATACGAAACCCGGCCTACAAGGTGCTGTTGGGGCGACCCTTCGAAATCCTGACCGCCAGCGGTATCAAAAATACCTCTGACGGGAACCAGTTCCTGACTTTGACCGACCCCTCCACGCAGAAGCGGGTGGTCGTCCCTACCTTCCCCAGAGGCCAGCGGCGACAAGTGCGGCGCGTCCAGAACGACGCATCACCGGCTGAGCAGCCGAGCAGCCAAGAGGAGCAAAATTTTCAGAATTCGAGGAGTTGATTAACCATCAAGGAGAATTAGCGGTTCAGATAGAACTAAACGAGAAGAATTTGCACTTTGATGAAGTCTGGAGAAGAGGGATTTTCGATGGCCGAGACGAAAATGGCCTACCTGGCGGCTGCCATGCCAGAGATTGATGATGAACCCGCTGCTCAGTTATTCCAAGAATACAACGAGCAGCTGACAGAAGGAAAAGAAGTCGGCGAATCCTATGTGGCTATCGTAGCCAACATAACGGACAAAGTCAGAGAAAAACTGAAGGATCCGGCCGCTGTGTTCATGACTGCCGGCATCGATATCGAGTCGGTTAGGCAAGAGCAATCTCGTCATTCAGCGGGGGAGCGCTGTCAGTGCTGTGACTACGCCGATTGGGTAGTACCCGGGTTTGAACACAATGAGACGAAAGTCGCTTTGATGGAGGAAATCATTCCCGAGGATCACCCGCCTGAAGTCGAGGTGAAGGAGGTGTTCTCGAAGAAGTATAAACCGGTAGCGCTAAAAGTAAAGCCGGTCCTCGAGCCGCTCCCTCCCGAGTTCAGGATAGAAAGGAATATCATCGGGGATCCATTGCAGAACCTCGTCCCGCTAGACTCTCACCCGCCAGAATTCGTTCCCGTTGGGAGATACACTGCGGAGAGGAAGGCGGTTGTAGACGAACTGCATAACGACGGATTCTTGAATGATGAAGAGATGAAGCTGGTTCATCATATGTTATCTATACACGAAAATACGGTAGCGTGGGATGACAGCGAAAGAGGAACTTTCAGAACGGATTTCTTCCCGCCAGTAAAGTTCCCGGTGAAGCCAGACCATAAGGTTTGGGTGGAGAGAAATATTCCCATCCCGCCGGGACAGCTGGAAGAAGTCTGCAAGGTGCTTAGGGCGAGTATCGATGCCAATATATACGAACCGTCCAATGGCTCGTATCGCACCAAGTACTTTGGAGTTCTGAAGAGTGATAAGAAGTCCATTCGATTAGTGCATTCGCTGGAGCCGCTGAACGCGGTAACCATTGCACACTCTGGGGTGCCTCCCGGCGCCGCGGATCTGGCCGAACATTTCGCGGGAAGGGCTTGTGGGTCCACGTTTGATCTTTACTCTGGGTACAACCACCGGCTGATTGACCCGGAATCTCGAGATTACACGACCTTCCAGACTCCGTTTGGTGCGCTTCGATTGGTAAGATTGCCGCAGGGTTGGACCAACTCGGTGCCGATCTTCCACGAAGACGTAACTTACATCCTGCGAGATGAGATTCCTGCGGTTACCCGGCCGTATATAGACGACGTGCCTGTCGCCGGAGGCTTCACTCGATACGAAAAGCCTGACGGGACGTACGAGACCATCCCTGAGAACCCGCTGATAAGGGTCTTTGTGTGGTTACACTTGGTAGACTGCAACCGGGTACTTACCCGGCTAGCCTATTCTGGGGCGACTGTAAGCGGGAAGAAGTTGCAGATTTGCCGGGGAACTTTTAAGGTGGTCGGCCATGTCTGCTCATACGAGGGCATGCGCCCGGATGAAGATAGAATCGGCGTCATTGAGCGTTGGGGTCCGCTGAAGGATTTCCACGATGTGAAAGCTTTCCTGGGAACTGTGGGCGTTATGAGAATGTTCATCCAAGACTATACAGTCAAGGCTGAGCCGATTCAGAAGCTCACCCGGAAGGAAGTCATATTCGAGTGGGGCCCGGCCCAAGACGCATGCATGAAAGTTTTGAAGAAGGCTTTGCGAGAATGTCCCGCGCTTAGACCTATAAGATATGAATGGGACACCGAAGTGGTACTGGCGGTCGATACGTCGTACCTTGGAGTTGGGGTGCATGTGTACCAGCGGGATCCTTTGGACCTAAATAAGCGGTACTATGCCCGCTTCAGCTCCATACCTTTGAATGACCGGGAGTCGAGGTATTCTCAGCCCAAGCGGGAATTGTTTGGCTTGAAGAGGGCGCTAGACCACATGCAATATTGGCTGTTGGGCTGCCGCAAGCTGGTCGTCGAAACCGACGCTCAGTACCTCAAGGGCATGTTGGATCACCCGGGAATGGGGCCCAACGCTACGATCAACCGCTGGATTGAGGAGATCCTGATGTTTCATTTCACTCTGAAGCATGTACCGGGCAAGACTTTCGGGCCAGATGGACTCTCCCGCCGGCGTATTCAGCCGGGGGATCCAGAGTATGATCATCCAGAAGACGAGTTCGATAATAACGAGCCGCCGGGTCTTCATCCTGAAAGTAGTGCTTGGCCGCCTCTCAAGAATTTCGAGGATTTCAAGCACGATATTGACACTCGAGGTGGATATATGGTAGCTGAATTGGCGGGAGATGAGGCCCAGTCAGCCGCTGACTTCGAGAACGACGCCGAACAAGCTTGGGCTTACACCCGCCTTAGTAGAGAATATGTTTTCGAAGTCTTCTCTCAGTCAAAGGGTGACGACAAGCCAGACGGCGAGCCACTGATCCCTAACCTCGAATTGAAGTACGACCCGACGAAGCGGGAACCGTACCCGGAAGACCAACGATCTGTAGCGGCGAAGCTAGCGGACGAGCGGCTGCTCCTCATGAAGGAATGGCGGCGAAACACCCTGGCTCGCCCGGATGGCATGAACGACAAGGAATACAAAGCCTTCTTGCGATTCGCCACCGGCTTCTTCGAGGACGCAGATGGAAAACTCTATCATAAATCCTCAACGGGAAGTGCACATCAGTTGGTGGTAGACAAAGATCACCGAATGTATATGATGAGGGCGGCTCATGATAGCCTGGCCCACCGCGGTGTCTTTGCTACCAAATCCTTGATAGAAATGCGTTTCTGGTGGCCGGAGATGGAGCGGGACGTCACCTGGTATATTAAAACTTGCGAATTGTGTCAGTTAAGGCAAAGGACTTTATTAAAGATCCCGCCCGTTGTCACCCATACCCCTTCGCTCTTCCAGGTGGTGCACGTCGACGTGATGGTCGTTGGGACCCCTTCCAACGGCTTCAACAAAATTGTTGACGCCCGCTGCTCCCTCAGCAGCTATATAGAAGCGCGGCCGATAAAGAATGAGAATGCCAGAACATTGGCCTTGTTCTTACTTGAAGATGTGATTTGTAGGTGGGGCTGCCCGGAGGAATTGGTGACAGATAATGCACCGGCCTTCCTAGCGGCTGTGGCCTACCTTGAGTCTAAGTATGGCATAAGGAATATTAGAGTTTCGCCGTACAATTCGCAAGCCAACGGGAAAATCGAAAATGGGCACTTCTCGATGAGGCAATCCTTATGGAAAGCCACTGGCGGGAATCCCAGCAAGTGGTACTGGTTCTTCCCGCAGATGTTGTGGGCTGACCGGGTCACTATTCGACGAGGAACAGGTTGTTCACCCTACTTTATGGTAACGGGCGCACACCCGATCCTCCCGCTGGATATTGAAGAAGCGACTTGGCTGGTGCATTTGCCCGGCAGGACTTTGACGACGGCAGAATTAATCGGCTATCGAGCTCAGGCCTTGGCTAAGCACTCCACTCACGTTGAGCAAATGAGGGAGCGGGTCACCGACGAGAAACGAGCGAATTTACGCCGGTATGAGATAGCGCATAAACACACTATCGAAGATTACCATTTCGAGCCGGGAGACTTGGTGCTCATCAGGAATACGACCGTCGAGAAGTCGCTGAATACGAAGATGGCCGCCAGATACCTGGGACCAGTAATTATCATCCGTCGTACGAAAGGTGGAAGTTATATCGTAGCGGAGATGGACGGCTCTGTCTTTCAATCGAAGATTGCTCAGTTCAGGGTCGTCCCCTTCGAGCAGCGGCGCTCTATTAAGCTGCCCGCTGACATTCACGACTTAATCGACCTCTCGGCCGAGACGATAGAAAAGATGGTCCAGGAGGAAGACGGTTATTCTGGAGATGACTTCCAATTCGGGAATGTGAGGTTGACCCCCAGCGGGGCGGCTGACGAAGAGCCAGCTCTGCAGGAGGCCTTGCCCGAGGAAGAAGAAGAGGAAGAGGAACCTAACACGGATGAGCCGCTGCCTTTCAAACGAAAGACTCGTTCTGCCACAAAAGCCGCCGCGCGGAAATGAATTACTACTACGATATCTACGTTACAATTTGAAACGGGATTCGAGGTCTTTAAGTAATTGGATTGTCTGCATCTCCCGCCAGTGAGCAGCGACTAAGTTGCGCACCCGGGGAGTGTGTGGCGGCCAGCAGAAGGATGAGCCGTGAGGTGTCCGAAACGATTGAGCCAGTACCGAGGATTCTGAAGAAAGGGGGACCCGCTGGGGGAGCTCTTTAGGAACGAGTCAGGGAACATGAGCATCGACGCCGGCAGAGGAGGACTCGGGAAAGTCGCGAAGGCGAGCCGAGATCTTCTCCCCTTCGTCGAGGAGCTGCTCGCGCCGGGCCAGAGAGCTACGAAGGTTCTCGTGGATGACCGCCAGCTCGACCATGATGAAATACATCCGCTTGCGCAAGGCAAGGTGGTTGCTCATGAACTCGGTACCCATCTCAACGACGCTAGCGGCCTCGTCGACAACGGCACCTGAAGCGGGTGCCGAAGCGTAAAACTCAGCCGTCGCTACGAAAACACTCAGCGGGAGGAATCACTGACAGTGAACGGGAAACTCACCGTGGGTGAGGAAAGAGTCCTCGTGGAACGGGACGCTGTCGATGCGGGCACGCTTGTTACCCTTGCCCTTCTTAGCGGGGGCCGGGCTATGCTGAAAGAATAAAATGAATGAATGAAATTGAAAAGCAGAGATAACGGGCGACTTACAGCGCGCACACCCTTCTTGCCCGCCAGGGCTGACTTAGCCTTGGGACCGGTAGGGGGAGCCTTGGGAGCAGGGACATGCTCATCGTCAACGAGCATCTGGGTGAACAAACACCCAACGGCGATGATAGAAGTGTCAATCGTCAGCTCAACACAGGCCAGCTGTTGAATGAAAGAACGAACCTCGTCAGCACCAACGGTGGTGAGAGCGGGCGATGGAGCACGAACGGTGCCTTCGTCCTCGTCCTCAGACTCGGGTTCACCCTGAGACCGCCCGCGAGTACTCTTCTAGCGGGGGATGATGATGAGTCAATGGTGAGCACGGCAATGAAAGTTAGTGAAACCGACCCGGGTCCCCTTGGAAGAAGAAACGGTGGAGACGGGCGGGATCGCCTTCTTGGAACGGTCTTCGTGAATGGCCTTGGTGATCCGCCGCAGGGCATCGTACCCAGCGGGGAAGGTCACGTCCCGTTTACCATCCGGGTCGTACAAGGAGTGGTAATATTCACGCGAGGTGAAGATTGCCTCACGAAGAACCGCGCTCTTGTCTTCCAAAATGAAAGGCATGAGCGGGGGAAGGCGCGCCTACGAACGAAAGAATAATGTTAACAAAACGAGACTGGTCAATGTAGCCGGCGGCTCTTACAAGGATCTCGGCGACGTCCTTGAGCTGGTTTTTGCGAGACTCGGGCGGCGAATACTTGACGAGGTTGGCGGCAACGTCCATAGCCTTGAGGAAATCGGCTTTGACGGTGTTGTAATCGTTTTGAGACATTTTGGAGGAAGCAGAGTAAAGACAGTAGACGAGGCTGGGGGTATACCTGTCCGCCCGCTGCTTCTTATACTCGAGCGGCCGTAATTAACGCCGTAAGGATAATTTGGACGAAATTTGGTCAACGGCCGAACTTGGATTACCATTTATGGTAGATGTACCCGCCGGTGGCGCAGAAAATTATTTCAAACGCACCCGATCGTTCCGTGGCACGAAAATTTGCTGCCGGGGAACCTGAATTTCCTCTGATCGATCAACTGGGGACAGTTGAGATTTCTGAAAGGGGGAGAGGTGGGTCACCTAGCACGTCATTTGAGGGCAGCGGGCACATCTTTACCAAGAAATAAATGTTTCCAAGGCCTCACATGGGGCGGGAGCGTGTGTTATCGGAACGAACTATCCGAAAGTACATGTGCCGGTATCTACACTGCCCGCATCCTAGCCGGAAGATCCAGGAAAAGATTATTGGCGAGAACGTCTAACCGCTCGCGGATAACAGCAACATACGCGGCCGGGAGATTAGCCGTTTTGGCCTCCTGAAGAAGATGGAAAACCAAGCGGGCCTCGAAGTAAAAAGACAGCCGTTGGGCTGCCTCTGCGACGTTCCGCCCGACGATTACAGAATGGTATTGTTGCCAGAATGGGAACTGCGCCAGGGTCCCCTCATGAAGGACGTCCCAAGCAGCTAGCTGTTCCTTCGTAGCCGCTAGAAGCGAGCGGGGAATCAGTTGTGGCGCAACAGATAAGAAAGAAGTCGTCACTTACGATCGGGACCCTCTTTGAAACGGTGACGGCGGGCAGCAATTTCATCGGCCAGCTCAGCGGTCTGGGTGTACGAGCAGTTGTGCTTCAGCAAGTAACAGCGGGTGCACGGCGCTCCCCACTCAGTAAACTCGCAATGAGAACGGGCGTTGAGGCACGCAGAGCATACCCGGCCAGGCTGCCGAATGATGAGGAATTACCCGAGGCAAAATGTTCAGGAACGTACATAGTACTCCCTGAGCGGGCCGACGGGGTCATTCGGAAAGAGTGGATGTTCCAGCAAAGACATGAGTAGACGACTGAGGCAAATGGGACCTTCCCGCCAGCTTAAATATCTCTCTGAGACCTGGCGGGAGACCCAAAAACAGAGAGATCGACAGCGGGGCTCATTGCACCCGACGCTCCCGGAAGATCCGCAATACATGTGGAATATCCAACGAGGTGCTGAGCTCCCGCTGGGCAAAAACACGAGGAAGCTTTGGTTTCTAAGAAGCCTTCCTAATCGGGCAGCTTGAAACAGAGTTTTAAAGATGCAAGTTCGTTTGACAGTGGGAATATATTTCCTACTACGCTTACGGCCCGATGAACATGACGGGCGGGAGCCTGGCGCCGGACTGGAGGGCTACAGCGTCTAACCTATCCCGGAGGAGATCTACAATTTCCTTTCGTACGCCCGCCCCCTTCGCGTCAAACCACAGTCCGTACAAGAAGCGTAGCTGGCCAAACCCAAGGGTGCCGAGCATGGACCTGGCGGCGAGGATGGTGCAAGTACGCACGTCAATGTACCTCTTCTCGTCGAGTCGGGCACCGGCAGCCCGGGCGTACCAGTCAAACTGAGCGATCCGTCCGGCGGAGGGAGCTAAAATTCACTAAGGCCCCCGCTGGGAGGTATAAAGATAGAAAGCAGACTTACCTGGCCGAGAGGCTAGGAGAGTGTCGCGACGACGGCTGTTCTCGGCCTGCCAGACGGACTTCTTAGTATAGCAGCACAAGGCGGCGCGGCCTATGAACATGCAGCTGAGGCAGGCTTCACCCCACTGAATCCAGATGCAATGGCGGTAGTTCTTGAGGCAGCACTGGCATTCGTACTCCGGCTAAGAAGAGGCACCCGTCAGCGGGAGAACACTGAGAAAGAACGAAAGACCCACAAATTGAGCTTGAAGTACGAGCTGGTACTCTGAGGGACCGGTGAAGCTCCTAAAGCGTTCTGAGTAAAAAGTCGCTGCCAAAGAAAAGGCGGGCATCGCTCGAAGGACTCACTGGGCACCGGCCGCTATAAGTAAAACCTATAGCCGACGGGTGAGTACCACCGGCTGCCGGACCAAAAGCTCAGAAGGAATCAGACATCACGATAACGGCTTGCGACCGGGCAAAGAGATTTATTTGACCCTAACGGGGAAAAGCTACTAGCCTGGGTTACCGCTCGAAGGTCTGGCGGCGCGTGCCTTGGGCCAAGGGCACGACGGTCGGAGCATTAGAGTCCCGTCGCCTGATATCATGGAGCAGGATAGCTGCGTCGACGTCGCACTGGGCATGGATCGAGCGATCCTGGGTACGCCACTCGCGTAAAACTCGAGATAGGATGTTGTAGAAATACAGCCGCCGGCTGGAGTGAGCGGCGTGGTTTAGGTCGTGAGCAATGTCCCAGTCACGAAGGTCGCCAGCAAATTCCTCCCGCCGACGCAAGAAGTCAGCGGGCTCACCGTCCACCGAACCTATAAACATATCGGGGCTTAAGCCGCCGAGGCGCAAGTGGTACCAGAGTTCGAGGAATGCAAGGTCGTACAACGTGCCGCCTGGATAGAATAAGAAAGATGAGAATTCGAAGAGCGGCAGGACTTACCGCTGCGATAGATGAAAAGTGTCGGAAAGGTTGAAGAGGGATAGGTATATTTGAACCAATCCACCCCGGCGAACAAGCATTTGGGGACCTTCGCCTCCCGGCACCGAGTGCACTTCGAGCCCCAGTGAAGAAATTCACAATCTTCGCCGGCGTCACTACAAGGCGTGCAGACGAGATTCGGCTAGCGGCTGGTTGGACTTGGCGCAGAAATGTGTTGAGGACAGCCTACCACAGTATAGATCTTGCGCACAAAGTCTTGACTGACCACCGGGAAGGAATGGTAGTCGATTAAGACTTCACCTATAGGCTGAGGCATGACGATTGAAGGAAAAAGATGGTTTGATTGGCTATCTACCCCTATCGACTATACAAGTACGGTAGCGGGCAGCTCGGGCCGCCGGGCCAGTCCTACTCTACGTTATCACTCTTACGAGACCAGCGGGAGAAATGAGGAACTAGCCACCCGGTGGAGTCCGAGGACAGCCGCTGACAGCAGATGAAGTACCACGGGCAATCCCCGGTATCTGATGACCCCGGTGATAAGCGCCGTTGCCGCTCGGCATGTTGAAAACTCGAGAAGTTCAACGTTCAGCTCGCTCTCTAAGTCGTACTCAGCCGACGGGCGCAGCACTCAGCCAGAATCTCTCGCTTCAGGCTCTTATAAATCACTTAGAGGCTTTAGCCGGGGATTCTGACTTCGGAACTCAAACAGAACTTAGAAGTTGATTCACACATGAAAAGGAGCATCGTAAAAGTTTTTATTTTTGCGCTTCATCGGCTCTTTGGCCGGTACACGATGCTACTACTATGGGGCAATTTATTTTTATTTGGGGGTCATGGCGGGTGGAATTCCACCAGGCCAGACAGTTCGCATCTAGCGGGATTATGGGACCCGTACCCGTAGCTTTTGATGATATTGGGGGCCGCTCGGCCCCCGCGATTATGAATACAGAAAAATTTCTAGAAAGACGTCAGCGAGAAGTCGAAGACAGCGGGAGGTCGGGCGAATCGCTTACTTGCCGCCCGCCCACCCACGAGGAAAGGCTGTAAGATGGTCAGCGGGAAGATAAAGACTCAAGAAAGGGGGAGTGTGCTTACCCGCTCAGCTCTCGACCGCGTCGTCGCCCGAAGGAGCAGGATGATCGGGAAGATGGACATCCACATCTTCCTCGCCCACTGCATCGTCTTCTGGCCCAAGGTCCTCCTCGCCGCTGGCTGCGAAATCGGCAGTCCCGGGGATTTGGACTTCCTCGAGATCGCTGTCGTCTTCCTCGTCGGCTTCACCCTGGACGCTGCCGCGTACCTCGGCCTCGCTGGACTCCTCGCCGCTGGACTCGTCCTGTGCAAACGACTCAGCTAAGAAGTCGTCGAAAGCGGGTGCACCCACCTCGCCGGACTCTCCTTCCTCTTCGTCGCTAGATGAAGGGATGGGCGGATCGACTGCCCGCTGTTTGCCCTTCGGGCGTTTTTCAGGAGTCGGCGGGCGAGAGATGTCCATGGCTAGCGGGGAAAGTTGACTTTAGCAAGGAATTTAGAAAGAAGAAGTAAAAATTCGACGTACGGTCGTCCGGGGCCTCGCCCATGTCTTCCTCTTGGGAAGTCGGGTCGGGTTTGAACTCGTCGTCGGCGTCGTCGTGAACCACGGAAGATGATTTCACCTTCCCGCTGGACTTGCCTTTGCGCTTCGGCTCTGGTGGCGGCGGGTCGGGGATCTCGAAGAAAGTACCCTTGCGGTACAACATCTTGAAGAAGCCGGGGACGCTCTTGTGCTCCCAGCTGTAGGGCAAGGTGTTGCCGTCCTCGTCGTTCGGGTCAAGATTGACCGGGCCTTTGCCGTCTATGAAAAGGCGTTGACGGACCTTCGAGCCGTCGGGGATTTCTTCAGCGGCGTCCTCTCCCTTCAAGTCGTGGAAGAGGTCCACGCAGTCCTCCGGCTAGGGAATAAGGAGGGTCAGCGGCCCAGAAAGAAAATAATGTAAAGGAAGAAAACTCACCTGCACTTCGACCCACTGTGTCGGCATCGAGAGCTCAGGCTCGGCCGGGATGAGGTAGAAGGCGAGCGGGACGTTCTGGTCCTGGCGGTCCTTGGCTTCGTAGAAGGCGTAGGCGTCCGTGAAGCCGGGGATGGGGACTTTGTCGATGACCTCAGAAGGATAGTATTGCCAGCAGCGGTTCGACGTGATCGTCGAGGCGGCGGTCAGCCCCTGGGTCATGGCGATGCGCAAGACCTGGTCCATATTCTGCTCCTGCTCCTCGGGGGTCTCGCCGGCGAAGCGTTTGATGAAATCCTCCCGCTGGATCTCCCGGCGGGTGACCAAGACCGAGTGAAGCATCTTGAAGGATTTTTGGTTCAAATTCCAGCGTGCCTTTTCGAAGGCTTCTTGGATAGCGAAGCAGGTGGCGGCGGCGGCGTTGATATCGGCGTTCAAGTCGAACCACTCTGTTGAAACGGTCAGCGGGCCTAAACAGGAAAGTAATGGTTGGCTTACCGGGCCGGGTCATCGAGGCCCACTGCTTCAGCCCGGAGCCCATGGAGCTGAGCTTTTCGCCGTCGAGGAGGAAAGTGCAGTCCTTGGTGGACTTGCGGCTGGCGCAGGCCGTGCACTCGCCAGGGACGCCGGTAGACTCGCACTTGCTACCGCAGGCAATACACCGCAAGCAGCGGGGGCCGTTCTAGATAGAAAAAGTTGAGAAAGATAAGAAAAGGAGAAAGAAACCGCCTTACATTGGCGACGTTCAGCTCGAGGTTGCCGATGAGGCTTGGGGCGGCCAAAGCGAACTGCTCCCTCTCGGCGTCGTACGGGAGGTCCTGGCGGCGGGCGGCTTGAGGATAGTTGGTGAACAGCTTGTTCACGACATCCTTGTTCGGCACCTTGAACTTGCCCTCGGGGCGGGGCTTGTTCTTCTTCTTGGTCGGCTCCATTGACCTGATGGGCTGCTCGGGGAGCTGGAGCGAAAATGTTAGCGGATGAATCCCCCGCTGATAACAACTCACCGGCTTGGCTGGCTTGATACCAACGCCCTCCAAGGCAGCGATTTGGGCGGCGCGGGTGCCCAACCCTTTGAGAGAAGGCACCGTGTCGACGGTGGCGGGCTTGGTCTTCTTGCTCTTCCGAGCGGCGGGCGGCTTGGTCTCTATCACTAAGAAAGATTTCAGCATCAGAATTTCTAAAGCGGGAGGCGGCTTCGACTCACGAATTTCGAAGTCGGGGACGGGAACGCGCTCGTCGCCGGAGCTCGGGACACTGATGACGGACTACGAGAAGTTTATTGTTAATTCTATGTCGGCCTTACATTGGGGACAGCAGCGGGCCACAACTACCTGACTACGAGACGGGGCCTTGGCCGCTTTGCTCTTGGCCGCTTTATCCTCCTTCACCTTCTTTGAGGGAGACGACTCGGCGCCGCCCGAGGCCTTGCGCTTGGTGCCGCTGCCGCTGGCGGCTGGGGTGTCGGCGGGGACCTTGATGGTCTTGGTGACTACCTTGACCCGCTCGGGCTTTGGCTTGTCGGTGGTGGAGGCGGTGGTCTAAATAAGATCAATCAGCCGGGAGAATTAAGAATGAATTAGAAAGAAGGGCTTACCGTCTTTTTGAAATCCGGGAGCTTCCTGGGGCGGGGCGTCTCCTCTCCCTATAGGAAAAAATCAGAAAGGAAAATAAGTAGGCGGCAATGGCCACTCACCTTAGCGGAGGCCTTTCCGCTGACTTTTCCCGACTCAGCGGCCGCGGTGGCGGCTTTGCCGCTGACTTTTCCAGAGTCGCTGGGGGCCGTCGCGGCCTTGCCGCTAACTTTGCCAGATGTAGACGCAGACTAAAAGAGCGTCTAGTCAGAGTGGCCTGGGAGAGAAAAATGTTAACAAAACTCACCTGGGCGGCTTTGGTCTTTCGGTCGACGAAGAACTGAGTCGTCGGCGGCGGCGGTATGGGAAAAGCCTCCATAGTTTTGGTCGGGGCCGGGGGGAAGAATAGCTGGTTGAACGATCAGCGGCGGCGGAGCCAAGAAAGTTACCGGTGGGGGCGCACCTTCTTTTGCTTGAGCTCGGTCTTGCGGTAGCGAAGGGCCTGAATATCGGGCAGGTGCTCCTCCGGGTCGTACGTCTGTATGGCTTTTTGAAGGTGGACGCTTATGGCAAGGGCCATCGGGGGCGGCTCGAGGCCTTTCTGGGCAACCCCCAAAATCGCCCGGTGCTCTCTCTAGAAAGAAAATTAAGAACTGAAAGAATAAATGACCGGTGGAAACTCACCAGCGGCTCTTGAATGGCACGCAACATCTTGCCGACCCCCGCTTGAGAATAGTTCGCGAGTTTCGACGGGACGAGCAACTCTTGCAGAGTCTTCCATTCCTCCGGCTTGTCGCGCCACACGGAGAACCAGTCGACACTCGAAGGCTCCAGCGGCGGTGGAGGGAGCTTGGTCGACTTCGAGGACGAAGCGGCGGGCGGCTGACCAGGTCCAGAAAGCTGTTTTCGAGGGAGCGGCGGTGGAGACGAAGCTGCCGGGGCGCGACGAGAAGAGCGAGATTCAGGGCGAGAGGCAGAGCCGCCGCTGGGTTTGGAGGACATGCCGCGGGTGTAGCGTCAAAGAATGAGCAAAGAAAGGAAGAGCTCCCCGGTGCAAAGCGCCAGAAATCCGGTTGGCGGGCGAAAGACAGAAAGATTAAATGAGGAGAAGAGAGGGCAAGGGGGTACCCAATCGGGGAATCGGTGGGGAATCCACCCAGAAACCTCTCGACTCTTTATACCCTGAGGAGTCGGAGTTTGAATGTTTGATGGGATTCTCGAGAAAATTTCCGAGAAAAACATTTGAATGAAGAAGCGGGGGGTCCCCGCGGCTTCTTTGATCCCAAACATTCCAAACTGCGGATGAATAGGACGGCTTTAGAGAGCGCAGGGTTAGAGTTTGATTCGAGCGCTTCTCTAATTTGATGTACTTCCGAAAAAGGCAGGAATGACGCCTCATAATGAAAGTGACGGCATCGCCGGCCGCGGCGAGGAGTTGAGTCCAGAAACTGTCAACGGAGGTAGAGTGGGATCTAAAATTAGGTCGCCACGAGTCCTTCGTTAAGGTTTTTCTCATGAAATACCAAAGGGGACGAGCGGGAACCGGGCCTCACTGGCGGCCCGCTCGTTGTCTAAAATTATTCCAAGACAGAAGTTTGTCTTGAAGTCCCCTTCCCCGGGAAGATGGATAAGACCTCTAGCGGGCGATCACAAGTCGTCAACTCGGGAGAGTTGAAATCTAGAAAGGGGGAGATGATAGGGCCGCTCAGCGGCTAGGCATGAAATGCCCGGAATTTATCGATTTTCGAGACCTATCAGCGGGAGAAGTGAGGCTAGGATACTAGAAGATATGTCCGTCCTCGCGGGCAGTATCTTATTGCTGTGGATAGCCGACAAGCTGGTGGGACACCAACGGGTAGCAGCGGCTTAGCGACGTTTCCCTAAACATGGGTGCGAGACTCTGCCGCTGACTATTTCTAAACTGCCGGGCCAAGAGACTTAGTGGGAAACTACTATCTCAAGGTGCTGGAGGCGACCAAGAGGAACTACCGACCTCCCTGAGGTTAGGCGCTCACCCGCCGACCAACATGAAGAAGATCTAGCGGGGGACCATACTGAGTTCAACTTCGAACTCAGGACGGCCACCACTCTACCGACGAACAGGATCACCGGCAGGCTCTACCCGAGCACGCCGGCTGATTACGGACAGCCGGGACTTGACCGACTGCCAGCGGGAGCGCCGCGGAGCCAGCGGCTATCCAGCCAACGGCTCTGTCAGAATGATGAGAAGGACATGGCGAGTTGCCGGGGGCATATCCCGCTGATTGCGGACAACCCGAACGGCGAGTGGCGAGCCGCTAACGCGACTCGGCTCTCCCTATTTTCCCTGGAACTTAGACTGTTCTGAAGATAGAAGACGAGACGAACTTGACCGCTGTCGAGCCGTTGACTAACTACTCAGCGGGAAGCCTTTTCGACTTCAACTCGACCAGCGGCAAGACCATATTATGAAGGAAGAATTTCGTGTCCCCTCCCGGGGACATGGCAACCAGCACGCCATTGCACTGCAATAAGGTGCAATACCCACCCGCCCGCATGGACTTTCTCCGGGAGGCAGTCTTTTCACTCACGACTCGCAATCCTGAATATACCATTGGTTCCCAGCGGGCGCGGCATCAAACTTGGACACTCTCTCATCATGATTTTATTTGGTTGTTTCTGCTCCCGCAGCATGTATTTAATCTCCCGCTGTACTTTTGGTTACTCAGTCAATTACCTACCCGTAGACAAGGGCAGTTTGTAGCGGACTCTAGAATTTGAATTGAAGCTTTGAAAGAGACTAGACTTGATATCTGAGAGAGACTCGAGTGATACGGAAAGACTTGTGGCATACCGAGCCGCCAGAACTTTGAGAGCCCCGCCAGCCTTTGAGCCCGCGCCCTCCTGAAATACGAGGCCCCGTCTCTTGCAGTTCCGCGGTATAACCAAGACCCCCGTTCGTGCTTGATTCCGCGCCGTCGACGCCCCGTGTGCCCTGCCGTTCCGCGGTATTCAAAGACCCCCGTTCGAGCTCGCCGCCGCGCAGTGGTGTAAGTGCCCCGGCCACTGTTAGTGTCCGCGCCATCGACGTAAGAGCCCCGCTCCTTGCCAGAGCCGCGCCAGTTGAATAAGAACCCCGTCCCGCTGAGCCGCGCCTTCTGCCCGCCGGTTGTCATCCAGAAAGCTTCTTCCCGGTTGACGATCCACTACCGGGCGACGCTTTTCTATTGGCACGGAGACCCTCCCCGCTAGACTCAGAATTTCTCATTTCGAAGTCTCAGAAAGAGTGACTCTTCGCTTCTCCCGCTGCGAATCGTTTTGCCCGCTACGTTCTCGCTAGACAATCTAGTAGTTCGTCCCGCTCAAACGTAGCGACCTTGATTGATTGAAGCTTGCACAAGTATTCTGAGGGACGATACGTGCTCCCGCCACCCCGAACACACACACACACACGTCGTATTGGATTAGATTTAGTGATTTTATATTTCGGTATATTTCACGCCTACACCTACACGCACCGTTTCACCGGAATTCATATCTTGAACTCATCTTCAGCTTACCCAAGTGAGAGGCTCTTGTTTTCAGTCTCTGGCCCCAAATCTAACAAACTTAGTACCTTCACCATGGATTTCAAAGAATCAGTGCACTTGACAACCCTGCTTCTAAGTCCAAAGCCTGCTGTTATGAGATGTGCTGGTTCCATTATAACACATTTTGCCGCAAACTGTATGTATCTCATTCTGACCTCGCTCACAAGTTGATTGTGTCTTTGTTCTCGCATGGCAGCAAAATTTCGGGCGCAAATTCTGACATCTAATGTCTGGTCAACCATATTAAACCTTCCACACGTGTTCCCTATAATTGAGGAAATATTGAGGGAATTTGCCAAGTACCGTAAGTGAACCACTGCTTCAGAAACTGTGATGCTGACTGCAACATCTACAGAGGGAGCTCAACAGCAGTGCACGGACCCTATATCAGGTCTTGTTCATGAACTGCTGAATATGCTAAGAGCCGGACCCTCAAACTTTGATCGCTGGCAAGTTGGTCTCAAGGGCCTGCTAGCACTACAAGTGTTTTGACATAAAAATTGGTTTGGGGTAAACTAGGAGATGGTTGCTGTTGATAAAGTTGGGTATATATATAGTTGAATATTCTGAGCCTGCTATTTGTATTGCTGTACAATTCTGTTGGCATTGAAATTCAGTGTAGCTATTTTGAAGTTAAAGCTTGAACTTGGTTTGAGCAAAGAATTTGCCCTTTGCCCCGAGGATCTGATTAAAATTTACTCAACTGAAACACTCACAAGAGGTTGAACATCAGAAGTTGAGGATATGCACCAGAAGCTCTTACTACTTTCCAAGGTGATTGTTCGAGAACAATAGCATTTTGAAGGAATTTTGGCAACCATACAGCCTATTTGACAACAGCCCGTGTGAGGCGTGACACAGGTTGAAAATGGATTTGACAGGACCCACGAAAATCCTTTGTGAGGTTTGAGCAGAAGGTCCGGACAAATTTTTCCGGAAACACTGCCACCTCAGAAAACGACCCTCAGCCTGACAACTTGTGGTCGCACGTCCGGACAAGGCTGGTGGGTGGCAACAGACCAGACAAACTAAGGTCCGGCAGCCTTCGGCTTCATGGAAAATGCAAGGACCCCTGGTAATCAACTACGATGTCTGCCCGGGAAAATTTGAATTTTGGGACGTCTTATCCGAACCCCGAAAGCGGGAAACTCATCCGAATTTGAACTTGGCCTCACCCAGGTCGATGTTTTATCCGAACTGTCGACCAGACCCTAGAAAATCGGCTAAAATGAAGAAAAAATCGAGATTTTTCTCCTTTGCCGTCTTCGGCCGAAAGACATTTTATTTAGCCCCGGCGAGTCTGACAATGCTAGAAGTCCTCGGCCGGTTTGCAATTGGTAAGATTGACAGTCGGCATTTTTGACCTGATAATCCGCCTGAATCCGCGCTGGTTGCCAGTGATTCCGCCAGACAGTGTGCCGATTTGGTCCACAGTCGGCTGCAATTTCTCGTCAGAGCCATTCAATTTGCCGGCCGAGCCCCGACGTTATCCGAACCTCACCCAGGGCTGGTCGGCAGTCCCCATGCATTACCCGAATTTTCGGCCAGGCTGGGCCGCCCGGGACCTCGATTTCTCATCCGAATTCGTCCTGAGTTCGCGCGATTTTGGGGCATGTTTTATCCGAATTATTTTTTCGCGGGCAGGCATCATAGTTGATTACCAGGGGTCCTAGATTGCACTGACTGCACTGTCCGTTATGTAAGCCGCCTTGATTGCTCCGTTGATTGCAATTCATCCATTGTTCCGACATTGTCTGAATCAACCCATCGAACAGGCCGTAGGTGGCAATCAAGCGATGTGATGGCAAGCGCGATGCATAAAAGGCGAGGGCATACCTTTGAAATTTGGTCTCAGTGCCTCAAGTAGCAGATTTGAACTTGACAAGACCCGTAGACGCATGGGGGGGAAAAATAGCAATTTTCGGGCAAATTTAGCAATTTAGCAATTTTTGATCTCATTTCGGGGTCCGGACAAGAAATGGGCAAATTTTGGAGGTCTAGGCCGCAATCCGGACAAGAAATTGAGCCAGTCGAGAGCAGGAAGTCCGGACAAGAATCGCCCGTGGACAGCTTTTGGTATCAAACCTCATAAGGGATTTTCGTGGGTCCTGATTCGACAGAGGTGGTGTGTCACGCGATCAACAATTCGAACGTAATTGTACAAAAAGCGTAAGCACCCCGCCTTCAGCAGGGCTGGATTGCTCTGTTCGTGTCCCTATCTATGGCGAGTGCACAGCTTGCTGGGGCTAAACCCTGTGCAGTTTCCTTTTGTGCTGGATTCCGTGCTGAATTCGTGGCGCACGGTGCCTGGAACCCCTCATGATACTTAGATTGTGTTCCTCCTCAACATAAGATAAATTTCCTAGTCAATGTGTCGCTGTGGATCATATGTACTGTAAACACTCTGGGACATTGCAGGCAAACAAGTAGATCTTCACATTATCGGCAAATGCTGGCCGCATCAGCCGAATGTCATCATTTTAATAGCGGCAACTGATGAAGCTTCCGCGCCTCCCGAGGGGTAGGCAAAGTCCCCGAAGCACCCGATTGACGTGCTCAACAGTGACTAAGTAGTAGTGTTGCTGCGGGGCTTGGCTGGCTAAGGCTAGCTGACAAGCGAAGTGAGCCCGTCGCAGCCAGCTGTTGAAGCTGCGGCTAGCCGTCGGCTCAGAGCTATTTGTTCAACTTGTTCGGTAGTGCATGACAGTGATCTGTTCCCGCATATTCGTTCACAGGGAGCCAAATAAATGAACTCCCACCCCTTTCAAGATGTTGTCCGATCAATCGGCTAGGAACCAGATTTCAGTATTCAAACAGCGCGAAAGGGAAACAGATAACCTCCGAACGTCTCGGGACTTACCCCCTACCACTGGCAATCATCACCGTCTATCTATCTTTCCGCACACCTTCATATTCTGATTTCGACACTGCCTCTCACCATGTCCTCTTCCTTCCTTGACCTAGGCATCCCACCCTCCTCATCCACCGTCTCCGTGAAAATTTTCAACATTGTCGACGAGCCCACCCTGCACACAGTCAAAGTCCCCGCCGCAGTATTCTTGAGCCCCGTCCTCCCCGGGCACGAAAACCTCGGCTTCCCCGTTGAAACGGTGCGTGCGGGTGTAGGCGTGAAATATACCGAAATATAAAATCACTAAATCTAATCCAATACGACGTGTGTGTGTGTGTGTGTGTTCGGGGTGGCGGGAGCACGTATCGTCCCTCAGAATACTTGTGCAAGCTTCAGTCAATCAAGGTCGCTACGTTTGAGCAGGACGAACTACTAGATTGTCTAGCGAGAACGTAGCGGGCACAACGATTCGCAGCGGGAGAAGCGAAGAGTCACTCTTTCTGAGACTTCGAAATGAGAAATTCTGAGTCTAGCGGGGAGGGTCTCCGTGCCAATAGAAAAGTGTCGCCCGGTAGTGGATCGTCAACCGGGAAGAAGCTTTCTGGATGACAACCGGCGGGCAGAAGGCGCGGCTCAGCGGGACGGGGTTCTTATTCAACTGGCGCGGCTCTGGCGAGGAGCGGGGCTCTTACGTCGATGGCGCGGACACTGACAGTGGCCGGGGCACTTACACCACTACGCGGCGGCGAGCTCGAACGGGGGTCTTTGAATACCGCGGAACGGCAGGGCACACGGGGCGTTGACGGCGCGGAATCAAGCACGAACGGGGGTCTTGGTTATACCGCGGAACTGCAAGAGACGGGGCTTCGTATTTCAGGAGGGCGCGGGCTCAAAGGCTGGCGGGGCTCTCAAAGTTCTGGCGGCTCGGTATGCCACAAGTCTTTCCGTATCACTCGAGTCTCTCTCAGATATCAAGTCTAGTCTCTTTCAAAGTTCCAATTCAAATTCTAGAGTCCGCTACAAACTGCCCTTGTCTACGGGTAGGTAATTGACTGAGTAACAAAAAGTACACCGGGAGATTAAATACATGCAGCGGGAGCAGAAACAACCAAATAAAATCATGATGAGAGAGTGTCCAAGTTTGATGCCGCGCCCGCTGGGAACCAATGGTATATTCAGGATTGCGAGTCGTGAGTGAAAAGACTGCCTCCCGGAGAAAGTCCATGCGGGCGGGTGGGTATTGCGCCTTATTGCAGTGCAATGGCGTGCTGGTTGCCATGTCCCCGGGAGGAGACACGAAATTCCTCCTTCATAATATGGTCTTGCCGCTGGTCGAGTTGAAGTCGAAAAGGCTTCCCGCTGAGTAGTTAGTCAACGGCTCGACAGCGGTCAAGTTCGTCTCGTCTCCTATCTTCAGAACAGTCTAAGTCCCAGGGGAAATAGGGAGAGCCGGGCCGCGTGAGCGGCTCGCCACTCGCCGTTCGGGTTGTCCGCAATCAGCGGGAAATGCCCCCGGCAACTCGCCATGTCCTTCTCATCATGCTGACAGAGCCGTTGGTTGGGTAGCCGCTGGCTCCGCGGTGCTCCCGCTGGTAGTCGGTTAAGTCCCGGCTGTCTGTGATCGATCGGCCGGCGCGCTCGGCTAGAGTCTGCCGGTGATGATGTTCGTCGGTAGAGTGGCGGCCGTCCTGAGTTCGAAGTTGAACTCAGATGGTCCCCCGCTAGATCTTCTTCATGTGGGTCGGCGGGTGAGCGCCTAACCTCAGGGAGGTCGGTAGTTCCTCTTGGTCGCCTCCAGCACCTTGAGATAGTAGTTTCCCACTAAGTCTCTCGGCCTGGCAGTAGAAATAGTCAGCGGCAGAGTCTCGCACCCATGTTTAGGGAAACGTCGCTAAGCCGCCGCTACCTGTTAGTGGCCTGCCAGCTTATCGGCTATCCACAGCAATAAGATACTGCCCGCGAGGTCGGGCATACCTTCTGTTATCCTAGCCTCACTTCTCCCGCTGATAGATCTCGAAAATCGATAAATTTCGGGCATTTCATGCCTAGCCGCTGAGCGGCCCTATCACCGTCTTCGCATTCCTCATCGAGCACCATGCGACAGGAAAGCGGGTCATGTTTGATTTGGGACCACGCGCGGATTTG
This sequence comes from Favolaschia claudopus, assembly GCA_037176885.1. NCBI lineage: Eukaryota > Fungi > Basidiomycota > Agaricomycetes > Agaricales > Mycenaceae > Favolaschia > Favolaschia claudopus. The sequence goes on along the minus strand of JAWWNJ010000010.1, from coordinate 481,733 downwards.
GAGAATACGGCGCCGGTGATTGCTGAGGCAGTGAAGGCTGGGGTTGTTGCGATGCCTGTGAAGAGGGATATTGTGCAGCAGCTCAAGGACGAGGGAGTCGAGTTGGGGACCCTGGATGCGGTGATTTGGAGGTGAGTTGCTGGTTATGAGTCGGACTTCGCTGATTATTTTCGCTCTCTGCAGCCATGCTCACTTCGACCATATTGGTTCGTGTGCCCTGCTTATTTTAATCTAAATTCCTTGACAAGTTGATTCTCATAGGGGATATGTCCAAGTTCCCGCCATCGATCGATTTAGTTTTCAGCCAAGAAATGAACAGAAGTATTTCAGATCCGAAGGTTCAGCTTCAGCCTAGCGATACTGCGTAAGCCTCATTCCACACGACCGTTTCCTCGCGGTTCCCAAACGTTTTTAGCACCAGAAAACTTGTCCCATTGGATTTCACCAATTCTCCGCTTGTAATCGGGGGGTTCAAGTCACTCGATTACTTCGGCGATGGAAGTCTTTACCTGCTGGATGTTCCAGGTGTAGCATAGATTCAGTTTTTTACTGCGGTAAATACATTTGCTCAACTACTATTGCAGCACCTCGAAGGGCATATTTGCGCTCTTGCACGCGCAACTCCAACTACATTTCTCTTCCTCGCCGGCGACGCATGTTTTCACCCCGGTCTACTTCGTCCCACCGAGGAACTCCACCATCTTTACCCATATCCAAGCAACCTCATCACCTCAACTCGTCGTTCCATCTCCGCCACGCACTTTTCATCTGGCCCCAACGGCGCCGAGTTCGATCTCACCGCGCGCACAGAGCCGCTTCTTGATATTGCGGAAAGCGGTTACTTCGAGGACCCGCAGTTGGCGAGGAAAGCAATTCATGAGATGCGCGCGTTCGATATGAATCCGGATGTTCTTGTTGTTTGCGGGCACGACGAGTCATTGATTTCTGTTGTGGGTAAGGTGCCGAGATTATTGGACGCTTGGAAAGAAAACGGATTGAAGGAAGCGTTGGTTTGGGCATTCCTCGATGAAACAAATCCAGCGTTCAGATTCAACAACATAGAATCCACGTAACTGTGGATGTATATAATTTTATTTTCTTCCCTCAAAGCAATACAATCCCAGTGCCCATTTTCTTCTTCTCGGGTTATCCGCATGTTTTCTTGAGACTCTACAGCTCTGCGGGAGGGGGTGTCAGAGGTCCGCGCTCAACTCCGAAAGAAATCAGCGCAGCGATCAAAAGTTGATGGCGCCCCTTGTCACTTCCCACTATGTTCTCCATCTCATTCATTGGGTTTTCGAAGTCTGCAACCCGCCGTGCCTGGAATCAACACAACGAATAAAGATCTACCTCGTTTCGATAGCATATCAGTGCCATCTCGCCGCACAGGTCGGCGCAAACGGCCGTACCGCAAATAACGAGTTGCCCTTTTTCCCAATTCAAGTTACCGGTTTGATACTCTGAGTTGTTACGGTGGGGAATCTCTGGGCTCTGCTACGATGGACTCTCGCATTACTCTCCTGGTCTCCGGTGCTGCTCTGAGTCTGGGATTTTCGTACTGGTTTTTATCCGCTCGCTATCTTGAACCACCCGGACCTCGAGGATGGCCAATAATCGGCAACTTGCTCGATATGCCGACCGAATTCGAATGGCTTCACTGGGAGAGGTTCAAAGATATCTACGGTACATCCTCAGTCAATCATCTATTCCTCAGCTTTGTTTACTTTTCCATAGGTCCCGTAAGCGGCACGACCGTGCTCGGAAAGGATATTGTGATTCTCAACACTCTGGAGGCGTGCAATGAGATGTTGGATAAACGATCCTCGGTCTATTCGGGGCGGCCAATCATGCCTTTTGCTGGAGGAATGTACGTCGTTAATTCCTATGCGCTAAGCATGAATCTATAATAGCTAACCCTTGGCGAGTCTAGCGTCGGATGGGACCAACAACTTCTTCTCTGCACGTACGGTAAACACTTTCGCACCATGCGCAAGCTTGCACACCACCACCTCGGTACCAAAGTCGCGGCATCCGCCTATCATCATGTTCAAGAAACTGAGATGAAGTATCTCATCACTCGGCTTCGCGTTGAATCGGACTTTGTGAAAAACTTGCGCATGTAGGCTATCATTCCGCGAGTTTAATGTCATTCTCTCTCAATACCCATCGAATTGTACATCTCAATCGGCGCTATCCTTCTGCGAATGTCTCACGGCTATTCAACCCATATTGACGGAAACGACCCTATCGTCAACTTAGTTGAGATAGCGTCTCAAGACTTCTACCAAGCCACGAAACCCGGCGCATGGCTGGTCGACATCATACCTTGGTGTATGTTCCTTCAAGCTATACCGACTTTCGAATATGTACTGACCTTGATCGAGTAAAATATGTTCCGTCCTGGATGCCCGGCGCAGGATTCAAGCGAACTGGGGCTAAATATCTAAAAACGAATGTCGATCAAACGGATCTCCCGTACAACTTCGTCTTGAAAGAAATGGTACGAAAGTCCAATACTTGTCGAATACCGTCGATCAACTTTTGCTGTAGAACAATAACACTGCTCTTCCCTCATTCACGTCAAATGCGCTACGCAGCGGTGACATGACCGCGGAAGAGAAATACGCCTTAAAATTTATCGCGGCTGCGCTGTACGGTGGCGGTTTGGATACGGTTTGCTTTGTGCCTTCGAATGCTTCTGTACTTGACGCTATATCTCCGTAGCTAACGGGAGCCTCTACCGTTTTCATTCTCGCTATGGTCTTGTTCCCCGACGTTCAACTTAAGGCGCAGCAAGAACTCGAAAAGGTCATCGGAACGAGCCGACTCCCCACTATCCGCGACCAAGAGCACCTTCCCTACATGGCTGCCCTTCAGAAGGAAATCTACAGGTGGCGGACAACCGTACCGGGAGGTTCGTTATATTCTTTGTGGCGTTGGTTCTCATCGCGATCGTAAACGGGCACCCGGGTTAATCGCTCTTTCTCTGGCTCTACAGGAGTGCCTCACGCTGCGACTGAGGATGACATATTCAATGGATTCTACATTCGAAAGGGCACTATCATTATCAATAATTTGTGGTGCGCCTTCACTTAACTCTTGATCAATCTTATTCGAACGCCGCCACCACTTCTCAGGGCAATTGCGCACGATCCAACCCACTACCATGATCCCCTGTCTCGGTAACCCAGACGTTCTGAGAGCACAGCGGACCTGCGGTCCGCAATTGATCCGTACCACGCGAGTTCGGGTAAATTTGATGTGCGGAAGTGCTCTCAGAACGTCTGGGGCATTTGGTGCCACAACACGCACATGCTGTCACACCCATTTTTCTACCTCTTCCCCGCCGATTTTGGGTCCAAATTTTTTTGAGAACACAGAAGGGCATCCATTCTTTGATATTCACAATTTATTTTATTCATTTTGGTGCATTATGTGTTGTTCTGGACCACTCAAAACCGGCACTTTTCTGTGCAATTTGGCTGAATGATATGTGATGGGTTGCAAGGACTGCTCAGAAAAAGCTGTAAGTCGCTGAGGATCATATGTAGGTATACACAACACATTCTGTCAGCTTTATAAGGGTGCAGGAAACCATTAAGGGCACAGTTAATGGACGGGGAGGCACAGCGTGATGTGACAGCATGTGCGGTGTTACGGTACCAAATGCCCCAGACGTTCTGAGAGCACTTCCGCACATCAAATTTACCCGAACTCGCGTGGTACGGATCAATTGCGGACCGCAGGTCCGCTGTGCTCTCAGAACGTCTGGGTTACCGAGACAGCATGATCCCATGTCATTCGACCCTGAGCGCTTTCTCGGCGCCACACCCGAACTCGACCCGACCACTTTTACCTTCGGCTTTGGGCGACGGCGCTGTCCGGGCATCGAAGTCGCTGAATCCACACTCTTCATTGTGATGGCTACCCTCTTGGCAGTGTTTCGCTTCTCTCCTCTCAAAGGCGACGTTGGGAAAGCCGATGAGGCGAGGGATGAATTTATTTCGGGCGCCGTTTGGTATGTTTTCTCATTTACCGCCCAGAAAAACGGCCTTGATGCGGATATGTTTCCAGCCATCCTAAACCCTTCAAATGCAATATCGAACCCCGATCGCCCGATGCGCTACACCTTCTCCAGATGGTTGCGAGCGAGTTGCCGGAACGCGTGCCGTCGACGCTATAATTGGGTTGTGTGCTGTAGATACCTGGTGTAAGTGTTCTGAAATTCGACATGAAGTTTCACTCAATTGCTTGGCCGTGGTCTATTCGTTGAATCAATTCTATGCTCTTCTTCATGATGCCTAACCACAATGATTTCCTTAGAACCGTAGTACCCGGGTTCGCTTGCAACATAAACTCCAATGCGAAAGGGTCTCTAAATAACTCGCGGGTTTCTCCAGTCACCATGACAATCAGAACATGGAAGGAACGCTTCCATTGCAGTAACCATACTAAGTTTGATTAAACTTGAGGCGTCTCATCGTGAATCACCGATTAATCAATGCTTTCATTAATTCCACCCGCTGTATGAGTGCGGTACCTTCCACGAGACACAAGGGTTTCAACCTGATTATTGATTTTTTGATTTACTATTCACTTGGTGCTTTCAGGCAGGCTGAGATGATTTAAACGGGTGTCTAAACAGCAACGAAGGTTTAAACCGCCAATGATTAATCAGTGTTCCAAGAAAATATCCAAACAGTTTAAACAAAGTGAAATAAAACACTGATGAAACACTGCCTCGCCACCTTCAAACCATGGACTACGGGGAATCAGATGAGAATAATCACTGTCTGTGTTTAATCATTCTTCAAACTCGTCTTCGCTGACCAACACATATCCTCTACCGAGGGATAGATAAGCTGGCAATGCTACGGAATCTGGGACACTCACTTCCAACCTTTCACCTTGGTGGCTTCATTTGATTTGGGAGCCTGGGTGATGATCTTTGGGGCCCTGGAACGTGTAGATCTACGCGACTCAGAAGGCTCCTCCGTCTCTTTGAGCCTATAGGACAGGATTAGCCGCGAACAATGTGCCCTGTAATATAAAACGTACCGTTTAGATTCTCGAACCGCCTTGGATTTGCTAGTAGAGCATAGTGTAAAGTGAATTTTCCGCCCAAAAGTAAATAGATGTTAGACGATCTCACCTTTTACGCTTTTTGTCTCTCGCCGGGGGCAAAGGAGTGGGCGGAGAAGGTGGAGGCGAAGGGGCTGGGGTCGAAGTGACAGGGGTTGGAGATTTCGGAGGAATCGGTGGCGAAGGCGGAGGCGAAGGTGGTGGCGTCGAAGCGACGGGTGTTGGGGATTTCGGAAGAATCTGAATCGGAGATTTCGGAGGAATCGGAGATTTCGGGATTTCTCCCTCAGTCGCCTCAGGCTCAGTGTCCTTGAAGTAAAATGGCCGAGACAGCCGATTCACGCTCAGGAATCTGGCAAACGTCAATGTTTCAACAGTATCCATTCCTAGCGGGTCCTTGAGGGGAAGCGGCAAGTCAAGCACCTTCCCATCATAGAACTCGGACGGATTCGCTTCAATATCCGCCCAGGGGATAGGAAGTTCTCCGAGATGACCTGACATTCTGTGAACTGAGGGAAAATGAGAGCAATGTAAGCATTAAACAAACCACTCACTCCAGCATTTTTGCAGGTAATCAACGAGAACCATTCGGATGTCAACAACAGGCATATGTTCGAGATCGATGGTTGGGAAGAGCACGGCCCCGTCATTTGTTACCGCAGCCAAGGCAGGATTCAGAAGGGTGGTGTCTGCCCATAGGTCTGAGTAATGAACGAGATGAGCGAAATTTACCACTTACGAGGAATGACGCTGTCAGCAAACTTTGTCCAAGGGATGCCGAAGTCCTTCTCCAGGTCGTTCCCACCGAAATTATCCTTGTTGTGTTTCGAATGTCCGTGAATCGTCCCAGCAACGAGGTCCCCGTTATTGGCGTCTCGAAAACCGTAGAACAAGACCATTTCTGCGTCCCCAAGTAGGCCGCCTTTGCACAGGCTGTGCAGTGCGAGGTGAAGGTTTGCGACGAAATCTTTCTGGTTGCTGTTACGAGTGATAGGCTACTTAGCAGTTGCATGAGTGTGAGTGTACTCACAGTTGAATATCAGAGGCTTCGTCCTCGGCCTGGCTATCCCACTCGCATTTTTCTTCCGGTGACAAGGCATCCCACATCTCCTTCAGAACAATCTGGTAAGCAGCGGCTTCATTGATTGAAGTATCCACAACACGCTGGGCCGATAGACTGAGAATGGTGTCATGTTGGTCGCGGGCGAAGGTCTGTCGTCCGCTGAGAATTGTCGCAAACTTTAGTAAAGGGTTGTTTTTGATCAACGAAGCGGCAGATGGCTCTTCGGGATGCGACTTCTTCCAGACATTGTTGTAGTAGTTGGTGAACCTCCGAACAATAAGCTGTAGAAGAACAATTCAACAAAAGAAAAATCGGAAACAAGAACCGAGTGATGATACCTTGAACCAGGTAGCTTTAGGATGGGTAGAGAAGTCCAGGTCGTGTAATTCCGGAGCCTCCAACGCTCGAGCTGCTGTCGATTGTTTCCAGTGAGTGAGGGCTACGCCACGAGTCCCTGCCGCTAGTTCCTTGTTCATTTCTTCAAGATAGCTCTTCAGATGCGCGTCTTGCGCTGCGGTAAATTGTCCTTTGCGCATGGTTTGGGTCAAGGAGTGGTGGTGCACGGAGAAAAGTCCAGCCTGAAATTTTCTTTGGTATGGATCGGTTAAAATTTCGGGGTTCATGAAACACAAACATGAGGGTCTCCATGTGCTCTCATTTCAAATTCGGTGCCCAGAAACCGCCAATCAGCCCCTCCGGTTTAAATTTTTGTGTTTGTGTTCGGGTTCTTTGTGGCGGCAAAGGCTATTTCCCGCTGGAATCCGAATATAAAGAATACCTGGCAAAAATTCCGAACTCCACTGAGGTAATCCTTTTTCTTGTTTTGACCGAGCCAGAAACTGATCTTGATTTGCAAGAAATCAACGTGCAGCTATTTAAAGGCCGTCAATAAACAGGACAAGAGGAAGTTCAAAAACATGGCAGTCACCGGGACCGTCAACTGCCAATGCAGTCACGTTTTCGTCCTTTCTTGCGTTGATCTGCATTATGGCGAAAAGTAAGTCCATGTTCAGAGAAATCAGAGAGGCTCACATAGCGCGACGGACAGGTTTGCTAATGCCGACAAAACTCTCGCAATGGAATTGGAGCAACATGGACCCGGCGCAGAAGAATTCGACTTTACTCTTCGGATCGAAACAGAGGACATCGACGAGGTGACCACCTATGATATTGCCTGCGAATATTTTGTCAATCTGGAAGAGCGCTTTAAAACCCATTTCCCGCATCTTGTACCTCGCCTGCAGAGAATGCGATGGGGAATCCCTGCCCTGCATGTTCAAGGACATCAAGATTCATGCACATATCTCTTTGGAACCGCCTACATGGAGTGTGTCGGTCATTTTCATGGTGAAACAGCGGAGCAATACTGGCCTGGACTGAACCAGCTGGGGCCTCATGTTCGTCAAATGAACAACGGCCATCGTCAAGATACGATGATCGTGCACCACGGTGACTGGAACTATAAGAAAACAGCTCAGCTAGGTTTAAATCCCTCCTTCTGTCTTACTTCTGGCTGATTCCAGCTTCGTTGCAGCGTCTGATCTAGCAGCTGAAATTTTAGACGCAAAGAAAAAATACATAGCCAAGCGCAATCATTTTATCGGTCTGAGCTTGTCCTTCAAAGACCGTGTCGAGAAATGGAGAGCGATGCCTAGAGTGGTGTCTAAAATCGGGAAAGAAGCCGTTAGTGTTTATAAGCACAGGGAAACTAAAGGTAACCTTTGTTTCGCATGCAAGATCATTACTCATTCCCATGAACAGTTCCATCGCAGTCTGCAATTTTCCAAAAAATGCTGAATGATACTGGTACATTTTCGCAGACAATGGTTCCTAAGAACAGAGTAGCTCAGTTCATGGACGAAAGTCTGAAGATACAAGACCTGCAGTGAGTTTTCTCCAAGGATTATACGGTATTTTTACTCACAGATTTTAGGCGGAAGGTCCGAGACTTGATATCGGACACAAATGAACATGATCTGCAAGCTCGACGCAAAGAAATCACAGTGCGCACCTCGAAACTGAGAATGCGAATGGAAGCCTGGCGCAAAGTTCAAAAGGAGCTGATGCCCCGGGTCGGTGACAGGATCGCTGAGCAAACGTTGTCAGCTCCAGCCATTCACGACGAAAAACTGCTTCTACCCTCCGACTTTTCATCTGACAACGAGCGGCTGGAATTGGACATTGCGAATTTAGCGGCCGAGGAAATACGGTGGAGGGAAGCTCAGGCATTCGACGCTTTGCGGGCAATCCAGAATATCGTGAAGACGATATCGGCTTTGCGGGGCCGCAAAATCAAAAACGATCGCCAACAAAAACAGAACACAAGGGCCGTCGACAACATCCTGGAGGCTACCAAACTGCGAGATCAGCACATGGATTTATATGAAATAGCGCGGCAAGCACTTATCGCACTGAATGGACCGACGAAATTCCCCCTCCTCACGGAATCTGATTTATACATGAAGCCAGTTCTGGATAAACGACGTGTAGGAGACTCTCACCGTACGGATGGTGCACTGTGGCGACACCCCGCCGCGATCCCTGTTGAGGAAGCAGAAGCTGTATCGACAACAATCATATCTGCAAACAACCCAGGTACGGCCAAAAAATATTACGCGCAATTTGACTGACCTTTGCACCGCGAAAGTGAATCACTTAAAAACATCAATCAGCAGCAGCACACAAATTCAAAAGCGGAAAGCCGGTACGCCGAAGCTGACTCACAACCAAACAGATTTCTTGACTCTCAATTTAACAGGCCCTCACAAGCAGTCGGAAGGAGGGCAGCCCAAGCAGATGACCAGCGCCGAAAATCGACCGGATGGATGGTTGTGGCAGCTCGGGAAACTCACAAAATTGACAGCGTCTGAGATGGAAGAATGGTCAAGTGAAGGTAAGTGATCTTGCGAAATCGATGAAGGTCGAAATTGGCTTACAAGAATACACAAGGTGATCGCGTTCAGTGGTTTAGAGCGGAGGCCGAGATGCAGCGCTGGCAGGAGCAGTATGAGCAAAAGCTAGCCGAGCTCTTAAGGACACGTCGCAGTTTCAAGAGAATGGATCAGACCTGGACCACTCTAGCTGCACAGCCAAGCGAAAGTCGAGTGGGCTACTCAGCGTACGCCCGACAGAAAGCTGTGATGTACCGGAAACGTGCAGAGTTGGCAGAGAAGTTGATAGCAGACATTGGATACAGCGACTTGCTCGAGCCAGATGCCAGTTTGGTGGAGCGGATTCAGCGGGAGAGGGAAGAGCAGGAGAGGGTTCTTGCGAAGGCTATGTCGATATCTTGATTGAAATGTAACGCAGATTTTTGACTCCGACGGGGTGTAAAAGCAAAGTGCGTGAACAGAATAGTGAAGATTTTATAGAGGAGGGTGGGAAGGCTGTTCACTATGCTAGGAGCTGAGTTAAAGTCCAGTTAAGACCAAGATGAACGTCAAGGGGGGTCAAAGATAAGGATTGATGACATCAGGTTGGGGAGGGGGGGGGTCCCCGAGGCTTGGAGAAAAAAGTTTCAAAAAACTTTTGTATGTCAAAAGTTTTCTCGGCTTGGGCGGGTCCGAGGTGATCTGGGGTCAGTCTCCTGGGCTTATGCCGATAGTTTCAGCTGTTCTGGCATGGCCTCGGCTATCCGGCAGCCACCCCTGCGTGAAATCATTCAATCAAAATTTGATCTCTCCCTCCGTCTCCCGCCTGTCGTTTGGGAATCTGTCCCAAGCACTGTTGTGCCGACTCGGCGGGAAGCTGGCCGGTCATTGTTCTGATCGAAGAAAAACATCGCACCTCTACAGATAGATAAAAAATGGACAAGGTAGTACAACTGTCATAATTCTCCGAGGATGAGTTGAGGACAACACTTGGGAGCAACTCGGGAGGGATGTTTGGGGGCTGGGGTGGCCCAGGTGGGCTGAGAAACAGGCGAGAAAACAGAATCGCATGCAGATCAGCAAATAATAAATATTCCGTACAGTTACGGTAACCGGTGCCAGCGGGCCGCCTAAATCGTGGGAATCTCCTTCCCGATATAGGAGGAGGGATAGAGGGGGGGGTCAGCCGAGGCCTGAAAAAAAACTTTTGTACAGGATGTGCATTTTTCTTATCTTTGTTCCCCCTTGATGAACGTCGTGAAGAAGAAGCGAGAGGATCCCGTAATGTCGGATCAACTTCAAGTTCGGCAGAGTCCGACTCAAGAGCGGCGGAGAGAATATTCACCCAAAATATGCTAGGCAGCTGTATGTACCTAAGGCAATGTTGAATGAACAAGAAGTTTTGAACGTATATAATATAATAATCGAAACTGTTCGAAATCCTTTTTGCAGCGACCCGTGACGCCGGTTCAATGACGGTGTGAGTCAGTGTGACATTGCGTGACGACTCCCCGCCCATTCCCGAATCAGCACATTGGCCATGGCCTTTTCTTTGGTACAGAAGCTCAAGGGGTCAGATGCAATATGAACACTATGAGTATTAATTCGAGTCGTCTAGGTATTGCGAATCAATCAGGGTACAAAAGATTCAGAAAAAGTATTTACACGATAAAACTAACATGCAGTCGAACCCGAACTCAAGAATGCCCCAGCAGTGCCAGCTTCTGATCAGCACTGAGTCTACGACGTTTAGAAGCAGGTGGAGGGCATTCCTTTTCGTTCGGAGTCATCGTAGACTGAAACCTGTCATAACCTGCATCGAGAGTTGTAAGTTTCTTGGTGAGCGAGGTATTTTCTTTGTTGCTGCGTCCCCGCTTGCGCTTGCCAGAGGAATCGAGATGTGCTGAAACTCGATTTAAGCCCCGAAGAACCCGCTCTTCGTGGTATCTGGGAATGGTCGGATCACCTTTGCAGGCAGCAATGCTATTCCGGGCATCATGAGTCAGTGAACACCAAATAAACGATCGACTTACTGAGGGACTCCTCCAATATATACAGTGTGTCCGATACCGCAGTACTCCAACGGCCCGATTGAAACGCCGAGAGAGGTGGTAATGATGTTTTTGATTAGGAGGCTTTCGCGCTCCGAGCCATCGAGTAGGCGAGGGTGTGTGATCTGTGTGCGTTGAAGTCTATGGTGGTCAAACGGGAGAAGAAGAGAAGAATGATAAACAGATCCTTTCGAGAATAAATTAAACAAATACCACGCACCTTAGATCGGTGCTCCAATGACAGTTAACTGGAAAATCCCGCGTCACAGACCACATCTCTTTCGGACCTCGAAGGGTGAAAGTTGGGCGATGCGCAGATTTCTTGCCTCGGAACTCCGAGTGGGGGAGATATAAGGACGTGTAGAAGTCGGGTTTGAGCTTGGTGGGAGTATCGAGCAATCCTGATGGAGAACGAATCAAAGTCTAGGCACAAAATAAAAACATAGCTTACCATGCTTGCGATAAATTGCTGTAATGGGATCGTCGCGCGGTGGCCGTTGTCCACCAAGCGATCCCCAGGTTGAATTACTGAAGATAAGATGGCCAAGGTTGACATCGGCTTGCAGGCCGGCGGCCAAAAATGTGGGCTCGAACACATCGAACAGATCAATCGACGGTGAATTACGACACCACGTCTCATCCAGCGCTCCATTTGCATCGATGGTAGCCTGGGGTATTCATGAGTCGGAAGATTCAGGATGAGGGGAAAATGATACATGATATTCGTCCACAAGCAGAGCCACACGATTCGGCATTGAAGTCCGATCCTTGGCCCAAACAAACAGCCAATCTGCGTACCTCAACCGTTGCTCGATCGTTGGAGCAAGAACTCCATCGTGGAGACAAGGTTTGAGAAGGCTCCTAGTGTGCGTAAGATCAACACGAAATAATTCAGGGACAGCGAAGGCGAAGAAATACAAAATAAAAGAATAACGTACCATACGTCATTCTCAGTCCGCTCAACGTAGCAATAAAATGCGATAAGGAATCGAGCTGCTCTTGACGGGTTGCTAAAAACTTCGTACAAGGTCAGAAACGGGGATAGGCCTAGAAAACGACGGCATCGGCACAACAATAAAGAGTTAGATCACTGAACTCACCGGCCATGAAAAATAACTCCATCACAGTATATACACCGATGCCATAGAAAATATTATTCAGGGCACGAATTGAATCGCACGCGCGCTTGTGGTCGGGTTTGAGCAAGATTCCCTCGATCCAGTCGGCTACAACAGCGAAGTAGTCCGGGGGCGCAGGGAAAATGTTTGGGGGATAAATAAAATCGGATGCAGACGTTGCCCAGTTTGGCTTGAGGGAGAAATTTTTGCAAATGACATAAAATCAGAGACAAGGTAGCGCACCTGAAAGACTAAATCAATCGTCGGAAACGCAAGCACATGGGATGCAAATATGAACGCCATCCCAATGCGGAATTTCCGGACCTGTAACCACCTCGTATTAAACGAATCAAGTTCCAGACAAGACGCACCGATTTGCTAACATTCACGATGGAGTTATCCCACATGTCGCGGGGATAGAATTGCACAGAAGTATGAGTTAAATATTGTAGCTTCGAACAATCAGCAATAGATAAGGTGAGAATGAGTATCGCGTACCATGCAAACAAGGGTGCCGAAGTGGAGGATGAGTGCACGATGTGTATACGTAACATTCTGAAGCACCAAAGTCGACAGGGGCTTTGGAGTCGGGTTGTCCGTCGTCGGCCGGAGAGAAGGGGGGTAGACAGAGGTTTGGTGTTTGCTTTGCCCCCGTTGAATGTTGGATGTCGCGTCCAGACAATACACAAGCCCTTGTTTGGCGCGTTCCGGCGCGTCTGCTCTTTTAGCCTCTTTTTCCGTCGCATCCGCAGCAATGTCTTCAAGAACGAAATCTTCGCCGGCCTCTTGAGCAGCTTTGAAGCTCTCCTGCGCTTGTTTGCCCGAGGAGGCAGATTCTCGCACCTCTGGCATGGTGGATGCGGAAGAAAGGTGTTTAATCAATCAATCAACAAACTGTCGCGTGCCACTCTCGTGATTGATTGGGCTCAATGCAGCCATATTATAGCTCTTTGAATACGACACTCTGTAAGTCTTGTGTGTTCTACTTGGAATGCATGTTTCCTGAATATAATACCATCACCGAGTTGTTGGGGGTTCGATTCTTCCTAGTGCTGTCTCTTTTGCGCAGCGGTTGTTCAAACTATGGCTGTAATACTGTTGCATAAATATCTTGACCCAAGTTCTCCACTTTTTCGCACCACCCGGGTTATTGTTACCTAAATTGTCGCTGGTTCATTAGTTATGAGAGAAACAAAGCACTACCTTAGTTTACCAGATATCACCGCCCTCTGTCACTCAAAAAAGACCCAGCAAATGGGAAAAGAGTGATCCCAAATTAAGCACCGGTCAACCGGTACAGGGAAAAAAAATGCAGCCCTTCGAAAATCCAAATTTGCGCTGGTCTTGGACTTGGACACAGGTCTGATCTCAAGCGCAAAGAAAGTCACGGCTCCCATCAGCGCAAGCACAAACACACACACCTGATTTAAAGCGCACAGAATTACTCCGGTGAAAAACTGCCCCAACAAATGTCACCGGTGTCTAATTTACACACCCCATCAAAGTCCGCGGGTGCACCACGCCCACATGATCCTGGGATGTTGATAGTTTGATACCAATCTCCGCCTCTTTCCCTCTTCCACCATGCCGGAGCAGCGCGAGACCGCATCCTCTGGCAAAGTAGCTGAGCAGGGCATCAAGAAAGCACTCGACGCCGAAGCCGATCTGGCTCTTGAAGGCATCTACGCCGACGCATCAGCTGCCGAAGCCAAGCGCGACGACGCGCCGGAGCGCGCTCAATCGGGACTTGTATACGAGCTCCATTTTTCGTCCCCAGTGGTGCGTGGCAGCAAGAGCCATCAGACTCCCATCTACCCCGAGGTTATGAAAGAGGCTATGGAGAAAGTTCCCGTTGACGTTAACTACCCCCCGCTCCCGTACCCGCCGACATTGCGATCTCTCGTCTTGACTGGTGTACAGGCAACCCATCGCGCTTTGATTTTGAACTTCGGAATGCTCCACTTGATGGTGAGTCTACTCCATGTGCAGCAAATCAAGCTAACCCACCGTACCGTACCGTACTTGCTAGGTTTCCTACCTGACGCACACCTCCGTTCAGTGGTACACGCGTCTTCGTTGGGACAACGGTATTATGTGCGTTACCCATGGTGTACGTCATATCCGTTTGTTTGACTCTTTCGGTTCGCTGGCTTATCTATCTGCTAGGTTCGTAAATTCCATGTCGGCATGGCCCTGGTATTCAAGGAGTATGTTCTGGCGTTCGTGACCATTGATCTCCTATTTCAAGTAAGTGTATATGTTTATGGCTTGATACTCCCTGAGTCTGAGTCGGCATACTTCTTAGCCCATCTGGAAACAGTTTGCTAGGGACTTCAACATCCCGCCTGATATATACACCGACACGGTGAACTTTTTGGTCCTCCTTTCAAACTGGATCACGGATGAAAACTGGTTGGATGGTAAACGTTATGTTCTCGCCTGCGATGCGATTCGCGGCGCCAACAAGATGTTCTATGGCATTGGAGTCTATACGGTCATGGAGCTGTTTTTCCTCGCCGGTACGTTCGTTCTCATCGACTCGAACGTGATGGCTCATCATTTGCGTTAGGTCTGTCCCCTTTCATCACGGCGTGCGAGCTTTTCGGCAGCCCCTCTCGTACTGCCCGTTTCCTAGCTGCGTATTACAGTTATATACACGTTGGGGAGACCGGTCTCGCGTGCGTCTACTTCGATGGCTTTTTTTCCAAATATTCATTCTCATACATCGTTTCTAGGCGATTGATTAATCCTTGTATTCATGAGGGCGTCTTGGCCCCCACGACTGAGCAACGCCTGCGCTACACGGACTGGCTGTACCTATGGGGTAAGGAGAGAGTTTACATGTCCACTCGGATGGGTCAACTATTGGATTCATATCATGTGAGTTTTCTTTATGATAGGTTGCAGAGTACTCCGCCTTATCAACGCAACCGCATCCCAGAGCATATTGGAGAAGTTCAGTACCGCCTCCGACGTAACCCGTCGCGATGACGTTGCCGATCTTTTCGATGTTTTCGAACCAACGTTGGTTGCGCCCGCGCTCGAAGCGCACCCGACCTGGGGCAGCCTGATCTTCGGGGAGGGCGGTTGGAGATCTCTTTCTGGGGATGACCCGATGTCCACAGATCCTCTCACCGAGTTTTATCGTCAACACGGTACGTAACGCAACTCTTACCGTTTATCCTTTTTGCAAGTCTTTACATGTGAGCAGGGTTGCTTTCTGAACCGACGCATCTACGCAGCGCCGAATTCTACTCACCTCTATTCCTTGAATCTTCGGACCTCAAACGCGCTCGCCGCGACACTTTCACATATCACGGAAAGAAGGAAATGTGGTCGGTCTTCCGCAAGTTTCCCGCAACACTGCATTGGAGCAGTAATCCAAAGTCTGTACTCGTTGTCGCCTCTTTCGATTCGTCTTTTTCATTCCCTGACGTCAAATTTCACATACAGCCACCACTCACAAATTCCTCGCATCGACGAAATATCCGGTTCAGCTCGCCAATCGATGCTCTTTAAGTCCAAAGTACTGAATAGTCAAGGGGTTTCGATTGGCCCATTAGAATATTGCGGTAATGGGCACATTGTCACCATTGGAACGTCTTCGTTGTAAGTTTTCTGTTAATATTCTTGATGTCCAATATGCTCACTTTTATTTTGTCTAGTATGGCCGTTTGCAAAGGGGATCCTTGGGTTCCTCAGCATCTCGAAGAACGTGTTCTCAGAGGACTGGACCGCATTTCGGCAAAATTGGCGAGCAGGGGAAGGGGATGCACGCCGTTTGCGCTTCCGATTTTTGTCTCGAGTGAGGTCTGCTTCAAGCTGGGCCTAAAAACACGCTCAAGACGACTGAATCTGACTTCACAGAACTCAACACACCTTTAGCGCAGGATGAAACATCTTCTTCGCCCCGTCACTTGGTCTATTCGCCGCCTGACTTAGTCCCGATCCGGACGCAATACCGCCCATGGCAGCCGAGATGTCCCGAGTGCGACTGCCTGCGAGGTTTCTGAAGGCAGATGGTGCGGCCGTCGATCCTTGAAGGCCGGCATGGCTTGAACGGGTAGATGCCTCTGGGCGCGAATTAAACATGGTGTTGGCGGTCGCAGACCCAGCCTTCGAAGTGCGCCAAAAGTGAGTACAGATCAAGTTGAAATTGAGCGGAACCAGGACGTACTGAATATCCGGAGCCGAATGTAGACTGTGTTGTGTGAGGGATAGAAGTAAAAGTGCTCTGCGATGAAATGAGAAATTCGAAAACCAAAGAGGAAGGCAAGTGAACGAACCTGCGGTATTGGATTAGATGCACTAGAAAACACACCAGCCTGTGGCGGTTGAGCTTGAGAGGGGATGGGATTCGGAGTAGGGACAGGATTGGGCGCCTCAATAACGGGTCAATAAAATGATATACAGGATATACAGTCGGCACACATACCGCAGGCGCCGTAGTAGTAGACGAACTTGTGGGTCCATGGTTTGAACCCTGGGTGAGCATGGTCAGATAAATGATTCTGCGAATGAATATGCCTTCTTACCTGGGTCGGAACATTCGAACGCCGGTAGTGCTGGGAGCCCTTGCAACTACAAAGTCCGCAGCGGGTTCGGGCAATGGACATACCCGGCTGGAAGTCGTCGGGGAGTTCGAAAAGGCCACACCCGAACTCGCACCCGCGATTGTTGCACTCAGCAAGGTCGTCTAGGGAAAGATCTCTCATCGCGGATGAGAGAGAAGGGAAAAAAACGAGAAAAAAGAGCGAGAGAAAGAACAAATGAGAAGAGAATTGAGGGGAAAGGAGAGAGGGAGACAAGAAAAAAAGTGATTGATCGACTTATAGAATAGAACGAAACCGAACGCACGAGAAGACGGAAGAATGATCACCTTTTTTTTGCCAAGGAGAAAATCTCCACATGCATCTCTTATCGCCAGGCATGGATGGTTACGCCGGATCGCCGCAAAATTGGGATTCCAGTGGAGTCTTGCATTAGGCGACAGAATATTTGGATAGATCTGCGTAGCCTCGGTTCATACGCTTTCGAAGCTTTGAAACCTGATGATTTAAAACTCCGATTATTAGCTGTTGTTTGAATGCAGTTCACCTCAATGTGCGGATTCTCTTTCTTTGAATTTTCCAAGTTGTAATCAATGCATTAGTACAAGAACTATGAGCTCTGAAACACAGAAGGAGAACAGAATAGCCAGAATAGCGTCAGACAGAGTACTGAGTCGGCAGAGAAGCCAGCACAGATAAAACAAGAGTGTCTGGGTAGCAGCCTTCAAGTAGGCGAGATCAATCCTGATGGCATGGATTCTATACAAGGGCAAGCAGTTGCGATCAGTGTAGTAGCCTAAAGTGTGGCGCCAAGATTCCGTGTTACCCAGTCCCGACCCAGATTTCGAGCAGAGGCTAATGAATTCAAGAGCAAGCTGCGATAGTGATAGATCGTGGGACGTGGCAGAGTGACTGATGTGACATTCATGTCACACTTTTTCCTTTGGCTGCGAGATTTATCAAGGAATGTGACTTGTGGATAGCTGAAATGCTGTTGAAGGCCTTTTACTATACCAAGGATCTCGTCTATGTGCACCATATCCGTTAGCCCAGCAACCTTGGGTGGCTACAGCCTCTTCACCGTATAGGATCAGCGCCGGCTGAGTCTCCGCAACATTGTAATACAGGACAGTCATTTTAACATGTGCGCTGTGGGAGCAACGGAGAAGTTTCCGCAGATCTGGCTTTGTAGGGCGCCGTAGATCCCTGTATCTTCCGCTTCTTCACGGAATAACGTGAATTTCTTACAGTAATCCAGGAGGTGGTCTGAGTAAGGCGGCGAAAAATGCCCGCACGATCTGCGCGATCTGCGCAAATCATCGGCACATTCGTTTTGAGCAGTTACATCTTTTCAGCCATCAAGGTAATCAAGGTGCCTCGCCACCAAGTACAGAGATCATACGAACAACAGCCTCACAATAAACCTCAATCCCCCAATTTCCATCGTCTCGGCCGCAATCAAAATCCCCAAGCAGCTCTGCAGCAGCAGCAAGGTCTTCATCCCCATTTACAAGGATCCCCCCTGCCCGCTCTTCTGCCGTTCCTGTGGGTTGTTCCGCGCGTTCGAGCGGCTCATCAAGCCCAGAAGGAGGGAGTGGAGCATCTCCGTCAAACCCATACAGTGGATCGGAAGCAGCATTCAAATCATCCCCGGGATCCCCAGTCCAGTACCCACGTGTGATAGCAGCGGTCCGGCTGAGCTCGTAGATAGCGATTGGAGTCTTGTCGTGCTGGGTGCGGAGACGGTGATGGTTCCACGCATCGCGCGCGCGGTCGAGCGCTGCCTGAATTCGAGGCTGAAAGACCAGAAATAAACACGCACTGTGAACAGGATTTTCCATGTCCAACAGGTCGTTCTTTTCGAGATAATCGAAGATTTGACGGAATGTCTCTAGCGCGTCCTTGCGAATATCACGCCAGAGACGCTCAATGCGTACATTGTGGCGGGAGCTGGAGGGGATTAAGTTGTTATTAAGTTGTTATATTGATACACAGATATTGGAATGGCTCACCGTCCTCTGAGATATGCGCGGTGGAGGATCCCCCAGTACAAGATCATGAGGCGCTCAACTTCGTTGTTCTCAGTGCCAAAGTCTCCCCGCATCCGGCTAGGCCATCCAAAAACAGCAACTGCAGCTCGGAAAAGCTCCGCTACTGTTGCCATTCTCTTGTTGGAGCAACAAGCCAGATAGATGATAAGCCGCGAATGGCCATCGACGCAGCCGTGTACATAGAATCCCCAAGGACGCAGTTTTTCATTGCCGTCCTGGTGCCACAGTGCATTGGAGCCGCGCACTTTGTAGACACGACGCTTGATTATACCGGCCCACCTGTAATTAGATGAGCATTTTGATTTGTTAGATTGGAAAAGAAGGAAAGAAAGTAAAATAGAAACATCGAAACGTACCTAACAAGGACGCCGATCTCGTCAACTCTCCTCAAACTATCTTGAACACGAAGGCGAGGAAGGTGGATTCCCCGAGCCTCCAGATGACCGGAAACTATCACAGAGCCAACAAACGGATGCGCCAACGAGATTTCGGCGACGATCTCGTCGAGTGCGTCGTCAGTGATTTCTGTGAAGGCCCGCCGAGCGGTGGGGATGCCAGCCCTTTCGAATTGGCGCCAAATTGTCGTCCGATTGACACCAAGAGCAGCAGCGATTTCTTCATATGTATTTCCTAGGTCATGGAGGAGGCGAGCGCGGGGCAGGTCAAGTACATAGCTGGGGCGTCCAGGGCGCCCGGTCCGAAGTCTAGCATGAGTGGTGTTGGCTGGAGGAGGTGGGTTGGTGATGAAATCCTCGAGAGGAGCCAGCAGTTTGTCGACATCGGCCAGGAGGGTCTCACGAATCTCTTCTGTGACGGAGAAGTCTTCGAGTACGACGACGATTTGGCGCACGGCTCCAAGCTGATGCGCGCTGCGTTCGACGGCGGGAAGTTCAGCGTTGGGAAGAGAGTCAATGATGAACTGTGCTTGCACACAGATGTTATGAGCTTCCAGGAGGAATGTATGGACCGCGTCGTTGGTCATAGTGGGAGAGTAGAGGCAGAATAGATATGAAGACGATTGGATTGAGATCAAGATTGATGATGATCAGATTAAAATCGGATCGGTCCGGAACAGTGAACCGACTTACCTACTCGTGCTTGGCTGTGGGACCTACAATTAATGTGGGAGGTGTCCTTTTTTCTCCGCTGCTACAAGCTGTGTATTTTTGTTTCAAGCTGAAATTGCTGCGCGTTTTTTTTGCCCTGTTGATAGGGTGTGTGTTTTTTCTTTTTCGGTCTGGAGGGTGGGGGCTTTTTTCTGCCGAGGCGTTAAACGTGAA
This sequence comes from Favolaschia claudopus, assembly GCA_037176885.1. Classification (NCBI taxonomy): domain Eukaryota; kingdom Fungi; phylum Basidiomycota; class Agaricomycetes; order Agaricales; family Mycenaceae; genus Favolaschia; species Favolaschia claudopus. The sequence continues at coordinate 461,668 of JAWWNJ010000010.1, read as the reverse complement.
GTTTGAGGCTGAGCACTTGGGACAAAAATTCAACGTGTGTGTTTTTTCCTTGATGCGTGTGTGAGAGGGTCAAAATCTGCGGGCAGCAGTTTAAATGCTGTAGTTTAGTAGCCGTGAAGTTTTGGGGCACAGTAGAGAGGTGTGTCTTTTTGTTGTTTGGGGGTGTGTTTTTTTGAGACAAGGTGCGTATATTTCGATTGAAATTGACCATAATTATGCAACAGTATTACCCCCAAATCAAACCTTCTCCTCGTTTAAACCATGTTTACGTTTAATCAGTGTTTCATTCTTCTTCTCTGTTTAAACCCCGGCCGGCTCGCGTCGTTCTGTGCATCGCAGAGCGAAATTAATGAAAGCATTGCTTAATCGCCGATTAACGATGAGACGGCCATTGTTTAATCAAACTTAGTATAGATTTATTCCATTGGCCAGAACCCGCTTTTCGCTCTGATACGTACCAGCCGGCCGTGGAATTTCAAATTCCTGTTGCAGGATTTCGAAACGCCACTACAAGGACATAAGTGGTAAAATTAGGCTGCAATTCAATGTGAGTTTACAGTGCGGGTTTTGTTGCGAATTCGTCCTTCGCTCAATGTCCGAATTTCTCAGAGTCTTTCATGGCTTGGAGAGGACGTTGCGTATGAGTGCAGGCTCCCGTTTACCGTTGAAACAGACGGTTCATCTACTCGGTGTACTCCGGTCTACTCAAAAGTCCGTTTCCTTCATTCAAACGCCGAATTGAGCTCGGATATCAATTTTATTTTCCAATGCAAAAAATCTCTCCAGCCGGCTTTACCGGGTATGTCCAGCCATATGTCCTTTTCCTTCCCTGTTTTTCGCATGACTCTGGAAAGATGGCGAGTCTAACACCAATAGGCATGATAGATGGCCCTCGTGAGGACAGGGATGCTATGCTTCGGGTTAACGGTCGAAGACGTGCCGATCTTGTCCACTTGAGATGACCTCCACTCACTGTGGGGAGAAAACCCACTTGGTATGAGTAGGGACCTACTCAGTCCGAGATTTCCCTACTCGGCGCGAGTGGGTCCCGCTCTGAGTAGGTTTTGACCTACTCAATCCGAGTATGCCGAACCCACTCGGCTCAAATCCACTCATCATGAGTGCGTTTCCGAAAATCGACCGGCACGGCCTCCGAGCTGATGCCCGCCTCTTCGGCACATCCCAGGCGATCATATGTGATGCGGCGATGCTGCGCCGTCTCGAGCAAAGTTCAACGTTGAGGCTTCCCGTAGGATTGAGCGGCCTGCTCATGCACGACAGTTCCTTCCAAAAAATGACTCAGTGAATGATCGTACAAGGCCTAGCTCACAGTGTGATGTACTGGTTTGCCACTTGCTTTGCTTCGGGCACCGTTTTAATTTTTAGTTCTTGAGATTTGACCGTCCGACTCAATACCGAGTTATGAGACAATGTATCGTAGCAGACGTGATTGACCCATCAGCCTAGCGGACAAATAATTTTGGAATTTATCCGAATTTTTGAGAATTTTCGGCCGAGTCGTTCGAAACGCGACGCGTCAGTCATGTGATGCGTTACTGCGTGACATGTAACACATCGCTCCTTTCCCTCTTCCTTCATCTCCTGGCTGGTCCCGTGCCGTCCCGTGCCTCTACGCGCCCGAAGACGATATAGAACACCCTGTAAAGGCCTTTGACACGTCCTGCGCCGCTGAAATGCCCCAATAACGCCCAGATATCGGCGTCTGAGGCTGATTACGTCCCCCACCAACATCGCCGCATTGCACGCGTTGTACGCGTTCCATTGTCTTCTGAGACTGCTCTGACGACTATGAAACCTTTTTAGCCCCTTCAAGCTTGCTATCGAACCCCTCGCGCCTCTCTTCGACTCGCGCGAGGGACGTGTTATGACCGTGAGCTGTTCCCCGGATCTTTGCACGAAGAACATTGATGGTGTTCTCCTCAACGCCTCCAGCAACCTTACATACCGATCTAAGCTGTGTGTTTCTTCATTCTCTACATCTCATTGGTCTCACCGACCTCCCTTCAGCTCCAGCGGCCCACCATACGGCTCAGCGCCGACAACACGTCTGTCAAGTCTGCCAGCACACCTCCCACCTCCTCGCCTGCTCACCACCATTCCCCGATGCGCCGGCGACGAGCTCAGTCTGAGATGGTGACGAATGTGCGCGAAGCTCCGCTTCTTCCCTTGTCACGCGGGCTCACGCAACCACTTCGCCTTCTGCCCTCCACCTTTTAAGCTCTCAATCCCACGGTCTTTGACCCTTCAACCTCGCTTCTTCGTGTATTGTGGTAGTTGTGGAAGGAGTCTATATGGGTCGAGATCTGCTAGGAACACCAGGTGAGTCGCAGCTTCTCATTCTCTGTCGTTTTGTTTTGTTACCCCCATTTTCCCCCTTCCTCTCCCATACCTACCTCCCATCTCATCCGGAGTCGGCTGCAAAGCGCGCTGGGTCTTACCATAGGCCCTATGCGCTTGTCGTTGTCGTCTTTCGACGGATCTTTTCGTTACATCAACCCACAATTCATCGCTTTATGTTCCGTGTTGCACCTACTCGGCCTGAGTAGATTCCCTCCCCACAGTGTGCACTGTTCCTGACACCTGATTCTAGTGAAACTCGGATGAGTGTGGCTGATCCGTTGAGAGAGCGCCATGGATACTTCCAAAGCTTATAGTCCGTCAATGCCGCGAGAACGCTTGTCCTCCGGCTCCCCACAGCAGTCAAGAACGATGTCGAGCCCTTCGCCACTCCCGCCCCTTCCACCACACATCGAGAAGTTGTGAGTATGCATTCAGACTTCGGGATAGTGTTATTCAATCTCATGCATCTCTCACAGAACCGCACCTCTCGTAAGCTTCGAATCTTCTCCTAGAATTGGCGCAGAGACTCATTGATGCTAGGTAATTGGGGAGCTGTTGGGCACATATCTATTTGGTATATTGACGGTCCAACTATGTACGCTTTTTCTTTCGGTTCTTCGAGGTCGCTGACGCTTTGAAAAGACCTCTACCACCTGAATTTTCTGAGAGATACGCCGTACATCAAGTTTCTCGGTATGTGATTCCATTGCCGGAGTATGAGCTACAATGGCTCGAACTCAAATCTTGTAGTCTATTCGGTATTCACCATAGACCTCGCCGCTACCGTGATGTGTTTCGCGGACGCATACCATTGGTTTGCTTCTGGGTACGGAAATCTCCTCGCCCTCAACGACATATGGCTGTCTGGCTTCGACACTCCAATGCTCGGAGCGTGGCTCGCAGCAATAGTGCAATGTTTCTACGCCTATAGGCTCTGGACAATCAATAAATACACACTGCCGGTCGTTATCATTGTGGTCGGAGTATGTGATCCACTCCTTCCACCTGATTCTTGTTCTCAGCCGATATATACAGGGTGCTTTAGCGCAAGTCATTGCGGGAATTTATGGCGCCGTCCTTGTGCGTGTTCGACTTCGTCGCTACCTTTGTACAACACTGAGTGTGTTGAATAAGGCACACAGGGCCGTGACCTTTGCTGCTGCGGGTCCGAGGGTCCTCAATGCTGCCTATGTACGTTGCATATTGTTCCAGTACGAATTCTCTATTAATCACCGTTCCATCTCAGGTGGTGAATACTTATTGGAGCTGCCGCAGTGGATGTTTTGATCGCAATCACGATGACAATAATTGTAAGAAGAATTCAACATGTCTGGTCTTATTCATTCAATTTCCGTAGTTGATGAGATCGCGGTCAAATATACACGCTCACGCCCATACCAAATTCATTGTCAAGAAAATCATAAATCTAACTGTGGAAACCAACTTACTTTCCAGTGAGACTTTTGCGAGCATCGAGGTTGCCTTGTACTGAGCGCAAAATAGGTACCCTCGCTGTCCTTACCGTTATCCTTCTCGTAGGCGTACCTGTACGTCCCTCGTCTGGGTAATTTCTCCGAAATTGACCATCGTATCATTTTCATGGATCCAGGGCACTAATTACTTCACCGCTCCGTGAGTGATTCTTCTGCACTTTGTGCCCTCTCACTCACCGGCGCTGCAGTTCGATCATGCTCGGAAAAATGTAAGCTTTGCATGATTTGCCCATGGATTTCGCCTAATTGCTTTGCAGCTATTCAAACAGTCTGCTACTAATGCTGAATAATCGAAAATATATCTCGAACGAATCGACAACAACTCGCAGCGGGGGGTCAGACAGCAGAGGAGGGACATTTTTGCAGCTCTCCAAGTTCCGTGCTGCGACCAGGGACGGCGTTCGCGTGGATCAAGAAGTCAATATTTCTCAATCTATGGATACTTCGACCGTAAAGTCGAAAGGAAGCGAGGTAATTCGACGAGTATTGTTGTCAGCGGATCCAAAACTCAATGTGTGCTTCACAGCTGAACTTGGAATGACCGTCGGTGGCTTGATTGAGTAAAGCAAACAGAGAGTTAACGAGTATTATATGTTAATCATGAAATTCTAATGCCTTCCCCCAATTCAATCTACGTTTGCGCCACGCCTGATGTTTTTCCACCAAGCTTTCATCTCAAAAGAACTACTTGACTCGAAACGAGACCGAGCCCCCGAAGCGTGGTACCAACAGGGAAACCCATAGGCAACTGCCGAACATGTGTGTGGCAGAAAAGAATCGTGGTGGAGAGGGAATCATTTGACGACGGCCTGAGTGTTCGTTGCTACTTCATCTGAAACCAAGGTACAAGGTTGTGAGACAGCTAGACGCGAGATCAAGAAAGATTCAACGACTAGGACTGCTGTCTGCTGCTACCCCGAGCATGGGGACGAACTTTCAATTGAAAATTGAGTGAATCGAAAGTAGCTATAGGATTCTTCGGTGTGCAACTATCGCAACAAATAGTCCAACAAGCATCCAGCAAACACAATCGGACCAATCGTGAATCCATTGTTTTGGAACTTTTCTGAGAGTCAGTGCACAACTCACTCACGGACCACTGGGGGAATGGGGGAACATACCGCTCGGAGACAGCTCTTGGGGTCATCCAAGTTCACCGTAAATGAATCGCGAGCCAAAAGAAATCCACCTCCGGCAACACTGACGACAAAGTAAGGCGTGCCGCTGCCGTTGAGTAGGCCACAAATCAACCAAGACGTTGTTGTTGCAGAAGAAAAAGTGAGCAGAGCTAGCCAGGTGTATCGCTGCAGTAATAGTACAATCGACTTGACCCCGGCTTTCACGTCGTCTTTCTTATCTTGGCTGCCGTATATAGTGTCTGCTTCGGATTCAACAGATATTCTTCAAGTAAACTCAACACACACCATACCACATTGTCCAACTGCCAGAAGCGATAAGTCTCGGAAGATTCTCCGATCAAACACATACCTCCAACCGCCGGCTGCCAGGATATAAGCTGCAGTTGGCGTCTTGTTAGTGAATATTGTTGCCGCGATCAGGATAGGGGTGTTCAATGTGATTCCTGCAGTGTTGAATCAAGCTCCTCTTTCTTGCGAAATATACAAGTATAACCGACCGAGCCAGACTTGCGGTAAGTAAGTAATACGCTGGTAGATTATCAATGTTAAACTGAATGAATTAAATGAACAGATGGTATTTCGCACCTTCATGAACGGATAGATCCCTGTAAACGGGACGACAGTCAGGAAGGCAAGAGTCCAACTGTTAGATCGGTCTCAGTTCACGCTGCCAGATAACTGAGGGCATGCTACTTACGCGGTGGAATTCAGATATCGACTCATGGCAAACAGCAGATAGACATGGATCGACAAAAATACCAGGGCTTGTGGTACGGTAATCCGACCATCGGGCAAAGGCCGGTGTTTAGTTCGCTCTGTGCTTTCGTCATTCAACGGTCAAGAACCACAGTTGCAATACGAACCGACTTGAGCATCCAAGTCCATATCGATTATATCGTTCCAAATACAACCGCCACCTAGTGAAAGTAATTCCGTTGATTGAATCAGAGAATCGCTCGGATGGCGACTTACTGAGGAGAAAAGGATAAGTGAAGAGCACCATGAAGAAGTGTGCGCATTTTTGAAATCACCTATGTAAAAGACATGCCCCCACGAATCCGGAAATAAGGGCCAGTAGATAATCTTCGAGGGGGGCGTCATGGCGCGTGGCGGACATGGTCAATGACCACGCTGAAAAGCCCAACTGAGAAACGGCGGTCCATGAAGATATGCAACGCTCACCAAACGGCCAGAAAAGAATCATCGTTCCCGCAAATCTATCCACACGACTGAGCTCGATCTAACCGAACGTCGGCGTTCAGATGATCTCTGCTTTGTAGATGAGTCAAGATAGATATACCAGAGTCGACACGCTAGGCATGGGAGAGAGTCAAAGGGCAAATATGATCAGCACTGGCAGAGCGAATGCAAAACGAGTCTGTTTGAAAAGTACGGATTTTGACCCGACAGGTTTATAAAAAGACGCGAGGACCCCAACCACCTAGCTGTGACAAGCATGGCCCTGGAGAGGATCATGAAAGGCGACACGAAATCAGGAAATGTCCCTCCGTTCGTCTCATCATCCGTCCTGGCCGGTGAGTGACCGGCAGATGAAGCTTCGGTCATTCGGCAGAGAAAATCTCTAGATTCTGCGTAGGGTCGCGTCGGTGATAGAGAGTACTCACTGATAGATGTCTCGATCTCAATCCTGTCCCAAAATTGTCTCCTGATGGCCGCGTCCTAGTCGCGGACAAACCGGGACTGACTTATATACCGGGCGTCTAAACAAGCTTTGTGCAAGCTCAGTCGTGACGAGCTTGCGAGTGCGGCTGAGTGATAGGCAAGGTAGTGACGTAAGAGTGGTATTGTCATTGACAGCTGATCCGCGATGACAGCTGTCATTCTCATTCTCTTTTTCCTTCCGCTCTCGCGTCCGTTGCGGCGTCGACAGCGCACCGTCCTCGCTCGCGCTATCACCGGTGTTTTTGTCAAGACATTCGGACCTCTTCGGTCTTCTCTCATAGCCCATCCTCTCTCGGGCCCTTGACTTCATGTCGGGCATGTCTCGACTTCATGTCAGACCTCGTCGTACAGGGTACTCGATCTAGGACCAGCTCCCGTTCTCAACTCTCCCGTGCATTCCAGCTTCACATGGGATGGAACCGACCCCTCAGCGCTTCTCTACCACATTCTGGCTCATGACTGAATGATACTTCTCCCTTCTTCACGTTCATTCGTTGCTCTACCTCTGTCTCGTCCATGGCGATCTCCCCAAGATCTGTTTCAGCGACCACCGTTTGTTCGTCAAAAAGCATGGGATTGCCGGGCCCGTAACTCGTTAATAGAACACGGGAAAATATGCTAATAGTGTGTTATCCATTCACTCTCCTTTTCTTTCATTCTTTCTTCGCCCTCCTTCCACTCGCTGGACCACTCTGGCGACACTTCTGGCACTCCAATGTTGTACATCAGAGTCCTGGAATAGTCGTCGCGGTGTGCCCGCGATGGACGGTGTACACGTCACGATCGATTTTCTATCACCTTCAGTGCAGAGATGTTCGTTTTTGACGGCGCATCTTGCGGAACAATCTATATTCTATCTTCAGCAGTGTAGCCTCTATCATTCTCAGTGCAGACGCGTTCCTCTTCGATCCCATATATCATTTATCTATCTTCTATCCTCTGACGGTGCAGACGCGTTCGTTTTTGACGACGATCTCACTTAAAGATCTATCCTCGGAGAAGCTGTGCTCGTCTTTTGACGGCGCGACGGATCCTCTATCCCGGTGAGGTTGTGTTCGTCCTTGACGGCGCAATCAAGCCTCTATCTCGGTGTGGTTGCGTTCGTCTTTCGACAGCGCGGCCTAGCCTCTATCTCGGTGACGTTGTGTCTGTCCTTGACAGCGCGACCTAGCCTCTATCCCGGTGAAGTTGTGTTCGTCCTTGACGGCGCGATGGAGCCTCTATCCCGGTGAAGTTGTGCTCGTCTTTGACGACGCAATCTAGCCTCTATCCCGGTGAAGCTGTGTTCGTTTCCGACGGTGCAGCCTAGCCTCTATCTCGGTGAAATTGTGCTCGTCTTTGACGACGCAGTCTAGCCTCTATCCCGGTGAAGCTGTGTTCGTTTCCGACGGTGCAGCCTAGCCTCTATCTCGGTGAAATTGTACTTGTCTTTGACGGTGCAACGTAGCCTCTATCCCGGTGAGGTTGTGTTCGTCCTTGACGGCACAATCAAGCCTCTATCTTCGCTCTGCAGTGAGGTTGGCCGGTCAATCCCGCGCCCAACTAACTGTTCTATCGCCGCAGTGAGGTTGGCCGGTCAATCCCGCGCCCAACTAACTGTTCTATCACTTGCAGTGAGGTTGGCCGGTCGATCCCGCGCCCAACTAACTGTTCTATCACTTGCAGTGAGGTTGGCCGGTCGATCCCGCGCCCAACTAACTGTTCCATCATCGCAGTGAGGTTGGCCGGTCGATCCCGCGCCCAACTAACTGTTCCATCATCGCAGTGAGGTTGGCCGGTTGACCCCGCGCCCAACTAACTGTTCTATCATCGCTATTTTCCTCGGTGCAGCTACATTCGTCTTTGACGTCGTATCACACTGAACTATTCTTCGGCTGACGGTGCAGATGCGTCGGCTTTAGGCGACGATCTCACCTGAAGATCTATCTTCCATCCTCGTCGATCCAGATGCGTTCGTCTTTGACAACGGTCCCATTCAACAATCTATCCCGTGCCTCGGCACTCCATCCTTCATCGCGGGACGCCGCCCATCTTTCCTCGCATGACGATGCACCCTATCTCGTGCCTCCGTACTCTATCATCCACTGCGGTATGCCGCCCATCTTGCATGGTTTGTTCGTCTTCGGCGACCTATCTCATTGAATGACCTTCCTCTATCCGCTGCGATGCAGATGCGCTTGCCATCGACGACGCGTATCTCACATCCCCAATCAACGATCTATCCTCCATCATTCTACATGCTCCATTCTCGACCCTCTATCATACCACTATTCTCTGATGGTGCAGATTCGTTCGTCTTCGACGGCGATCTCACTGAAAGAATCTATCTTCTATCCTTTGACGGTGCAGATTTGTTTGTCCTCGGACGGCGGCTCTCATTGTATCTCATTTCCCATCTATACTCTATCCTCTGCGGTGCAGGTGCGCTCGCATTCACGGCGTGCATCCCACTGTATCCTCTATCCTGGATCCTTCATCCTCTCTTATCCCCAATTCAATCGTGCAACATTGTCGCTAGTACAGACGCATTCGTGATCGACGTGTACATCCTGATATGCTACCCTCATCATCCTCGTTTTGCGACACATCTATCTCATCCTCTCTTCATTTTCATGCTCGATACATTCTCCAGAAATCCATTTCATCACCTCTCCTTCTTCTCTTCTGCCGTGTTCATTCGCCTTTACCCAGCGATACATCGTCATTCCATCTATCCCATGATAATCTTCATACACCATCCACATTCACTTCATTCTCCTTTCATCACCCTTTCATGGCCTCTGTCCAGGGACTCACAATGCCTTCCTCCTCTTCCTCAGCTCCCACTACTTATTGTCTCTATACGAGACGACTCTGGCAACAACTCGGCGGAGAACTCTGCTCAGCCAATTAATCTTGTGGCGGTGCGTCTTCATTTTCTTATTCTCTTTTTCTCTTTTTCTTCATCAATCCTGGGCGCCTGGGCGATTGGGGCTGTCATGTTGACTCGCCGAAACCCCAATCGTTGAGACGGCACGTTTCGTTCAATTTTCTCTTCTTTCTTAGTGGCTCAAGGCTACTGTATGGGCTCAACGGAGATGACTCCGTCGAGATGTTTATTAGGCTGCTGGCCCGTGTTGCGCTCGGCACGTCCGTTTCGATGTTGAGCCCCGCGCCATCTCGTTTCCGCAACCTCTTCTTTCTCAGGCATCGCGCCAGGCCTCAGGGGAGATATCTTCGTCGAGGCAGTCCGAGGTCTGGAATATTTTGCGCCGGCGTACCTCCGTGTTCAGGTTTTACGGGCGAATGGGCTGGCTAATTTTGTGGTTTCTTGTTGTTCACTTTTTCGGAGTGGTTTGAGGCTATCGCGCTGGCCCGATATCATTCTCAAATTGTTGGGTCACCGAGATATGTCGTGCTGCGTGTATTGCTTCCCTTAGTTTCCTGGGGATCGCTTTACGCGTCACTTCTCGGTCTTGCTCAACCTCCAATCCCTTCGTGCTTTGATGCGATTACAATTTCCCGGGATCTTCTCCTTCCAATCGCATGCTGGTTTCGTGCCATTCCGTTGTGCTCGATGTGGAATATTTCCCGAATTCTAGGCTGCTGAATCATTTCACTCCTCACTTCGCATTTTTCTATTTCCCCAGTTCTTTCACGGACACGGGTTGAAGGAATTACCTCTACCGAACGGTTAGGGTGCTTGTCGACGTCGGACACGTATTCAGTCTCACTTCATTCTATTTCTCTCAATCTTTATCTCCTTGCGAACCGCCAGCCCGATAGAGTAACATCTGTCGAGATGGCTAGGTTGCAACGGTCAGCTTTCCCCGCGACCTGGTATTTGGCCGCTTCTTCTCTTCTCTCTCTCGACCTCCGCTCTTCCCGAGACTCTCAACTAGACACTTGTACTGTCACGATGGTGCGGTCACCCAGCGATCATATTGCATTAAGTTGCATCTTCGTCAATTTCATTGAACTTTCTGCCGGACCGTTGGCGAGTTGATTGTGTTCTTCCGTCAAGACGGTCAGACTGCTTCATAGGGCTGCATTGGATCTCAATTTATGACCTCCATTATTTTGTAACGGCGAGTTCGACGGGCTTGCCTCCGACGGGACGCTTAGCTACACTATTGGGGCTCATATCACGAGTTCTTCATTTCGGATTTCTTTCTCTCTGTTACATCCTTTCCCTCATACCGTTGCATTCCGGGCCAGCGCTCTACACCTCCGTAGCGCTCGACTCCGCGAGGGCTAAAATACTACTCTTAGACGACATGTCCGCATCATCCGATATTTCGGTTGACCGTCGCACTTGATTCAAAGTCTAGCATCCGAGATGTCTGACTCACTCTATTCGCATCATGTCTTCCGATTTTTATCCTCTTTCTTCATTGTGCTTGCAGCAGAAATACTGTGCCACTAAAGGACGCCGCGTCCCATCGAAGTTTCCTCCTCTTGTCGGCCGTTTCATCGCCTCGACAGCTCGGTGTTCATTGCTACCAATACTTGATCATCGTTTTTTCGTTTTTTCTTCACTTCTAGGCACCAATCTCTTATCCTGGACCTCCATCTCATGCTTTCATTTCGCCATCTTGTCGCGGAACATCTGTTTCTGCTTGAACTTGCCTCTCCCTCCTTCGATTTCGTGGCTTGGGACGCTCCAATCGCCATTTTTAACATCAATTCTCTGGCTATCCTACAGCTCTCATCGTTCACTCCTTCAGCTCTGTCTACGCCTCCATCTCGATTACTGATTCACGCCACAACTCGTGGTAGATTCGCCGATCATATCCACCACCAACTCCAGATTTTCGCGTCTAGCGCTCCTCCGCCTCTGTCACCTGTACCTGTGTCTCCTGGTATACTGCGAGGCCATTCTCCATCAGCACGAGCTGGAATCTCGCAGGATCCACAGTCTTTCACCTTTCTTGTTTCATCGTGGTTCATGAAAGTCATGAACCATCAACAGCCGCCGCACTCATCTCAGCATCGACTGCAACTTCATCGCTTGTCCTTGACGATCGTGCCGGCCAATTACAAGAACTCTCCATGCAGCATGACAATTTGATCTCTCAATTCTTCCGGTTTGCAAAAGGATCTCTCACGCCTTTTGCCTGGATGCCCGTCGACACACCTTCGCGTTTGACCTCCATTCTACAATCTATGATTCGCCTCCGCAGTATGTACCACCTTTGCATGAATTGCAGTGTGGTGCAGTAACGGTAACTTGGCTACATATCCTAGTGCTATTTTCCAGTCCGGGCCTTCCACTTTCTTCCTTTTCTCTTGATTCTTTCTCCTCTCTCAGCTCTTTTTGGGACCTCGGGTTCGTCTCTTTCCCTCGCGCGAGTCTTTGACTCTTAGAGCTTCGCTCCATTGGGTCGCTCTGGGTCTCATTCCGACCCTCGGTGTCCTTTGCGTACGGTTTGGCCGTTCCTGCAGCCCACGCGGAGCGCCGGAGCGAATCGCTCCCGGCCCCAGCCGCGTCGGTCGGGGCGGCCATTCCCCGCACACACCCCAAAAACCCATCTCCTCCTCCTCATCTCCTACAAATCTGACGAGTACGTCGACCTACCTTGCTGCAAGCTCAGTCGTGACGAGCTTGCGAGTGCGGCTGAGTGATAGGCAAGGTACACCACCATTTTATTCAAATGTCAAAATAATGTCCGAGGTGTGATGTCCTCGGAACCATGATTTGCGAGCTCCAACAGCTCTCAATTTCGAAATGTCCTCAGAAGCGTGGTTGGGACAGTCTGTGGATGGTTGAAGGACATCCTAGAAGGTTGTTCAAATCTTAAGATATATACTGGAATCTTAAGCTCGTCTGATTCAACAAGTACTGTATTTGGAGTAGCTATATCCCCCAATAAACTCCTTGTGACTTAGTATTGAATGCACAATGTATTCCAAGGAAGTTCATGAAGTTCCTCGAGCGGACGCAACCTTTTGCTGCTGGATTTGGCGTCGAACTCGAGAAAACGATGAAGTCCCCACATCGCATCATGACGTGGCATCATTCAATGGTGATGTTTGTCATTACGGTCTCCGCTGCCACGTCACTCTCTTGTCTTCTTCCCTCATCCCCCCTCCAAACTCCTCGTCTTTCACGACACCCCAGAAGGAAGCTCGAAGCCTCTGACACTGTCATCTCTCCTCAACATCCCTTCAAGCTTCAATCTTCAAGCCTCTTCAAGTCCGTTGTGGCACGAAGATCTCTCCACCTCAGGCAAGAGTCGCAAGTCCGCAAGATCCAAGAACCTCACTGTGCAAGGCTGAGACTGCAAGACAACGGTCGCAAGAGTCCAAGGCCGCAAGCTGAAAACTTCTCAAGAGTGTAACCCATGCAAACCTTCATCAAAGTCCTTGCCGTCGTCCTCCCCAAGCCTCTCTCATCAACACGCTTCGGCCCTCTCCCCACCTCTCTTTCTCTCCATCTTCCGGAAAATTATCATTTACTTCCTCTCCCTCCTCTTCTCCTCTCCCTCCTAGAATCATTTGTGTAGCCACTCAATGTATACTTTTGTTGCTTGCAATACCATTTTTTTATTTGTATTTTGATCGAATTTAAGAAGCAATTCAAATATTATTTATGGCAAGCGCCGTCAGCAAACTGGCTCTAATGTCCTGGAGAGCTTCAGCGCAGAATGTCCCCAGGACATCATCGCCGACGGATTGTCTGGGAATCGATGTTTCGGTCTCCAGGGAATGTTTCGGAGATGTCAGCTAACAGCATCTGTCAAAACGTCCTCCGGAGGTCCGGAACAAACGGTGGTGAGGTAGTGACGTAAGAGTGGTATTGTCATTGACAGCTGATCCGCGATGACAGCTGTCATTCTCATTCTCTTTTTCCTTCCGCTCTCGCGTCCGTTGCGGCGTCGACAGCGCACCGTCCTCGCTCGCGCTATCACCGGTGTTTTTGTCACCCACCCACCCTTCGCTCATGCTCTTTTCCTCATTCTATCTTTACGCTGGGTCGCTCTGGGTCTCATTCCGACCCTCGGTGTCCTTTGCGTACGGTTTGGCCGTTCCTGCAGCCCACGCGGAGCGCCGGAGCGAATCGCTCCCGGCCCCAGCCGCGTCGGTCGGGGCGGCCATTCCCCGCACACACCCCAAAAACCCATCTCCTCCTCCTCATCTCCTACAAATCTGACGAGTACGTCGACCTACCTTGCCAGTCGACCACCACGATGCCGGCTCCATACCCTCTGCTCGGTGGGTGATACAGAGTCGATTCCACGAGGGCCTCTTCGTTGACTCCGAAACGATATCTAGAACTGCCTCCCGGCGACTTCAAGAATATGTTTGACTACCAGGCTATGTGAGCCACTCGACCTCCGCGTCGGCATCTGACTTCGACTGAACGCGCGGCGCAGAAACATGGCGGCAGCGCACAACGCCTTCATCCAAGGCATCAACGCAATGGTCCTTTATGCGCCGACCGTTGCTGGGGAGAAAGTCGAGCCTTTCGTGATATTCAGTCTTGCTGTGGTATGCATTTCATTCGCTCACCAGAAGAGATATAATAATATGAGTATTTTCAGGTCGACAGTATTCACCACCACCACGACTTGGAGGAGACTTTCTACTTTGGCGAGTTGGAGAAGAAATTGGGGAAGGGCGCCTTAGCTGGAAGCGTAGAGCAGCATCACACCTTCGTTCCGCAACTCGTGCAACTGAAATCGTATCTGGAAGACGTCAGAGCGGGGAAGGAAAAGTACGACGGAGCACTAATTGTCGAGAAAATACAATCCTTCAGCGATATTATGGTGGAGCACTTGAACGCGGTGAGTCTATTTGAAGCCCAATTCGTCGACAATGCACTCACACAAAGTCCTTCCGCCGGCAAATACTCTAGGAAATTCCCGTCCTCGAATCAAGCCGCATGCGTGCTGTGTTCACGGAGAAAGAGCTGAAGGACATCGACAGCGCCTTCATGAAGCAGGCGCTTGCCAAGATTGACTTCAACACGACGCTTCCCTTGAGTGTCGTCTGCGGGAATCCCGCCACACCGTGGTTCCCACCGTTCCCTACACCACTGAAGTGGGCAATTCGCTGGTGGTTCTCGAGGAAGTATAGCGCATCTTGGGAGTTTGGACCCTTAGATATGTCGGGAAAGCCCAGGTTGCCGAATACTGAATCGTAGTGGGATAGTAATTAAATAGGGGAAGTCAAAATTCAAATCCGGGAGTCGATTCTGGAGTCGATTATGATGTCGATTCTGGTTTCGATTCTCGACTCGATTCTAGTCGATTCTTGTCCCAGAATCGACTTTTGGACAGAATCGACTCAGAATCGAGTTGAATCGACTGTTTCGACTCTGGAGGAGGAACTACAACAGAATCGACTGTCAGAATCGACTTTGATGAATTTTTCTTTCGAAAATCTGGTGTCGGAATCGACTCCAGAATCGAGTCGAAAATCGACTCCCAAACTGAATTTTGACTTCCCCTAATGATATGCTTCATTTCAATTTTAAGTAGATAGACCTAGACTCACATTTGTTCGCATTCCATACATCAGCGACGGCAATAATTGCATTCAGACGAGGCACATCCCAAACGAGCCGTCACGAGCAAAGATATTCTCAGTCGGATGCGGACGGCGCAGATGGGGTGGGAGGGCAAGGTCGGGGCTTGGGAAAAGCCACGTCATCCATCACGTGAACATGTGAGCACGGCGGATGACCGGACCGGAGCAGAACAAGAGCTAACTTACGATTCTTGTGTAGTTCGAATTTCCTCGAGATGTTCTGTTAGGCTGCAGGCAAGCAATGTCGACCGAAAGTCAGTTTTCTCGCAGTCATCTGCAACAGATGAACCGAATCACTGCGCGATCGCCGCTCCGACGCTCCGTGCCGCATTTGAATGGTTTGAAATCGAGTCCTTGAAGCAAATGAACTCAACCCGACGTATGATATCGATGAGCCACGCACCAGATTTTAGGATCTAGGCGATGTCCTTTCAGTTAGTCAGTTAGTCGACAGCAAAACAAAAAAAACATGCGCAGACTCACATTTCCCCAACAAATTGAAAACGCACATTTGGCAGTAAGTAGAAACTTAAGAAGAATAGTAAGAAAGTTGCGCTGGGAGTGATCCGTTGAGTGAGAGGAAACAGAAAAAAGAGGAGGAAAAAGGAAAGAGAAATTTAACCGCATGCATGTCTTGAATGGGCATCGAAGCCATCTACAGACGATCGACGAGATACGAGGGAAGCTTCCCCCTGATACACGGCGAGTGCTCATACACAGCGGATAGTTGCAGTTTCAGCGTTAAAAGCCGACCATAACGAACATTCAAAGGAACGTACTGAGATCGAGAAAGAAAGAGAAAATATCGACGACGCGCTTCAAGCATCTATGCCTATGTGCTAGAACTCGGGCCCGTAGTTTCTTTCGCAAGTGAAAGTTGCCGCCTTGAGCCACAGAAAGCTGTTAAAGTTGAGCGACGAATTACGGTGGAGCTGCATGCGGGAGAGAACAATCGGCTCTCGAGGGAGCTCCGGTGATTTCACAGGAAAGACAGGGTTGTTGAGCAGATTTAGTCGAGGAAACGTCGCAAACAGGATCGCAGATGATGAGGGCATTGACGATGCTTCATGAGAGCAAACAGCTTGAATTGAGAAGTCGAAGAAGTGTTCAGCTCCCAGAACGCCAGGTGGTCGCGAATCGTGACCCGAATGAAGTCCGAAAGGATTCAAAGCCGGCAAGCGAGTGTTCTTGACCCCAAGAAAGTGCAACCGCTGCGTAGCCTGTCGCGCCGAGCCCCCAGTGGCGAGAGATGGTGGTTGTACGAAAACAAGTCATGCCGGATCTTTCCGCCATCAGGGCTCAGATCAAGTCCCACGAGGCACGTGGTGTTTCTCAACTCTTCCGCCCTCCACGATGACTCCGTCGAAGTTATCTTAGGCCGTCAGCCTTTCCCGGATCCCAGCCAGCTCCCGCGTGATGTAAAAAGCCACAAAGAGAGATGCCGCGGTGGAATCTTTCCGTCGATCCTTTTCCAACTTTGTCAATTCTTCGTTGCAATCGCTGTTTCCCAATGCCATGCCGCCACGTCATGACGACTAGCGTGCGCAGCCCGGCCGCCACCTGCCGCCACAGTGCCGCCACCTGCTTTCCGCGCATCCGCTTTGCCGCGATACAATTCTCACGACGGTCAGCGAGATTGACACAACCTCCGATCCGTCTCAACGGAGACCATCCCCGTGATTCGCTTCCTTAAAAGCATCCACCGTGGCGCCATGGTGAGACCCTCCTTTTCTCAGACTCTACACCCTCCACAAAGACTGAATGCTCTCGCTATCTCCTGCAGCGTCAGTTGCAGCCGCCCTCGCCGCCTACGCGATCTACAGCATCCTGCGGCTATTCTACAACGAATGGACCTCCCCCCTGCGCAAAATGCCTGGCCCAAAATCGCACCATTGGCTTCAAGGAGACAGGATGGAGTTTCTGAGTAATGTGCGTCCATCACCTTCTTTTGCTAGATCCTTCGTCTCTGAATATTATCACTTAGCTCGACAGCAAAGAAAATCTCTGGAGGCAGGAGTTCGGACCCTCATTCAGATTAAACTCGTTCCTAGGTGTGAGTTCTTCCTCCCTCTCTTATTCGGAACTGCAGCCTGATACGGAGCTCCTCGAATCCAGTTCAGCCAACTCCAAACTTCCGACCCCAAAGCCTTTCAACACGTTCTCTCCAACCACTACCTCTACCAAAGAAGTCCGGCGGGTCGGTATGTCTTGGGCCGTATCGTCGGTCCTGGCGTTCTCGTTGTTGAGGAAGATGAGCATAAGAAACAGGTGAATATCGACTGCTCGCTAAATCATTCTGACGGTTAATTGACCTGTCGATACGTTCAGCGCAAAATCATGGTATACATACCCTCATCACCTCGCAATTTCATCTCATTCATTTTTCATCGTACAGAACCCCGCCTTCGGCCCAACACATCTCCGCGCACTGACCGAAATTTTCGTGGAGAAGTCAAAGCAGGTGATTCTCTTCCCTTTCCCTCTCCTTTTCTCCTCTCCCTTGTCCCATTCTATTTCAATTCCCCGCAACTCTCACATACTGACACAATTTCGACCGATAGCTCCGTGACAACTGGCTCTCCAAAGCCTCTCAAAACGGCGGCGCCGTCAAGCTGAACGTCATCCCCGAGTATAGCACCGCTGCGTTGGATATCATCGGGAAAGCTGGTGAGTCGTCGTTTCCGTTCCGCGCTTTTCTTCTCACATCGTCTTCGTATCCCGATTGATTGTTCATTGATTGATGTGGATAGGATTCAACTACGACTTCAACTCCCTTACCGCCCACTCGGACTCGGGTGTCGGCGTGCGCGACGAACTGCACGAAGCTTTTGTCAAGGTGTCCGCTGCGGGAGATTTACAGAAGAATATTTTGGGGTTGTTGCAAATATCGGTACCGTTTTTGAGACCGTTTCTGGTGCGTTTATATCTTACCCTCCATACACATCTATTGCTCACCTCAACCTTACCTATCTTATGCATCCTCTTTTCAACTTGCTCGATTTCTTCCAGCCAAAGACAGCAATCGACAAAACCATCGAACACGCACAAGCCACCATGCGGCGCATCGGGCTCGGTCTCCTCGAGGACAGCAAGAAGCAAATAATCGCGAGTGGGGGAGAGAGCCGCGTGTCGAGGGATCTGTTGTCGTTGTTGGTGAGGGCGAATATGGATAAGGACGTGCCGGAGGGGCAGAGGCTTTCGGACGATGATGTGTTGGCGCGTGAGTGGCTTTTCTTTTGGTGTTTCATTTGGGTGGGTGAAGCTAATTTTGCGTAGAGGTGCCGACGTTTTTGGTTGCGGGACATGAGACGTTCGTATTCTTTCCCTTGTTTATTCGATTTTTCTTCTCATTGGTCTCCTTTATGTGTGCAGGACGAGGTAGCTCCTCTATCTCTTCCCCTCCCGCAATTCATCTTAACCAAATCCACTAGCACCGCCGCCTCCTGGACAACGTACGAACTCGCCAAAAACCCCGAACTGCAAACGCGGCTCCGCGAGGAACTGCTCGCAGTTGAGACGGACACACCGTTGTCGGAAAAACACGCTTTTGCTTGTAACGGATTGAACTGGATTACGGCCTTGTGGAGCCTTGAGACGTCTTGCAACCGGTTGGCGGGGTGGATTATAAGCCGCTTCAAGTTGTTCAAATCCTTTGTAACTTGCCTAGGTAAGACCTAGCACAATATGAAGCTCTAAGCATGCTACATCCTGAGATCATACTTACCTTCCCTGAATTCTGAGCCATTCATACTCCTCGTTTGCAGGTCCCAGTCGCGCAAAAGTACTCCAAGCTCAACCAGAACCGACCCTCAAGCATTACGGCACGATGACGACAACGCCCCACAAAGGTGCTGCGGAGCGCCAAACACAACCACCACCCTTCTCTCTTCCTACTACGATGTCCATTCTCGCCAGCACAAGTCATCTTCACCCACAAGACTCCCCTCGTCGTCGACTCGGCCACTTTCTGCTCCATCTTAGCCAACTTGTCCCCTCCGAGTCTCAATACCTAGATCTCAAAAATCCTCCAGTGCGTCGAGGGCGATGACTCGATGACGGATCGTATGTGCGGTGTTGAGCCCAGCAGAGGAACAGGCTGTAGAGAAGGTTGTCTTAGTACCTGAGGTAAGTGAAGTCGAGCGGTGTCTTCTTCATCTTGCGTTTCCGCGCGTCATATCGACGCATTGATGAAGAATCAAGATGCATCTGGTGAGCGACTTAAACATGTAGTGTTCCCCTCTCTTACTTGCGATAGGTGTAGCATTCCAGCATGTAGATGTGGTAAGTTGCTCGAGCGTCATTTTAGAATCTTCTGCTCACCCGTTGTCTCGCAGAGTGGTGTTGTCATCGAGCGACTGAATTTGCCGAGAGGGACGGTACGGTAAATAATATATTATTGTCTCGATTTCGTAGAGGTCATATAAATGTTCGTTCAAACCATTGTTCTTGTTGTGAGTACCTGGCAAATATGTGCCCAAAGGTGGCGATATCGGACGGGGGAGGTGGATTGCGACCTTGCAGCGGCTTGAAATACCGTAATCCGTTGGAGTGGATTAGAAGCCACCGCGTGGATTGGGAGACTCCATAATCCCAAAACTATGCGTCATAAGCCACGCTCCGCTTACGACCTTGTAGTGGCTTGGGACCCAGCCCAAGCCGCCACAAGCAAAACCAGATTTTTCCGACAGTCAATGGACGATTTGAATGCGCTCACGTATTTGGATTGTGTGGTGCGTGAGACGATGAGGGCGCATGCGCCTGTGCCTGTTACTGGTGAGTTCTATTCCTCTTCTTCCTCGAAATGTGGACAATATTTGACGATTTATTAGCCCGTATAGCTATGGCGGACGACGTTATCCCGCTGGCGAAGCCGTACACGGATCGGGATGGGGTGGTGCAGGATACTATTCAGTCCGTTATTTCCTATTCTTTCTTCTTTCGACACTGATTAAATTCACTCGCACCTCAGCATTCGCAAAGGACAATCGGTAATTATGCCGATTTTGGCGGTGAACCGCGATCCAAAGATATGGGGCTCTGATGCGCTGGAATTTATGTTCGTCTCTTCATTCGATCCTTCCTCTCTCGACCAGCAGCGTTCAGCACTGACATCATGAACGTGTAGCCCCGAACGATGGCAACGCACGCCTGCCATCTCAACCTCAGTACCCGGAGTTTGGAGTCAGATGTTGACCTTCATTGGAGGGCCGAGGGCTTGTATTGGGTTTAGGTTCTCTATCATCGAGTGCGCTTCCTGCCTGTCTCTATTGCTCTTTCCATTCAACAGAAATCATCGTTAGATTGAAAGCACTGCTATTCACCCTTGTCCGTTCCTGCGAATTCGAGCTCGCTGTCCCGGCAGACGAAGTCGGGCGGATTGGGACTGCGATTGTGCAGTTGCCGATGGTGCGGAGTGAGAGGGAGAAGGGGAGTCAGATGCCTGTGTTTGTTAGGCCGTATGTGCAGCCGGCGTGAAGTCGATAGAAGTAAATTGTATCTCCGAATAATTATTAGTTTGAGTCGCGGGTGTGGAACGGGATCGTCCATGACTTGATCAGTCCAGGGTTATCATAATAATCGTAATAACAAGATCACAACTAGGACTGAATCAAGATAGAGATACCTAGAGCATTGAAATTCGAATATGCAAAAAAGGACATCTTTTGAAGATCAAAATCCACTCTCGAATCGAACGAGGAATACAGCGATCCTGTTGTTCAACGATTAGCTACTCGACTGGGGTGAAGAGCCATCTGCGATGGGTCCGAATAGACATGAAGTCATAGGGAGTCGGTGTATGGTGCTATGGTATATTCACTCTGGGGTGGATGAAGTCAGAATCTGCGTCGGGCTTAAAAAGAATCGTTCGCAGCGCAAATCGCCTCCCGAATCGAACGAGAAACCCAGGCCATGGATAGGTGGATATTCGGCACGGGTGCAGACTATCCGCGATGGGTGTCTGTGCGTATGCCCCTGATCTGGATTCGGCTTTGGGCTTCGAACTTGTACAGCTTCAACAGCTAGGTGCACTGTCGAAGGGACACTCGGAAAACGAACCATCACATCATATGAAAGAACCCTAGGTACGACCATTAAGAACCAAAGAAACGAAGACCCCCATCTCTACCCAGCAGATGTTGAATTCAACGAAAATCAGGTGGTGACAACGATAGGTGCGCTCCATCCGCCCTGGTCCAACACAGAGAAGCGCGAGTTCAAAAATCCGCTTGCATCCGTGTACTGAACAATCGCAACTTGCTATTCAAAAGTTAGGTGGTCGCTCGATTCGAATAGAATCAACATTGACACCTACCTGACGCGTATTCTGCTGTACCGCGATCACCGCCGTAATCGGCGCCCCAAGCGGAATCCCCGTCGCAATCGTCGTGTCGACGACCCACCCCGCAGACCCCGTTAAGCCGGAATGATACGCCGACATGATATTGCCGTTCGTAGTCTGGTAGAACAAGCGCTGGGCAAGCGCGCTGAGGGAGCTCTGGACGGTGAGGTAGCCGTAGCCTGCGATGGTGGTGGCTGGGGAGACGTTGACGACGCCGAGGCTGGCCATGGTGGCGGCGTCGCGGTTGAGGAGCCAGGTGTTGGCGGCGCTGGCGTTGGCGGTGGTAGCGGGCGAGCGGAGCTCGACGAGGCTTCCGTTGGCGAAGGCGTAGGCGTAGATGCCGTTGGGGAGGCCGTTCATGATGAGCATGTTCTGAGGCTGGAGGGGGTGAGAGCGTTAGCGATGAGGAATGCTTTTCACGAAATGTATACCTGGAACGTCGCCGCTTTCGTAGCGGTAACGAAGAGAGCGACGAAGCTGAGTGCATATTTGAGGGCAACCATTCTCGAGGTGAGCTGGCAATGGTTTGTCTACAGGAAATGAGCCGCTTTATACGTTAAAAACACACAATATTACATAATACTTGAACTTGCGAATTACAATGCTCATTCCTCTGTGAGCTCCTCTTCCCGGATGCGAAGTCCAAGGGCAATCTGTCAGGTTCAAAAGAATTGATAGTCATCTTAGCCATATGCCTTCGTATGTCTTGATGATGCAGTATTCCTGGACCGTTACCCTTCCTAAACGTAGACAGCCGCAACGAATTAGTGAAGTATATGGCTACTTGAGAGAAAAGCTCAAAACTTCCCTTCGATTCAGTTATGCGGCCGTCCTTGACACACTGCATTCTGTCGAATCGAGGGAGAATCAAACCGGGTCGAAATCGGGTTGGGGGAAGCAAATTTGAACCAGGGTCGAACTTTGATCTCAGCCGATTGATCGGCCTCTGTGCGAAGCTCTGCAATTGAGTCCAAATAAATGGCACACGGCCTTACGAAGTGTCTGGGATTCGGAAGGTCCTAGAAGAAGGAGCAATACTCGACATGAACTCGTAGAATGTCCGAGTCACATCGGAAGAAGCACAGAAAAGAGACGAACCATGGGCTTCCATTGAGACCTAAGGGATTTCTATGCAAGTCCAGGTTTTGCCTGGGAGCCTGAGGGGCGGACAAATCCTTGCCTTCAATTCTCAAGTACGCCGATGTCTTTGGTATCTGTGATGCATGTCAGTGAGATAGATCGAAAAAAATAAAAGCACCTCCGACTGCTACCTGCTACCTTGCAAGCAGAAAACCTGGCTTGGCTTCTGTCTGAAGCAATGGAATGCACCGGAAATTCGACAGAACCGTTCGGCGTTGAACAAAAAGCCTTGAAAAAGCCTAAAGGGCGAGGACTTTTTGGAATTTTTTCAGGATAGAGGCGTCGGAACGAAGCGAGGCCGAACCATTGGAAACGGCAAAGAAGCAAACACTAGGCACGTCCCCGGGTGACTTTGAACAGGGGGACACGGGAGCACAGGACTTCGGTGTATGTATGGCGATGGCGGTACGAAAGCAAGGATGGTCGGATCTTTCCGAGATGACAGATTGAGTTGCACGAACACGTGCGGCCACACAACGCTTTTTACGGAACTGTTCCCTTTCTCTTGTCCTTCCGCTCAACTTCCGCTCCCCCCTCTACTGCCGACCGGCGCTCTTAACTGCCTTTCGCTTCACTCCTCTCAACATTTTATCTGGCTGTCGACGGCCCTCGAACTATGGCTGTTCGTCGAGGGCGAGATTCCGAGTTTTTGTTGAGTTTTTGGGGAGCTTGGAGGATGAGCCGATCAGAACTCTTATCTTGTTTACAAAGTTTTCATACAGGAGAAGGGAGAGGCAATTTGAACACGGGTGAGCGAGAGCCGAGAGGAACTTCCCGCGCCGAACAATTAGGGAAGAAAAAATGAGAATAAAACGTGGGTCGACGAAAGACACAGATCTTCTACAGGGATTTTTTGAACCCATTTTTGCGATAGGTATTCCAGCAATCTAAGGCACGACAGCGTCAAAGACAAGCTTCCATCGAGGTACAGACACCGACCATGCCTAACTAGTTCCAACTTCTTCATACATACTCGGTGAAACTGATAGACAAAAGCTTCCTTTCATGTAGCCGCGGGAGCTGACCCGAACCACGACTGCATCCGAGTCGTAGCTAAGATTCATTGACACATGTGGTGAAAATTGAGTTACACCCGACTTCATTTCTTCTTCAACATGAAGCTCAACCGATTTCAGCGGGGGAAGTCGGTCGAGAGCAATCCTCTCGAATTCCGTGATGCAGTTCTGAAAACCGGCATCCATTGTGGCGCATACCAGGTGCCTCGGGAGAGTTGCAAATATGATGCGCGAGATGGTGTTGTTGGGCGGCAAATGTCTGAGCATGGCGGTGAGCTTTGACTGAGGTGAGGAGGCGGGCGGCGGCGGCGGGCTTGGGGTGTGCGCAAAATGAGCTGACCAGGGTATTACGGGAGATGTATGGTAGGGGAGGGAGGTTATTGCGATTGTTGTGAGAGAAGGGAAGAGTGTGGCGAGGTCGAGTCCATCGAGTTGTGAATCTGTTTGGATTACCATCAACCGAATTCTGAATTCTTTCGAAAACTGAAAGGAACTTACCAGCGAGGGATATCTCTAAACGCTGAACACTCACACTGTATCTATGTGCAAAGCGCAGGACATCAGGCGACCAGCATCCGTCGCACCCGAAAGTCTCGAGCAAACTGAAATCGAGGGCGCGGACGAGAACGTTTGCAATTCCATGACAACCACGCAACCGCAACTCGCGGATTTTTGGACGGCGGGTGGTGTTTGGAATGGTGAAAATCGGTGATAGGGAGGTGAAGGGGCTTTCCTCAGATCCACACAAGGTCAATTCAAGCGACTCGATGCTTGAGGAGAAGGAGTTCAGAACGTGCTCTACGAGTTGTAGAATTGATTCGTTGCTCCACAAGCCTGGTCCGTTTTTGAGATTGAGGTGGACGCTGCGAAGCGAGGAGGTGCGAAGGAGGATTTTGATTGATTCCTCGACAGTACCCGAGACGTTGGTTTGAATTCTGAGGGAAACCGCCTGCAGATGAGACCAAGGTATTTGAGAGAGAATCGTATAAGATGGCTCGTAGTTTGTTGTGATCGTGAGCTTGTGAATGTAGGCGAGGAGGTGAGGAGAGGAGGAGAGGAGATGCGTGAGGCGGGTAGCCTTGTCTGAGCCTGACGGTGTAATGTATAACGTGTTGCCGGGATGGTAGTAAGTTTGTAGGATGTCGTCGCGGATGAATATTTCGCGGAAGAGGCTCTTTTGTGCAGGCACGACGAATGATCGACCGGCGAGGGCCATCGCCCGGGCGGAAGTTAGGGAGCAAAAAGCGAGGATATGGTCCCATAGTTCGGGTAGGGGTAGACTGCGTCGGGCCATGAGATGAAGGGGAGAGGTAAAAGAGGGCAGACGTTCCCACCGAGGGCTGTGTTGGGACGAAAACGGATCTAGAGCTCGCCACATTCTGCCATTCAAATTCTGTGATTGATCAACATTGAAATCAACCCGTAATTTTGTCTCTTCAAGATGGGTCAAGTAGCAATAACGTACCTGACATCGAGACAGAGAACGCGGAGAGGAAAAGTGGGACTTGAAGTCCGGGGCATCGAACACACTCTTCGGAGTTTGCGAACGGAAGCGTCGTCGAAAGAGAACAGGTCGCTGAGCAAATTAACGACTCTGGAAACAACGTCGCGTCCGGTGAATTTAACTGAGTTTGAGAATGTTGATGCTTGAATGACGCTTGGGGATACGTTCAGGCGAGGCAGACAACGTTGGTTGGCAGATACCATAAGATATTATGGCGAGATGCACATAACTAACAGGCCTATGCGAGACTTGGGGCGAAGCTTGAGCGAGCAAAAACAACGCCGTAAGCAAAGCGCAGGCGTTATTCTCCGGTGGAGGCCGAACCCAGGTCCTCGAACCACGGACGAGAAGGGTTATTCAATGAGCATGAGTCTCTCGTTCCATCC
The DNA here is from genome assembly GCA_037176885.1 of Favolaschia claudopus. Taxonomy (NCBI): domain Eukaryota; kingdom Fungi; phylum Basidiomycota; class Agaricomycetes; order Agaricales; family Mycenaceae; genus Favolaschia; species Favolaschia claudopus. Next base: position 436,095 of record JAWWNJ010000010.1, on the reverse strand, counting down.
AACGTTCAATATATTCGATGGTAGCGAGTGGGTATTACCGCTGAAAGGAATGCAATCAAGTTATTAGGACAGGTAAGGCAGGGAAAAGATCCTAGAATTCACGCACGACAGCCTGACAAGAATAGGGGTCCCGCTCCCAGAATCTGAGTCAATATTGATGGAACGCAAAACAAGCAGGAAGACGAATAAAAAAGACTCATTGGGCGCTCCTAGACAGCATCGCTGTGGGGATCGAGCATCGAACGCAACCTTCCTTTCTGTCAGCAAGGCCTCAGGATACGCGTCCGTTGACTCGACTGCAGAGACGTGGGGAACCGGTTATTTGAGCAGGACGAAGGCATAGGGAGACGGTGAAGAAAACGATGGGAGTATATACAAGAACAGTGGGAGTGGGACTCGGCTATTTAAGCGAGTCCCACTGTTGATGTCTGTCGCATCAGCTGCTATCAGCTGGCGATCATTATTTGATCGATTCATCAAAATTCGGCATTTTGAGCCGCAATTGTTTTTCCAAGTGTTTCTGAGTTATTGTAGGGCAAAATAATTACTGGGGGGAACATTGTTCCCCCCAGACCCCCCTCCTTTGGCCTGACGGCATTTCTGAGAAGTTTAACTAGGTATTTTCGTTTTATTTTGCTGTTTATACTCAGAATTTCATTCATGTAGCGCGGGGGAGACCCCCGCGGACCCCCCTTGACGCTCGCCGCTAGGCCCACTGCGTGGGGCTTTCGCTCGCCGCTGGGCCCACTGCGTGGTGCTACCGCTCGCCGCGGAGGCCCACTGCGTGGAGCCAGACATTATTTTAAAGCGTCGGGGCCGTATTTTCAAGTTAATTTCGTGCTATTGATCCAAATCAAATGTGCTGATGTGCCGGAATGCCGAGTCCCACTGTTGAAGCTCAAATCTCCTCATCCGAGCTTCCGAGTCCCACTGTAGGGCTTTTTCCGAGCTTTTCCCGAGTCCCACTCACACCCTTTTCGTCATTCCTCAAACGATGGTGGTGGTGGGAAAGAAAGCGAAGACACGAGCGGCGTTCCTAGATCATTGATGATGTCCCACAAGCACGTGCTTCGACATCGCGTATTTTCTCTTCGCCTCTCCCCCATCAGGGAATTTGCGGATCCCGGATCCGCGCGGGTCTGGCCGGATGATCTCCCATCCGCAGCATCAGATCAAGTACTGCTGATGGCAACCTGATGCGCGCTGGCGACTACCAGTTCGCCACTCAGTTACTTCGCCAGTTGCGCGTCAGACTCTTGTCAGCATTGTGTGTTAGGCTCAAAGCAAGCCCTTTCCCCTGCTGCTCCTCGCATTTGCTCCCTTTCCTGCCCACGGGGCTTATTATCACAACGCAGAGTTAAAAGAAAGTGTTATATTGTTCAAGTATCTACTACAAACGGTGCAGACGGAGACGGAGGGAGGGGGGAACTAGGAAAGAGGATGGACAACGACACAGAAAAGGGATGACGCACCAGATACCACCACCCGACTTGCCAATATTGAGAGCTTGAGCCTTGAAGGCGCTAGGCACGACTTGCGCGTTGATTCAGTGGACTTTGAATGGCTTTGTGGACTTTTTGAATGGTTTGCGGGGTCTTGACTTGACTCCTTGAGTGACTTGGATGACGCGCGAGAGACTTGCGTAGCTTGCGATGCCTTCTTGAGTTGATGTTTTTCTTGAATTGATATCTTGCCACACTCGAGACCCTTGAAGTCTTGCTGAACAGAGCTTTGCTTGAAGTAATGGACTTGCGTGTCTTGCTCGAGTCAAGAGGTTTGTCAATGTTGAGATGACTTGAGGGTGGCGGACACTGGAGTTGCAGGTACTTGGAAGTTGAAGAGCGGACGCTGGCTTGACGGTCCTCGTTGACGGTGGAGGGGGGAAGGTGATGGTGAGAGGGAAAGGATAGGATGGAGACGAAGCCCATCAAATGTCCAACATTCCCGTCAATGATGCGCACGGACCCATCACGTGCATTGAGTGACGCGTCAACGCGACGCGTTCTTTGCACGTAAGAATCTTAGTAAGAGACGCACATTTGCGCACAGTGTTGTGGTCCTTGGAAAAGGATGTTAAAGAGCAACAAATCTGAATACAACGTAAATTTTGAGGGCATAGGAAATTTCCTCTGCTGACACAATATTGACAAGCGATTTGCCAGACGCGCGACGACATCGTCAGGCCGGATCAGCCTGACAACAGGCAGATACAGTCGCATCATCTCATCATCTGCCGATTGTGACGCGTGATCATCATCAGCTCGGACCCGCCTGAATCCGGCGGCTGCCAATTTCCTGATGCCAACCTCGCCCCCACTTCAAGCCCTCTTGCCTCCTCCAGTGCTGAGCGCTGACCTCGAATTCCACTGCGATATTGTCAGCGGTGTCGACTGCCATGATTTTGGACGTGCCCTTGTTCTTGGCAGCCAGCGGCGCGAACGAATCCGACTTTCGAAAGTTTTAGTAGTCCGGCTCGCGGTGCTTGAAGCTCGGGGAACGAGAGGCAAGGAAAGCTTGGACAAGGACGACTTGATGTGCGTATTGACTTATATCTGCAAAACGATCGTCTGATTCCGCTACTCATATGCTGACCGATATCGTATCTCAAAGCCGACTCGGCGCTGTTCTCTCCGCGAGGAGGTATTCGAACTCCGCCGCCTACTACACATCTTTCTCCTTCCCTTCCGGATCCTCATCGCTGCCTTCCATGTTTATTTCACTTGGTTGTCCGCTGCTCCCTTTATTCGGGGTCTCCAACTGTGGTTTACTACGCATACAGACACAGGTATCATGCAAGACTAGACCTAATTCTCACTTCCCGTAACGGTTACCAGTAGCGTCAACACGTCCCACGTCGGCACGTTCTGGAACGCCTCTTTAGGGGTCCTCCATTGCCCAATGCTCACGAAATTCGACGCGAAAGGCTCAACTCTTTGCGACATCCACCGCAAGTCAAGGAAATGAGGTGTCAAAAAAAACCTCAGGAACCCAGAGCTCGAACTATGCCCCGGTCTCAGTCCGAATTCCCACTTGCAATTGCTGCCATGCGGGGCAATTAAAGACGAATCATGAGATTTAATTGGTGCCTTCTGAAATTGCTGTCGTTGATACACCGGCTGTATGCATCCGCAGTGAGCAAGAAAACAGGCAAAATGAAAGAGCACTCTACACACGTGAATTGTGAACGCTTCCGGATCGAAATAGAATATAGATAAGAAGAGGTCCTGGGGAAACGAGCTGTTGATCTTGAATCCATAGCTAATGCTTCTGTCTGATTGAATGCAGACCGAGCCATCGCTGATCAAGTTTCCTTCCGGCTCCCACGTCGGGTACTGGCCCTTCATGCGGTGCATTTCGAGCGATATACCCCAGATGGGATTGAAAGTGTTGGTGCATTGTAAAAAGGCGTGAAAAAGAGCTATCCCGTCCATAGCATGGTGGAGGTGCAAAGGATTAGGCGTTAAAGGGAAGTGAACATACTGCTGGACCTTGAGCAATGGTTGTGTGAGTGACTGAACGGTGATAGTTTTCTTGTCCGGGTCCACACATAATGCCACTTGCGCCTCTTCGAACGAAGGAGCCCGCGTGAATCTGGGCTTCGATCTTGCTTTGCGCGAAAACAAGAATTTGGTAAAAGGGAAATCGGTGGGGACGTGGACCTGCAAGTCTGTGGACCCGTGTGGTGCTTTTTTCGCTAGTGTGACATGGATAAACTTGAAGTAACCGTACGCGTCATCACTCTCGACCTCATCGGTTACTTCATTACGAGCAAGGGCGTATGGAGGAGCTGTCTGTGCGCGCGGCACTGGCGTTGCAATTGATGAAGGTCGGTCCCAGATATGCACCGGACGAGGCATTGCTATGCGCCACGATCGTTTTATGGGCAGGGGTGATTTGTGAGCGGAACCCAGTGGACCAATAGAATCATTTGGCACCGCCATATTGGATGAGGACGCAGAAAAAGTTCTTCTGCAATCAGGATTATTACTTGTAAAAATAAGCGTCCCACATTCGTACAAATGCATTCAAAACTCACCAGTCAAACGACGACTTCAGATTCCATCCAACAGCGGGAGGAACTCTGGTCGAGCACCACGGACAGTAAAGTTGTGCGGCATTGGTCTGATACCGAACCGCCGCCATGAACAGTGTGGTCCCCGCGCGAATCGCAGAACCAGGTTGATGAAGGGAATATTCTGAGTCCCGGAGACGATATCGATTGAATTTAATGAGGCGGAGCACTGCAATATTGCCTTCGAAAAACCCGCTCAATTCTTCGACAAATCGCTACGCGAAAGGAAGTCAACGGGTAAGAATGATCATGTCTTCAGGTCACGCACCGAATGATTGAGCCACATCGATGTGTGAATGATCCTACGATCCCCCAGCAGGTCATGCAGAAGGATGGTATCATTTTGACCCAATATGTGCTGTCCAAGAGCAAGGAATGAGACAGCAACAAACAGTGCTTCACGAATTCGAGACAACATATCACTACCGTCTGTTCTTGAGGAGACCAGGGCGAACCAGACATAGAATACAATGAAGAAGGCTTTCATCTGACCCCCTTCCACCGACTGACAAAAACGCCGCAGTACCAAGACGATGGTGTGCATTGCCTCCTCCACGACTACAGAATGCTGAGATTCCGCGGTCGATGGAGATATTTGGTGAAGATTGGGAGATAGAACTGTTAGACATTATTAGAGGTTAGCAGACCACGGAGCCAATCTTTACGTATGTACCTTCGACAACTTTGGCCTGGATGACTTCAAACGCACTCCGCAAACACTGAATATCAATTCGAACATCCCGTAAGGCATCCCTGTTCTTCGCTACCAAGGCAAATGTTTGTGTTACCACCATTTGACTCTCCATCCGCGTCAAATTGTCAAGCGCATTTGCGGCGGACGAGATATCTTCATTTCCTAGCAAAGCTTCCCGAAAGTTAAACAGTCCGTTCCGGAAGCGTCTCATCGCATTACCCCGGGCTAGAATATGAGATTTAATTGCGAGAACTCAAGCACAAAAGTTGGCAATCAAGTACCTGAACACACTCTTTTCGCAATCGCAAGAACCCGCAGAAATTCTGCGCAGATTCTCGTGATAACCACCGGGTCATATAACGGGTTCCACTCGGTAGAGTGTTCCGTGTTTTGGCGAATATGAAGACGACGGAAAATTTGGTCGAATTTGAATAGGAGATCGAGGAGGACGTCAAGTCGCTCCTGGTGATGTTTTACGGCCTCGAATAATCTTGAGTCTCAGCCAGGGCAAATCTTCGAGACTTCGCTTGCCTCAAATGAAATTCCGACAGCGAGAAATATTGCTTTGCCTCCCGGTATGCCCTAGAGAGAATTTGAGGGTGTGTCACTTTTTCCTCGATACTTATCGTACCACAGTGGCGGCTAGCTCCGAGATACCATTGTTGAATAATAAGATGAGCTTCAATGTACTGTTAAGTGTGCTTTGTGTCTTTCTCCAGCCCGCGGAGACTTCAGAGTGAGATACGAGGCGATCTGTGAATTCCGCAAGCTCTTCGTCAGAGTCGGACTCGGGAAACTCGTGGAATCGCGCTGAGAGTTCGTTCTTCAGGTCTACGCCAGTTTCTTCCTTGTACTGAGCAAGTGCATTTTGCCATATCAAACGCATCGAAGACTCGCCGAGCGAGGTGCAAGAACGTGAGCGGGACATTGAGAGGCGATGGTCCTGTCGACGTAGCGGAAGAGGTGGGAACGTTTCTCACGTCAAAGGAGAAGTACTCATCTCAGGAATCCAGGATCAAGTCGATAACAGGCTTGGCCAATTAGAAGGCATCGAAGTGCGAGTCCTGGGAGCAGGAGACGGTCACCGAGTTAAGCTCCTAGCAACAGGAATGTTTAACAAGCTGGGTGCATCCACATGATTCCAACACTCACCGTTGTACAACTAGGAAGGAATTTTTGAAATGTCTGCATGAAATGACTCGGAATCCGAATGGCGGCTCGAGGGAATGCTAAATCCCAATCGATCAGGATCGCGCGGTCAACAAGACACTGAGTGTCTTGGTGCGGAGCATATGGGCCGAGATGGCGGGGGCATTCTGGAAGGGCTTGGAAGTTGGATGCGGCACAGCGAGGCGGCGGTTAAAACGATGGTGACGGTCGAAAGCAACGAGAGTAGGCGGCGTTCCGAGATCATTGATGATATGCCACGAACACGTGCCTCGCCATCCACCATTTTGTCTTTCCTCCTGTCTCCTCCAATGTCGAGCGCTGAGCGTGAATTCTGCTGGGATACCGTCGACCGGCGTGTATCACCGTGGTCTATGTCTTCGGGCTACCTACATTTGCTCCTGTGAGCCTGGATCGCGAACGAATACGACTTTCCGGCGTTTCCGCGCTGAGGCTCGAGCTGCGAAGCTGGTGATAGGGAGCTGGTGGGAAGGTACTGGACTTGGGGGGACGAGAGAGAAGACAACAAAGTTGATAACCAGGGCGGTGAGAGGTGCGTACCCATCCCTATATTCGTTAAGTGCTGACAGCTTTTCCTGGTTGGTTCCAAGATACGTTTCGCTGCTCTATGGCATGGCCCTTACTAAGCTCTCGCTTGATTTCTATACACTTCGGCTCCTTTCTATTCCTTCCGTCACCCAGGTCGTATCCTGGAATTTAATCTCCGCCGGTTTGCGACAAATAGGCTGACTCTCCTTCGCAACTGCTTGTCCGCCTTGCTATTCTCCAGCGCTTCGGTATCTCCATACAATTGACTTCGCATTATGACTGCATCCCTCGGCCTCGCACGCCCATTGCGCTCGAACTTGTTCGCCGCTCCTTCTCACGAGAACGCTGGGAATCTTCACACACAAACTTCGACGATGCAGCAACCGCAGCGTTCAAGTTCGAACCGAGACACTCGGAGTGTAAACGTCCGTTCGAACCGTTTCCACCCATATATGGTAGTACAGTTCGAGCGAATACCTGAACCATGGTTCGAACGGTTCAAACCATCAGCTGAACCGTTTGAACCGTGGCCATGGTTAGAACCGTTCGAACCAAAAAAGTCGAAGTTAAACGAACTGTTTGAACCGAAAGAGTTCAAGTGAGCTGAACTGTTTGAACCGTTTGAACCGTTCGAACCAAAAAAGTCGAAGGCAGACTAACCGTTTGAACCAAATTTGTTTAAGTTCACTGAACCGTTTGAACCAAAATTGTTGAGTCTGCATGAACCGTCCACGAACCGTTCGAACCGTTTGAACCAAAAAAGTTGAACACAAAAAAAGTTTGAAACACCTAAAAAATGGGTTAGATCTATTCAGAACTCCCTAGAAAGCTTTTAAAGACCTCCACCTAGATCTAGGGAGCTGATTTGATTCAACTAAATAGAAGAGAGAGAACACGTAGCTGTTGCAACATTGTTGAGAGTCTGAATAACTTCAATCGTGAAGATTCAATCGAAAACTGTGCTATGCCCCCAAACCCAGACTCTGTCCATTATACACCTTGATATGCACACAGGTAGCTGGTAGTAATCACTTCTGTTGTATTTAATTCCTCGCCACTCATGGGAGTCTTATAGTCATTGTTGGATTTCGTCGGGCAAGTCCAGTTAAGCAGGGGACTCGTTGCAAACGCGCAGGGAATTGATTTAGGAAACATACAGAATAAATACAACTACGAGGCAGTGAAAGTGAGTAAGTAATATCAAAATAATGAATCAAGAAAGGCTGCCTATTGCTGTAGATGTGCGTTGTGAATCGTCGAATTCGGAACAGAGTCAACTTCATCAGGAAAAAACACACCGCATACATCGACCGACATAGCTGATGTAGTCAGCATAGTCCTGTCGTTTACCCCCCCATTATATAGCTCACTGTAGGAGCCACTCAGAAATATATCTTGCTCTGTAGTTGATGTAGTCATAGTGGCAGTCGACATCGCGGTGTAGCTTCGTAGTGATAAATTCAACGTAGTACAATATAGCGCACCATAGAACCCATCGGCCAATACCGATAGATAGTGAACGACTCGGAGATGATATTATGCCACAGTGTAAATAATACATGAGTCACTCGAGGTCGAGCTACGGATTGTGTGTCATATTAGTCTGTTAGTAACCGCGTCACTGTGACAGCTGCTCGACCTTATTACCAATCATCGGAGTTTGAATTTATTCCCACACACTGTGCTGCCTCCCGCATCGCCGCACATTTATTGAGGGTAAACTTTAGCTGGGCAAATTAACTATATACATGCCTTATAAAGCTCTGTCTACTCAGAATATGAAATTTGCTTTGGGATGGGGTCGAGGGAAAAATCTATGATTTGTCAGGATTTGTCAGCGATTTTTTCAATCTCACCTTTGCGCCCATATTTTGCTTAGTGTTGGCTGACACAACTGTTAAGGAGGAGTCCACTAGGTGTTTCCAAAACAAATCTCTACCAAAGACGCGTTAAGTGTTGCAAAAAGAGTCCCAAGAAATTTGTGATTATATAATAAGGTCGGGCAACGATCGGCCGATGGACCTTTTTGACAGACTACAACATACCGCAGGTACGAGGACCATAATGTTGTAGCGTCTGTTTACAAGAGACTAGTGTCATATCAATCTCATACTTACCCTTGTGAAATGTGTCGCAGGTGTATGCGTGCCTTGCAGAGATCGACAGCGGATGTGAAAAACTGGTGTGACCAACTGTGAGGTCAAATTGGTGAGATGCAGTACAGATAGGTGGCATTAATCACTTACTACACCAGAGGCGCCCTCGCCGAAACCAGAAGGGAAGAGGTATTGATTCCTATGCGCGAGCAAGACACTGTGCGTTAGCGATGGGACATATGAAATGAGGGAACGTACCGCAGCAGGGAATGAAGACATGAAATCCGCTTCTCATGCCCTCCACCATACCCACATCCACCAACAAACGTTAGCAACAAATTTTGAGAGCACGAGCTTGACGGGGGTGTGGCATTCAGATCGGTAAGTTGAGGTTCGCGGTCGAGATTTTGAAGTGGCAGAGCTTGAACAGGGTGAACTTGAACGAGGGCCTGATGCTCTTGAACGGCCGAGAGAAGTGACTTGAATGTATCTTGAGCCTTGATACTTGAAGCTTGAGGGAAGGCCGGCCACGGAGCATACATAGACCAACAATGTGATGTTGCGCAGTACAGAACTTTGCTAGGAAGCGACATGATCCACATAGATCCCACTTGAGCTACATTGACTACAGGCACTACAGCAAGCAATATACCTAAGCGGGCAGCTACGGTCCGGAGAGTTTTTCCTGATGAAGGTGAGTAGAGGCTCTGAGGTGAGTCCATCAAAGCTGTGTGTGCGTGCGATGCAATTGTAACTTCACGTCGGTTCCTCAGCTGAATGAGGTGGTGAGCAATGAGTAACACAAAACTGTTAGGACACGCTCTGGCAACGTTCTCTTGCTGAAGGCCACAAGAGTCAGAGACAACTCTAACAAAAACTGATGTGAAGCATAGGCAGTCTTCAAACTTAAAGACTCCTGATTTGCTACCACTCAAGTAGCAGTAAGTACTTGAGGACCCAGACAAGACAAGGATTCTCCTCTGTTTCCCTTGAATTTTCCCTTTTCGCTCCCTTTTCAATTTGTTTTTTGTACTTTCCCCATTCTGGCTACCGAGTACAATGGACGGAAAACTGTCAAGGAGGCTTGTCCATTAGCCTTTCACTCCAGCAGGCTTGTACTCCTGATATAAGTATGCTTCCGGTGAGCAAGTGTTTCTCTCTCGTCTATTTATTTGAATCAAATCAGCTCCCTAGATCTACGTGGAGGTCTTTAAAAGCTTTCTAAGGAGTTCTGAATAGATCTAACCCATTTTTTTTAGGTGTTTCAACCTTTTTTGTGTTCAACTTTTTTGGTTCAAACGGTTCGAACGGTTCGTGAACGGTTCATGCAGACTCAACAATTTTGGTTCAAACGGTTCAGTGAACTTAAACAAATTTGGTTCAAACGGTTAGTCTGCCTTCGACTTTTTTGGTTCGAACGGTTCAAACGGTTCAAACAGTTCAGCTCACTTGAACTCTTTCGGTTCAAACAGTTCGTTTAACTTCGACTTTTTTGGTTCGAACGGTTCTAACCATGGCCACGGTTCAAACGGTTCAGCTGATGGTTTGAACCGTTCGAACCATGGTTCAGGTATTCGCTCGAACTGTACTACCATATATGGGTGGAAACGGTTCGAACGGACGTTTACACTCCGAGTGTCCAGGTTCGAACCTGAACGCTGCTAAGGTAGGACGATGGCAAACAAACTCGTCAAATTAAACGCCCATCTACTTATATACGATGTCCACGCCGCATCCTCGAGGACCCTTCGATTCCACCGACCTCTTGCACGACGGATTCACACCAAGCGACGAGCATGTCCTCCTCTCAGAGTATCACCTCATTCATGCCTTCCCCGCCATTCAACGATCCCAGCGCAGACACCATCCTCCGCACTTCTGACGGTGTCGCTTTCCGCGTCTACCGCGCAGTCCTCGTTTGTGCAAGCCCATTTTTCCGGCAGCTCTTCTCGCTCCCGCATGCAGACACCGAAGCAGAGACACCGCTTTTACCCATCGACGAATCAAGCCATATCTTTGACCGCTTTCTCAGAATGTGGTACCCAGGCGCAGACACGCTGGTCGCCTTCGATGGGCTCGAGGAGCTCGACACCTTCGTTGAACTCATCCTCGGTAAATATGACATGCAGTTCCTCACCCCTCTGCTCCAAAAGCATATCCATACCTACATCGAGACGCACTGCATCGGCGTCTTCGCCATCGCATGTTATCGTGGTTGGCGTGATGTCGCGCAAGCCGCGGCGAAACAAGCGCTGAAAACCGATCTATTCGCCGTCCTCGGTGACACTAAATCGAAACCCCAGCTCAAACACCTCTCCGCCGGCCATTTCCAAGCCTTGTTGAAATATCACCATGCATGCGGAGTGGCGGCTGCCTCCACAGGTCGCATGCTTCCCTGCTCGAGCGCCGAATACTGTTGGCTCAAGTGTAACCAGTGTGCTGCGTACACTCAACAGTATGAGCCCATTGCGACGGGTCTTCCTCATCGCGTTCATCCGCGTGCTTGGATCTTTGAATACCTCGATGAAGCGTCGGCGATGTTGACCCTCAAACCGCGTGCGACGTTCTATGCGCTGAACTCGCTTGTTTCTGCGCACATCAGAGCTGCCACTTGCAACGGTCCGTGTAGGGCTCAGGGTCCTCGGGATATCGCTGCGTTCATTACAGACAAGTATTTGCCGGCTGTCAATGCAGCGATTGATTCGGTGCGTTTGGATTCTCGATCGCTATTCTCATCAGTGATTTGAGCTTGCATTGTAGGTCGAGTTGGATATCTGAAGTCTTGTCGTAGGAGTAGGATTTAGTTTCTGTTTTCATTTTCCACATGAAATGCATTCGATTGATCAGCGTAGTAAATTGCACCTGACACGGGCGACAATTGGCCGAAAACCATGGGATTGAGTTCGACTTGCTGAATCAATGATTCTCTACAACATTTGCGCCGTCTCCCAGGAGAATCGCCTCCACCTTACCCGAAATGATCTTGGGATCCCACTGCCTAGGCGCCGGCAGTGTCCCAGCCAACTCTGTCATTCTTTCCCGCACAACCGACGCACTCGATCGCAGAGGAACCACCAAACATCTTGACCCCGTTGGTGCACCAATGATCACAACATCAACACCGATCCGCCCGCGACTGGTAGCTGCACGCGCCACAATATCATCCCATTCTGATCCAAAGAGAATTTCCATCCTCCGAGCGGATTTGATGTCGACGTTCACAGCGCCCTCGCTATAGTCGTATATTGTGACCAATGCTTGGTCCGGGTATGTGGCCATGAAGAGAGTTTGTTTGAAGTGTAACACGAATTTGTGTTGTTGGTAGTGGTGGTGCACGAGGAATCGGAGGAAGGATCGCTGGCGGGCGTTGTAGTTATCTTTGTTTTTCTCGCCTGAGGAATTGAACTCAGCCTAAATAGCTACGGGGTGGATAAAATTTGATGTACCTAATAGCAGCGTTCCGTACGAGTTACACGCCTCGCGGTGTCCGCCATTCCTCCAATCTACGACTTGGCATTCGGAAGAGCAATAATAGAAACTCTGACAACCAGAACAACGTCGAAATTCCTCCTTTGCGTCCATGGTGAAGCACTTGAGTGCATGTCAGCTTGGCTTTGATGAGAGAACAAGGAGCCTCACGTCAAGATTATCGCAAGCTCGCATTGAGGAGGCAGTCTCTTTGAATTCACGAAACACTCCCAAGCGTTCGTTGACCAGAGAACGAAATGCCATCCATGATTCATGAATGACCCCTGAGGGTTTGAAGGCCGGACTATCTGTGAGTGTGTCGATGCTGTGCCAAAGGGACTCTACTGCAGAAAGTAGCCGGTGGTCAATCGCTGCTGCTGATAATATTCCGTCAAGATACAACTTCAGGTGCATCTGTAGATCCCTGGCAAATCGAGAACGAGCGCAGTGAATGAGAGCGACGAAGAAACCGCCTTTTACGGTTTCTGCAAGTCGCGCAGAACCGGAGGTGCTGATAAAGAAGGTCGTGAGCAGATTGAAGCAAGCGCGGAGAGCGGAGGCTGTGGAAGGTGTCGAAGTTTTGATCAACGACAACAAAGCGTGTGTGAGTGCGGCTAGGATATCGTTCGAGAGGAGCGCTTCCCCAAATCGTCCCAGAGTGGCAGGTGCATCCCGAGGATCGTCAAGGGTGGGATCGATTATGCCTACAAAGGTCAACACGGATTGAAGGAACTGGATGTGGTTGACATCCATGACGGAGTCCTCGTCGAGTATCACGGCGTTGATGTAGATAACCACCAGATACGCAATGTCGTATAGAGTTCCGCCGGCCCCATCCACGAACTCCTCCATATTAGCGGGATCGGTCAATTTTTTGTCCAGCAGGAAGTGACGCAGCTCATTGAAAGCGAGCATGCGTTTTTGAAGATCTGAAACTGCGGGGACATGGTGCCAAGTTCGGCCCAACATAAACCAAAACCAAGGTGTCGAAACTATGAGATCAGAGCTCGCCGTCTCGTCGGCTAATTTTCCTACAAACAGCAGAAAGTCAAGAAAAAAACTCTGCTCGGCCGTGGAGTCATGATTCGGATTCCGGTGCTGATGAAAGTAAAGGAAGCGAAGCCAGGGCCAGATGCGCGGCCACAAATCAACTCCGATTCCCTCCGGTAGTTCCAGTGTATAGAGCGCCTCGATAGAGTATACCGCCCTACCGATGGTGTAGTGTGCGGCAAGGAGAGTCGCCTGGGATTTGCTTTCGGAGTCAAAAACATCGAAGGCGGGGATTTCCGTGGGATTGAGGTTGAAATAAAGAACTGGGAGGATCAATAGGCGTTCGGCTGGTGTTGATGTGAGTACAGTCGTCCGAACGAGCTTCAAATTCTCTAGGGTACGGGTGCCAGATACGGCGGCATTGCACAGAGACTTGAATGACAGTTAGAGCTATCTTCAGTGTCAGATTCAGGTGTTACCCGTTTGGAGGCCGGGAGTCGCTTGATATTGTCAATGTGCAGCGCAGGATGCATGGCGATTTCGCCGATGATGAGGGTAGAGGAAGAAAGGGTCGAGCCATCAGATTGGCCATCAGGCATCAACTCGATGTTGATCCAAAGAATTCACAGCGATTGTAAACGCGCCAACGAAAATGAATAGCAAAGCAGGGCTTTCAATCTAGCTGTCAAGCCTGGGAGGAACAAGTGGAACTGAAAAGCAAAAGTCGATGAATGAGATTACTTAATCGCTGCTTTCGTTTTGCATCTGAAACCGTTATTCCTATTCACGAGAAAAGAAGAAAAAATACAAGCATTCTGATAGTACATACAGACATTAAACCTCTATAAATCTGTCTCTCTCTGCAGGCCCAACCCTCCCCTCTCCAGCACAACGCAAAACCCACCCAGCTTCTCCTTCCGAAAGTCCTTCTCCCAATCATACAACACATCCAGCCCCCTCTTCGAATTGATCTGCCACAGCACCTCTTTCGCCTCCTTATCAACCCCAGCAACTGCCGCTACTGCCTCCTTGCCCATTATCGGCCCGTCCGGCGCCATAAGCGAGGTATTAACTCGCTGAGCGACGGATTCGTGCATATCGGGGTTGGTGGTGCCGAGGACGTGCGAGAAGAAATCAATGGTGGTTTGCACCATGTCTTCAGTGACGGAGGAATCAGTGTCTGCGCCTCCCAAGACGACTATAATGCAGGAAAGGAGGAGTTAGTTTTTTTAAAATGATGAAGGATAAATTGTGTTCACCTGGACGAAGAAATTCAAAGGCGCGGTCGAAGTTATCTTCACCAACGTCGGAAAGTACGTTGCTCTCTTGAGCCTTGATCTGTTTGTATACGCCCAGAACCGCGAGCATAAAACTAGTGGAATGGATCAGGATTCAGTGCTGTACGAATGTATGGTAGGAGCGACGAACCGAGTATACGAGGTGCTGGTTTTTAAATCATGAAATGTAATCGCTTCGGCTTCCGTGCAGTGTCCGCGAATTGAGGCGGCGATGGTGGCAGCCGCACTCAATGCAGACGAGAATGCTAGGTGAACACCAGAGGAGAACAAGGGATCGATCTGCAGGTTCCAAGTAACTTGAACAGTATAAAGGCATTCATCACGAGAAAGACCTTACAAAAGCTAAGCGTCAAGTTCGGATGAATATTAGTTTCAGATTCGTACAGAGACTCAATGTGTTCGCTCACCTCCCGCATCCCCGACAATCCGATAATTATTTCCGCCATATTGGAGCGCCGAATAACTATAGTCCGAAGCCATCTTCAACTCCCCCAAGAACTTGGCTTCTCCCAGAAGATCAACAAGCCCGGGAGTGAGCTTCAACTGAGAAAGATAGTACGTTTCGCCCGAGCCTTCATCAGATGATGGCATCGCAGCTTTCTTCTTGAGGTGCGATTCCTCCGAGATTACGATCCCGACCGAAACGGTACCGTTGTGCAAGGGGATGAACCAAGCCCATCCGGATTCATCTGAGACAAACACAAGAAATGAATCGTTATCGGTGGAACGAGAGAAAAAGTCGAGGTTCGAATTCTCACCAGTGAGCGCCTCAAACCAGGGCGCATTCTCATGATCCGTCCCTTTCGCATACACCCGCGCTCCCTTCCAATACCCCCAAACAGCTCTATTCCTCAAGATACTATTGAACTTGCGATTGTGCAGGTATTTCGTTGACATGATTCCGTTTCGCCCGGACGCGTCGACGAGCCAGTCAAAATTGATACGCCCTGTGGAACCGTCTCGGGTTTTCCATTCCGCCGCAATGGGCTGAGATGGATGGTCGGCGGAGAAGAGGATTTGCTGGACGGAGAAGCCTTCATGGACAACGACTGCGCATAAGGAGGCGTGTTTGAGCAGGAGGTCGTCGAACTCGGAGCGAATCTGCGTGCAAGATGAATATATATATACCCGCAAAGAACCTGAGATAAATTCATTACGAATACTCACCACATTCCAGGCAGTGACTTGACCGAAACCGAGATCTACACCGAATTTTTGAGAATCAAACAATTGAGTGAGAGAAGACAGGCACGCTTACATCCTTCTCGCTTCTCTTGGTTGAGCTTCAACGCCGCACCGACCTAACGAGGGTTTAATTAGTGTGTCGCAAAGAATAAGAATAGTACAGACAAAGGAACGAAAACAACCTTGGGAGTAAATCCAAAGTTTGCCACCTTCTCTGCGGCGCCGATGAACGAGAGGAACGAGCTCCAAGATGGAAGGAGACTCTCGCCGATGTGATATCGAGGAAAGGGATCTTTCTCGAGGAGATGAACTTCGAAACCCTCTGTGACAGTTGTGAGCTTTGAATTTGAACTACATGCAAAAATGGTACCTCTAACGAGCGCCGTCGCGGCGTATGAGCCAGCTGGGCCGCCTCCGATGACGAGAATCTGGGTCGAAGATGGGGGCTGTGATGTAGAGTTAGAGTAAGTGAACGGCAGAGGGAAGGAGGGACACACCGATGAGCGGTTGGACATGATATTCACTCTTTCACGAAGAGCTCCAGGGGCTATAAGTATCATTGGAAGTCAACGCAGGTAAGATGAGATGACAGAAGCGCATTCAATCGTTTGTAAGGAGACCCTAGAAAGCGGCACATTATTACGATTTGTTGCACAGAACTAAGTCAATTGGAGGCAGCAAGAGTGTCCACAGAATATATTCGTGTGGCGTGACAGGGCGGGACAACGTACCTTGTTCCCGTAAATTCAGACGCGGGGAAGCGGGCAAATGATTCGAGGAACGCGTCAGAATTGAAAGCCTTCAGTTGGTGGCGCTCCATACTGCGGCATGGAGAGATTTTTGCTTGAAACGGGGTCCAATCACGCAGAATAAGTCCTCCTCAACAAGTAGTGAGAAGATTCTGGAACCTCAGTAACAACCGTTGAACGAAGTGAGTATTAGAAGGGAAGCACCGTAAAGCGACAGATAAATAAATTTGTCGCAGGTGCTCAACTTTTGCGTCTGAACTGGACACTGCGACCAACTTCCGTACATCGACCGCGTGCCTTTGGGTGGAAAACTCCCCAAGACATAGTCAGATCTGGAGGGCCGCTAGGAGTCTAGGAGCAATGTAACATTAAAGGTCGTTTGAATTGTTGGTTGAAAATAAATACTTGCTGATGGACGGAGCATCACGAAGGTATGACACTTGAATTCTGACCGACGCCGCTGTCGAGGAGTGCCTCGAGCTGGGACTGATCGCCGCCGAGTCGATGGAACGAGAAAGGACAGAAAGCGCGCAGAATGAATCAGTTATCAAGGGGAAAGCGATGGGCTAACCTTGGTAGTTGTGAGTTTTGTTTTTCAAGGTCGAAAAAGCCGGCAGCAGAACATACCTGGTATTTTTGCCACCATTGATAACATCCTGATCCGCCGTTCTTCGTTCGTGTGTCTCCATACAATGCTTAGAATCTGAGGCTTGGATCGGACGTAAATGTGGGGCTCGTCGGAATCAAAAGTGGGGCTTACCAGCGCGTTCATCCCACATACAACAATGACAATGATTTTGCATTCCGTATATGTGAGGATAGAAATGACGATCGTGGTGCTCCATTGTTGCCAATAGCAGTCGAATCCCAGAAGAGATTCGTGTATCTTCATGTTTTAGGTCTGTGTCCTAGTTAGAGGCCCATAGAGGAAGAAAGCAAGCGGCGAATTCGAGCCGAAACGAGAACTCGGCAGACGAGATCAAGAAATTCGGAGTAAGGTCGGGGGGAAAGAGCATCATGTAAATCGCAGTACTAGTAGGTAAATCCCTGAGCACAGCGAGACCTCCAATAGCGTTGATGGGAGCAAGAGGGTGGCAAGCCGAAAAATTTGCTGCCAATGTACACAAGATGTACCTACCGCGAACTGCGAACGAGAGATACTTATGACAGAATTTGACTTCAGCAAGCAGGGACTAGGTGATACAGCGTTGATCATCAGCTAAGACCAGTCTCATCGCGAGTTCATGCTTGTTTACGATCAGCGGCAAATCGACGAGATGGAGGGAGGAGACAAGCTGTGACCGCACGTGTTCGTGGGCAACAATCACTGATGACGGATTGATCCGTTTCTGCTTTGCTTCTCCATCACTGGCCAGTGGCCATGTGCCTCAAGATCTTCAACATCTGCTGTTTTGTTTCCTGTTCACTGCACTACATTCTTTTGTTTGCGGAGCAAAAATAGCTTCACTTCAGCTCTCAGCCTCGCATGACGGACGTTCGTTCAATCATCGACCCAAATTTGAACTCTCTAATAAGTCTCAATTGATTATTGGAGTCTCGATGAATCTCATTCGCTGAGCAGGAATGCTGATCGTAGTTTGTGGGCTTGTTACTCCTGAGGCGCAATGCACAAGGTAATAAAAAGTGAAACAAGTATATTCAACGGATCTCTACTACGTTCGCGCCATCGTGTCGGAGAATGGATTCAATTTCGTCAGCAACGGCATGAGGGTCCCACTCGGTATCCAGAGGCAACCCGGAAGGCAGCTCATTAGCCAACATTGCCAACTTATCATGAATTACAGAAGAGCTCGATCGCAAAGGAACGACCAGACACGTCGAGCCAGCAGATCGGCCGAGGTAAACCACATCGATCCCCATCCGGCCGTGACTCGCAGCTGCTCGTGATGAGATGCTCAGCCATTCAGGGGACGAGAACATTATCCTTCTAGCAGCTTTGATATCAATTTCGACTGCGCCTTGGGTTTAGTCGTATAATGTGACAAATTCTGTATGTGGTAACTTTGCCTTGAAGACCACTTGCTTGAGTTGCAAGGTGAATCTTTCTTTCTGGTAGTCGTGGTGCACGAGGACGCGGAGAAACGATCGCTGCTGGGCATTGAAATTATTATTATTTCTCTCGCCTATGATTACAAAATTCAATTTCGACAATAGGTAAGTGGGTTTCAACTAACTTACTCAGCAGCAATGTTCCGCAAGAATCGCAAGCTTCACGATGTCCCCCGTCGCGCCAATCTGCAATTTGGCAAGCAGGGGAGCAATAATAGGAACTGCGGCATCCGGAACATCGTCGAAATTCATGTTTCGTACCCAGGCTGTAGCACTGAACAGTTTATTAACATTGTATGCGGACGAAGTGAACGCGAGCCTCACATCGAGATTATCGCAAGCGCGAAATGAGGTATTTGATCTGTGAAACTCGTGGAGCAATTGCAACCGTTCGTCGACCAGTGACCGGAACGCTTTCCACGATTCGTGCACCAGCCCAGAGGGCTTAAACGCGGGATCATCAGTGAGTTGATCTATGTCGGGCCAAAAGGCATCGAGCGCGGAAAGCACCCGATAATCAATCGCTGCCGCCGATAGCAACTGCTTGAAATAGATCCCCAGTTGTCCATGCACGTCCTGCCCAAAGTGAGACCGGGCGCAGAGAATGAGGGTGGTGAGGAGGCCGTCGGTTATCGCTTCTGGAAGCTTTGCGCAGCCCGAGTTGGTGACGAAGAAGACCGTCAACACATTGAAGCAGGCGTAGAGAGCGGGGACGGCGGATGACTCGGCTGTTTTGATCAACGCCAGCATGCCGTTTCTGAGCACAGACAAGATGCCGTGCGAGAGGAGCGCTTCCCCGAGGTGGCTCAGAGTTGGAGATTGCTTTTGAGGATCTTCGAGAGTCGGATCGACGAGGATCAGGAACATTATCCCAGAGTGGAAGAAGTAGATTTCGCTACTGTCCATAACGTTTTCGTTTTTGGGAGTCAGTACGTCCATAGAAAGAATATGGCACATATACTGTGCAAAAATTATCAGTGATTACAACTCAGCTGAAAACAGGGTTTTTGCTCGCAACCTACAGTTACTTACAACTTTTCCCTGCAACTTACAACCTTGTGGCTGCAACTTACAACTATGTTCCCAGGTTGGTTACAACTTTATTGGTGGGCACATCTTTCTGGACATGGGATCAATTACCAAACCGTGATCTTTTTCGCAAATTACTCGTAGATCTACAGGCCTCTGTTTCGCCGATGATCGCGCTTACATGCCGACACTGACGGCATCCTGGCAGATTCGGCGAACGCACGGGCCAGCTAACATTGTACTTTCAAACGATTCTAAACAAATTCTGAAGGCAGAAATCAAACAGAGGACAGTGAAGGAAGTGTTAGAAAGTTATATTCTCCGAAAGGAAAGTACAATTACCTCGATTTAGAGTCACACTGATTCGTATGTTGATCTTGGTGCAGAGACAGAGTTTCTGCTGCCTTGTCCCTACAGAATTCCTCAGAATTTATTCCAAATGGTAGTTTCAAGGATTTTTACTTCCCTGAATTTCTGCAGGCCCTTTCACAGACTCTCAAACTTGCCCCGAAATTACTGTTTAACAAGCCGAACTAAGTGGGATCAAAATCAGATGGCCGATCGTTTTACCTCCTTTATGCCAAGCCTTCGGTGAGATGCAACCAACTTCGAGATGTAAGCGAGATGCAACCAAGATAGCAGATGTAACCAACCTAGAGATGCAAGCAAATAAAGTTGCTGCCAAAGATGTAAGTTGTTTGCAAAACCCCTGTAAACTGCGGTGAATTTTTGCACAGTATATCGCCCATAAAAGAACAACCAGATGAGCCAAGTCGGACCAGGTACCGCCAGCTCCATCAAGGAGCTCCTCCAGATTCGTCGATTCCAACAACTTCTTGTTCACGATGAAGTAGCGTAGTTCATTGAACGCAAGTATGCGGCGGTGTGGATCTGGAATCGCGGGAACGCAATGCCAGGTACGCCCCAGCATGAACCAGAAGCAAGGCGTCGCTGTAATGAGATCCGAAGTCTCCTTATGGTCCGCCAAACCTCCCGCCAACATTAAGAAATCAACGCAGAATCTCTGATCGATCGCGGAGTTGCCAGTCGGATTCTGGTGTTGATAGAGAAATAGGAATCGGAACCAGGGCCAGACGCGTGGCCACAAATCGATCCCAATGCCTGCCGGTAGATCCAGAGCGTAGAGCGACCTAATAGCGTCTATCGCTCGCTCGATGCAGCCGTGCGCGGCGGCAACTGCATTTGCCTGGGATTCAGTTTCAACATCGAAGACGTCCATGTCGGGGACTTCCGAGGGATTGATGTTGAAGTAGAGCACCGGAAGCATCAATTTGCGTTGACTTTGGGGTGCCGCGAGGACATGCATCCGAACGAGCTGCAGATCTTTCAGCGTTCGGTGATCTGACATTGCAGCATCTGCTAAGAGCTTGAGGCCGAGTCAGAAGCATGTGGGCAAGCTGAGCGTGTTTTTCACCCGTTTCGAAGGAGGAAGTCGCTTGAGGCAGTCGATATGCAGGGCTGGATGAACCGACATGATCAGCGTGGAGGGAGAGGCTTGGGAGGCTTGGGAGAGGCACGGAGTTATCAGATTCGGATGTTCGGCGCGGAATCGGCGTTATCGGAGATCTTAACTCATCAAAGTTGAACTATACACACCGCGGGAGCGCGCAAAAAAGGCTCCCCACAGTTAGATTTTAATTTAAGATATTGAGGTACAAAAAAAGTTCCTAATATAGTACTTTGATATCAGAGATAAAAGGCTCCCCAAAAGTTCCCCCGATTAGTCCGAAACTTAGATGCAAAACAGGCTTGATCATTTTTTGAGATAAAAAGGTGTGACTTAAGCGGCTCATTTCCGCGCAACTTACGTCGGGTATCAGGGTGCCTGATTTTTCCTTCTTATCACACATAATAAAGAGTCGTTTTTGAGCCTGATTATTACCTATAAGAAGCTGGGAATTAGGGCCCAAGATACGGCAAATATCAAGGCTGAGTAAAAGTGGGCCTGATATTTGCCATATTAGGCCCCCGTTTACCCGTCGTCCGATCGTCCACCGACGGTCGTCCGCTCGATCGTCCGCTCATCGTCGCGGTACCAGCAATAAGTCAAAGAAAACATGAATTTGTTTCACAATTTAATCTGCATCGATCCCCTATACCACTGACTTCAATCGCGTCCAGCACGCATCTCGATCCCGGCTCGCATCCGATACATACTTACACAAACGAATGGACGACGACTGCATCAGCAGCCCCATTGGCCGACGTCCTGCGTGAAGCTGACGGGTGAGTCGAATTTTTTCTTTCGTTCGTTTAACGGATTTGTTTTGTAGAGGCCCTGATTCACGCTCGTCTTCGTTCGCGTGGGCTGGCCGTGGGGTCGTTTGCTTGCTGGTGTGGACATTCGCACCGCGAGTTCTTCTGGAGTTGGGGCATTGATGATGTTTGTCGTGAAGTCGAAGACGCCCTGTACGATACCGCACAGCCGATTTTTAGGTGAGTTGCTTGGATTTCTTGTGAATTCTGACGCACTCACGATTTGTAGATACTTGCTTTGAGATTCTTCAGCTGTTTGTTAAGCCTAGTAGTGTAACTATCGTAGACCCAAGTCAGCAATTAAGTCGAAACGAAATGTGTACATACATACCGTTTTCGTACATAGCCGCAATAAATTGGGTTTTATCTTGCAGTCCTGCGTGATTCGTGAGTCAAGTCAGATTTTCAGCTGGACTATACCTCGGGTTTATACAGTCGGACGCGTGGGCTCATCAAGCTGGCGGTTACAAGGAAAAATGAAATCGAATAAAATCATGTATGTATCAAGTAAACTAGCTAGTAGAAAGATCTAAAACGGCACAACGACCATCCGTGAAATTATACCGAGCGTAATGAGCAGTTACGTCGTAAAGCGGGACTACATCGAAAATGTCGCTCATCTTAGAAGAATAGGTATATGCCGGAAACAAAGGTCGATAACGCGCGAAGGGGTCGCGCATCCCCTTTTCCATTGGTGCTTGACGGCGGATCTCGAATTTTACCTCTTCTCCGACAGACAGAATTCGTTGGATACTCCCGGGGATGGCCTGACGGGAGTTGCGCGGGTAATAGAAAACGAGACTATTGCCTCGGTGCGTGCTTGCACGGGCGAACG
This sequence comes from Favolaschia claudopus, assembly GCA_037176885.1. NCBI lineage: Eukaryota > Fungi > Basidiomycota > Agaricomycetes > Agaricales > Mycenaceae > Favolaschia > Favolaschia claudopus. The sequence continues at coordinate 413,616 of JAWWNJ010000010.1, read as the reverse complement.
TGACGCCGTTTCGTTTGTAGAGGGCACGCTCGCCGTCTGACGCGAGCGGAGGGGAATCGGAGGGAGCATTGTATGCTGGAAAAGACTTCTCGAAGAGAACCTTCAGCTCTTGGAAGACTGCCGGACAGCTGGGTCGGCGCAACCATCGGCGTATGCTGGCTCCGCGCATGAAAGATCTGGATAGCGTGGCTTCAAGTTCTCCACCGATATGATTGTTGGTGTTGATTCTCTCAAGAAATCCAATGACGCGTTCGAAGGGAAAGGTCCACCATGAGATAACAGGACCAAAAAGAAGGAGGAAGTCATATATGTGAAAGGCCATGTGCACATTAGGTCGCATAGCATGGGAGCGAGTGTGGGGATGAATAGTCTCAAGGCCGTCGACCCATCTCTTGAGGAGGTTACGGTAGGTGCTTGCACGTTGACGCGTCATCGTGTACCGACAAACGATGATAACAGCCGAGAACAGCGCCATTGAATGGTCCAGGATCTCAAGCAATCGAAGCGACTGCTCTGACGGGTCGAAATCGCCCCATATGAGAATGAGGGCGAGCGGTATATAGATGGTGGCGAGGATCCGCCATTCAGCGGCCTTGATCGTGCCCGCATTGCTGTCACCATAAGTGCTTGGAACCGAACCGACCCACCCTGGCGTGTCGGTCTTAGCGATGACATGCTGGATGAAGTGGATATTTGCGAGGTTTATAGAGCGGGGAATGTATGTGCCGCTGCTGGCAGGCATGGTGCGACGCTAAGGACAGTCACAGTCAGTATCAGTTATGCAGATGGAAAATATATACTTACCCAAGCCAGAAGTTTGTCGCAGCAAAGTTTTTTCGACCCGGTGTTCGCCATGTCTAGCCCAAGTGAAAAGACGACCCACCGAAGCGGCTGGTGGTTGTTTTTCATCAAATGCTTGTGCATCTGCTCATCCGACAGAGCTGGTACAAACTTTGGATCGGGTGCATCGGGCATTACCACATCTTCGTCGTCCGCTTCGTCCATACCAGGGTCGTCGTCGTCGTCGTCGTCTTCTTCGAGAATCGGTTGAACGAGTTTGTGCTGGATGGTGCGTATCATGGGTAGCTCCCTCTTCTCATTTTTCAAAAAGGCCACACGAGGACATTTCGCGGTATCGTACTCCGGCCAGTCGTACTCGAAGGCGGCACCCATGGTCTCTTTACGCTTAGCTAATTTGGAATCGATTCGCAGTACCCGACGACAATGGTGATGGACGAGGCCTTCGAATATACAATGCATCGAGTCGACGACGGCCATCCGAGTGGGGTCCCAATAAGGGAGACGCCAGAACTCTGACCACCGCACACCATACCGGGTGAAGATCGCATCGCGAGCAGCTTTCGACGGAGCATCTCGCCACGCATATGCTTGAGCTCGTAGAGTCGCGACGTCGCGTCGCCTCCAAACGTTAAAGTCCGTGTTATACATCGTTTTGATACCGTGGCAGTCGCAGACTGAACAGTAGTCGTGTGAGGTGGCAGCTGCCATACCCTGGGCTTTTCGTGTAGCGGGAAGATCATTGACGTTCATTACGATTGCTATGTCGACACTGCGACCAGAGCTATGGAGAGCGGTACGTGAAAGGCGGAAGCCCCGCTCCCATCCCAAGACAAACTTGTCGATGAGAGGGCGGAAGTAGTTATCGATCTGGTCGTGATTGGGCTCGCTAGGTCCCAGAATGATGCTCAGCCACATGAACTCTGGGCGGTAGCGGATATCCTCGCTGAGATTGAGATTGACGACGGCCAGAATGCCGATTGAGTTGTGATTGCCCCGTTTCCTCGTCCCATCCGGATTGAAGAAGTCCAGCATCACCTGAAAGGCGAGTCGCAGCCGACCATCCCGTTGTATGAACAGCTTGTCAGGAACAGGGCCCGGAAAGCTGCGAAGAAACGCAGCCTCGAATACGTTGTTGACTCGCTCTTCCGAGACGGGCGCGTTGGGGTCCTTTGAGAGGGCGTCACGAACCGCCGCCAAGGCATCGTCGCAAGCTGCCTCGCACATTCGTTCCACGTCTGCGTCAGATAGCATCGCCGCGATGTAGTCCACAAAGGAGGTGAATACAAAGGGCTTGATGGGCCGCATTTTTCCTTGACGCAACTCGAGGAGAGGAGCTCCGCACGCAGTGCGCGGGCCCCGGTCAGGATATATCCAGCCTTGACACATTTCGGGGTACGAGGGTTCGTCTGTAAGCCGGTTCTCTACTGGGTCGTGCGCGTGATGGCAAGATGGACAGATAGCGATGATAGTGGTGGCAGGGTCAATCTTGAATCTCCGGAGTGCTGCTTCCAAGGACGTAGGAAGTTGCTTGAGAACATGTTCTTGGGTCGTACTGGCCTGCTTCTTTCCCGGCGAACATATCGACATCGTGGACTGGATTATGATATTGACGAAAGCGACGATGAAATCCGTAGATACGGTGCTGATGCCAATGACGATGTGACATATTACTGCAAGGAGAATCGAGAGTTGTGCGACGAGGCTGTACTTGGCGATAGGATCCTCGAAATGATGCGCTAAATAATTGTTCAGTTAGGAAACATAAGAGTAGGATTAAAACGACATACCAGCATCATGAAGAACTTCATCCGATGATGGAGGAAGAAGGGGACCGACAACATCGATGAGCACGTCCAAGGCTCTCGATTCTTCGGTCACGCTCTGCAGCAGTGCATCGAAACTAGCACTGGGGGATGGTTTCCTCGGAGACTTGCGCGTCGGCTTGCTCTTGGGCTTAAAACTTTTAAGGAGCCTGCCTGCCTCGATTACGACCGAAGTTGCGACCCCGAGGGCGCTCGTTAGCGAAGCGACCGTTTCAGTGTCGGCCTCCAAAGCGCGTTGGAAGTCGAGTTCTGATCGTGCTTCACGTGTTCGCTGCAGCATCTCCCGCAAAAGAGCCTCATCATTCTGCCGAACCTGCATTGCAGTTGGGCGGAGGTGGGACTGAGCGGCCGTTTTCAAGCTCTCCAACGCTTCCGAGGCCGGTATGGGGGTGAAAGCGATAGGAACCTCAGGTACGTCAGACTGAAAGTCCTCGCGAGAGCTGAAGAGTTTTGAGTGGATTTGATTGTCGGGAGGAGCACCATCGTCCACGACAATCAAGCCAGTGAGAAGGCTGGCAAACCTTTCCAATTCAGCCGCCGCAGCCTCCGCCGCCGCAGCCTCCGACGACTGGGTCGCTGCGTCAGCCACCGGTGCCTCCGCATCCGGCATGGACATGTCCTCGTCTATCGCCAGATTCGCGAGACTGTCAACGAGATCACCAGAGAGATCGGCAGCGTGCTCGACAGCAGGGGAAGCAGCTTGTCTTTCCCAATGAGCAGCAATGTCTGCATTGTGTATCACCCGGTTGACCTTCAAGGGCTGATGAGTGCGATGGTCATTCAAGGGGCAATTACTGCATGTATATGTGGGAACTCGCACAGCTCGCATTTCGTCGGCGGCAAACGCCTGGCGAATGAGGCAGTTGGGGGAAAATGGAGGGAGTGGGGAGCGGACGTCGGATGATTCAATCTTATATAGTGACAAGAAACTTCTTTAGAGGAAATCGCCGTTATCAAAAAGAACAAGGCGCTACATCTATTGTGCTCCGTATCCCCGAATTACATTGCGAACGTAACAAGGACTACAATGTACGCGAGCAGGTGAAGCCAGTTGCCACTGAGGTGTGCCTGGAGAAGGAAAAGCGTGAAAAGAAATTGGGGGGAGAGCCGAGGCAAAAGGTGTCCTGAGTGAATAATAAGAATGGGACCAAGCGTCGAGTGAAGAAGATACTCACCATCATTGGCATCCACGGGCGCAGGAGCGGGAGCGGGAGCGACAACCGGAGCTTCAGTCTGCGGAAGGCTGCAGATGGGACAGATATCGCAATTGCGACAGAGGAGCGGATCTGGGGAGAGAAAGATCAATATTCAGGAATAGATACTTAGATTGAAACTTACACGAGGTAGTAGAGCCGGATTTGTAGGTTCTGCTAGATTGTTGCGACGCTGCCTGAGAGGACGAGCGGGAGCAAGATTGGTAGTGGTGGTGGTGGTTCCCGCAGCAACAATTCATGTTTTCGAAAATGGGCGAGAGAGCAAGTTCAGCTGAGATTTTATGAGCTGCAGACAATAGCCCGGTAGACAATTAGACCAGGGCGATCGAAAGGCGTGGACGGGCATGCGGCAAAGAACAATAAGCCATGAAGCGAAGAGGTACCGACGATGCGCAGATAACGCGCGCGGACGACGTACGCGGACGACGCACGGGGACGATGAGCGCAGAATGCTCTGCAGACGGCAAACGTCTTGCAGGAGCGTACGCAGCACCTTGGGTGTCGACGGCAGACGTCTGACACCCATTAGTATGCGCTGGACGAGGTCGGTGAGGGAGACGGGAAGAGGGCGGACTTGCCAAATTTGGAGTCCGCTGCACAGCATCGTCTGAGTCATCGTCCACCGGCCCGGCACTGCACCGGCCCGGCACTTCTCGATATTTCTCCCAAGTCCACCACTACCACTGGCGAGCTCACAGACGTCTGCCGTCGCGAGCTCTATAGTGCCTCACAGACGTCTGCCGTCGCGAGGCTGGTACTTCCCGCCCGCCATCACTTCCTCTTCGCTCGTCCTTCAATCACCATGCGTCCTCGTCAATGCATACCTTTCAAGGTACCTTCGCTCACAGACGTCTGCCGTCGTGAGCCTCATATCTGCGGATTATTCTCCACATTCTACCCTTTGGATCTTGCCGACTTCGATGCTCGCTACCGCCTCACCCCTCGCAGCTTTTTGTCTCTTGGTCTTTTGTCTTGCGCTTATTGTCTTCCTGGGTGCCCGGGCTAAGCTTCTTTCTTCTTTAAATCGCTCCAATTTCCCAAGTGTCCTCTATTCGACACCCTCATTCGACTATGCGCCTTGGTAGCCCAATATCCCTCCCCAGCACGCCAAAACTCCTGAGCGACCCGTATCAGTCAGCTTATCAGAGGAGACGCGCAAAATCTATGGGCGCTGAGAGTCCGTTGCTTCTCATGCGAGAGTCCACGCTGTTTCTTTCAGAACTTCGTGAGGAGGCTTTGAAGGTTTGCATGCTCCGTCCTTGCTCTCTGCTATCCGGTTTAATGCATTTTTTAGTCGTCTGTCGTCGAGCAATGGTCTCCCGCTAACGTGTGGATTCCTCCAACTGCGGAAGAACTTCAACGTCTCGTATCCGAGCTTGAAAACATCCAGCTTTCTGAGGTACGTCTTAATCGACTGCCCGTTTCTCTTCTTCCTAATCTTGTGTATGTCAGGCCGCCTCAGGCCCTTCTTCGCGTGCAAAAACATCTGAGCACTCTACGACATCCCGACCTTCTACTTCCCGTCTCCCTGCCTCTCGATCTGCCTACTCAAGATCTGCCTCGACGACATCCACCAGCTCTGCGGCGATTTCCCGGCAACCGTCTGAATCCCAGTCTACTGCATCTCGACCTTTTACTTCCTCGAAGCCTTCTGCCTCTACTCAAGCAACACAGTCGCGCGCCTGCAGACCAAAGAAGCGTACCCGCTGGCCCCAAGAATCGCATCCTCAGGTCCGTACCCAATGAATATCATACACCATCTCTCGTACTCAAGTACTTGTAGGCTCATTGTCCTCACGGCTTCAAGCGCGCCGCTGTCTGCGCTCACGGCTTCAAGCGCACCGCTGTCTGCGCTCATAGCTTCAAGCGCTTCGCCGTCTGTTCGCATGGCTTTAGGCTGGCGAGCATATGCCCCCACGGTTACGCACAGGCGGCGTCTGCGATGGATGTTCCTCCTCAACCCACGTCTTGTCGTCCAGTACGTTCTATACCTTGCTTTCCTTTTTCTTCTCGTTTGCTCACTTGCATTTATAGCGCTATGAAGATTCAATTTTCGAGAAAACCGTTAAATTATTCATGTGATAATACATCGTGTATCTAAAATACAAATTGTAATGATTTTCTTGACGATGCAGTGTGAATTAGTTAGTATCTAGACTCTCTTTCTATGTCCCGATGACGAACAGCGAAAAAAAAACATAATCAGAGAAACTGAATTAAGACGCACCCGCCCAAAGTGTCACGTCACGGTCACCTATGTGACGGCCGAATTCGGGCTGCGACAGTATGGCCGTTTCCCTGCACTATCTCAGACGTTTGCCGTCGAGAGGGTCGGGTATGGAAACTTCTCAGCTGCGACTCTCCTTCCTTAGACGTTTGCCGTTGAGGAGGATGGGGCACTTTGGCCACTCTTGTTCATTCTATTCGACTACATGTACTACATACCCCCGAAGTACTCCAAAAACAACTTTGGCCACTCTTGTTCATTCTATTCGACTACATGTACTACATACCCCCGAAGTACTCCAAAAACAACTGCTCCCCCACTCTGTCGTATACGTACGCCATCGCCGCAAACACCACGATGTACCAAAAAATAGAGGCGCACAGTCCGCCGACGCGCGATGCAAACCGCAGAGAGCTTTTCATCGTCTGGCGGTAGACGACGATATCATTGGCGCCTGTCGTGGGGGACGATTTCGCCGCGAATATGGTTGGCACCCCGTCTATGTCCGCCGCCTGCAGCTTATGAGACGGAATCTCAAGAGTAGAGAGAAGCAAAGAGAAATAAGTACTCACTGCGACGGTCTGAACGTAGTCGCTGGGATCCACGCGCAGTTTGGCGAGCGGCTTACTGTTGCGACGTGCATGCACGTATACGACACCGTGGTCGCTGCCGCTCACGACAACGCGACCGGAATCTGCCAGCGCCACCTGACGAATACGAGGTCGCTTCTCGACAGGGACACGCAACGTGTTGACGACGGATAGATCACTGAGATGATAGACACGGACGCCGCAGGATGGATCGTCGACACAGATAACATTCTTGCTATGGTCTACTGCGACCCCACCGCTGAAATGTGCACGATAATCAGCGACTTCCACGACGGAAATATAACCCAAGCGTACATTCGACAACCGAGACTTTCTGCCTCCGCAGCGGTGGAGAGGTGCGAACCGCGGAAAGAGTACCTTAAAGTTGGTAAGTGTTGTATCGTCTCGATAGATGTCGAAAAAAAAACTCACACAAGGCCACAGTGCACTCCGAAGACAAGAATTTCGCGCTCGTTCCCGTGCATCTCCCCAAAGATGATGGCGCCGGGAGAGCAGCTGGGGATCGTCCCACAATAAAAATGCTTCAATCCGAGCTTATGGGTCAGCTTATATATCTGCAAGACCCCACCGCGATGGCAGAGAGCAAGGCGATTGGTCGCGCCGTCGAAAGCCACTCCTGTGATCTCAGCCGGGTCGTTCATTTGCCGACACCACACCTCTGTAAAGCGGGTTTCCCCGTCCTGAAACAAAGCTTCAGCAGAAGAATCACATCGTAAAGCAGGCGAGAGCGTACAACTTCTTCTTGCTTCAAGCAAAACACGTAGCCTCCTTGTGTACCGCAGACCAGGGCTTCAAAGACGTCGTCGTCGCTCTTGATCCAGCGAACGACCGTTGTTGCTCCACGGACGTCGGGGATTGCTGGGACCTGCGCGATGCTGCGCCCCGTCGCCAACTCCCATACATTGACCCCACCGGTGCCTAAGAACGATTCACAGTTAGCGTCAGGAGCAGGAGGATGCGAAGGTGACCTGACCTCCACCCGCTACAAATTTGCCGTCCTCACGCACGCTGATGGCGAGGATGGCGCCAGAGTAGCCGGTGAGCTTGCCTTGGAAGCGATAATCGATTTTCTTATTTGCTGGATGACGGTCCATTTTTGCGGGGTCCATGGTGAGCGCAGCTTCTTTTATAATAATTCTACCACTGACTACAATAAACACAGAAGGCCTGCACGTACGAATCGAGAACAATTGCGCCCCAATCCAACGGGGATACCGCCTGATGACTTACCTCATCCAAGGCTGGTACTCGCTTCACCGCGCCCCTTCTACTCCGCACCCCTTCTACTCCGCACCCCTTCTACTCCGCACTCATGGCCAACCCAAATTTCATCGCGAAAGTAGCTGAGCCTCCTCAGCCTCTCATCGTGCCTCTCGCGCATACGGATTTTGTGGCGCCTACCTTCCCAACCCTCCTTATGCACGAGGACCTGGACAGATTTGGTCCTCCTCCGCAACTCCCTAAAAGAAAGCCACCTCCACCCAAGCCCCAGGCACCCAAGAAGGCTGTCGCCTTTTCAGAGCCGCCGCCCAGCCCTCTGTCGGAGCCGCCGCCTAGCCCCCCAAGCGACAGCAGCTCAGGATACGAGGAATTAACCCTCTCAAAAGTCAAATGGCCGCAGGGGGGCCCTTCGCGCGTCTCGGACACCGACTTCCCGATCCTTACTGGGTGGAAGCCCGAGTTCATTGCGAAGTTCGAGGTACATTGTTGGTTTATCTCATTCACTTCTATTCTAATTTCTCTTTTCTTTTCAGAAATTTGTCGCGGCGCTGGTCGCCCAGAACTTCGAGCCCGGCATCTCGGTGAGCAAGCAGGACCAAAATGTCAAGAAGAAGGTTGTGGACATGGTAAGCTCCCTGCCGCCAGTCTAAGTCTGTCCCGTGGAACGGGTCTAATCTATCATAGGTTGTGAAGAAGTTCCCCGAGGTCGACAATTTTGTCGGACGCTGGCCTATTGAGAAAATCTTGATAGGCGTTTGCAAGGCGTCAGCTGCAAAATTGTCGAAAGCGGAGAAGGAAAAAAAAGTTGTTGAAGCGGTGAACGACTTACACCCCGTACGTGTACTGGCCGTTTTCTCCCAAACTTTCCCTCTAACATCTGACCAGCGCACGAGCAAGAGGGCACTCCAACCTTTCCCTCCGACGCGTTAGCATCTGGCCGTAGTCTAATCTCATGTACAATGTGTTTGCGAATGACCTGAATCAAAATTTCTTGACCATGTGTTTCTGAATCAATTTCTTGACCATAACGTCGACGCACATGCATGCCCCACCTCGTGTCCCGGCTCGGTGATTTACCGCCGCCGCCGTTATCGTCTTGCGATGCGGATCCTTTACAGATCAACTTGCCAACGAATAGTTTATCCTGCTCACTGGTACAATATTTTCTATCTATTGGCTATCCTTGTAGTGTACCTACCTAGTCAACCCCAATACATTTGTCTCTTGGTTTTTCTTGCTTTTGACGACCGATTCATGTGAGATATCCGAGATATCGAAGCCGTCGGCCGACCATCCGTCTTCATCGGCCGACAAGCAGAAACACTCAGGTTTACAATTCTTTTGTGATTTTCGGACACAGTTATCATTGTTTCTAGGTACATACATACATTGACACTGTACAGAGTCGTTCGTTGCCCTAAAATACCTGGTTGAGACAGTAGAGAGTAAATTTTACATTCGGTCCGAAAAGGTACCTATGGCGTCCCAATTTGGGTTCCCTTCTATTGAGGCTTTGTCCTCTGTCTTCGCTCGTTCTCCATTGAGAAACAATGAGTCCAAAATAAATATATATTAAGGCCCTCTCCCCACCCGCCGCCCCATCTTGATCACTCCCTACTCTCATCTTCTGCTCCACGCGTCTGCCGCGGGAACAGTGAGCACGATTCCACTATGAACAACGAAGGGGACGCACCAATGGACGAGCCATACACAGCTCCCGTATGCGCTGCTTGTGTTACAGCTCTGCTGCTGAATATTGATTGACTTCTTTCTAGCCGCGCTTGAAAGTTCCGCTCAGCGCCAACGCGGAAGGTCCCAGTAAGAAAAAGGCCGTTGCAGGCCCTGAGCAACAGGCGCTTGACGAGGTACGCGCGAAATGTTCTGCTGCTGTCTTCCATGCTGAACCTGTCTTCTATGCTGAACCTGAACCAGGCACGCAACAATGAGCAGTATCACAGAGATAATGCGAGCGCTCATCGCGCACGCAGTCGCGCAGCTTATCAAGACACTCGCGCCGCTCAGCAGGACAACGATCTTCTTCGCGCACACCTCCTCGCAGCACAGAAAGCTCTCCAGGATCGCCAAGCCGAAGTCCAGCAGCTGCACGCACAGATCGCCGAAGCTCGTACGCACATGGAGAAGATGAATTCTGAAGAAGGTGACTTGCATGATCAAATCATCTATGACCAGCAGCAACTCAGCGAATTGGTGCGTTCCCTTGTATCACGGGCGAGATACCATATTGATATGTGGTTGTACAGATCGAACAAGTTCGTGCTGCTCAGAATCAGGCCGTTGAAGCTTCTACCCAGACGTACAATCTTCAACAGGCGATCGTACGTATTTTCATTGCCGTTGACCTGAGAATGTTCTGACGCGTCGCCTAGAACGCACGCGACGCCGAGCTAGGCCAGCTTCGCACACAGGTCCATAAGCAAGACGACGAAGTCTTGCAGCTTCGCTTGCAGCTCAAGGCTGCAGTGCGCGACAAGCCCAAGCCGACGCCGAGACGTCGCGGACGCGTCAGCAACGAGCTGTTTGGGACGGGGAAGCCTGCAACGCTTAATCTCCCGCTCGATCCTGCTCCCCTTCCAGCGGACAGTCCCAATCCGCTTCCCTCCGATAGTCAACCGGCGGAACTGTCTGGTCTGATGGACCATCCGGTTGTGAAAAGAGTGGCTGCTAAGCTGAATATGGACGATGAGGATATGTCGGATATGCTGGGATTGTTGACGCTTACCCAAAAAACCAACGCGCAAGTTGCCGTAACTCCCACAAAGAGGAAGGCCCCCAAGCCCCGCAAGGCCTTGAAAAAGGCGGTTCAGCCTAAGACGAAGGAGCTTATCAACATAGCACATGTAAGCAAAGAACGCTGAATTGGAAAATGAACTCACCGAGATCGTAGGCTTTGATGCGTCAGACGACTTATCGCTTGTTTAAAGTCGAGCAAAGCAACGACTTCATCTTCCATATTCCGGCGACCGAGAAAGAGGTCGAAGATTTCGCAGCCGATGACACGGCGACGCTGGAGCATTGGCAGTGGGACTTCGGTGCCGGCTACTTGAACACAGCGTGGAATGTCGTGCAGATGGAAAGGCTTGTGAAGGCAGCGGTCGCGGAAGATGAGGAAGGGCGCAGATATGTTAGCAAAGGTGAGATTCAGGAAGAGTTTTTGGAGTTTGTCGTGAGGGAGCAGCTGGAGCGATATCGTGCGGATTGGAAGCTTTTTCAGCCCAGATGGGATACAAACGCCAACCGTCTTGAGACGAAACAGGAGGCAGTCGCGCGCGGGAAGGTCATGCTATACATCCGTCGCATGGCGGCCAAGACCCTCAACGCACAGCAGAGAGTTTGTGCTTCTGTTTGACACATGCGCTCGCTAATTATTGTTGCCAGAAATACATGCATCGTCGTACCACTGTGGAGGCAGTGATCGCCTTGAAAGAGGCGGAGAACGACGGCGATCTTGCTACCTGGATCCGACTGCTCAAGCTGCTTGATTATCTTCAGGCTGCGGGTATGTCTGAGGAGGAACAGGTGTCCAAGGCCATCCAGGGCCAGAAGGTCAAGGCATTCAAAATTAAGCTGTGTGTCTGGCGCGAAGAGAGCATTTCGAAGTACTTGAATATAGTGGACATACAGACACGGCGTTTCGAGGAGCTCTCCAACGGGACCAAGTCTGCTCCTCGCGAACGGAGCCAGGAGAAAGGCAGCAGACCTGCTCCAAAAAATCTTCCGAGGTGCTTGTACGACAGCGCTTGGCTCGCGTCACAGACCCCGAAACAGCTGAAGGAGTTGGAAGTGTCTGAGGAGGTGTTTGCTTTGTTCGTAGCAGCGACTGATCGCATGGTGGTGTAATTAGTGACTTGTAATTGCAATGAAGCGTTTCTTGAATCCTTCTCCCCCGATGCGTGCATGGATAGTTGTGAGTTATATTCGAATACAGTCCTCAACAGTACTGTTCTACCAGCGGCAGACGCCTGATAGCAGCACGAATGAATTGAGACTATATCTTGGAAGAGAATGATCAACGATGCAAACGGCGACGGCGACGGCAACGGTAACAGCGACGATGATGCCAAGGGAGCTAAGACACAGAGTCTAGTCAATGGCAAACATCGAAGGAGCCGCGGCTCGGGTCACTGCGGGCGGCAGACGCCTCGCAGCACAACAAGAGCAGTACTTGGATCCGACGGACGATGGCGACTTGTCAACGGTAGATATGGCGAGAGACGCCATCATATGGCATATAGGTGGTGGCTGGCATCGAGAGAGTCGGGGCTCAGGGCACTGCGGGCGGCAAACGCCTCGCAGCACGACATGGGTGGGACTTGATGGCGAGGAGGAGGCGGGAGGTGTGACGATGGATGCGTGACGAGCGCATCAATGTCACATCAAACTCTCTTTTTCGAAGACATCTTCAACGATGTCTTCGAAAAACTCTATTCCTCTTTACCACCACCACCACTACCACCACCACCACCATGACCTCTCGCGGACGCACACAACAGGGATCGAGGCGTTTGCCGCCCGATCCCTCATCTTCAGAGCCAAGGTGTTTGCCGCCAGGCCCTGATGCTGCTTTCTCGTCGTCGTCCTCTTCGGTCCCTCCTTTCTACCCGACCACCACCAACTCTCGCGAGCGCGGGCAACAGGAACCGAGGCGTTTGCCGCCCGGTTCCTCATTCTCAAAGCCTGTCCCTGCAGAGTCGTCTTCATCGTCATCTTCGTCGTCCTTGTTCGCCTCCGATCTTGGATCACAGCGGGAATTTCACAATGGGCCCTATCGTCTCGTTCCTCTGGGAATACTCTCCAAAGAAGAGAAAGACACGCTTACTGTAAGTATTCTTTCTCGGATTGCCAGCTCTATATCGATACTAACTCATAAATTCCAGCCCACCGCCCACTTTCATGGCATCGTACGCAATCACATGGGCGTCTTCTTGGTCTTCAATGCCCATCGCAACGCTCTCCTTGGCATGCCTCCTCGCTCCCCCTCGCGTCCGGATGGGGTTCTATACACGACGACATGGACCCACCCCACCTCATGTTACCTTGCGTGCACGCCCCTCCACCCGACGTATGGCGGCGCGTTGCTGCATGTCCTTGACGTGTCGATACGTTCGCTGCCGATGTCATCGCAGGTTCATGGCGAGGAAACACGTTGGGCACTGACCCCCGCTATCATAAAAAAATGGACGGATTTGGAGAATTTACTGATGTCCGTGCTCGACTCGTTATCCTTGCAAGCTAGCAAAGTACAACCTCGGCGGTATTGCCCCAAAGCCCCTCGGCCGACCCGACTTGGTTATACTTCCTCCTACCTCGACCAAAGCGAGCTCGTCAGGGCTGTTTCTTCCTCCCGCGACGCATTCATGCCCTTGTTTGCGTCCGTCGCGCTGCACTTTCTCCTTCTCGATGGTTCTCCCCAACGCGACACCTGGCGGTCTGAACTCAGAAAAACGGTGCGGCTTCAGTACCGAATGATGGACTCGTTGGATGAAGCTGTCGAGCTTGTACTACAATCCCCTGCGGGGATGATCGTTGACACTTCAGAGGGCATGGTGCAGGAACTCGGGTGGTTGTTTTCGCTACTGCTCAACGGCGAGACCAAAATCCACGTCCCCGTCTACTTTTTCTTGGGCGAAGACGGTCAGTCCGCCACCAACAGGGCTTCCTGGTTGGAGAATGATTCATGCGCCATATCGCCGCCTATGTTCAGAGCGACGTCAGCTCATTGGCCAATCTCCCTCCCTCTCCCGTCAAAATGACAGAATACGTCTACATCAAGTCGACCTTCCGTAGATGGGGCGTTCTTCCCAACCCCGACTACTTGGCAACTATCGAGCCCGAACCTCAGCTCCCGCCCGTCGAACTTTACAGCGGCCAGAAAGAGGGACAGGGCTATGCTGAATTCTTCGCCCGACGGGAGGAACGGAATGCGAAAATCATAGCGGCAGCGTCAGATAAAGATCGGCAGAAATATACCTCCCGTCTTGACGCTTCAAAAAAGCAACAGTGCCCTTCATCCAAGAAAGGCGCGCGAGTCTTCATGTGGGAGGAAGTCAGTGGCTTCTGGGTCCGAAAGGCGCTGATACGAAGTGAAGTCGAAGACGAATGGGACGAATTTGCAGCATCCCAACGTCGTTTCGACCCAGTCAAAAATGAATGGGACCTCTGCAAGCCTCTTGACCTCAAGGCCGACGTACCTGACAACGGCGAGTACGATGACGACGACGACGACTACATGGGCGGCTGGGCGGACCCCAAGACCCCTGCGGGACCCTCCACCCCCTCATCGGCTCCAGTCTCATCTACTCCTCCATCCGCTCCAGTCTCAGCCACTTCCTCATCCGCCCCAGTCTCATCCGCTCCCTCATCCGCTCCCCCACCCGCCTCAGTCTCATCCGCTCCACCATCCGCTTCAGCCCCCTCCTCTGCAGTCCAATCGACCGATGGCAACATTGCCGAGGCATCTTCCACGCTCCAGCATGTCGATGCGTATTACGAAGAAGATGAGGAAGGCGACGTGTATGGCCATCTGAACCGCGAAATCATCGCTTTCACGGTCAAGAATACCCTGGAGTCTCGTCTTGGCTTCGTGAACGCGGCAGATATCACGTTTTCACCCGACGAGCAGGCGCGCGCTGACCATACTGCCCGCTTCTTGGGAGACAAGACTCAGAAGGCGGATACACTGGGTCATGCCGTCCTGGCGCTGGTGCACTCGGTATTGAAGACAAGGAAACTGCGGGATATGCCTGCCCGTCTGTTCGATCTCCGCGACGACGATGCCGTCCAGGAGATACGTAAAAATTCAGGCATTACCGTCGAGGTCATCAACAGAAATGGCGTACCGAGCCACCTCTCGACTGCATATCTTCTCAAACCCCATCGTGAAAGCTCGCGCATGATCGTAGTTTACAGCGCAGCCACGGCAATGCAGCTCGTTCGCCTTCAATGCGCCAGCTGGCCTGAAATCATCGCACAGCTGCATGCTCTTGGGGCTCCATTCAATATCGTTGTCAAGCATGCGGGTTTTGTGCCCTCTTCATACCAACCACAGCTGCGGCGCTGCGCCAGCCACGGCGTTCGCCCAGAAGAATACGTACCGGATAGGCACGATTGGCGTAGGTACATATGTTTGCTGGAGAAGTTTCTCCTTTCTCCTCGCGGTCGACTCGCTCTTCAAGCGGGAGGTGTCATTGCACGTCTGGCACGTCTGGTCATCCAGGATTCCCGTCTGGAACTCACGGCCGAAGATGTCGACGTCGAGACCGCCGAGGAGCATCTCAAGAAAGGAGAGACGTCCGTCTTCTACCACCGTTTGACGAGCGCCGAAGAGGACCTCATTTTGGGGGTGTACTCGATCAAGATGAGTAAGTTTCTTTATTTTGTCTAGTCTTCTATCTAGCTAATATCATCTCCAGACCAGTTGAATCATATTGACCCAAGCGGACACCAAGAAAAGCGCGTTTCATGGTGGCCACAGGCGGGCGCATTCTTCAACTCTGAGCTGAACGTTGGTTGGTGGACGCAGGACTGCGAGAATTGGTTTCAGGAAATCTTGGGAGAATTTCGGAAAAATACAGCGCAGCTGCTCAACAACGCGCGCTGGGCTAAGCGGATCCGTGGATACAACGCCGCCTTACGAGCCTCCAAGAATCTTGATGCTATTTGTGCCGACTTTTTGGACACTGGGGCATTGCCTTGATGTTTTCCGTAGCTGTAAAGTAAATACTGTTGTACATTCACATAGTTGACTAGTTCTTTCGTACGCTACCATTACTGCGACGATGTATCAAACATTACAACAAATTCATCTTATTGCTGGTACCGCGACGATGAGCGTCCGATGAGCGGACGACGCGTCGGTGGATGATCGGACGACGGGTAAACGGGAGCCTAATATGGCAAATATCAGGCTCACTTTTACTCAGCCTTGATATTTGCCATATCTTGGGCCCTAATTCCCAGCTTCTTATAGGTAATAATCAGGCTCAAAAACGACTCTTTATTATGTGTGATAAGAAGGAAAAATCAGGCACCCTGATACCCGACGTAAGTTGCGCGGAAATGAGCCGCTTAAGTCACACCTTTTTATCTCAAAAAATGATCAAGCCTGTTTTGCATCTAAGTTTCGGACTAATCGGGGGAACTTTTGGGGAGCCTTTTATCTTTGATATCAAAGTACTATATTAGGAACTTTTTTTGTACCTCAATATCTTAAATTAAAATCTAACTGTGGGGAGCCTTTTTTGCGCGCTCCCGCGGTGTGATAGGTGGTTTTTTTTGGTGCGAACAGAGTTTGAACAAAATGCTTATTTGCGCCTGCGAGATGTAGATGCAAATATAATGAAACACTCGAGGAATACTCGAATAATGCGAATCAGTTAGGTACCTTCTCTCTCCTGTACATGTGTTGCGGCGAACGCCTCAACTTGAACCTTTGGTCGTGAGAGGTTAAAATCCGAATTCGCGTAGTATCCATGGGTCGACTCCCAACGGAGAGATCTGATGCCTTGAATTCAAGATTTCATTCCAAAATCCCTGACCAACTTACCGTCTACCTGAATGAATTCTGTTCGGATGCAAGTAATGTCTTTCAGGTAGAGAACTTGTATCCTACTTGTCAATTTGAGTGTCTCTCACCTTTGTCGCTCCTGATTTCACTGAGTCAAGTGAATGGTATCGTCTGTGAGGTGGGCTTCCATCCCACCAACTTTGTTTACTAAAGAAGAATTCCGTGGGATGTGTTCGATTCCGCGCACATTCATGGGTATTGTCTTTTTGTTTTGGTTGGGGAGGAAGTGGGGACGGGAACCACGAGATCCGGAATGAAAACGGATATTGAATAACGAAGAGCTTTTGACGGAATAATTTAGAAGATACGACTCATACAAGAAGGGGGCTCAACGCTGGATTACTTATTCGCACGTAGAATTCATTCACCGACTTGGTGTGTCCTTTTTTTTTATTTTTGCTCGGTCGGAACTGAGTGCGGTCCATTTGTTGTGGTTTGGCCGCTGGCGTAGTCATCGACGGGGAAAAACGAACGGGTGGAACAATGGAACCCCAAGACGGTAATCAAATGGTCGTGATCCGTGGGCAGACCCCGGCAAAGCCCAAATGGGTTTTTTTTTGAATGTACTGGGTCTCGTGACAGAAAAACACGAAAAAAGAAAGAAAGAAGGGAGAGAAAGGAGGGATTTCTCGATGCTCAAGGAGACTTCTCCTGCATTGGTAGGTTTATTCAGACTTGCATGCTTCCAAGACAATCCATTCGAAACCATTCTTGACACGTCGAGATTCGGCAATGAACCGTGAAATGATTCGAGGATTATAACGGAATTTGAATATTGTAGTAGTGGTCACTAGTGGTCATTCATTGGAACAAGCAGATACATGATCCGATCTAGGGTAAGTAAATACCAAGATAACAGCTAGCCAACAAAAACGGTCTATGAGAGTTGTGTATGAGGCCCAGAGCGTAAAACCGAAAGAACACAAACCAGCAGCGCCGGCTCAACTGAGCTGAGCGCTGTGGCCGTTACTGACAAAAGTAAGTCGCCTTTGATGCGCAACGGGGGCCGCGGGGATCCGGAAGGGCGGCGACTAGTAACCCCCGAGCGAAATTGAAACGTCAAGTCAAATGCATACCTATGTGTGCTGGCTCTTCAATCTTGAATATCTGGCATGTTAAGAGCCGGTTATCATGGTTAGCAATGGTACAATGGAAACAGGACACACACCAGAGGAATTACACAGTCAAGAGAATAGTTGGTGGTCCCGAAATCAATGAATTCGAAATAAATTCCTTCCAAGTGTTTGAAACAGAAGCTCTGAGTGCAATTCCTCTCTGTCCTGTGTTCTAGGTCGCCGGCATGGTGGTGAGCGCGATGCCCAAATCTTTCGAGCCTTTTGGCCGCTCGTGTTTTCATGTCGGAGAACAAAGGAGCTGAGTCTGAGTCCTCAGTCCAGACTGGTCTTGACATATAGAGGTTGTGCTTCAAAGCAGCCTTGAAAGAGCCAGAGATAGTTCTAGCACGATGGACAGTCTAAGCTGAGCAGAGATTGCGCCCGGAGCGCGACCAAGAGACGGCGAAGGAGACAAAGGAGCGGCAATTGATGGCATCATGTTATTAGCCAAGCGCCCGTGTTACTTGCCATTTTCCTGTCTAGCCATGTAAAACTCCGCTTCCAGGGAATTAACTTGATAGAGTTAGAGTTGCATGTTCATAGTGGACCTCCAGGAATTTTTGAGTACTTGAGACACCCGCAAGCCAGTGAAGAGGAGAAAATGATGCGAAAGTGGCAAATAACATGTGGCTGTGGGCAAATAACGACCCAGCTGATCGGATTATCAACCCCCAAATGTGACGGTAACAGGTGTTACTGATCTGATGATTTCGTGATCGTCACTCTTCCCAAACCACCATGGCTGCCGTTTTTGTTCGCTCACAGTTGCATCTACAAGCATGGGCACAAGGTAAAATTGATACATACTATGTCTCATTTGCTGATAGGAGCCGTGAAGGTGACCCTCGCCCCGCCATAGATGCTCTATCGGCCGACATCCTGCGCTACGAAGCTGAGATGACTCGGCTGAAAGACGTGCTTTGCGAATTCGAAAATGACTGGATTCAACTTACACAACGTCGTAACGAATATCTCTCGTCCGTTCATCCCATTCGGCGCGTTCCCGCCGAAGTTCTCGCCGAGATATTCTCTTTCTCGGATTCGGAGTGCAGATACGAGCACGACATGATGGAGGAGTCACCATCAGCTGGAGAAGCATTAAAGCATCTCGCCCATTCTCCGCTGTACACCGTATCACAAGTCAGCAGCTCATGGCACACTGTTGCAATGGGAACTCCTACTTTATGGAAGGAAATCGCACTGGATGCTAGATTATGGGAGACATCTGAAATTTTCGACAAGGTCCTGCTCGTGTTGCCACAGGTACTCGATAGGGGTGGATTATCTTCCCTTTTGATCTCCGTTTATTGTGGTCAGGCTACTTCTCCTAGCTTCCCCACGAGCATTCTCAAGCTCCTCGCTCAGCACTCAGAAAGATGGCAATCAGCTTCATTCTGCCAGCTGGTGCTTGATCTTCGAGGCCTCTCCGCTGCGACTGGAAGGCTTCCTCGTCTTGAATTCCTCTCGCTGAGGGGGATTTTCACCCCGGGAACCCTCGACATCTTCCACGACGCGCCCCGTCTCCAGGTTGTCGAAGTCGTTTGCACACCCAACAACGGGCTCGACCTCACTCAGCTTCCGCTACAGCAGTTGAGCGTCTTGCGCTGTGATGAACCATGCCTTAACTTGGACACCTTGATCTCGCTTCTCGCTTTGCCCCGTCTCCCCGCCTCGGCGGAATTCCAACTCCGTCTCATGGGTGTGGAGGGAGCACTGAGTGGGACCCCAACGCTGCGCGAAATCATATCCCCGCTTTCTACCTTCATGCTTCATCTCGTTTACGCATACTCCCCTTCCCACTCCCAAACGGCTTCCGGGAGAGTGTTCGACAGCCTCACACTGCCTTCCCTCAGCCGACTAGACATGAATACCAATGCGTACAGTCCAGAATCGGCTCTCCTTCATTGGCCCCATACGCAATTCATTCATCTCGCCATGCGTTCGGGATTCAGTACGCATCTACAAATCCTTCATCTCTGGAACGTCGTCATCGAACAGGACCAACTACTCGAATGTTTGAACCACTTGTCGTTTCTCGAGCACCTCGCCATCTCCGACATCCCCGTTCTTCATAACGGAGCAAGCCAGGTTCTGCTCGGCGACTCCCTTCTTGTCGCGCTTACCCGCAGACCCGACACACCGTCCCTCGTGCCCCGTCTTTCCGGCCTCATGGCACACAGTATGCTGAAGTTCGACGACAAAGTGCTGTTGCAATTCGCGCGTTCGCGGGTGGATGATGTTGAGTTGTTCGAGCTGGATGTGTTCGGTATTCAGGGGTTTGTTAGGGAGCTGGATTCCGTGGTGGAGGAGCAGCTGGACGAGCTTGAAAATCTGGAGTACATGTGGGATCCGGTGGATGACGAGTAGTCGAAACAAGCTTGAGGAGTTATAGATCTCACTTGGAAAATCACGGTAGCATAGATATTCTCCTCTAGATCTTGGCTTTTCCGCTTCTTATCGACGGTATCTAATATCTATTTCATCTATCCGAACAAACCAAAAAATGTTTGAGCTCGGAGTTTACATATCAGTCCCGGTATGACGGAGGCGAAATCTGAGTCTGCATTTCCCTTGTTAACAATCCCATTTGGGACTGTAACTCTCTCATGCGCGTTTCCAGTGTTTCCGTCGCTTCACCGACCGCATCCCTCGAAGTCGATTGTTGAACATGGGAATCCTCCCCATTTTGATTTTGATGGCGAAGGGGTTGAAATGTTGGGAGAGGGTGAGTTTGCTGAGAGCCCTTAATCGAGCCAAGATTTTGTACTGCCAGTGTGGAGACAGACGCGGTGAATGGCTCTGTACCCGCCACGGAGACAATTTTCCAACAAGGGTATGATTTCCCGCCTCCAATTTTGCCGCCGAGAAGTAGGTGAAATGCGGAAGGAAGGAAGGAAGATTACACGGCACGGTCCCCTTTGCGGTTTCGTGATATAATTGGGTTCACGATGAAAAGGTGTCCTTGTTGTGTTCCCGTCGAGCGTGAATTCCATCTGCAGAGCCCAATCAGCACCTTTATCCTCCCCTGGAGTGGCACCAGAGACAAGGATTGAGGTGCCTTGGAATGTCTCGATAATGAATATAATAATCTCGATCGAACGATATAAGGTAAGTACTAGTAGCATAGAACATTGCCAGTGAACGGGAGAAGACGGGAGTCTGGAGAACGTCACTGTCGCGGGAGAATTGAGTTTGTCGCATTGTACCGGGAATTCTACGTCGAAATCATGTAAGGGTTCAAGACAACATAAACTGAGCACCGACGGGAAAAAGCCTCAGAAGAACGCAAGGGATAGGTCGAGTGCCTTGGTCATTCAACAAGACCAAATAAAAAAATCAAAATAATTTCCTAAACAGGAAGGAGACGGAAACGAAATGCCCCCGGCGAGGCAGCACGGACGAAGCAGCGGCGTGTCGAGTACCCAAAGGAGGGGATGAGCAACGGGTGGGAGGTAAGGTTGTGCTTGCGAGTTGGGGGAGAAAAGTCAGAGAAATATGCAAGATATCGAGGCACAGATACGAGTTGCGACTCCCGGAAAAAAGGTAGCGAGGGACGCGAGCTCGCTCCAAAAAACACCGGCAAGGTTCGACGGAGGTCACCCAGTCCCCCCAGTCCCACTCCCGAAATGTCTGGGAATCATTGACCCAGGATGCTGTGCCCTTGATCCAGCCCCGACGCGTCGTCTAGCGATACCGCGATATCGGGTGATAGACGAGTGAGCGCGCTTTCCCTCAAGCCTGCAAGGTGCGGTTCCAGCTACACCCCATCTCCGATCACGCAAGATCGGAATCCGAAGTCGACACCACGGAAGCCATTCAGCGGGGCCATCGTCGAAAGCCAAGCAATCCCAGGATTCCGACGATGCAGGCAGAGTGGGTAGCGACGCCGGTGAAGCGCATGGACGTCAGAGCGGGGGCTGCATGGAACGCGGGCGACGGCAGCGGGAGACTCGAATGCAGACCACGAAGCTCCAGAGATGCGCAGTGGCCGATGCGCATCACAGGGGCTGTGTCGACGAGGCGCAGCTACCGCGATGCTAAAGACAAGCAATACGATAGCGGCGGAAGACCTTGACAATCCGCTACGGCGCTGAGATAGTCGGACGCCTAGACTTATATGTCGGTCAGCGCACACACGACAGACACAGCAAAGACAAGACTGACTGACCTGCTCCCTCCCGAGCGTTAACTGCCACAGAAAACCCACACACGATCGCGTATCCATCCATCCCCCATACCTTCCCCATCCCCTTCCTCCACCGCACCACTTTCCTCTCCACCGCCTTCAGCTCTAACGATCCCGCATCGATGACAACACCAGCAGACGACACCGGGGCTGACGCGGACAGAGGAGGCGGTTGTATAGCCAAAACGGGTGCGGCTGAAGGTAGAGCTCATCAGCATGAGCGAAGCCCACGGGGACGGGGACGATGAAGACGAGACCAAAAGGCCCACCTTGACAAGAGGCCTTGCGAATTTGGGGGATACGAAGGTACATACCTCTCAATGTCTGAAGAGAAAGTCAGTACCCCCGCTATCGTACCACGGAAGAGAGAAGGAGAACGTACGGCGGACACCGCCGCTTGTCTTCCTTTTACTTATTGTACCTCCTTCTTTGCATCCTTCGGTTTTGCATTCCTTCTCTGACTGAGTGATCCCCATAGGCCCCACCACCGTCGCCACAGATACCCTCGAATATACTGGGCGGAGAAACAGTAAGAACTCGTCACGCTAGCGGAAGAATATGAAAGAAACGATGGAGCGGGAGTAGCGTACCTACACGCATGCACGGGCGGTCTACGCCCCACCACCGGCCAGAAAGTGTGCACGTACTCACAGCGAAGCCGGCGTTCGTTCGGCGGGCAGGCGTGAGCGGCGGGCTGAGGCGTACGGTCCACGAGGGCGCGGGCTTGGATGTGGAACGACGGATGATAAAAGGGGACTTTCAAAACAGGGTAAGCGAGCTTTCGTGAAAACGGAATCCAAGATCGCACTTGCCTACATAGGCGTCCAGAGCGCACAGAATAGCAGACGTTTCCACCTCCTACTTCTACTGTGACCTTCAGCCAGGGAAGCAGCGAGGGAAGGCATTCCGCGGGCAGCATAGACGCCGTCAAAGCGGCGAACCGTGCTGTATTGTAGAAGCTCTCTTGGGCACGAATGCACCTTCGAGGACGACAAAGAAACTATTTCAGCACCGTGTACGACGGGAGACGAGGACGAGGGAGCACATACCTTCATTCTGCTAAAGAGACGACCTGGGAGCCTTCCTATTGGTCGGGGGAGAGTCGCCTTATGCCTATCCATCGAGAGACAGCCGCCAGGGCATGCATAGGTTCGTATCGACTCTATCGAGGGTCTAGCGCAGCGTCAAACGCGTCCAGAAAGGACTCGTGCAGGTCGCTTGACGTATCGGATGAGAGTGGCTGGAGCGTCGATTTAGTTAGACAGTAGGAGTGGCTTGAGGCTATGGGCGTAGACGGTGGACATCATGCTGGATAGCAACGAGGGCTTGGCGTGAACGAGAAGACTAAAGCCCGCCAGTCGTCGCCGTCGCCAAGCCGTCGCTGTGGTCACTCAGACTGGTCGAGGTCAAGGGACAAACGTGGGAACTGGTCACGTTGCTTCGGTTCCGCTACGGTTCGGCAGGGTTCGGCCGAGCACTCCTTGTCTTCAACGCCAACCTCAAATATGCGCCTCGGTCTATGAACGTCTTACAAGGGACAGAACGATCGAACGACTGTCTGAATAAGTTAACGCACTTGGACCGTTAAAATTGCAACCCTTGCTCACCTACATTTCAACCGACCTCCCCAACTCTTTAACGCATCATCATCCTCCTCCACTCTGGTGCTTTCAGTTGTTGAAGCGAATAATCGACAAAAACGCGCTCGGGAATTTTTCTGTCTTTATGTGATGTAAGTAGTGGGCAAATATGGTCGGGTAATTCCGGCCAGTCATGCTATTGGCGGAAGGTTGGAGAGGAATTCAAAATTTGAGGGAAAATTGTACCGCAACTGTGGATAACGTTGATTCGGTTGAAGTGTTGAATCTGTTCCATCATGATTGATCATCAATCGCGATCACGTTTCTCGCATGGGTCGCCTTTCGCGTCCACCGTTTACGCGTTTGACTTTACAAAGTATGCATTGATCGTTCTATAATGCGCGTCAATACAGTCCCCGAATCAAGGTAAGTCCAAGTTACAAAAGTTCAAGAAGATACATACAACAAATGAAAACTTCTGTTTCACCTTTTCTTTCACCTTTCCACACGCAAAATTGAGCTAGTTGCCACGAAACCGCGGCGTAGTAGGATACGCCGGAGGTGCCACGTCGTGTCCCGCGGCAGCGGTAGCGGAACGAATATCATCTGCACTCTGCATCCTCTCGGCTAATATTCGAACCAATTCCTCTGTCGGGATATGAGCCGATGAATGGGAAGGCTGCGGTGAATGTGCAGCCGAGGGGCTGGAGGAAGATTGACTGCTGCTACTGCTACTACCCCCACTCGACTCATCCCTCCGGTGGTACTGAGCGGCAATTTGTGCTTTTTCTGACCTTGGCCCGGCTGAAAAGGTTTCGAATGCTGTAACTGGTTCGCTGGACCTGGCCCGGGGTTGGCCAGAAGAAGTGGGAGTGTGGTTGTATCCACGGGCAGCGAATTCGTCTTGGTACCGTTGCTGCTGAAGCCGGCGACGTCGAAGGAGTAGGCACGCGGCGATACCGAGAAACACGACTAAGAAAGCTGCTATGATTCCTCCTGCGATAACTCCCTTCCGAGTCGAGGAGTGGCTGGGACTTGACGAGGGAGACGCTGTGGGAGCTGTAAAATGGTATCTTGAATCAGATATAATTGCTCTTAATTTGAGCGCTCAACTTACGCGCTAATTCAAGCCCTACAGACGTCGTCGGTCCTGAAGAACTTGAGACAGATTCGATACTCGTAGAAGTCGGGGTCGGACTCGCAATCGCAATCACTTCAGCAATCGGTTTCCCTGAGGCAGTGGCTGCCTTCGTTGTACCGTTGGACAGGTCGAAACATTGTCCGAAGGTTGAATTAACAAGACCACAGGATATCCCACGGCCAGATTCCAATGACTCGTACCATCCCGAAGCAGAGGCTATGACTGTGCGAGGAGCTAAAAGATAAGAATACAAAGATTCAGTTGACGGAGGATTGTATTCTTAGCACTAAAAATAACTCACTGGGTATCGGGATTGTTTGTGTTGTAAAGCCGAATGAGTTGGTTGTTGTGATGAAGTGGGCGTTGAGGGCTTGGTAAAGATAGGTAGTGGCTGAACCGTCAGCGAGAGTTCCCAGTGGCTCCAGTGGGAGGGTAACCTGGGCCCCTAGAAGTCTTCCTCCATTGATCTGCCATAAAGTCACAGCGGTTTGAACTGATTGAACGGGGACGGGCGCGGAAACACAACTGGCTACACCCAGATTCTCGGATTAGAACCGGGGCATCACAATGCGCACAAGACTTACTCACCGGGGAAGAGAATAAAGATTGAGACCAGCCCTGAGATGGTGGCTTGAAGGAAAGATATCATCGCCTAAAAATGCGCATAGTCGACGTTAGTGGAATTCCGCTAGTCCGCGAACCAAAGATACTGGGACACCCACCACTTTCCCGGCAAGTGGACGGGATGGAAGAGCGCGAAATGCCAGAGCCTGAGGTACAGCATCTTATACTGTGCCAGTGCCTCGTCTGCGGGTGAAAAATACAAGAGCATGAAAGCAGACAACAACGATGAAAGCAGACAACAACGACGGAACAAATACAAAGATGCATCATCATCATAATCTATCGAGATTGTCGTGATGGATGTCCGTGGAGCTATTTATTTCACCAGTGGGAGCAGTGCCTCGATGTGGCATTGCCAATGCCATGGAGAATGTGGGTTGGACGTTGCGCTGCTTATCCGTGAGAGTCTGGGGGGTTGGCCGATTATTGATTCCGAAAGATATTGACGATGGCGACTGCTAGCCGAAACGCAGCAGCGCTGGCAGTCTCAACAGTGTGAAGAGCGAGTATATGGGATACTCGGGCTTGGCTGTAAACTGTATACAGCACGAACAAGATAATATCATCGATTCGAGGCAAAAGATCGATACGAAGCTGTGGCACTCTGTTCTTCCACAAAATTGGTTCGAAGCTGACGTGTCGGGTCAATAGCGCCTACGAATTGACCGGGAAGAGTTGAGGCATCGGCCAAACAGATGCCTGTGCAGCGATATCAGTGGACTCTGGCGGAAGATGGAATGAAGTGATTTCAGCCATTTTTGCAGTGTTGAACGCGGGGATTGGATGCGCCCGTTTTCGAACCGGACGCAATTGGTCCGGCAAGACATCTGGGATGGAAGATACAGCTTTGAAAACGCAGCCACTGCCAGCCAGCCAGCCTGAGAACAATGAAACTCGGGTAAAACTTACCACTGGCACTGGAGGAATGAGAGCAAAGAAGGCGGAGCACTTTGTAGGCTGTCTTCTGGGACTTTTGAGCGGCACTGACAACAATATAAGCGCCACGAGCCCTTCGAGTTAGACAATGGGAAACTGGTGACCTGCAAAATGTCGCTGCGGCGGAAGCTTTTTGGGATAGGCGTAAATCAGGTACTAAGTATAAGGCTCTTATAGAACAGGTTTGTAACAGATCCAAGCCCGTGACAGATCGCAGGATACAGTACAGCAACCAGGCTGGACACGAGACTCCTGGTGTACCGCAGGCAGTGTAGAACTGATATCATTGACATTATGCAAGCGCCCTGTGTCCTGACGATCACGCGGTGAAAATTGGTTCCCTCGGAACGGCTGAACCAGAGTTCTGCGAGAGACGTGGTGAGCTGAATCGACAGTCGGGGCTCACATTCAAATAGAGTTTGTAGGGCTGTATGTTCGGATTCTCGAGAAAATTGAGAAAGATAGAATTCCATAGGCAAGGTGTGGGCCGTGTGGCAAGCGCTGCGCTCTGGAGCCATCGACGGTAGATTTCAAGTAGATTTGGACGTGAAGAGAGGGTGCCATTTGTGGATCGGGGCGAACTCGACCATAGCGTGGACGACAGTACAGAAAGATCTCGGAAAGCCGTTCGAAAGGCACATCTGCCTCCGTGCTCATTTGGTGCTCATCGTGGTTGCTCGCAAGTGCGTGAAGGTGACTGATGCTGTGACTCGACTTGACAGAATATTTCCCGCGCCTCTGTCACCGTGGGAGGCGCTTTGGGCGGGTTCGCCGCATCAAAAGCTTGGCATAGTCAAGTCCAATCTTTCCGCATGCAACCGTTTCGAAGATAGACCCGATACGTCGCGAGTATGTAGTGAATTTCCGTGAAAAAAATAAACGCTTCAACAAAAGGTACAGCTCTTGGCGACACATCGTCCGATGCTCGGCAACTTGAATCAGTTTCGTTCCGATCTGCCCTTGATCCCTCTCGTTGCACTGTTGAACTCACCAACGACTCGGCGGGTGAAAATTTGGCGAGCATTCTCATTGAGGAGCAGGCTGAAGACTATCGAACCCTGTGGGTCCAAATATTTGTTTAATTTGAACAATCGACTCACCTTGAATCGATGGATCGGGCGCCAATTGTACGATACACCACGCAGAGTTGGATGATCCGTAGACCCGGCGCATAGCAACCTTATAATTAATTGCCTCTTGGCCACATTCATTGCAGTGCTGGATATCGATCGACAACTTGAAGCGGCGGCAATCTTTATGACCCCCGCGCCACAATCGGAGCTGTAGAGGGGGCTCAGCGCCGTTCAGGGCTAAACCCGTCTTGTCCGCACCTTTGCCGTACCCACCGCCCTCCACTCGCCATGCCACGTATCGAGCTTGAAACCTCCTCTGGACGTGGCTCATTCTACTATAACATCGCTACCCCCACCGAGACGTCGGCTTCAGCGATAATGCAAGCCATACCAACTATCGTCCTGATTCACCCTGTGTATACGGCTTCAGTGATATTCCATCGTAAGCCACCAATTCTTGCGAGACTTCGTCTCAATTTAGCTCACTCTATTTTCTAGTATATTATGCCAACCCCGAGTTACGAAGATTCAACCTCGTTTCGATGGATTTGCGAGGGCATGGATGGACTTCGGCGACGGTGGATGATTCATACGGCAGCGAGATTGTAGCAGATGATGTGCTGAAGCTCATGGTGCGTCTGTTTGAATTCCTTTCGGTATCGTGTATTTAGTTGCTTTGTGCGGAACAGAATACATTGAAGATTGATACTTGCCATGTCGCCGGAATCGCCACTGGGGGATCTATCGCGCTGCAAATGGCCGTTGCAGCTCCTGAAAGGATTCTATCGATCTTCATGATGTCTCCTGGTCCACAGGTTGAGGTGCGCATGCTAGATTATTCTTGAAAAGCTTTCCCGGATCACAGTTCGTCGAAGCCCATAGAAGGTATGCAAGGTCGTCGAGAGATCGCTCGATACTGGATCCAAGCTCGCCAACCCGATGCCAGTGAAGCCGATAAAAAGGCGGCTGACGATGCAATATACGGTACATTGCAACTCGCGTACAGCAACATCGACATTCCGCTTGTGAGGGCGTTAGTGAACCCGCTTTCTTATCGGTTCTGTCTCACCAAATAATTCCAGTATTCGAGATTATTCTGTCCAAAAGGCAGAAGAGAACTGGACCGGCGTGAATCTGCACTGGATTGAGGTTTTGACGCTCAAGTTCCTGGATAATCAGCCTGTGTACACTGTCGAGACGCTGGAGCGGATTCGGTGTCCGGTATTGCTAGTGCATTGCACTGCAGACGTGGTTTATCCGAAGATCTACGCAGAAGAGCTTCTGGATCTTTTTCACTCAGCAAACGTTGACGCGAGCCTTGAAATAATCGAGGGGGCGCCTCATTGGGGAAGCGTAACGCATCCAGACGAGTGAGTGCCTATTCCGTTCGATTGGTTAGAGTATTAAACGTGGAATTGATGCCTAGGACGAACGAAATGTTGTATAATTTCGTTATAGCACATTGTGATGCTTCGAATATGACTCCGCCACCCAATGGTGCCGAGTCACCGTTCTTGAACGATTTGGCCCCGTATGGTTTGCTGGACACCGACTCTGACTTAGAGCATTCGGAATAATATTATGTAATGTCGGTGTGAATTAAATTAGTAATAATGTTATTGAAAAGATACCACTCACACCGAAAAAAACGAACTTTCGACTGAGCCGATCTACATACCGAAACAATTTGTGTCGACTTACCAATAGACTGAGTTGAAACATAAGCCGATGCGCAATATTTAGACTTAGTTGTCGTGCCGCTCGATAGGCAAGGCGAAACAATAGAAATCGGCTTTGTTTCGTCTCAGCCGAAAGTTAGCCGAAAGACAATTCTTCGTCTTTTGTGCCGTGCGGGTCGAAAGATAAGTACGAAATATTTTGTTTCGGGTTGAGAATAGGTTAAGCCGAAAGAGAATTCGGCACATTAGGCATCGGTTAAGTATCGGCCGGCACGAAACATAAGCCGAAATACAAGGCATCGGCTTGTATTTAGGTCGGCTCGAAATAGAAGCGAAATATTTTCTATAGACTTTTATTTCGTGCGAGACGAAACTAAAGTCGAAACCAATTGTGTCGGCTGGGTCGAAACATTATCGCGCGACCGTCGTGCGACCGTCGTGCGACGAGCGGCTTCTCGTCCGTAGACCATCGACTGCTCGTCCGCCGACGGTTCGCAGATGGTCTGGAGTTTGTCCACAAACATCTCTGCCAGTGAGCCTTGGACTACGCGAAGTCGTGGACTTGACAAGTAAGTAACCAGAATGATTCTGAAAGTAACCTTATAACCGAAAGTGAAGCGAGCAAAGAAAGAAGTGTATTGGCTGATGTTAAGAACAGTGTGTAATCGTAATACAGTTCGTGGGCAGCACGCTATGCCCCTACAAAGCTGCTTTGCAGAGTAGAGTAGCTGTTTCAGTAATATATCATCGTGGACACACGCACCGTGTCTCCCGACTCTGCAGCTTGCCTTTGTGCGCGTTCCATACTGGGAAGAGTGTGAGCATGTAGCTGATTCATGGTTTCTTCCAAGAAACTTACTGCTTTGCCCCCCCGTTTGTTCAAGCCTACTACTGGACTGTCTCCAACGTCTGCGCTATGCTATGTTTTGTATGTAGCTACATACGAGAATGCTATTCGATTAGAAAAGAACTCTGCAAGGTAAAGTTAGTGTTGCTCGGGGAACAACAAGAAAGACGACTAACTTTTGCGAAGCAACTTCCCCGAGAGCTCCCAACCAAAATTCCGTCAAGTGTCTCAATCCAACGAAACCTTTGACAACATGAAAACTATAATACTCGCGGTGGCGTTTACCACATCCGAAGCAGCGATAGCGGCTGATTCTGGCGCCAAGCTGAATGAGCGAGAGGTGAACTAGCCGTTCTGCGACGCCGAAAGGTCAGTTGACAGTCGTTTCGAGATTAAATGATCTCACCAAGTAACATTCGGCTTGTTGTTGTATACGCACAATGCCAGAAGAACAGATATCCGTCGGTACACTTCTTGTATTCCTTGAACCGCCGCCGCAAATTATTGGTATGGCCCAGCTTGATTTCGAAACGGATCGAGAGCTCGTCGAAGGTAATATGACCGCGCTGGAATTGCGCAATATCGCTATACGCAATTCGCGAATGAAGATAGACGAAACCGTTTGCATCTTGAGAGTAAGGGCTAGGGCCGGTGACAAATGACCGATAGGAATGCGAATTCGCCTGTAAACGACGGTACAGACGAGTTTCGTCAGCCAATTGAAAAACAGACTGTGGCTATAGAGTTGGTCCCGGGTGCGCGAATGGCGGCCCAGCGGCTAGCAGCAGATGGACGAGAGCGCGGTCTACGAGGCATAGGATGGAGGAGGCCAAGTATAGAGGTAAGATGAGCTAGAGAAGAGAGGGATCGTGACCTTCCGCATTCGGAACGGGAAGTCACGATCCCCGCCCTTGGACTTCATCGAGAACTATCATTGAAGACGAGTATGCAAGATGTGTACACAGTTTCTTCTGGCCCACTAACGAGAAACGTAGGCTAAGCGCGAATATCCGGGTGTCTTCGGACTGAATCCGACGCGGGTCACACTAGGGCACAGAACAGATGATCATTCGGTGAGTCGCTTCATCCGTAAGTTCTTCCGCGTTCTGAGAGCCACATTTGGCGCGCGCCAGACCGTTCAAAAGGAATTCGAACTCTCGACGATTCGCACTTGAGCCCGCAAGCCTAGTGTTACTGATGAGCTGGCGAGGACTCGATAGCCTGGCTGCCTGAGTGCAGATTATGAGAAGATTGAATCGGTATGTGGCCTTCTCATCCGAGCTTTCTACGAATTGAAGTTAGCGCACGTAACCGGCGTGACGGCACAGAGGTTTTTCAGGGTTCAATGAATCGAACCACAATTGACCCACAAGGTACGATGGTGTTTTCTGCTCGAGTTAACTTAGATATCGAGCAAGGCAGTGGCACCGGGTTCCCGACTTGCATTTGGTACTGTTGTTTTGATTAAATCGCTTCCCGTGTTTCAATCTGGCATCGCACTCATCCGCACCCCTTCCGTTCCCTTGTAAACTCATGCACCTCCCGTACCGATTCTACCCTCCTACAACGGACTACACCGCCGTCCTGCCGATGTGCGGCGTTTCATACCTTCCGTCATCGACCTCCCAGCACGGCTGTCGGCGTCACATAGACAAGTGATTCCAAGCTAGAGGGATCGAGTTAAGCTGGACGCACTTCCGTTGCTGTCTTTGCTGCTTCACCGGCCCTCGACAGATGCAGGCATTTGGAGGTGCGAGGCTGTGGAGGACGGCAAGGAAAAGAATGTGTCGAGTGCAGACGACTCCCTGGCTAGTATGCAGGTAGCTGACAGTGCCCACTTATGCTTTTGCATTCGCAGACCCCAATTTCTCTATCCTCTGGCTTCGTTAACGCCTCCTCAATCTCCTCTTCCGCTGTCTCATTCTCATCTGCCTCCCCATCCAATTTCTTAACAACATCCGCTCGGCCCAGCGCATCAGCGTCCGAGTCCGACCCCACTGCCACCATCATCGGCGTCTCCAGCGACATCAGCACCAGCAACGGCACCGCCGTAGCTATAGCCGCCTCCGTCGGTGCCAGCATTGCCGCCTCGCTCGTCGTTCTCGGCGGGGTGTTCTTCTGCATACGCACGCGCTCCTCTTCGTTTTCCTCGAACCCATTCAAGCCTAAACCCTGCTCGACATTCACACAACTCCCCAACGAAACAGGAAACGAATCCGCCGCCCTCGCCTGGCGCCTCACCTCGCTCGAAACGGAAACGACCGCTCTTCGCGAACGCGTGGCACGGTTGGAGGCGAGGGGGAGGAGGAGTAGGGAAGGGGCGGTGGTGTATACGAATGAGAAGGATGATGGGATGGGGATGGGGGCGGGGAGGGGGAAGGATTGTCCGCCGACGTATGTTGACTGATTCAGGTTGGGGTGAAGGAGGAGAGGAGGAGGTGGGATGAGAAGAACGGTAGAAATGATGCGGCCATTTACCGTCATCATCTCCATCGACGATGCCGTCCCGCACCTTCGCCCGCCCGTTGCCTTTATCTTCGCCCGCCGTCGCTGCGACTTCGACACATCGACGCTCGCCTACCAGTGCTCCTCGTCACCATCCCCACGAGCTCTGCATTTTTGTCTACTCACACCGTCGTCGTTGGTGGATTTCTTCACCACCACCGTGTCAGATGCACACTCGCCGTCGAGCGTGACCTTCAGCTTGGGCCTGAGAGCGATGGAGAGGGGTGAGGTAGCGGAGACCGTGAAGGTGATGCGTCGAAAGCATACAGGGAAGATTTGACACGTCTACTTTCTAGCCCGCTCGACTTCGATGCCAGTCCACCACCCCTTCACTCCATCCCTATCGACGATGCCATTCCCCCGCACCTCCCCTTCGCCCGCTCCCTCACCAGCAGCAGCAGCTGCTATCGACGCATCGACGGCCTCTCATCGACGCCGTCACCGCCACCGCTGCGCTGCCAACTACCGCGATCCCGAGCTCCTCGACTCGTGCTCGTTCCCGCCTCTATCCCTATCTCCGTCTGCGCTATCTCTGCCCCCCATGACGATCAAAATCGCAAGCTCGGTTGACCGTGGGTGGGGTATATGGTGAAGAGCGCGGGGATGCGACTCTAGACTAGGCTGCGGCTTCTTCTCATCACTCTCGTACTGGGGGCCATTGGCGGTCGTATCCGCAGCGCAGGTGGAGGTAGTGCAACCGTTGTAGCAGACACCGTTTCTTTCTGATAGCTGTCTGCTACTGGGGAGCTGAAACCGCCAACGGCGGCAGAGCATGGTCGCGAGTGGTCCATCGATGCATACGGTCGCATCGAAGGGGAAAGTTTTAGCGTCCCACGCTCCGTGGCCTCTTCATCATTGATCACGCTGCTTGGATATCGGCGGCAGAAGCGATACGACATATCTAATCCGGCAAAGACAGCGTAAGTGAAATTCTGCATCGATGGCTTTACTACTCACGTCAGCTCTATCAAGAACTTCGAGCCTTCTCGACCGCCCTGAACGTGATTGGGCGCGGTCGCGACGAAGAAGGATATTCCGACATACCAACCGACCATCGCTCAGCCTGATGACCAGAGAAGCAAGCCGACGTCAGGGGTATGCGGTACACCGGGTGAACTTGCAACAGCGGAAGCAGGCTTCTAACGGCACTTCTACGAGAAATCCAGCTTGGCTCGACAAATGAAATCTTCGAGGTCTCACAGCTAGTTTAAACCGCCGACGGAACCAGGCAATCCGATTTGGTATTCGCAAACGAGAGCGGTATAAGATGCCATGGAAGCTAATGAATGCATGGGAACAATTTGATACCAGCTTCGCTCTCGCCGTAAGTGAGGGCCAGGGTAGCCAATAATTGTCGCTGTGCGTTGAATGAGTTTACAGAAAAGGAATGTTAGTCGGATAGCCTCACAATGCAAGCACAGCCGACGTCTGTGAATCCTCATTCCCTTCCGGCTCATCCAACCCCTCCATATCTTCTGCCCTCGAAGAAGTTCATAGGCAGTGGCGCTCACGTTCCGTTATGCCACTGGGGTACATTCACGCACCCCACGGCTGCAGATGGCACCGGTCTCCAGTTCACCCAGCTCGTGTATCCTTCTGACATTATGGATTTTCCTGAGCGAAAGTGCAAATTAACCGCCCAGCAGACCCGACGATGACGCCCATGGTAGCCAAAGGCACCAACGTCTCCTTCATGGCGAGAAACCGCGCCGTAGCCGCCGCTACTCCCGACTTGCAAGACATATATCGTACATCATCGCGCAAGCCTGAGTATGAAGGCGATGCTGAGGATGATTCAGACGGCGCAGACGCCAAGGCCATAGGATGGTTTGAAAATGGAACGCAAATACTCAGAACGGAAACGGGAATTCGCTTTTTCGAAGCGGTCGGGCTCGCGCGTACGGGAACATTGGATGTCTGCGTGTCGTATAAACTGGTTGATTCAGGGCTAGTGACGCGCGGTGGGCTTTGACAGCAGCAGCAGCCAGAGATGCACCGACGGTCATGCTTAATGAGGTTTAGAGAAGTTTCGAGTGTTTTGATATTGGGAGACTCACTGTCGTAGAGCTATTCGATGCTGTAGAAGCTTCGACTATCGTCTTTCTTGAACTCTTGTTGTTTGAAAAATCGACACAGTTCTGATAGCATCTCTTTCCTTCTTGTGAGTCGCACGTGTGCTCATGGATTCAATGCAAACTCACCCCATATCCTTGGCTCAAGACGCCGTATTTTCTTGAGGAAAGATACATGTGCAGATTCCTGAGTGACCAGAAGTTAGTCAAAAATTCCCCTGTCGGCTCTTATGTCTACTGACCTGCATATTCGTTCCGGTCGTTCGAACCAAACTGAGATGCGGAAGATGGAGCCAGACACCGAGATGTACAATCTACCCCCAAAATGAGTGTCAGAAAGGGAAACTTGATATCGTGAGCAGTCACTGACCCAAAGCACTCGAAACAAAGTCCGGTTGTTGACATTCCGCCCAGACTCCGGATATCATTGTTCAAGACCCAAACTGACATTGAGGCGAGTTAATAGATATCGGAGTGGACATCTACCCTCGTAGTGAATATTAGAACTGAGGATTTGATATTGAGAACGGTCACGGACCCAACTAGCTTCTGAGTGAGACATGGTGGCATTCTGGAGTACACAGAGACATCACGGAGAGGGATTTGGTTGAGGAGCTCGAAGTCCATAGAGATCCTTCTCGGTGGCAAAACAATAGAAGAGTAGAGCAAGCAAGTCACCGGCGTATACGCCAGTGAGTTGTTGGAATTTAGTTGCGGTCAATCAATCGAATAAGCCTGTTGCAGGCGAAAATCGCCCGCAAGAGGATGGCCAGTAGACAACAGTCGATGTCACGCGTAGGCGGAAAAATTTCCTTTTCGGGCGTCTATTCAGTAGTATTCACTTGATTTTTGGACAAGTGCTAAGCTGCCTGCGCGTGCGCGCGGCACCAGTTCTGTTTCGTAGATAACTCTAATCTATTTCATTGTGCATTGTCTCTAGCTATATACACATTCCGACTAGTAGAGGGTACATACTATAAAAGGTGAGTGAAGACGATGTAGACACAAGATTTTGGTGGAAATCTCGCGGCTCGCCCCAGATCGTGTCCATCAAGCAGCATGCAGTATGGTATAAGTAATGAAGGTAGACCATATAGGCACGGGAGTCTGGTGGAAACGTAGCCCTGTAGAGAAGCTCATGTCGCTCCCAACCACCCTGCGGCATGAATCTGAGATGAGCCAGCACAGAAATAGAGGAGCTAATGCACAAACCGTCCATTCAACTCCTCCCCACGCCGCTAAGCTTCACCTACGGTCACAGTCAACGAGGATGGCGGATGTGGCTGTGGCGGGATTGAATGGCGACCAGCCTCCCTTGGCAATGGGGGTTTGTGTCGATGAAAAAAGCAGGACCGTGAACGGGAGAGCCAGTCAAAGCATTCAGGAAGGGGGATGGCGAGTTGGGAAGCAAGATGAAGGAGCAGTCGTTGGAGACGACGGAGGACGACGGAACGCCAGATGCACGATGGGGTGCACGATGAGCGTCAGGTAACTGCCCCATTGTTGGCTACAACGATCAGAGAGCCACGATAAGGGTCATTGGGTTGCATAACAGCTACGATCCAGAGGAGGATTCGAGCGGACGGAGCCAGTTGTAGTCGTCACATCATCGGCTTTTAGAGTTGGCGTAAAATGAGCACGGATGGTTGCTGTAGAGACACTAAGCGTACCTCAACTATCGTCGGTGTAGGTATTTAGATGATGCGTAGGAGACTGGAAATAGATTTTCACCCTCAGTCTGGATGAGGATGCGTCAGGAGCGAGAAGCTGGTACTATGGAAAGTTGCGCACCTCGGTGGATCCAGAAACAACCTGTGGCTAAGATAGCATCCATAAGTAAGCCAGGTGTTGGGGCAAGTCCAATTTGTCGTATGATGTGGGCGGAGGCAAGTCGATGAGTGCCAGATATTGGCGTCTCTGTGGGTCATACAACGACAGAAACAGCAAGAAAGTCACCGGCGTATACGCCAATGAGTTGCGAAAGCAGCTGAGCCCAAAAGCCTGTCGTAGGCGAAAATCGCCTGCAAGAGGATGGTGGTCCAAAGCAAAAAACAAAGTGGCGCTGGTGAATCACGTAATGGCCCTGTTGTGCCGACTTGGGCGACTATAAGACCTTTGTTACTCTTCTGCATTAATACTACTGTATACTGCTGCTTTCAAACGTCTGGCGTGGTGGTTCGTTTCTTTTGTATCAAGCATCAATTCTATCTACCTACATGCAAAGAAAACGGCGACAGGAGCACTCATAATCCAAGTGCACGACATTCACAAGGTCCAAGTTCATTGCTACAAGTTCGTGAGTCTCATGGGAGTGCGGAGGGGGAAGAGCAACTTACTCTGGATAAATTCAGTATCACTGCACGGTTTCTGGAGAACTCAAATCTTGCGCAATGAGAAAGAATAGAATGGGGGGGTATCTGATCCACCACTTCCTGCATGGTGGACGAATAGGTTTTGGCAGGGAAGTGAATGAAAGGCGCAAATGGATCAGACTCGCCGGGGGGTAGAAGCTCTTGTCGTTGGATGTGGAATACTGTTTGGTCTCCCACAGTCTGGATACGTTGGATGCTTCCAGCGATTGCCGTCGAGGCTTCCGGAGAGGGATAATATAAAACGAGGCTGTTACCCAGATGTGTGGTGGCTCGCGAATAATTGACTCCTTGGTGC
Source organism: Favolaschia claudopus (assembly GCA_037176885.1). NCBI lineage: Eukaryota > Fungi > Basidiomycota > Agaricomycetes > Agaricales > Mycenaceae > Favolaschia > Favolaschia claudopus. The sequence continues at coordinate 376,710 of JAWWNJ010000010.1, read as the reverse complement.
GTATAATGAGCGCGGTCATTTCCATTCTCGTTTGGAACCGATTCTACACTTCTATCGTGGCGCGGGGAAAATGTGCGATCAAACAAGATCTTCAGTTGTTTGATGAATTCGGGACAATCTGAACGAGCAAGCTCTCTGCGAAGGTTGGCCCCCTTCCAAAAAGATCGCGTTATCGTCGCCTCCAATTCCCCTCCAACATGACTGTTAGTGTTGATCTTCTGCAGAAGGCCTATCAGACGCTCGAACGGGAAGCACCACCAGGAAACCACAGGTCCGAAGAGAAGGATAAAGTCGTAGAGGTGGAACGCAGCATGAATGTTGGGCCGCGCTGTGTGGTCGTCGGCGGCATGTGGAAGAAGGTGTAATCCGTTTACCCATTCTTTGAGGAGTTCACGGTATGAGTTGGCCCGATCTCGTGAAGCTGAATAACGCATGACCAGTGACACGGCTTGAAACAAAGCCATGCTGTGGGCCAACAGATCTGCACGTCTCTCGACGTCGTATGTTGCTTCCCCCCATGCCAAAACGAGAGCGATTGGGATATAGATTGTTGCGAGCAGACGCCATTCATCGGCCTTCATTGTTCCTGGATTGTTAGTTCCGTAGTTGTGCGGAACCGAGTTGATCCAGGCAGGGATAATCGTTAACGAAATGACGTTCTGAATGAATGCTAACAGTTGGGAGCTGACGGTCTTGGGGACAAATTCGGGACATGTCAACGGCTGTGTGAAACGCTATTCAAGGACAGTGAGAAAGAAAATCTCGATCTCGAGAATGATATGTCCTTACCCAAGTAATGAGTGCATCAACGTAGGGAGCTTTTGTTGAGACTTTGGGATCTACCGGCAGATGGAGCGACGAAACGACAAAGCGCAGCGCAGGGACATTGCAGCCCGTGAGTTTCTTTCTGAGGTCTTCTTCGTTTGTGCCAGGGGTATCACTGTTGGCGGGAACAATGGCCTGTTGCAACCCAGACTGAATCTTGAGCACTTGTTGTTCCTCGTGTTCGTTCAGAGCGTTTTTCTTGACTGCTGGCGGGGCATCTTCCGGTGGCGGGACGTACTTGACCCATGGATATTCGAATGCGACATGAACCTCCTTCGCCTTCGCAACAGTCTCGTCAATTTTCAGAATACGGCGGCAATGCAAATGCACGATGCCTTCCAAGACGCAGTGCATCACATCAATGACGAGCATTCGAGTAGGATTCCAATATGGGAGACGCCACATCTCCGACCAACGTACACCTGACTCCTGGAATAACTTGGTACGTCTTGACAACTTTCCCGCGTCCCGCCAAGCAAAGGCTTGAGCACGCAATTCGTCCACGTCCCGATATTCCCACTTCTCGTAGTCCGTATCTTTGATATTCGTTTTGTGATAGAGGTTGCACACAGTGCAAAAAAAATGCGATTTGTGGCCTGCCATACCAGAGACTTTCCGGGCGGCAGGGAGGTCATTAACTGACAACACAACCGCTATGTCAACATCTCTACCCGATGGCGAACCCCCGGTTGGAGCGATATTGAGGCCACGCTCCCAACTTTCAACGAAAACATCGATAAAAGGGCGCAAAAAGTAATTAATTTCCTCAACATCGACCTCGTGTGGGCCCGGAATTATGCAGGTGAACATGTACTCTGGCTTGTAGCGAATGTCATCGTCGAGGTTGAGAAGAGCAGCGGAAAGGATGCCGATGGAATCGTGGTTCCCTCGCACGCGCATTCCGTGTGGATTAAAAAAATCCAGCTGCACTTCAAAAGCCAATCTCATCCGCTCTCCTCTGTCGATGAAAATTGTTTGTTTGCGAGAGCCTTGATTCGCAGGGGCGGGAAACGTCTTCAGGAATTCGGCCTCAAAGACCTTGGTGACAAATTCATGATCGTTGTTGTCCAAGGACGCAAAGGCGTCATCGCATGCTTTGTCGCACATCTCCTCGATCACAGGATGCGAGATGAGTTTCGCAACATACTCTTCGAAGGAAGGGAAGACAAAGGGCTTGATGGGTCGCAATTTGTCGTGCCGGCGTTCTGTCAACGCTTCTCCGCAGGGGACAAGCCCTTTGCTCTTGACAAGCTTGTTATCGCATATGGAAGGGTAGGTAGTCTCTCCAGTGAGCCTATCTTCCATTGGTGCATGGGTAAAGCTGCACGAGGGACATACAGCATACACAGTGGTGGTGCTATCGATTTTCAGGCGTTCCAGGGCCGCGTGAAGATTCGAAGGAAGGGATTTTAGTGTTAACTCTTTGGCAGCATCGTGGGAAGCACCAGAAGGAGCATGCAGCATCATCGTCGCCTGAACGACCAGGCTCATGCCTTCGATGAAAAAATTGCACGGATTCGTTGCAATGCCGACAATGACATTCCCGATGACTGCGAGCAAAATCACTAACTGCGCGACGAGATTTAAATCGCGGATAGGGCTCGAAAAAACGTTTTCTAGAAAGCGGATCAATGACAACTCGCGTTCAAGCGAGCTACGGCTCACCAGCGTTGTATCGCATGGGCTCGACACCAGCGAAGGCGAGAGGATTAGAGAAGCCATGATCTAGGAAGTGGATAAGCAATGAAAGTTCTAAATGTATGATGGTTGCTTACCGTTTGAGATGGGTTCGTCAGTGCGAATTCTCGCAGATAGCACGTCAATGTGCTTTTGCAAGATTCGAATATTTGATTCGACGTGTTCCCTCTGTTCTTTCAAATTTACATTCGGTTTGAGCGCACGGAAAGTGTCTGTCGCAAACTGAGCTGTCTCCGATGCAGTTGCCAGGGTATTGAGCATAGCCGTTCCCCGCGCAAGAGGAGCGGTCAGGCTATTGATTGCCCCAGTCACGCGACTATCGATCTCGTCTAGAGTTTCCTTCCCTTTCGTGCTTCTCCGCGTCGAAGGTAGCATTTGGGGAGTTGCGGTAGCTGCTCGTTGAATGAGAGTAGCCACGCTACGAGATGCTTCATCGAAAGGAATGGGCTGAAATTTCTCGGGAATGTCTGGAGCGCGCATCTCCTGCACGGCTTCCCGGGAGTCGAAAAGCTTAGAAGGCTGTTGGAGAGGTGTCGGGCCGTCGTCTGTTAGCACCATTGCCGTCACCAAGTCTGCCAAGCGTTCGAGACTGTTTTCGTCTGGTGGGCGTGGTTCTGGGGCAGAATGCGGTGCAGGCAAAGTCGCGCTAGCCGCAGGCGTGGCTGAGTGCGGGAGGGAACCAGCAGTGGCGTGATGCTGAAGCACGAGAAGCCGATGTTCGTCTCTTTCTTCCTTGGTAACCTCGTGGTCGACACCATTCGTGAAAGGGCAATTGCGACAGGTGAAGGTCTTAGGCATAGATACGTTGTCAGCGTAAAACGCGGGCAATGTCAGAACGATTTGGGGGAGTGCTGAAAGTCTAAGGTGAGATTGGGACGCGTGACTGGCGCCGTTAAATATTGTGGAAGTCCTTGTTTTTCTGACATTGTTCCTAAAATCGCAAACAGGCACGAGGTGTTGGATGTGCCCGATTCGGTGAGGCTTTGTTCCAGATATGGTCAAGTGGACGATAGGGTGAAGAGCAGTCTATAGAAGAATGGACATCGGACAAACAATGTCGGAATAAAATCCGAGCAAGTGGTGGGAGGGAAAGCCAGCCACCCCAGCCCACCCCGCAAAATTGGCAAGGGCATACACGAGTCGGTGATAGTCGAGGCAGAAAATTGTGAAGGGTTGAAGAACAAATGGATTGCCAAAAAAATGTGTGGGAGAACTGTCGCCACGAAACGACGGCGCGCGCAGATCATTCAAGCGCAAACGTAGGTAAAGTTGTGAAGCGTCGAAGGAACGGATTGGGAATTGGGATGGTTTGGGAACAAGGTCATGACGAGAGCACGACCCGCAGATCATTCAAGTCAAGAGATCTACATAAGTGAGTCAGAGGCATAAGACACCCGGAGTAACTAATCCAGGAATGAGAGTAGAGCAGCAGCGTCGGGTAGAGAAATGCGACCCCAGTGTGAAACACCAGGGTAGCCTAGCAGATGGCCTGTGCGAGGAGGAGAGTTGGGAGGAGATGAAGGCGATGACGCGACGGTCCGGCGATGCCGGACTCGGAAATCTTTGATAGCCGTCGGACTCTTGTCATCTTCCTTGTCGCTTGTTTCACAAGCGACTCGGTTTTGAGCCACTCACCTCCAACTTGTTCCCCTTCTGCGTGTCTTACACGCATCATGGTCTCTTCTTATGCCACTAACTCAGCAAGATATCCCTTCAAATGCTCTTCAAACCGATCGGGACTCACTTCAAACCAGCGAGATCCAGGTCTCTAGTCGACTTATTTGTTTAAACAAGACTCGAGTACTTTTCACAAAATTCATAGATTCATTTAGTATTCCGAAAACCGACCTTGAGGTACAAGGTGTCTTTGTGCTGCTTGGGGAATCATCTACTGTCCTTGTACTCGAGCTCATCGTCTCCCGGTGCCTCATATAAAAGAGCGTACGCTGGATCAAGTTCTACCAGTACCCACTGAATCCAAGTAACCAGACCTTATTATTTGATTCCGACCCCCATTGTGCCCTCTACTTCCCCAGGTGTGATCTCAACAGCTTTCTGCGTCGTGTACTCATTGTCTCGTAGAGGCAGGCGACAACAGTACCAACACCCCTAATCTCTTTTCATGCGATGTGCCGTCCTCCACTCTCGGCTCGAGAGGATGAGGAAGGACCACTCGTACTCACTCCGCACCTCGACCCTGTTCTGTTACCTAGAGGTTTGTCGTCCTTTTTCTTGCGTCCACACAATTAACTCTCTTTTCAGAACGCATTTTACCTTCCGTCCCCTTTGCCCTCCCATTGACCTTGTTTGCTCTCCAAGCCTATATGCAGGGTGGATGGGCTCATCTTTTGATTCCCTACATTCTTTACATCGCCGCATTCTGTCTCTAAATCCCAGTATTACAATATGAGCAGCTCTTCCCTTTTAGTCGTCTCTTTCGTCTGTTCCTCGAGTGCGCATCCGTGGAATGGCTGGCGTGCCGGAGTGTGATACGCGCAATAGAACGAGAGCCAGAGTAAGATACCGAAAAATGAGCGACAAGGACTGAAAGGACATCGAAAGACGGTGAGATGCGCGTATTTCCATTCTTTTATCCTCTTCGGCTTCTTCCTCGCCACTATTCCCTAGTTGTCTTACTCCTGGGTCGCGCCTCCTCAAGCCTTACACGCTTCTATTTTCAGCTGGGTTCATGGCTCACGCCGGGGTTCGAGGATCTTTTACCTCGCTCATCGTGTGGTCGAGTCGCCAGTTCTTGTTGAGCCCTTGTTCAATTCGATGATTCATCACTATCTATTCCTCGAGCTTTCGCAATTTCATCCTGAATACATAGTCGACTTGCACACGATCTGAACCAATTTTAAAGCACAGAACTGTACACGAGAACTAGTCGGAATTGAGTGAAAATACGGTGATGAAGTGACGAGTGCGCTCCTGCGTGTGATTGTGCGAGTCTGTCAACGCATTAGCTGAATATCAACGAGACAGTCTACGCCTGAAAGTAGTAAACTTACTCTTCTGCAACTTGGTTCGCAAGGTCAATGTCCGACGTGGGCATCTGTTACACTGGGGTCGCATCTCTCTGCTCAACCGTCAACGCTGCTGCTGTACTCTTGTTCCTGGATTAGTTACTCAGCGGCGTCTTACATCTCTGACTCACTTGAATGTCACAGATTGACTTGAAAATTAACGATCTGCCCGGCCGCCGTCTCGTGGCGACCTTTTCTCCACACGCCCCAAGCTTTTGGCGGGACATTTGCGCTTCACATCTTCACAATATTTCGCTTTGGTCACAATTGGCATGGATCTGCGTTAACGTTGGTGCTTCTATGTCATCGGCGCCGAAATAACACCTCAACGAACGACGGGTAAGCATATACTAAGCATATTCAAAATCTGTGGGCGTTCTAGGTAAAATAGAATAACGCATGACTGTAATGAAACTACATCAAGCACCATGAGCAGCGATAACAAACGAGTTCACACGTGGGCCCTGACCCAGTTGGTACCACCTGACGGCCGGTACCGACCTGAAGGTAAATCAATACATGGGGAACGAGCAGACAGCATGAACCTCACTTTTCTGCCACCATGTCGGCGAGCCAAAGTTCGGAGCTGTCCATGTTGATAAGAGTTACACCGTCGGCTGCAGCGCGCATGACGAGGATTGCGCCCTGAATATTGAGGGTCGTGTTGAACGGAAGGTTTGGGTGATTCTCGAAGAAGCAGACGAATCTAGTCGTCATAATTTCACCCGACTCCGTTGAATGCTCAACCGCGCCTCGCACGGTGCGAATGCTACCAGGGGTACGGGACGACAAGAGCAAATGCTCAAGATTAGGGAAAGAGAAGGCGGATGGGGATGTGAGGAAGACGGTGGGGACAGGGACTTCATATGCTCCGTTCAAGCTGTAGTATAAGGCATTCAGCGGCCGAACCGCTGCAGATACCTGTCCAAATCGTCAGTAGGGAGTCGGAAGCGTGGAAGACGGTGCTGACCTCGGAGGAGACGGAGGCTTGAGTCGAAGAGGACATAATTGAGTAGAAGGAAGAGGGCTTGGGCAAACGGTGTCTGAGTAGCTTAAGATTGTTGTAGGTTGCGATGAGTGAGGAGGGATCTCTCCGCCACAGTTATATACTGTCGCTGAGCGAAGAAAAATACAACGATGACCAAAATTAAAACAAAGACAATGTGCTCATTATTCTGTTTTGAGGAACAAGGGAAGAGCTTGACGAAATCGTCATGAACGCACAGACTGACTTGAATTTTGCACTGAAGACATTGCCAATGGATGTCCGAGACGAAAAGAAGAGGTAAGGACTGTACTGCATGTAAGACACGCAATAGATGAAGAACGAGACTCAGAAACCGAGTCGCTTGTAACACAAGCGACAAGGACTTGTAGGAGATCGAGGAAGTTATCGAAAGGCGACGATCTGCGGAGAGTTTGCATCCGTTTTGGTCCCGGCTGATTGACAGGTCGGCTCTCGGCTAATCACGACCCGACTCGTCTACCCGCCATCCTCCACCATCCTCATCGCCCTTGTCGCCGCTACTGCTTCCTGGGTGTCTTACACCCCGGTCGCGCTCTTCTAAATATTACGAGCTACCATCTTCTAACCCGACTCTGAATTGGATAACTATACCCGTCTGCGACTCGGCGACATCGCACCCCAGTTTGATAGGCGGTCCAAGCAAGTCGCGACCTTGTTCCTAATGCGTAACCTGTCGCTGCAGCTCTTTGATTTTCAAGCAAAGTACAATGATACCAAGATTCCAATCAACGCCGTTTTCAGAAACTGAATGAATACAACACTTCCCGATATCTTTTAAAGTGCGTATGAACCCATCGCACTCCATAATTTTCCCTCACCGATTCCATGTTCGCTTCTAGTACCTACTCTCAGCACGGGACACTTAGTGGCCACCATGGCGCAATCTACTGCATGGCCTCCACCGACGATGGTAAATTCTTTGCCAGCGGAGGTACTCGTCGTATTTCACTCCTCTTCAAGTCTCGTTACTCAAGTTTTTCACTTCAAGGAAAGGACGGAACGCGATTATGGAAGCTCAAATCTCTCACTGAGATCTCTCCTCGCCCCTCGCCACCGGGAATTCGAGGTCCAACCACAGCGATTGTATGGACCAATCGTGAAGACGAACCTGGAGAGGTATTGTTTTATGGGACCCTTGCCGGGTACTTGGTATCCTGGCGCCAGCTAACAGTAAGTTATACCCTTTTTGTGCCGTTTTTTTGAGCTCAACCGATATTCAGGAACAATCCGGCTTTCAAGAGTGCTACAGTCGACGTCTCATCGGCAGCTCCGAGATTCTGGCTCTCGCCTTTGACTCTCTCTCCAATCGCCTTGCAGCGGCCAGTGTCGGCAGGGTTCAGCTTTTCAGCGTCGCAACAGCGTCGCCACTAGCCATCTACTCGATCACAATCACCAATTATGTTCCCAAAGCTCTACAATTCGGTACGCAGCGAGGAAATCAACGAGATCTTCTCGCTTTCGGGCGTCACGACGGCAAAATGCGAGTTTGTGGTCCTTTTCCGTGCTCCACTTCTGCTCATCTCTTTCTTCTACAGACGCACGCTGACGGGGAATCCTACCGTAGACCAAGAAGCGGGAACTTGGGAGATCGGTGCCTGCATGTGAGTTTGAAATCGTCTAGCAGGGTCAATGTTTCGCTTACCGGTCTTTCAGCGGAGACGCAACTATAGACAGCCGCAAAGACACTATATGCGTCGACGACTCGGACACGGGGGTCCGCATCTACCGTATCCACGATCGCCATCAAGTGAAGCTCATGCATATACCCATCGTGAGGGAAAATCGTCCGCGCCAAGTGCGCTTCGGTGATGACTATAGAGTCGTCGTGGTCGGCAGCGACCATGGCATCGTATACATCTTCGACCGACGTACTGGGCAGCCCGTAGACCAACTCAAGTTTGAAGAGGAGGACTTCGTCCAGGCTATCGCGGTAAGGATGCACTTGCACTCTTTGGGTTCCTTAACTCACACTCGCAAGACTCTGGATTGCAATGGCACCGCCCTCATCTTCGCCGCAAGGTCTGGCCAAGCTTTGGAACGCAACGACATCATGATCTGGCGGAAAGCCATTGTGCAGCCACAAGCTGAACCTGCTGTACACCGCGACATCATTGGCTTCTTTCAGTACTTGATCGTGATCGTGTTGGTAATCTATGTCTACCAGAACAGCGAGCTGCTCGAGGGATACATCCGGCGCACCCTCGAGGGCGATTATTAGAACACACGATTCTTGTAGTAGTTTTTTTTTATAACTTTTTAATGCAATATCTCCTTACGTTTGTTAATTGCGCAAAGACACATTCTCAAGATAGTTAGACATGAATTGGGCACGTACCACTAAAACGAGAGAATAAAAAAGCGGAGGTCATTCCATAGAGGGGTCATGGCACGGTCGATCTTAAGCTTTCGGCAAGTGAGTGAGATGAGGGTCACGTCGGTGGAATATATGAAGACTGTATTAAACGAGCTGGTACGACTACATTGCGGGGAGAAAGCGTAGGTGAACGACGGGGGGAAACACTTGGTAGATAATCTATCTGTGACTGCGACATGCGCGACCAGATAACTGAGAACCCTTTCTGTAGACTCCGTGGGGGCAGCGCGGGGCAGTCTCTCTTTGAGCGGCTCCTGAACCCTTGCGATTCGGTCTGATGGCCCCATGAGGACAGCGGAGGATATCTTCTTTGACGGAGTGACGATGGCCAGTGGTGCCCTGGGCAGCAAGGATTAATGGTGTCCAAGAGATGAGACAATGGATGCCTTACATGCTTCCGAGAAACGCCATGTGGGCATCGATGCTTCGAGGGTTTGTTTGGAGGTGCGGCTGAAGGCATCGGTTTGGTCTACGGACGACGGATATAGCGACGGAATTGAGTGAAAGCGGCAAAAGTGGTGGAAGGAAGGAACGCACGTATTTGACAGCGTTCGTGTGGCCGCAATGGGGAGATGTGGCATGCGTGGCTGGGTAAATAATGAACTTCTACGCAGCGATTTGAGCAAGTGCTACAGCGAAAGAAAGAAAGAGCGTCTCACGGGCTTGACTTTTGAAACGATGGAGGAACGAGGAACGTGCGGGCTTTTGGGAGTTGGAGCAGATTCATTCGACCGCGCGCCACTGGCCGTCGCAGAGTTGGAGGCAGCAACGGATGAATGTCGTCTGCGACATAAGGTCGGGAACATACAGCTGAAGGAGAGTGGCTCACAGGTGTAACTTTCGAGATGATGGAGGAACGGGGAACAGGATCCTTGCTCGTGCGTCTGGAAGCTAGAGCGGATTCGTTCGACCGCGTGTCACCGGCCGTCGCAATTGTGGAGGCAGCAACGGATGATGGTGTCTGGCACATAAGTACGGGAATATCGGGAAACTAGAGCACACGTACTGTGACTGTTCCAGCCTTCATGGTGGACGATGAGTCCTCGAAGAGGGGGGAATCAGGACACGGATACTTACATTGGGATCGCCGTTCGTTCGAGAGACTCCTGGACGTAAGCTCTAGATGTAGATATTCATCAGAATTATGGAAAGCCAGCCAGGAGAGATCATACCGACGAGCTTGGTAGTCCTACGCCTTGAAATGCGGCAGTGAGAGAGGCCGTCGAATCGTGTGCCTGAAGCAAGGTCTTGATGCGTGAGCGCTGTAATTCCGGTCAACGCCCACACCAAGGGAGTATAGTATTGGGAGGCAACCTCTACGTATCTACTCTCCTTCCTTTTCCGCGCAGAATCGTTCGAGCGGCTCAAAATTTCTGTGGCTTTGGCCATATTGCATAGATATTCATGAACACAGGCCGAAGAATGAAGGTGGCGACCAGAGTATTGGTGTTTATAGGGTTCGAAGCGACGAGGGCAGGAAACCAAGTTTATCGGGCTGCCTAACGGTTTCAAGAATGGAGCGAGACATTCTGCAAGCAAAATTCGATCGAAAGACCGGCATTGGGGGCGTTTTGTGGATGAGGGATGCTTTAAACAGGAGCAAAAACACGAGCACTAGGAGAGATTTGGTGCGCATTGTACTTTGAGTCGGCGGGTAATGAGCGGAAGCGAGTCACAGATCGCCGTCGAGTTGTGAAGAAGAAGGGAATTACCAAAAGAGCATGGATGAATTGAGAACAAGGGCGCGACGCGAGGAGACGACAGCAAGCCGCAGATCGTGCAAGTCAAGCGAGGATCGAGTCAGAGACGTAAGACGCCGCTGAGTAGCTGACCCAGAAACGAGAGTGGTCCAGCAGCGTCGAGGAGAGGAATGCAACCCCGGTGTAAAACACCAGGGTAACAGATGGCCCGTGCGAGGAGGAGGAGGAGGACTTGTAGGAATGCATCAAGGCGATGACGCGACGGTCCGGCGATGCCGGACTCGAAATTTTTGATAGCCGGCGGACTCTTGTCATCTTCCCTTGTCGCTTGTTTTACAAGCGACTCGGTTTTGAGCCACTCACCTCCCAACTTGTTCCCCTTCTGCGTGTCTTACACGCATCATGGTCTCTTTATATGGCACGAACTCACCAAGTTATCCCTTCTAATGCTGTTCAAACCGATCTCTCGTCGACTTCTTTCTTCAAACACAGTAGTACTTGGCGCAAAAATTCATAGATTCGCTCGTTTCTATTCCGAAAACCGACATTGGGTACAAGGTTGTCTTTGTGCTGCTTTCGGAATCATCTGCTTTCCTTGTATTCGTCGTCTCCTGGTGCCCCGTTTAAAAGACCACATCGCTGGATAAAGTTTTGCCACCACCTCATTTCAATCATCCAGATGAATCACCACCGTGCCCCCTCTAGTTATTCGGGTATGTACCATGATTTCTACAGCTTCCTGCCTCCCATTCTCATCGCCTCGCAGACGAAAGCGACAACGGTACCCTCTATTCTGTTCGAAATGTGACGTTTGTCCGATGTGCGGTACTCCACCTTCCGCTCGCGAAGACGATGAAGACCTACCCGTTCCGCATGTCGACCCTGTTCCGTTCCCTAGAGGTTTGTCGTTCATTTTCGTGGCATCTACTTAGCTAACCGTCTTCTTAGAGCGTATCTTACCCACTGTCCCCTTTGCCCTCCCGTTCACGTTGTTTGTTCTCGAAGCTTATATGCAGGGTGGATGGGCTCATCTCATCATTCCTTACCTACTCTGCATCGCCGCATTCTGGCTATAAAATTCTTCAAAGTATGAATATTGTATGAATACATATGCCTTCCTTCCGTTTCCGTCCGAGAATCCCGAATGCGTTGTGACGGTTCAGGGCATGGTTGGCGGGCCGACGATGTGAGAATTCGCCCATACTGGGAAAGGCCGTTTCGACAATCAGCGCAGAAGCGCGTACGTCAACGCAGATCTTCTTGTGCCTCGCTTCTGCTTCTCTTGCTAACACTCGCTTGGACAAGAGACGTAAACCGTCGCAAGCAAGAGTCTTTTCAGTCGATGGCGTCGCTCTCGGGCGCTCTGCGACTCCTCTCCCGCCTTTGTTCCCCGACCGATGCAGGAGCTGTGAACTTACTCCTCGTCAATCTGCCAAGCATTCAAATCAGAGCGGTCATTCAAGCGTTGCCAAGGGACATCGATTGCCGACAGGGGGCTATAGGCGCCGTAAGTAGCCGAGGCGATTGACGGCGACGACGGAAGCAAATGTAAGCAATTGTGTGCAGATTTTACAGCCAACTTGGCCGCCTGCCTCTTGCGCCTGCTGCTCTATTGCATGTCTTACATGCAGTATTCTGCGCGACTATGGCACTTGTGAACTGTCCGCAATGCCAGCGGACTTCGTCTCGGTACGCGTTCTTGCTTTCTTTTTTCGAAAGTCCGTTCCTGACTATCTCGCTTCTCGCAAAAGGCTTGTTTCGATTTTGGAAACCCTTGTATTTTCCAACGGCTGATTTGTGAGTCCCTGGTATTTATTCATCAACCTCTGCTTCCCACTTCACATCGCTCATCGCCTTTGTTCGTCCACTCCCTCTCGTCTCGATATGACCACCTTGATATCCCAGACTGCCCTTGCCAACTTGCTTGATGTCGGTGTGTAATTAACGTGGATGACCATCCCTGAAACCCTCACCAGAACACCAAACACCCTGGCATTGCTCTCAAGGAAGTCGTGGCCTTGCATTACGGATTATCGGAAACTATTCGGGTTCAAATTCCCACCGCCGTCGTTCAGCGTACCGGCGTCTGCTACCCTTGCGCCGATTCCTGCTTCAGTTACCTGCAGATAGATCCGTGGGAGGGTTTGCACACGCCCTCAGCCAGAAGTGTCCCAATTCGCGATACTAGGGTTTCGGTTTATGAAGTCTTTCCATCCGGAGAGATAAAGACCAAGATGTTCATGTGCGTTTTTTTTCGGCATGAAGACCTACCCTTCAACGATCGCCTCAATATCGGGGTGGAATCCTTGTCTTGCGTACCGAGGCTGATGGATTTATGATCACCAACATGAGCGAAGCGGAATACGATCTCGCGGACCGAATGATTGACCAGTTGAGCATTTTGCGACGGCGCACCTTGCCCGTCAATTTATACAATAGGCAGATTGACCCCCGTGCTGAAGATGTATCAAGAATATCAGCGACCTCGCATCACACCACTCGCTTTCACCGTCAAGCACCCGCTGTCCGCTGCTGAGCCGCAAGTTCCAGCAACATCGACAGATCAGAATCCAAATCTAATTCCTCGGTGCGCGACTCGAACCTCGAGGTCGGTGCTGATTTGTTGCCTTCGTTTTCCCCGCATGCTGACAAATTGTAGGCTGAGAGCGAGTTCCATTTGCTCACCGCCCGCTTGTATTCCTGTGCTGGGCCGTCATTCATTCACGTCCCCACGACCTACACAGTCACTCCGCCTCTCAGAACATTTCCCTACGTCGAAGCGATACTGAAGTACCCCACTCTCCAACCCCACATCCATCACATAGATGCATCTCTGCATCATCGCCTTCCGTCGGGTCGGCTGGAATGCACGGAGTTTCTTTGTTTCTTTAAACGGCACAAGAGACTGCCCCGAAACCCTGGTCTCAACATCCAGGGAGAGGTGCTTATCATGCGAGCAGGAGATGACGGCGAGATGGTCGCCAACATGCTCGAAGCGGAAGCCGACCTCGCAGATCTAGTGGCAAGAGCGTCAGTCTTCATTTTATTCCCCTCACCCCATTGATCGACTCATTGGGCACAGACTGGCCCCAGGTTTACGCGCGTTTCAGAAGATAGCCGTCAGGTTGTGGAAAGCCTGACAGTGTATGCGCCCAATGTCCACGAGTAAAAGTAGTAGTCTTGTGTATGATATACATACTCGTCTGAATGACGCAATGAGAAATAACGATGTGTGAATTTTGTAGAGAGGACTTCAGCCCGCAGCTACATCACAAAGACCATTGCTGAAGGGAAAGCTGAGCTGGAGCGGGTATCGAATAGCATGCCAGTTAAACAAGAAAAAGAGGGCGGGATATGACAGATGGAATGGAAGATTCCTAGCCATAATATTTCAAGACACAGTATCTACCCTCACACGTACGTTCCATGCGTTGAGGCTGCGAGATGCACAAATGAATTTTGGAGGCAGAGATCTGCGCCAGTAGGCATAATATCCCCAAAGTAGGTAAAGTTGTGGAGCGTCGAAGAACCGGATTGGGAATTGGGATGGTTCGGGAACAAGGTCGTGACGAGAGGACGACCCGCAGAGCATTCAAGTCAAGAGATCTACATGAGTGAGTCAGAGACGAAAGACGCCACTGAGTAACTAATCCAGGAACGAGAGTGAACCAGCGGCGTCGAGAAGAGAAATGCGACCCCATTGTAAAACACCAGGGTAGCCTAGCAGATGGCCTGTGCGAGGAGGAGAATTGGGAGGAGATGAAGGCAATGACGCGACGGTCCGGCGATGCCGGACTCGCAAATCTTTGATAGCCGGCGGACTCTTGTCATCTTCCTTGTCGCTTGTTTCACAAGCGACTCGGTTTTGAGCCACTCACCTCCAACTTGTTCCCCTTCTGCGTCTCTTACACGCATCATGGTCTCTTCTTATGCCACTAACTCAGCAAGATATCCCTTCAAATGCTCTTCAAACAGATCTGTAGTCGACTTGTTTCTTCGAACAGGACTCTCGACTACTTTTTGCAAAAATGCATAGGTTGCTCGCCTTATCACAGAAATTGAACTGGACAAGGCGCCCTTGTCCCCTTTCTGGGATGTCTTGTTTTCTCAGAGCTTAAAAGCACGCCAGCAAATCCCTTCACCCATGCCTTCCAACGCGCTCACCCAAACTCCTGCCTTTGCCGCAAGCTCCCCGCCGCCGGAACCCGTCACCCTTTCCATCTGGGAGACCGGAATCTCTCATCGACCACTGCCCATCCCCTCAGCCCATCTCCCGGTACACAAGTCTACGGCTGAAGCGCATGTTACACCTGACTCGGAGCTGCATTCTGAAATTCCCCCGCGTCGTGTAGTCGCGACAGCCGATGCCTCTCCCTTGAAAGTTCGGAAGGTCACTCCTAAACTCTATATCAAAGTTCCTCCTCGTCCTTCGGTTTCCCCGGCAGCTGCTCCAGAGAACACAGTGTCTCTGGAACCGTCGACCTCGATTCAAGACGCGACCCATGAGTCTATCGCGATTGATTCCCCTCCTAGTCCGCTCAGCGAGCTAGAGGCGGACGACGATGATGGTGAAGACGAGCTCGAGGACGACGACGAGGAAGAGGATGAAGATGAAGATGACGATGACGACGGCGACGGCGAGAAGATAGCTCGCCCTGCCGGGTATGCCAGCATGAAATTGTCGGTTTTATTCAAGGGATGGGCTACAAAGGATCGCAACATTGTAAAGGTATGTGAAGGTCACTTCATCCAGTATCTTCACTCATGGAAGCGCATCAGAGCCATATCAAGAAAGTCGCGAAGAAGCATTTGGATATGACTCAATGTTACCAGTCCCAAGATAAGGCTGACGTGCGAAAGGTCTGCCAAATCGTAAGTCAGACCCGTAGATATAACTTTTCAGCGTTGACGATTCGTTAGGTCGCGAAGAAATATCCTGAGATGTCGCAGTTCCGTGGTGATTGGGCAACTCATCGTCTTCTACAAGCGGTGTTGAAGGCCCGTTCGTCCGCCCATCGAAAGAAGTGTACTAAGAATGCTTTACGCCAGCTCGATGCGGCTTTGAACCCGAGAGTCCCTGGTAATGGTCGGATTCTCCGTTCTAATAGCATCAGAATGGTGCGTGCTTTCGGCCTTGATGATACTTACTAGACTGTAACCCGACACTCAGAATTGAGTCTGGTCCCACTCAGCATACACATTCCTTATGGCCCTCACTCTATTCCACTATTCATTATTCCATGTAACGAACCCGTCATGAACCCTCTGTTCCCTAATTCCATGCTTATTGTCGTCATGAGGAATACGATCCGATTTTGAGCGACCACACATACTTTCCTATGCAGAATTCTGCTTCCCTCCTACTTACCTCGAACCGAACGAACCGAATAATGAGACATCAACCAAAATTCGAAAACAAAGCAGCCATCTCGTGTCTCACGTAGCGTCCAAGAAAATGCAAATCATTCGTTGCGCTTCTCTCGCCTGAATACTGTACTAGTACTGA
Organism: Favolaschia claudopus; assembly: GCA_037176885.1. Lineage (NCBI taxonomy): Eukaryota > Fungi > Basidiomycota > Agaricomycetes > Agaricales > Mycenaceae > Favolaschia > Favolaschia claudopus. Next base: position 360,554 of record JAWWNJ010000010.1, on the reverse strand, counting down.
AGTACTGACGTTCATGCCACAACGTAAGTAGCCGGCGGTTCAGGGGAATCGAAACAGTATACTGTAGCCATCGGATCAGGGTGCCCTTGTTCAGCCTTGTTCCCGAATCAGACTACAATGACTTCCTGATTAGGCCGGCTCATCGTTTTTAAGGACGAGCGCGCGTGTCGGCGCTACAAGTTCCAGGAAAGCTCAGCCCACTTTTCGAAATGCCCGACACTCGTGGCCCTGTGCCTACCTTGCACTACAAATTTTACTTCAGCTCCGCACGGCTGTATCGGGTGGACGGGAGCCGTTGTTCTGTGGACGTCCTCGTCAACGGGGCCTTGGACGCCCGCTACCCATACGTAGAAGACCATTTTACTCTCGTGGAAACCCAAGCTTATGTCCACGACATTGAGGCGTCGTGTGTACAACACCTACCGTCGGGCGACATCGTGACGAAAAGCTTTCGGTGTTTCTACCAGCGCCACAAAAGGCTCCCTCGCAACGTCGATCTCAAAATCCGCGGGGAGTTATTAATCATGAGAACGGCAGAGAATGGAATGGTTGGGCCCTGGGCCGCCTCGGATGTGGAACTCGCTGATATCATTGCCAAGGAGTAAGTGTCTCGTCGCTCAGCTGGGCAAGTTTATTGACGGTTGCCAGGCTTGCGCCCGCTTTGCGAAAATTTCAAAACTCGCAAAAGCCTGTGCGTCCAGTGGTCATCCAAGTTGCCTGAAGCAGAGCGCACCCTACAGCTAATTTTCGGTACACTAGAAACATTCCTGTAATGTAGAAAGGAAATCTAGCCACGAACTTCTTCATCGCCTGCTCCATGATCTCACCGAAGTGCTTAGCTCGGATTTTGTAGGGTACGTTCAACCCCAATTTGGGAGGATTGGAGGGAAAATATGCGACCGACGCACTATCAGGAAGCAAGGAGGCGAAAAAATGATTCATAAGGCGCTCCACTAAATTAGACAATGCCGTATATGAATATTGTGGACCGCGGTGGGAGGAACAAGGTCGCGACTTGCTTGGACCGCCTATCAAACTGGGGTGCGATGTCGCCGAGTCGCAGACGGGTATAGTTATTCAATTCAGAGTCGGGCTAGAAGATGGTAGCTCGTAATATTCAGAAGTCCGCGACCGGGGTGTAAGACACCCAGGAAGCAGTAGCGGCGACAACGGCGATGAGGATGGTGGAGGATGGCAGGTAGACGAGTCGGGTCGTGATTAGCCGAGAGCCGACCTGTCAATCAGTCGGGACTAATAAAACGGATGCAAACATTACCGCAGATCGTGACGGATCGTCGCCTTTCCATCTCCTGTCGCTTGTGTTACAAGCGACTCGGTTTCTGAGTCTCGTTCTCCCTCTATTGCGTGTCTTACATGCAATCCAGCCCTTCCCTCTTCTTTTCGTCTTGGACATCCATTGGCAATGTCTTCAATGCAAAATTCAAGTCAGTCCGTGCGTTCATGACGGTTTCGTCAAAATCTTCCCCTGATTCCTCAAAACAGAATAATGAGCACCTTGTCCTTGTTTCAATTTCGGAAATCTTTGTTCTTTGTTCACTTAAAGGTTGACGCTGGATATTCGACCCGAATATACCTACCGAAACTGCTATGAATTATCGCCTTCGACACAGTATATTGTCCTTTGCTTTCATATGCATGCACCCAATGCTTATCTTCTTTGCTTAGGCTTTGATGTCAACAGTTGCCCCGTGTGCAACGGTTACTGTCCAGTGTGCCTTGCACCACCCGCGATCACCATCTCCACACCGTCGTTTTGCTCCAGATGCGACTCAGTCCTGGTGCCAATCGCCTATCTGCGCTTCATGCACCGAATCCTCGGTCCCTTGGCTCCGGAAATAGGTGGGAAACTCTTATTCAGACCTAGAACCACGAGCTGAATTGATATCTTGTGTCGCCAGACATCGCCGACCTTGTCGTGTCTACTATTTTATTCTCACTTTTCTTGGTAGATACCTATACGGAGGGCGGATGGCTCCATCTGGTTATACCGTATTTGTTTTGCATGCTAGTCTACTTTTACTGAGGTTCTCTCCGTCCAAACCTCAATTTAACTGTCACACGAAAGCTTGTCCTGCAAAATATCCTGCGGTGTAAGGCGTGTTTGCGCGATTCTATCCCGGCTTTACAGAATTCAGAAACCCTCGAGTTGCGGTCAATTCACGGGTGCCGAAGCTCGAACTGCTCAGCCCAGCGCAATTTTTCTATGGCTAGACAGTGGCTCGATAATTCACCACTGGTGGCAACATTGCAGCGGTTTTGTGAATAAGTCCACAATCTCTTAGCAATTCCGATCCTCCCACAAGCGCTACAATTTCAGCGAGCCGGGATCATCGATGTACCACTTGGGACGGTCAAAGAATCGATTCGCTTAGCTTAGTGAATCGACATAAAAGCCCGCCCAGTTAATACGTCCCAGGCGCATGAAATATTCCATGCAGCCGACTTCTGATTTTGATTTTGTTGTTAATCGATGTACTTTCCAACATTTCATACGACCCGATGCCACAGCGTCCCTTTTTTGTTTCTCACTGAGCAAAACAGGCACTCAGTTGTATGCTGCAAAAACCATTTCACAGGTCTAGATGTGGCCGACGATACGAGCTCTCAAAACGCTGATTTCATACGAGGCATCCTCGATCTGAACGTTATCACAGGCGAAAGTAAATAGTGTGAGATTTTGTATCAAACGACAGCAGAATATTGAGAAAATAGCTGTTTCCGTTTCAAATTGAATGTATACTAGAACGTGCCGGGAAATATAGTGTTGAACGAGCCAACAGGAGTGCCGTGCTGTTGATATTCATACAGCTTCGGCCCCAAGCTATCAAGTTATGCATTAATAAACCAAGAGCAAGGGAGATGGATCGAGGGACTGACACATTTGCTACGTGATCTGCAAGTGGGCAGTCTGCCGACTCGAGGTTTTCGAATTCGAAAATGTCATCGTGCCGCATCCGTGTGATGAGCGCTTCACCCCGCACGCCAAGAGACCAATTGCGTGAAAGGCTGCTGCAGCACCTGAAATAGCAGCAGAAGTAAGTTGTGACAACAGAGCCGCTCCGGTCACAGTGTGTAACCCTGACATGCGTGTCGTGCAGCGCGTGCGCGTGCGCGAGTGGAGTCATATGGCGCTCGACGAGGGGGTAGCTACGGCGGTAACGCGAGACGGTGTTAACAAAAACACTGAGCGGTTCCCTATCCACCGAGTAAAGCCTCCCAACAACAGGAAGCGAAACCCGCGAAACCTCGAGTGCGAACTCACTCTCAGACTGAAAATTATCAGCATGTGATAAAGACGTGAAGATGAGGAGCCGACACCGACCTCGCAGTTGGACATAGACTCGCGCACTTGACTCGGAGTACTCTCCCTTCGAGCGTCATTGGCTAGCTGCAGCTCTCGTGCTGTATCCGGCAAATGATCAGGGCCGTCGTCGTCCTCGTCGTCGTCATGGTCGTGATCGTCGTCGTCGTCGTCGCTTGCTCCTCCTCCCATCGTCGCGTCTTCTGTCTGAGGAGCAATCGGCAGGAGGCGAGTGACACTAAAGGCAATGGGTTGGATGCAGGATTGCTGCGGAGATTCCTGAAACTTCTTCAGCAACGGGACCAGCCTACAGAGAGATGAGTTTATACGACAAAGAAGATGCATCGGAATATTTACTGGTCAATTGCACGCTCAGCTAGTTCATCCTCCCATATAGTCAAGTTGGTGAGTTTGCATCCATCAGCCTCTGCCAGCATGATGATAATTTCGCCGTCGTAATTGAAAAATGGCTCAGGCAGATTGTGACGACGCAGATAGACACAGTGAAATTTGGTTGTCGTCACCTCTCCGTCTGAAAAAACCTGGTCAACCGAGACTTGAGTGGTGTGAAGTGGATATTCGTTGAATGTAGTCGGGGTCGGTTTCCAGATATCTACATCCAGGTGGGCGAAGAAGGAGTCGACGCAAGGCGCAGAATAGATGGCGGAGCAGAGTGTGGGAACGTGGACACTAGCACAGAAATTCCCTGATGCTGAGTATTGGAGGGCCCTAAATTGCTTGACCTCGAAGCCAGGATGATTCGTGTTCTGTACGAGTTATGAGGACAGTAATGGGCGCCGATAGCCTTTACGGTAACATTTACCTTGAAGGTGGCAAGAACGCAGTGGGGAATTGGGAATGCCATGTTGTGAGTGAAGTCGGACGAGCAAAGGGATTAGCAGCGAAGTTTCTGTGAAGTGAGAAGCAGAGGTTGGGGAATAAATACCAGGGACTCACAAATCAGCCGTTGGAAAATACAAGGGTTTCCAAAATCGAAACAAAGCCTTTTGCGAGAAGCGGGATAGTCAGGAACGCACTTTCAAAAAAAAAAAAAGCAAGAAAGCGTACCGAGACGAAGTCCGCTGGCATTGCGGACAGTTCACAAGTGCCATAGTCGCGCAGAATACTGCATGTAAGACATGCAATAGAGCAGCAGGCGCAAGAGGCAGGCGGCCAAGTTGGCTGTAAAATCTGCACACAATTGCTTACATTTGCTTCCGTCGTCGCCGTCAATCGCCTCGGCTACTTACGGCGCCTATAGCCCCCTGTCGGCAATCGATGTCCCTTGGCAACGCTTGAATGACCGCTCTGATTTGAATGCTTGGCAGATTGACGAGGAGTAAGTTCACAGCTCCTGCATCGGTCGGGGAACAAAGGCGGGAGAGGAGTCGCAGAGCGCCCGAGAGCGACGCCATCGACTGAAAAGACTCTTGCTTGCGACGGTTTACGTCTCTTGTCCAAGCGAGTGTTAGCAAGAGAAGCAGAAGCGAGGCACAAGAAGATCTGCGTTGACGTACGCGCTTCTGCGCTGATTGTCGAAACGGCCTTTCCCAGTATGGGCGAATTCTCACATCGTCGGCCCGCCAACCATGCCCTGAACCGTCACAACGCATTCGGGATTCTCGGACGGAAACGGAAGGAAGGCATATGTATTCATACAATATTCATACTTTGAAGAATTTTATAGCCAGAATGCGGCGATGCAGAGTAGGTAAGGAATGATGAGATGAGCCCATCCACCCTGCATATAAGCTTCGAGAACAAACAACGTGAACGGGAGGGCAAAGGGGACAGTGGGTAAGATACGCTCTAAGAAGACGGTTAGCTAAGTAGATGCCACGAAAATGAACGACAAACCTCTAGGGAACGGAACAGGGTCGACATGCGGAACGGGTAGGTCTTCATCGTCTTCGCGAGCGGAAGGTGGAGTACCGCACATCGGACAAACGTCACATTTCGAACAGAAATAGAGGGTACCGTTGTCGCTTTCGTCTGCGAGGCGATGAGAATGGGAGGCAGGAAGCTGTAGAAATCATGGTACATACCCGAATAACTAGAGGGGGCACGGTGGTGATTCATCTGGATGATTGAAATGAGGTGGTGGCAAAACTTTATCCAGCGATGTGGTCTTTTAAACGGGGCACCAGGAGACGACGAATACAAGGAAAGCAGATGATTCCGAAAGCAGCACAAAGACACCTTGTACCCAATGTCGGTTTTCGGAATAGAAACGAGCGAATCTATGAATTTTTGCGCCAAGTACTACTGTGTTTGAAGAAAGAAGTCGACGAGAGATCGGTTTGAACAGCATTAGAAGGGATAACTTGGTGAGTTCGTGCCATATAAAGAGACCATGATGCGTGTAAGACACGCAGAAGGGGAACAAGTTGGAGGTGAGTGGCTCAAAACCGAGTCGCTTGTAAAACAAGCGACAAGGGAAGATGACAAGAGTCCGCCGGCTATCAAAAATTTCGAGTCCGGCATCGCCGGACCGTCGCGTCATCGCCTTGATGCATTCCTACAAGTCCTCCTCCTCCTCCTCGCACGGGCCATCTGTTACCCTGGTGTTTTACACCGGGGTTGCATTCCTCTCCTCGACGCTGCTGGACCACTCTCGTTTCTGGGTCAGCTACTCAGCGGCGTCTTACGTCTCTGACTCGATCCTCGCTTGACTTGCACGATCTGCGGCTGCTGTCGTCTCCTCGCGTCGCGCCCTTGTTCTCAATTCATCCATGCTCTTTTGGTAATTCCCTTCTTCTTCACAACTCGACGGCGATCTGTGACTCGCTTCCGCTCATTACCGCCGACTCAAAGTACAATGCGCACCAAATCTCTCCTAGTGCTCGTGTTTTGCTCCTGTTTAAAGCATCCCTCATCCACAAAACGCCCCAATGCCGGTCTTTCGATCGAATTTTGCTTGCAGAATGTCTCGCTCCATTCTTGAACCGTTAGGCAGCCCGATAAACTTGGTTTCCTGCCCTCGTCGCTTCGAACCCTATAAACACCAATACTCTGGTCGCCACCTTCATTCTTCGGCCTGTGTTCATGAATATCTATGCAATATGGCCAAAGCCACAGAAATTTTGAGCCGCTCGAACGATTCTGCGCGGAAAAGGAAGGAGAGTAGATACGTAGAGGTTTGCCTCCCAATACTATACTCCCTTGGTGTGGGCGTTGACCGGAATTACAGCGCTCACGCATCAAGACCTTGCTTCAGGCACACGATTCGACGGCCTCTCTCACTGCCGCATTTCAAGGCGTAGGACTACCAAGCTCGTCGGTATGATCTCTCCTGGCTGGCTTTCCATAATTCTGATGAATATCTACATCTAGAGCTTACGTCCAGGAGTCTCTCGAACGAACGGCGATCCCAATGTAAGTATCCGTGTCCTGATTCCCCCTCTTCGAGGACTCATCGTCCACCATGAAGGCTGGAACAGTCACAGTACGTGTGCTCTAGTTTCCCGATATTCCCGTACTTATGTGCCAGACACCATCATCCGTTGCTGCCTCCACAATTGCGACGGCCGGTGACACGCGGTCGAACGAATCCGCTCTAGCTTCCAGACGCACGAGCAAGGATCCTGTTCCCCGTTCCTCCATCATCTCGAAAGTTACACCTGTGAGCCACTCTCCTTCAGCTGTATGTTCCCGACCTTATGTCGCAGACGACATCATCCGTTGCTGCCTCCAACTCTGCGACGGCCAGTGGCGCGCGGTCGAATGAATCTGCTCCAACTCCCAAAAGCCCGCACGTTCCTCGTTCCTCCATCGTTTCAAAAGTCAAGCCCGTGAGACGCTCTTTCTTTCTTTCGCTGTAGCACTTGCTCAAATCGCTGCGTAGAAGTTCATTATTTACCCAGCCACGCATGCCACATCTCCCCATTGCGGCCACACGAACGCTGTCAAATACGTGCGTTCCTTCCTTCCACCACTTTTGCCGCTTTCACTCAATTCCGTCGCTATATCCGTCGTCCGTAGACCAAACCGATGCCTTCAGCCGCACCTCCAAACAAACCCTCGAAGCATCGATGCCCACATGGCGTTTCTCGGAAGCATGTAAGGCATCCATTGTCTCATCTCTTGGACACCATTAATCCTTGCTGCCCAGGGCACCACTGGCCATCGTCACTCCGTCAAAGAAGATATCCTCCGCTGTCCTCATGGGGCCATCAGACCGAATCGCAAGGGTTCAGGAGCCGCTCAAAGAGAGACTGCCCCGCGCTGCCCCCACGGAGTCTACAGAAAGGGTTCTCAGTTATCTGGTCGCGCATGTCGCAGTCACAGATAGATTATCTACCAAGTGTTTCCCCCCGTCGTTCACCTACGCTTTCTCCCCGCAATGTAGTCGTACCAGCTCGTTTAATACAGTCTTCATATATTCCACCGACGTGACCCTCATCTCACTCACTTGCCGAAAGCTTAAGATCGACCGTGCCATGACCCCTCTATGGAATGACCTCCGCTTTTTTATTCTCTCGTTTTAGTGGTACGTGCCCAATTCATGTCTAACTATCTTGAGAATGTGTCTTTGCGCAATTAACAAACGTAAGGAGATATTGCATTAAAAAGTTATAAAAAAAAACTACTACAAGAATCGTGTGTTCTAATAATCGCCCTCGAGGGTGCGCCGGATGTATCCCTCGAGCAGCTCGCTGTTCTGGTAGACATAGATTACCAACACGATCACGATCAAGTACTGAAAGAAGCCAATGATGTCGCGGTGTACAGCAGGTTCAGCTTGTGGCTGCACAATGGCTTTCCGCCAGATCATGATGTCGTTGCGTTCCAAAGCTTGGCCAGACCTTGCGGCGAAGATGAGGGCGGTGCCATTGCAATCCAGAGTCTTGCGAGTGTGAGTTAAGGAACCCAAAGAGTGCAAGTGCATCCTTACCGCGATAGCCTGGACGAAGTCCTCCTCTTCAAACTTGAGTTGGTCTACGGGCTGCCCAGTACGTCGGTCGAAGATGTATACGATGCCATGGTCGCTGCCGACCACGACGACTCTATAGTCATCACCGAAGCGCACTTGGCGCGGACGATTTTCCCTCACGATGGGTATATGCATGAGCTTCACTTGATGGCGATCGTGGATACGGTAGATGCGGACCCCCGTGTCCGAGTCGTCGACGCATATAGTGTCTTTGCGGCTGTCTATAGTTGCGTCTCCGCTGAAAGACCGGTAAGCGAAACATTGACCCTGCTAGACGATTTCAAACTCACATGCAGGCACCGATCTCCCAAGTTCCCGCTTCTTGGTCTACGGTAGGATTCCCTGTCAGCGTGCGTCTGTAGAAGAAAGAGATGAGCAGAAGTGGAGCACGGAAAAGGACCACAAACTCGCATTTTGCCGTCGTGACGCCCGAAAGCGAGAAGATCTCGTTGATTTCCTCGCTGCGTACCGAATTGTAGAGCTTTGGGAACATAATTGGTGATTGTGATCGAGTAGATGGCTAGTGGCGACGCTGTTGCGACGCTGAAAAGCTGAACCCTGCCGACACTGGCCGCTGCAAGGCGATTGGAGAGAGAGTCAAAGGCGAGAGCCAGAATCTCGGAGCTGCCGATGAGACGTCGACTGTAGCACTCTTGAAAGCCGGATTGTTCCTGAATATCGGTTGAGCTCAAAAAAACGGCACAAAAAGGGTATAACTTACTGTTAGCTGGCGCCAGGATACCAAGTACCCGGCAAGGGTCCCATAAAACAATACCTCTCCAGGTTCGTCTTCACGATTGGTCCATACAATCGCTGTGGTTGGACCTCGAATTCCCGGTGGCGAGGGGCGAGGAGAGATCTCAGTGAGAGATTTGAGCTTCCATAATCGCGTTCCGTCCTTTCCTTGAAGTGAAAAACTTGAGTAACGAGACTTGAAGAGGAGTGAAATACGACGAGTACCTCCGCTGGCAAAGAATTTACCATCGTCGGTGGAGGCCATGCAGTAGATTGCGCCATGGTGGCCACTAAGTGTCCCGTGCTGAGAGTAGGTACTAGAAGCGAACATGGAATCGGTGAGGGAAAATTATGGAGTGCGATGGGTTCATACGCACTTTAAAAGATATCGGGAAGTGTTGTATTCATTCAGTTTCTGAAAACGGCGTTGATTGGAATCTTGGTATCATTGTACTTTGCTTGAAAATCAAAGAGCTGCAGCGACAGGTTACGCATTAGGAACAAGGTCGCGACTTGCTTGGACCGCCTATCAAACTGGGGTGCGATGTCGCCGAGTCGCAGACGGGTATAGTTATCCAATTCAGAGTCGGGTTAGAAGATGGTAGCTCGTAATATTTAGAAGAGCGCGACCGGGGTGTAAGACACCCAGGAAGCAGTAGCGGCGACAAGGGCGATGAGGATGGTGGAGGATGGCGGGTAGACGAGTCGGGTCGTGATTAGCCGAGAGCCGACCTGTCAATCAGCCGGGACCAAAACGGATGCAAACTCTCCGCAGATCGTCGCCTTTCGATAACTTCCTCGATCTCCTACAAGTCCTTGTCGCTTGTGTTACAAGCGACTCGGTTTCTGAGTCTCGTTCTTCATCTATTGCGTGTCTTACATGCAGTACAGTCCTTACCTCTTCTTTTCGTCTCGGACATCCATTGGCAATGTCTTCAGTGCAAAATTCAAGTCAGTCTGTGCGTTCATGACGATTTCGTCAAGCTCTTCCCTTGTTCCTCAAAACAGAATAATGAGCACATTGTCTTTGTTTTAATTTTGGTCATCGTTGTATTTTTCTTCGCTCAGCGACAGTATATAACTGTGGCGGAGAGATCCCTCCTCACTCATCGCAACCTACAACAATCTTAAGCTACTCAGACACCGTTTGCCCAAGCCCTCTTCCTTCTACTCAATTATGTCCTCTTCGACTCAAGCCTCCGTCTCCTCCGAGGTCAGCACCGTCTTCCACGCTTCCGACTCCCTACTGACGATTTGGACAGGTATCTGCAGCGGTTCGGCCGCTGAATGCCTTATACTACAGCTTGAACGGAGCATATGAAGTCCCTGTCCCCACCGTCTTCCTCACATCCCCATCCGCCTTCTCTTTCCCTAATCTTGAGCATTTGCTCTTGTCGTCCCGTACCCCTGGTAGCATTCGCACCGTGCGAGGCGCGGTTGAGCATTCAACGGAGTCGGGTGAAATTATGACGACTAGATTCGTCTGCTTCTTCGAGAATCACCCCAACCTTCCGTTCAACACGACCCTCAATATTCAGGGCGCAATCCTCGTCATGCGCGCTGCAGCCGACGGTGTAACCCTTATCAACATGGACAGCTCCGAACTTTGGCTCGCCGACTTGGTGGCAGAAAAGTGAGGTTCATCCTGTCTGCTCGTTGCCCATGTATTGATCCGTCTCCAGGTTGGTGCCGTCCCTCAGGTGGTTCCAACTGGGTTTGGGCCCACGTATAAACTCGTTTGTAGTTTCGTTACCGTAATGCGTTATTCCATTTTACCTACATAGAACGCCCAAGATCATGAATATTTTTTCCCGTCGTTCGTTGAGCTGTTATTCCGGCGCCGATGAGCACCAGCGCCTTAACGCAGATCCTCATCCCACTTCCCTTCTCCGCTTCTCAGTCGCTTCTCTCGCTTTGACTCATGGGTCGGACACGGACGTCGGGCGGCCGTAAAATCGCTCGATACGCCCATTCACTTCATGCACGCACGGACTGGTAACTTGTAACAGAGTCTCGCCGCGCGCGCGCCTTCGACACCAAACTGCCGAACATTCCAATCAAAAGCAATCAAAGCATTTGCATCGTTGGCAAGGGAAATCGATTGCCGGCAGAGGCTTGGACCTTCACCTAAGTAGTCCTGGAATCGCATGAGGAAAATGTTTCCTTGACCGGTATTCATGTGAAATGGAGGAGGATATGTCGGCAGCCATTATTGGTACTTCGAGATCTCAAGACTTATTAACATATCACCTATTCCTAACGTAGGCGACAAGCACCGGCGCCCGATCGCCAAGAGCCGAAGTGATTGACACGACAGAAGTAAACGGAAGCCACCACCGCCTCTTCTCGTCGTGCTCTACCGCGTGTATTGCTGCATTCCTGCCCCATTCTGGCACTTGCACTATGGTGTTAGCCACCTTCGTCCTCGCCTTGGGTTCTCTTTGCGAACACCCTGCTGTCCATTCCGCTTGCCACACTCTGGACTACTCAGAAAATGTCCTTGTTACAATTTAGGAAACTCTTGTATTTGCTGACGGTATATCTGAGCATTCCGTGGTATGTAACTCACGGATCGTGTTTATCTTGCCACTGCTCACAGCGAAGTTGCAGATACTTCCCTCATTTCCTTCACTCCTCATCTCGGTTTCAATATGTCACGCGGCGCATGCCTGATTCCGCAATGTCTCCTTGACCACGTCGAGCTCAATGTCAGTCCAAAACAGCGTTGGTACACAGTATCGCTAACAATACGTCCAGAAAGATCGATTCGCTGATGTCGAGATCAAACAATTCGATGCCATGCACTATACACCACATGGGAATATCTGGGTCCAGGTTCCCACTCTAAACACTGTCTACGACGACAACGCCTTCTCTACCCCTTGCATCGACTTCTGCTTCCAGGATCTGATTATAGACCCTTGGAAGACGACTACGACATCATGGAACAAATATATTACTACTCCAGTCTCGATTGGGGAGGTCGTGACGATCAAGTTTGTGTGCATCTTTCTGCGCCATGAGGATGTGCCTTTCAACGAACGCCTGAATATCTGGGGGGATGTTCTCCTCATGCGTACCGAGGCTGACGGATATACGATCACCGACATGAGTCAAAAAGAGGCTGACCTTGTCGAGCAGGTGATGGAAAGGTATGTAAAACGTTTCGCTACATGTCTTGCCACATATCACTCAACGTATCCATAGGCTGCTCCATGCTGTGAGGGGGGTTCAGGAATCTAGGGAATCCCTCATTGGACCAATCGTTTTGAATGTGCCTGGTGGCACTCACTCGCTGTCCGCCTCTGAGCCGCCAATTTCAGCAATATCTGGCGCAGACCAGACGATAAGTTTGCATCCTCGAGTGCGCGACTTCAATTTCGAGAATCTCGAGGTCGGTGCTGATTTGTTGCCTTCGTTTTCACCGCATACTGACAAATCGAAGGCTGGCAACAGTTTCCATTTGCTCACCGCGCGTCTGTATTCCTTCGCGGGGCCGTCGTTCGTCCACGTCCCCACGACCTGTGCAACAACTCCGCATCTCAGAACCTTTCCCCACGTTGAAGCGATACTGAAGTCCTCCGCTCTCCAGCCCCACATCCATCACATAGATGCATCTGTGCATCATCGCCTTCCGTCGGGTCGGCTGGAATACACTGAGTTTCTTTGTTTCTTCAAACGACACAAGAGACTGCCCCGGAACCCTGGTCTCAATATCCAGGGAGAAGTGCTTATCATGCGTGCAAGAGATGACGGCGAAATGGTCTCCGACATGCTCGAAGCGGAAGCGGACCTCGCCGATCTTGTGGCAAGAGCGTCAGTCTTCGTTTCATTCCCCTCTCCCCATTGATTGACTCATTGGGCACAGGCTGGTCCCAGGTTTACGCGCGTTTCAGAAAGATAGCCGTCAGGTTGTGGAAAGCCTGACAGTGTATGCGCCAAATGTCCACGAGGATTAATAGTAGTCAGTCCCAGTCTTGAAATGTATCGTGACTATCGTCAGAATGCAAGAAAAAATATATTAATGATGTGAATTTTCGAGGGCGATCTACATACTGCGACACGCCCCACACTTTCATACAAACCAGAGTTGTGTGTAAGACACGCAACAATAACCCCCAAGGGTTCAGTACGTTCAGTCGCCGGTCGGCGATGCGATTAAAAAAGGATGCCCGATCAGTGGCTGTGTAGTGCCGCACGGACCATCTTCGAGGTTTTCGAATTCCTCTCACTTTCTTCTCTCATTCACTCATTTCTTGGTGTTTTACACCGATAATTGCTTCGCTTTCACCTGATCCTCACTTCATACAATCCAGTCACCTTCCTTGGTGAAGCTTTCGTCGAGTCTCGTAAGTACTGGTCGTTTTGCGACGCTTCGTCGTTCAACGCGTCTTGGTGGTGTGCTATACTAGTACATCCAGTACGCTGCAGTCTAACTAATATTCCGTTCAGTCTTTATCAATACTTGATTCGCGACATGTCCTCACTCGATCTCCCTCCCACTTTCCCAGTCAGTTCTAAGCGATTTGAAAGAAGATTTATTTGTTAACCCCGTATCATCAGGCTTCTTCCGCATTTTCAGGTCATGTTCGCATAGATGATTCAATCTTGGGGTCACTGGGTGGCGAATCAAAGCTTTTGATGAAATTACCGAGTCGCGAGATGGCACCTAGTATTGCCTTTAATGCTTGGGACACGAATTTCGTTCAGACAACTTGGATCTCCCCCGAAACACCTTACTTTGTGTTTATCCCACTCTACAATCCCTTTCATGGCCCCCTTTTTGAATGCTTGCGCACCCCTCACGACGGATTCCCTCTGATCACAGACGGAACAGGATGGATGCTGGATCTTCCACTCCAAGAGTCGTGGGGAAAACTAGAATCGGGGCTTCGACACCTTCTTCGCGCCATGTACAAAGTTTTTGGCAGCAATCCGTCTGTTGGAATGATCGACTTCCTCCCGCGCTACTTTGCCTGGCCCAAACGATTCGGGTATGCACAAACCTACCGCAACCGCGAGTCGGCGAAAATTGTTGCAGAGCGCACGCGTAACTCATTCCTACCTCTCATGGCTACCATCACCATGATGTTTCTCGTCTTTGAAGGACAAGGGTGGGCAAATTGGCGTGACCGAGTTCTTGAGACTTCGGGTTTGCACTCTGCGTGGTTCGCAGAAGTGGAGAGCTCAGCGGTCGGAGACCTCAGGCTTCCCAGAGTCGGAGGTATTTTCGATTTCTCAGATCCTGATGACATGTCAAATTTCGCTCGTGATAGCGGACGACACAAGCTGGAATGGCTCGTGAATCTCATATGTTCATTCAATCCCCCCATTCCTCTATACTTTTACTGGGGCAAGATCACAGGCGAACCCGAATACCGCATGCCTTCGTACTTGCGCGACAAGTCCTTCTATCCCGATTTAACTGAAATCCACCATCTCAAAAGTCTGCCCGGCGAAGTCGCTTTTAGTTCGTGGTCTTGTAGCCGTGGCCAAGATTCGAGCGTAGGAACCTGGCAGCCAGACCACAAGACCCACCCATCCAGGTTACCTTCTCATCGACCGGTCTCGGATTCCACAGCTCGCTCCGCTTCTACCGCCGCCGCGATTCCCGAGAACCCCGTTCCTCGCACCGAAGTTCCTGCCCATTCCCCCGCTGAAACGCAATCCTACCCCCAGCCGGAAAGGAATAGCGGCCAACTACATGGCGAGGACATACACCGTTTTCTCGCACGACAAAAAGCGCACAATGCGCAGTTGGAAGCAAAAGAGAGCCCGAAATTGAGAAAGGAGCGCTTGCAGCGAGAGGCACACGCCGCGAAGGGGTCACCCCCCGGGAAAAAGGGAGCTCGGGTGTTTGTTTGGGAGGCGGAGGATAACTACCTAGTTCGCCGAGCCATCAACCGTGTCGACGCTGCTGACCGTTGGGACGAGTTTACGGACAACCAGCGGTTTTATAATTCCTTTCGCAATGAATGGGATTTATGTGTCGCCTTGGCCCTCAACGAAGAGCCTGAAGGATATGATTCCGATGAGGATCCGGGATCAGAAGCTCCTCACCTTCCTGGCGTACCGAATGATTTCATGCCCGAGGAGGAAATTGGCAATCTGCCAATCGCCAGCGACATTCTACGTTCTTGTACCCCGACACAACAACGGCCTCACGCTGATCCCCGCACTCATCCTCAGCGTCAGGCTTTACAGGACAGCCCTCTTAGTCCGACTCCGGAACAAGACGACGCGGAATGCGGTGAAGTAGATGACGATGTGGAGCCCGGAGAAGTGGACGACTGGACCCCGCCCTTGTACGAACCATATCACGATATGTCAGTAATTCCCAGCATGCGGTTCGGTTTTACGAGACCCGTATCTCCCCCGAATCACTCGCAGGCTTTTGCCAATAAGCTCTGTCTGAAGACGCTCGGTGACGAAAAATGGCCAGACCTGCAGAAAAGTCAATATAATGGACTTCCGTCGTTCTTCGCTTACATGCAAGCTGCAAAATCCTTGAACGACATCCCTGCCAACCTCCTAGATCTTCGGCAAGAAGTCTCAGACATCTCCAATTCGACCAATTGGGCTGTTGCTGTCAGTCAAGAACGGCTGAACGGCGAATTGTTCTACATTCTGAGACCAAAGACTCGTCACATGGGAGATAACGACAATTATATTTTACTGAAGAGTGCCGCCACCGTGCTCCACGTTTTGCGTATGGGATGGGGCCCAGATCTTGATGATATCATTCTGAATTTGCTTTCCTATGGCATTGAATTCCATGTCTGCGTTCATCGTTGGGCATCGTTTCACCACCAGTGCTCGGGGATGGGTCGATATGGCCACCAATATACTGGTTTAGGCTATCGTCGAGTCGGTTACAGGCCCACAGCGCTCGACCACCAAAGATACGAGGAGCTCCGCAACGACTTTCTTTTGTCGCCTCGTGGTCGAGCTGCTTTGTTTGCTGGCGGGATTGTGGGGCGTCTGGCTCGGGAGTCCTTCGTCATGGTCAAGGAGGCATGTCGTGGACCTAGCTCGGAGGCTTCATACACTGGGCTGCAATTGTGGGATGGCCACAGGCCGACGGCTTATTGGGATGATTTTCTAACGGAAGAGGATATTGATTTGATTTGTGGTGTTTATGAGATTGGCACAGGTGTGTATCGCGGTGAATCTAGCTGACGTCTGCTCATGTTATCTAGGTCGGCAAAACAAGCGAACGGATGCTATGCAAACCACACGGCTGTCTTGGTGGCCTAAACCCCTGGCTTTCAGTCACTCTGGCTTGAATGTCGGTTGGTGGTCTCCGGACTGTGAGCATTGGTATCAGCAGCGCCTTGCAGTAATTCAAAGTGGAACGGCGAAGCTTCATACGCAGGCGGAATGGAAGAACATCATCAGATATTATCAGAAAAGTCGGGAGATTGGAGCAAAGAACGAACTAGTAGCAGCTGAATTCCTTTCCGCTCAGTTGACAACGATATAAAATTGTACATAGATAAACTACTCGATCTGTATATACAACGCAACTGTAGCTATAGATAAATGAAATTTCGACATACTGCAATTTTCTGTGCCTTGCAAGAAGCTCAGCCATTATTCACACCGGACTTGGAAGAGGGCAGGCAGTCCGAGTTACCCAACTACTTAGATATCTCGTGTTTACGAAGTCTGGCTCCGGGTTCTAAACAAGGCGATGGTGATTGAGTAGTTGATATTCCCTCATATTATTTACGGACATTCTGTGATCATCTTAAACATTATATATATATTGCTTAGACTTGCGGATAGAGTATGTTGGGATACACCGGCCGATGATATACCAGCCATCGGTGCTGAAGGGCCTCGGCCGAAGTGTATCGAAGGTTGGGATCGGGATTGAGCAGCTTGCGGAGGAGATCGAATCCTGGAGGACGAAATTAGCATCGGTTTATTGAACGACGGCGAGGAGGCAAACGATCAGCCCACCGTTTTCGCCGAGTCGCGCACGATCACGAAGATCGTCCCATCGGAATCCTGGAGTTTCGGTTTCAGGGAAAGTGCGTCCAACAACGTAAGCGTTTTCAAGGAGAAGCCTGTTCCAATGGTGGAAAGTTCAGTGACCGTCAGTGGTATCGATTGTTCGGCGGGGCACATACATCTCGATGAGAATGACCGCTGCGCTCCAGCTGTCTGTCCGACAGTCGTAACCGGGCGGGGGCTGCCGCAACATCTCTGGCGACATATAGTCGAGGGAGCCGCGCAGCTCCTGCAGAAATCATTTGAGCAAGACATGTGTGAGAGAGGTCGATGAACGCACCATTAGACATCCCTGACCATTGTCCGCAAGCCGAGTTGCGAGTCCGAAGCCAGCGACCTTCACGAAGGGGAAATTGTCGCCAGACAAGAATATATTCTATGAGAGATCGGTTGATAATCCGGGTAAGAGGGACAGAGTCGCACCTCGAGTTTCAGGTTTCGGTGGACGATTCTTTGGCTATGGATATACGACATGGCTTGACAGAGCTGATAGAATATATCGCGGCATCGAATTTCCGCTGGTGAGTGAGAGACGTTCAGCAATGTTCAGCTGGAGATACCTGCGATTCACTTACGAAGACCTCGAACAGGACCAGCCCCGCACTGCTTGTCGTACTCGTTTTGCAAACGATCCAAGAGCGTGCCACCCGCCATATATTCCGTGAATATACCTGTTGGTGATGAGCTATGCATTTGACAAGTTAGCGGAGTCAACTCGCTGGTAGATCGGAAGGTGCCACCGCGAAAAATCGACACAATTTCGAGGATGTGGGGATGCTTGAGGGAAAGTAAGATTGAAAACTGCCGCTAAATTGGAGGGTGAAGCGCGCGGGGAGGGTAAAAAGCACATCTTTTGGTCCACCGCCAATGTCAGAGGTATAAGTGTTGGTGGCATTGCCCTCCGCATCTTGCTAAACGGCGATTTGGATGAGTGACGTGTATCATGGGTATTTACACAAAGCTTACGACGCTTCGAACGATTTTGAGGGCTAGCGTTCGGTCGAGGATCTTGTGGTGCACTCGATAAACAGTTCCATAGCCATTTTCGCTGAGACGATGAAAGTTCGTGCATGCCGGGTCGATTTCGCCCAGAAAGAGAAGCATTGCCTTGGCCTCGGCGGCAGTAGGTTTCATCGGGGATGGCATTTCGAATTCAAGATGGGGGAGAGAGGTCAAATCCATGGCAGAACGAGGTGCTGTGCGAATCGACGCAGCTATTTATGCCGCTTTAGGCGAGAACGATCAACAAACAACATTTAAAAGGCCATGATGTTTTGCCAAATGGGTGGGGATGAATTGGGAACAAGGTCGTGACGAAAGGACGACCGCAGATCGTGCAAGTCAAGCTCAGACGTAACTTGAAGACGCCATAGAGTAACTAGTCCAGGAATGAGAGTAGAGCAGCAGCGTCGGGTAGAGAAATGCGAACCCAGTGTAAAACACCAGGGCAGCCTAGTGCGAGGAGGAGAGTCTGGACTGGAGGAGATGAAGACGCGACGGTCCGGCGATGCCGGACTCGCAAATTTTTGATAGCCGGCGGACTCCTCTCGTCATCTTCCTTGTCGCTTGTTTTACAAGCGACTCGGTTTTGAGCCACTCACCTCCAACTTGTTCCCCTTCTGCGTGTCTTACACGCATCATGGTCTCTATATATGGCACTAACTCAACAAGATATCCCTTCAAATGCTCTTCAAACAGATCTGTAGTCGACTTGTTTCTTCGAACAGGACTCTCGACTACTTTTTGCAAAAATGCATAGATTCGCTCGTTTTGATACCCCGATCTGGGGTGCAAAGCCCTTGTGCTACTTTGGGGGTTTCTTGTTGTTTTGTTCCTGTCTCTGTCCCTCTGCTTCGCTGGTTTACATATAATGCACGCCCTGTTAACATCTCTCGTTTTCATTGACCCTCGATCATGCGTCGTACCCGTCCGTATCTCAATCCTCATAGATCTTTGGTGGGTAGACGTGTCTACTTTTGACCTTCGTGCATTTATGCTCCTGCAGTCTCCAAGTTTGATCATCGGACGAGTCTACGCGGTGGACAGTGAACCCCGCCTTGTTCTCGTCAACACCCTTACACCAAACTCGCGTTACGGCCGCAGCTACCCCATCGTCGAGGCCCATATGACTCCACTCGTGCATGCGCATGATTTGTACGACACGCATGTCAGGGTTACGCACCGCGACCAGCGCGGCTCTCTCACCACAACATTCTTCTGCTGCTATTTTAGGTGCTGCAGCAACCTCACACTCAATCGTTCTCTTGGCGTGCGGGGTGAAGTTCTGATTGCGCGCATGGCGCGCGATGACATCTTCCAACTCGATGACTTCCGACCGACCGACTACACACTCGCAGATCACGTAGCAACTGTGTGAGTAGACAATAAATCTCTCTCTTCTCAATGTTGCCCATGCCGATTTATAGCTTGGCGCCCAAGTTGCGCGCATATCAAGAGGATGGCACTCCCGTTGGCTCGTTCGGAACTGTGTTCCCGGGCACTTTCTAGTCTTAGTGCCCGGGCATTGCTCAAATAGGAGCTATAGACAATTTTTGCGCTTAGCAGTAATCCATGCATACGAACTTGCCTTGCTTGTACTCTTTTACTCTGCCGTCCAGTTAATCTTGTGTTCCTATATTAATCTCTGTCTCCCCCGTACCGTTCTATCTAGCAAATCATCCCGAGTCGGTACATTTCCAACAAAGGAATTCCGCTTTCAATCAGACGGTGAAGAATGTATTTCAGTCGGTCAACAATGTGGAGTCGGAGTAGACGACGATAACTCATGATACTCTGCAGATCTGAAGAGCGCGACGAGGGTGGAAGACACCCATGAGGCAGTAGCGGAGAAGAAGGTGGTGAGGATGGCCGGTCCACGAGTCGGGTAACGAGTAGCCGAGCCGACCTGTCAATCAGTCGGGACCATGGTAAAACGTCTTTCGATCTCCTCAGCTCTCCTTCGAGTCCAAGTCCTTGTCGCTTGTGTGACAAGCGATTCGGTTTCTTTCTGGGTCTTGTTCCCCCTCTATGGCATTTCTTACATACAACGCAGCCTTTACTTCTTCTTTTCGTCTTGGACATCCATTGGCCATGTCTTCGACGCAACATTCAAGTCAGTCTGCGCGTTCATGACAATTTTCGTCAAGATCTTCCCCCTTGTTCCTCAAAACAGAATAATGAGCACATTGTCCTTGTTCCAAATTCGGTCATTATTATATCGTTCGCCACTCGTTTCAAGCCCTCGCTGAGTATATAATCGTGAATTGCCCATCAGTCATTGCTTTCAATCGCCCTAGACTTTCTACGCTCATCGATAATGTCCTCCTCTCGTCAAGCTCTTGTTGGCCCTAACGTTAGTGAACCACTCTGGCCTTCATTCTTGCAATTCAATGTTTATCTCTAGGCTGCGACAGAGCTCCGGTACCTCAACGCCCGCTATTATGGAATTGCTAGGCAGCTCTTCATCTCCGTCCCCACTGTTTGCACGACGGCCGCCCCTTTGACGACTTTCCCTTGCATCGACGCTTTGTTGGTCTGGTCGCAGGACCAGAGATGGATACACCGCGCCAGTGCTTCAATGAACCACCACCTCCCTTCAGGGCAGAAGGTTACAACCAACTTCATCTGCTTCTACCAGCGTTATCACGGACTTCCTTCAAACGACAGTCTTGATGTGATGGGCGAGGTTGTGGTCATGCGTGCAGAGGCCGATGGGGTCAGGGTCGCCAACATGGACGAATCTGAGGCTAGCTTGGCTGACGAGGTGGCGAAGGCGTGAGTTGATGAAATATTTCTTGTCGCTGCGTGTGTTAACTTCATTTCAGGCTCTCCCCAGCGGTGAAGGATTTCCAGCAGGGTCATCGTCCACGCGTCAAATCAATCGTCGTTAATTTGCCTCCTGCTTAATGCATGAGGTGTTAATACTGTAGTAGAAACGAGCGTATGCGTGTCATATCCGTCTGCATGGGACGAGATCTCGATGACTCATAGCAAAAGTAGACTACCAGTAAACTTGTGCACGGTTGAACAAAAACAAACCAATCGTTAGATTTCAATGAAGCGTGAGGATGGACGAGCATCGCGACCACGCGATAGCCGCCCCAAAACAAGTTAAAGATGATTCAGAAACGTGAACGTCAGACATTCTGAATAGCAAGAAACGAAAACAAGAAACAAAAACAGTTCGGCGGTGAGGAGAATGCGATCAGGTGCAAGACACTCAGGTAGTCCAGTCGCGTGTGCGAGAAGGACGATCAATCGTTCCGTCTCGTCGACTCGGTCTTTTATTAGCCACTTTGATTGCTTGCAGTCTTTTCCCCAAATTACAGACACGCATTATGGTTCGGTCACTGAGTTTTCCTCCGTTGCTCTTCGATTCGAGCTTACTTCAAGTCACAGATGCATGTGGTCTGAATCCAGTTTGCTGATCAAATTGAGAATGAGTACGTGAACCGTTTTGGACCCGGAGATTTCAGCATTGGGAGAGCACATAGACTGGGTAAAAAGTTGGAACATGTTCTCTCCATTGCCCAAAGCACACACGTTCACTTGATTGGCTGTGAAGTACCTGGGGATTGTGCGTCTGCATCCCGACGATCTTTTGTTGAAAAGAGAGAACGGACTCTTGGATTGATTGATTTTGGAAGGAGTACATAGATTTCGCGTAGCATAGTAGAATCAGCAAGATTTTTATACCCCTAGCATACCGGCCAGCTCGGACAAATTCAAGTCAGTCTTAGCCGAGGTAGGATATTGTGGGGGCTTGCCTTGGGGCCTTGCAAATTGAAGAATAAATCGACTGCCGGAAGGGCGTGTGGAGAACAAACTTTTACAAGACGACGGCCGCCGCAGATCATTCGAGGACGAGATCATCTAGCGAGTCGGGGACGTAAGACGCCGTTGAGTAGCCAAGCTTCCAAAAGCGAGAGCAGAGCAGCAGCGTAGAAGTGAGAAATACGACCAAGTGTAAAACACCAGACAAGAGGAGCGGCAGTCCGCGTCGAGGAGACGAATGCAACCCCGGTGTAAAACACCAGGGTAACAGATGCTCTGTGCGAGGAGGAGGAGAGGATCAATGCATCAAGGCGATGACGCGACGGTTCGGCGATGCCGGACTTTGATAGCCGGCTCATCTTGTCATCTTCCTAGACGCTTGTTTTACAAGCGACTCGGCTTTGAGCCACTCACCTCTAATTTCTTGCCCTTCCGCGTGTCTTACACGCACTATGGCCTCTTCTTTTGGAATTGGCTCAACAAGATATTCCTTCAATTGCTCTCTATGCCGATCTTGGCCCGACTTAATTCTTTAAACAAAACTTACGACTATCGTTCGCAAAAGTGCATAGATTCGCTCGCTTTCATTCCAAAAATTGAACTGGCCGTACGATAAGGCTTTGTGCTCCTTTGGGGGTGTCTTGTTCGCTGGTTTCCATGTCGACCTTTTCTGTGCATACTCGAAGTAGTTGCTCGGTCCTTCCAAACTGCTCGCCCACTATATATATGCCGTTGACTCTTGCTCCCATAACCGACATGTCCCAGCAGTCCCTCGTCACCACCCGCCTTCCAATATTCAGCGATCCGGTTCGTATACATGTCTCCGTTTTTGGCTTTTCTGTTTGTTTTAATTTCAACGGGTCACAGAATGACCCCGAACTTGTTCACCAGCTCTTTACCGCCCGTCGTTTTTCAACATCCGGGCGCAACTTCACCTCTATCCACACGATTTGTGCGACCGATCATTCTATGGCCTATCCTTGCGTTGAGGCTGCCATGATCTACACCTACGATCGGCCTCGGATTCACCGTGCCGCTGCTAGGATTACCCATCGAACTCCTTCTGGGGCAGATGCCACCACTACATTTATCTGCTTCTTCCAGCGTTCTCGGACCCTTCCCCATAATGATTATCTCGACATCCAAGGAGAAGTTATCATCATGCGCGCTCAGCACGACGGAGTGACGGTCACCAACATGCCCGTGTCGGAAGCACATCTTGCTGATCGAATTGTAGAAAAGTGCAGTCTTTTTTCTTTGATTATTTGTCTGGCTGGGCAGTTCACTCATCTTTTCAGACTTGCGCCTGCCTTGCGCCAATTTCAAGGACCAAAGCGCACACCGGTCGGCACCTTGATCATTGTTGCCTGATGTTCGGTCATACTTACTTGAATAGAATACGACCATGTTGAACTGCCGCTCATCTTGAGGTTTGCATAGCTATATCCATAACCCAGCAACAATACACGGAGCATTCCGACTCACAGTTTCGCCTTCGTTACCGTTCTGCGCACGCTCCGTCCCTACCAGATACTTGCCCATAGGACGTCACACGATTCATCTCACCACTCTCAATCAAGCTCCATGAACTCGTTTCTATCATTCAACTTCCCCGTTAACATATTCTTCTTCGGACGCAGAACCAGCTCCAAATCCCAGCATCGCAAAAAAAATGGAATTGAGTTATACCGTCCGTGAAATCATCGAATGAGAAATGATTCAAGCCACCGAAGACGCTTCGTTTGCCTGTTGCAAGATCAAGTTTTTGCATGATGACTTTGGAATCTGGCCATCCTGTTTGCTTTGTGTGGACGATGAATGTAACGTGTTTCCGTGAGTTCCATTCGCCCCTTAAGCGAAATTGATGATGATTCAAATGGATTCAAGGTACAAGGAGCTGCTTGTTCTGTTTTTGGTAGTTCTTGTTACAATGACATGGCCTTATTTCTCGGAATGGGGGCTCTGCCTGGCTCTGCGAGCCTTATAATAGCCAGCATCTGCGCTACCATATACAAACATCCCCCTACGACACACCCCGTCTCAAAGACACCCATGCCTGACCATCGCGACCGCTCCGTCGTTATTCGTGGCCGCCTCAGAACAGGAATTCAGGTTGGCATTGATTTTACATGTTCAGTCATCTGGTTGTGGTTGACGAGGATCGTCGCAGTCTCACACAGAGCCCCACGTCTTCTCGGCGCGACTGTATTCGGGGACTGTGAGGACCACCATTTCCGTCCTCGCCATATGTGCCATCACCCCGCCCCTCGGCAATTACCCGTGTATCGAGGCTGCCATGCTCTTCACCGGTCTTCAGCCATGGATACACGATGTCGAAGCCTTCATTGAACATCGATCTGAATCTGGCGAGGTTGTAACCACTAAATTCGTTGTCTTCTTTCAGCGGCACGAAAAACTTCCACGGAACGACACTTTGAATATCCAGGGCGAGCTGATCGTCATGCGGGGAGGTGAAGACGGTGCAATGGTCGCCGAGATGACCGCAGCAGAGATGGGACTTGCTGACCAGATTGCGGAGGCGTAAGTTGATCACCGTCACTTACAGCGTGTGGTTTGGTTGAAGCATTCGCAGACTTGCCCCCGCCTTGCGTAATTTCCAAACACCTGAACGCACAAATGTCAAATCGATCCTTGTTATCTCACCCGATGCTTCCGAGTAGTTAGTTGGCTGTCATAATTGTCCTTTCAATATTTTTTTTCGCAACATTGATATTTACATTGTGCAAGACAAAAGATGTGTGTCGAGCCTTGGCATGTAGCCCTGAATTGGAAGACTCATTGGAAGCGTCCAAGTCATTTCGCCGTCAATTGGAATTTAGTATACGTAAAGATTTGGTAGTTTTTAGCGATACTAGCGAGCAGGGACCTGCATGGACGCAGATGATTGCTCGGATGAGATGAATGTTTATAGTTAGGTGAAGCCGAAGCGAATCACAAACGGATTGCCAAATGGGAACAAGGTCGCGACGGGAGCGACGAAGACGAAAGCACTGAACAGCCGCGGATCGTGTCAAGCGAAGTGAGTCAGAGACGTAAGACGCCGCTGACCAGGAACCTTGCCAGGAACGAAAGTAGAGAGAAGTAGAGCAGCAGTGTCGAGGAGAGAAATGCGACCTTAGTGTAAACATTAGGGTAGCTGGATGGCCCGTACGAGGAGGAGGAGGAGGAGAAGGCGATGACGCGACGGCTCGCGACGGTCCGGCGAAAAAACGAGATTTTTTGATAGCCGGCCTTGACTCATCTTGTCGCTTGTTTACAAGCGACTACAAGCGACTCCGTTTTGACTTCAACTTTTGAGCCACCCACTTCCGACC
Organism: Favolaschia claudopus; assembly: GCA_037176885.1. Taxonomy (NCBI): domain Eukaryota; kingdom Fungi; phylum Basidiomycota; class Agaricomycetes; order Agaricales; family Mycenaceae; genus Favolaschia; species Favolaschia claudopus. The sequence continues at coordinate 335,440 of JAWWNJ010000010.1, read as the reverse complement.
TGCTCCCCTTCTGCGTGTCTTACACGCCGTATGATTTTCTCTCCGGTCTAACTAAATAAGACATTACTTCGATCGTTCTCAGAGTCGACCTTTAGCCGAGAAACAGGGACTCTGTCGACTCTGTCAATCAATAGATTCCCATCGAGCTAATGGGAAGACCAAAAATTACAACCATGACTATATGAAGAACAAGGGCAGCCTTGCATAAAAGACCGCCGGCCAAGACTTCCGCCCTTCACATTACCGCTCGACGTTGTGCTGCCACTGCCCTATACTTGTGAATCTTCTACGCTTGCGCTCTACATCGAGAACATACTCAATGGACGACGAGGGAATATATGACTCGGACACCGATGCAAATGTCGACACGCTCGTGCCGGAGCCACGAATAGCAATGTTCGTGCCAGCACCACTGCAACAATCTCAGCCTGCGGTGGAAAGCGGCTGGCCGCCTGGCAGGCGTCAGACTCTGCGAGCATCCAGCCCAGAGCGCCAGAAGATTGCTGGAGTGAGTACCAAACCACAAATATATGGATATGCATTAACCCAAACACGTAGCTGAACAACGACGTTCGATATCATAAAGAGATGGCTGCGAGCGCGAGGAGGGAAGTTCGCCACTTGAAAGCTGTTGCCCGGGATCAGAATGAGCAAATTGCTCGAGTCGACGAAACTCTGGTGTCGCAAGGCCAAATCGTCACTCAGATGACATTGGAGTATCAGGGCATGGTAAGGGCTTCAGTTTCGCATTCCCGAGTACCAGCCCTGACCTGCGGCCAGAAAAATACGAACGAACAGCTCATTCACATGTTGCAGGAACTTACTTCCGAACTGAATCTCCGAGTCCAACACGGTCAAGCCTTGCCCGTCCCACGTCTCGATTCCGTTACACTCACTAGAGGTTTGTCGCTCTCCTTCGTTCCTTCCGCCAAACTTAATCGTCCTCTCAGCACGCATTTTACCCGCCGTTCCCTTCTCCCTCGCGTTTACCTTCTTTGTTCTCCACGCCGGAATGCAAGGCGGATGGGCTCATCTCGTTATTCCCTACCTACTTTGCATCGCCGCATTCTACCTATAAATTCTCACAAGTATGATCGTTGTATGAATGTGCCTTCTATTTCCGTCGAATCCCGTTTCGTGACTGTTTCTAATGCGGATCGAGAACATGGCTGAGAATGTGAGAATTCGTCTATTCTGGGAAAGACCGCTTCCGACTTCGATCAACGACGTCAACCTACGTCAACGCAGATCTTCGTGTGTCTGATCCTGTCAGTCTTGTGCTTCGCCCGATCTAACATGAGGATCGGATTGCTGCTTCTGCTTCTTTTGCTAATACTCGCTTGGACAAGAGACGTAAATCAACTGCATCCCTTCAAAAATCTCTGTTCCTGTCTGGTTTAAATGGCGTCGCTCTCGGACACTATATTCTTCAATCATTCTGTCTTCGTAACTCAAACCGATCAAGAATCAAGATTCAGAAGCATGTAGTCTAGTCGTCAATCTGCCGAGCATTCATCTGAACATTCAAATCAAGACGGACATTATGATTCAAGCGTCGCCAGGGACATCGGCAAACAGTCGTTAGGCGGAAAGGCCTAAGGAGCCGAGGTGATTGACACGACGGAAGCAAACGGATGCAGACGCAGACTTTGCAGCTGATTTGGCAGCTCCAGACGCCTGCTACTCTACTGCATATTGGATGCAGTATTCTGCAAGACTGTCGCACCTATGACCCACCATTGCCAGCGGAGTCCGTCCTCGGTTTTAATTCTCTTCCCAGAATATTTTGACAATTTCACCGCCGCTAGCGGCGCCAACTTTACTTGTTCCGAAACTGCCATAATCTGACATGTCCTTGTATCGAATTTGGAAATTGCTGCCCCAACTCATCGTTCTGGGCAAGTTCTGGGTATATAAAGCGCAAGTGTAAACCGCCGATGACCTCAGTCTTACTTGACCGATCTCCCCATTTCTTCAATAATGTCTACACAAAGTTCTACGGAGATCATCACCCGGGTTAGTGCTGGTGCATATCATCAACCGTCTAATTCACAATGGGACAGGGAAACTCCGAGCTTGCCGTACTAAACGGTGTAATGTACGGACCCAATGGTGGTTTCTTCCTTGACATTCCCTCCCTCCGCAAACCTACCTCGCCTGTGACCATTCACCCCTGCCTGGAGCACCTTTTCACCTCGCGAAATATACAGCCCCGCATCCACCAGACGACTGTCTCCGTTTTTAGCCGCTCCATCACATCAGGCAGATTCGACATGACTTGTTTTATCTGTTTCTATCAACGCCACATGAACCTCCCTTATAACCCGAGCCTTGATGTAAAGGGCGAAATCGTGGTGATGCGGGCGGAATCCGATGGCGTGACGGTGACCGACATGGACGTATCGGAGATTCCTGTGGTATATCAGGTCGTCGCCCGGTGAGCTATTATGCTGCTTCCTCGTTGTTCGCGTCTCAACTGTTCAAGGTTGCTTTCGTCTTTGCGACTCTTCCAAGGACCTGAACATAGAAGCGTTCAGCCGTTCTGTCTCTTTTTATAGACCGCTTCTAGTTGTCGACTCGAACAAGTAGTTATCCAAGTCTGTCTGCTCTTATACAATCAATTATGAATACCGAACACTTGCGATGGGAATTGGTACCATGAATCAAAATCTTAGAAAGGGCGAATCCTCATAATGTAGAAGTCAGTCATGAGTAGTTACGACGACATAGTAAATGGCTGAGGGATTAACGGCGATCAGTCGTGAACGGATGCCTAGAGCTGGTGATATTTGAAAGAGCGTGACCGAGGTGTAAGACACCCAGGAAGCAGAACGGAGACGGAGGATGGTGGAGGATGACGCGATGACGGGCCGACGAGTTGGCAACCGACCTGTCAATCAGTCGGGACCGAAAACGGAAGCAAACACAGATCGTGACATTTTGACCCTTGTGTTACAAGCGACTCCAAGCGACTCGGTTTCCAAAACTCGTTCTCCCTTTATTGCGTGTTTTACATGCAATACAGCCCTTACCTCTTCTTTTCGTCTCGGATACCCAACGTCTTCGATGCAAAATTCAAGTCGGTCCTCTCGAGCAGCAATCGCCCATCGTGCTTTGATTCTGGTTTGACTAGAGGACGGCGATCGTGAATTCCAATTCTGGGAATCCTTGTATTCCTTGTACTCTACTCGGCCGCGTCACGGCTAGGCTCCCTTATATGCTGCACGTTGTGCGAGGTTCCCAGTCTTCCCTCCTCAAATTCTCCCTCACCGACGCGCTACCTGTTTCTCTCCTTCATGCCTGGTCATCATCCCTTTTTTTCTCGATTCACCGTCATGGTAGGTGAACAGCGCTTCATTCTACACGCTATGTTAATATCTTCGCAGAGCCCGCCACGCGTTTTGCGCGCCCGACTTCACGATATCGATGGCGTCGCCCGTTTCATCTCCATCCACACACTCACCTCGGCTGAATCGCTGAGCTACCCAATCCTTGAGCCCCATCTAGCCTGCCTCAATATCCAGCCCGTTGTGCATTCGGTTTTGGTACGGGTTATGCACCGCGACAGCTCCGGGCAACTCGAGATTTCGTACTTTCGGTGCTTCTTTCGACGACACAGGAGGCTTCCTCGGAATGACACCCTCGATGTTCAGGGGGAAGTCATCGTCATGCGGATACTAGACGTTGACTTCACCCAACTCGAGGACCTTCGTCCGACAGATACTGAGATCGCTGACCACGTCGTACATCTGTAAGTCACGCACATTGTTCATCACTCATTCGCCGCAAGCCAACTCATCTATTCAGACTGGCTCCATATTTGCACGACTTTCAGGAGCACCGTACTCCGTTCCGTGCGGCGAGTCTTAATACTCGCTTGCTATAAAGCACTTATAACCGCACCCGACGATTAATCATTATGGCACCTCACGATGTTAGATACGACTTCCTGATTTTTATGATATATGCTTCTGTCGGAACCGCCCTCTATAGCTCAATGCTCAGAAATGATCAAATCTTGGAAACGTTCATAATCGAGTTTGCATTTTTTTTGACGAACAACACGACTTTTAGCCGAGAAACAAGCTCCTATCGGATACCCGCAGTCGGAACAAAGTTACTGAGGCCCGCGACCAACAAAAAATGCACATCTAGCCGAGAAACAAGGTCCTATCCGCAATCGAAACAAAGCCATGAGCCTCAGCCAGTGAAAACTACAACAATGACCATGCTAAGAACAAGGGCAGCCTTGCATAAAACTTAGAGGCTGAAGGAACCCTCCTTCGCATTGCTGCTCATTCACGTCGAGAGCGTCATGTCCACCGAGGGAGAAGACTTCGACATGCACATGTCGCCACCACAGATAGTGCCATCTTCACCTGATCATCCGAGCCCGGTGTGTAACTCGCAATATCGTATCGATGACAACTTGACAATCTACAGAATGTGGAGGACGACCATTCGTCTTCCTACAAACGGCAGAACACGCAGGCAGCCAACCCAGAGCGCGAGGAGATTGCTAGAGTTAGTATGAAAATACAAACACATGGATTCTATTGACCCAAAAAATAGCTGGCCAACGACGTTCAATATCACAAAGAGATGGCTGCGAATGCGAAGAAGGAAACCTACCACTTGAAGGGTCTCATCAAGGGCCAGAATGAGCAGCTTGCTCGATTCAACGAAACTCTGGCGTCGCAAAACCAAATGGTAACGCAGATGAGATCTGAGTATCAGGGCATGGTATGAGCTTCAATTTCGCAAGAACCAGGACTGACTTGCGGCTAGACGAATACGAACGATCGCCTTATTAGTGCGCTTCAGGAAGCGCAGCTCGAGAACCAGCACCAGAGGGAGCAATCGAGGCGTCATCATGAGGAAGCGGTAAGAATTTCGATACTGCAGTGCGGCAAACATACCTACATTTTTGAACCGTTCAGATGCAGAACAGCTACCTTGCTCAGCAGAAACTGGCCGCAGTGTACGAACGAAGCCAACAGATCGAAAGGAGCGCGCATGAGACGGTGACGCAGGCGACAGCGGCGCAAGCCGCAGAGACAAAGCGGGCTCAAGAGGCTGAACGAGCATTGGTACGATTCATTTTTGTTGCCACTCCGCGCACAGTATATTGATATCTCATTTTTGAAAGGTTGAGAAGGCTAACGAAACGGCAGCTCTACGTGCCAAAGTCGCAAATCAAGCGGCAGGTGTGACCCCTCGAAGCCGTCGAACGAAGACGGGGGCAATGCACATCCATAACATTGCTCAGAGGATACAGCCCTTGCCGTTCGTCCCCACTCCCATTCCTGCCACAGACCCCTCGATCGAGGATGAAGACCTATCGGCTCAGATTGCGGACAGCCTTGGAGAAGGGGCCACCGTCCGAGTCATCACAACGAAAAAGAACGGCAACTACGGAGTCACTAAGGATGAGGCGAGTGGTTGGGAGGCAAGTTCTTTCTCGTGAATTTCGAACCAATATGTAGCTGAATACTGGGTTGCAGAAAATCATCAGCGAGATCAGGCGAGAGAAATGCGACGTCAAGCAGTACACCGACTACATTGTCAAGAAAGTTCCGACGGAGCAGGAAGTTAGTCAGTGCGAGAAGGGTCTTTTATCTCCCTCCCCCGATGATTTCATGCACAATTTCCGCGACGGCTATACTAAGTCCCGATGGAATCGCGAGATGGATAGAAAGTGGTTACAAGAGATTCTATCCCGGGGGAGAGCGAAAGGATTACCCGCCGTTCCCAACGGATGGATTTTGGATACGCTCAAAGAACAAACTAGCCGAATTAGACTCCTCTGGTCCAAAGCACAGCCGGTTGGCGACGAGACGCCGGCCGATGCCATGAATCGCTTCTCGTCGTATCTTGTGAAGGATGGCGACCGCAAGACACACAATTCACGGAAAAAACATGTGCGTATTAGTACCGCCGCCTCCAAAATAGGTGCTAACTGGCATTCAAGAAATACGACGGTCGAGACGAGACTCTCGTCATCATAATCGATTTGGCGACGTCACAGAACTTGCCCGACCTAGCTGCGTGGAAACGACTTCGTGAGATGCTGAAGTATCTCGGCACGGCCGGTATGTCGTCTGAAGAGGAGCTTCAGATAGCCCACGGCCGGGGCAAGAAAACCGTCTTCCGCGTCAAAGTCTGTCTCTGGCGCGCCATCGATGTATCCCAATACCTCTGGATGATCGACGAGCGTAGGAAGAGTGTGGTGACAGGGAAATCGGGCGCTCCGCCGGTAGAGCGTCTGCGGGATGGCACTCCTAGCACCGCCAATCCTCCGACAGGGTTACCCAGATGCCTGTACAACGAGAACTGGATCGAAATGGAGTCCAAGAAGAGCCCGATTTTCATGGAAGAACTCAACATTTCCAAGGAAGCTTTCGAGTTGCTCACTGCGGCTCCTGCGTTTGTGGCTTGAAGATGGCGAGGACGGGTGGTTGGCGATCATGAAATAACGACAGGATTTTTTTTTCACTTATGATGTCAGGCTTTACATAGAATGCATATTTTCCCTAAAGGCGAGTGCTGTGCGTAAGACGCTCAACAGCTGGGATGTTGGTGACGCGCAGGGAACTATATAATATGGGTTACCGAGACAGTAGGCAAGTGGAATGTCCAAAGAATGAGGGGAAGCGGATCAGTGGCGGTGTCTGCACATGATCCGCAGGAGTTCAAACCATACATACCATGACATCCTCCATCGTCTCTTTCCACTCACTCTTTGGCGTTTCACGCCATTTACTGAGGCTCACCCGGTCATTCCCAGAGTTGCTGCTACCACCAGTCCTTATGCGAAACAGAATTCCGGCTCTTTCAGGAGGGACAGAGAGCCAGAGAAGGAATATTACGTGATCCACCAGCGCCACTTTTTTTTGGCTTTGGACGACCATCCTCTTGCAGGCGATTTTCGCCTACGACAGGCTTTTGGGCTCGGCTGCTTTCGCAAAACCCATTGGCGTATACGCCGGTGACTTTCTTGCTGTTTCTGTCGTTGTATGACCCACAGAGAAGAATATCTGGCACTCATCGACTTGCCCTACGCCCACATCATACAACAAATTGGACTTGCCCCAACACCTGGCTTACTTATGGATGCTATCTTAGCCACAGGTTGTCTCTGGATCCACCGAGGTGCGCAACTTTCCATAGTACCAGCTTCTCGCTCCTGACACGTCCTCATCCAGACTGAGGGTGAAAATCTATTTCCAGTCTCCTACGCATCATCTAAATACCTACACCGACGATAGTTGTGGTACGCTTAGTGTCTCTACAGCAACCATCCGTGCTCATTTTATGCCAACTCTAAAAGCCGATGATGTGACGACTACAACTGGCTCCGTCCGCTCGAATCCTCCTCTGGATCGTAGCTGTTATGCAACAGTATGCAACCCAATGACCCTTATCGTGGCTCTCTGATCGCTGTAGCCAACAATGGGGCAGTTGCCTGACGCTTATCGTGCACCCCATCGTGCATCTGGCGTTCCGTCGTCCTCTGTCGTCTCCAACGACGGCTCCTCCATCTTGCTTCCCAACTAGCCATCCCCCTTCCTGAATGCTTTGACTGGTTCTCCCGTTCACGGGCCTCCTTTCTCATCGGCACAAACCCCCGTTTCCAAGGGAGGCTCATCGCCAGTCAATCCCGCCACAGCCACATCCACCATCCTCGCTTGACTTGACCTCGACTGTGACCGTAGGTGAAGCTTAGCGGCGTGGGGAGGAGTTGAATGGACGGTTTGTGCATTAGCTCCTCTATTTCTGTGCTGGCTCATCTCAGATTCATGCCGCAGGGTGGTTGGGAGCGACATGAGCTTCTCTACAGGGCTACGTTTCCACCAGACTCCCGTGCCTATATGGTCTACCTTCATTACTTATACCATACTGCATGCTGCTTGATGGACACGATCTGGGGCGAGCCGCGAGATTTCCACCAAAATCTTGTGTCTACATCGTCTTCACTCACCTTTTATAGTATGTACCCTCTACTAGTCGGAATGTGTATATAGCTAGAGACAATGCACAATGAAATAGATTAGAGTTATCTACGAAACAGAACTGGTGCCGCGCGCACGCGCAGGCAGCTTAGCACTTGTCCAAAAATCAAGTGAATACTACTGAATAGACGCCCGAAAAGGAAATTTTTCCGCCTACGCGTGACATCGACTGTTGTCTACTGGCCATCCTCTTGCGGGCGATTTTCGCCTGCAACAGGCTTATTCGATTGATTGACCGCAACTAAATTCCAACAACTCACTGGCGTATACGCCGGTGACTTGCTTGCTCTACTCTTCTATTGTTTTGCCACCGAGAAGGATCTCTATGGACTTCGAGCTCCTCAACCAAATCCCTCTCCGTGATGTCTCTGTGTACTCCAGAATGCCACCATGTCTCACTCAGAAGCTAGTTGGGTCCGTGACCGTTCTCAATATCAAATCCTCAGTTCTAATATTCACTACGAGGGTAGATGTCCACTCCGATATCTATTAACTCGCCTCAATGTCAGTTTGGGTCTTGAACAATGATATCCGGAGTCTGGGCGGAATGTCAACAACCGGACTTTGTTTCGAGTGCTTTGGGTCAGTGACTGCTCACGATATCAAGTTTCCCTTTCTGACACTCATTTTGGGGGTAGATTGTACATCTCGGTGTCTGGCTCCATCTTCCGCATGTCAGTTTGGTTCGAACGACCGGAACGAATATGCAGGTCAGTAGACATAAGAGCCGACAGGGGAATTTTTGACTAACTTCTGATCACTCAGGAATCTGCACATGTATCTTTCCTCAAGAAAATACGGCATCTTGAGCTCAAGGCACGCGGTGAGTACGCATTGAGTCTACGAGGAGATGTTCAACTTACTACGATTTCTTCTTTTCAATGAGAGAAGGAGGTGCCATTTTGCCGCACAATGATATTCCACTCCGGCCTCAGTGCTAACCCTTACCCCACCACTCGAGTATCAGCACCTCCATTCTTCTGCTACGCCTCACGAGATCACTTGCTCTCCCCCCAAGGAGGATACGGGGCCAGTATCATCACGTTCATGACGAGGTGAGCTTGTTTTGGTGTTATCGACCCTTCTGTGTTTGACGACGTCTTGGTTTCTTCTCAGTACCATGGACCATGCGTGCGAGCTTGGGAGCATGTCGCTCGTACGCGCACCATGTCGTCTCCTCCTGTTCTAACGCCCAATACGCAAGTCAGCGGCTCACCTTCGTCCTTCTTTCCCCCAGAATCGCCCCTAGCAATTACAAATAGCATTTCATCTCTTCGTTAACACAAAATTCACCGGACCGAGACCAGGTGGTGCAGTGTGGTATGAGCCTGAAGAATGTTCGGTCGTCTCGGAAGGAGCATCCACGTCGCTTTTGCCGTTGCAAAAGGTTCTGCGGCAGAAGAGCTCGACCGATGGGATTTCGATGTTTCTCGGCGGCTCGCAGTTTAGTAGCCTTGGAAGCGTAGCAACGATAGCGTCGTCCTTCGCTAGTTCTCATACCTCAGTTCGCGTTCCACGCTGGGCTGCCAATTCAACCGCAGCTTCTCCATCTCTACCTTCATCGTGGTTCAATATCATCCGACATTTTCCGTCTCCCGCACTCGGGCATGCCGTTTCGTTCAGGCTGGACGACCTCTTCGAGTTGAGGGTTCCGAAGCTGCAGATCACTCGGAAGAGTGGGGATAAGAACGCCAACAGCGCTAGGACATCCGTCGCAACCAGTGCTTGTGCCACTTCGAGAGATGATGCAACGAGTGTGTCGACCACGGTTAGCAGTGCGACGCAAGCTCAAGCCCCGGTGAACGAGCATAAACGTGCGTTGAGGAGAGAGAACAAGGCGTGGGGGGAGGGAGTTGGAGACGACCCTCGTTAGGTTCCGCAAGGCGCTCCCTCGCTTGCTGTCCGTCGATGATGCGTACTTCGACCATTCGGCGAGTGAGGGCGGGGAAGCTGAGGACGATGATGAGACCGAGCTTCCGACGCCGAAGGTCGCGCGGCCACCGAATAGCTTTGATCATCTCACATTTCATCCTATCTGGGTTGCCTCCCGGCGCGCCGACAACACCGCAGATCCAACGCACAGCGCAAGAACTCTTCTCCTCCCCTCTACGACCCGTCGCGCGTCGTCTCAACCTCGTCTGAGGATTTTGCGTGAGACTGAGGGGAGCTCGGTGGAGGGTGCGCCCGCATCGCGTCTTGGGTCGAGATTGTCTGAGAGCTTCCTCGCGGGATCCATGTTCACCAATGTACATTTACACGTCACGCGCGGAAAGGCGGGCTCGACTATCTCTACGGATAGCGACTCGACGGTCGGAGTAAGGAGGGTTCTGTCGTCGACGATTCCGAGGATGTCAAGCCGAAAACGAAGCATGAAGGATGCATCGGCGGCGACTGTAACGGCAGAGCCACCATCTGCACCAACTCCGACACCGTCTTCGTTCACCAACACTCTTACCAGTGGGATTAGCAGCGCAATGGAACTCCTCCCGAACAATGGCGAGTTTCCCCGGCCTTGTATATTTTCCAAGAATAATCATGGCCTCTTACGGCGGCGACCGCTGATCCATTCTTGATTGACGAGCAGCCGCATATCAAGTACGACTGGACCATCACCAAGCGGCTCAATTTCAGCTGCGCCATGTACTACGCCAAGCAATTCGACAATCTCCGCAAGCGGCGCGGCATTGAGGACGTATTCGTGAGACCTCGTCGAAGAGCGCGAATTGGGTAGCGGAGGGCGGAAAGAGCAAGCGCAATTTCTGCAAGACGGCGGATGACCGGTCTATTATCAAGATCTTTACTTGTGAAACGTGGCCATTTTGTGGGTTTCGTTGTCGGAGGATACAGTGTGCCAACGATTGCTGTGGCGCCGACAAGTCTTGATTGTGCGGACTGTCGCATTTTCGGTATATGGGCCAGCAGAACGACGGTGCTGGCGAAGTTGATCAGATATCATTGAGATCCGGAATCCCGAAACGGGCAACGCGCAGTTCCAAGCGGAATGTTTGCGGGCATGTTGACACTATCGGCAGCTACACGTCCGCTAAGACCCTCGAGTACAAGGCGAAGTAGAAGCTGAATCCCGGGGACGGCAAGGAGGCGGCGGCTATACTGCTCACTGTGGGTCCTGGTGATGGGATGCTGGGGTAGGTGAATTGTGCTTCATTGGCCCGTCGTAGCAGAAGCGGGCGTTTGGGGAGGGATGAAGTGGGCATTTGTTCTGTTCGCATGAATGATCAGTCTCTATTTCTGTCCGCTCGCTTTTCCATCCTGGTTTTAGTGAGACACTGTGCCCGATTGAAGAAAACCCAGCTTCACTCACCAAAACCGTCCAAACCGACTTTTCTGTGTCCAAATCACTCCCTCTCTATTCCTCTTGTCGTCATAGGTCTCCTTCTGCGGCTGGACGTCGAGCAGCCCATAAACGTACCCTACCCGCTGTATCAGATTCGCTACCGCAGAGTTTGAGCGAGCTGTACGCTCCCCAAGTATCAGCGCGCGGCCTCGTTTCTTCCTTCGCGTGAGTATCTGCCCAACTAGCTGCATGTAGTCCCCAATTGCTCACCTTTGTATCCCCACCACGCCCGCCCGTACCAGTGGTGTAAGCCAAACCGGATGCGGGACTTGCTCAGTTCTTAGCACGACATTCTTGGTTTTCTGGGTCGGAGAACGGTATCGGATAGGGCGAGAAATGTAAAAGTGGTCTAGCGGCGACGAAAAGAGCGAGATAGAGATGGATCTGCTTCAAGGAGAGTCAGTTTTCTCGATGAAGCCGGAGGGCGAGGGTCGTGACTTCCCGTTCCAAATGCGGAAGGTCGCGATCCCTCTCTGCTCTATCTCGTCCTAGTTGGCCCCCTCCGTCTGAAACCATTCTATCTATGCCTCATAAACCGCGCTCTCGTCCTTCTGCCGCAAGCCGCTGGGCCATTGTTCGGGCACCCGGGATCACCTCTACGGCCGCAAAGTCCGTCTTTCAGTTGATTGACGAAACTCTTCTGTACTCTCGTTTACAGGCACCCTATCGATCAGGCGCGGTCGATTATCATGGGCCCTAATCCGTACCCTCAAGATGGAAGCGGTTTCGTCTATCTTCATTCGCGAATTGCGTATAACGACATTGCGCAATTCCAGCGCGGTCATATTACCTTCGACGAGCTCTCGATCCGTTTCGAGATTAAGCTGGGCCATACCAATAATTTGCCGCGCCGGTTCAAGGAATACAAGAAGTGTACCGAAGGATACCTGTTCTTCTGGCATTGCGCATATACGACAACAAGCCGAATGCTACTTGGTGAGATCATCTGGTCTCAAAACGATTGTCGACTGACCTTTCGGCGTGGCAGAACGGCTAGTTCACCTCTCGCTCATTCACCTCGGCGCCAGAATCAGCCGCTATCGCTGCTTCGGATGTGGCAAGCGCCACCGCGAGTATTATAGTCTTCGCGTTGTCAAAGGTTTCGTTGGATTGGAAAGCTTGACGGAATTTTGGTTGGGAGCTCTCGGGGAAGTTGCTTCGCAAAGGTTAGTCCACTTTCTTGTGTTGTTCTCCGAGCATCACTAACTTTACCTTGCAGAATTCTTTTCTAATCGTATAGTATTCCGTATGTAGTTACATATAAAACATGATAGCATAGCACAGATGTTGGAGACAGCCTAGTGGGCTCAAACTGGGTGGCGAAGCAGTAAGTTCCTGAAAGAAACCTTCAATCAACTACATGCTAATATCACTCTTCCCAGCATGGAACGTGCAAAGGCAAGCTGCAGAAGCGGGAGACACGGTGCGTGCATCCGCGATGATATATTATTGAAACAGCTACTCTGGAAAGCAGCTTTGGGGAGGGCATGATGTGCGGTATTATGATTACACGTAGCTAACATTGTTTTCATCATAAGCCAATACACTTCCTTCCTCACTTCAATTTTTGGTCATAGATAGGGTCACAGTCTGGGTATTTACTCGTCAAGTCCACGACTCCGCGTAGTCCAATGATCACAGATGTCGGCGGACAAGCTCCAGACAATCTGCGGGTCATCGGCGGAGGAGCAGTCGATGGTCTGCGGACGAGAAGCCGCTCGTCGCACGACGGTCGCGCGACGGGTCGCGCGATAATGTTTCGACCCAGCTGACAGAATTGGTTTCGACTTATGTTTCGTCTCGCACGAAATAAAAGTCTATAGAAAATATTTCGCTTCTATTTCGAGCCGACCTAAATACAAGCCGATGCCTTGTATTTCGGCTTATGTTTCGTGCCGGCCGATACTTAACCGATGCCTGATGTGCCGAATTCTCTTTCGGCTTAACCTATTCTCAACCCGAAACAAAATATTTCGTACATATCTTTCGACCCCCATGGCACAAAAGACGAAAAATTGTCTTTCGGCTAACTTTCGGCTGAGACGAAACAAAGCCGATTTCTATTGTTTCGCCTTGTCTATCGAGCGGCACGACAACTAAGTCTAAATATTGTGCATCGGCTTATGTTTCAACGCAGTCTATTGGTAAATCGACACAAATTGTTTCGGTATGTAGATCGGCTCAGTCGAAAGTTCGTTTTTTTTCGGTGTGACTGCATATCCTGTTATCCCTCGCGCTTGGCACATTTGCCAACTTTCCGCCGCCAGGGGCTATCCCAAAAAGGCGATGTTTGATGGCGGCAATGTTTTTCGGGCAACATCACGGCAAGCTCGGCATCGCCTCAACTTGGCGTGAAATTTGCGTGAAATTGCAATGAAATTGTTGCAACTACTTATTTCGCCAATTCGCGCAAGTGGCAAGTCGACAAGTGCTTTGGAGACATAGTTGATACCTTTATGGCATATTATGCTCAAGATTATGCTGTCCACATATATTGGACCACATAGCGGGTCCGGGGTCTGCCGGGGGTCCCTGTAACTGCAACACATTGAATACCAAGCGAAAATGTGCGCACTGAGTGTTGACAACTTAGGATAAGTAGATGATTACAGCGAAGATGGGGACCAGACGGAGTACCATCAATTCTCCAAGTGCTCAGAAACAAAGAAAGAAAAATATTTGTTCAATGCCGGAACTATGGCACGTTTCGTATCCTCCAATTGCAACACCCGAGTCTCGTTAATTTGGTGCTTTTGTCTGCGGCAGTCATTGAAAAAAATGATGGCAAGCGGAATCGAACTGAAAAAGCTTAGATAAACAACGCGAAAAAAGACAACTTATAAACTCATCACAACCACTACACTAGCCAGGCTTCCTAGGTACCATGCTTTGCTTTGACATCGTACAGAGACGCCTTGCCTGACCAGAACAAATGATCGCCGACCTTCTGGCCGCCATCAAAAATCGCCTTTTTGGGACAGCCCCTGCCGGCGGAATTCGTCGAGTGGCTTGGCACTAACCATGTCCAAAGTTATCTTGAAAAACCTCGCGGTGAGACCGGAAAAGGAAGCAATTTTGAACGGTGAAAATGCATGGATCGGAACGTGACGGACGACGATATTTTTTCTTCGAGCGGGTGGGACGGATCTCCTCAATGGGATAGCTAGGTCTGTACCAATTTTCTGGTGCAAACACAAATTACCGGGAACTTGCCGGGAACGTCGAGAATGCCAAAGCACTCTGTTGCTTTCAAACAAAGCCAGCTCCCGCTGTGACTAGCACTGGTTATATACCGGCAAGAAAGATTTGATGTTGCTAAGTGTTAAGCGCAAGTTTTATCGAGACCAGCAGAATTTTGAAGCTCAGAATAATTATACTTGTGATGTTTTGACCCGATGTTTAGAGCGAAATTCGGGATTCAGAGCTCCCGCGAGTTCAATACAGAGTGAGAGAGGTGATTGCGCAAGTCAAGAGTCGTTGGTCGAGGATTTGTCGAACGACATGGTGGTCCAGGTCAGGGTTGATGCCGTGACTCACGTGGAGATCGCCCGTCACGCGGAGATCGCCGGTCACATCACGACATGATTTTTTTTTTCTTTCCTTTCCTCCATGTCGCCCCCGTGTCTTGACCTCAGCGTCATAGAGGCATATCCCCCCTTGCTCAGAGTCAGTCTTCAACCCTTTGGTTCTCACCTCTCACTCATCGCACTCTCCAGACGATGGCTCAAGGAGCATGCGGGGACAGTCCTGAGGCGCAAGAGCAGCTTGAGTTGATGTCATGGATATTAGGCCATTTGGGGAAATACTCAACGATCGTGAGTTTCCCTGGTTTCATTTACTATTTCATTCCTCTTGTCTCTTGGTTATGATACATTGGTGATGCTCCTATGGTTACGAATCATGTATATAAGCAGGGATACAGATGGAATATACATCACTTCTCCCATCTACACACCTCTCGCACGCCGCGCCCATTCTACTGCTTTACTGCTTTAGTCTCGGTCCCGCCGCCGCCAAGTCTCGCACTGCCGGCCGCCTGGACCACCTGTCCAACCCTCACGCTTCGCGCTGTCGGACTACTTGGACTCACGCATCGTACTGGATCTGCTAAACGGGTTTAGTGAACTCAACAACAATAGGAAAACTCGCCTTTTCTATTACACTGGTGGACACATTGGGAACTCGTTCATTCGCAGTTCCCAGTATCTTCTCCTAATTCCCAGCGACCCCTCTCGGCATCATGAGTGGGTCACTGCGGAACGCTCATCCCTCGATCATTGACAAGCCGGTTGTCTCTGATCCCCGTCTCATCCCGCCGATCACTCCTGTTCGGCTTCATCGTTTCTCGGACTCCCCAGCCACTTCCTCATCTCTCAGCGCGAGAAGTTCTTGTTCTTCGACACTTCCCGCAGCTTCCTCCTCGCATATATTCCATGCTGCTCGGCTTCCCCAAGGATCCTCTGTATCCTCAACCCAGCAGCCACTCTTTGCGAGGCCTTCTTTGTCAACTCCCATGCTGCATCGCTCGGCGCCGTTGGCTCGCTTCACATCCCCTCGTTTGATTAGAGGTTTATGTGATCCTTTGGTGCGTCTTCGCGGCTGGACATCGCACCCGGACTTCGCTCGCGATATCCTGGACACGGCGAGGCAATTCCGCGCTTCCCGAACGTCTCAGATATCCGTCCGTAGCCCTGGCGGGGATGCATCAAGCATCTCAATGCCCACATTGTCTGCACATTCCATTTCCTTGGCACCATCACCATTCGAAATGGCTGCGCCGACATTCGATTCCTCTATGCAGCATCCCCCGGCGCACGTTCAGCTCGAGTCAATTTCACTCGAAACCACTGATTCAATATCATCATCGGTTGTCGTCACTAAATCTTCGCCGCCGCCGTTGACAACCTCCATACCCCGTGGCTCGTCGCGCTCAATTCGCGTCTTTCGGCATCGACCCCGCCTTGTTGCACCATCTGTGATGGCCATTGCGGGTTCGCGCTGTCTTTCGTGGCGGTTCAATCCGCGGAAGGGTCCCGACAAATCCACGCTCGACCTGGAGTACAAGCACAACCTCCACCGTCAACGTTGATTTGTTTTCATTCTCAACATCTCCCTCCACGTTGATTTCCCTGATCACTTCCTCCCTTCAACAACGTGGATTCTCCAATTCATCCTCTTCTTCCGCTCCAACATTCCGCCACGTTCAACTGACACTCCCTCCGAAAACTCAGAATAACTTCACAATCGTTGAGTGGGGGGGATATGTCATGGATATTAGGCCATTTGGGGAAATACTCAACGATCGTGAGTTTCCCTGGTTTCATTTACTATTTCATTCCTCTTGTCTCTTGGTTATGATACATTGGTGATGCTCCTATGGTTACGAATCATGTATATAAGCAGGGATACAGATGGAATATACATCACTTCTCCCATCTACACACCTCTCGCACGCCGCGCCCATTCTACTGCTTTACTGCTTTAGTCTCGGTCCCGCCGCCGCCAAGTCTCGCACTGCCGGCCGCCTGGACCACCTGTCCAACCCTCACGCTTCGCGCTGTCGGACTACTTGGACTCACGCATCGTACTGGATCTGCTAAACGGGTTTAGTGAACTCAACAACAATAGGAAAACTCGCCTTTTCTATTACAGTTGATTCACGAGTTAATTCGGATCGACACGGTTGTTGGAGCGACGTTTACTTGGGCTTTGCCGGTGTTGTATTATGTGCTTGACTCCGGTGCCGGAAATCTCGAAGAAGGCGACGTCGACGCGGCTCAGCAGATCGGAAGACGAACAATGCCCGCGCTGCGCTCACTGACTCTTCTCCTCTTCCGAGATCTCATTACCTGGGACCGTTTGCTCGACTTCTGGCCACGCATCTGGGAACATATCCAATTCGAATATCAATTCATCGAGGTGCTCCCCGAGGTCTTCCCTCTCGACAATCCCGAGGTCCAGGTGCTTGCCACGCATCTTAACCTCATCTGCAAGATGGCTCAGCTCAACCGAATCGAAGCGCCGAAGAATCTTATCGCTCTAACCCCTGGAGTCATTGCACATCTAGTGCGGATCTGGAGGTTGTTCGTTCACGATGAAAGTTTCCGCAACCTTCGTTCGGTCGGGCCGAATCTTGATGTCGCTTTTTCGAATATCCCTCTCATTCGGGACTTCGACCATACCCCCGATCTGATAGCAGGCGCTGGAGGAGAGCTCTCCGATCTCGTCTCATTAATTTTGGATTACTTGGATCTGGCAATCACCGACAACGGCGCCCTCCTACCCAGCATCGTTATTTTTGTGGTGTATATGGCATCCCACATAGGATGCACTGGAGTTGAGTTGCTGTTGGAGCAAGGCCTCATTCGCCGTCTCGTTAAGTTGGTGACGGCGCTGCAGTCAAAGTCCGCGGCAAAACAGAAATCTCTGGGTGCCCGTTCTATGATCGATACCTGTTACGCATCGATTGCCGCCGCGTCCGTCGTTGGGAACGAGCGTGCATGTGTAGCGGAGTCTGTCAAGAGCGGGATATTGCTCTGTCTCGCCCGCACCTGCACTGAATCGCAATTCTTGCTCAAAATGGATGCGAATGAGCGCCCAAGGCCATTTTGGATGATATTGCTGGATCGAATATCCATGCATTTCAGGTTCCGCGGCGTCGTTCATGCTACAGTGCGGGCGCTGGCGGTGCCTCAGTTGCATAAGATTGTGGCGAGGCTGCGCGACTCTGCATGCGCGCTTTATTGGGAGGATTGGCTCAGTTTGGCGGAGGAAGTTTTTGCGCGTGCTGTTGAATTCGACAGTACGCCTCCTACCATGCGATTCTGCGATAATTTGGACGTACGCCTTGTTCCATGCCCGAATCAATTTTTTTCATTGGACTGATTTAGCTTCTGTTAGTGCGAAGTAGTCGCTTCTCGCACTTCCCTCCGCCGCTGTGGCCGGTGTATGTCAAGGTACTACTGCTCTTCAGAGTGTCAGCGTGCCGATTGGGTCTATCACAAGTCATTTTGCTCCCGTCTCAACCCCAATTGTATGTTCTCGTCTCCCTACCGCCCCCCACCGTTAACCCGACTCACGTTTCAATCAGCTAAACCACCTCGCAATAACAACTTCCTCCTTCACCTCATTCGACACGAATACCTCACCTCAAAAACCTCTCTGATTCGGGAACACGCAGTGTGCATGCGAGGTACCGAAGCGCAACCGGACTTCGTCACGCACTGGCTCTTTCTCGATGGCCCCGTTGAGCGATATGTTTGCCCTACCACCTACCTCGAAGGGCGAAATATGTCCGACGCCAAGAGGGCGCGCTACGCGGAGCTTCTCCAGCGCATGAGGCGGGCTCCCGGGAGGATTCAGGTCCACGGTGCTGCGGTTGCGTGCGGAAAGGATCTGGACTTTGAAATATTTGAGTTTAGGAGGAGTAGTTCGATGGTTTATGATGGCTTGACGGCGTTGGTGACGGACTTGTTAGAAGGACGGGTTGACGAGGATGAGCATAATCGGAGGGTGGATGCGTTGGTGGAGGAGGTTGAGGAGGATCTATTGGAGATTCATTCGTCGTAAATGTACTTACGCTCGAATTCGAAACAGTGCCAGGACACTCACGCTGCGAGTAAAGAAGCACTTGAGTCGGCATGGATCTACTGTGTCCAAAACATACAAACCTGTTCGGTATCGAAAACTGCCCGCAGAAGGATATGCGGTGTTTGATGCGCCAAAAGCACCTGCCGCGCTCCGCCGCGGCGCGGCGCGGACGCGCAGGAATCATGTCACGCTGTGAAACATCAGCCATCAGTCACGCTTGTGCACTTAGACTCGCACCACCATGAGTTTGGACGAAGACCTGCCTTTCGAGTTGATTTCCAAGATTTTCATCCACTGTCTACCGCGCTATGGTCGGGTTCGTCCAGACCCTCAACTCGCGCCCCTTCTTCTGCTTCAGATCTGCCGCCGATGGCGTGCTGTAGCGCTGGCTACTCCTTGGCTGTGGAATTCCATATTTCTGGAGTGCTTCCGAGAATCGGGATACACAGGACTCTCAGTCTTATTTGAAGACGAGCTACCTCTAGCAATCCATCCTATCGCCTCTCTCGTCGATCTCTGGTTCAGCCGCTGCGAGGGATTCCCTCTTTCCATCACTTTGCTGTCTCGAGAAGTCGGACTGAGCCTTCCTTACGGAGTCATAGGAGTGCTACAGAGCAGGTGCTCTTGGTGGAACCGATTGGAACTCAGATTGACGGATCAAAACCTGACCGATCTTTTCAGCGTCGAAGGTCCTTTCCATCTCCTCCAAAATGTTGCCCTCGGGGACAGCAGTTACAACGTCTTGCCTTTCGAAATACAGCGGGACGTGTATCTCAAATCACCCTCCCTCGAGATTCTCCGCATGCGGCACTCTTCCATCAACCCATTCTTTAAAGGCGTGATGGCAGGCGGCCCAAAATTGCACACGATGGAGCTTTGCCATCACAGATTCGACTTCGATTCCCTCACTGAATTTTTCTCCCTGCTGCCCGACTTGCGCCATCTTAATCTCGAGGTGTATCACCCGGTTGGAGTTGTCTCCAGCTTGCGTAGACTGACGATTCCTGGTCTGAAAACTTTAGTCGTGGAAAGAAATATCGATTTTCTGGCATGCATCTCCGCCCCCGGGCCTGCGCTTGAAGACCTCGGTGTGACGGTGCAGACTGAGCTCGAAGCAACCATAGTGGTATCCTTTGTTTCCCGCTCGGGATGCGCGCTTCACGGTCTTTCCCTACGAAACGTCACCATGTCGCACAACACATGGTCCGTTCTACTTCCCGTAACTACAACAGTCGCCACGCTTGACCTACACAAGATTTCATTCGGAACTTCATTCGGAAACGACATTCTCTTCCCTCGAAATCGAATGCTTCCCTGCCTTCGAAATCTCTCCATCGTCGCCCACCCATCTTTGGCTGTTTACGACGAGCTCTTCCGAATCTTGAACGCGCATCAAACGGCGTGGTTGACGCGAGTATACATTCGTATCCTCCCTAACCATCACTGGGGCGGAGACCCAAATTCTGTCCCTGCGCCGACGCCCGAAGTTCTTGGCCTCCTTCGCCACTTTTGTACCTTCCGATTCGCTATCTCTCTCGAAACGCCTGACTTTCGGTGGCCCGCAGATGCGACGAATGAGGTCGAACCAGGCAAGATCTTTTACTTCTTGACGTGTTCAATGATTCACTCCTCCAACTCCTCGTAGATTTCAACATCTTCCAACCTGACGAGCCGATGCCGTTTTCCATTTGGTGAAAGTGAGTATCTCAGATTAAAGTTATTTATCGCACAGAACCTAATTTCCGAAGTCTGTCTTGAAACTCATGCAGCTGAATTTGTTTTGGTTTTTGTCCATTCTTGAACCGCGCACAGATCCTTTGATCTACCTACGAGCTTGTATGCGCCCTCTGCTTCTGAGGAATCCATCCGGTGATTACATCGACCATTAACCTCTGTTTTGATCATCCTTTTATCCCTGTACGAGGTTATCATGTAGCTTGCTTCGAAGGATAAATACGTTGAGGCTTCAGTGCTGTTTCCCTCTATTTCTCAAACTGCAGGTTGCGTGAATCCGGTTCCTTGGGTCTTTGACGTCAGAATCGCAAGCTTGCTTCTTGAATTTCTTTTCTGTTTGCGATCCGAAATTCTTTCGAAAATAATCCCTCGGCATCCGGCAAGTGCGTACGCTCGATCGAGTAGCGGCTGTATTCAAATAACGGCAGAAATCCCTTCCAACAGCGGTGTAGTACAAGGCGAAGGAGATGTATTCAAAGGATGAACATAACGAGAATTGGGTCGAGAGTTTTGCAGTGAGGTTGCTCCGTGAGGCGCGATTTGAGAGTTTTGCTGGAGACTTCAATCCGAACGTTTGCTAGTACAGCTTGGACTCCGTACCATTACCTTCCCAGAATAAGATAACATAATGTGAGCGCCCGACCCAGATTCAATACATACCGACCTCGGTATATTGAGTTTGAGTTTATAAACCGTCGTTGCATACCACCTGCGGTTGCCTGCTACGTGTTTTCCCCGTGCAGAGGTGAACCTGGAGGAGTAGAAATCAATTGACGGCCTCGGAAACGGCAACCAATAGCAACCCAAGTTGAGCTTCTGAACAATGCGATCGACGCGCGGAGACTTTGAAAACTGTCGGCGAAATTAGGACAAGTACAAGTAAGGGAAGGAAGCGCGCACCAACAGTAACCGACGCAGCCCATTCGGAGCGAGATATTGACCGTCCGGAAACGTAGCCATGATCACCCGTGAATGCCCCGAATTTTATTGATGATGAGGGAAATGGCGACTGGCTTGCGTTCGTCAAGACGAAGTAAATTCGGGCTTGTAAGACGGCGTATAGCAGGCACAGTGGCGTCGAAAATCGCCGGGCACAGTCAGCGAGCGGGGAGCCGATGAATTGTGCATGGAGAAGCGCAGATGAAAGGCGGATGTTTGAATGAGCGTGAGTTCGAGAAAGCTTGCCCCCAAATAATTGGTATTGGGATTCTGAGCCAGGCAAATAAAAGCAAATTTAAAAGGAGAAGCGTCTGAATCGAGGTTGACCTTCACGGCGGTTAGAAACTCGGCATAGCTGCATGCTCAGAGAATTGGTTTCGTGAGCTCGCAGTTTGTAGTCGTACATGTTAAGCTCGTCCCTGTTCCACGAGATAGACAGTACTGCCGAGCTCTCAGTCTTTGATTAAACGCTTGAACTTGGGCCTTGGGTTGAACTGAGCACGATTTGCCGCCTGAGTGATGCACAGTAATTTTTTTTAGAGGGTTGCTGAATCCTGATGCGTTCGAACTTGTAAACCAGCGACAGCGAGCCACAATGTGCCAAGACAAAAAGGAGGGCCAAGGTAGCAGCAAGAAACTGAGGAATACCGGGTTCGAGCGAGGCAGCACTTTGTGGATGAAGGGAGGAGACAGGATGGGAATGTTTGGATCACAGGTCATGGACAAACAAACAGCTTGCTGTTAACGACGTAAGGCTCCAATTGTTTAGTTTATGTTTACGGCCAGCAGTAAACTAAACATAAACCCTAGAAAACGGTTTAAAAACTGTTTAAACGGTTTATAAACATTAATAAATCACCAAAATAATCGGCGGCAGCGATTGAAACCGCTAGGAAGCTGTCATAATAGGCTTGTACCGCCAAGTGCCCATGAAGTTGAGCCCGGTAGTTTTCAACGCCGTTTACGACCTGGGAACGAGAAAGAGGGGCCAAAGCTGTCAAAGGCTGTCAAACTCGGCAGCATTAGCAGACATCACTGTATCATCGGCATGCTATCCGACGACCAATCACACCTCGCCATCTTCAGACTTCATCCCCGGAAGCTTGCCGGGAACCGTGTCAAGAACTGTGTCCCTGTTTCCCCAACCTTTTCGTTTGGGCTGGGAGCAAATATCTGTTGGGAATATTAATGATTTAAATTGGTTTATAAACTGTTTATCAACGGTTTACGACCCCTCGCAAACTAAACGGAAATATAAAGGGTTATAATGGTTTAAAACTGTTTTTAAACAAAATCATTGGAGCCTTATAACGACGACAACGACGACGACCGACTCTTCGACCCTAGACTTGGGGTCTCTTCAATGTCAATGTCGACGTCAATATCTCTTCGCTCCTCCGTCTGCTTCTCGCTTGTTATGCTTCGGGGAACGGCTTCAGCCGTTTTCGACAACTGAAAAGTGACCGAAGAATTTTCGCGCTTTGACAGCGAGCTCGTCGTACGATGCAGAATAGCTAGCGGTGACATGAGCGGGAGGGTAAGAACTACTTCTGATTCGACGAGCTCTGGGGCCTAGGAAGAGTCAGGGGAATTCGAAAATGGTGCGTCTTTTTTTATACTGGGGAAATGAGCGCGACATCTCACTTCATTTCTACCTACAGACCTACATCAGAACCTCGACATCCATCTTCTAGCTGATCTCTTCCTTTGCCCCTCAAATGAGCCGTTTTACGGACTCTTCTCAATTTCCGCGAACTCGTACCGTCGATCAGTATCCTCGTCGTCCCGCACACACACGGCCAGTAGGGTGACGATATTCGAGGCAGGCGGGCGAACTAGGCCGTTACTAGCGTGTCCTCCCTCGTCCCGGCATGCGTCGGTGGCGTCTGAGCCCATTCGTCGCCGTCGTCGTCTGCTCGAGGATTCGTGCTGCGAATCGTGCATACGCCCAGCGGTGTCTCCGTATTCTGTCCGACTCGAAATCACACACTGTACGTCCTTCTGTTCTCATGTTCTTGCCTTCCTAACATGCTAATCTTACCGCGTCGTAGGGCTGGCTGTGATTCAGCAGCTACGAAACAAAACGACTCCCCACGCCCACCTCCCTTGTCACTCGACGCTCGTCCACCGACGACTAGCTAGAATTCGACACACAGCCTCCGCATGCACCCCCGACTTCGTTTGCGTAGGCCTCCCTGTCCCGTCCGGCCCTCCTTTCCACCCGCTATGCTCAGTTTCTCCGACTTTACCGTCGCCATAGTCGACAACAGCTCATCAAGGCTCGTCATGGGTGTTATCAATGCAGGGAACGACCTCGGGTGGAAGCCACAGAGAAAGATGCGGCGTTCGTTGTAGCAATTGCGCTGCACGCTGAATGTTTCTCAGACCACTGAGACCAGCAGCAGTCAGTACTGCTCCTCCTCCTCCTCCTCCCTTCTCGCTAACGACTTTTAGACAATACGGTTTGACGCGTTGGATGCGAAGTGTACCTGCGTGCTTCCCCGCTATATCGACCGTCTCCAGTGTCTCCGGTACGCCGCTCATCGACTTCATCATTTTCTCCTCTGACCACCGCTGCTTTTACTTTTCAGCCCCACCAACACCGCGCCAATACTGCGCTCAGGGATGGCGCAGAACGGACGAACGAACGCGCGTACCCGATTGCTTCGTTTTGTACGACGACGACGGAGGGTTCTTCTAGTGCCACCGCCTTGTCTCGCCGGTGCAGTAACCCTCTGCGCGCATTCAGCGTGCGACATACTCTCTGTTCCCCGCCGTGGGATCTCTGCTGCACCTCCATGCAGTACTCACCGTGTACCCGTCCCCCTGCTTCGTTCGATACTACGCCTCGACCATCGTGACGCGTTTTGTCGGGATGGATGGACTCGGATACGGATACCACCGAGAAGCTGAAGATCCGACGATGCTGCTGCTGCTCCGGAGTCCGTGCACGCGGCGTCGGATGTGCATTGAGGGCGTCACTTCGCAGCTCGCTCGATGCCGCTGTAAATCCGGCCCGTCGACTCGACCCCGCCTGTCGTTCGTCGCCTCGTTGCTGTCGTCGGCGTGGTCGTCATAGACGCGATTCCCCACCGGCGGCAGACCCACCTCTTCACTTTTGACCTTACGCCTTCGCCTTCGCCCTCGTCAGCCGTTTCGCTTTCGTCGCGCAGGGTAATCACCTTCCGCCGTTGCGTGCGTTGGTACCTGTACCTGCCACCTCGGTGCACGCCGGCTCCTCTCCTCTCTGCGGGTGTCGAGCGGGGAAGCGCTGGCTGTTCGTTTCCCCGCGCCTGGTGTGGGGATGGGACGGGATATTTGGGGGAGGGGGCGGGAAGGGGAAAGGGGTGTTCTGCGCCGATCCAGAGGCGACTCTATCTTCGTCATCGCGCATGGTGACGGTGTGCGCTGCACCGGTGTTGCTGCGGTCACAGTGTTCCCCTCACTCCCTTCCTCGTCGACCGTGTAGCCTAGGCGCACAGGTCTCTTTCCGCTCTCGAGGTCATGAACGCGCATGTCGTTCGTGAAGTCTCGGCATCTACTCGCCACCGGATACCCCTCCCGCCTGGTTCCTTCTCAAGCCTTTGGAACGGCCTCTCCTCGCCGGCGGTGTAGGTGCGCAAGTAACCTATATGCTACAGAGATTCGCTTGCTTCGAGACCAGCCGTCAAGTCCTCAGGCTGGCGCCGACCCCTGCCGACTCGTTCAAGTACTCGCTATCTTCTCAACCACGGCCCTCCCCGTTAGCAGCGTGGGTGCTTGCGTCTGCACTTCACGCTGCTCGTTTTCCGCTCTCTGCCTTCGATGTCTACGCGTCGACGACGCCTCAGAGTCCTCCTAGCTGCACAACCCCTCCCGACCAATTTCCTCGATATCCGGTCACCGACGTCCTTCTCAGTCAGCGGTGTGGGTGCGCGTTGCGCTCATGCTGCTTATATTCCGCTCTCGATGCCCTGCATACCCTCGTCCGCTTATCCGTCGTTCGTCATCTACTCAGCACCAGCTAGCCCTCCCATTCAATTTCCTGCCAACCCGCTCGGCGAGATCTCTCCTCGTTCACGGTACGGGTACGCATACCCTCTCCGCTGCTCATACTCCGACTTCGACGCTCGACATGCGTTCGTGCACTTGCTGGCGCCACCTTATTATGGGGGGATGGTATACCACCCGCTCTAATTACCAATGGTGCGTGGTGGAATCAAACCAGAGGTTTAGAGTGAATTTTAGTATACTACCATAGAGTGCTTGAGCAGGGGGTAGGCTCACCGTCAACAGTGAGCTCGCAGTCGTCGTCGTCGTGGAGGGTAGCGAACAAGAGCGAACAAGTAGATACGTAACTTTCATCAAATTTGCATGTATTTGCGCAACGGTCTCGAACGCCGCTTGGCGCCGTCGAGCACGATGAGCTCGATAGGTAGGGAAAAAAATAGAATAAAATCTACAAAAAAAGGAGTACATCTGTAGATACTGTCGATTGCCACAGCGTAAAGATAAGAACTACATTGTCAAGATTTCGTCCGTATAAGAAGGGTTGATGGGGCGTGGGGGCAGAGCCAGTATGGCCTCGTCCTCTTCTTCGCTCTCCTCGTCTGAATCTGCAGCAGCAGCAGCTGTCCCCGGTGCTTCCCCAGCTCCATCCACCAGCTCCCCGGCACGTCCTCGTCGAATCAGCTCATCCAAACCCCTCCACTCCTTC
The DNA here is from genome assembly GCA_037176885.1 of Favolaschia claudopus. NCBI lineage: Eukaryota > Fungi > Basidiomycota > Agaricomycetes > Agaricales > Mycenaceae > Favolaschia > Favolaschia claudopus. Next base: position 309,114 of record JAWWNJ010000010.1, on the reverse strand, counting down.
GTAAATTCCTCCGCCAAAGTACTTTGAATTGCTGCCTGTCGTAGCGCGTAGGAGGTCTCGCCTTCAAGCTGCGGACCGTCCGCAAGCCCTCGACGGCCGATCTGCTGCTTCCACCAGTCGGACCGCCACTGCAGATACTGCAAGGTACGCCGCATCTCCTCCTCGAGGAGGGTGACTTCTTCCTGCCAGCGCAAGGCGCGTGCGCGCGTCTTCGCCCACTCGATTCGGACAGCTGGTGAGAGCGCAAAAATCAGAAGACGCGGGAAGGATGGGATGTCATGCTAACCTTCGTTCATCGCCACATCATCGCCCGGATTCCATTTCTCACCTCGCGCCATCCAAATCCACGAAAGCGGCCGTGCTTCCTTCCTCCTACTCTTCTTGCTCTTTCGCTTCTTTCGCTCCGGGTCATGAAACATCGCCTGGGGCAAACCGCGCACGTCCTCCTCCCGCAGCTCCTGCAGTGTCCATTCCCACTCCTTCCGCCCCAGTTCCCGCCCAAGATACACCAGCGCCGCACGCGCTACGCGATACGTCGCCGCCGCACGCTTCACCTGCTCGTTCAGGGCCGTGATCTTGTCATTCGATCGCGTATTCGCCCGCACCCCCCTCGAATGCGCATCTTTGAGCTTGTAGAGGTGGGTGCGGACGAGGAGAAGCCGGCGGACTTCGTGCAGCGCCTCAGAAGCCTGCCCCACCCGCAGCCGATACTCGTGCTCGAAGACCTTCGGCTCCACGCGCACCGTGTTTCCCCCCGCTTCGGTGACGATGGCGGAAGGTAGCCATAGCGTTATGTCGGGGACTGCGACACCTGGAATGGCGGAGCGTTTCGCTGTAGCGGCTAGGCGACGTGCCTCATCCTCCGTTTCGCGGATGTGGGACAGCCCGGGGAAGAACTTGGTTTGGATGTCGATCCATGCGACTATCTTGCGACGCAGCTTGCTTGTACGTTCCGTCATCGCACGCCGCTGACCGTCTGTCGGGTGGAGGCCAGTGGACGCGATGTCGGAGGCAAGGATTCGTCTATAAATCTGGATCAGGAAAAGCTACTGACAACGATAGAAGGAAAACTTACTGCTGATGCTCCAGCTGGATACCCATCGCTATGAGCTCGGTTACATGCATATCGCCTCTTATGGCGCCCTGATCCTCCATGCCTGCTTGTTCGCGCTGCGCTGCCTCGGCAGCAAGCTCCTCGCGAACCTTCGCGATGTGCTTGTCTTTGTGGATCGTCGCGAACGGATTGGGGGCCTCCACATCTGCCTCCCATTCCACTGCCATCGCTGTCCACGTCTCGACCGCTGCCGGCCCAACCGACTCATTCATATCCGCCAACGCCTCCCTCGTCCTCACCATCTCAGGCACCGCTCGCTCTACCTTTCTTCTCAGCATGTATCCTGCGCGCCGTCCGTGAGATCAAGCTGTAGGGCAGAAATAAGAAACTTACCAAGCGCTATAATTTTTTTGTGATTGACATCATTAAAGTAGTCGTCCAGAGTATCGCGTCGGAAGCCGGGGCCCATTTCCTTTGTGCTGCGGGCCATAGGATTTGCGTCCGCCCAGCCACGTTCTGGGGCTTCACCGTCCGTCTGGCCAACGTCGCGCGTGAGGTTGAATGAAAATTTGAGGTTACAGTCTTCAATATGGGCAGGAAGGTGGAATTTCGGGACGAGAAAGGTGATAAATTTGCCGGTACCGTCCATTGAGAGAGAGTCGTCGTCGTAGTAGTTGAGTCGCTCCAAAAGGTGGATGTGCCATTGGCAGGCGATGTCGTATGATACGACAAATCGCGTGAGCGACGACCCAGCGATGCTTCGAAAGAACATGTAGTCCATATTGATATATCTGATAAAATATAAGACGAGTTGGTCTATTAATCAACGAAGCCGCTGCTTACCGCTCTCCTAGCTGAAGGTCTCCCACTGCACATGGCCGTTTCATGTTGTGTCGAGCGCAGTCGACGGCGCCGATACCAGATGATGCAGTACCACGCGCCTCGCGGTCTGGTTTGTCGACTGCGTCGTGAGCTACGCAGTGGGATCTCTATCGCGCTCGTTGAGCACCTGGAGACTCGGAGATAAAGGGAAGAGGTCACTCACATCTTGCTTGTAATTCCAATGCTTACGGACGTGCTCCATGTAGGCCTTTACATCGCAGATGAACGCCCAGCCATTCCCCAACCCGGGATCCTTCTCCTCGGTAGATACGTCCTTCCGTTTCAGGCGGAAATTCGCGTCGATCGCAACGAACAATGCATAAATAAATCTGCCCCAAATTTCAAAACGAAGCGTTGGCTTTCGGGGTTTCTTACTTACTGTAATTCGGCAGGGGCGCTTTGCCAATTCGCTGGTAAATTCTTTCCAGGGTGCGGACAGGCGGGGCAAAGAAGCGCGCATGCACCTGGCTTGGTTTGCGCGATCCCGTCGACCTCGTGGCCACGTCCAGCCCTCTTCAGCATACGGACGTTACGCCACTCCCGCGTCATCCGCATAAACTCATTGTACCGAACCTAAATCATATCCGTCAAGGTCCATTAAGCTAACAGATATGCTGAATACGACTCACCGTATCTTTCTTGAAGTGCAGGTTATCTGTCTCGCGCGCCAGAGTTTGGTAAAATTCCAGAACGGAGCATTTTGATTCGCACGAAAGTAGCTGAAACCTTCGCAATACAGGAAATGTGGCGCCTGTCCTCGGATTGGTGGTTGTCGCGCCCCATATCTGCGCGCGCAGAAGCTGCACCGTGCGCAACCCTCCTTCCCGAGCCCTAGATGTAATATAAAGAATAAATGCCCTGAACATAGCCAGGTTGCCCGGTTGTTTTTTTGCGTGGAGCCAGCCAGGCCCTGTCTGGCGTTTTTTTTTCCGCCCCCTGCCGGCCTTTTTGATTGCCTCTCATCAAAAGGTGATGAGGCCCGGCACCCCGGCTTCTGCTATCATTTTTACAATTTGGCAGGTATTTATGGGATACTATAATTTCTATTATTTCTCATAATTTCTGCTTGCCATCAAAATCATCCCATCTAGTGATTGGATCAAGTATGTTTCTCAAAAGTATTAAATATTGATTAAATATTACTCCCTCTGATATTTTGTTCTATTGAAATCAGGACAAGATGTACTTACTTATTCCGTAGTGTGTTCCATCTTCTTCCTCATATTTAAAGCATTTGCACTCCTGGGCCTCTATTTTCCAGTACCAACTTCTCTTTGTTTGCGTCGGACTTGTCACTTGAACGGGTTTGCTCTCAAATTGGATGTTTGCTGTTGTTTCCCATCACCATCACATTCTGACTCTCGTGTCGACACCTGGTCGACACTGACCAGCTCACTCCTTGGATCCCTCTTCCTTTCTGGCTTCAACATGGACTTCTGTGTACTGCCCAAAGGCTATTTTCACCACATCTTCTGTCTCCGAATCTCAATCAGCCCCGAGGACTGCAAAACATGCCAATCTTGAAGTGTCCCTATCTATTTCAAATCTTCGTCTTTTTGCACGAACCAAGCGTGCTACGTGTTCGAAAAAGCTCTCTCTACAACCCTGGAGCATTACATATGCGATCCGAGCACTGGTGTGCCGGAATCGTCGACGTCTCCCATGGGTTCTCTATCTCACCTGCAAAATAGTCTATTAAGTGTGGTTCCAACTCATTTCTCCACCTTTTACCTTGATCTAAAGGCTCCCCAGTCTCAATTCATTACCTGCTTGCTGTCTATTCGTTCAAGCTTGTTACACACCCTCCGAACGCAGCTGCAACACCTCGACCTTTTGATAGGATGATCTCGATTCCCTACTTTCACCCAATCGCCACGTATTCGGGTCAGTTTTCGTAGTTATGCCATGAACTAAATGTTGTCCAAGATGCTTTAGGTCTTCTCAACATGCCCTCAGCTACCGAATGTCGCTATCGCGCGAAATGTGTTGGCGTCGCAGTGGGCTTTGTCCTCATCACATCCCCCCATTTCCTCTCGCTAATCTCTTTCAGAACTTTCTTTCTAAAACAGTTGGGGTTCGTTCCTTCACATACCTGCTCATCATCGATCCCGCCGCCATCAAAGTCGCTGTAGGATGAAGGGAGAACTGAGTACCAAGGATTTTCGGGTGTGAGGCAACCTAATGTACGTTCCTTTTCCTTGCTCTCAGACGCTCTCGAGCCCGCCGTTTGTATTGGCTTCCTCATTCACTCACGTATTCTGTTGTCTCACAAGCGCCTTTTCCAGCTCACTCCTTCAATCCCTCGGCGAATTTCTCGTTCCGAAACGACGTCAGATGGGCAGGATGACGGCGAAGGTGTGTGGTGCTCTTCTCTTTCAGTTTACCTTACTAACTTATCATCCTCACCCTAGCCATTCCTCCTCTCATCACCCCACCCACCATCCTGTCGGCGAATGCCGCACCGCGCCGGTCGTCATCGTTGCCAAATCCAACCCAAATACATACACCAACGCCCGAATACGGCACTCCCCCGCCACTTCCCCTTCCCGTTTTGCATCTCCACCCTGCCCAACTCTTCCCCTCCCCGTCGAAGGTTGTATAGCCTCAAGCTGAACATTGGCGCCTTACAATAACCACACCCGCCGCTCGCCAACGCGCGCCGCGCCGGGTTCCGTCAATCCCGATTTCACTATGCCTCCCTGCTCCCTGCCTTGTGTAGTCACATTCCCACCTTCCCACCCTCCTACTACATATAGCGTGCCGCCCTTACCGCCTCAAACCTAGCTATTCAATCTTGAATCAATTTCTAATTGTACATGTATTACTTCAATTCTACATTTCTCCCTCTTTGGTTGACTTTCAACAAGCACTTCGGAGATTCCTGTTTGTCGAGTGCATGTAGCTAGAGTATCCAACTATATTCTTGCACGACTTTATTAGAATTTGCGTGAATCGGCTAGAATCGGGTGACAGCCGGGGAATCCGGTACGTTTGCTCATTGGCTGGAAATCCGGTCCGTCCTCCGCATCTCTTAATGAGTTCGACGCGTCCAACGACGACGAACGCGTATAAGACGCGTCTGACGCGTCGAAATGCCGTTGAATTACATTTGACACGTTCCGCCACAATCTTACAGTACAAAACGCGCCGGTTGTCTCAATATTTCGTTTCGATGACGAACTGTACACTTGAAATTTGATGGCAACTTCGTTTCGTTGTTTTTGAGGCCATGAAGGTCTCAGAAAATCGGTAGATGTGCACATTTAGGCTGTAGGAATGCTACTAGTAATATTTGACGACTTTCTTGCCACAATATGCACCCTATCTTATTATTTTTCAAACCGCTCAATTTGAACAACCTTGAACCTTAATTCCACTATGGAACCATTGTTCAGGTGTTACGGATTCTTCATCTCGAAATTAAAATCGTGGATATCCTCAATTGAGATACTCAGTACTCTCCATTTACCCATATTTCTCTGTATGACACTCACCATCGACTCTCTACGTCTCAAAATGCACGACATCATCGATCAAAATGTATCATCTTGAATTTTGAGTCGGAGACTCAAATTTTACCGTAAATAGCACAAAGTTTGCACAAATAGTCATTGAGAACTAAGTCCATGCGCTCTACCATCTTTGGAACCTTGACTACACTCGAGATATTTCGTTTGGAGGGAGACTACACCAAAAATGAGGCTCTAAATTCCCATACTTATGAGATATAACAGTCTGTACACCTTAAATACAGCATAAGCCTTTACTCGTGTCTCTTCTATCGTCCTCTGGTGTTTATTATTTCCTCGCGATACTCAAATTGAGCACTCCTTCCTAATCAGGAAGCAGGCGTTGAGTATCGGAGTTCGGGCCAATGGCCGCAGCCAATCGGCGACGACTCCGAACGTGAGTCACGGCTTCACGTAACCACCACCCCATCTCTCGTCGTCGTCTCTTCACACTCTCGCCCTCTTCACTCTCCGAGCGCCGCTGAACCCCGCTGCTACGACAATTGTCAACTCAATAACTTACGAATCTTGCTTCTTATCACCTTAGACCATCCCACTACCGCCCCTTGACGCTTGTGTCCCAGAGATGTCACCCTTGCCTCGCTTCTTGACGTCCGCCCTCTGCTTTGAGTCTAGCATCCCCGTAATCTCAATGCCTCAGCCGCCATCAAGCTTATCTTAAATAACTTTCAGTCTCCCCAACCTCTCTTGGTCATCCGTCTTTCGCCGCTAAGACTCGAAATCGGCCGGTTTGATAACTTTGATTGCAAGGATAGTCTTTAGGGGCTAGGTGGACTGCGAGCTTCGAAGAAAAGGCGCGTTCTGAACACCTATTCATTGTACAAATTGTAAACTTACATCGTCGAGCAACACAGCTCTCTCTATCTTTTATGTTGCCGCGCCTATCTCTCGTCCCCTCTCGCTACACGCGTTTCAAGGCGTGCTTCCCCCGGTGCATGTGCGGGGAGATGGGGGTCGTCTCGCGGTCGGAGTGAGCATGTCGGCGTAGGTTTTCTCGCATCGAGTCTCCTCCACCCTACGCCAGCACGACAATCATCTACGCCCACACTCCACCCCATCTCCCGCGCACCTTGTGCCTTCCCGATACGTCCCCGATTCTCGATTTTTCGTCGGTAAGGCGTCTATGCCAGCGTTTCTCCCCAAACACGCCTCCGTCAGCTCACTCCGTGCGTTCGTCAGGCATCGCTCTGTCCTCTAGTCTCCGAAGACTTCGACAATACCACCACCGCCACCGCGCACCTCTCTGTCTCTCCTTAGTCACCCTCTCTCTTTGGCGCAAGCGGACTGGCTGCTGACAAACAGCGCTACCTTCTTACCGGTCCGTTTTGTCACTTTCAAGTTGAAGCGCCTGGCGCTGAGTCTCTTCTATTAGACCCCGCTGCCGAGTGCGCCTACTACGACTTCCACACTTAACTGTGTCCTTTGACCCCTCTAATCGGCTGGTGACACGGCCGGTCAGCGCGACGAGGCCGACTTCAATCGCTTGTGGTCCTCCAGTACGTCGCGTAGCCAAAACTCGCGGGTTCCAAGCCCGACGTTTACAACATCCTCAAGCGGTCAACATGGTATTTCCGATCGACGTGATCAACGTCCAACCCGTCGATCACTGATTCCCCTACAGCGTTTTAACGTGCACTTCTGTCTTCGACTCCCTACCCCTTCCACATCCCACTTTCTTCCTTGCGCGCCCCGACTCGTCCATCGCCTCCTTCGGATGCAATCTGCGCATACGACTGCAGTAAGCGGCTTACGCAGTAAGGGTGCTTGTAGAGGATGGTGGATGTGTATGCTGAGGTGACGCAGGGGGAGGAGCTCAAGGGTGTCAACGCTCTTTCTCTTTTCGCACTCGAACCCCTTTCAAAACCCCCGCTCCCCTCGTTCCGTCCCCGTCTCACATCGCCGGTACACCAGCCCTTCCGTCTCCAATCCACAGCGCCGATACACCTCTACCCCCGCTCATTTGGCTCTCCCCTCCACTTCATAAACAACGTCAATTCCCGCACCTCCTTCCGAACTCCCCTCACCACCCCTACCTGTATCGCGCCGTCCGTCTGGCCCGTGCGCCACGCCATTTTGAGGTCAAGGGTCAAGTGGCGCAAGCAATCAAGTGCGCTGAGCGGCTGCGCGTCGACCGCTCCGCGTCGTATATTTACAACAACAACGCGTCGCGCGATTCGTATGGTGCGTTGCTACGGAGCGTAATCGTTCGTCTAACAAGAATACTCATTACTCCCTCAGCATCGTCCTATATATCCGGCAGTATCGGAGGAGTAGGACAGGGCTTCTGCCTGTCGGCGGCAGACCGTGCGTTTGTACGACGACGCGGACATCGATGACGCCATGCTGGTTATGCCTATTGGTATGGCGGCGCCCACTGGTGGGCTGCGAAGCGGACGGGGCGCCGTGGCGCAGCGAATGCGTCAGGCAACTGCGTGAAGCGTGCTCACATGCAGCCTATCGGATCTTCAGCGCGCAATGAACGTGCGCGAAGAGAGCAGGGCTGTGGGTGCTATTCAGTAAAGAGTGTTTTGTCGTGGATGCTCGGCGAATTATATACATACGTTTTTATGTGTTTTAAGGGAATAAATGGTAGCCCCTTTGATAATACCTAAAGCAATCTGAGGAATTACACGGAGTTTTATTATAGCAAAATAAAAATAAAAACAATGGAATAAATTCTACTGTGCAAATCCCTTTATTTGTTCCCCCAAGCCCACCATCAAATGGATCAAAATGGTTTGATGCCGGACGTGGCGGCAGTCCCCTGCGCCCAAAAGGCACGAGTTTGAGCTTGGCTGGGCCTGGCTGGGTTCACGCAAATAGACTAAAAGGCACAATTTTGAGCCTAGCCAGGGCCTGGCTGGCTCCACGCAAATAAACAATCTACATTTAGGCTACAGCCTGGAAGTTAGTCTTTACTTTACTTCTAGTGTTGCCTTCCCCACACCCGCAATAATCCAAGTTGACATGATGAACACCGAGGTTGTCGATGACAACAAAATCATCGCCCGCAGCCGGCTCAGGCAGAGGACATCGGCGGCTGGCCGAGTGCCAGTGGCCAAGCTGGATGCGTAAGCCCATCTCCTTCAGCGTTATGCCCCGAAATGTCGTCCCCATCCACTGCTGAACTCGCTCCCGTTAATCAATGTCAAACGATAAAAATTGTGGCGAACTGACCTGTATTCGATGGAACGGCAACTGCTGATGACCGTCCTTGGTGCAGGCGGCGCACAGCAGCTCACCTCCACCTAGACAGTCGCAGCAACGGAATTCTGCAGCATCGAGGCCGCAGCGGCGACAATTCGAGTACGTGTGGTCTCCCCGCCCCTCGAGACGCAAGATCTCCTCCAAGTAACACTGGCGATGGTCCTCCGTCCACTGCAACAGCGGATTATCCTAGCGTCGAATATTAATCTTGATTCAAATAAAAAAAGAAAACGATAAGGCTCACCGAAAAACGAAGCTCTCGTGGTGCATCGTCTTCCTCATCAACAACATCCCCCGGATCCATACCAGCGTAGAGCTCATAGATGGGGTTGGAACCCCTCGGGATATCATCTCGCACAGTCGGCAGCCGGTCGTCGGTCGTCTGCAAAGACACCACTCCTCGCTCACGCCGAAGCCGACCATCCAGCGCTACAGTTGTCTTCTCGAAGAGTAGATTTCGTTGTGTGGTGGAAGAGGTAGATGCAGACAGCGGAGGAGGTCCCGTTGCTGCAGAAGTGCCGCCTTCAGATCGACTGAAATTGATAGTGGTGATTCGTTTTCGTTTGGTGCTCATTGAATGGGGGCGGGGTGGGGAGCGAGAGTAAGGCAGTGGGAGAATACGAAGATTGTTCAAGGGGGAGCCGAGTTGTTAGGGCACCAGCCCCTCGTCTGCGCGCCAGCGCGAAACAGACAAGAGGGGATCGATCACAAACCAAACAGAGTCACGCACCGGTAATCCGGTAATCCGGCCCCGGCTCTGTTTTATCTTATCGTCTATTTTCTTATCGAAACAATTTCAGTCAAAACGATTTCAGTCAACACACATTTTGGAATACTGACTACAATTTCGCTCTGAACATACAGATACAAAGGGTCGAAGCATACCCCTTGCCACCGTCAAGAACCCCACTGTTCATCTCATCGCCGTCGCTCATTCCTTCCAAATCCGGTAGCTCTTTATCATCGACCATGCCCAACTCGACGAACTTGCCTGGAACCGAACGCGAAATGTCCTGCGTGTGGGGGGTCGGCTTGGAACTGAGGTCAAGGTCAATGGCTGTCAGCTTCTTATCGTTCAAGAAATATAAGATTAACATACAAATCTCGTTTTCCGCACAACAAGCAACGTCGTGAGCCCTCAGGCATCTGCTTCACCTCCGTCGAAGGCATCAAATCTGCCCACGCACGTTCCTGAACCTCGCCGTCCGTCGTACCAAGGTTCGAAAGGCAGGAGTAGTCGTAAGTGATTATTGCAGTGGTGATCTTGGATTCGCCGTTGAAGACTTCCATCATCTCCCAAAAATCCATAGGAATATAGCGTTCTCCACGCTGGAGATCATCTGAATATTATTCAGATCTACAAAAGATTCAGAAGAATAAGAGGTGCGCACTGGTTTTCGTTGAAGGAGACAACATAGCGGGGGCAGAGGTAGTACAGTAGGAGACCAAATGACTCGGAACAATACTTATCGACACTCCAAGACCGCGGAAGAATCAATTTACCGTCTACAGATCCCCTGAAGATTCACAACCCCGATTACCCCTGCGTTTGCTGATTAATTTGAAATCGTTTCGAGATGGAATGGCGCATTCTTGCAAGGTTTTCTCGACGACGGTACTGATTCTGATGAAGACATTGAATCAGTTTCAAGGAGGTCGGAAATGGGAATGGAACACACCGGGATTGTTAGTAACCTGGGTGGTATATACCACTCTTCTTTATTTGAGACCGATCCTAGATAATCTCATATTCAGGCACAGGACACAATAGAGATAGAGCACAATAGAGATAGAGGAAGGAGAGAATAGAGGGATACAAGATGCAGTAACTACCAAGAAGGGAGGGAGAATTACAGGGGAACTATGGAACGCACCGCGCGGTATACACTTAGCTACCCTTTGTCTTGATTCCGAAATGGCGCAGACCCAATGTAGATCTTAAGAGAATCAAATCAGTTTCAAGGAGCTAGTTACGGCCATAAGACGCACCGGAAGTAATAGTAACTTGGGTGGTATATACCACCGTTCTTGATTTGGGCGGATCCTGGTCTTCAGACACGCAAGATCGAACATAATTGAGTATATCTACTTGAGAGAATTTGTCCAGATAACGAGGGGGAGGGAGAGGAATTGGACAACAGCAAGACGGGAGGGAGAATTAAAGAGAATTCATGGAACGCACCGAGCCGGCCGTATATACCGCCGTTGAACTTGATTCCGAAACGGCGCAGACCTCATGCAGATCTTAAGAGAATCAAATCAGTTTCAAGGAGCTAGTTCACGGCCATAAGACGCACCGGAAGTAGTAGTAACTTGGGTGGTATATACCACCGTTCTTGATTTGGGCGGATCCTGGGCAAATTTGTCGACACCGGGCGGTATATACTGCCGTTTAACTTGATTCCTAAACGGCGCAGACCTCATGCAGATCTTCAAAGAGTCAAATCAGTTTCAAGGAGCCATCTCACAGCCAGAAGACGCACCGGAAGTAATAGTAATTTGTGTGGTATATACCAGCGTTCTTGATTTGGGCGGATCCTGGGCAAATTTGTTTTCAGGCACGCGAGATAAAACATAATTGAGGATATCTACTTGAGAAGGGAGTCGAGGTGACGAAGGGGAGAGGAATTAGAAAACATTGGAATACTGAAGCTCTTGTAAATCCTCCGGGGGCCAGTGATCATCTAAGTCAATATCTTGACACACCATCACCTCCGCACTTTCACGCCAGTGCGTCCAACGCGCGTATCCATCGAACGCGAAGAAATTGAGCACGTGAAGCTGCGGCGCGGTGCAGTACAAACCAATGTACTTTGCAAACAGAGGACCCTGCGAGCGGCGCAATATCGGCCGGTAATCGTCACGCAGCCGTTTCTGAGCGCAGACCAGGAGCAGCGATCGTAGATATCGCAAACGACCGCCAATGCCGAGTAAAATGCTCAGGCGCTTCAAAACCGCTGACGACTACGCACGATCAGCGTCAGATAATAGAAATATGACCAAAATATTCGTACCGGTGCTTGTCCTTGTTCAAAAGTGAACCGCGACCAAGACGGATCTTCATCCAACACAATATGCCGAAGATTTCGTAGGATACGCGGTGCCGCTTCTAAAAGCTGGATGAGCTGGGGAGCAGAAATTCGGATCACCACAAGCGAGGCCGGCGATGTCGCAAATTTGACGAGGTCGGCGGCGTGCAAGGTAGATGCGCTGTGAATGCCATCGGTGAAAAACCACAGATCCTGGAGAGCATGTGGGGTAAACTGGGGAATGTCGGCGGGTCGTGCTTTAACAGATTGTAGTTTTGGGATCTGCTGAGGTGACGGGAAGGGTCCAGCGAAGTCGATGTCGACAAATATTGAGGCAAGGGCGTGCTGGGCGCTAAGAAATTCGGCCCAAGTCGCGCTGACGCTCCCATTGGAGGTGAAGTGCTCGAGTCGACAAGTTATGTGGGGTATGAGAGATCTCGGCAGATGTATGTGAGCCGAAATCTCGAGAACCGTGAGGTTTACGAGCCCAGGGAACACGACGCCCCATTGTTCCAGGTTAACCGCCGAGTCGACACCAAAATAAAGGCATTCCACCTATATTTCGTGATGTCAGGCCACCAATGCGAAGAGAGCGTGTTTTTTTGACATACCAATGGTTGAAGTTGAGGCCGGTGAGCCAAAGTTTGCACCACCTTCTTTGCTGCACGTCCACTGACCACGATCCTTCTGTAGAGCATATATCGGAACGCGAAGTACGTTGTTCGCGAGAGTCGGAGAACGGTGACCATCTCCGGATGGCCGCCCCAGCGCGCTACCTCAAAAATGAGATCCAAATCTAGTGTCTTCATTGTGGTCGTGGTGGCAGAGAGGGCAGGCAGAGAGGGCAGAGAGAAACGAAGCGACACGCGCGATGGTGGTAAATACTATAAGATCATGATCAAACATGCGGTACACGGTCACCTGCAAACAGCAACACGGTCACCTGACCAGTTTCCTTAACTCATTCGCGCGTGAACAACTTCAACAAAACCAATATCAATTGCAGGAAATGATTCAATTGTAGAAAGTAACTCGAAAATTTGCCTCCGGCGACTGACCCCAAGGTGTAAAGCAACAGAAAATCAATTGTATCGAGAATTACAAAAGATCTTCGTAGACTTCATTCAACACGTACTTGTACTCGTCACCGTAGTCTTCAACTCCCCCGCGCCAGGTTTGATAATAAGAAAACCCGTCAAAGCGAACTTTTGCTTCTTCGGCAGTACCCCAATTCACCCACGAATCCTTGCTAGTGGTCGTGAAGAAACGAAAGGTGCGGAGCGCCGGTGCGGAGCATACCGCGCTCAAACTATTCGCGAAATGGTTCCCGTCTTGCGAACTCAGCAGCCTACGTCGAACATAGGGTCCCCGTCTGGAGGCGCACACCAGAACCAGGGATTTGAGCTGGGGAAAGGAGCCGTCGAGCATCGCTACGACTTTCCCGAGCGACGTCGTCAGCTGAGTGTCGCATTTAGAAAAAAAATGAGTAAAGGAGCATTCAAACGCTTACCAATGGTATATTCGTATACAGATGATCCGTCCAGGAACGATCCTCCTCGAGAACGACGTGTTCGAGCGGGGATAGCACATCCTGCGCACCATGCGTAATTAACTTGAGGAGGTCGGGGGCGGATATGCGGATCGTGGTGATTTTCGAAGACGACAAGCTGAAGTCGAGTGCTTCCGATGGAAGCAAGCTCCAAGACGCTAAATATCTATCGTAGTCAAAGCGGATGTGCCGGAATCGAAGGTGTTTGGCGAATTGAGCGATAACTGGGCCAGGAGCGTAAATAGTTTGCAGTAGCGGCAGCTCGTTGGAAGTGGGAATGTCGCCGTGGAAGCTGTCCCCAAATACAAGGTGTTCGAGGGACGATTGTCGGCGGAGTAAATCCAACCACTCGTCAGATACGGTGGAAAGAGATTCGAACCACGAGAGGCGAAAGCAGAGTCGGGGAATCCAGGAGCGACGTAGTGGGATGAGGGGAGCGATTCCCAGGAACCTCAGATTCTTGAGCTGTACAATGACGCGCTCCCACTGCACGATGTCGACGAACGCATCTTCGTCTGCAAACAAAAGGCTCGCAACCTTCCAGATGGTTAGATAGAATAGATCCTCTATGGCACAAAAACACGCACTATGGGAGGAAGATCCGTGTTCTTATCCAATGTATCCACCAACGCGTTCGCCGCAGACCCTCGCACATAAATGTTTTGATAGAGGAGAAAACGCGAGTTGAGGTAAACTTCTTTAGAAACTCGACACAGAGAAATTTGATCATTTCGATCGCTCAGGCGGGCGACCTCAAGGTAAATGTCGCCGTTGAGGGAGATCGAGATGGGAGCGGGCGAAACGACGGGAGCGGGCGAAACAGCACGGCGAGGGCGAGGCGTTTGACGGCGCGCGGTGAAGCGGCGCATGGTGAAGGGAGAGGTCGAAAAAAGAATAGTCTGTTTTGGGATGTGCACTGCTTCCCTGATTGTCATCATGGAAGCTTGATGAACGGTGATGTCGGGGAGAACGTCCCGATGTCAAGACCAATTTGGATAATGTCCAAGTTGGGATGAACAGTTTTGTACGATTTTGTTCGTAGTTACAGAATCACAGGAGCTCACAGGAGACTAATTTACGCAGGCGAAGACAGCACCCCGACACTGCACAGGAAGATATGCCGCCTTCAAAACTGTCCCAACACTCCTTCCCTGCCCATTTCCCGCTCGCTTTTCAATATTTTCCTTATGGGCTGCCCCGGCTGAGTGGGACTTTGTCGAATTTCTGCGGCGTCGACGTGTCGAGGTACATTTTGCTTGGCCATTGAGCTGGAACCGCAATTTCTTGGCCGCAATGCGTGCGGCATGACCGCGTGCCTTGTGAGAATCCGAGTCCGGAATGGTGGTGTGAGCGGCGGTGGGGGGTTGAATGCCCCGCTGATAGAAGTCCAGCCACTCGCGTAGGCGACCAGTGGCTGGTTTTCCTTGATTCTGAATCGCCTCTGAAAAACAGTGAGAGACAAGCCAATTATTCTAGATTGAAACACGAACGTAATTTCAATGCCTTATCCTCTGCCGGGCTGAACGGATTCCCAGCAAAGGGGGGAGATTCAAGAAAGCTCATGGGAGCAGTAGGATAGGATTATGTGGTACGTCAATTGATTTGACCGGTATTTATCATCCCGAGCAAAGTCAATGCTCGCCGACGCGCGGCAACCAGTCGTTCCATCTGGCGATTCAAACCCTCCAACTCATCTCGCCGGCCCGCCCATGCGTATAATCTTTGATGTCGCAGTTGATTAATGCGAATTTCGATGCGGTCGACGCGTTCGCAAAGGACGGCGAGAACTCGCGCTAAGAATTTCAGGTTAGTAAGTGTTTGAAATTGTGTAAGGAGCGGATCAAATACCTCGAATGTGTGCCTTTGAGTGAATTCTTGTGTGCTCGTTCATATTGATTCGATAAGTACTGGAAGCACAGGAATGAGGAATGTGAGATTGTTTGGAAATCAAAAGAAACGTACTATTTATTATCTCAAATGATTATCGAATTAAGCGTCTGGGGATTCACAGGACCCGGAGGAAGATACCATGTTGTCGACATCACGAATTGCACATGGCCGTTACAACTACCGGCCCGCTCGTCCGTCCTCCCGCTCCGACTTCAATCTTTTTGCCGCGTATTGAACAGTTTATCGTAAAGGCTTGGTAAACGTTGCTTGGGAATTGGACTAGGAGGGTCGGGAGATGGAGTATGGCGAGATGAACACTTGGGGCCCAATGTTTGAACAAGCAGCAATCGGCGACGCTGTCGTGCCCTGTTCAAATGATGGCAGATGTAAATGATCTCAAAAAAACCAGATTCGGCCCCATACCTTAAGGAATTGCGGTTACGATCGGTCTTGGCTCTTTCCCTGATCGAAAATCTTCTTCTTGAACTCCATCTGACTCCGTAGAATAACCAAGACGCACCCAAGATCCACCGTTCCCTCCTCATCGTCCGAATCGGACGGGCAAAGACGCTCACCTTCCTCCCAGAGCGCCGAGATCCTGTACCAATTAATTAGTTAGAGGGTCTTCTTGCACTGAATCCAATAGAATACGCACTCTTCGTCAATAGCTATCTCCTCCCCTGACCTCGATGTCGGTGAGTTGCCACGGGGATCATGAAACCCGAGTTCCTGTGCTGCTCGCTCTGCCTGCATTTGGGCGAGGGTTTCGGTTGCAGCCAGTTCAGCGGGAGTAAGCTCCGGGCCTTGCGGCGTCTCTGCTCGGCTCGGCTTGGAATTTGAGCACTTCATTTTTGCGATCGCTCTCCCTTTAGTTAGATATAGAACCCAATATATATAATCACAATTCACCGTTTTTGGGCTATGTGAATGCGATTCTTTTGCCGGATTTTCTCCGCGCTTAAGAGCAGTCAGTAAGCAAGTAGTAAGAAAGGAAAGGATTGCGCACTCCCTAGCATAATATTGCCTTCGACGCTCTTTTTTGGCTTCCGCGGTTGCCTGTTTTGCAGCGTTGCTTTTACGATGGGCTCGAGTCGGACTGCGTTCAGTACAATTTGTCTCATGTCTCAGCAAATGGATACAATGAGTACACATACCGAAATTTCTCTTCTTTTTCAGGTTCGTCCAGTGCCAGTCGAGTCTTGTTACGCCCTTTGGATTTGGCCATGACGGTTATTGGTAAGGCTGTTCGGAGTTTTGATTGTGTTGACATATGTTTATGTTTCGGCCAGTTAGAGACCCGGGTTGAGGAAATCGTGACGATAGCTTCACCACACCGCAGAAAAATGCCAGATTAATCAAGCACGACTCCATCACTTTGGGTTCTCGCACCTACCACAAGAGTCAACTCGATGGTGGGCCACTGATTGGCTGTTTCGACCGGTTACAGAATCCATGTTGATTGATCGATGGGCTTCAAGTTGAGTAGAGTAGAGTAATGAACAGCGAGGTTGTGTTTTGAGATGAAGAGATTGATAGAATGTACCGAGACAAAAGGATTGGCAAACTAACCTGGAAAAAAAAAATTGTTTCGACCACTTACGGAAATTATCTTCAGAGTTTCGCAACATATCTTCAGAAATTGGTCTCTGTTGAATGCGAGCAACATGCGAAGGTAATCTTCGATCAGTTAGAAACTCAAAGTTTGAGTGAATTGACGCACGAGAGTTTGGCGCATACATTCTGGCCTAGCCTAGCGAGATTGCCTGTCTAGATGCTGGATGTTGCTTCCATTCGAGAACAAGAAAACTTGCGGGTGTCGCGTCCCATTATGGTTGGACATGCAGAATTGCTTTGAGCGCTGTTTGAACGTTTGCTAGATAGTTTGTACGCCGTATATTCAGTTTGTGGTCTACATATTCCCAAGGGTTTGTCTGCTCGAGATTAGCAATGAAACATGGCTGTCAACTTCTGGCTGTTTCGACCGGTTACAGATCTCGATAATCTATTATTCAGCTTAGAATCCGAACTTGAAGACTCATCTATGAATTTTAATGATTAAGGACTTGCTCTGAAGTGAATCGGACACCATCGGAAGAGTCGATGGCCCGGAATCCGACCACTCTTTGCCCTGTTTCGACCGGTTAGAGAACAAATCGCTGCGACTGAGCAGCATCAGTCAATCTGAGGACGAAGAAGTGTCAGATCATACATTATATGGCTTCCTTTAGTAGTTTGCCTACTTGGAATTGAGAAAGACGCGTCGAAGTCCACAGATAACGCGTCTTCATTGTTTGTTGAGTGTGATGTCACAGCGTGAGAGAGCGTGGCTATGCTTTCCATTTTAGCACACGCATCACACGCCTTCTCTCTCTCTCCCTTCATCTCGTATCCGCAAAAACTGGGTGGCACTCGTCGTTTTTAGTAAGTAAATGCCTTCCATTACCTGAGTTACGCGTCCTCTACCGCCTACCTTCCTTCCGAGCGCCTGCTGCACCTTGCCATAGGCACTATAGGTGGCAGAGAAGGTTGTTAGGATCGCGACGAGGAACGCGCCCACTGCCTCGGATTCATCGCCGTTTCTGGCCATAGGAGCTATGATGAATACGAAGCTACCGGGGCGCGTGTTTCTTGATTTCTTTTTCTCCACCCACCTCAAATGCGTCGAGCTAATGAAAAGCCATATCTAGAGTTTTTTCGATGCAAGAGCCGCGATGTACGCGCAGCGGCACCCGATTCTCGCCTTGGGATACATTTACCACCTACGACCCCGCCAAACTCACTGCCCTCGGCTTCGTTGTACACCAAACCGCCGTTTCGCTTGAAGAGTTAGTCGAGGCTGCTGCAGTTGATCAAGACGCCGGACCGCAAGAGCAGGGTATCTACGGTGGCCCGGATGGTGATTCAGAGGGTGAGGGGCATACATATGAGGTGGATACAGGTCCGTCGTCATTCAAACTCACTTAATCGCTCGTGAATTCGTTCTCTAATAGCATACTGCTTATTTCCTTTTATAGATCTATCCCTGCCCAAATGCGGAAGCTCCTCGACTGCCACCTCCCTCCCTCGATTTCCATCCCCCGTCGCATTATTCCCTTCCCCACCTGTCCCTCCCCAATCTTCCCCCGCTCACGCGTCCCCCCAACTGTCTCGCAAAGAGGAACGCAGGCTGGAATATAACAAGACTCGCCGACGAAAGAAGCGGCAGGCAGTTGCTGGCAATCCGTTTACCCAACCTACCACCAACTCAATCCCAACCCACATTGTTCTATCCGCTCAGCAGGTTCCCCTCGACTTCGACGCCGGCAACCTCAGGACTACCAAAGGCGGTCACTGGCTCGGAGTGCGAGATCAAAACCCTCCCAAACTCAAGAATCAAAAGGAGAGCGCACGCTGGGCCAATCTGCGGCTTAGTGAAGTCGCAGAGTTGGTAAATGGGCTTAAGCGGGTTTATGTTTCCTGGGATGCGCGGTAAGCATTCCGAATTGTCTTGCCTTCTCTTTCTTGATCGATCCCTGCAGGCGTCCCTTGTTAATCTTGGACCGTCATGGGCGCATTATCGTCGTGTTCGTCGGTGGCCCAGACGATCCTGACTGGGCATCAGTGGCTGCGGATGCGGGGGAAGCATTGAAGCGGGCACGCGAGGCGGGTATTCTTACGAACGCGTTTCCTGATGATGCAAATTTGCACCGCCGCGGGCGCTTCTACAGTCTGAGGAGCGGTGTATCGCACGGGGGAGGACAGCCAGTACGTCTTTCTTCTTACTGCTTTCTTGTGTTTGATTGATACTGTAGAGCCCGCAAAACGTGCGCATCGAACCAAGGCAACAGCCCTTGGTCGAAAGCTTGCTCAATAACAAAAGTGTGCGCCGTATTTGTGGTTTTCAGTCAAGTAGGTCCTGTTTCTCGCCCCAATTTGACCAGTCGCTCACAATTATAGGCGCGTTTCGGACATGGGCACCAAAACTATTCAAGGACTATGCCACTGATCTGCGCGACCTTTTCAAGCACCACCCCGAACTGCGGGTCAATTTCACCAACTCCATATTCCCCTCCGTCACATTCAATCTCGGTCCGCAATCGGCCAGTTTCGAGCACCTCGACGATAAGAACAGGGCACTTGGATGGTGCGCGATCACGAGCTCCGGCGATTTCAATGCAACACAAGGCGGGCACCTGCACCTCAAGGAGCTGAATCTGGTTGTTGAGTTTCCGGCGGCGTCGACGTCATTCATTCCGTCCGCCGTTATTCACCACGGCAACACCCCGATCGCGCCGCACGAGACTCGGTATTCCATCACACAGTATGCAGCTGGAGGTCTCTTTCGATACGTGCAATATAAATATAGGACTGCGAAGAGTGTGCTCATGGAGGGCGGGGAGAAGGCGAAGCGTTTGTTCGATGGGACACCCGGTGAGCGGCATGCTGCAGGGATTGGACTGTTTTCTAGGCCTGATGGGCTGTTGGCCGACCATGTGGTGTGTTTTGGTGAAAAGAGTTGATCGGCGTTTTGGTTTTCTTTGTATTATTTACCCGCCGTAACCATTTCAATGTGATCCGCGTAATCTGCACACAGCTTCGGAACGAACGGGTCCATGGCTACTTGATGAAGTTAAGGTTGAGGCTGATATCAAATCTTTGGGATGCAGACCATTGTCGCTCAACTTATCGACGATATAATGAATGCGAGAATCATTTGAATTCAACGAGGGAATACATATTAACTAACTACGTGGACACACCGCAGAGATGAGAGTGATGAGAGAATTAAGTTGAGTGAAAGAGGAAAGAACGTACGATGAGGGGACCTCCCGTGCGCGCATGACCTTCTGGTCATTGTACATCTGGCGATAATAGGCCAGTGCAGGTGCACGACCAACGACCTTGCGGCGGGACTGGTCGGGAACACCCAAAACTTGTTCGTCGGCGTCGGTACTAATCATACATCAGATATAAAGACAAGACAAAATGAATTTTGTATTCAAAACTCACGAGGACGAGTACAGACCGGGGTTGCGCCCGACACACACCACATACCAGGTGTTGTTGTCACCTTTGCCCGGAGGATACAGTTCTTCGAGATCACCGGGGGTTGGAGACGCGCCCTGAATAAAGTTACCTGTGTCTCGAGGTTAGCAATAAGAATTAAAGGAAATAATAGAACACGTACGACGCTGCGCAAGGGCCGCATCGACGTGAGCTTGAACAATGCGGGGAATCTTATCTTGGAGGGATCAATTAGTGCGGTATGAGGCAACGAGCTAAGGAAAAATTACCGCCGACATCAAGACAATGGCGAGTCAACTCCAATCCCAGCTTCGACAACGATTTATCTGTGACGTTTTTGGTGAGTACAAATTGCAAGATAAGACAAGTATATTACCTTCCGCATCAACGAAGCGCTCAGTGATGTCGATCGCGAGCTTGGACAAGGCAGCCACTTGGCTGACCACAGATGCGAGTTCTTGTTCGGGAGTGGGGCTGGGCACAGGGATTTGGGCTGCGGTGTTGGCCATAGCGAGCAAAGGAAGGGGGAGGAAAAGTTGGGGACTTAGCGAAACAATCCTCTGATAAGGGCGCCACCGATCGATGTACGGCTATGTACGGGGGAAGCTCCGGTTCCACGAGAACCAAGATGATGGTGGCTTCGATCAGAAACAACAATATGGTGCCCGATTTGAGACCCATTTAGGTTACCTAGAACGAAAAAGGAATGTTAGCCAATTTCGGGTACATTTTGAGAGAGAAACATATGATGCTGCAAAAAATGATTGGTGTTTGAGCCGTTTCGGGGAGATCTGCAGACTGATTTTGTCGGAAAGTGGTTGAAACGAGAGACGAGAGGCGTACCTTTAAGGTGAAACAGACTTTGCCCACCCACCCTCTTACCCTCCGCTCCGCAAAAAATCCCTCCACCATCTCATTGGTGCGCCCGTCATCCCGTTCTCATCCTACACCCCCATCTTCCATAATCATGGGACGCGGACCTAAACGCTGGGCTACCGAAGACGAGACCGCACTGCTGGAGAGTTTCTGGGCTGAGTACATCACCAAACAGGCGGAAAATAAGCTGCACGTTTTCTGGCCTCTCGTCCGAGAAGCGTTCAATCGACTCTCACCCCCGGCACGCCGCCTGGGACTCCCTGATCACAACGACCCGAAGGAACGACTTACGGAGGCGGAGCTCGATGCACTCGGCACAGCGATTGCGGAAAGAAATCAGGTTAGTTACAGCTTTTAATACATTCGAAAGACGAGCTCACAATTATCTTGCAGCAAATCAAGGACTGGTATCGCAACAAGACCAAGAAAATCAGAAACGGCGCCGGTTTCAATACCTCTACGACTTCTATGGTGCGCAAAATCCTCAAGAAAAACATCGACAAACGGCAGCGCGTTCATCACGGGCGTGAGGTCTTCGCCAAGCGAAATGCCGCTCTCATTGAGGCTGAGTTGGACAAGGCCGGCTACAACGACATTCGCGCGGGGACTTCTCGACGCAATGCCGACGACGACTCTGACGACGACGACGACTCGAACGACTCCGACGCCGACGCCGACGCAGGGAGGAAGAAGAAGTCACAGTTGATGACTCTCCGCGGCCAAGTTCTTAGCCGTCTGTGGGGCGGGGCGTCGGCAGAGGAGCGCGTAGCGGTGGAGGCTGAGTTGAATGCCGAGAAGGAGGAGTTGAAGAAGCCCAGCACGATCGAGGGGTCGAAAGATCTGTACGAAACCCAGAAGTATGTTCATTTGTCGTCAGTATTTGCGCAAGCTAACAAGTTTCCATTCAAGATCGATCGATTCGTTGGACGGCGCAATGGGACAGATTCTAGGTTCCGTTTGCCGGGAGACAGGTTGGGGCATTTTTGCGATAGCTGCGGGGCCGAATCCGAGTTTGGGAGGAGAGTTGTCGATGAAGATGTGAGTCCTTCCATTTTGGGACTTGTGTTTATTGCCATTTGTTGACGTGTCATTTCCTCCTTTCTTCCCACTCTCAGCTTTTGTTCTGGCGAAACTCCCAACGGCAACGACTTCGAAAGATTTTGTCCCAATTTCACCGAAAACATCGTGCAGCCCTTCCAAGATTTTACTCGAGTCTGTTTCCGTACGTTTTCGTTTCTTTCTGTATGGAGATTTTCACTTACCCATCCGTAGCCCCCGCCGTTCGCCATGCGTTTGCGATCCCCACCGTTCCGCTCCCAACTTTGACCGACAACGCACCAGTTGAACGTCTCTACCCGCCTGCTGCACCTGCCGAAGAGGTCGTTCCGTCCCGAAAATCAAAGCGCAAATCCAAAAAAAAGAAGACCAAGTCCCCAGCGATTGTTGAGGAACATGCCGAGGCTGGAGTTACCGCGGTGGGGACAGCGTCTGCGGCGATGCTACCTGACCCGTCTGCCGTGTCTGCTGGTTGCGAAGAACCAAGGTACGATGTTTCTCTTTCTCTGATGATTTTGCGACTGGCGCTAATTCATTTCTAGTTCCCCGCACATCATACCTAATGTGCCCGAATCCAGGACACACGGTCTGGGAAGCGCACTACCGCAAAGGTCAGTCTGATGTACATTCTAATCTACTTGCAGCTAATTTCAGCCGCAGTATCGCGACGTCCACCAACACCGTCGAAGGAAACTTACAGACTATCAGAAACGACTTGTGCGTCACATATCCCCTCTCGCGCGATCTTTTACTAACTTAGCGCGTCTCAGCTCCTTCACGGCAACTACAGGATGGGTTCCTGCGTCTGGAGTCCCAAACTCCACTGATCCATTCTGCGACGACTACGCCTTCAACGCCAATGACGCCAACGGCAGTGCTGACTCGGGCTTTGACGACAATGGCACCTTCGGTGACGTGGACTTTGGGTTTGGAGGTGTGGAGCCGTTCCCCACCGAGTCTATCGCTTCCCTCCTGCCTTTGCTGAACAATCCCGACTTCGACAAAAACAAGACTTCCGGCACGGCGGACTACGGGCTCGCTGGTGGGGTAGACCCGTCCCGCGCCTCGCCTGTCGCTCCCTCCCCGCCCTCGGCCAACGAGCATCATCCCAAGCTGTGGTTTGAGGGTCATGGGGGCAACGCGTCTGCGGGATCGGATAGCCCATACCGCCGCAGCGTCCTCTTCGACGCCTTTCGTGCCAGCCCTGTACCACAAACGCCCACCTCCACGGCACGACGTGCATACCCGCACTCAGCAATTTCCCCTCAGCGTACCTCTAGCACAACCCCAGCCTCGACATTCGCTGCTCAGGTGGTCCTCGCCTCCATCGCCGAATTTATCCCCGCCCCTGCGCCCCCAGCACAAACGTCGGCACCGACTACTCCCCCAAAGGCCCCCGAACCTGCGCACATTGCCAACAAGTCACCGGTGATTGTCGCGCCGGACTTTGCGACCCATCCGGGCGCTTCTGCTGGAGCAGCGGCTGCATCTTCCACGCCCGTGAGCTCGCGCGCGCGCCCCAAACCGATTCCGAAACCTCTTGCCACCGCCAACGTCGTGCCCGTCCCTGCTGCACCCGCCTCGACTGCACCTTCCGCACCACTCCCGGTCCCCAAATCACTGGCCACCGTAGATGTCGCGCCCGCTCCCGCTCCCATGGCATCCTCCGCACCCGCTGCGCTTCCCGACTCGCGTCCACGCACCAACCCCTTCATGCAGACTCGTCCGGCAAGGAAGGCCGTCGCCGCCGCCAAGGCGGATGAGCGCGAGGATGCTGCGCATAATGCGCAGCACGTCGCTGCTACGAAGAAGCGGGGGCGGCCTCGCAAGACTGTTCTGACCGACGTCACAAACGACGACGCTGCCGCTGCGGAAGTCGTGGCTCCGCCCGCCTCCGCGCCGGCTGCGAAAGTCGTGGCTCCGCCTTCCTCCGCGCCGGCTGCGGAAAACCAGCCTGTAGGCGACGGGTACGAGCGGGGTCACGTCAACATCTGCCACCCCCCCGCCCGCAACAATACCAACCGGATTAACGCGCAGAAGGAGGCTGCGGCGACGAAGCGGGCGAGGGAGAAGGCTGCGAGGGAGGCGGAAATGGAACAGCGGGAGAAGGAAAGAAAGCAGGGGTTTGTCGAGAGGATCGTCGACGGGGTGAAGGTGGTCACCTTCATCCGCACACGAACGCAGGCCCGGCTGCCGGACGGCACCAAATTCAAGCTGCAGCCCAAGGGTACCCGCGAGGTGGAGACGGCGGCGAAGACTGGGAGCAAGCGGAAGGCGGCGCCGGCGACGAAGCAGCCCGCGAAGAAGAGGTATGTCGATACAGATTTGATTTATCTGTTTTTCTTCGCTCAATAATTGCAGGTCGAGGGCGTAGGATATTTTGATTAATTATCGTCCACGATGAGCTGCTCAACCAGCTTCCACGTTCGCTGTTCAACCAGCTTCCAGTTTGCTGCTCAACCAGCTTCTCCGCTCGCTGCTCAACCAGCGCGCGTCCGTCCTTCTTCTACTCTCCACATTTACTTTCCGTCGTCGAACGCATGGATTATCTACCTACCGAATACATCGTGCTTTAGTTAGCGTCAATGTGACTATGAATATATGCCTATGTTATGGTTGCGTACAGCTCTGGTGAAGTCAGGCGTGGTACAATGAAACAGATGGTAAATACCACAAGAACGTGGTACAATAAGGTGGTAATAATACGAAGGACTGCAAAGTCCCATGAGAACGTGATATATCAACGTGGTATAATACGACGGACTTAAAACAAAAACGAGAAATTGAAGCTCATTTCGACCAAGTCCGCATCTTCTGAAGTGAAATACACATATATTGGTGCTGGGATAAAGACAAAAGAGTAGCGAATATACTATTGAGTATGGATGTAGGCGTTCGTTGCTGATGTCGATCCAATATATCAAAATTGACGCAAAAAAGGAATCGAGGCAGGCGACAGAGATGCTAGTCTGTTGAGAAGTCAAAGAAAATGGCTATGAGATCGATATTCTGCAATATGGGAATCAAACGCACCGCGTTAATACGGGACGAAGCTGCGGGGAAGGGAAAAGGGGAATAATCCGGGTTTTGAGGAATTAAAACCTGGATCGCGTCTGTGATTGGTAGAGAGGCTGTTACTGAGGGTGAGTTTACTTACCTTGAGCATGGACCAACGACGACCAATGGCCGAGACCTGGGAACGAGGAAATCGGGGACCCGTTAACGATTAAATATTGATTTGCGCCGCAACCAGCACGTTTTGCGCAGGTAAACGCGCGTATAAGTCAATTGAAGGAATAGCCGAGCCTGTATTGAGGAGCCAGAGAGCGAAGCAGGAATTTTGAAGCCAAGCAGCGCTAATCGGGTACCGGAGCAAGCAGCCAGATTGCGGCGGAACAGAGGGGAAGGAGAGTCCAGAGAGAGGGGCGGGGTATAGGCTAGACTTATCAGAGAGCCTGTGAGCCGTAGTGGCTGGTATGGTGGTGTGGAGGGCGAAGGGGAGCTGAAGGGAGGGCGGAGGCGCAAAGTGGCGGGACGGATTGATGGATGACGGCTGATGACGGCTTGATGGTAACAAGAACAAACAAAGTACCCGTTTCGGAAGGGCGGACAGCGCCTTCTGCACGGACCATCAAGGCGCAATCCGCGGGCGAGCGGTGGGCGCGGGTACGGGCGCTGGCGGCCCCCAAGGGTGAGTGGTATATACCACACTCCACTCTCCCTCTCCAATCTGATTCCACCACGCACCATTGCTAATTAGAGTGCGTCTAGTATACTATTTCCCCGTATACGCCTGCTGGCGCTGTGGTGGTCGTCGTTGTCGGGGCACACAGTGTCCAAATGGGGATATTTCCCGATACGGCGTCCGAAACAACTTTCCTTTTTCTTTCGTGTCGATTGAGAATACGTCTTACGACGGACTCGATAATCTATGTGGTGACATCGCAGAACCCTGGTCGCTGCTATCCGCTTTGATCAGGCATCCGAGAACGGTGCAGTGCCATCTCTCGTCGGTAACACGATGAAGCTGCCTGCTCCCCAGCTGCTTAAAGACACGCCTAGCCTTGACGAGGTCGAAGCACACCGTGGGACCGCGAATAATAAGCGGCTTATAGTATCGTTTTTATGGGACAAAACAGGCCAGAAAACAAGGGCTTGATTTGGCAACTTTTTATCCGAAGAAAAAAGCGACCTGAAAGTTGCCTTATTTAGGCAGATATCAGGGTGCATTGTTTTGTGCCAGATTATCTGCAATAAAAATGATACTATAAGGGGATTTTTATTTGCGGTCCTGCGCAGTGGAAGGCCATCTGCCAGATTTGCAAGGACGGTGCAGGGTAAACTAGTTGCTGACAGCTACTGCGCCGGACCGCATATAACAAGTCCCTTACAGTATTGTTTTTATTGCAAATAATCAGGCACAAAACAATGTGCCCTGATATCTGCCTAAATAAGGCAACTTTCAGGTCGCTTTTTTCTTCGGATAAAAAGTTGCCAAATCAAGCCCCTGTTTTCTGGCCTGTTTTGTCCCAAAAAAATGATACTATAAGCCGCTTATTATTCGCGGTCCTGCGGTGTGAAGCTGTCGCGGCTGCACGGGAAAAAGCTGTCTCGGATCTCAGCACCGTCCATACCTCAGCCTCCGCTTATGTGAAGGCTATCTATGAGGCACAAGTTGCACGTTACCGTGCAGCTACGGTTGTTGAGACCTGCGCCGCGTCTTACGCTGACGAGCTCACGAGCTTTGTCAAGGATATTATCCAGCGCAGAGACGGCCCAGAAGGCGATGTCCATATTTGGGATAATTGCATCGCCTTCTTGCGTTCCGAGTCCGTTCTGGATTTCCAGAACCTTGGCTATAACTATACCGCCAGGCTCCGCAAGGAGGAACTCGAGAAAGAAGCTAAAGCAAGCGCGCTTGACATTGCACGTGCTGAAGCTGAAATCGCAAATGCCGCCCGTACGGTTGAGGAGCTTGTGAAGGAAGCAACAGGGGCCGCCGAATCTCGTGCGTTACCTGCATTCTCTCCCTCACTACCGTCCGTTGACCTCGTTTCTTATAACATGCTATTTAGGCATCAAAGAGCTCGAGAAGCAACTCCAGCAGCTTCGGCAGGCCCAAGTCCAGACCCCACGTCGGAATGGACCACGCCCCCCTCGCAAGCCGGCCGCCGCCGCTCCAAAGCCGGCGCCGGTGAAGGGGAATGCCAAGCGCCCGAACGGTCCCGCCGTCGCCGTCGCCGCCACCGCAGGCGGCAGCAAGGCAACCAATGCGGAGAAGAAAACACAGTACAAGGGCAAGGGGAAAGCACCTCAGAACGCTGCTTAATAACCCCAAACCCTGATACCCATGTCTTAAATTGGGTGAGTCCTGCCGGTGTACGATTCCATCATCATCGGCCTGACTCGTATCCTCCCCAGTTTTTCGCCGCCTCTCCGGACGTTCGTATAAAATTCATTATCAGTAAAATGTCGTCGTTATATTTTGATACACGGTTGATAAATCGATCATTTCATAATTTGACGGACATCCGGCTCAAGCCTGGACAGGCAAAGATCCTGGCACTCAACCCGAAGTTTACACCTCGGCCTAGGCCTACTAAAACTTCGGCGGTGCTTCAAAGCTATGATGATTTTACCCGTCGTCTCCGACTTCGCATCGAAAAAGATAACGAGAAGCGGATAGACTTACGAGATCACTTTGGTGTTGAGAATGCGAACTGTACTTTCTTACCCAAGTTCCACATTCCTGAGCCCGATGCCCAAGGGCCACCCTTAATCGATTGCATTGAAGCTGCGTTGGCTAAAACCCGCAGCCAAATTGAAGTCGAAGTGATGGGCCGGCAAATGTTATTTGTACGACCCAATATTAGGGATGAAGATCTCAAAACGTTACTGAAACTCTTATCGGATAACAGCATCCTTGCCGTACCAGCAGATAAGAACTTAGGTATATGTCTTGTGACTGCTGAATGGTATCACAAAACGGCCACCGGCCTACTGGAGAATGCATCTTATGTAGAGGCAGAACCAATTCATTGGTTATTGACTCAGACGCTGGAATTTATTATGAAGAAGGCTAAGCCTCTTCTTAATCGACAGCAATTCGTCTGGTTAATGGCTCCAATTCTGGAGTCCCGTGAAAAGGTTCCAGTACTCAAAGTGATCCCAAAAATTCATAAGTCCCCAGCTTCCGGTCGACCTATTGTCCCGGGATTCAACACCCTGCTGGAAAATGCTTCAGCATGGGTTGACTACCAGATCAAGCCCTTGCTTAATCGATTTCCCTGGATCCTTCCAGACTCGAAATCGTTTTGTCGGGATCTTCACAACGTGAAAATCCCTCGAGGTCAGAATATTTGGCTGGTCACCGGCGATATTGTTGCAATGTACCCAAACATCCCCATAGATGATGGGATAGCGAACATTGCCTCTATCCTTGAAGTGCCGCTTGTACCGTTCAACGATATGAGTGACGCCATGAATATGGACTTCAAATCATTGAAGGAGTTGACTTTGCTCTTACTCCGATTTGTGCTGAAGTACAATTACGTCTCTTTTGCGGGAAAAACGTACCAACAAGTTATTGGTACAGCCATGGGAACAGCATGTGCACCTACATATGCCAACCTATTCTTGGCCCCGCTGGAGGAAATTGTTCTGAAAGATATGGCGAGCTTTTTGCTCTTCTATCGTCGCTTCATTGACGACACATTTGCCATTATCCACGGTACAATGGATGATGTTCGCGACTTTCAAACACGAATTGGCACCCTTCATCCAAACATGAAGTTTGAATGGGCGGCGTCTAGGCTTCATCTGCCTTTTCTGGATGTTCTCGTTCAACTTGAACTTGACCGCGGAACCCCGGCAATATTGCCTCAGTTCCGTGTTGTGACGAATGTCTACCAGAAAATGTTGAATGCCTATTTATATATCCCCTGGAATTCATGCCACTCTTTGAACTCCAAGCGTGCTTGGATCAAAGGCGAGCTGGTTCGATACATTCGGATCTGCTCTCGCGAGCAGGATTTTGCTGAGATTCGGTTAAAATTCTTTAAACGTCTCCGCGAACGTGGCTATCCGGGGATTTGGCTCCAACGTACCTTTGAGGAAGTGAAATACTCAGTCGAGCGCCCGTGTGCGCTCAAACCCACTGCATCTGCTGATGGGGACTTTGAATTTCACGTCTTCAAGCTCACCCACAATCCAATTTGGGACGAGATCAATCTCGGGCCCATTTGGCGCGAACTGGAGGAGACATGGAAGCTATCAGATTGTGGCTATTCTGATTTCCGTTTCATGGCTTCTTTCAAGAAACCAGCCGCGCTGGGTGACAGGTTGAATGTCAACAACCGAGAGACGTTGCAGACTTACCACGAGTTATAGTGGCATCTGTTTAGGACTCTTTTTTCTCAATCCTCCGTCCGCGCCATCGCTGCGGGCCCCTCCGGGTCCTCGCTCGACGCTCCCCTCGGATTTCGAAAATTGAAGGAGTTCTATTTATGATGTCCCTCATTAATTACATCGTGAATTTTACTACGTGAATCGTCGAGCTACCTCCATTGTTCCGATTTACACTCCGGGTCCCGGCTATTTTCCCGTCCTTAACCGGACATCTGCCAATCACGGACCTGTGAGAGTAAGATAAACCTGTAAACATTCATCATAAGACAGCCCGGGTTACATGCCAGGACCTGGATGATAAATGAGTTTGTTAAAAATGAGGCGTTGCGGAGCCGCGTTGAGTTCAACTCTTGAATTCCGCGAAGTTCCCTTCGGCGAGAATTACCCCAGACAGATTATGTCAAAGTGGTAATCATCACCGTGGTAAATATAAGGGAATCACGCCACCTGACGAGTCTTTTTCGACGAAACGTTGCGCGCCCCAACGTCGTGGCCCCGCTTCATCGACCCCCCCCCCACTCTCTGGCATCTACAGGCAAGCTCACAGGACCCTGCGGGTCCTGATCGCAGTCGCTCGCGTTACTCGCTCCCGACGGACTCGATAATCTATGTGGTGACATCGCAGAATCATAACGTCTTGTATCAATCAGTCGATTATTCCTTCCGTGTTGAATTTACCTGCTGGTACTCAGTCATTTGCTGACTGTATACTCACGACTCGGAGTGATTTTATCATCCTCAATGAACGAACATGCCCCCCATATCATACCCGCGCGTGACATGGCTTGATTCTTTATCTCTTTGGACTGATAATTGCGCTTCTGTACGGGCATGGAGTATCGCCGATTACTTAAGTAGATATTTTGGACTTGCTGTTCTTACGTCTTCGCAGAATAATGAATTCCTTGTTTCCGAATCTAGCTAAGTTTTTTGTCAGGTTCGCTTATGCGGTACTCGGGCCTTCGTAGCACAGTTATTCAACACAACATTCACACCGCAGGACCGCGAATAATAAGCGGCTTACAGTATCGTTTTTATGGCACAAAAAAGAGTCCAAATCAGGCCCCTTTTTATCTGAACAAAAAAGCGGCCGGAAAGCTGCCTTATTTAGGCAAATATCAGGGGCACATTGTTTTGTGCCTGATTATCTGTGATAAAAACGATACTGTAAGGGCCTTATTATTTGCGGTCCAGCGTTGTAGCTGCCAGTTGCCAGTTTACCCTGCACCATCCTTGCCAATCCGGCAGATGGCCTGCCACTGCGCAGGACTGCACATAATAAGGCCCTTACAGTATCATTTTTATCGCAGATAATCAGGCACAAAACAATGTGCCCCTGATATTTGCCTAAATAAGGCAGCTTTCCGGCCGCTTTTTTGTTCAGATAAAAAGGGGCCTGATTTGGACTCTTTTTTGTGCCATAAAAACGATACTGTAAGCCGCTTATTATTCGCGGTCCTGCGGTGTGATTATGCGGACCGCGATAGTCGGCAAAGGTAGCCGGTGTGACTCATCTGACGTTGTGACAAGAAACACCTTTTGCTTTCACTCCTCCACGACCGCAGCACTGCGGATATACCCATCTCATTCTCTTGTTTCACTGCCTGTTGCGCATCGTGCATGTTTCATACAACAAGTCGACCGTCTTCCAACCGTTTTCTAACCCTTTTACCAAATAATGTGGACGATGAACAAGTCTCTTCCTTGAATGGGGCCCCCGTCGCCGCGTTGTGTGCTCCTGCGTGCTCTCATTCAATCTATGCACGCTACTTCCGTCACGATATTAGTCTATCCTTGATCTTCGTCTCAGAATTCGTGTCTTACTTCGCTGTGTATTCGGCTTTACATAACCTGAAGTTCAGAGTCTTTCAGAGTCACATTTCAATCTGGGTCAACACTCAATAGGTCGATAAGGTTGCGCTACAGTATGTTTACACTCTCGTTCTCACGAAGGAGTCTTACGAACTCACAGCTTTTAACAGCCTTTCCGGACACTACCGCAGTTCACGCACATCAGTAAAACAGCACATCGGTATCTGAGGTGTTTGAGGTGTTTACAAACACCTCAAACACCTCGAACACCTCCGCAAACCTAGAGTTGTCGGGTGTCTATGGACATGGGTCCACTAACTCTGTAGAGATCAGAGGTCTTTGTAGAGTTCTGAAAGACCTCAAGCTCTCCAGGGATTCGGTGTTCAGATACCTCTCAGAGATCTCAGATGCATTCAAATAGAGCGATAGAAAACACAATATATTCACTATATACTATACGATACAGACTGATAAGATACGAAAGTAAGATATCAATGAACACCGGGTGGAATCAGAGGCGTAGGAGACGTCCCGTAGTGATGGCGGCGGGACACCATTTGCTGGCGCAAGCTCACATGGGAAAGGAATAGAGCGTCGTCGGGAGCTACTGCTCGAAGAGATGGCTTGGACACGGACTTGCTCAGATGACGATCAAGGGATGTGTTGCAGAGGGGGGGCGGAGGGAGGGGCAGCGGCACACGATGAGGTTGGGGACAAAGGGCGGATGATGCAGGAGATATGTAAAGTAGTCAAGTTAGTCGTTGATATGTAAAGCCAAGGGGACGGTGACATACCAATTAACACCATGCACCCCGTAAACCTTGCGTTGAGACGACTTGAAACTTGCGAGAATCTTGAGACCGCGGCGTGGCTTGACAATGACATGAACATCCAAGATCGAGGTAAACTTGCGGGAAAAGCTTGAGGTCAGCTTGAAGAGGTAGTTGGATGCAGTCAGTCTTGAGAAGGACTTGTCGCTTGTCGTTTGCAGCTTCGACTTGAATTCGAGTGGGTAATTGGAAGGAAAGCGTCTTGCGGATTCTTGACTTGTATGAAGGCTTGAAGTGAGGCTGAGGTTGAGCAAGGACTGAGGTCGAGCAAACGAGAGGAAAAAAGGAGACTTGAGTTGACTGTTTGAAGGGCGGAAGGCGGGAAGGGAGGCGAAAGCGGTGGGGGAGATGAGGGGAAATTGGGCCGACACCCGGACCTTCCTTTTTAGGACGTCCGGCAATTACGGTCAACTTGATAGCCGAGCAGGCGCAAGAAATGCCCAAGTCAACTTATCGACGACAATAAGTGTGGGCGTCCAGTTGCACACAGGCAAACTCATCTTAATTAGAAAGAAGCAGTATTGTGTAGTATTGTATCACTATGCTGTAATTTAATTACAATCTCGACTGAGTGGCAAGTCTTGACTACTTAATCGAACTAAGGGGTGGCAAGGCATCACATCGCAGTAGAGGTAACGAGCCACGATGAGGCGAGGGTTGAGATTGTAGGGGGGGAGGAAACGAGGGCGTAGGACCATTTGAGGAACTCACCAAGGTTATAAGTATAACATCTCCACCCAAATATCCAACAGCTTGAGGGGCCTGGCGATGTGTCGATATTGACGAGTGATGCCCGGCTTGCAAGGCGAGGCTGTGTTTTGAGCAAGTGATTCAGAAGGAGCTCAAGAGGGTGAAAATAGGTGGGGAATGTGGAGGGCAGGCATAGCGACATCGTCGTAGATGGTAAGGACGAGTTTGACTTTGTTTGGGTAGAATGATGTGGTATGGTTGCCGGCATTCCCAAAAAGGAAGGTCGGGGTGTTGGCCCAAATTTCGAGATGAGGGGGGAAAGGAAGGAGGGTGAGTCACACGGTAACGCTTGACAACGAACATGATCAACAAAAACGTGACATTGCGTCATCTCACACGTGTTGATGTGGGGACTTGGTAAATTTTTCTCGCGTCTTCCGACTCTTCGTTACTTGCGTCCGTTGCCGCGCCGCCCACTGGCGGGACATATGCGGCGGCTTCGATACATCGCGCATTGTACTCTACACCTCGTTCTCAGCAGTGCCTTGACCTCACCACCGAGCTGCGTGAATGCTGCTGCGAGCTTGGCACCGGTGACAGTGTGCCACAACAATGACCGGCATGCTGCAGCTCAACTGCAGCTACCTTAGGTCTAGTACAATAACTACTTGAATCGGACTTTCATTTCACGACAGGTCTCTGGGAGTGCAAGGTCTCTGAGGTCTCCGAGACTTCCCAATTAGGGAATAAATTTCGCAGAGATCTCGAGCTCGTAAGAGTGCGTACGGCTGCAAGATACGGGCGAGATACTGGATATTGATGGGTACTGATTTCCTTATTGAGTAGGTACGGGAAAGTGTGACTTTTGTGACGAATCCTGCGTTGATCCAACGTGCGACTGCCATCAATCGTCGTCGAGCGTCTCTTCCCCGCCGTCTGCGACGACAGTGACCCGCCCGCGACCTACCCCTTCGCTTTCAATCAAGCGGGCTTTGGCAGCTACCTGTATTTTAGCTCTAAATAAGTTGTTGAATAATGGTCACCGTGTGAATTTTGAAGTTGTTGCTATCGAGGTACCAGGAGGCGCGAACACGGCGGGATGCAAGGACCAGGGCGGAGCACGATGGTAAAGGGTCGGGAGTCGACGGGAAGTCCGGAGTGACAGGTGGGATCCGTGTCACGGCCTCTACTCAATAAGGAAATCAGTACCCATCAATATCCTGTATCTCGCCCGTATCTCGCAGCCGTTCACACTCTAAAGTTCTTAAAGACCTCTCTCAAAGACCAAAGATCTCTTTCTAAAGTTCAAAGACCTGTTTCCAGATACCAAATACCTCAGATACCGATGTGCTGTTTTACTGATGCACAGCCAAGGGGGCACCGGCAATCTAACCGGTGACTAAGGGCTGGTTAGTTAGTCCGGCCGCCAGGCCGGAAAAAAAAATTTTGACCCCCCCAAAATTTGAGGGGGAATGAGCTTCTGGTAGTCTGTTTGAGTGAGAAGCACTGGTGCTAGGTCTACATGTGGGTTTCTAGTGGTTGTAGTGTCGCTCCGCTGTAGTCACTGTCAATGTGGCTTTGTTTGGCCCAGTTGTCAACCTAATGTTGGTATGTTTTGCCTTCCAAAGAAGGTTAGAAAGCATCCAACCTGCTCTGACTACTCTCCCAAGTCATTAGAACAGTAACTGAACCTCCAATAGATTTATTTGCGGGATGAACTTCAGGTCAACGCAGTCCGGCGACTTAACCGTGGGAACATATTGCCGTATATAGTGCTTACGTTAGTTAGTTAGTCCAACCCAGAGGTCGGAAAAGAAAAAAATGGCCCTATATATTTTTTTAGAATGCCGGTGCCCCCTTGTGCACAGCACCTTGTTTTCTTGCCTCTTTTCTCTCTCGTGTCCTTCCACGTCAATCGTCCACCTCAAAACCGAATTCAAAGAGGAAACACCGGAACAAGTCATTATTGCCAAGGACGCTCAAGTGATCGACAATGATTCAATAGACGCCGTTTCCCGCCTGCCGCGATGAATATCGTCTGCAACTGCGGGCTCCACCGCTTCGGAGTAAAAAAGTGGGCAACCACGTCCCCTCTGCATTCCAATTTGACGTATTTGGAAGATGGTCGGGTATGAAGGTATATATCTATTTTTTTTACTCAAGGGCCATCAAGGCTGACAATTCTCTATCTCGAGATGCCATGTTCTCCGTCCAATTGCTTCTCTCGCTCACCACAGCAATACCGCCACCGCACGCGTGAGTCGCTGCTTTCATTGAATTTTGAGCTGAAAGCTGTTGAATGTTGAATGATCAGATCCGCGTCTCGTCGCTATTTGGTATTTCACACGACGTCTGGTTCAATCTCCTAGGGCTGAACCGCGGATTGAGAGCCAACTCGGGGCGCACGAGTTGATCATCAAGTGCCACACAGTTTCACCCACACGTCCCTGCCGGAGTATCGCAAACATAGGACTGCTCCCGTGTGGAATTGTGCCCTTAAGAGCGGCGCATGTTTCTCGCTTCTTTCCCCAACCTCCCTCCTCGCACTCCCGTCATATGGGCGCAAACCTTAGCACAGAACTCGTCCCAAGTTGGCAGCAAACATGCGCCAACAGCTTCAACTGCAGCTCTTCTGGCCTTGTTGACATCAATGGACAGAGTGTTTCGTGCCGGCCAAATATCACCAATGTCACCATGGACTCCAATGTATGGGGTATAACATACAGCGCTTGCCAGGAAAAATGCGGAATGGATAAAATTCGGCAGGTATGTTATCTTTTTTTCGCGGGTTGGGCAGATAGTCTTCGGCATACTCAATATGAATCCCGGATTTCGACTTTACGGGATCTGCGATACCGCTCGTGACATGGCTTCTCCCATGGCTCACTCTCGCCGCGCAGCTGCCCTTCGAGGCTGTAGGATGGAGAAATCTACTGAGTGCTTGTACTTGTCTCGGAAGTCCCGCGCTCGCCGCTTATTCTCTGGCGCTCACTGCATCAAATCGCGTATACATCGATAAGAAGTTCAAAACTCTCAAAGCTGAGCTGCGCGGCGAAGAGGGCTCCCTGGTGGCCAAGAGACTCGATGCAATTGCTTTCATTTTGAAGGAGGCTCAGCAGTGTCCCCTCCGAGCAAATCAGCGGCATGGCGAATTCGCTGCGCTGCTGCTATTGAACGATTCTGAGCGGGATAACTTTTGGAAAGGCGCAAGAAAGGATCTGAAGAATACACGTCGTGATTTTACATATTCATTTGGTGCTCAAGGTATGTTTGCGAATTCTCCTTGCTACTAGTAGACGGTTTGCTCTGACAATGCGACAGTTTTCTTGGCATTCATCACTTATCTATTTTCATTCGTTGCGGCAGTACATGATTCCCTCGGCAGTCCCGACGTCGGATTACAGTTTGCATCCAGCACTGTATGGAGTTGGATGTGAGCGCCTCTCTCGTTGATGGTTTAAATAAAAAACAGCATGACAGCTGACGACATTCAACACCAGGTTCACAATCGTTTTCGGGTGCGTTTCCTTCCGAGATTCATCTCTTGGCCCACATTCATCCGCATCAGGTATATTTGCGTGGGATGTCAAGATAAGAGTGGTACCATCCGCGAAGCTCTAGAGCGCCATCTCAGTGGATCGGGGAATGATTATTCACCTCATCAAACGGCTTTGCGTCCCTCCGGAGACTTGTATGAGCCATTACCCATAGCTTCCACCACACTTCTATCCACGCCCGGATTGAACCCCGATCGACCTGCAGACGCGGTTCCAAATGAATCATTGAATGGCACAGATGACATTCTGCTCACTGCTGTCCGACAGCTCCGTGCACCGTCCAGCACTGGTGGCAGCGGAGATGACCAAACTGTTCTCCTGCGAAACATGTCAATGGACATTGACTGTCCTCTTTCCCCGGTCACATTCTGCGGATTTGACGTCAGGGGAGAGGCGATTCACGAAGGTCCTGTTTTCAATTATGCGCGAGTTTTGACCTGGTTCGCGCTCACTCGACACATTGAAAAGTCACTAGCGACAGCGATTCGGAAGTTCCGCCGAGGCGACGCTCTGCCCACGACGGAGATTGAAGCTGCTGAAATTTGCGGCTTTCAACCCGCTTGTCAAGATCTAGCTGCATATATCCCCTGGTCCGACATCCCGCCCTTCTTCATCAAACAATTCATCTTTGCCGCAGTTCTTGCTATAATCCTCCAATGGGGTAGCACTGGAGCCGCCATCTTCGTAGCATACAACACTCCAATGGTCGGGATTGGCTGTCGATCCGGCAGCTATATAATCTATGGCATAGCAGCTACGGTTTCCTGGCTCCTCCTGGTAGCCTCCAATTTCTATTCGCATGCAGTAATGCAGCGCCTGGAAAAACAACCTACTCGAAACGTAGGTCTTCTCGGCGCGTTGGCAGTGATTACCCGCATCCTCGGGAATACCCTCGTTGTTCTCAACGCTGGATGGCTAATCGCGTCCACAATATTGGAAGAGATCGGGTTCTTCCAAACGTGTTGGTGTCAAACGGATTCGTTTCAACTCGGAACGAGTGGGTGGACGCCTGTGTTCAAAGCATCGTCGGATCTGAGGAGTGTCGCTGGAGGAGTATGGATCGGTGGCTTCATTTGGTCAGCTGTTATTTCAGTCTTCACGTCGGGCATTTTTGCATCCGGGCCAAAGCCTGAGTAATGTTGGAACTGTACAAAGTAGAAGCCATTGGCCATTGTATTCTTCATATTGTGCCTGTAGTCACTGGACTGTATGTTTTTATGAACACTGGGCGTCGAAGTAATTGTATTTCTTCGAAGATTGCATGAATTTGTAATTCGGACAGACGGTGATGTTTTGAATGGTGAAAATGGGCCATTTGGAAGTAAAGGGTTTACCCTCCGATTCATACGATGTCAATTTGTGCACGCGACTCGATATTCGGGGGAGAAGAAGTTTATTACATGTTCTACAAAGTATAGAATTAATTCTTTGCTGCCTTGACAGGTGATTGATCATGATTGTACAAGCTCGAGCAGCAGGAGCGCATACAACTCGTCAACGCTTTAAATCTCGCACTATCAATGTGGCTAGCCGACTACCGGGAAAGAATTTCTTGTTGATGGTCGGTAAGTCGAGATCGAGGCCGGAAATTAGTTTCAAATAGTTCCAACGCGTCACTGCGGTGACAGACGGAGTCGCGAGACGTTGACGTTGGGTGTAGGATGAGATAAATAACAGATAAAGTGAGAGTACCGTACCACACTTAGAAAGTAAGCTCAGAAACGTCGCAAACCTTCGTTGGTAGAACTGGGTGCATACATTTGCAGTTTAAAAGAAGTTTCGCAACGTCTTCACCCAACTTACTTAGTAGAGGAATGAGCTCAGCCAAGGTTGCGCATTTAACAAGCAAGTCAGTAGGAGACTCTGAGCGTAAGATACGAAAAGACGTCGCAGGGCTATCTTGGAAGGGCCTGCGAGCAGCACGGCAAGACGATGGCAAGAACGATGGTGGTGGTCAAGTGGTGGTTGAGAGGAAGGAGAGGAGGCGGTGTTCCGAGATCACTGATGACGTACGTACGCGCAACATCACACCATCAGTCACGCTCACACATTTGAA
Organism: Favolaschia claudopus; assembly: GCA_037176885.1. Lineage (NCBI taxonomy): Eukaryota > Fungi > Basidiomycota > Agaricomycetes > Agaricales > Mycenaceae > Favolaschia > Favolaschia claudopus. The sequence goes on along the minus strand of JAWWNJ010000010.1, from coordinate 270,685 downwards.
CTCCAACCACGATGAGCTTGGACGAAGACCTGCCTTTCGAGTTGATCTCGAAGATATTCACGTTCTGTATACCACGCTACGGTCGAATCCGCCCAGACCCTCAATGCGCCCCCCTTCTTCTGCTTCAGATCTGCCGCCGATGGCGCACGATAGCGCTGGCTACACCTTGGCTGTGGAATTCCATATTTCTCGAGTGTTCACGAGGATCGGGATCCACAGCTCTCCCTATCTTATTTGGCGACGAGTCAGCGCCCTCAATTCACCCTATCGCCTCCCTGGTCGATCTCTGGTTCAGCCGCTGCGATGGATTCCCTCTATCCATCACTTTGCTATCCCAAGAAATCGGGGTAGAGCTTCCTGACGGACTCAAAGGAGTGATACAGAGCAAGTGCTCCCAATGGAACCGTTTGGAACTCAGCTTGGAAAGAAAATCTCTAGTCGATCTTCTCTGCGTCGAAGGTCCTTTCCCTCTCCTCCAAAGTCTTGCCATTGGGAATAGCAATGGCGAACCCTTGAGTTTCGAAATGCAGCGGGACGTGTATCTCAAATCGCCCGCACTCAAGATCCTCCGCATGCGAAACTCGTACATCGATCCGCTGTTTAGATCGGTTATGGCGGGCGGCTCAAAGCCGCACACGGTGGAGCTTTCCCGAATCACCGTCGACGTCACTCATGTCACCGACCTCTTCACCTTGCTCCCTGAGCTACGCCATCTCACTCTCCATATCCATCACCCAGCGGGCGTACTCTCCGGCATCCGCACGCTATCGCTTCCCTTTCTCGAGACTTTAGTCGTGGAAGGGACCGTTGATTTCCTAGCATACGTCTCCGCACCTGCGCTTGTAGACCTCGGCGTGACCGTATGGAACGACCGCGAAGCAAATATCGTGGTATCCTTTGTTTCACACTCGGGATGCGCTCTTAATGGCCTTTCCCTGCGAAACGCTACCATATCGCACAGCACATGGACCATTCTACTACGCGTAACTAAAACAGTTCCAACGCTTGACCTACACAATATCTCATTTCGAAAAGACATCCTGTTCCCCCGAAATCATACGCTCGCCCACCTCCGGAATCTGTCCATCGTCACTCGGGCTTCCATGGTTATTTATGACGAGGTCTTTCGGATTTTGGACGCGCATAAAACGGCGTCATTGACGCGGGTGTACATCCGAATCCTCAAGCACCTGAACTGGGGCGGGAACACCGTTGCCGTCCCAGCGCCGACGCCCGAAGTGCTTGGACGCTTTCGACAGTTTCGAACTCGCGGGCTTGCTATTTCTCTCGAAACACCTGACTTTCGGTGGCCTGTGGATGCAGCGAACGAGGTCGAACCAGGTGCGATCTTTTACCCGTTGACGTAGCATTGTTTGAACGATTCCTCCTTCGCAGATTTCAACATCTTCCAACCCGAGGAGCCAATGCCGTTTTCGATTTGGTGAACGTGAGTATCTCAGATTGCCTGCTTATCGCACTGCACACGATTTCTGAAGTTTTCCTCAAGGTTATCCTGCTAAATTTGGGTTCATTTTCTGCTTTCTTGTTCCGTACACACTTCCGTTAATCCAACTACGAGCTATTTCACCCCATCTTATTGTCCCGTATTTTGCCGATGTGCCTTAGAGTTAGTCATCGAAGATCGTCTACGTCGGTCAAATGTATGCGTGTATCAATGCATCAGCTCTACTCGAGATTCACTGGTAGTCAAAGAGCTTGAAGAATGCATCTATCTACCCAAAACTATTTAGTAGCCAAACGCAAAAATGGCCGATGTGATGACTGAAATAACAGCTGACCATATGAAGCCACCCATCCATACTCCTCCTGCAGCGCTCCTCATATCGGACGGCGTTTTAAAAACCGCGGTCCACCCACGCCGACCAAATTGAAAGGAATTCGTTTGACACCAGCACGTCTGAAAGAAACCAATCTCCTCCAGAATTGTAGACGCGATCAACCAACCGGCGTTGAAAACGAGTATGGTGTTGCCGAGGGTTCGGGTAAGAACCGCCAAAGCGCCGAGTAGACCTGGCTGGCGAGTTGGATATTTTTCAACTCGCTGCATTATCGCATGCGAACACACATTGGATGCAACGAGCAAAAGCCAGGAAAGCGTCGCTGCGATCCCGTAGACGAGATAGCTGCCAGAGCGACATCCAATCCCAACCATCTCAGTGTTATAAGCGATGTAAATGGCCGCTCCCGTGCTGCCCCACTGCAGAACGAGAGCAATGACTGTGGCAAAAATCATTCGTTTGAGAACGAAGTGAGGGATGTCGGACCACGGGATGTACGCAGCCAGGTCCTGTCGCGTGGGGTAAAAACCACAAAGCTCAGCAGCTTCGGTTTCGGTTGTGGGGATGGCGTGTCCTCGGCGGAATTTCTGAATTGATGTGGCGAGAGCTCTTTCGATGTGTCGAGTAAGAGCGAACCAGGTCAAGACCCGCGCATAATTGAAAACAGGACCTTCGTAGATTTCCTCCCCCCGGAGGTCAAAACCCCAACATCTAACTGAGAGAAGAGGAGTCTCGATCTCCACATCGCGCAGAACCATAGTTTGGTCATCCCCTCCGCTTCCGGTATTCAGGGGTGCGTGCTGATGTGTAGGGAATGTTCGCAGATTAAGGCCTGAGGTGTCGAAAGATTCCTTCGAATTTGGAGTGGTCGGTAGCGCCTTCGAAGATTTATCAGGGGTGAATACGGGGGTGGATGGAAGTGTGTTAGGTATCTGGGGTAATGGTTCGTATAAGTCCCCGGACGGACGCAAGGCAGTTTGATGCAGTGAAAGATCGTTGAGGGATCTGCTGGGATCGCGCTCTAGAGCTTCGCGAACGGTACCGCTTTTATTTTGGCAGCCAACACGAATATACCTTGTACGCGATCTGAGAGGTAGGAGTATAAAGTTCAAAGGGAGCTCACCCAAAAACGACTGTGAACCTTATATCTTTGTTATTAGCTTTCGTGAAACAACCATCATGGAGATCAATCTCACATCCAACTGAGGAATGACGAAAAGGGTGTGAGTGGGACTCGGGAAAAGCTCGGAAAAAGCCCTGCAGTGGGACTCGGAAGCTCGGATGAGGAGATTTGAGCTTCAACAGTGGGACTCGGCATTCCGGCACATCAGTACATTTGATTTGAATCAAAACACGAAATTAACTTGAAAATACGGCCCCGACGCTTTAAAATAATCCCTGGCTCCACGCAGTAGGCCTCCGCGGCGAGCGGTAGCACCACGCAGTGGGCCCAGCGGCGAGCGAAAGCCCCACGCAGTGGGCCTAGCGGCGAGCGTCAAGGGGGGTCCGCGGGGGTCTCCCCCGCGCTACATGAATGAAATTCTGAGTATGAACAGCAAAATAAAACGAAAATACCGAGTTGAACTTCTCAGGAATGCCGTCAGGCCAAAGGAGGGGGGTCTGGGGGGAACCACGTTCCCCCCAGAGAATATATTAGCCCTGAAATAACTCAGAAACACTTATAAAAACAATTGCGGCTCAAATGCCGAATTTTGATGGATCGATCAAATAATGATCGCCAGCTGATAGCAGCTGATGCGACAGACATCAACAGTGGGACTCGCTTAAATAGCCGAGTCCCACTCCCACTGTTCTTGTATATACTCCATCCAACTCCAGACAGTGCTTGACGCAAACTGTAATGCAACGTCAGGGCTCCCGAGTGAGTCGTGGACAGCGGCAATGAATGAAAACAGGTATGTGATAAAAGCCATGAATACTAGAGCAACTTCAGTGCCAAATGAGGGGTTAAGAACTGCAGGCAACATACCTTGAGCTGCAAATGAGTATGTGAAATCGCGACGCGTATTTTTCAAATCTCTCTCTGCCCCTTTCCAAAAGTTCTCCCGCTCGTGATCTTTCACTGTCAGCAACATAGCGAGCTCGCCGTGCCGCTGGTTAGCACGTACTGGACACTGTTGAGCCTCCTTCAAAACAAAGGCAATGGAGTCGAGTCTCTTGACCAAGTAGCCATATTTTGCGGGAATTTTACTCTTGAGGCGGTTGAATTTCTTGTCAATATATACGCGATTGGAGGCAGTGAGTGCCAAAGAATAAACCGTGAGCGCGGGACTTCCAAGGCAGGTACAAGCACTCAAAAGATTTCTCCATCCTACAGCTTCAAATGGCAGTTGGGCGATGAGAGTGAGCCAAGGAAGAAGCCATGTCACGAGCGGTATCGCAGATTCCGTGAAGTTGAATTCCTTCATTCGTATAGGAAATGAGAAAGAGTATCGCCTCGAACAAAAAGAACAAAATCATTACCTGCCGAATCATATCCATTCCACATTTTTCCTGACATGCGCTGTATGTGATACCCCAGACATTGGAGTCCAAAGCGACATTCGTGATATTTGGCCGGCACAAAACGCTCTGCCCGTCTATGTCGACAAGCCCCGGAGAGTTGCAATCGAAGAGGTTGGCGCATGACTGCTGCCAACTTGGCACATATTCTGTGCTTAAGTTTGCACCCATCCGGAGGGAGAGGTGGGGGACAGTGGGCGGAAGAAGAGGCAATCAGCTGTGGCTTTATCCTGTTGACGTGCTCAACGCACTATCTCCTCCACGCTATATCTGTGAAAGACGTGAGTGGTGCTCTGTAACCACATGCTGTTCAAACTTCAGTGTCCACACTTGCAGTTGGTTTTTCGACGTGATTGAGACTTGGATTGCTGCGGAAAGCACCATGCACCAGTGGCGCACTCCTTCAATATGCCCCGAATCGGTCTCAAGGCGCAGCCGGGGGTGTATGCTCGTATCCTGGGGGCAGTGAATGGGACGTCGGGACAAAGATCAAATGTGGGAAAAAAACATCCCTGTCAATATTATGAACGCGCCCTGGTCCTACATACCATGGAATTCGTAGCAAGATTATCGAAGGCAGCGGAAATCCCGAGCTGCCACAAAACGCCTGTGAGTAATCTTCTGTGCTCGGAGAAATGAAAAGAAAGTAAGGGAAAGATCAAACGTCCGAGGCATTGAGCGCAAGGATGTTAGGTAGCAAACGACATTGGGTTATCACCGCTTATAATCCTATCTTAGCTTCATAGGATGGCTATAACCCGCCTCGGAACACATTCATTACGGTGTGTTCATCAATAATAACCGACCTATAAAGTTAAGATAGGGTATAGATAGCTATGACCCAATTCCGATTTTGTGAGAGTACGAGCACCGAGTCCAGGATGAAAGCCATTGACGTCCGCAGTCGACGACTCACTGATTGTCTCGAATGGCCTTCGGATTCATAACGCAAGTCGCTCAAGACATGCCGCGATGAGATCGAAGCTGCGCAGACGGGATCCCATTCGATGTCCCAGGGGTTCAGAGAGCCTTCTGAGGTGGAGCCGCCTGGAACAAGGGAAAGATGCGCGCAATGAAAGGAAGGTTAGTCCGGCTGCTGCCAACTGAACGGGAAGTCTCTTCCTCTCGCCTTACTCGGATGTCTGACCCGGAAGAGTACCTCGAATTTGAATGACGCTGTTTTTTATTACCTCCAATGGATCTCCTCAGGCTCAGTATCAAGGAGCGTTGGAAAGAAACCCATGATCAGTGTAGTTGGTGGTCATTGTACGTTTTGAGCATTGATTGTCTTCTATATGGATCCATACTACCTCTAACAATCCACCTAGGTTGAGATCTCGCAATTGATTTCGACATCCAAGATAATTCGACTCTCTTCCGCGTCACGGTAAATTTCTTAAACTCCACCCTGCTCAGAGTCTCGTTCTATCTTCACACTTGATTCGTGTTTTGTTCAGTGAGTTACATTGCAAGGATATACCACGACATGCATTCAAACCCAAACCAGACTACAAGATCGCCCCACGCTCCACACTACAAAGAATCCTCCGAATCCGTATCGGGCTCCAAAAGCCCATGTTTTGCCAGCTCTTCGAGGAACGGCGACTCGACTACTTCGGGCGGCGGGGGGAGCGTCGCTGCGTGCTCGCAATGAGCCATGACGAACTCGTATAACAGTGCGTTCGTTCTATATCAATCGTCAAACCCGAATAATACTGAATTAGAATTAGTAGACTTTAACTCACTCCTCCGTATGCGTGACATTCCCATAATGCGGCGCCCCCTCCATGCTCACGAGTCTCACATCAGCGTCCACGCTACGGAGCAGCTCGAGGAGTTCCTCCGAGTCGGATTTGGGGTAGATGATGTCTTGGCTGCAATGGACTAGTAAGATGGGTTTTGCACGGAGAGGGAGGAGGGAGGGGGAGGAGGGGGTGAGGGGTGGGCGGCGGTTTTGGTTGAGGAAGAAGTTGACGGTGACGAATTCGACGAGGCGGAGGTTGGGGCCTGTCCAGTTGCGTTTGTCGTTGGAGAGGGAGTAGCCGAGGACGCTGGAGGCGAGGTGAGTGAGTTGATTGAATTGTGAGGAAGAAGCAGGAGTCGAAACGAGAGAAAGGGACTGACGCTTTCGTTAGCGAGCTTTCGTGTTCGTTGTTATATGCGAGCTGCATCGACCCGTAGATGACGTCCCCCACTGCGATCTGGTCTTCCTCGTTTGCGCCCGCGCCGTACGCCTGTACCCAGCAGTCGGCGATTTCTTTCCGGCCTTGAATGCTCTCTTCGGGCTGAAATAAATAACCTGACGATTAGCTGCGCTTGCAAGATGATTATTATCGGCGCCTTACGCACCTCCTTCTGCGGGGCTGGCGACATCATAAAAACGGAGAGAATTCTCTCTGGCGCGGTCATTGCCATTTGTAATGCGATGGAGGCGCCGGTGACCATTCCTGCGACGTGGCAGGAGGGGATTTTTAGTCGGTCCTGTGGACACTACTGAGAGTTGGAATGACAACTAGGAGTCCGGACGCACCATGAACCGCAGAAGATCATCCGCTACAATTTCAATCCCATACGACTCGTCTACCTTCGCCGACGTCCACCCGTGTCCCCGTAGATCCATCGACACGAGGTTGAAGCGGCGCAGTTCATTGTTCGCGAATATAGCTGGAGAATTATCGCGGTTCGTCCAGCCAGTCTGTTTGTTCTGAGCAGATTCGCGACTCACGATGGAATATGACGGAGCCCGTGTACAGGGGATGAATCAGAATTATCGTTGGGAGGTCTTGGACGATGGACGAGGCGGAGGGCTCGGTGGGGGTTGAGATGGTGTAGAAGAAGGAGTCGACGCCGGTCGATGTTTCGAGCTCGATGTGAGGCATGGAGGCGGGAGGGAGGAAGGAGAGTGCGCTCAGAGGAGCTCAAGAGGAGGGAGAGGACTCAGGAGGGAGATGGGAGGACGAAGAGGAATGAGGTGGAGAGGGGGTTGCCAGTGCTTGCATTGACATTGTCATCACCTGTCGGCGCGCGTGCCCCCTTCAGTTATTGCGTTGACAATGAGGGGCTAGCCGACCGCGGCCGCTTGCCCATTTATATTCAATGTCATCGGCGGGGCATTCGTGATCTGCAAGGTACGCGAGGTGAATCAATCATTGGTGCCCGACGGAGCAGGGCGCAGCTGAATTCATTGTTTAGAATTCTTTTTGGAATCTTTCTCATTTGGAGCCCCTTGCAGCGGATGCAAAGAGTCAATTCAATGGGTAGTTATCATTCTTCTCCTGAGCGCATCCGGTTGACGCGGATACCTAAAACGAAGGAGCGCATCAGTTGCGCATCAGGATGTTTCAGGAGGATCTGATGTCGGCCGCCGCCCGCTTCTCTATTCATTGTCGTCGGTTGGTCGAGTCTCACTGTCTCAGTCGGTGTGATCCGCACCGAAGTCGTCTTGGCACCTTTTAATAAATGAGTCAGATCATTAGATGTCGGAAAAATGTCGCCGATTTCGTGTTCAACGTTCTTTCCTCGGGCGTCTTCGGGCGTTCACTTTATAATTATCTAGAGGTGCAGCCCGTGATACTCGGGCCCGCTTTCCGTCCCAGAGAAAGCCGTTTGTTAGTAGCTCATCTTGGGTCGCACTTGCTCACTTCAACTTAGGGGGAACCGTGGGAGTTTACTTCTGCAGTGTATTAATTTCAGTCGAAACAGCCAAACAAACGCGTGTTTCTTTTTCTCACGTCGACCATACCAGCTCCTCAGCAGGCTCAGCTCTCCCAGACCTCCCTCCATTTTCGATGGGCATTTGTGGTGTCTTGCTGTTGCTGCAACGCCCGGCACTGTCGATCGGCGTCGACGCACTCCCCACTTTCTATCATAGCGCCGTCCTCATTAATGGGATCTCCCTCAAGGCTCAGGCTCAGGCTCCTAGGCTCGACTGAGTCTCCGAGTCGAGGGTCGATAGTGAGGGGTATCAACTTAGCGAGGGGTATCGACTCGATACCGGAATTACAACTCACACCGGAAAGTGTGACGTGACAAGTGACTGTCATCGCGCTTTCCGGTTCGGACGTATTCGGACATCGTCGGTTTTACCCCCCACAGCGTGTCAAGTCAATCAAGAAACCTCGAGGAGATGGCTCCGCGCAGCGGGCCACGCGGCGAGCGCTGGCACCACGCAGTGGGCCTTCGCGGCGAGCGATAGCACCACGCAGTGGGCCTCCGCGGCGAGCGGTAAGCCCCGCGCAGCGGTCGGGGTCTGGGGTGGAAAACCCCAGCCGTCCGGGCCGGCGCCCGCAACCCAATCTCGTCTTTCTTTGATTTATCTTGTAAGTATGTTTAATAGTTCATATTTGTACAACTTGACCACAAAAAAACACAAGTAAAAACAAAAAAAGGCCCCGCGCCAGCGGAAAAGGCCAGCGCAGCGAAGAGGCCAGCGCCAGCGAAGAGGCAGCGCTAGCGAAAATGGAGGAGGGTCTGGGGGGAGCACCGTTCCCCCCAGAAAAGCTCTGGTCAGTCGTGGGAGTGTGTGACTGTCACGTCACACTTTCCGGTGTCGGTTGCAAGTCCCTCGATACCTTTTACGAGTCCGGTTTCCGCACCATTCCTGTCGTGTTGCGGTTTCGACGCTGGTTTCAGTTGCGGGCCGTGTTAGTGTCAGGACTGGCAAGTCAGCAGCTTGTGAGGGATTGAGTGGAGCCTGTGGAGATGAGGCGGCGGCGAATTGGGTGTGTGGTCTAGTTTCAGCTCGATCTGTTTGTCTCCACTGATGGATTCGCAACGCCTTCAGGCTCGTTCAGTGGTAAGTACTCAAGATTCGCATTACTCGTAGCTTCGCTTCCGGTGAGTGATGTATTCCGTGTCATCTTGACCGGTACTTACTTTGCCGCAGGCTCGACTGGCATCAAACTTCATGCACGGTGGTGGATATCAGTTACGAAGACTCGTTATAGGTCAGGCACAAAGACACCGATACCAACAGTTCAGGAAGACTTGCCATAGAAAGGTTAACGCTTCTCATCGTTATAGAAATCCCTGGTTTCTTTGTCCATCCATGCATCCCTTCCACATCGTTGGAAAATCTCAAGGCGGTATTTACTTACAGTCCTCTTTCACGCTTATATCAGCTCAACTCATGAGATGTGCGTCTTTCTGGGAGAACACATAATTTCTTGCGTGATTGGAGCGAGTCCAAGGCCACATAGTCCCTTTCATCATTCAATCTTTTCGCTACATTTCCCCGACGTTCTTCGAAGTCGGTTGATTGATTTATCTTGCGATTGCGTTTCTTGATACAGCTACTGAGGATTGTTACAGGTGTCATCGTTTCTTCGACGTATGGTTGTGGGACACACCTCTCAAAGACTCCGAATTCCGTGGCCACTGCGCACTTCGAATGGAAGCTGATATAATACTCTACGACGGCCGCAAGGTAAGTATTCATACTCTTTCCAGGCTTGAGTTCCTGGTGTACTCCGTGCCAAGTCCCCGGACGGTCAGCCGGCATAGCTTTCTCCACGAAACGCTCGGATGCGACACCCTGAGAGATTTCTATGCTTCCTCGAACTCGAACTCGACGAGATTCTCATTCGACTTGCGCACAGTACGGTCCCTTCGTTTCCGCGCCGTCCGGCCTCGGTCAGAAGCTGCGAGACCGTTCTGGCATGGAGTATCATACTATGAATATCGGCCTCGCCTTGAGGACAACATGTATGTACACTGGAGGCAATTCTTCCGACTGAGACCGGGAATCGCCGAAGGTACATGCGAAGGTTGGAGCTTCTATCAAAGACAGACGGTGATAGTGGATGGACGAGTGTCAAAGAATCCTCCGAGGCTAATAAATACAGAATGCAGGAGAATCCTTCCTTCCTTGTTTGTTTTCCGTTCACCCATCCTTCTTCCAATTTAATACCCCAACTATCCATCTCTCTTGTCTCCTAGCAGTCATATCCTCGACTTCTCTACTCTAGTCCAAGTCCAGATTCGTATTACGACCTCCAATCGCAGACGCTTCCTTTTGATTGCTTCCGCGGACCGACATGATTTCCTGGCTTGTTGGATCATTCATCCGCATGAATCGTTCCCACCGACAGCAAGCCTGCCAAAAGCCGACCTTCATCGTGTGCGTCTACTTCCATTTCGGTCATCTGTCGCAGGTATTTCGGGGACTGATCATCCATCGCACTGGTTATCACAGCGAGCTGCCACTGCCACTGCCACTCACCCCACGACTCGTCTCCCTTCCCTCCATGTCCCAGCTCTCTCTGCCGGAGGCCCAGCTGATATCGCTGGTCATTGCTGCGGTTCTCTATGGGATATACCTCGTCACGCTGGGCGTATGTCTGCGGCTCCTCCTCACCTCGGAGTCCGGCGCGTTGAGACGGCGGTCTGAGATTCGCTGGGTGATCACGCTCGTCTCTGGGATGCTCTTTGTGAATGGGACGCTGGACTTTGTTATTCAAGTGATACAAGTTATGGAGGCGTTCGTTACGTATACTGGGGTGGGAGGTGCAGAGCATGTGTTCACGCATTCGAGTGGGTACCAGACGATGATAAAGGTGCGAATATTTTATACCTATTGTTTTGACCACGTTCTGCGGAAAACCTTTTCTATTCTTCTTCACTCCGTGATTCAGCGTCCACTCAACATTATTTGGACAGTCATTTTGCGTACCGTTTCAGTCTCTGCTCGGAGACGCAGTTTTGGTAGGATATGCAATGTGTTAGTGCGGCTATGCCAGCTGAAACTATGGATAGATTTACCGATGCTGGTTTCTCTGGGATCGCTCATGGCTCATAATCTTCGTACCTTCGCTCATTTGGCTGGCTAATATTGCCTGCGCCATTCGATTTTTGGATCTCCTCGCGAAAGCTACTCAGGGACTGATTATCTCCACCGCCGTCAAGCCATGGGTTCAGGTGGGCTTCGTCCGCTGATTTATATTGGCAGGGCATTTAACAACGAGAATCAAAACTTCATAGGCGTTTTGGGCTTTGACGATTACTATAAACGTGACAACTACCAGTACGCACTCCAGATTGAATTCTTATATGTAGAATGAATATTCTGACACTGCACAGCGCTGATCGTTTTGCGGATTTGGTTGGTCGATAGGCAGAACAGAAAGCTCGGAATCCGCGACCACATGCCGCGCAGTGCGCTGTCCTACGCGATGCGCAATATCATCGAGTCCGGGATGATCTACACGATCGTCAGCATATTCACGCTCGTCACAACGGTCATTCAGAGCAACCTCACATACCCCGCTTCAGCGATGGTGAGTCAGAACTTAACAGTGGTATAATAGAATAGATATAAATCTCAATATTAATCATCGCTCCAGGAAATACATAGCGTCGGAATCATGTTCAACCTCATCATACTGAGGTCGCATCGAGTGGCGAGTCGACTGAGGCATGAGACGACGACTACTGGTTCGGTTCCGTTGCGGATTCAGCAGAGGACTGTTACGAATACTGTGGCTGGAGATGGCGTTGAAGACGAGTTGTATACCCTTTCTCGGCTGGATAAGGAGACGCAATTTACTACGACGAGGCTGGGTCAATCCGACAAGCCGGAGGCTGTAGCATTGTAGTATCATTGTGATAACCTGTACTGTATGTGTATGACTCTGTATATATATTGATTGCAGCGGAGGGATGTAAGATCGTTGGTTATTGTCTCGCGGGAAATCGTAAACATTTATTGCCATGAAAAACTAGTCCTGTAAGCGGGCGGCGTGTCAATAGAGTAGCGCAACTGCAAAGCCCAGATTTCCAATTATACCACCAAGGAGCATGGGATACGTAGGAAAGGAAAGCAAACGTACTGTATCACAATTAATTCAAATCTTTCAACCCACACGTCTTCAGACACCTCTCCACACCCGCCGCTAAATTCACCGGCAGACGCGATTTGTACGTATCGATGTTCGAGGCGCCGATGGTATGCGGATAACCGAGGGACGCATCGACGATGTCGGGCGAGAGCATGAAGAAGTTGGTAGCGATGTCGCTGCGGCCGGGGTCCTCGCTGTTGACCGCGGCGACGAATACTGCATGCGGAGCAGTCAGTACATATATAGCCGATTAACTTCCGAAGGAGTCAAGAAAATAAGCGCACCTGCAGGCTCGCAAGTCGGGTTCTGCTGATAATGGATACTACCCATGGGGAACACCGTCGCCTGGTATTTCCCGAGACGCGTCCGCACTTCGGTGTTGAACCCGTTTTCCTGGACGAATCCGGAATCGAGGATGCCGTCGATGACGGTGAGGAGCTCGTTTGCGCGGGGATGGGTGTGCGGTATGTTGAGTCCGCAGGGCTCGACGAAGGAGACGACACCGGAGAGGCCCATTTCTGTTAGGAATGGGAAGTTTTCGACTGGAAGGAAAGAATATTCGGTAATTCGTTTGTGATTTTAGTTGTGACCGGGAATTAGAGCGACACACCAGTAGCGACAAGGAGCGAGCCGCCGTTGGCACCTGTAGCACGCTTTTGATTGTTGTAGTCGAAGACGGTGAGTTGGCGGAGGGCGTCGCCGGTGAGGAGTTTGCCGTTTTCGTCTGTGAGGAGCTTCTTCAGGCGGTCGTTTGTGCTGGGCTGCGATTTGAGACCGGCGGCGATAGCGGCGGCGTTGTTGACGATGGGGACGCGGCCGGGTTGGGAGATGGTGCTCGTCGGCGCGGCTGCGACGAGGAGGGGTGCAGAGAGCGCGGCGAGGATGGTGAGACGGAAAGCTATCATAATTTGGGGGTGAAGCCTGCGGGAAAGCTTTGACGAGAGGAAACAAGGGGAAAGGTGTAGATACGCACAATAGATGCAGAGAAAGCAAGACGGAAGGATCCTTAGGGGGAAGGAGGTCTTTATATTGTACGCTGCCAGCGCAATTCGGTACCCATTCAACGATGGAAGCGTTCGAATCCAGAAAGGATAACACCTGGCTATAGGTTGATTGATTCTCGACGTCGGACCACTTTGAATAGTGCACATTAGCGCAGTCACCGGTGCTGAGCCCGAGGCAGGCTCGATACAACCCGAAGAAGCGAGATTGATGCGCGGTGGGCCGCCGCCGGTGGCTTGGATTGTCGAAGACTGCTTGTGATCATTGCTTGAGCGGTCGAGATCTCGAGTTGTTGGTACGAATGCAGAAAGAACATATATCATTCTCGAAGCGTTGCTCACTACTTTCTCGAGCCTGAGCCCGTAGAAAAAAAAATTAGTAGAAATCACTAACGAACCCGTGGAAATGGCTCACGGGGAGCTCGGGGTGCGACTGCCATGCATGACAGCAGACGTTCATCAACCAGAGACACATTCGGAACGTTCATCGGGGTGGAAATGGCCGGACCACTGGCGAAAATAAAATCCTCATCGGTGTTGCTGGCAAAGTGCAGATCGGGGCTTGCCGTGTGATGTCACAGTGATGATGACCAGTGACTCATCACGCTCGCCTCTTGACCTTTCCTCTCATGTCCGAGTCGTCCTAGAATGCGTCGGGGCAACAACCTCGCAAGTGGAGGCATCTCATACGCCTCTCTATCTTCAGACTCAGTTTGTGCCGACAAAGCTCTTGGCGTAGAGTGGTCCGTGACACCGTGTCGATTGAATTTGTGGGCTCCCTGTGGCGCATTCCTGATCATGAACTATTGCGCGGTTGCACGGCTTATTAACCCTAAATATCGATGACCACCTCCGGAAAATTCATCATCAACTCGAAGACTGCGCTCTTTCCTTCCCCCATCCACCATGCGTCGCGCTCTCCTCGCCGTCGCTTCTTTCTTCGTCCTCTGCGCGGCTAGCACACTCCCGCTCGGCTTCGTGAATAATGTTGAACGACCCACGAATGCGAAGCGGTTGGCCTTGGGGCTCCCGCCTCTGCCTCCTCGCCGTGGTATGTCTGCCTCTCCTGTCCTCCATCCGCTCACCCGTCTCGAAGCAACCCGCGCGCGGTCCGCGGCTCGCAGCATGGCGTCTCCACTCCCACCTGGAACGTACATACGTCTCCCGAATTCACGCAACTCTCCTCTCCTCTCCTCTCCTCTCATCATTTCGCCCTCTTGTATAGGTACAGCTGCAACGTCGGCGTCACCGACGCCTCCACAACCGAGCTGCTCGGATACCTCAGCCCACCGCCTTCAGCGAACCAGTACCACGGCACTCTCCAGCCGTCGGCCTCTGGCGCGCTCTCTGTCCGCTTGGCAGCCTCGACGTCGTCGAGTACGGGATCGTCGCTTGTAGCACTCAACGGGCCAGCGGGGTACCCCTACATCACCGCCCGTGCGTGCCTTCCTTCATTTCCTATAACTGCTCATGCAGCGTTTTCTCACTCATTGGTTCTCATATCATATGCAGGGGTGTCCAGCCAACCGGGATATCAGGAAATCAGCCCAGCGACCAATGTGTGGGTGATCCATCCATCCTTCTCCTCCTCTAGGTTGACGATAAAAAAAAATACACATATCTAACTTACCATCAGGGTGGGATACTTCATAGGAACCTCATCCAGCTCTCCTTCAACTCAACGGCGCACAACCGCAACATATAGCGAAACGGACGTGTGGGCCTTCGATCCGGTGGCAATGGAGTTGAGCATGGTTTGGAAGAATCATGAGAGCGGGGGGGTGAGGACGACTGTGGCTCCGAATCTATTTTACGATCCTACGGGTAGGTGGTTGTCGCTGACACTAAAAAAAGATATTCATTCACATTGATTTTTTTTCGCAGATACGGCGAAGCTTTCTTTCAGCGGTAAAACTCAGCCTCCGAAAGCCAGTGGTCGGGCCATTGTGAGTTTAGTTTCTATCGCTGTGCCTTTTCAACTAACTAAAGTGGAGCTGACCTCTTTGATAGAAGTTGCAAGTAGCTAATTGCGTTACGTACTAGAGGATATTGATATTGATACATACCCGCTCAATGAGATTCTATTCAACGCTGTTTACTTAATTTAATTAATGTCATGTCCATGTCAACGATCCTTCCTTTCAAGTTACTTACTTTGTTGGCGTCTGAGCTTGGATGATCAGGTATTTAAGCGGAACCAGCTCAAGTTCATATCAACGGGATCTTGAACACATTCCAGGCACGTATTTACTCATACATGCATGATACACAAATTCCCTCCGTACAACGAATTTTCACAGAATTCTGAAATCCAACTAAACTAATTGATGTGAGAGCAATGCTGTAATCGTAATAATGGTAAGTCGCTCGTTTTAAATTCCCAACCTAACCTAACCGCAAACAAAACGAGATCAATGAAATGAAACTCACGCCTGGAAGGACACCTTCTTCCTGCTGGATCGAGCACGGCGTATTGGTGCAACCCGAGCCGAAAGCTGAATCAAAGCCACAGGAGCAGCACGCGCCTGGGTTGGTGAGGAAGCAGTTGGTGTTGGTGCTGAGGCACTGGCGTTTGTGGACCTCGACTTCGGGGAGGGTGAGGCCGAGCGTAGGGCTCGTGGTGAGCAGGAGAGTGAGGGTGAGGAGGATGGAGGTGAAGCGCATGGCTGGTAAGTTATTTACTTGGTGGACGACTGGGTGGGTGCGTGAATTTCTTAGGGAGCCTCTTGAGGCTTTATATCTCGCTTCTGTAGGGTAAGAGTAAAAATATGGCTTATGTGCTACGATGTGGAGAGGGTACCATGCGCAAGTGCGTTGTTGGACAGATGGTTTGTGAGATGGATGTTCTTGTTGCCGTATGCGGCGTACGTGTTGAAAAGCGGCACGGACGCATTTTCTTTCAATGCTCAATTGTTGCATTTCGCCCGGACGTTCGGGAAGCTGGGGTTCGAATGAGATGATGAGATGAAGAGTTAACACGCTCTCGAGAAACCGAATCTTCCAGAGTCGTTCCCGTTGTGAGGATTAGAACTTGGTGAAGACATGTCTCGCACGTTTCACGTCTTAGAATATTCATTCTCATCCGGTGGCAACTGGGTAACGAAAAATGGGTTAAACTTGAACAGAGTTGCAAAATTAACTCGACGGCAAGGGACATCTCCCTTGACAGACTTACCGTGAAGTTTGGGCAACCCTTTCATGGCCCAGCGGCTGGAGGTCCGCGTGCGGCCTGTTCAACATCTCAGCACCAGATTTTTTATGCAAGAGTCTCGCATGAATCAAGCAAATGACCGAGATCTAAACTCGCAGTTCAGCCTGTGGACCGCGCGAGTATGATAAACAATTTTCCCCCACCCGCTCCAGCACGGATGTAGTCAGCCATTTTTGTTATTCTTCGGCAATATCCACCTCGTTCATACTCCGTCCGATTCCATCGCACGCGAGCTAGGTTTCCAATGAATGGTTTATGCCAGAGAAATTACTCATTCCGTTCCTGCGACGCACGGCCCATATAAGAAGGTATCCCAGAATGAGAAGCCTCCCATTCTTCTACCGCGCGCCATGTCTGGCCCCAAATCGTCCGAATCCTCTCCTCCCTCCATCCTCGGCATCCATCACCTCAAAATCCCCACCTCCAACCTCCCTGCCAAACTCACATTCTACACCACCCTCCTCGCCTTCACCCACCTCCCCCACTTCGACCACCGCCGCGCAGACACGAACGAACTTTACGCCGTCATCGTCCAACACGCCCCCACGGGTCTGCTCGTCGAGCTACGCATCAACGAGGCGCAAGCGCAGGCCCAACGCGGGTGGGATGCGATCACTTGGAGCGTGCAGACGCGGGCGGATCTGGAGAGGTGGCGGGAGAAGCTGGTTGAGCAGGGGGTGGAGTGTAGTCGGGTGTTGAGAGGATACAAGGGGTGGGTGCTTGTAACGGAAGATCCCGATGGCGCGTTCGTGCGGTGGTATTGCTTGGAAACGCATGAATGGGATGTCAACATTGATAAAGGTGGGCGTTGGCCATACAACGCACATGGCCTGGATGTTGATCCCTCCTCCAGATGAGAAATGGCTTTCCAATTGATCGGATAACGATGTTTTTCGAACTGGGACGTACGAGGATGAGAAGAAAACTTAGAAGGGTTTTTTTTTATTGAACTTGAATCGATTGAAGTTTGGGCATTATGGAACGCGAGAATTGACGGAATGAATCCACTTGAGCACACGTAGCATACCGGATACGAAGATACGATGTATACGGCCGACTACGCTTACAAAAGCTCAGGTAAATACAAGGAGATACCTCGTCGGTTCGAAAAAGTGGTGGTAAAATAAAAACAGTGCAACACTGTACGATCTGTTCGAAGAACAGCCCGCGGTGCTGCAATCTGGGGCATGAGACTAAGACCCGTCTATCCCAGCAGACCTTTTCTCATCAAACACATCAACTGGGATGTGTTGTCTACACCGACAGAGAGTCGATGTGTATGTCTCACCACAAGGGAGACCTCACCGTTATCCGGTGGTGGTGGTGGTAAGAAAGAGACACGGAAAACGGAGTCGGTCGGCGATAGACTGACCGAAGGGCGGCTGGGCCGGCACGGAGGATATAGACACGGAGAAAGAGATCCAGACCAGCGAGGCTCGAGCAGATCGAGAGCTAAGGGCAGCAGAGGTATGAGAAGAGCGGCGTCAGGAGCCACGACGAATGTGAATCTCGATAAGAGCTTGAAAGGAAAGCGAGATTGCGAGAAGCCCCAACAATTGGGATCATATGTCCTGACGTTGCTCGATGCCAGTGCCAGTCGACTTTTACCCCCAACGAAATCGGAAATTCACCAGCCTGCACTGCATTTATTGATGGAGGTTTGGGAATAGTGAAGCATACGGTTCAATCTTGAGGGATAAAGCAGATAGCGTGCGCCGCCCCGCAAGCCAGAGCCTCAAAAGACTCGGAAACTCGTTCGACGTGGCGAGAGAGGAGACGGCGTTTGATGCACGTGCACGTGCCCCGATTTGTGCTCCTCAATCGGATCATTCCGGGTACTCCTCTTCATCGCATTGGAGAGCTGTCTACTCAAACTTCTAACTTTGATTATTCACAAACGAATCACGGACTGGGCCAACACACGAGGACTCATCCCGGACTACCAAAACGGCTTCCGAGAAGGGTACAGAACAAATAATAATCCCTTCATCTTACGTTGTGTCAAGGAATGGGCAAGATCTAAAGGGTTGACTCTATACGTCGCTACCGTGGACGCAACAAATGCCTTCCCCTCTACCGACCATCCTACTCTCTGGTTGAAGCTGATACGCATGGGAATGGGCGGCGCAATTCTTGACTGGCTGCGCATGCTGTACGAAAGGATGGAATACTATGTGAGGCATGGTGATCAGAATTCCGAGGAATTCAAAGCCTTCATCGGACTTCTAACGGGAGATCCTGCTTCACCAGTCCTGTGGAACTTATTCATGGCTGATCTCATCATGTTCCCCGACGTCGACGACCCCATCCTCTCGAATATACGGATCGCAATTCTCGCTCAGGCCGATGACATTCTTCTGATGTCTACTTCGGCAGCGGGATTGCAACGCAGACTCAACGCGCTCGCGGAATGGTGCTCCAAAAATTTTATTGTGGTCAACATGCTCAAGACCATTATTCTCATCTTTGGACCTGCACCGGCTGACTCCGTCTCATTCCAAATTGGTTCAACTCCGCTCTCAATCAAAACCCAGGAGAAGTACGTCGGGGTACACTTGAATACACAAGCACGCAATATGTTTGAAGACCATTACAAGGCAAAAGCAAGTACAGCAAGGTACTGCGCGCATAGAATCATGGGAATTGAAGATTCCGCTGGCCGCTTGAACCCGAAACAGTTAAAAACCCTGTACATGGCTCGTGTCGACTGTCACCTAATCCATGGGTGCGAGATAATGCCTGACTGCGAGGACGTACATGTTAAACAGCTCTGTGACATTCAAGTTGATTTTTTGCGCCAAGCGTTGAATCTTCATTCAAGATCTATCCTCGTATGCCTATTTACCGAAACTGGAATCATGCCACTCAAGATTCGTCGATTCCTCTTGTTGCTCGGCTATCTGCAGTATATTCTCACCCTCTCAGTGGTACACCTCGTACGCGCTTGTTTCATGAACTCTGTTGAGCTCTATAACAATGGCAAGCGATCATGGGTCGGAGATGTCGTGAAAGCAGCAGCCAAATTGCCATTTGCGAGCCCAACCTTCGATTTTGACAATGCGACCGCTAACTCGGTCCACGAATACCGCAAAAAAATCGAATTTTGTGCTACTCAATGGCTTCAGCAACAAGTCGACGCCACGGACAGACTTTATCTACTGCACGGACGCCGAGAACCCCTCAAGGACAAACCTGCCGCTCAAATAACCCTATTGATGAGACACTATTTATCTATGGTTACAACGCAGAGTCATCGCGAAGCGCTGACCTCAATCATGTTGTCAACTCACCGTCTCGCTCTAGAGAAATTGCGGTACACGGATCATGCGCACCCCCCCGTTCCACGAAACGAGCGTCGCTGTCGATTCTGCGAATCAGTAGAGAGCCCAGAGCATGCACTGTTGGAATGTGTTGCCTCACCCGAGGTTGTTGCATTGCGAACGATGTTCATGACTAAACTCTTTAACACTGTGCCGAAATTGCAGCTCAAAATGGCCCGACTGTCAAGCGTTGAATTCTTGAAGGCCATTATATTCGAACGCTCAACTATTTTGCTGGTTGCTAAATTTGTGTATGAAGTCCTTGAAGCATTTTATGCCGTCCCTCTGCGACGCCCTTAGGTCTGTATCGTGGTTCCTGAGTACTGATTCTTAGTTTCACCTAATTTTCGCCTTTTTTCAACGAATGGGTTCTACCGCTGGGCATGGGGAAACTCGTGGGATCGGCGTCATGGGGCTCATGAGGTGAAGAGAGGTCCGGGGGCGAAGGTGTAATTTAAGTACTTGCTTTGTACACTGGGACAACCCTCGGAACCGGCGTTCGTTATTCGGACCGTGCCGTGTAATACTACCTACCTACCTACCTCTCCTTGCACTTTGACCTTCACACTGGTGGGTACGGGCATTGCCCTTGCCAAAAGCGGCAGCTTTGGCCTTGTTTGCCCCCAATCAAACTCCTTCTCCGCATGTTCCGTCGGTTTCTGCGTTCCACAACGATGTAGAGGCATGGACATAAGGGAGGAAAGTGTTCAAATAATGTCTAGTAGCATGGATCTGTAAAAATATTTAGGAAATTCTTCATCTCTCGAGTGATATCGGACAATTGAGGTGGGAATGGCATACCATCGGGATGTAGGTAGTAAAAGAAAGCATGGAAAGCACCTCCAAACGCTTCCACAGCACGAGAAACAAACTTTTTGCCTTGGAATCTCGTTTCAGGCTCAAATTTGAACCAGAACTCAACCGGTTTCACTTCCTCGTCACGCATGTCACAATCGTCACAAGCCTCAACAACGGCACATACAGCTCGCTCTGCAGGCTAGACGGCGGCTCAGAATACCACACTATATGTGAGAGGGTTGCTTCATATAAGCGGGTGTATCATAATATCAACAGAGCCCTGTGTTTCGTTGCCAGAAATTATGACTTCCAGCTTGATTTTGCCGAAATCAATGTCCTGTGAGCCCCGAAGGTCGAAAACGAGAAATCCGGCATATAACCTTTGGGAAGGCAGTAAATTCATACATGGTTCTACTTTGACTTTAGTAAATCCCTGATGATTTGAGAAAGTTATTAGCATATTACTTTGATAATTCCATTGATCGCCTACATACAACTGTTGCTGCCTCATTTACCTGGCAAAAATTCACAAGATATATTCATATCAAGTATTGAAAGCTTTCTGAATACTAAGCGGAGTAACACAGGGATATTTGGGCCATAGAACTGGGGATTTCTAGTCGTCTCCGTAGAAAAGCTTCTCGTCCTTCAAATCCGGCCCAATCCTTTGACCACCGCGGACAATTTTGTTCTGAATCCATCATTTAACAAAAGTACTATGCCGGATCTTTCAAATTTCCCCTATGTGTTGTGAAGGTGCTGGGTTTTCCGAAAAAACGGCGATCTCATACCAAATCACATCAAAATTCGAAAATCCGGCATAGTACTTCTGTTTGGATGCTTATTCCCTACAACATTTATCAATGGACCTAAGGGATAGGACGCCGTTGTAAGAGGCTGAAGCCTTTGCGAAGTTGGAACCGAGGTCCCCAGCCAACCAAACACAACCAAAGCTGCCGCTTTTGGCAAGGGCAATGCCCGTACCCATTCACAGTGTCGACGAGCTTCGACCTGGGCTTCGACCAGCGCTTCGACGCTCAAGGATTTCCGGGCTGCTTACGATACTGGTCCTTATACGATACCCACAGATGCTCATCGACTCCTGATGTTAGATCATCGGGTAAGGTAAGTCAGGTAAGGTAACATTACTCGGCCGGTCCGATTAACGATTAACGAACGCCGATGTTCAAAGCAAAGCAGGACAATGCATCTTCGTCCCTGGACCCCTACTCAGTGCATGTACCCTACGAAAGGCCCGTGTCTTACGGGTCACGATCTCAATCCTATCCGTCGTTAGCGTCACTGCGCCCACCACTGAGGCATCCTCGAAATCGAACACTTCAGTCTTCAGACTGAGTGTCATTGGAATTGAACCGTCGGTCCGATACCCGAGGAAGCTTCCGTCGCAGACAGTTTCAGCTGCCATCAATGAAATTCGTTCCGAAATTTCAAACTCGTCAGCACTGGTGTCTTCAAACAGGTCAATTGCGACATCGGTCTGTTCTGTATCTCTCCAATTTCCCTCACGGTTCATTCAGCGTTGTCTCTTTCCTCGCTCTATCCCCGACCTGAAGGCTGAAACCATGTCATGGTGTCTGGAGCTCAGGATCCTGGACGCATCACGGATTTGTCAAACACGATACGCGTTCGACACGTGTCATCAGTCGATTTCCTCCATTTTTCCGTCGCTTAAACGTACTTACGTTAGGTTACAGAACACAATCCGGGTTGTTATCCTTGCCAGAGCGCAAATCCGATGTATTCTACAGGTAACCAACAATTTGCCAGGGACGAAGATCTTACTCATGCCTCATGCGAGCCTCCCTGAGCCTCCCCAATCGCCCAAATCATCGTTTCTGTCCAGATCTCCACCACTTGCTTGCCAAGAGAACATCTTCCCAGGTTCTGTCGATCTCCCATCATTGTGGGGGACAGGCATCAGTAAGAGAAGCACATCCCTGATATCGGCAGGCAAGTGGGTGTTTATAACGCCAACAGATGCGTCTCGTCGCTGTTCCGCCTTTCCTCTTCCCTTCAACTTTCTCGTGCGCCTCCTCTACCTTTTTTCTCATTCGTATTCTTGGAGTCTGCCTCTTTTGTTAGTTTGAACCTCAATGTGCGTGCCCTCCCCCAAACAATCCTGCCTATCGGTATCCTAACGACGACTTGCTAGCTCACCTTGCATTTCTCTTTCTGCGCCGTCTTTTGGTCCTTCAGCATCATGTCGTCGCCCGGGTCTTCCCCTTCTTCCTTCTCCCCGGTCAACTCTGCTCGTCCTTCTTTCATGCACCCCTCTTCTCCTTTGTCATCCCCAGAAAGCGAGATACTGGTCGGTCATTTTGGGCGAAGAATCTCTGCCGATGCTGCATTCTATGTCTCCCCCGTCGATGACGAAAAGCAACAAGCCGAGAGCGCTGCTCGACGCGCATCCCACAATCTCGTCGAGCGCCAGCGCCGCGATAAGCTAAACGCCCGGATTCTGGTAAGTTGTCACTCCACTCCAGCTTTGCTCCAACCCTAACGGCTCATCTCACGCAGGATCTCGCCGCTATGCTCCCCAATCTCGCCGGCGTCCGCCGCCCATCGCGCCTAGCCATCACAAGATCCTCCATCGCCTACATCCAAAGCGCCCGCCGCCATCGTATCGTCGCGGCCCAGCAGCTCCACTCCTTACATACCGAAGCTGAAGCCCTACGAAGGGAAGTAAACGAATGGCGCCGCAGGGCCGGCGTCCCTAGCGTCCTGGAGCCGCGCCGCACTGAAGCTTTCATGATCGTCGCCAGCGGGTCTGAGGTGGAGCTACTCGATGACATGGTGGAGCCCTACGACGAAGAGGATGCGGAGGAGGCGTACGCTCAATCTTTCTCCCCCGCAATCTACCGCCGCCCATCCTATCCTCCTCTTCCCCGGCACACCGCCCTCCCCTCCCCTTTCGCCTACAGCGTCTCCTCACCATCCTCTTCCTCCGACTACCTCTCACCCTATACGACCCCACCCTCCTCCGCCGAATTCTACGCCCCTGCGGCTCCTCCTACGCTGCACCACATGTCGAAGCTCGATCTTGAGCACGAATACGTTTCCCCTGTAGACCCCGTCATCGTCTCTCCCACCCCCGCCCACCCGTATGACGCGCAGAACAGCTTCATCCTCAAAACCGAGGAAGAGGCGGCTTCGTGGGCCATGTATGGCGGTACTCCCCCGCCTGCGTATCCTGAGGATGGACCTCACTGGTAATCCGCTCGCTCTTCGTTCATTTGTTCCTTTGGGAATCAAGCCCCAACCAACGCTCGCACCTTACCACGTTACTCCAAAAATCACGACGACCTTCATATTCACATTCATATTCAGACTTATACCTTGCCACTTTTATACCTTCTTGGCCGGCGGCCCCCCTTTTGTTTTGTATCTATCGCTGTCCTTCATTTCGTGTCATTTTCTTGCTCTGCCTTACATAGGAAGATTTACAGTAATAGTAATACTACGACTCTTTAGTCTGTAACGTGTGCCATACTCATACTCAAAAGAAATCAAATTGTATAAACGAATCAATGATGGATCTCAGCACTTCACCATCTTTGCATCGCGTGCCGACCTTCACCGTCACTCTGACTCAAACGGTCTGTCGATCCCGTTAAGAAAATCCGCCAAGTTCGGAACTTACAAATTCCAGAAGCAATGGAGCTCCAGTAGCGTAGCGGGTCCATAGACTGGCTACAAAATGAATTACATACAAGAGAAATTTAATTTATTTCCTCGTCATAAACAGTCCCTCCATTCCGACCTGATTCCGACTATACTTTCTGCACCTTACTCTTCTCACCATCTCTCAACTCCTTCCCACCCGCCTTCCTCTTCTTCCCATCTCCCCCACCACCGCCACTCGCAGCCAGATAATCCTTCCGCAGTGCCTCATACAATTCCCAATCAAATCCAACACATTGCAGGCCAAAACACTCAGTCGTAATCTTCCCTTCCGGGAAAAAATCATCCGGCTCGCCGGTATATTTCGTTGCCTTCTTCATCGCGATCGAAGACTGCGGAGTTTTTTTTTTCACAGCGTAAATCTGCCGTGCAGCAAATCAATCGAATCGAATCGGATTGACTCACCACATCAGAAGGCACCACCGACCCTGGCGGATGCAGACCCCTCAAACTATGAATCTTATAGACCCCCGCATAATAAACGCTCTTCCCGCGATTCATAAAAAAGTCCACCTCGGTCCCGACATGCGACAACAAGGCCGTAGCAGCGACCCAACAACTTGCTTTGTTGTCGTATCTGTGTGTCGGCACGAAGACGAGAGCGTGCGCAGGATGAGGCCACAGGGTACGTTTCGGGTAGTGTAGGCTTTTCCTGCGGTGTGATGAGATGAGCGTGTCGCGAAATATCAGAGCGCTGATGGAAAGTATTACCTTGAGGTAGAATGCGGCTATACGAAAGGAAACAAATTCAAACGATCAGCAAACGAATGCCCTCACCGAAACGTAAGAGGAAGAATGGAAACTCGCATTCACAAACGACTCAAGCGCACCCGTCCCTACCGGCTCCATCTCCTTCGATGGCGGCCGACCCTCCGGAATCGGAAACTGCTTCATGAACTCATTATAAAGCGAGCGTTCTTCATTATGTGTCATTCTGACGGTCGCCTTATAAATATTGGAAAGTTGATTGATAGTGTGTTATATAAGGGATAGATAGATGCGACTGACCACCAAAGGAGGCGGAGCAGCGGTGTCTGGTTGATGGAGAGTATCTGATTGATGAGGAGCATCCACGGGTTCGTCGACGGGGACGACGACCGACGACGATGACTGAAATGAACCAAACAAGCTCTCAGATAGATTGAGGAAGCGGTCGCATACCACCCACTTGCTGCGGAGGTCTCTGTTTGAATCAAGTTCAGCACGCAACACGAATGAAAATTGGGAAAACAAACTTGTCGAGGATCTTGTGTCGGCTGATACAGTCGAGCTGGCAGCATCGCACGTTGTTGTCCTTGCTATAGTCATGTCATCAATGCCCGATATAGAGACGGAAAGCAAGGAAAAGACCCACCGCCTTCAAATTCTGAATAATCCCATCCCTCTCCTGAACCTTATCCTTCATCATCTGCACCTCATTCTTTAATGCCTCAATCTCAGCCTTCGACGTCAACCGCTCGACTGTCGATATCCGTTGTGAATCCTGCTTGGATTTCGTCAGTTAAAATCAATATAGTGGCATATGAAAAGAAGGAAAGCCGGAAATGAATCAAAGGATGAAAACCGGTTCGCATCTCCGAAGAGAGGGGATGGGAAAGAAGGCGATTTCGAGACGTACATTCGACACCCTCCCCACACTCTCCGAGATCTTCCCCTCCAGATGCTTCACATCCCCCTGCAGCTTCCGTATGAACTCCTTCAATTTTTGTTTTTCTTGCTCCATCTCCGTCTATCAGGTTAGGGAGAGAAAAAAAATCAACCCATGCATCGATGCGGACGCGATCCAGTGAAAGAATATAGCGCACCTTCGATCCTAACAGCCCATCTCGTTCCTTCAAGACAAAAAACTCAACCTTGGGACGGAAGTGTGTCCGAGATCAGACGTACCCCAACAACCTCATCGTACTTCCCTTCCAGATCCTTATACCGATCCTCATCCCCAGAAGCTGCTTCTTTGAGCTGAGAAATCTACCAGAGTGTCAGTATCGGTCTCATTCGCAGTTCGACAGAACGAGTGAATCATCCTCACCTCACCCCTCGCCCCCTGCACCTCCTCCTTACTCCGCGCTCGTTGCGCATCAGATTCCAGATGCAGGTTCTGCCCGAACCACCACATTATGAACTCACACACTAACAAAAAGCAAAACAAAAAGTCACACCTGTAACTCCCGCTGAACCCCTTGCAAAGCCTACCCATGTTCACCCAGTCATCAGCAATCTCGAAGTCCACGTCGGATACAACTCGCACAAAAACATACTCACAGTCTCCTGCGTCGAAATCGTCAACTTCGCCACCTCCAACGCACTTGTCAGCCTGGAAACCTCCTTGGCGGAATCTCGGCTCTCCTGGAATCACGACGGTCATCAATCAACCGTACGCAAGAGTACATCAATAGACAAGAGACACTGTGTACCTGGACTTCTGCGCGAACCTCCTTCAACCTCTATACAAAGATCAAAATCAAAACACCACCATTGTGAACAGGAATAGTGGACATGTACATTCTCCTGTGTCGAAATCGTCAACCTCGCCGCCTCCAAGGCACTCGTTAGCCTCGAAACCTCCTCGGTATCAATTTCGGCTACAGCGTCGACGTCGGTGGTGAGATTCTACGACAAAACAAAACGCAATGAATACGAATGATGTCAGCCCACAGACAATAAACTGACCTGGACTTCCAACTCGAGCACCGCTATGGCCTGCGTTACAAGTGAAAACGAAAATCGCTCAGGTCGTGCGTGTATGAGGATGAGGAGTAAATCGTACCTTATCCTTCTCATCCAAAGCCTCCTTCGCCTCGTCAAGCGCCTAGGAACATCCTCTCGTGAATTCACGAAATGGACGGTAAGGCACAAAACTTACCAGCTTCAAAGCCTTCTTCTCCTCCACGGCGTCTCGAAAGCCCTCCCGCAGCTTTTCAGCCTTGGTCTCCGCATCTTTCACGAGTCGCTGGATTACGATTACGCATTAGGAAGTCAATGTCCAAAACGACAGTGACCGCCGAGCGAAAACGCACCTCGGTCTCCACCCTGAACCCCTCCATCCTCTCCTCCAACAGCTTTCTGCCCCGCTCAAGTGCTTCTTCTCTCGCACTAATATTACTGTATTCGTTCTCGATTTGGGTGTTGTGGTTGTGCATGCGGAGTGTGATGCACTATGAGGACGATGAGTTTACAGGAAGATGGATGAGAAAGGAGGACAGCATGAGGAGGTTGGAGTGGAGGAAGAGGAAGAGGAGGGCGCGCGTACCGTTGCTTGTTCTTCGAACTCATCGATCCTGGTCTTCAATTTCTGCGCGCGACTGTCGAGTTCCGCTTCGTTCGCTCGGAGGTCGGCGTATTCCCGCCGGAGGGTCTATGCAGGTGGTCGGAACGGGATGATGAATGTCGAGTAGAAGAAGGGTAGGATGGTGAGAGACGCACCTCATTCTCCGCGCGCAACTCCTCCGCCCCCGCAGCCACCTCACCCTCCCTCCGTCCAAGCTCAGCTTCCTTCTCCCGAATTGCGCGATATTGATCCGCTAGCGTCTAGTGTACATTCGTGAGAACGAAGGTGTAACGATAAAAGGCGAAAAAAGAAGACACTGGAGGAGAAGCACGCTCACATCACGTAGCCTAGCCGCATTCTCCTTCTCCTCCTTATACCTCGCCCGCAATTCCTGCGACTCATCAGCCCGCCAATCCCGTAACAGGTAAGAAAACGAAGCACGCACATTATATGCATCCAACGCTTCCTTCGCCTAGTGCATGAACCGTCACTCTCAGCT
The DNA here is from genome assembly GCA_037176885.1 of Favolaschia claudopus. Taxonomy (NCBI): domain Eukaryota; kingdom Fungi; phylum Basidiomycota; class Agaricomycetes; order Agaricales; family Mycenaceae; genus Favolaschia; species Favolaschia claudopus. Next base: position 242,729 of record JAWWNJ010000010.1, on the reverse strand, counting down.
AAGCGCATACCATACGCCGGCGACGCACGCACCTGAGTCCTGAGTCGCCCCTGAAGCGCTTGAATACGAGCTTGCGCCTCCGCGTCGGTGAGTGGCGTCGAAGGCGGGTGGCCGGGCGCGTTGTCGCCATTCATTGTCGGTGGTGTCGCGCGCACTAGCGGGTGGGACGAGAGGATGGTCGTCGTCGTCGCAGAGAGTGTCTCAGTCGCTTTGACGTTCCGTGATGTGATGTGATGTGACCGGACATCACCGATGATCGGCACGACTTCGGCTGGCGCGATTTTTGTGTTTACGCAGCTTGCACTCTGAGCTCATGAGTTATACCGAGTAGACTCTTTGGTGGGTGAAAGCAAGCTGAAACACTCAAGCTACAAAACGACAACCGGTCACCTCTCCTCGAATAGAAATTCAGACTTACTTTAGCGCCTTCAGATACTCGTACAGTACTCTGCATTGAACGAATACGAGTATCAGTCATAGAGAGCCTTGAGAGATCCGAGAGAAAGCCAGAAATGCATCCATACCCCTCGCCTTCACTGAACAAGATCACCACCGTCTGGCTGTGGGCCCAAAAAGAAAACGAAAACAAAACAATCCCAACAAACTCACTGACCTCCGAACGCTCACCTCAGATCAAACGCTTTGGGATAAACACTGTGTAGTGAATGAGCAGAAGAGTTCAGTGAACTTGAAACGAAAATAACCCTTTACTTCCATGAGCCAACTTCTTTATCGATAGAGAAAAAAGTCCGTTCACAATCGCCCGTCCACGTACTGGGATACAAGAATCATCATCTCACACCGTGAGTTTTCCTCTTCAAAATCGCAACAGACTTGGCTGGAGGGGGAGGTCGCTCGTGAGTTCGAAGTGGAATTGTCATGGAAAAATCCATTGTCGCCTTCATGAACAGTGAAGACTGTGCAGCGGTACCCGATGAATTCGTTTCGGTGCCGCGCATACGAGCACGACAATGATACAATACAACTGCTACGAACCTGTTCTGAGACGTCGCCGTCGAGACACCGACCTCGCAGAGAGACCACCAGAAGGTCATCCAAGAAATTCATAATCCCAATAAAAGGGCAACGGAAGGATACACGCACAATACAATAACTCAGCCTTATTCGTACTACACAAGATACACCATACCATCTTCACTGTCGACTGCATCAAAGAAGGAACGAGCGGCGAGAGAAAGACACACCCACACCGTACACCTCCAATCTTTTTCTACCGTCGAAAAAATCAATCAATCACCGCTTCTTCTTTCCCTTCCCACCTCCTTTATTCGCATTCCCCTGATTCTGCGGCTTACTCGCCGTCGTCGTGGGTGGCGGTATCGCCGGCGGCGGCGGCGCACTCGGCTGCACAACCGGCGGTGGAACTGGTGGCGCAATCCTCATCGTCACCGGCGGCGCAGCTGGAGCAGGCGCAGGCGCAGGCGGCGGAGCAGCACCCTTCCCCTTCTTCCCGACAGACTCCCCTCCCGGAGGTGGCGTCTTCGCCCCAAATATCCCCTCCCTATCCACCGGACTCGCCACCACCACCTCCCCCGCGCCCGCGCCCGTCGGCGAAAGCAGCGGATTCGGCCGCCAATGCGACCACGCGGGGCCCGTATCCGCTGGAGGCGGCGGCGGAGCAGCGGGCGCCGGAGCCGGAGCGGCGATCTGTTTCGCAGCAGGAGGCGCTTTGCGTCGTGGCGCAGGAGGCGGGTGAACGACGCGCCAGCCACCAGGAGCCTGTGCGGGCGGCGAAGGGGGCCGTTCGTCCGGTGCGGGGGGTCCGCCTTCCAGAGCTTGGAGTGCAGCCTACAGATCGATGTACGCATCAGCAGGGTGGGTGACGACGAGGGGGGATAAAACAAAGGGAAAGAAAAGATATAAAAAAAGCCAGTCAGTACGCACCCATCCCAACTCCGTCGCTCCTCCCATCCCATATCCAGCACCCCCTTCGATCCCAGCACTATGTCTCGCCCGTATCCCCCTCAACTCCTCAATCTCAAACTGCAGCGCCCGTTTCTCATCTCTCAGCTTCCCGACCTCCTCCAACAGAATCTTCACCTCGAACGCCAGCGCTTTCGAGAAATCCGCCATATATCTACCACCCGATTGAGCTCTCATTCCAACGAATCGAAGAAAGCACTCACTTCGGCGCCCCCTGCTGCATCTGCGTCTGCATCTGCTGCTGGTGCTGCATTTGCAATTGCTGCATCTGCATCTGCTGGAGCTGCGCTTGGTGCTGCTGTTGCTGCTGATACTGCTGCTGGTGGTACCGCGATCTCGACGACGACGAGGAGCCTTCCATCGCGCCCAGCCTGGCTAAGATAAGGGAGGGAAGAAGGGAGAGAGAGCCACGATGTGGAAGAAGATTCGGAGATGCTGGCCGCCGGGGTAAATTAAAAGCGCTTATCAATCCGAACGGGCACGTGTTCTGACACGTGTAATTTTGATCTTTTCGGCCCGGGCTTCCGAGGGTTCCTTCCTCCCACCACTTGCTCGCGAGTCGCTGCGAGGCTACGCTCATAGCTGGGTGCGGCGCTGGTGTATGGATGAGACGACTCAGACTGTTTACGAGCTATGGGTTTTGACGATCCAACAATCGGTCAGAAAACAGCCGGCTGTCCCGGTACATACATGACGAAGACTCCTACCGCCGTTGGTACCTCAGGCTGTGATAGGTATGCTGCTTTACTGGCAAAACTACAATTTTCAAACCGCAATCTTAAATATTATGTTCAAATCTAATACAGTAACAACAATCTATTCAAACACACGAACTCCTCCCTGGCCTCAACTCTGAGCTCTTAGCAATATCAATCTCACCATCCGGAGGTGCACTCGTACTATCCATCATAATGCTACTCACCGGAATATGCACCCCACCACTCCCACTCCCAGTCGTCCGCCCCCAAAAACTCTGAAAATTCGGCACACTGATCATATTCCCGTTGTTGGAGAAGAGGCTGCGCAGCTGTTCGCGGCGCGTGAAGGGGTCCATGAGTGTCAATTGAGCTCCTCGCTCAATCCACGCTCATGAACAGGTAGTACCTGGTACACATCGCTGTGATTGGTCCGGCAAAACAAGCGATATTCCGTAAATTTTGCACCCGCACCCGCATATAAGCCCTCATCGGACTAGCCAACCAGTATCGCCGTCCCCGCGATGAGCTTCTTACATTCGTTTGCCCTCCTTCTCTCTCTGGCACTCACAGCCTACGCCGACTCGACGCCAACCACAATCACCGTCGCCGGCGTCCCCATCACCATCGACGGAACCACCATCTCCGTCCCCTCATCCTCCACCGCAGACTCCGCCGGCCTCGCCTCCATCCCCCTCGCCTCTGCCGCAGCCGTCGCATGCGCCCTCACGTCTCTCGACATCGGCTCCGCCTACGTCGAATCCTCCGGCTCCGAATACGAGTCGACCGTCGAGAACACATGGAACCTGTTCAACTCCTTCGACAGTCCCAGCTGTATCGTCTACCCCGAGTCTTCCGCGCATGTACAGAGCGCGATGAAGAACATATATCGTATGGGCGCCAAGTACGCAGTGCAGGCCGGGGCGCATAGTGCGATGGTCGGGTGGAATAGGTATGTAAGAATTTTTTTATGCGAGCGCTTATGCTTATGCCCGGGCTTCGCGAAAGTATTACGGATGGCGTGTTGATTTCCTTCGCGCGTATGGATACCACAACGTACAATCCCACCACCGACACAATCACCGTCCTTCCTGGCGTTCGTTGGGGAGAGGCAGCGGATGCCGTCCAGGAGTTTGGCGTTTCTGCCATTGGTGGACGAGCGAGGTGTGTTAATCCCAACTAAATCTTTCCTCTTCTTCTAAACCCTCTTTCCTTTCTTACAGCGACGTCGGCACCGGCCTCCTCCTCGGCGGCGGAATCAGCTTCATGTCACCTCTCTACGGCTGGTCTGCCGACCGCATAAAAGAGATGGACGTCGTTCTGGTAACAGGCGACCTCTTAACCGTCTCCGCCACCAACCAATACGCGGACCTCTTCCAAGCGCTCAAAGGCGGGGCGAATCGATTCGGGATCGTTACGCGGTATGGGCTGCATGCGGCGCATACGGGGACGAAGGACGATAAGGAGTGGTTTGGTGGGGTGATCAGTGTGAGTTGGTTGTTTCGCATGGCTGTCGGTCTCTGAGTGATTTCCGATTGCGTACTAGTACCCTGGTTCCGCGGCCCAAGCACTGAGCGACGCTTCAGCCAAGTACATCCGTGAAACGACCGACCCCAAAGCAGGTGCGCAATAAACCAGTCTTTTTGCTCTTCCCTTCCTCCCTCCATCCTATGCTCCCTTCTCTGACGCAAACGCACCCAGGCTTCATCCTCCTCCTCAACTCAAACTTCACCTCCCCCACCTCCCACTCCGTCTACCTCTTCTACAAAACCCGCACCCCCTCTCTCCCCCCCCTCCATATTCAGTTCCTTCCTAGCCATCCCCAGCACCTCCCAAACCCTCTCCCCGCTCTCCTACCACGACATCTCCCACCTCATCCCCGGCGACGCCCGCGGCTCCGGGCAGCAATTCGGTGCCTCCTCCATCGTGGGCGACGAGGCGCTTTATTGGGACGCTTACACCCACTTCCGTAACTTCTCGAATGCGTTTACGCCGACGAGTTTGGCGAGCTCGTTTTTTATCTTGTCGCCCATCCCGAGCTTCCAATGGAGCGCGAGTGGTGGTGGGGAGAACGCGATGGGGAGCCCCGGGGTGAGCTACGGCGCGATTAACTATTGGCTGATTTACCAGCCGACGGTGAAGTCGAAACCGCAAGCGGTGCAGGAGGGATTCGAATTGTTGTTCCAGCAGTAAGCTGCATTTCCTTTATTTTGTTGATTTTTTTTGATATAATGTTATGTCGCAGAGCACCCTCGACACCCGGAGTCCCCCTCTACGTCAACGAAGCAGACGCAAGCCAGAATTCGTTTGCGACGTATCCGAACTACGCCAAGTTACAGGCTACGTACGCGAAGTACGATCCGCTCAGGTGTGTCTGTCTGTCTGGCTCTCTTGGATGATTCTTTGGTTGATTGAGGCTCAATAGGTTCAATGTTTTGCACACGGAGGGACCGATTGGGCTTTAATCTCGATTCACACTCTTTATTCTCGTATGTATACCCATTCTTAATGCGAACATGGTTTTCGAGGGTATTGGAAGAATTTTCTTTCGAAGCAAATGGACCCAGTTCGACTCTTCGGATTTTCTGTACCGAACAGACTGGCTGGCGACTTGCGCCGCTCTTCAACCCCCAAATGCATCATTGTATCGTACGATCGGGCTATAACCCTGGCCCATTAATATTGACACCGCTCCTTGCCCTCTTCGCTCCTCCTCTCTATTCACCACAACGCTCCAAATGACCCACATCTCGCAGTTCACCCTTGATCCTACACAGCAGCGCGAATTCTCCCCGCCAACCCTCCAACAACCAAGCAACCTCCAAGCTCTCATCAAATCCGGAAAAATCGTCATCGGAACGACACTGAGCTTTCCGAGTCGCCACGTCGCCAAGGTCATTGCTGCTACGAATGCCGATTGGTGCTGGATTGTACGTCGTGCCCACTTCACTTTTCTCTCTTTCTCGTCGGTTGGTGTCTAAGTTGATGATCGGACTCGAAGGACGCGGAACACGTAGCATGGTCTCCCGCCGTGCTCGTCGAATGTATCCAGGTCATCATCCATGAAAGCGCTGCAAGGATGATCCCCGTTGTCAGAGTTCCTTCGAAGACCTCGTTTGTCTATATGGTGGGTCGTTCATCCTTGGCTTTTCTTTATCATCACTGGCTGATGGGTGAAAGGCAAGCTGCTTAGACGCGGGTGCAGGGGGTATCATTATTCCGCACATCGAAACTGCAGAGGAATTAAAAGCGGCTGTGGCTGCCTGTCGATTCCCGTGAGCATTATACCAATGGTTATCAAATTCAGTAGGGCGAATACTAACTAACCTTCGACTCCCAACACAAGCCCATCAGGCCACAGATCGTTCCCGCCATTCACATTCGTATGTATCCCTTGGTTCTCATCTCAGATATCGCAGTTAAACCGTGCCCTAGATTCCTGGACTCACTGACAAAACTCCTCCCGGTGAAACGATCTTCAGCATCGCGAATAAACACGTCGCAATTATCCCGCAAGTCGAATCAAGGCTCGGCTTCGAGAACCTCGAGTCCATCCTGGATGTCTGCGAAAGAGAGAATTCAGCGCTCATGATCGGCTGTGAGATTGACGCCTACCTGCACCTCCATCGGATTCGCATTCATCTCTGATATTATACTCTATATTCTCTTAGTCGGCGACCTCCGCCTCGACATGAACCTCCCTCTCGCCATGTCGGGCGACGAACCGCAATTCGTGCAAGTCATCGAAAAAGCGACCATGTCAGCCAAGAAGAGAGGAGTTCCGCTCGTCGGCATCGTTAGGAAGGAGATGCTGCAGCAAAGGATTGACGAGGGATTCAGGCTTATTGTTTGTTGCTCTGATTTCCTTACGCTTGCGATGGGGATCGTTGGTGCAGTAAGTGAGACGAGAGAAATTGTGGAGGAATATATGCAGAGTCGTGCCACGGAGATCGAGTGTATTGATGTAGGGCTGTAGAGGTAAACGAGGCCGATAGGTGGCAGAGATAAACGGGAAACTCTATGGTTTTTCAATTTCGGAAATGACGATACGTACACAGGGAAGAGATTCAACCAAAATGTAGCACATCCAGCGACGCCACTGTCGCATCCCCAAACTGCTCGCATCTCATTAAAAGCAATTCAAGGCGACGATGACCATGGATAACAACTCACCCGCGTGCCTATAACGTTTTCATCATTAATCAACACCGCACCATAGTCAAACCTTTCCTTCGACACAATCTCCAGATACGGCAACCCGGACGCAATCGGCCTCGCAAACAGCTCTAAATGCTGCGTCGACGCCTCCACCACCCTGCTCGTAGCTTTCTCCCTCTCCACCACCCCCAGATGCCAATGCGCTCGAACCGAAGATGGGTTGAAATCCATGATCGTTATCGGCGCAGGACGCTCGAAGGCATCGTGTGCGATGGTGACCATACGTCTACCCGAGGTGGTGGTGATATATTGAGTGGAGAGCTCCTGCGCATTGAGCCACCGACAACAGTCTGGGCCCCAGTCGTCCCATTCTACGCCCTCCGGGTTCTCCTCCCGCGCATTTTGGATGGCGCCGAAGAAGCGCGGGCGGTCGACGATGAGTAGGTGGTCCGAGAATGTGGTGTGGTTGCCGACTTGCAATGAGAACATCAATAGTGCGTCCCATGTTCGAGGGACGAATGATGCGCTGCTCGGGCTAGTTGTTGTAGTGCGCGGGTTGGGTGAGCCACGGCATTGGAAGGAACGGATGGAGGTGTCATGCATGAGTTCGGGGAGGTGGAAGGAGTGGAGGAGTAGCGGCTCTTCGACGGGGTCGGAGGGGATGTAGAGGACGTCGAGGCTTTCGTCATAGGAGTTTGGCAGGACTAGCATCCCTTCGGTGAGGAATATCATCCCGGTGTTGTATACGGGGACGGGATCCTGAATGAGAGACATGAAGAAACAGCGACTACAACGAGATGAAGAAAAGACCATACCATGCACGGGGTCCCCAGCTTCCAATTGAACAGGTATAGAACGTCCATATCTCGAAGCTCGAAGCTCCAGTAGACCATGGATAGCGCCAGCGTGTCACCAACGATTTCGATCGAGATACCAGGTCGGTGTCGCACGACTTCTACATCGTGTACGTGAAGCACTGGCTGAGCAGCCAGAGGGTGTGGTGCCCCAGTGGAAAACTTCAGAAGCGAGATATCCACCGAAGACATGAGAGGATTCCGGTCATGAATGGTACTGAGGAAGATGTGGGACTTCATTAATCACGAAAAAGTTCAAACGAAACTTGAAACCTACTAAGTAACCAGCGCGATGAGGTCGTGTTCTTCCAACGACGTGCCGAAATCAATGATAGGTTTCCCGCCATCGACTGTTCTCCACTGCGTCTCCCCGGGCGCAGTACGGATATACTTGATGGCAGTACACATCCGAGTATTCGGATCGGCCGTATCCCCCACGAAATATGCGTCGCTCGTTAAATCGTAAAGCCCAGTCGTTGCGAAATCGATAGGGATTGCATGCGTAGACAAAGGCTCGAAGTTGAGCCAGTTAGATTCCCGTCGATGTAATTTGTCAAGGCGATCAGAAATAACCAGATTCGAAGCGACAGACGGGTTTTCTCCGACCCCTGCGCGGGCCTGCTCGCGTCGATAATGGAGAAGGACGGATTTTGTGATGATTTCGTGGAGAAGGCGGTTACAATTAGCACAGGAGTCAAGGTCAGTGAGAGGGAGTGTCTCTAGACAAGCGAGAATGAGTTCCGAGGGGAGTTGAAGGAACAGTGATCCAGGCATCCAGCGGCGATTGCGAGGATGGGAGAGAGAAGACAAGCCGTGACCAGCGTGACAGTGGCGCGTTGACCGCCTCCCACGAGCACGTGCATGCAAGTTGTTTTTGGAATCTTGTGAATCCTTGGCGAGTCTCCCGGCGACAACTGGCATCGCGCAACAGTCGCTTGAGTTGCCAGTAAATGTAGTTAATAACATATGCTGTGTCTGCTTCAATTTGCTCCGGCTCATTAGATTGAAGTTCGAAACAGAAATCGAACAACGTTGCGACTTGATTTCAACCTAGATGAACCCCTCCGTTGTTTGCAAGATTATGGAGAAGAGATCGCGCCAGAACACTGCTAGAAAACCCCAATGTCATATTCGCTATTTGCGGATGCCATAATGTGAGATGATGAACGGATATGAAAAGTCACGTTCAACTTGTGTTCAACATGCAACAAAATAGCTCTTAGAAATTTAGAATGGTGCAGCAACTTCAACTTTCGTAGGGATGCATACAGAAGGCCTCAGCGAAATTCCTTCTCAGCAACCAGGTTGCCTCCTTCATTCCTCCACGCCGGCGAATCGTAGCCGCGCCAGGACCAAAATGACTGTACAACATTGTTTGAACGTTGATTCCCCGTCGCCAAAACCTTAGACTGGCACCAATTATCTTGGTAAGGCATGCGTTTTTGGGTTTTGTCCATATAATTATTTCTCATTCCTGATTAGGTATGGAAACTAAGTAAGAAATGAACGTCACCACATAATGCAACTATGTTCAATGCCGAGAGACTTTCGCTGGCTCGACCAGTCGAGAGCAGCCCACGGCTACAAATCCATGAGCTCTTGTCGGGATGGCAGAATGATCGACGGTCCACGTCAGCCTTTTTCAGCCCTTTCCTAAGTCTTTTGAATCGTTTTTTCCAACACGGGGCCTGTATGATTCAGACCGAGTCACCGACTCCACGATGAGTTGCCAAGGAAGTTACAACGAATAGAGAATATTTAGATTTATATTTCGATTTATTTTCGTTCACTCGCAGTGGAAGGGGAACGGCCAAACGAGGGCGCGCGAATCTCTGCTTGCTTGGTTTTCCATCTGCAATGTTTCTGCTTAGATTTTTCTTTCTTTCGCGTTCGCGTTCGAACTTCGCGCAAAGTGTGCTTGCCAGTTATTTGCCGCGGCTGTGCGGCATCTCGGGCGCTTCTTGGGCGTCAGCGCCCACTGAGCCGATCACGGCGTCATATGTTCCCCATGACAACGATCTATCAGTCATCGCCATGGGTTTACCTGGAGACGATCTTCAGCGGCGACAACGCTCTCTTCACTTCACTTCCTTTCTCCCTTCTCCCCCCAGCGGACCTTTGTCTCTTCGTTTCTTCGTTCCCTTCGTTTCTTCCAGCTTCCAGCTTGCCCAGTTTCATTCGCACTGGTTGCACCGCTGCACTAAAAACGATTCTCAAGAAGATCGATTTTCGTTAACTTGTTACTTCATTCGTTCTTGTCGTACGAGCACCAGGTGCGTCCTTTCCCTCCAACCCACCTCGTCACGCTCACCAAGCACCGCACCCCATGCAGCAGCTCTTTTCACCTTCCATTCCACAATGGTCTCCTGGAACAAAGTCCTCGGCCTCGCCTCTGTCGCCGCCGCCACCGCCCTCCTCGGCATGGTCGCCTTCGACGTCCCGTACTTCAAATCCGTGTACTTCCTCCGCATCGACCTCGGCAACGGCACCGCCTCCACCGCCCTCGCGAACCAGACCAACCCCTTCGTCGACCTCGGCGCGCTGGGATTCTGCACGGATCTGAAAGACGGGAAGGGGCTGCAGTGTTCGCAGGCGCATGTCGGGTATAATTTGAGCGGTGCGTCCTTCCTTGCTCCCTCCCCTTTCTCTTGACTTCATTCATTTATTCTTGCCGTCTGGCAACGTCGTTTGCAACTTACTGACGGAGCCCACCCAACAGAGGCCGGCAAATTCATCAACGGCTCCCTCCCCCCCCAACTCTCCGCATCCGTCAACGCCGTCGCCTCGAACCTAACCAAAGTCCTCGTCCTCCACATCGTCGCCTTCGGCATCGCTCTCATCTCCTTCGCCCTCGCGCTCCTCGCCTTCCTCGGCGCACCCCTAGCGGATTGCTGCTCGTCGTGTTTCTGCGGGTTCGCCGGCTCAGCGGCGTTTGCGGTGTTCATATTCGATATCGCGTTCTTTGAGTTGATTAAGAAGAGGGTGCAGGTGAGCGAATCTCTGTTTGCGATTTTTCGCCCGGCCGTTTCATTGGATGATTGTATACTGACTCGCGTGTTTCGTTTTCGTTTTTATAGCAAGAAGGCAACTCCGGCGCCGCGATAATGGGCAACGCGCTCTACCTCACCCTCGTCGCCTGGCTCCTCCTCTTCGTCACTCCCATCCTATTCCTCATCGGCCGCTGCTGCGGCTGCTGTCTGCCAAGCCCGAGCTCGAATCATAAAGGCGGGAAGTGGTAAGTGAGGGCGAGGGCCGTTATGTCGACTCGTCTTTGTAATGCGTTATGTCGACCCCCGATGAGAGATGGAAGGACTTTGAGATGGCGTGGAGTGTGGAGTGTAGGCGGTGGCGACGATTATGTATGATACGATTCGATGGACGGACGGACGATTCAGTCGCATGGATCATGATCAGTGTAACTCGTACTTACTTATTTTTCTTCCAGTTTTTTTTTTTTCATTTTTCGCATTTGCATTTCATGTTTCTTTCTTGATTCGATTCGATTCGCCTTGCGGTGTGGAAAATTCAAAATCGTACATATTGAACTGTTGTTGCAATCATCAAAGGAAGAGGTGAGCACGAATCGCCTTTTGTTTTTGCTGACTTTAAGTATTTTCAGCCGCATTGCTCGTCTCATGCCGGGTTCTATCCCCACCGAAAGGCTCGAGCTTTGATCATGAGGAATCTGACCTCCAGTGCATTCTGGATTCACCCGCGCTCCGTTGATGGCTTTGAATATCTGAGGTCTAGGTCCACTATCGTTCCTCAAGTATACACTTACACTCTTCTTCCATCCTCCATACCCAACCAGTCCGTTGGCTACCTATCTTCGCCGCTGTACCTCCAGTTCAGTCATTCATTCTACTACTCACATCTCACTACATACATCCATCTCCAACAAAATCACAGGGTGAAATGGTCTGACGACAATGGAGAAAAATTCTTGCTGGCTGGCAATGTTACGAGTACTTTATGTACTCGTTCTTTTCACATCTCAGATGACGTTTGAGAGGGTCCCGAAAAAGTGTCCTCACGAACGAACAACGAAAAGTGCCCTTTTTTCCCACGCTCTTTCTAATGGGTTTTCGAATCCCATTAGAAAAAAAGCTAATGGTTTTCAGTTTTGTGACCGTGAGAGTAATCTGACTCGGTGAAATAGACCCTAACCATAACTTACAGAAAGTTTATTGATGGGCCCGTTTGACGGCGTTCGGCATGTTCTGATGCCGTGCCAATTGCGACGGCCAGGTATATGAGGTAATCCAGGTTGAAGGTGTTCAAGCAACAAGTCGGTTCACAACATGACGATTTCCACGGGATTCAGCAATCTAAAGAATGATAAAGTACGAGTTTTGCCGCGCAACGCGACGGCCCGCTACCCACAAGTCCTGTTCCGTTCTTTTTCGGTTTTCTTTCGCTTCCAGCGCTTTGTAGACCTACTAATTCCTATCACGCATCAGATAAAATACCCCCCGACATTCAAGGATGTACAACATTCATCTCATCTTGTTCGACAGCTCCATTGTTACTTGTTACAAAGTGAGGCGGCGGCCGCGGCAGGCTCTCGTTTGTACGCGTACTTACGCGGGATGCTTAGCTATGGGTATGTAAGAGGGTACTGTACGTGATTTCTCAAAAAAAAAAAAGCGTACGGTATTCACTCGGACTCCCAGCGTCTCCAAAAAAAGAAGAAAAATGCAGGGTTGCATGATATTCTTTGATGGCTATGCTGCGCTCCGCTTGGTTGTTCTGCGTAGAGGGGACGACGGCGAAGTCGTGCAGCCCGGATAGAATGTTGATGCCGTTCCAAGTTGAACGGAGCCATCGTGCTTGGGGTCGATTACTTTTCACGATAACTCGTTCAGTGAGGGGTTGGGTACATGACTCGCAGCGCCAGGCACACTCCCCCTTACCCAAAAAACGACTAGCTTATACAGGGAGCGCCTCCTCAACCTCAACATCGATAAACAGGCTTAAAACAGCCAACGCGTTTCAACTTCGCACAACACTGGCAGCAATTAATCACCCCTCCACGCAACCAATCCAGACTTCAAACCGCGCTTAATAACCTCTCATGTTCAGGTCCGCGTCGCGTCTCAACTCTCCTTATAATTACCTTCGCCTTAGCTTCCGTGGTGTGCGGGGTAGATTTTTGATCGGTTTTTCACACAGTGATTGAAGGGTTTTCCCACCGCGATTTCTGCCCAACAATCCATCACGCAGGTGACAGCGACGGCGTTATGGACCCGGGATTGTGGTACCGCGCTCCCGGGGTGCGTATTCAATGTTCAAACGTTCATTCAATCCTGAAAATAATCCCTGGAGAATTTTGAGGATAACGAGCTCCATGAAAGCTAACCTCAAGAGAAAGATTTATTTTACACCGCGATTCTGAAATCGACAGTAAATTAAATTCAGTGGAGGCGGTTCTCTCGAAAGTGAGTCATGACTCGTTGTTTGTCTCTATTGTTTCGCAAGCCTAATTTGGCAATTCCGTCATCGTCGCCGATCAGGTGGCGGTCACCATGCACCGGCGACTTACTGCCCCAAGTTAACCTTAATTCATCATTCACAGAGGAAAACGTATGCGCCCGTCCACCTCTCAAAATCGTCGCCAAGAAACCATCGATGCGACACGTCGGCGCCAGAAACATTCTCCACCGCTGAACGTCATTCCTCTTCAAAAGAATTGGGGGTTGTTCGTAACAATTCCTCGGTTGGTATATGCTGGAATCGGCAAAGTACAAGGGTATGAGACATGATCGATCGTAATGCCAGCACTCACCAACAGCCTTTGTTCCAAATGGGTGCGTCCTTTGCTCAAAGTACTGCCTACAAAATCCCCGTAACGCTTCTGAGACAGACCACTCTAGTGCACTCCCCCGAAGTAAAACCGTTGCTACAACCCAGCATCATCAATCAATTAATCGCAAATAAATCACGAAACTGGCCTGCCTCGAAATGGATCCTCGCGATGCATCAATACCATCGCTTGACAGCTGTCCATAATTTGCGCTTGCGGGCACAGCAAGCCAAGGCACCGGCGGCTCCATGCGGTCCGACTAAATCGAGGCGAGATTGGATCCGTCAACGAGGGCTGTTATAAAAGTAGGCTATTTCGCGTGCTGCCTGACTCTCCCCATAATCGCTCATACAGTTTTTCTTCCCCACGCGACGCAGCAATATACGAATGGACCCTCACTCAGCGATGTCATACAACGAAGGATACCAATGGCAGTGGGACCTCCAGTGTGAAGGTACGTTAACATTCTCTTCCCCTTCCCCAGGACATCGTTAACGTTCTCATTTTCTGGGATTCGCAGATATCGATAGCAGCACGTCAGAATGTTCCGTGCAATTTGCGTCCATGGGTGGCGCAGCCTCGTTGGCTCACCCCCTCGACTTCAACTTTTCTCTCCGCAATTCCGCCCAATACCCTCCCCTATCTCACCACCAGTTCCACTGTAAACCCGATTTGATCCCGTTCTCTCCGTCGTATTCGCCCCTCCCGCTCCACCTCGACCCAACGCACTTTCAGTCGGCTTCCGCTATATCCGACGGCGAGAATGCGTATTGGATGGGTCAAATCGCGGATGAGACTTTTCAACAATGGCCCGAATATTTCGGCGACACCATCATACCCAGCTCATCATCTATCCCATTCGACGTCGAACCCTCATACAACTTCCCACCCTCAACCTACCCCCACTTCGCCCGCGACTCCTCCCCCTCCTCATCCTCCTCCTCGGGCCGCCTCTCCCCCGTCACATCCATCTTCACCTCTAGCAGCGTCTCATCTCGCCGCAGCAGCATCGACTCCACCCCCGCCACCCTCCCGCTCCCCCCACTCAAACGCCGTCCCTCATCCGATCCCGCTCCCATCCCCCTGACCAAACGCTGCTCCCACTGCAGCGCAACCACCACCCCCCTCTGGCGGCGCAACCCCGCCACCCGTCTGCCCCTCTGCAACGCCTGCGGATTATACCTCCAGCAGCGCGGCAAACTCCGGCCACTTGCGCTCATCGAAGCGGACGCCTCGAACGCCGACGATGCGGAGGAGGGCGAGGGCGCCGAAGGGAGCGGGCCGGAATGCTCGCATTGCCATACCCGCAAGACGAGTGTGTGGCGGAGGAGCAAGACGGGTGCGAAGCTGTGTAACGCGTGTGGCGTGTACGTGCGATTGAGGGGACGCGATCGGCCGCTGTCTTTGAAGCGCAACAAAATCAAACCGAGGTGCAAGCACCCTCAGCCTCCTTCTGGTAAACGGTAGAGAATAGGACGGTGGATTTTTGTTTTCCTTTTTTCGATCTTTCGTTCTCCTCGTGTCGACTGGTCTGGACAGCTGTTAGTATGTTATATTCGTACTTATAATCGACACACGTTTATGTTTCCTCGAATTCGATATGTATTGTTGAATGTTCATACCTTGCTCCCCATGTTGTACATACAAAAATTAAGTACCCACATCGAATAGGACAATAGGACAATTAGG
The DNA here is from genome assembly GCA_037176885.1 of Favolaschia claudopus. NCBI lineage: Eukaryota > Fungi > Basidiomycota > Agaricomycetes > Agaricales > Mycenaceae > Favolaschia > Favolaschia claudopus. The sequence continues at coordinate 227,586 of JAWWNJ010000010.1, read as the reverse complement.
AATTGACGTTGTTGAATCAGCTTTGGGGGAGGTTTGAGAATCTTTCTTGGATCACGTATAGCAGACGCTGTTAATGTATTCAGGAAGGACGGAGGCGGAAGGGCATATTCGTAAGAAGTTCTAGTCAAAAACTTGCATATGCATACCTGAGCGTATTTGAGAAGGTCCATGAGATGAGCAGAAATTCCAAATTTCGTTTAGTCGAGAGTCTCAAGGGGACGGGAGAAGAGCGGCCGGACGCACATCGCCCGAGTCGTTTTGTTGAAGACTCATTTGAGGGACACATATCGGAATTGGACGCGAGAGTCAAAGAGGCACGAAGAATTGAAGAGGCCCAAGCAGTCACCGAAAGGTCAATATTAATGAAACAACTGACATTGCGAGATCAGCGAGCTCGACACGATTAAATCTGGCATTACAGCGGTATGTGGGGTTGATACAGTTACAGAAGAGGCACGCGAGGGGCTATCGCTATCGTGCCCACGAAACGTACGTCCCTTGGCTCCCATACGGGTGATTCTAAAAACAAACAAACAACAAAGTCAGACTCAAAGAAAGCCACGAACGAAAACCACCAAGGCTTCCAAAACGAAACGAAAGCAAAAACGCACCTCCACATCAGCCAAATCAAAACTCTTCGTATCATCCCCGTCCTCCCACCTCGCCGAACCATCCCTCACGCTCACAGTATAACTCGCGTCATCCCACCCACTCACCAGATGCTGCTGATTCCTCCTAGTGCTGTTATTATCCACTGGTGAAAGCAGTACAGGCGACCGCGCGGGCCTCCTATCCTCCAGCGGATTCGGCGCAGCGACGAACGGCCCAATAGGAATATCATCCGAGTACCTAGGGCGCGGGAACGAGTCGAACTTGCCTATCTGCGGCGTCATGGGCGGCGGAGAAGACACTTTCCATGGGAGACTGGAGGTGCCGTTGATGGTGCTAGTGGCCCCGCTGTTGAAGATGTGATTCTCGGAGGAGTGGACGTTGTCGGAGGGGAGGCGTTGGCGGGAGGGCGCGGCGCGGTTGTTGAGCAGGACTAGGAGGGTGTTGGCGTAGAGACCAGGTAAGATCATGGTACTAGAATTACAAAACGGAGGGTGACGTTGAATGAGGAGAAAGCGAGGTGAGGAGGAAGCAACGCACGGGCAGATAAAGTAGTCGGATGTCTGAGACTCGATGATGAGAGTCATGCGGGCAGCAGACATCGATACAACTCACCGGCATCCCAGCGAAAAGAGCGAGCCCAATGATTGCCACAGATGCTATGCGAATCGCAATTAGTGGAGGATGATATCAGAAGGAAACGGGGACGCACCAGAGAAAGAATTCGTCTCTATGATCAAGCGAACCACCCCGCGAACGATATCCCGAGTTTCAGGTTCCGACGCTTTCGTCAACTGCAATAATGATTACAACGAGTTCGGCGGAGAGACATTGTGCGTACCAAATAGGTCATCGTCACCGCAATCATAATGTCAGCGACAGCGTCGCCCACGAGCCACAACTAGATGTCCGTGAATGAGTCCCTCACACGCACGGGAAGCAGATGGACACATTGACGCACATATACAAGCACAGTCCGCACTTCATCATGCTGCTCATTGGACGCAATAAAAGCCTTCACACCCCCACCGATCCCTCCCGCAGCTTGCAAAAACGACACCTTCCTTTCGCGTAAGTTTCACTCTCACTCACCAAAGAAAAAAGACTGAAAACGCACCGCAGCAATAACCCCACTCCACCAACTAGCGCCCGCGCGAAACACGCTAATCCTGTAACAAAAAAACAGCTGAACCACCAACGCGATAATGCTTCCCATGAGCGGGGTGTAGAACGGCGAAAAGCGGGCTTGGCCGAATTTGACGATGTCGCCGAAGCCGGCGGCGAACCAGTAGTAGGCGTCTGCTGCGTTGAGGCAGGTGCATACAAGCATGGTGAGGAAGACGAAGTACACTGCGAATGGAATGGGTGGGATAGGCGCCTTATCAGTATCACTATCATTGGAAGGCCGATGGGGCGGGACACACCGAGCAACTTTATTGCGAGCATATCCTTCGGGAAACACAGATTATAGACATCTGTTCAGGTAGCGATGAAACTGAGTGAGAGGGGTAGGCAGGTGGAGGAGCCGAGGCGACGCACAGACTTGAATGAAAAGCGTCCCAAAGAGAAAGAAATTGAGCAGCGTGCCGATCAGCTGCGAGCTCGTTCTGTCGGATGGGATCAGGGGCAATTAGATGTCGATGTATATGGCGAAGAAAGGACGCGAACATGGTTTCAATGTGAGGCGGGAGGGGGACGGGACCCGGGGGTGAGGCCATGGCGCGGAGGTGGAGGACAAGGGCGAAGCGAGAGTCTCGGTGACGACTCGGAAAAGCTGCCGAATGTCATGACACGCTGGCACGCGACGGCTGATGGAACGTTGCAATGCTGAAACACAACATCTCCGGATGGCTCAGGAAATTTCACATCGCAACTGTGATACTTGAAGACAAAACAAAAAATTCTGAAATCCTGGATCTGATAACGATTCAGAGCTGAGGGCACTCCGCGAAAGCTCTCAGGATTCTATGTAAGACAGACCTCAGCGCTGCATATTTGCTCTGCAAATTTGTGTCGTCCCCGCGGGGATACAGCTGCAGCATGAGCGTCCATCTCTTGGCAGGTGAATGTCGTATGGCGTTGACAGTTTGCATCGGCGCAGATCGGCGCGATCTTCGATTGAACAAACGGTCCTCAACAAAGACTCAGATTCAAGAGAATTCATAATTCTGAAACGAGCATTCTCGCAGAGAGAGAGCGGGAAAATTTCTTTCAACTTTGGAGGTACTATAAACCATATACAACGGAAGCTTACCGTCCTGTGGACGAGGAAGTGGATGCCGACAAACCGGAGTTCGAAACAGAGATGAGTTATAGAGTGAGATGGTATCACGGTATCTTGAATCGCGGAGTTCAGGACATACATACGAGAGTTACAGCACAAGTTGGGGTCGACTGACGAAGTAGAACATAGTGTCCTCAAGCAAACCAATCAATTTAGGGGATGAAGAACCGATGAATGCTGGGAAAGGAACGGTAGGCGGCCCTAGCGAAGCGATAGAGTTTCAAGAGAGACATCGGATGAACTCTGGACAGGAAGAGTCAAAGTTCGCCACAAGTCGTACGGCAACCGAAACGCTCAGCGCTGCGCAGGAACAAGACATTCGACGAGGAGAAGGAGAGCTAGACCACAGACAGCGTTTAAGATCGAACTAGGGAGGGATCCAGCTGTGTACTCAAGTGCTCCGGGGCGTCGAGCATCGAAGATGGGAGAGGAGGACAAGAGACAGCGTGTGTCACGAACGCGTGACAGTCACATCATCACGAGGAGCCAAAGACGGCTCCGAAACGTAAATCAAATACCGCAGCACGGCCGCGGGATCCTCAAGGCAGTCGTGTCCAGTTCGATTTGGGTTCTTTTCCTCGCTGAATTTCCAGCTTCTCTTGCACGCATCGACTGAGTTAAGCTGAAGAACAGATGCTCACAACTGCTCACAAGTACACGGGAAACAAAAGTTGGAATCAAAACATGATGGCGGCACGTTTCCGCGTTGCCCAAGAAACATCTTATAAGCCGACTCGACATCTCTCTACTGTCCGTCTGTCTTCCCCCACGATCTGAGATCGCTCTTTTCTTTGCTCTCCAGTCCTCTGCTTTCTTCCCTTCCCATTCGTTTCTTCGGTTTTTCAGTCTACGATGCGCTTCAATCTTTCCCTGCTTACTTTGGCTGTGTCTGCGACGCTGGTGGCTGCGGCTCCTCTCGTGCGTAATCCCGGAGTCGATGTGTTCAGTCACACGAGCTCACTTCTGAATGACAGCATAACGAAGACTCTGCCCTCGCTGCTCGCGCATCCACCGGCTATTGGAAAGATGGCTCCATGAGCGGCCGGAGCGTTGTCGACTCCGACGTCGTGGTCGCTCGCGCTGCGACCGGGTTCTGGAAAGATGGTGCCATGAGTGGACGGGGTGTCGACGAGTGCGTCTCTCTCTCCCCTTTATCACTTCACTCACCCCATATTTCCTACCTCCCCCAGCACCTCCGTCGAATCCCGCCAAACATCCAACATCGCTCAACAGCTCGTGGACGAAATCAAAAAAGAGCTGGAAGAGAAGCTCCATGCACTCTTCGCGCCCCTCAGCCTTGGCCGCCGGCAAACGTCCAATGTCACGCAACAGCTCGTCGACGAGATCAAGAAGGAGCTGGAAGAGAAGCTCCATAGCCTTCTTGGTTCGCTCGCGCGTCGGCAGACGTCGAATGTCACCCAGCAGTTGGTCGACGAGATCAAGAAGGAGTTCCAGGAGAAGCTGAAGAGCATCCTTGGTCCTCTTGCGGATATCCTTTGATTTGGTTTTCGGTTGGCGTAGCATGGAGTCTCATGTGTTGTAGACCGAGCACATCGTAATGAAGCTCCCTTTTTTGTTTCATATTGGTCGTTCTATGCCCGCTTCGTGTCGGACGGAACTCATACTGCGTGGGGAGGAGGGGAAATAGCACGCTTAAAATGGGTGAGAACCTCCCTATCATCTAGCATTTCACAGTCTTTCTTCGCTGTAAGAATACGATAAACCAATCAATCAACCCACGAAATTCAGAACGCTTTAGTACAGATATTTAGCAAGACAACTTCCCACACTGCTGACAGGACTTTCGGACGCCAAAATCGCAGGTGTTGCGGTTAGGGTTGCATTGGAAGACGTGGCCGGCGGTGCAGGCGGGGTTGAGAGCAGCGTCGCCGCAGAATGTGCCCGAGATGCCGTTGCACGCGCATTTGGAGGGGGCGCAGGCGCGCTGTGGTGTGAGTGAGTGAGATTGTTGGTGTGGATGGAGGGGACTCGGAAGAGGAAGTAAGTCGGTATTAATTACCTTCTCAATTGAGAAATCGCCGGCGATGACGAAGGAGATGAAGAGAGAGGTAATAACGAAAAACTGTTGGGGTGTTGTTAGCCCGAGGTTGAATCTTTTTGCGGGGACGGGGGCGAGAGGAAGAGCGGCGGACCTTCATCTTGACAAGACACTTCAGTAGAAAACACGACCTTGAAAAACGATACAAGGTGTTTGGCGTATAAGTATAAGTAAGTAAGGCGGAAGAGGAAGAAATAATAGACAAAGGTCCGTCGATTATCCACGATGTTTTATGGGCGGAATATTGACAAGAATCAAGATGGGATGGATTCGCGGAGGGGTCGAGAAACGATAACGATCAGACAACGGTTCTTGGCGGCTGGGTGGTATGGTTGCACTGAAAGTACATAGATTGAAGGGATGAAACGTAATTAGCGAGCTCTGGCAGTTCTCGGTTATATCTGGAATCATGCTCATGTTAATCAAACCCCACTTACCGTTTACAATTAATCCCTGTACGACGGCGGAGCAATATGCGTCTGCATCTCTCTGGTCAATACCCCCATCTGAGTCTGCAACTCTCTCATCCGCGTCTCAAGCGTTTCCGGCGTCTCACCGACCGCATCACCGGAAGTCGATTGTTGAAGATGCAATTCGTCCTGATTTTGAGTTTGTTGACCGCGAAGGGGTTGGAATGTTGGCTCGCGGGAGGCGGGAGGGTGATTTTGAAGTAAGTCCTTAATCGGGCTGCCGTGTTGTGCTGTGGAAAGGGGTGCGATGAATGGCTCCGTAGCTGAAGAATTGTCAATAAAAAACGGGGGAATATGTGCTCGAACTTGAACCTACTCAAGTTGTGTTTACGTCGGATCGATTGCCTACGTTTTCTGCATATAAGCCACAGTGCGGCCAGCATAGCTAAGACGGCAAGGAGACCGCCAACCACACCTCCCGCAATGGCGCCGGGGTTCGAGGAATGAGACTTCGTAATCGTGGGCATCGCAGAAGGCGAGACACTAGCGGTGGAGCTTGAACCGCGCGAGCTCGCAGTATCCGCATCGGATGGAAATGTGGGTTTGTCGCGGAGGAAGGCGAAACTCGGCTTATATGTCAAATAGTCAATCTGAGCAGCCGGAGTCGGGCTACCTGCCAAGGACACAATCCTTCCAACGAGGGTATGATTTCCCGGGTTCAATTTCGCCGCTGAGAAGTAAACGAAGTGTGGTTTCGTGATATAGTTGGGATCACGGTGGAAATCTGCGGGTTGTTTGTTCCCATCGACCGTGAATTCCATCTGGAGAGCCCAATCTGAACCTGTATCATCACCTGGGGTTACGCCAGAAACGAGGATCGAAGTACCTTATGGGAGATATCGGTCAAACTAGATTGCCACCGAAAAGAATAATGCTTACCAGCAAATCGAAACGCGAACGAATCGCCCACCGAACTACTTGCATGACTTGTATTCCCGTGCGGAGCCATGTTCGCGGTGAAATCGAAGAAATCAAATGCGTCAGTGCCTGGTTTGAAAGGCAATGTGCATGGAACGGGGATCGTGTAGTTATTTTTCTGAGTCCAGCTACCATCCCAGGTGATCTCCGTACTTGTATCATCCACAATGATAGTCTGGCCCTCGAGGTTTGTAGCTTCTCCCACAGTGACTACCGCATAGTCAACTGTCAGACCACGAGCACCAGTCATCCCGATCTGAATTGACGTAGGGGTAGAAAGAGTTCCGGTTGTATAAAACATTCCTCCTCGCACAGGGACGTCGAAAGCGTAGTGACTGTATGCCTTGAAATCCGTGATATTACTGCCATCGAAGGCCGGACTTGCCAATCCAATGGTTTGATTAAATTCAGAGGGCGGCGTGATACCGTAAAGGGCGGCAGATTTTCCTGTATACTCGAATTCAAAACGTACTGAAATACAAGTAGGAAGAACTGAATGGCACACCGTCGAACTCGAACACCCACGCTCCCCGACCAAAGGGAGTGAAGTCAGGGATGAAGTTCGTGTCATTATAGTTGCTCGGAAATCCGTGATCCAAAGCAGCCGATTCTGTGTTCGTCCATCCGCCGGTGTCGCCCAAGTTCGCTTGCTCTGGTGGCTGATTAAGGAGTGCAGTGTCATCGATGATAATGGTCACCGACTCCGCCATCGCGGCGGGGAACAGCAAAGGTCGGACTACGCGAAAGGTGAATGGAGGAGGGGGTGAGGAAGAAGCTGCGGGGAGTCTGGATGCGGGACTCACAGCAGATGTAGAGGGGCAGTGCGATTATTTACAGTTTTTTCCCAGGAAGCGTTTGAAGCTTCGGAGAATCGGATTGCAGTTTGTGTCAATGTTTGGGAAGACGGGGGAAGAATGACGGTCTCCGGCAGCGGCAAACTGTGTTATTTTGCGAAATCAAAGAGACTGTTGATGAGATCGAGCTCAGCGAGACTGTGAACGAAGACCAGGCTCCAGTGGGTAGAGGACGAGCACAAGAAACTCGTGATGTGAAGCCGGGAGAAGATCGCAAGCGGCAGAGCGCATGACTCCTGAGAGACAACTGTGAGAAGGTTGAGTCTCCACCGGAAAAAATACAAGGCTGGTACACTTATACGAATGACATCCCAGCGACGTCAGTGACGGATCTGGCAGCTCTCGGTTAGATTTTGAATCATCCTCAAGAGGACATATGTTTGAAGGCGGATGAGATGGACGCGAAGCTGCCCCAGCGTATTCATAGTTCGAAGCGATATACATTCTAAGGTCGCATTCAAAGGAATCAAAATAGGAGTAAATTTCATCGATATCGAGCACCTATAGCCTCGGATTTGGGGGGATTCCCCATAAGTGAACAACACATGCACCTACTAACAGAGCCCGGAATAGGATCGAGGAATCTGTGCGGGGAACGAGAATGGAAATAAGCACAGGCATTCCAGGCACATAGCTTCAGGGAATGCTTCAGCAAGCCGTGTTTGTGCGGTCACCAAAGCAACAGATTCTAGAAAACTAACTTTCACCAAACCGAAAAGGGCATTGGCTCCTCGGGCTGGAAGATGTTGAAATCTGCGAAGGAGGAATCATTCAAACAGTGCTGGGTCAATGAGTGAAAGATCTCACCTGGTTCGACGTCGTTCGCTGCATCCATGGGCCACCGAAAGTCAGGTGTTTCGAGAGAAATAGCGAGACCGCGAGTACGAAACTGTCGGAAACGGCCAAGAACTTCGGGCGTCGGCGCTGGGACCGCAATGGGTTTCCCGCCCGAGTTCATGTCCTGAAGAATCCGAATATACACTCGCGCCAACGACGCCGTTTCCTGCGCGTCCAAAATGCGAAAGACCTCGTCATAACCAACGAAAGAAGCGCGCGTGACTATCGAGAGATTCCGGAGGTGGGTGGGCGTCTGATGCCGAGGGAAGAGGATGTGTTTTCCGAATGAAGTGTTGTGTAGGTCCAGCGTGGAGACTGTTTGAGTTACGGGGAGTAACATGGTCCATGTTTTGTGCGACATGGTGGCCTTTCTCAGAGAAAGGCCCCTGAGCGTGCATCCCGAGCCTGAGACGAAGGAAACGACTGTCCTCGCTTCAATCTCGTTCCACACCGTCACGCCGAGGTTTTTAAGCGCAGGTGCGGAGACGTATGCCAGAAAATCGACGGTCCCTTCTACAACCAAAGTCTCGAGACGAGTATTCGATAGCGTCCGCTCACCAGAGACGGCGCTGGGTGGGTGATTAACGCGCAGAGTGACATGGCGCAGGTCAGGGAGCAGGGTGAAGAGGTCGGTGACATGATCGACACCGAAACTGATTCGAGAAAGTTCCACCGTGTGTGGCTTTGGGCCGCCCGCCATAACCGATCTAAACAGCGGGTCGATGTACGAATTTCGCATGCGGAGAACCTCGAGTGCGGGTGACTTGCGATACACGTCTATAAAATCTTTTTTCGCCGAAAAATACCGTGGGTGTAAGGGCAACCTTTAGGACCCGAGATGTCTCGAGGGTCTAGCGAGGGAGAATCCAAAGTTAATTAAAGATGCTACTAGGAATACATTACAGCGCACCTAGCGAGGGAGAATCCAAAGAGAAGAAAGGCTAAGGATTCCCACGCTAGGTGTGGCAAACATATACTAACTAATTCCCACAAGGCCGGGTCAACCGGCAATAGTCCCTGGCCCGATCACATGCTAAGTCCCACCTTGATGACGTAGTTGGACTGGGATCTTGTGTACCCAAAAATAGAACTCTGTCATAGTTTGATGGAGCTCCACAGGAATGATGTAATGGGACTTGGGCAGATGTGCCCAAGTCCCTTTGCGTCATGCTGCGCAGAACAGGGGTTCCCCTGACATCACCCCCCCCTTGGAATGCGGCGCCTCGACGCATAGATCGCACCTGAGCTGGAGTCGACGAGCGGTCACGGAAGGGAAGGGAATCGAAGGCAGCGACAGCAATGGAGCGAGGTTTGGAAGGGTATTTGCCATAGAAAGCAGTGACAGCGTCCGGGGCAAAGACATTAGAGTGCTTCACCCATTGATCATGGGACGGGTCATAACCTTTCCAGCGAACAAAGTACCATAGACTCCCATAGCGGATCTTGGCATCCAGTATCTCCTCGACCTCCCATTGCTTGTCGCCAGGAACGTCAAGGACTGGTGGCGGCTCTTCGTGTCTGGGGCGACTGGGGAATGGATCGGCTTCCACAAGCTGAAGTTTCACGACGGGGAAGACAGGGTGGAGGGCAGAGTACCGGGGCGGCAGCTCCAGTTTGAAGGCACCATTACCGACGACCTTCAAAACCTTGAAGGGGCCGATACGCCGGTGGGAGAATTTCACCGAAGGGCGGGTGGTGCGGATATCTGAAGCGTCAACCCACACCCAGTCACCAACCTTGATGTCTGGAGCTGGCGTCCGCCGGCGGTCATAGTACTGCTTGTACTCTGCCTTGGCCTTGACTAGTGCGGCCTTCGCCTCAGAAACCCCTGACGCAATCCGGTCGTGGAACTCGTTTACAGCCTCCAACCTAGAACGTGCAGCGTGGGGCTCAAAGCCCATCCGTGGAAGCCGACCAGTGTCTGTCATGAACGGTACCTGCTGCGTGGAGGAGTGCATGTGGTTGTTGTACGCAAACTCCGCTGCAGGTAGTAGCTCATCCCAGTCGTCCTGCTTGTAATTGGTGAAGAGCCGGACGTACTGCTCGAGTTCCTGGTTAACGCGCTCAGTTTGGCCGTCGGTCTGCGGATGGTAAGCCGTAGAGGTGGCTGGAGTAACCCCAACAAGGCGCCAAAGCTCGCGCGTGAACTCTGCGATGAACTGGGTGCCACGATCCGAAATGTACTTCTCTGGCAGGCCATGGTGGCGCCAGACGTTCCGGTAGTACAGTCGAGCAGCGCCAACCGCGTCAATGGTGGTGTGACACTCCATGAAGTGCGCTCTCTTCCCAAGGGCACAGACAACGACCATGACTGCATCGTATCCATGGGCCTCAGGAAGCTCGACAATGAAGTCGACTGAGACGGTGTGCCAGCGCTCCTCGGGGATCTCTGTGGGGTGGAGCTCACCAATCGGCAGTCTACGAAGCGCCTTGGTGCGGCAGCACAAGTCACAAGTCGCAACATACCGGCCGACATGGCGCGACAGTTGGGGCCACCAGTAGTTCCGAGACACGAGCTCCAGAGTCTTGAAACGACCGGCATGGCCTGCAACGCGCGTGTCATGGTGTTGCTCCAGGATGCGTCGGCGGAGGTCCTTGTCTCGGGGGACGACAACCTTCCCCCGGAAGTAAAGGAGTCCACCTTCAATACGCCATTCCGAAGACCGGGCAGACCGCACACCTCGGGCCTTGAGGAGTTCCTTGGCAGTCAGGGCAATGGGCTCTTCAAGGTCGGGTTCCCCGGCAAGCGCATCACGAATGTCGCGCAGGAGGGGAGCCTCAGGGCCAGCAATAACCAGGGCTTCGGTGGCCCGAACGTGGAACAGCTCGGGTCGAAGCAGGGTAACGTCCTGGTTATCGTCCTGCACTCCATGGTCCGGTCTCCGAGAAAGCGCGTCAGGGCGACCCATGAGGCAACCCGGTTGGTGGTGCAGCGAGAAGTCGAAGCGGGAGAGGTAGAGAGACCACCGAGCTTGGCGACGGTTGAGCTTCTGGGCCTTCCGGAAATATTCCAGGTTTTTGTGGTCCGTCCAGATCTCAACCGGGTGCTGCGCGCCCTCAAGGAAGTGGCGCCACTCCTCAAGGGCTCGCACAATCGCAAGCATCTCCTTGTCATGAATCTCGTAATTCCGCTGCACCTCGTTCAGGCTCTTGGAGTAGAACGCCACCGGATGCCACTTGCCATCGTCACCCTGCTGGGAGAGGACAGCACCGGTGGCATAGTCAGAGCTGTCAGCCTCGAGCCGGTACGGGCGCTCGGGGTTCGGAAGAACCAGAACGGGGTCCCGAGTCACCCGCCGCTTGAGCTCATCAAAGGCAGCTTGCTCTTCAGGCCCCCAGGTCCAGGCGATGCCCTTCTTGGTGAGTCTGAAGAGGGCTTGAGCAACGTCTGAGAAGCCCGCAATGAACCGGCGGTAGAAGTTTGTGAAGCCAAGGAACTGCTGCACATCCTTCTTATTCTCAGGCGCTGGCCAAGCTGCCACTCCTGCAACCTTTACAGGGTCCATCTCGACGTGGTTGTGGGAAATAATCACGCCAAGGTACTCGATAGAGGTTCGCTCAAACTCACACTTCTCGGCTCGAAGGTAAAGTTTGTTTGCGCGAAGCCTCCGCAGGACCTCTCGGACGATCTCTCGATGCCGACGGATGTCTGAGTGGGCAATGAGAATATCGTCGAGGTAGACCATGACGTCGCCAGAGAGGATAAGATCCTGGAAGATGTCGTTCATCATGGTCTGGAAGGTTGCAGGGGAGTTGGTCAGACCGAAGTACATGACCAGCGGCTCAAACAGTCCCCGGTTGGTCCGGAATGCTGCCTTCCACTCGTCGCCTTCACGGATTCGAACATTGTTAAAGCCCCACCGGACATCGAGCTTCGTGAAGTACCGAGCTCCCCTGAGTCGGTTAATGAGATCGTTGATCAAGGGGAGCGGGTAGCGATTCTTCACGGTCATGGCGTTTAGAGCTCGATAGTCCTGTACGAACCGAAGTCCGCCGTCCTTCTTCTTGACGAAGAAGACGGGTGAGGCCATGGGTGGTTTCGATGGTCGAATCCGGCCAGTGCCAAGTCCCTCCTCGATGAAGGCATCAAGCTCCTTCTGTTCGAGAGGCGAGATTGGGTAGACCTTGCAGTTTGTGGGTTTAGAGTCCGGCACGAGCTCAATGGCATGGTCCCAGGATCGGCGTTCAGGCAGCGAGTCAAAGGACTCCTTGTTGAAAACATCGTCAAACTCTCGGGCCCATTCGGGAACGTCCGAGCGCGCCGGGGCTGAATTTTTGGTGTATGCCTCAGCCAGGCGCTGGGAGACGGTGCTTCCAGCACGGATATCCTCAGAAGGCAGGAACTGGGTGTAGAACACCCGGTCTCCCGGCTCAAGGGGGTCATCCACTTCATCCGCATCATCCACTTCATCCACATCATCCTCGTCATCATCCTCGTAGTCTGGGAACAGCTCTGGCAGGTCATCGTATTCATCTTCGCCTAAGTCTATGGCACAGATGGATGGAAGGGGACCAAGTCGGAGCTGCCGGAGGATCTCAGCGGCCAGGCGGGACTCTCGGCGTGCAGCACGAGCCTCCAGGCGAACCTCGGTGCGGCACGTAGAGCACTCGCTGGGGCATCTGCTCATTTTGACCTCTCGGGTGTCCCAGTCAATCTCCGGGTTATGCTTCCGGAGCCAGGAGTAGCCGAGGATGAGCTTCTGCTTCCCAAGACGGGTAACAGCGAGCTGCATGCGCTCAGAGTGACCGTGATACTGCAGCACGACGTCAGCCACCTCGCGGATCGCACCAGCCTCATTTGGCGAGCCATCTACATTGAAAACTGGAATGGGCTGTGCAAGGCGGCGGAGGGGGAGGCCGGACTTAGCTGCGAACTCAGAGTCAATGAAGTCTGAGGTGGCACCACAGTCGACGAGACCTTCGAGAGAAAGCTTGGTGGCGTCCTGGACTGCCTGAATCTCAAGGGGGAGATGCAGGGAGTTGGCACCGGGTGCAGCAGCAACAGTATAGCGCTGAGGAAGTCTACGTTCCCAAGGCTTTCGCCGGATGCGTGGGGAACGGAGGGGAGCAGGGGGTACGTCTTTCATTTCGGCAGGTTCAACAGATGTAACATTGGCAGACTCATCATACAAACATGCGAAACGATTAGGAGACGCGATCGAGGGCGTACCGCTCACTCGTCGCGTGGGAGAAAACCCTGCTCTTCCTCGGCGGCTACAGACTCTGGATCAGGCAGCGAGTCGGTGGTGGCAACCCGAGCCACCAGTTCGGAGAGGAGCTCGGACCCAAGCTGACGAATGACCTCGTCAAGGACATCAGCGGCTCGGACGTCAGCCGGGGTGGGGCAATCCCGGGCCAGGTGTGGACCGCCGCATCGGTAGCAGCCACGGGGAGGTCCTCTCCCGGAGCGCGTGCGATCAACGTCCATGGGGACTACCTGTGGAGGAGCAGGGGCTGGCATGGCCCGAGGAGGAGGCGCAGGGACAACAGGGAAGACACCTGCTGGACGTGAGCGAGCAGCTGGCGGAGCTGAGGGGGCTTTCGGGAGAAGCCCAGCAGCACGAGCCCGCACGTGCGATTCGTACTGGCGGTACGCTCGGGTCCGCCAAGCCATGTAGTCGCGGAGGTCTGGGGGGTCGCTGGACGAGGTGATGGCCGCATTGATGGCAGGGTCAAGGCCAGAGCGGAACTTGGTGACCTTGACCAACGCGTCAGCAAACCCAGCAAGGTCGAAGAGGTCTTCAAAGTCATCAGTGTACTTGAAGACATCCCGGGAGCCCATATAGTATGCCCTAGACTCGAGTTTGTGTAGGGCGTGGTCCTGCTCGTTCTCCTCGACAAAGCGTGAGCAGAACTCCTTGGTGAAGGCGTCCCAGGTGAGGAAGGGGAAAGGGGTTTTGATGGACATGCGCTCAGCCCATTTTTGCGCAGAGTCTTTGGACATAAAGGACATGGTGAAACGCACTGCCTTTTCCTCAGACATTTCGCCGCCTTCGACAAACGCCTCCGGAACCAGTCGGATGTAAGTCCGAGCTGAGTGAAGGAAGGCCCGGCCAGCCGAGCGGTCGCCGTCAAAGACGAAAGGGGGGTTCGGTCGAAGGACCGTTTTTGCTGCCGGTGTGAGGTTGGCAAAGAGTCCTGGACTCTCGGCCGGAGGCTCTGGAGGAGCGGCAGGGGTCGGAGCAGTAGTAGTGGGAGGATTGGCAGCAGTTTGAAAAAGCTCGACCAGACGGTCAACAGTCCTCTCGAGCCTATCCATCCGCTCGGCGGCGGCTGCAGCAGCGGCGGCAGAGTCGGTCATGGTGGGCTCTAGAGAGGGGGAGGAGGGGGCAAGATTCGCGGTTTGCGCGTCCGAGACAGCAGAGGAGGAGTCCGACGAAGCGTCTGAAAAATCGCCAAAGCGCGCAATCTTGACCAGTTAATCCCTTGGAGCCTTTCTTCTGCTGTAAGGGCAACCTTTAGGACCCGAGATGTCTCGAGGGTCTAGCGAGGGAGAATCCAAAGTTAATTAAAGATGCTACTAGGAATACATTACAGCGCACCTAGCGAGGGAGAATCCAAAGAGAAGAAAGGCTAAGGATTCCCACGCTAGGTGTGGCAAACATATACTAACTAATTCCCACAAGGCCGGGTCAACCGGCAATAGTCCCTGGCCCGATCACATGCTAAGTCCCACCTTGATGACGTAGTTGGACTGGGATCTTGTGTACCCAAAAATAGAACTCTGTCATAGTTTGATGGAGCTCCACAGGAATGATGTAATGGGACTTGGGCAGATGTGCCCAAGTCCCTTTGCGTCATGCTGCGCAGAACAGGGGTTCCCCTGACAGTGGGGGGTGGTCGCAGGATGTGATAGAGGCAACTGCTTGCTGTGCCCCAAGTCTGTACGTGGTTTCTAACTCGGTACTTCGTGTTTGTGATCATTTCTGTACTTCTTGTTGCATTTCCGTGGTCTGTGAGCAGCAACTACATGTACGTGCATGGGACGTTCATTATTTGTTCATCATTAGTGAAATCAACTGGATCAGAACCCGGCACAATAATTGCCGACAGTGCCGAGAATTGCCGACAGTGCCCCTCTCTACACTGTTTCTGCATTCACCGCATTCAACGTTAACATTGTGCGATGTTATTGAGCTACTTGTACCTACTCTTCGCTTTGGCATGGAATGAATATCACAATGATTGAGGAGTACAGTATACCGAGAAAAAAACTCGAAGCCAAAACCAATATGTCGGAATCTCTGGTAGATTGCATTAGATTGGCGCATTCTTCTAGACGGAAGACGATTTGAAGAGTGAATAAATCTGAGACCATCAGAGATTCTCATCGCTGCTTATCTGATTTTGGACCCATTGTAGTCATTAATCGACAAGATATATTGAAGGAGACCTGATTATCGTTGCTGCTTTGGAGGAACCGCGTCATAATTTATGCCGGGATCCAAATGTGTTGATTGACCATTCGCGTTCGAAAATTGACGACACTCGATTCAGATCAAATTCAAAATCAACCGACCCGAAATTCATGTAACATTGTTCAATCTAGCTTTGTTCATGGACTCTATTCGCTTTCATGCCACTGCCAGCCTCAGAGTATGGCTTCTGACACAAATATAACAGGTGTACCAAATCTCCCGATCGATTCCAGCACCCGTCGTTGTTCAATCAAGCGAAGATAAATGAGATCTGGTCTACTTGTTTCTACCTCCATAATGAAAACCCCTGAAACCCCAAACTTCCTTAGCTTATTACTAATGACACTCCTTGTTCATCGAAATTGCGGTATTCTCGTATACCAACGGCTCGATTCGATTAACTTTATCTCAAACATGCTTCCTTCTTCGTCTCATATCCTACCTTCACTCCTGTTGCACTTGTGCAACACAGACGAGTTGAACCGTAGGACTCTGTGGTGATCCTATCACTCCTCAACATTCGGTAAGATTAATTACTTCCTGCCCATCGTTTGTAAGGCGAAGTCAAAATCTCATCTCTTCATATGCTCCAAATATTTTGATTGGGGCCGACGCCAATTAGAGCAAGCCATTTGTAGAGCAATTATTGATCAACTTTGCATGCACTGTGCAGGCACATTTTTGATTGCGAAGCCGCCATTCCAAGCTGAAACTTGACTGAATATGCTCATATTACGGACCAGCGAGTTATAATAGACAATCTCTGACTCCTTGAGCTTCTCTTATAATCTATTAGCTGAAATTTCTGTCACCTGAAGTTCCAAACATGATGGGTCTACCCGAAGCGTATCGAAGCGTCGTACCAAATTTTATTCAGTTTCGATCATCTGGAAACAGAGCGATTGAATGTGACACTTGCTCAAGAATTTGACTTTTCTGCCAGACTTATCTTCCTTTCTGAGTTCAAGTTCTCTGAAGCTCGTAATCACACACGGTGAGACTAAACCGCTTGCCTTGTTTCAACATACCAAGTCACAGATAACTCAATTCCTCCTCGCCGCTTCAATTGTCGAGAATCAATGAGAAATAGCGAAAACTGCATTCTCGGCTGAATTCTCCTCGATCTTAGTTAGGCCGAAGGTGCTGGCAGGATGCGGCACAAGTCTATGATATGACCGGCAACGGCTGCCGGAAATCAATATAATTTGATTTGTGTGATGGCCTGTTTCGGAATGCCGGGGCGGCAGTTCAAAGCACTACAACCGAGAACGATGTCGAACGACCATGGCAAACAGATTACAAGAGTAGTAGTATCAAATACCTGTACTCCTTCGAACTATCTACCACATATTCCGGTACATTTCACGACCACGGCGTACAGACCAAACAGTACGTTATTTTTGCGTGATAAATATAAAATCTTTTTTCGCCGAAAAATACCGTGGTTGGTGGTTGAAGGACGTGCTTTCGCCACGTACGTGTCGTGGTCTAGGTTTGTTCGTTTATTGAGCTTCGTGCGCCATGCTTCTGCTCACATTCGTAGTATTTGGGCGTACTCCGTGGTTTGTGGATTGCAAGTTCATGCACACACCCAGAATTGCGCCGATTGCGGATCATCACTGTATCAAAATCAAATCAGTCGGGTCAAAGATCGGCAGTACCACATGTCAAAATGCCTAAGCAAACGAGCCCGCAAAATAAGGTATCTCCTAAACAAATGTTACTGATCTCTGGGGCTCGAGCTCAAAAAAATCGCCGACTAGCGAAATTCCTGGCAACAAGATCAAGTCGAAGCACAAAATTCAGAACGAGCTTTCCCCACGATATCCTTCGGAAGAGATTGATGCGGAGACAGCCTCTGGCCCGATATTGCTGAGGAACTCCGGTCAAAGCAGAGTTCCATGACCCAATGTGGATGAATGTCTGATACGTTTCTGCACATCCAAACTAGCCGGTTTGAAATCAGTCGAAAAAGTCAATCCGGGCAGATCCACGCAGGGTGATTAATCGTTCTTTAACAACTCGTGTTGGGTGATTCTCTAGCTTGCTCACAGTTTCATTTCTATCTTTTCTCGACCGCCTATCCCCCAAGTGCAGATTCTCTGCCAGTGGCCCAGAAACCTTGTGACTCTGCGATGAAAGGGTGCAAATTCTTTCGGTTATGCGGGGTAGATTGAACTCTTCGCATCAACTGTGGTCAGCTACGCAATATTAATATTTTCTCATCGCCCGACTGACTCCGACTGAGTCCCGTATGAAAGGAAGCAGTAAGTACCTATAAAGCATTCTTACCTTCTATTCAGATCCTCAGTCTCCTTCGAGAAAAGGAATCACTGCTACCTCTATCAATCAACGGTCGGACGAGGCGCGGGTCTGACTTGATTGTGTGAAGCTTCAAGCTTTAATTGCTGCCCTCGACGGTCTATCTGAAGAAACGGACTTCTGAAGAAGCCCTTTATGCGAGCGACCCAGCAACATGAAATGAATGTTGCCTCCCGGTTCTCCCAATTCTCCGAGGCTGGGCAGCGTCACTCAGATATATAATACCTTGTCGAGCTGGTTCAATCTGGAATGAAGGCCACGACTGGTAGAAGACCGCAAGAGTCTTCGCAGGAAAGCTTTGTGGTGAAACTTATCGCTAGAAAATCTTTGAAACCACGAGTAAAAAGTCGCACTGTTCAGAAACAGAGAGTTCATTTTGATTCAAGAACTTTCGTTAGAAATACATTTGGACTACTAGATGAATTGATGGGTAGCCAAGGTTTTCTTCGAGTCAGTCGGACTCGGAGTTCAAGTTTTGATCGCCATGCACGAAGACGGAGCAGAAAATTAGCAAGCCGGGGACCTTCGCGCCCAATGATTCTTTGGTTGAATTTCTGCGGCACATCCGGCATAGCATCGGCAATTTGTCGCCGAAAATTTGATCTCTATGATTTCTTGGTTGCAATGCCGACGCGGCACCGAAACTCAACCAGAAACCAATTCCAGGCACACCATCTCAAACAACCACGGCGCTCGATTTATGGCAGTAGAGGTTTGCCACGGCTGTACAAATACCGTTCAAAAACTGCAGATTTAGGCATGTTTCACGACCAAGAAGTGGAGACCAAATGGTACGTTATTTTTGCGTGATAAATACCGTCATACACGTCCCGCTTGATTTCGAAATCCAAGGTTTCGCCATTGCTATCCCCAATGGCAACACTTTGGAGGAGAGGGAAAGGACCTTCGACGCTGAGAAGATCGACGAGAGATTTTCTTGCCATGCTGAGCTCCAATCGGTTCCATGTAGAGCACCTGCTCTGTATGACACCTACGAGTCCGTCAGGAAGCTCTAGCCCGGCTTCGTGGGACAGCAAAGTGATGGATAGAGGGAATCCCTCGCAGCGGCTGAACCAGAGATCGACCAGGGAGGCGATAGGGTGAATCGAGAGCGCTGGCTCGTCGCCAAATAAAACAGGGAGCCCCGTGGATTCCAAGCCACGGTAAAACTCGAGAAATATGGAGTTCCACAGCCAAGGTGTAGCCAGCGCTATCGTGCGCCATCGGCTGCAGATTTGAAGTAGAAGAAGGGGGGCGAGTTGGGGGTCTGGACGGACTCGACCGTAGCGTGGTATACAGTGAGCGAACATCTTGGAAATCAGCTCGAAAGGTAGGCGTTCCTCCAACCTCATCGTGGTGAGAGCATGCGCGCGATTGATGGCGTGATGGTATATGATGCGTTTCGCCGACGCCGTCAACACACGTGCCCGTCCGACATGATCCGTCATTCGGAAAGGTTCGGCTTGTGTCCGGCCTTCCTTGCAGGACCTTGCCACCAACACCACCACCCATTCCTCTCACTGCCCTCCGTTCTGACGAGCTCTGAATGCTTTACCGTTTGAAAAGTCTTGGTCCTCCTTCCGTCTGGCTCCTCCATCACGAAAATTTCGCGGGTTGAATTTGGCAAGAATTTGGGCTCATCTTAGATTTAGATCTAAGCATCTTTGCCAGTGGCGACTTCCGCTAAGTGAGCGCTCCGTTAATATTTCTCCACACCTTCTTTTGTAGAAGTTATGTACTATGCTGTAATAAATTCTCAACTGACGGAGCGCGCTCGTCGCTCATTTTCGCCGGCCTCGGAATTGGTTCGACTCCCTTTCATCGCCATGCACCAGCGTTCAAGTTTTTTATTGTCCCCGACCGCGGTACTCTCTTTTTTTGCATGGCTTTCCATCCCCTCTATTTCCTCACGGTTCAGGGACTTTTCGTCAGTGTCATCTCAACACCTTGAATTTCCGAGTTCAATATTAATGAGCTATTTGTCCAAGGTTCTCGATACGGCTTCTGTCAACCTGCAAATTGAGGTCGCCAGTCTTTACGAAAGGGTTCAAGTCCCATATCCAACTGTCATAGTGATAGAAACTCCGGTTTTTTGCGGCGTCAAGTCAGCGGATTGGGTGCTTCTCCCCAAAGAATACATCGAAGCGAGTCTTTGACACGAGGAGGAGAAGAATTTTAATTGGACCTCCCCCGACACGCCGGGCTCTGACAGAACTGCCGCAATGAATTTCGGAGTGTCAATGGTGCGTCTGTTCCGCGAATCGCGCTTTGTCCAAATTGAAGTGAATTTGGAAAATTTTCTAATGATTCTTCCAGGTTCTAACAGCGTCTCACACCTTGTTAAGGAATTCCTGACATCTTGCAAGAACCGTCGTGGGCCGTTTTCTAGCTTGGTGCAGAGGACGAGCTATAACAGTGAGTGAGCTCAAAGTTTTGCCCTGGTTCATGTTTGCGTTCCCTCGCTCATTCCGAATGCAAGTCACGCAATTTCACAGGTTTCTAACTGCTTGCAGTTCCGCCGACTCGGGAGAAGGTAGCGAGTCACGTAGACTTGCGGACGGCCGCAACGTTCAATAGAACCATTATCGAAAGCAAGTCTTTAGCTTTCCTAACAATATTTTAGTAATTCTTTGCGGCCGTCTATGTTGTAGATTAAGCGGGGAGGGCGAGATTAGAGGACGAGAGTAAAATAAGATTGCAATAGCACTGTTGGTTAGAAGGCTGCTTTAGAGCAATCAGATGCTCTAGCAGTAATTACAGGTGAGTTTATATACTGTACAGAAATGTATCTAGAATGTTCTCCGTGTATCTACTAAATACTTGGACGAGTCAATACTGAGTAAGCATGCCCGAAGGCCGAAGCTGTTTATCTAATCTCTGAATTCCAACACTCCCCCTCAGCGAGGACTCTCCAAAATATTCCCTATGCTCGTGATTGACCTGTGCTTGACAGCCTTCAGACGTTGTGGACCGGATCCCATCCCTACACCGTTCCGCCCTACTGCCTCGACACTCTAATCATTGCATCAAAAATTCTTCATCAAATAATTTGGGTTGCGCTATTTAAAACGCGAAATCGGATGGTTCTTCATCGTCGTATTGATCGTATGCACCGAATGCAAAATTGGCCTGGTCCGGGCTTGGATCATCAGTCTGTGATGGGCAAACTCTCGCAATATGGCCTTTGCCTCCACATTTGTGGCAAATGGCATTCTTCCAATTTGGTGTACTGAATTAGACTCGTGACCAGTCTGCTACGCGCGGCCGACAATTGTGGCAAGCACGTCGGGCGTAGCAGACTGGTACTTCTCGGGACAGCCCAAAGGGCTGTTGCGGAGTTTGAAATATTTGGGTGGGTGCCATCAATCAGTTCCTTTTCCCCCTCTAAACCTATATTTAAGCTACAAAAAGTACTCCACGACAATACTATACAGCCCTAATGTATGTCTGAATATTTAGTTCGATATTCTTGACGCAATAGATGGAGAAATTGACAGTCGAGAAATGGCTGAGTCACGGAGTGTCACACAGTGGTGACGAAGTCGCATCAATCGGCGAATGGCCGGCACCACCCAAATATTTGAAACTCCGCGACAGCCCTTTGGGCTGTCCCGAGAAGTACCAGTCTGCTACGCCCGACGTGCTTGCCACAATTGTCGGCCGCGCGTAGCAGACTGGTCACGAGTCTAGTACTGAATGCGGACGAAGCATTCGGCACGGCAACATTGGATTGACGAGTTGGGATGCGACGGTGATGGGAGATCATTGCACGGTCGGCAATGTTAATTTCTCCTTCTTGGTCGTTGCGACGGCGCTCCTCCGTGAGGATGGACGCGATGACGGATAAGGAAGTGGGGGTGGTTGATTCGTTGAGTGTGGCGCGTACGAAGGAATCCCATGCCTTCGGAAGTGAGCTGAGAAGAGCGACGGCAAAGTCCGAATCACTGATGGCTTGTCCGAGTGAGGTAAGCTCCCCCTGCAACTGGCGCATCATTTTGATGTGAGGCTCGAGAGCGACGTCTTCAAGTGCGCGAGCACTGTAGAATTTGTGGCGAGCAAGTACAAGGCCCATTTTGCCTTTCAGCTCAAATAGGTGTGACAGCATCTGCCATGCACCAAGAGCGGTAGTCTCCCCCTGGATGTGCTGAACAACATCGGAGCCAACTCGGAGTCGGATCGACGAAAGCGCGCGGCGATCAGCTTTGTCCCACGCTGTCTTCTTGTCGGACTCAACGGGTACGACGAATTTGGGATCAATGTGGTCGCTACAGTTCTGCTCGGTGAGAATATCCTCCATCTGGATTTTCCAAGAGCTGTAGTTGGAGGCACCGGCGAGGAGTTCAATACGGTACGCATTGAAAGTGACTGTGTCCGCCATGTCGTCGGGTTATCGGTGACGTAACCGAGATCTGATTGTGTTGTAGATTAAGCGGGGAGGGCGAGATTAGAGGACGAGAGTAAAATAAGATTGCAATAGCACTGTTGGTTAGAAGGCTGCTTTAGAGCAATCAGATGCTCTAGCAGTAATTACAGGTGAGTTTATATACTGTACAGAAATGTATCTAGAATGTTCTCCGTGTATCTACTAAATACTTGGACGAGTCAATACTGAGTAAGCATGCCCGAAGGCCGAAGCTGTTTATCTAATCTCTGAATTCCAACAGTCTATGTTCAGGAAATGATGACGGAACATTAATGGTGTACGGCCGCCAACATATGGCTGGGATACCTTCCATTCCACTAGTCCTTTGCGGCCGTCGACGTCCAGGTAGATAACGAGATACTGTGCGGCCGCAAAGCAGTAGCAAAGCATCTGACTAGCATGATGGTCGTTTTACTTCCTTTGAACCTGACAAACCGTCCTTGAATTTCGCATCAGAGAGCTCACAGAGGAATGACAGTTGCAATTCGAGAGGTGGACTATTAATATTGTGCGTCTTCAACATAATTTCAAATCAACTCACCTCGAGAATGGTTGCCTTCCAGTACGCACTCAGCTTCGTCGCTCTCCTCATTGGCGCTGCGAA
This sequence comes from Favolaschia claudopus, assembly GCA_037176885.1. Classification (NCBI taxonomy): domain Eukaryota; kingdom Fungi; phylum Basidiomycota; class Agaricomycetes; order Agaricales; family Mycenaceae; genus Favolaschia; species Favolaschia claudopus. The sequence continues at coordinate 204,788 of JAWWNJ010000010.1, read as the reverse complement.
AGCGGCGACGTACCGGGTATACATTCTCAAGCCATTCCTCGTCTCTCCGACTCTCTTACCATCATTGTCATCTAGCCCGAAACCATGCTCATCATGAACGGCCTCCCCAACGCCATCTACACATACGCCTACTCCAACGGGAGCCTCATCGAGCTCTCGTCGCCGGCCACCACCGCCAACGCCAGCGGCGCCAACACATGGTCCGTCAACCTACGGATACCTCACCGTCCAAAGCTCCCTCAGCGCGCTTGCCCAGCGCTTATTCTATCAGACTGCGAACGGCAATATCATGTCGGCGTATCATTCTGGGTTGACGGGTTCTGCTGCGTGGGTTGTCGATACGACGATTGCGACGGGGATTCCGCTTGGTTCGCCGATCACGGCGGTGATTGCGGTGCAGCAGAGTACGCGGCAGGTAAGTGTCAAGGATGGTCGAATCAACTGACGAGTGCTCACTTGAATTATTTGATACATAGCAAGTTGCAATTGTTCAGTACACGGATCCCAACGGGCTTCTGAACTCGCGCTTTTCTGCGTTGGACCAGGGAGGATGGAGCACGCCTATTATTGTCACAACTTGAGTTTGGTGCACGGCTGGGGAGTAGAGATGAAGATTTTTCGTTTGTTTGATTCTTAGTGATCGTACCTACGTGTTTCTATGATTGGTCCTCATCTGATTCTCCCTTCGAAATTCAAATCTGGCTGCTCAAAGAACACCCACCGACTCCCCCAAACGGCATCTACGCCTAGGCCAACGGAAGTCTCTACCCTGATACCACCAACGCCAGCACCGCCGGCACCTGTCTCCTGACCCACGCCCCGCCACCATGGCCACCCTCTGCAACGGCACCGTCTCGCTATCCCCAGCCACAACCGTCGCTGGGAAAATCAAAAATCGTTTCGCGTGATAGAGGCTGCATCGGGAAATATCCCCATTTGGACGACGAAGGCGGCGAGCGCCAAAAACGAGCACAACGCCAACGAGTGTACGGCTACATACGGAGCGTTAGGTTCAGAGTATGAGCAGAGAGGAGGATATTGGCACCCACACCGCGAACGAGGAGAGGTCATGCGGAGAGTATCAGTAATGCGGCGGGAGGGGTAGCTGGGGCTGAGTAGATGTCGCTGACTTGACGAAGGACTAGTAGATGGACGAGCGCATCCACGGCCTTGCGGGCGCAGCATGAGCAGCAGGAGTGCTGCGCGCACCGACAGCGCCATCGAAGAGGGATATCCGTGGGAGGATATCAAGGAAATGGGTCGGGAGGGCCGGGGCTGCGGAGGCGTCGTCGACGTGTATGCGAATGATCGCAGCTGACGCGTCGAGGGCGGAGGACGAGCGAGGCGAGGCGTAGCCGCACGCAAGCCACTGAGTGAGAGGGATATCGCTGCAGGAAGTGGTGAGTGAACGAGTCGGGAGCGGTCGGCGTTAGGATTGTAACTTGACGGATGGCGACTGGGCTCGAGGCAAGTGAATGTCTGCCGCTTGACGTCAGAATCGGAGGCTAAGCAGCGCAAAGGGTATGCGCACCTAGCCAGGCAGTAAGGGTTGTGTCGGGAGACTGCTGAGGTAACGGGCTCCGGCGTGATAGCTCGACTTGCCGAACGACATATCCGCGACGGCAGCGCGGGAGAATGAGTCGGGGTGCGCACTGCGGACACACACAAGCCCCAGACGAGGGGGGAAGCACACTTATCCGCTGGCGCGGAGATGAGTCAAGAGTGTTTCGTGGCAGCTGGGCCGAAGTCGGTCGACTGGAAGAACGAATATGCGCGGGCGTACGCATCCACGGCTCGACGAGAGAATGTGAGCAATGCGGAGGGTACGTGACTCCAGGGCAGCAGCGGGGAGCGAGGGTGCTGGGATATGAGAAAGAAATCGGTGCTGCTTGATGGATCCGACGACGAACGCGACACGACGGAATGTACCCCGCACACGCAGAGCGACACATGGGCACGTCGCCCTCACCAACACCCGCAGCAACGAGGGACGACGTGCACACCACCATCATCGTGAACGCACTGTGCTCGTCGCGCCCATTCTCCATCAGCTCACTGATCCGCCCTCCCCCTGCCTCAGATATCCCGTATTTGAGGGTAATAGGGAACCAAAACGGGAGGGAGGAGCTAGCGCGTCGCCCAACACGGAGAAACGAGGAACGACTTGCGTAATCGCGAGGAGAATGCGTTCGTCGCTGCAGAGCACAGAGAAAGGAATCGGAGGCGGCAGGTACGTCGCACGCGACGTCGGAATGGAGCTGATACCCCACGCGATGATGAAACGAAACGGATGTCGAGGGACGGAGACGCATGCTCCAAAACGAGTATTGGAGTGAAGAGGCGGTGGGGGATTAGCGTCTAATCGACAAGGCGATGAAAGACAAACAGGGGTCGAAGAGCCGAGTTTGCGGCGGTGGGCGGCGGTGTCGAGCGGGCGAGCAGAGGCGAGTGGGGAAGTGACGTCCACATTCGACGAGGCGGGAACGGAGGGGCGGAATCGTTGTCTGTTGTCGTCGTACCAAACAAACGCCATCATCGGCGCAATGCTATCCCATCCATCCCTGATCGTGGTATTCGAATTGGCGCGGTGCGACTTTGGCGGGTCTAAAGAGCAGCGTTGGTCAACGAAGAAGATACTTGGAGTCGATGAGCTGACGCACAAGGGACCCGGGATTGAAATAGTCGACGACAAAGGTACGCGTCAGTTTGGACGTGTCAACACCTATCGTCTAAAAGTCGTGACTGAGGAGGAGGAGTGAGGGAGGAGGAGGAGGAGCAATGCTTACCTCCTGCTAGTCTCACCAGTGCCAACCGATGTCGGTTTCTATGCTCCGAGATGTGAGAGGCGTGCGCGAGAGAGGCGACGGCATCGAAGGAAGAGCGGTGCGTCAGACTCAACCGAGTTGGCGGTAGGCTGAGCGACCACTGGCAGGGAGGCGGTACATCGACGTCGTACGTCTAGGACGGCTCCTCCTGCATGTGGCAAGCGCGCTAACATAAAGCGCGAATTGGCTTTTCCGCAGTATAGCAAAACGACATCTTGAATTGGGTTTGTTCCCAGCCCAGACAAGCACAAAGAAGGCGGGAGATACAGGAGATGTTAAAGTTTACCCCGAGATTGAAGAGATCCCAAGTCGAGGGTCGAAAAATACGTCGTGGTTGGCTGGTGGATGACAGGGCTGTTTGTGCGTGTCGATATCAGACGCTCACGATCAGGACAGCCACTGATACCGGCACTCGGCAACACAACTTCCCAGGTGGGTCCATCCCGATCTTTCACTCTCACCACAACGACACTCATGCATAGATGCTGGAACGTCGCGGAACTCACCCAAATGATCTTCGAAGAGGTCGTCGAAGAACCCTCGGTCAATTCGCAATATCCAGATTCTGTTGCAAGACAGATTCATCTCGACCCGCCTGCGAATGCCAAATCTCTCCTCCACCTCGCCACAACCTGCCAGAGCTTCTCCGTTCTCGCGCTGGACATTCTGTGGCGGCGGAACAACGGCATCATCAAGCTTTTGAAGTGTTTACCTTCCAGCACTTGGTGTATCTGCGGGGATGGGTACTTTGTATGTTTCTAAGCCGCTGTCCGAGGCTGAACTGATCATGCCTTGCAGAGAATAGTTGCATCGCCAACAGTAGCGGACTGGAACCTCGTTCTAAAGTACCCTCGACGGATACGAACGTTCTCGGACGAAGAAGGGGGTGAAATCTATCTCGATCCATCGGTTCTGGAATCCACCATTCACATCCCTTGCGACGCATTATTTCCCAACGTGCGCAAGTTATCTTGTCGCTCCTCCTCCGCTCTCTTCCCCTACATCCATCTACTGCTTGGTTCTCGCCTTCGAAACCTCACTATTTTGTTTGACGGTCCTTCATTCCGGATCCCGTTTATCCGCTCCCTTCGAACCTCTTTTCCTCAGATGGAACACATCTATCTACAATCCGAGCCTCCCCAGGATCAGGAGTACACATCGATGGTAGCCGAGACAGTATCTTCTGTGGTAATGGAAACGCGGACTCTCCGGACGCTCTGTGTCGATTCTTTGAACCGTCCCGCTTGCAATTACATCGCAAGCCTTCCAAACTTAGAACATCTGACTGTGTGGCACCTCATATTCTCGCCATCCCCTGATACTGCGTCAGACACTGCGTTCTCTGCTTTACGCAAGCTCGTCTTGGTGGCAGCGGATCTTAAATGCATCACCAACTTTGTGACTATGACGGTGGGCTCGCCCCTTCGTTCATTGTTGATCGATGCTCACCAGCCTCCCCACGCTGGCCCCCTTCTACGCGCACTATATTCCGCTTGCAATCCTCGTCACCTCACCTCAATCCAAGTTCAGCTGTATGGAAACGATACCGTCTTTGCCGACCCAAAAGCATACAGAATTCCAGTCGACTCGCTGAAGCCGTTGTTGGTATATTCCAATTTACGTCGCGTAAAGTTGTTCTGCACGCTTGGAGTCACTTTGGATGATAAATCCTTGGATGCCATGGCACGAGCGTGGCCGCAAATCGAAGAGCTGTGTCTTCGGGCAGTCTTCTGCTACAGATATTCCCCCGACTCATACCCCACGGTCAACTGTCTCGCATCGTTGGCTCAGCATTGCCTCTTTTTGCGAGAGCTAACTCTCGCCGTCGATATCACCACATCTCAACGAGCCAAGATTAGCCACAAGACACTCGAGCTCTGGCATCCTCTCGACTCTCCCATCAGTTCACCTCGCCATGCAGCTGATCTACTCAGGTCATGCTTCCCTGCAGTCTCAATCGTTCCGTACACTCTTCCCACCTTTCAGCCCAAAAGTAACGAGATGATAAAACGGACTAGATTGTGGGAAAAGGCTAAACAGTTGATGTCTAAATCGGCAGACTAGAGTGTACTTATTCGCTTGAATACACTGTTCCTTGAAGATCCTTGTTGATTGAATTCTGTTGCAAAGTTCATACTTCATACTTCATATATTGTCAAAGCATAGAGGCATATAGGGTTACATGTAAGAGAGCAAAATGAGGTCAACATAAACTGGGGATGCATGATATGTGAACGTTAGGTCCAAGACAATTTAACTATATCAGAATAATAAAACAGAAAGAGAGAACGAACATCGGTGTGGAGGGTTGTGCCATACAGACGGGTGAGGCCTGAAATAGGACGATCACCTGTGGTTAGTGGGTCGCAGACTACGCCGAAGTTTGATTAGCTACGCATGAACCATACTCAAATCGACTCACTTAGATCGCGGCAACCCAGGCGGCATAAACGATGCGACTGTCGCAGATACGGGAGGGACTGGAAACAGGTTATCTCTGGTATCAGCGGAACCAGTAGTGATTAGCACACACCAGGTTTAGTTCCACTCGGAAATTCATAAGACTGCTGCACTCGCATTGGTGCCGGCAGCGCTCTCGGATGATACCTCGGAGAAGACGACTCGGATGGACTAGGTGCAGGTGCAACAAATGGCGAAAATGGAAGGGGGGTGACGCTGGATAAGTCGTACTCGGTATGATTGTGACGCCTCGGTGTCGGGATGACATGCGGCGCAGTCAGCCTGAGGTTGGGGCGGGTGTCTGGCAGCTCACGAGAAAAAGAGGAAGATCTTCCCCTCCGAGTCAATATCGCACCTAACGAGGACGTAGGAACCGTAGCTGACGACATTGGGCGCGGAGCTGAGGATTGGGCGGAGACGGAGGAAGATCTTCTCCTCGCCGGATGCATAGCTGATGACGAGGGAGCATGGGTGCTGGGAACGGGGTGCAAAAGAGAGGATTGAACCACGGAAGATGATCTCCGTCTTCCATGCCTCACGGACTGAACGGATGGATTGTCGTGTGCCAGCACCTGGATGGAGTATGTGCCGAAGGGGGGAACATACATTGAATTTGACATGGACGGGGGATGGTTTGTTGACAAGGAACGATGGATGGAGCGTTCTGGTGAAGGGTACTCTGGACGTTGCATCGAAATGGATCTTCCCCTTGCTTGAGGGTGTGAGAGCTCACTCCGGAGCCCTAGCACTACATAATATATAGCCAAAATTTCCCGTACGCAGCCATGGGAGCCATTTTCAAAAACCACGTCCCCAGCCACACTCGGCAAAAACCGTACTTTAGGATCGTACTAAATTGAAAGAAAAATTTAAAATTTTGGCAATGATTTAAGTGGGTCCTAAACTGATACAAAAACGTTAAGTAAAGGCCCAACAAAAACTGTTCCCAAAACATTGAGTTTTGGCAACAGTTTCTGAAGGTCCGAAACAAAAAGATTCAGACTCACCTAAACGGCTGCCAAAACGATTCGTTTTGGGAAGGATTTTGGTCGCACCGAAACAATACGTTTCGGCAACAGTTTCGGCGGTGTTGCCGAAACTTATTGTTCTAGACAGCCCAAAAGTCCTTTTGGAAGCACCGAAATCAAAAGTTTCGGCAACACCGCCGAAACTGTTGCCGAAACTTATTGTTTCGGTGCGACCAAAATCCTTCCCAAAACGAATCGTTTTGGCAGCCGTTTAGGTGAGTCTGAATCTTTTTGTTTCGGACCTTCAGAAACTGTTGCCAAAACTCAATGTTTTGGGAACAGTTTTTGTTGGGCCTTTACTTAACGTTTTTGTATCAGTTTAGGACCCACTTAAATCATTGCCAAAATTTTAAATTTTTCTTTCAATTTAGTATGATCCTAAAGTACGGTTTTTGCCGAGTGCCAATTGCTTAGCGCCTGATCGGGTGCCACGCTTGATGAAGCGGCCCGCTTATGCCACGCCCATCAGCGGCTGGAAAGCGTATTCCCACTGTCAACGCGTAGAGTCACACTGTGTTACATGTCAATCAAAACTCTTTTCCTTTGCTCTAACGCGTCGCTCGCTCGCAATGGTGCCTCACAGCACCCCTATGACGCGTCTAATTGCAAGAAAATCTCATGATGCGCGTCTCCGGGAGAAGAAAATACGCGAACTCGAGCGCCAAGCCCGTAATCGGCGGCTAGCTGCTCTACTAGCTTTTGTGGCAGGCTACAGCGTCTTGTTTCAAAGTATATTTTGCTGCCGCTCCTGCTCCGAAATGAACGTGTATGCGGATGCGCTCCCTGTGGTTTATAGCATCAGTCTAATGACCATCTAAGACTACGAATTAAGTGCCGCCTACCACTGCTGTTTTCGTTCTCCTTATTTGTCTTCCGTTTCTTACGAGTACGCGCCTCCTCTTCTTGATCTGACTCAGAGTCGGAGTCAGAGTCGGAAGAATCGGTATCGGAAGAGTCGGAGTCGCTCGACGAGTCGGAGTTGTTGTCATCAGGCGCGTCATTGATGGTGTAAGATGCTCCGCTGAGGTCGGGAGCTGTGTTGAGAGCAGATTGCGCACACTGTTGGGGAGCTGCGAAATGGAATCCCAATTAGAAATCATTTGGCGATAGAATCTGCACTCACTATACGCGGTATGCAGATATTCAGTCATGAATTTGGTGACCTCTCCGAACCGATTTTTATCCCACTGCGGCCAGTGCGGACCAAGCGTCGTGAGATTACGGCCATAAGAAACACTAGGAGAAAATGATTATCGAGGAAATGTCAAAAGAACTGAGAAGAATTTACTGGAGCGTGCGGATTTCACCCCCAAATTCAGGCATGGGTCCACCCATAATGAGGGTCGCATGAAGGCCGGTGTGAGTATGAAGACCCTGAAGAATGGGGCCCATGAAGTCAGGGACGTTTTCGATACACCTGCGAAATGAATTAGTCGTGTAACAAGGTGAAGTTTGAATAGAAACGAACCGCTGACGCGCTTCCGGGCTCTGGGACGGGGGACTTTTGAGCATATCAAGGTACGCCGCTTTCGCGACGGCAGCTTCCTTCTTGGCCCGATCTCCAATAGCTTTCTGCTCGTCGTCAGATAGCCGAGCAAAGACCTCGCGCGCAACCTCGGCTCGGAATCCCGCCTTGGGTTCCTTCGTGCGTTCAGACACCTTGCTGTTCTCAAGTCTCTCTTGCTCCCACCGCTGGGCGACAATTGGAGCAACCTTCTCTTCATACGATTCACGCATAAACTGTTGATAAGCTTGAAGCGCTTTGGGGGGTGAAGTTACGCCGGACAGATTCGCCATTAGAACAGAGTAGGGGTCTCGTCTTGGATCTATATCTTTACCCGTGCGCTGGCTTTTTCGAAGTTTTTTGAGCCGATACATGAACCAACGTCGGATACGCTGAAGAAGACATGAGCGTGGGAGTGCTGTAACGCGTGACAATGTGACTTACCTTTTTTTTTTTTTTTTTTTTTGGGATGTTTGTAGTAAGGGTAACCAGTCTGCAGAAGCATTCCAGGATCCTCCATCTGGTTGAGGGAATTTCACCCTACGATGCCGGGGAATATGACCGTTTCCAATATTAGCTTGCCTGTAAATTCCGGTGGTTCTGTGGGATTCGAACCCACGGCCGTAACGTGCACGGCAGCGATTACGGCAGCCGGTCTTATGCGGCTAGGACTTATGGCATATCCACTTGAGCCACTCGTCCCCTGTGACTTACCTTGTTAAGCTCCTCCATACGCGCCCTTTTCGCCGCCTCATCGTCCTCAGACAGCTGTTCCTCGGTCGCGATCCCCGCCGGGTCCCACTCACTCAGCATCGGCTCCTCGTGGTCTTTTGTTCTCCAGTCGACCCGTGCATGAAATTCGCGACAAATCTTTTTTAGCATTTTTCTCTCCTGTCGACGACCTTGGTCAAGAGCTGCCTGGTAGGCGTCTAGATGCGGCGTCAAAATGCTCTCTCGAGCCCCCTCCGCCCATAGCCGCAGGTTTTTTCGATTTTCTTTGGGCACGCATTGCCGTGTACGCTTCTTGTTTTTAGCCATGTCTGACGCTCCGTTTCAGTCTACTTGTTATGCACATCATTGAGCAGCTTACCTGTTCTCGACGAAAATGAAGAATCTGAAGTTCAGAAGATTGCTTTAGGTGAGTGTCGTGGGCAAGTTCTCCGTTGTTGCCACGAGCTTGGCGAGTTTGTGGTGTTTGTCGCACCGATCTCCAAGTCAGATCTTCCAGATCTCGCTCCCGGTTTCTGGATCTCTCCCCTTAAGTAAACTGAGATTTAACACATGTGCACGCGCATCATCCCCGAGTTCGGAGTTCAAAATTTTGGATGGTATAAAAGGTGAGCAAGTCTCGCTTTTCCCCCTCATCTCTTTCTTCCTGACCACCATGACCGACCTTAGCCTCACGTCTTCTGGAACAGAGCGCTCTGTTCCTTCAGCTGAGGCTACTACCTCGGCCAATATGGACGGTGCGTGGTTTTGTTCAGAATTTCCGTCGAAACTGAATATTTGTTCTTAGCAAACACTGCCGCTGCCTTCCAAACGGTCCTCAACGCGATGAGAACCGTCGACCTGTCCAGCGCAAGTGGTAAGTCCTTCTTTCTTCAGTTCTTGTTCAATCATTCACACGTTGCAGGCGAAACTGTTGCTGCATTCCAGACTGTTCTGGATGCACTGACTTCGTTTGGCCAAGGTATACACCTGATTGCCCTGCAGATCTTCACCGATTCTGACCATCTTTCAGTGCCCGTCGCTACGGCAACTCCAGCTGCCACTTTCGTTGCTCCGCCCGTTGCTCAGCCCGTTGCTCCGCTTGTTGCTCCGCCGCCTGCTCCTATTAGCAGGTTGCCTCCGTCAGTTCTCGCACAGCTTCGCACCTCCGCCCCTTGGATCGTTGGATCACTGTACATCACGATCCCTCCTCAGCACCTCAGCGCCATTCCGGACCCCCCCCTTCCCGCGGGCGAAGACTTCCAGTATTGGTACTGCATCTCCAAGGGTACATTCGTGGGCATCACCCTCGACCACGGTCTGGCGAGTTTGGGGACTCTCGGAGTCTCGGGGGCTACGTGGAAGGCCCACAAGTCTCAGGCTCAAGCGCTTCAGGCGTTCAACCAATACCTCGATCTCCACATGGTCAGGGTAGTCCCCTGAGCGGTAATTTTCTCTTATCTGCCGAGCTTGTTGCAATCTCTCATTCTTCTGTCCCAGTTTGTAGATACTGCGGTAAATTCGAGGCTGTTGTGTGTGGGGTTTTATTTTGCCGGTTGCTATACATATGTTACGCTTATATGGACCATCTGTAACTTGAATATGACCTTGTTCCTGTGCCCGTATCTCCCTGAATCGACGAATCGCTGACTGATCTGGCAAGATCAAGCAAGTACAATATTCCAACAACAATTGATATTGCTCCCCCATGATTGGAAGTACAGATTGTCGACATAGTCCACCTTGTGAAATCTCGCAATTTATCTCTTTGGGGAAGTACCAATCCATGTGTCCGACGCCACGGTACGAAGCAAGTACGAAGTACTAGTACACTTCAAGTATTTGTGAGTCACTATTCGGCTCCGTTACCCTTTTCTAGGATGTCTGCACCCACGCGCTCGTCCGAGATCATGATACAATCATCTGCACCACGGGTTTGTTCTGCGAACTTGCCTGTGTTGCACACTTTCCCTCTTACCAATGTGTTGCCAAGCTTGCTCGTTTAAGGAATACGGCTCCGAAACTACTTGTATCTGCTCCATCTTCGTCTTCTGACAACTTTGAATCATTCTTGTATGACTCAATCCTGGTTCTTCGGATACTCTTCACCGCATATTCAGTTTGCTACCCTCTTTTCTCTCCCAGAATCACAGATCTCCGGCTAGCTGTTGACCCGCTGACTTGGATCCGCCAACAACAGGAAACAGTAGCCTCTTTGCTTTCTCCGCCATCTCCGCGTCTCGTCTCTCTAATCTCTGAAATGCCCTCAAGCGCCTCCTCCAACGGCTACGGCGACGATGAAATTCTAGAGCGTCTTGCAAATCTTAGTTTGAGCCTGGGTGAAGATACCGCTCCCCCTCCTCCTTACCCTGGCACTCCACGCCCTCGAAATCCGTCTATTGGTACTGTCCGAACCGCTCCGCACCCGCCCCCAGGGCCAATCACAACCCCGCGCAACCGTACGGTCTACCGCTACGAGTCACCTGGAAGAGCGGATACACACCGCATTGGTATGGTGTACTCAGACACAGGCGGCACGCCTCGTGGTTTATTTTAAAATAATCCGCCGTGGTTTACTTGCCGTAGATTGGCCGTTTATACCCAATTAGGCGCCCGGTCTATGACATCATTGATGGATTTGACGCCCAATTTTAGTTGCCAATTTATTTTGTCAGTTACAATCCAAGTGTTGTGTTTCTACTGCGCATACGCTGTAACGCTGCGCTTAGATATATCGATATGAAGCGCAGAGTCTGATGCAGCAGAGATACTCTACTGCAAAAATACAATACACCTCAACCAACACACATACAACACTCCAACAATATATATATACTCAACAAGATACACTCAAGCGCTTCCTGATGAGTTCGTGGGGTCCAATCCGATATCCAGATGTGGTAATCCACTGAGTTCAATAGAGAGACTCAAAACATCGACGCCGTTGAATTGCGCAGTGCGATTTACGGTCAAATCGCTCCGCGGAAAGTTCAACTCAAACGCAACGACAACAACAGCTATGCCACCAACTTCCGCGGAGCCAAGGTATTTATAACCAGTAGGATACAAGACAAAGTTAATTGTCAGGGCGAAATTGATAGACTAACTACGGGCAGTCCCCGCAGCAAACTGAACAATTCTTATAGCACCGGTTGCACTATAGACCTGAACTTCCAAGTTCCAGGAACGTTTGACACTCCTTTATATAGCACGAGCCTTTCAGACGAGGACGAATCAGATCCCTTCAGGTTATGCGTCAGCAGTTCCAACGCAATGCTTTAGCGGATGGACCGTTCCACTCTCTTCAGACTCGGGGAGATACTAGTTCACTCTCGAGCACACCTATCCTCACACCGAATTTGACAGTCCGCAGGTTATAGAGGCGAGGCTCCCAGCACACTAGTACCACGACAAAGTCACTCAAATGAAAAGCCTCAGCGGGTGAACGCTCTCGAAACCAATGTCTCTTATTCACACTTGACTGAACTTCAACACGATTTCTATTAAGACAAACGAGTAGACAAATATCTTTATAAGTGCCTCTACGTTGCTGCCTGAGCACCACTGCAGCGTCGCTCTCGACGGGTCTACATGGTCTGCCCCCAGCAGGCACAATCCTGGCTCCTTATATACCTTTTTACAAGTACAAAACATGTGATAATCATACAGAACATGTGATAATGAAAATAAATAGAAAGTCCATGCCGAGTGGATCCCTCTTGATCCTTGGCACTCAAGCCATCAAAATGTCGTCCTAGGGCACCTTTTCAATAGAATTGAGGTGGCCAACATGCCGGCTGAAGCCGCTGACTCAAAACATCTGACCAAAAGTCCAGACAGATGGTCCAGTCAACTCCAGACCAGATCCAGCCCATAGACCTTGATCCCAACACATCTAGAACTCATCAGATCATTGAGACGACATTGTAGGGTCCCCTGATGAACTGCCAACTCGAAATATGGTTCCGCGGGAGGCAGTCAAAGTGTCAACTATAATTAAAGCTGAACACTGGCAGTCTGCACTCCAATCGAACTTGAACTATAAATCACCGTAGATACCTCTGCACCTCAGAACTCGTCTGCAGGTCGCCAAAGGGTCTACCCACACTCTAGCTACTTGATATCCATCAAGCAAGGCCCCGCGGACCTTCAACTCAAGCCAAACTTGAACATTGGTTGTCGTTCGAATACGAACAATTCAATAAGCCCAGAATGACTTCCACCAAAATTCTGGGAACGCGTCCAGCTATTCCTGAACGTCCCTCGGACCTTCCTACGCACTCTATACTCTCAGCCAAGTCCCCGCGGACCAGCTATAAAAAGATACAATTGCTATTTCTGACTCGAGGCAGATAATCCAGATGAACAGACTCATATCTCCAGTTCTAAAGCCAATGCCATTGTAACGCAAGTGCGCTGGGGTGCTTTATAGTCCAATTGACATAGCTGCCCTCCCGCGGACCTGATTACGTAACAGTACAGCGCTCAACCAAGTTGAACCAAGTCGTCTCGGACTCAATCTATGCAGCCGTTGGTTCCCTTGTGAGGATCCTTCAACTAATGAATGCTCTAGGCTTTGGTTTGCATGCCACCAGAAAGAGGTACTGACTGCCTATTGCTAGTCGAGTAAGACTATAGTCGTGGCGGGTAGTTGGGGTGTTTGGGGCCGCATTTGACTTATAATAGCCAGATATAACGCGCAAAAATGACCAGGCGTTACAACGCTTTCGAGCAATTACCAGTTGAATCCAGCCTCATAGCTTGAACTACTTACAACTACAGCTTCTTTAAACATGTGCGGGATGACTTAGGTCAGCTGTGCTTGTGTGTTTCACCCCAAAATTTGAGGATGCTAGTGGGTTTCCCCGCCTTTTGAAGGGTTTTCTGCCCGGAAACGTCCCAACTTACTGCAAGGGAGTGATGCGCCAAGTTACCCCACTGTAGGTTTTGACTGGTGAATTGCAGTATTTGGAATACTAAGATAGATGCCGGAACCTCTTACCTGGCTGCACATTATCTTTCATTCACGATCAGTTGAAATAAGACGAGACTTGGTTTTGAAAGACGCAGAATAAGAACACAAAGATTGCTCAAAGAACACACATCTAATCGATGATGTCATAGACTGGGCGCCTAATTGCGTATAAACGGCCAATCTACGGCAAGTAAACCACGGCGGATTATTTTAGAATAAACCATGAGGCGTGCCGCCTGTGAGAATTACTGCTGCGCGCTTTGATAATATTTCATTCAAATTTTAGGTTTCGACGATACCTGGTTCGTCGTTTACCGCGGGGTAGCCCCGGGAGTATATCGATCTCTGTGAGTTTTATTATCACTGCCGATTCCTTTTCTTACAAACGAGCCTGAATTCAGTCTCGAGTGTCAACTCAACACATTGGGAATCTGCAACGCCCTTCACAAGTCGTACCCCAGTAAGAGCGAGGCGCTCTCTATGTACGCCGCCGCCGTTGCACGAGGCGATGTCGCTGTCTTGACTCCCGTGTACATTCCGTAGGGATTGGATCATTTTATGTAGTGCGAGCTATTTTGTTGAACCAAATGTATTCATGTCTACGTAAATATGAACCTCAAGTGTTTCCCTTTTTTCTTTATGTGCTGCCCGATGTGATTTGAGTGAATACCACGAAATTGAGATTGAGCGCTTACTTGTTTCTTGGGCGCCTAAGTCGAGAAATCTGGCTCGGGTAATCCCATTGCGAACTTGCTAGCGCTGAAGAATTTTGGTTTCGAGGTTTATAACGCTAATATCAGGTTTTTCGAGCCAAAATGAGCTCAAAGTGATCGGTCCAGGTGGTCACCTTGTCAATAGAACCAGAAGAATCATTGCACCTGGTGTATTCAGCTTGGTGGCGACAAGAATTAACTTGCCCTCAGCGAACTTGCCAGAAAATAGCCCAAGTGCGAACTTGCCAGCACTCCGAGATGCCCGAAAGTCGCTCTGGAATTTCGCGTTGAAGGCAGACCGGGATACAAACTTTACGAACTCGAAGGGTTCCCTTAATACTCCTTCATTCTAAATGCATAGGGGATAAGGAGAGAGGGATAATTTCTAGGAATTCTTTTGGTCTCGGCCTCATTGCGAACTTGCCAGAAAAGATGGTTTTGAACAGTGTCCTAAGTATTACACTCATACCTTGACCATCTTTCGCCGACTTTCTGTCTCAACACATTTTCTGTTCACTTGAAATTTCGGAACTTAAGCAACGCTATAGTTCAATAGAATCATTTTGCGCTATTTCTTGTCTTTGGTTTTGTTCTTTTGAGCCCGAAGAGTGCCTTTGAACGCTCGTCTTTTCGCTGTGTTGAGACCTCAACAGAACTTCTCACGCCTTGGCCGGCGGGCCGCGGCTACTCGCGTTGATCCGGAACATTCTTTATTTGTTTGTTTCACCTTCCTCCTTGCTTCCTTCCACCACCTCCGAGGCTCCTCATGACTGATTCACGCGACTCAACGCCCACTGCTCGCGCCCGCCGCAAGCGTCGTTCTATCCAACCTCTGCTTCCCGCTACAGCGTATCCTCCACCAATGAAATCGAAATACAGACTTGCTCGGCAGACGGAGTACCAAGTTCTGTGCGTATTTTCTCAACTCCGCGCCCACAATTCACTCATGCGAATGTACTCAGCCTCCAGCGGCATCTCGATCGAAACGAAAAGGCAAGAGTACGCATGGCACGGTATGTCAATATTTGGAAACACGACATTTTTGCCCAACTCGCGAGCTTTGCAGAAAGCGCGCTGCTCTCAAAGCTGGACCAGTAGAATCGCAACGGATTGCAGCTGAACGGGAACGGGGGTACCAAAGCCACTATCGTGCCGGGTGCGTAACACACACGAGTTGCCTCTATTCATCAACTCACAGATCTCTTCAGGCACCGAGAGTTGTTGCGGGACCTGGATCTCGCACGACGCATGAGGTGAGTTTCCATATCTATTTCTTGACTTGGTGACTGCGTTCGGGATTCCTCACAGCGGACATAGAAACTACGAAGCGTTATACGGCCATGAGGCATTGCTTGCGTATGCGGAGGGTAGGAAAGAGCGCCGTCGGAACGCGATAGCTAGGAGGCGTGCAAAGGAACCATACACCAGTGATCACGACATGGAGGACTTGTGCGACGAGGACGACGACGACGACACTACCGACGACGACTCCCTGGAATCCGAGGACGACTGAGAGGACGACCCGTTGGTGAAGATGGTAGTGATCCCGCCTAACTCTTTCCCTCCGCATTTCGACCCCCTGCTTTGCTTGCTATCTATATGCTCTCCCACCGCTGTCGATTAGTTTCGTTTTTTGTATAGGTTAGCTCAATTTTACTTTGGTTCGTTCGGATTTTTGCCTTGACCTTGACGACGGGAAATGCATGGACACATCATTCACAACGACGCCACCGCCTTCGACCAACACAAACGGCTCTGTACAATCTACAGCTTGGCCTTGACAACCGCCTTCCCACATTTACAACAATGCGCCACCTCGTCCTCCAGTATCAACTCCGGAATATCTGAGTCATCAATAGTATTGTCTACCACTTCCGCAAGTTCCAGGTGTGGACGTTGTTTGAGTCGGAGTTTCAAGTCCTCCCTGATCATGAAAGATTAGCGCAGCACATGGGATCGTCAACTGGAGACGGCGTCTCCTGCCCACCAGTTTCCAGATATTGCAGGGCAATTGTACGAGTAGTCGAGGATCGCTGCATCTATGCAGAGTCAGCACGGGAACATGAAAAACGTCGAGAAAATCTGACAGCTGTAGTTAGGCATGGGGGTTCGACTGGGTTCTAGGTGAAGTATTGCTTCCTTCACTATTGTATTTAACACTGAATCATTTCTCGTTGATTCAATCTGAAACGTATCTAGGCTAGTAATCATCCCTGGATTGTGACTCGTTCGACGACTTCTGCCAGCGAACCTTCCGCTCCCACTCTTCATAGTTGCGGGTATCTTCCAGCCATTCTCAAACCTCCCATGGAGGAGCGGTCTTCATGTGGCACGCCATCGCTTGATCCCAATTGTCCCAGAATTTCTGGTCCTCTTCTTCAGCACGAGGATTGGGTGGAAGGGGTCTGATATCAATGAGTCATAAATTTCATGCGGTATCAGCGGATTAACACACTCCAATTTGCCTTCCATCCACAGCTGCACAGTATCCGCGATGTCATTCATCGTCGCACGCCAATGCTCCTCTCTGGCTGAGTCCCATTCAACGACTTTGTGGGTCATGGGCGGAGTTTGTGTAGCGAGTCCGAGTCTCGCCCGACGACGTTCCAGTTTCTCGGCGGCAGGCGAAATCACTGGCATGACACGCTTTTTCTTGGGCGGTGGGAGAACTGAAAGGCCGTTATGGGAAGTGTTAGCGGGCGGAATAACGGCTCACGAGATCGTTTCGCCATTGGTAAAGGTGCGGATGAAGGAAAGGAGAAGAGGTATTCTGAAATTCGCACTCAGACAGAGCGCTTTTATTCGTTTCCGGAATTTCGGACCGCAGACGCCCTTGAATTCAGACGTAGTTCACGACAGAAAGAATAAATATGCAGTTTTATTAAAATATATCATCCCTACACGGAATTTTTGTCAACCAACGACCTCAGAGAGCTTGCTGAACAATTTAGCGCTGTCCTTCCCACGGCTGCGACGCATGTTCGTCCAGGCGGCGTGTTCCGCCAAGGTTGCGTCGCGAGCGAATTCAGCGTCCGTACGACCACCTTTGTCAACCCACCGATGAACTCCCGCACTGCAGAACTGACGGAAGATGTACCGCCGCTCGTTCTTCCTGACGGGAGTGATTGTGAATTCTTGAAAGCCGCTGGGGAAGATGACAGTGATGCCGGGAGGTACCTCAAACCGGGCACCGTCTTTGTTGTAGATCAGGTAGCCGCCGAGTCGGGAGTTGTAATCGCCGAGGAAGGTCATGGCTTCCATCATCCCAAGGGCGGCGTCGCGATTCAACCCAGGTACAGGCTCAATGTCAAAGTCCAACTGCGCCATGGTGAATATCGAGTCTTCGAAAGCGGGGACGGCGAGTCCAGTGGAGAGTATGTCGTCCATCTTGTCCTTCGCAAAATCGAAGATACGCTCGGCGGATTGATGGACCAGATCTGTCAGCCTGGTGAGGTTGAATATGTAAGCAGATGCAGTTGACTCACGATTCTGATAGTCGGAGATGAGTTTATAGGACGGGCTAGATAAAATCTGGCGAGCCTCGACGACACCGGGCCCACTGATCTTGATTTGGTGAATACCCTCCAAAAAAGCTTTAATTCGGGGACAAGACGGGTCGAAAACAATAATGCTTACTGGTTTGGGAGCCTCAACCTTGAATGTCGTTTGAGATGACACAAATCTTCATAAATATGGCACTTACCTCGACGGCGGGAGCATTTTCGTTGACGACAACCTAGAACAAAAGCAGTCAAAACCAAAGGCACAAACAAACAAAATACGTAGGAAACGAACCTCGTTGCGAGGCGCATTTCTGCCCCTCCGACTCACAATGAATAATTTATCGAATCAGATTTGAATTGAATTACCATGGCCTCGACTCCGTGCCATATACCAGCCCTCAACATCGCACGACCGTTTCCAAGATGACCGAATTCACCAAAGTGGTAGTGTCGGTGGGCATAGCCGCCAGCATCGAAGATGGTGTCGACCCACAATTTTCTGAGACCCTTGGGACCAGGCGCGAGGAGAGCGATAAGGTGGTTTTCACTATCAACGAGGGGACGGGGAAGGCTAAATATGACGAAAGTAAGAATGTGAAACGAAAAAAGGACGGAAAAGCTCACTTGGCTGACTCATAGTAGGGTATCATGGGAGGAAACGAGATCACGGAAGCAGCACCACGCCGACGAAGGTAGCGGCCAACGCACACCGGAAAAAACAAAATTTTAATATAGTCAAAAACGCCCCTCAAATGGGCTCAATTGAGTATAACATTTGTAACGAGAGTAAAGGAAAACATTTATATTGTACCAAAAGACACCCGAAATTGTAAGGATTTGGTATACATAATAGAGCAAAGGCAATGGAGGCCATTTAAGTGACGCCAAAAGCTGCGTGAAAAGGGAAGGATTTGGAGGCAGTTTTAGACAGCCTCAAAGGAGCCCATTGAGCCATTGCCAAAAGGCGTCCCAAATTGGCGAAATTTGGGGTCGCTTTTAGGCAAAGCACAAAGGAGCCCTTTTAGCGCGTCTGAAAGCAACCCCAAATGCTTTGCATTTGGAACGCCTTTCAGACGCTCTAAAAGGCCAGCATTTAGGAAACGCCAAAAGGCGTCCCAAATGGGCACCATTTGGTTCCCGTTTTGGGTAAGCCCAAAAGTGGCACATTTTATTTTTCTAAATGCTCGTCCAAATGGAGCCCTTTTAGGCATACCCCAGGGTGCACCCCGGGGTGCACCTCCGGGTAGTACCTGCAGGTGTACCTTGCGTGCTCGCCATTGCTCATAGAAACATTGTTATTTTGTATCTACGTCGGCACAGATATACGGTCTACTTGGTACGGCGGTGGTAAATGTGAAGGTGGATCGCTCCGAGAGAGAGCCGGGTCGGGTTGAGCGGCGACGGCGAGGGGTAAGGGTGGGGAGGACGTGCACTGTCAAAACAGCCTTGCTCTGGGGCTGGAGAGGCAGCGGTTAGATCGAGTATGATCGAGAAATAAAACAGTGAGTGACGCACGGCTGTCACCTCGAGTGAACGGACCCGGAGAGTTGAACGAAGCAGGCGGAAGAACATGAGTGCATGGCGTTGTTGACTTTGTAGTCGAAAGTGACCACGGCGTCGGCCTGCACGTCGAGGGCGGTGATACCTTGAACGCCTACTTCGAAGGTTAGGCCGTCGGTAGTGCGACTGCAGGGTCAGAAACCAGTGGAAGGTGGCTACCCGGAGAGGTGGGCGCCAGGAATACCCTGCTCAAACACGGGGACGACGGCGCTGTCGATAGAGCCGAAGATTTTAGTTTTTTTACTGAGTGAACGCAGGCCACTGAGATTGTATCTAACCCGACCGGGTCGGACAAGAATTCGGCATCTCCGTCGCTAAACGCTGGAGAATAACACAGTAGTGAGAACAGCGTTATTGACAATGTCAAAAATGAACGTACGAGATATTGAAGCCAATGAAATCCTTGAAGGTAGGTGAAGTGGCGGTGTCGAAGCCCTCGCTACCTAAACCGCAAATCTCCGCCGTGTCTTCTGCAGAGCCAATAAAGCTAAAGCACTTGAAGTCCTCATGATCAACGAAGTATCCGAGCCTTAGAAGAGCCGGTGATGTGGGTGGTGAGGAGGAGAAGAGAGAAGAGCGGAAAGTCGAGATAGGTGTGATTCTGGTACAAGCGAGTCGGTATTCAGAGCGGCGCAACTTGAGATTGGTAGCTGAGGGCTTGAAGTCGGCTTGGGGGAGGAGTGATGTGGAGAGCGGGGGTGGGGTGTGCCCAGAGAGACGTGAAGGGGAGGCGGCGGTACGGTATTACTACGTGACGTGGCGTCGAGGAGGAAGTCCGGGGCGGGCTGAAGCCAACGAGGATACCAAAGGCAGCGAAATTGGTGAGCGGCGCGTCATCGGAGGCTTCGGCGGCGTGGTAGACGAAGTGGCGAGCGGGTCGGTGGGGCGCAATTGACGGGGTAAGTGGGGGAGATGGGGATGAAGGCAGAGTCGAAAACGGCAGTTGGTTGCGGTGAAGGCAGACCAGACAGTAGAGAGGAGGGCGTGGTGTACGTCCTTGCTATGGAGGAGAAGCAGGCGTTAGTGTACCGCGGAGAGCGGATAGCGCTTGGTTAACGCACTGGATGAGGCGGCAAGGTTTTTCCTCATGCACCCTCCCAACCGCTCCAAACCCCGGAGCAGTCCCTCCAAAGTTTCAAAACCGACACTGGAGCCCACGAAATCGACGCGCCAGGCCAAGGGTGGAGGCAAGAAGTAGGAGTATGATCAAGGTAGAAGTGAGAGACGAAGCCGGTGTCGCCGGCTATTTGCACACACCACCACACACCGCTTGAGCTATCGCAGGAGTTGGAAACCAAAAACTTCAACAACCCGCCTCTGCTCACCGAGAACCCCTGCCCAGCACCGTAAACGCGCTTCCACTAACAACGAGTTCAAAATCTACGATAAACAGGCCATATAACCCCGTCCTGGTCAATAACCCCGTCGTCAGTTTTGGAGTCGAAATTATCAGACCCAGGAACAGACGGGTACGCGTCCTCGAGCGTCCGATTATGGCCCGTGGCTCGAAAATAATCCCGAAGCGTACGCCGTCACAAGAACGGGCGTTCCGACGAATGTAATCAGTTTTGTTGTGATTCGAGCCCACATTCATTTTTGCAGCCGACTGCTACCACCTCTAGAGCAAAAACGAGCACTGGTTGAGCACGCAGACGATCTCCCGTACAAATTGGAGAATGAAGGGGACATCTATTTGACCGCTCAACTCACAGACGAGGTCGTACGCGGGCAGCGAGCAAAAAAAATTCAAGCTGAGCTCATTGTGAAGTGGGGCCAGAGTGCCCGGCTGACAGGAAGACAAGAGGATTATCGTCGGTGCGAGACCGGACGGACACAGATGTGGATTGTAGCCGTTCACGTCGAGAGACGTTTGTTGGTCGGTGAGTGTATATTCAGAGTGTCGCGAACGCGAAGTAACAAAAATTTCATTCAGAACGGCTCATTCATTTAGAATTGGCGGCCAGTGGTTACAGGCGCGTGATATTCGACGACCCGTGCGGGTGCGGGCATCGGCACTGGGAGTATGTGTATCTGGGAGCGGGTTCTCTTGCCGACATGGAGAGGATCATGCGCCAGTGCCTGAGGGAAGTTGGGGAATCGGATCCGCAAATGTGAGTGGCATCGGAGAGATTGGGTGTCGCGACGAGCTCAAGCATTTCCCAAGGAGAAGTTTACGCCCCCGCCGACGAGGGGCCGCATACGCTCGGAAATGATGTCGAAAGTGGACAGATTGGAGGGTTTGATATGACCTGGTTTCAGGTCGAATGTATATAGAGAAATCGAATTGTGTGTATGGCCGTCGAGCGTTGATTCAATCGCAAAGATATTCTTGGTATTTTGATTCTGGTGCAACGAGATATGATTCTAAACATGGGTTCCCATAAAAACGACCTGGAATCGGAATGAGGCGGTGAATTTGATGAGAGACTGCTCAGACTTACCCCTTGCCTCAATTCTGACGGATGATGAGCCATAGCAGTGGCTTGACAGACACGATAGCGCGCGACTGCCCATGTTGGATGGACAGACCAAGAATAACTTGCTTGGGAGGGTACGAGGGTCGATTGAGCTCGTGAGGTACCCGCACCCCCAAAAATGGGACGAGATGCAAGCGAACGCGGTGGTAGGTTGTAGCAACACTTAGCCAGCCCCTCCTGCAGTGCCTAAGGGTCAACTGCAGGGAAATTTGAGAACAAGCTTGTATGCCGACGGTGGCTGTGCTGACCTTCTTGGAGGAGGGTCGAAGGAATCGTCAGCAAGGGGATGCTGCTGGTTCTGGCTGTTGTACGGAATATATATATAAACTCTATGAGCAGATTGAGATAGGTACTTGGCTTAGAAAAGCGAAAACAAACCTCGCTGTGAGCGAATCCAGATATTATTCAGCGAGTGGCCGCATTTCAAGGGGAGCAGGCTGCTGTAGTGAGAGAAAACAAGTAGCATGAGAGCCTGTATAATGCATTCGTGAACATGAGAATCAAAACAAGAAGAGGCGAGAACAAACCTCGAATGCTAGCGATACGGTCAAGGATATGGGCAACACCTCAGTAGCTGCGTCGAACCCCTCTCTCTGGAAGTCCGAGATACACGTGGACACTGTATGGTACGAATTGAGGGCGAGTTCAAGGCTAGGAAGACTGAAACGAACCTTTAGAGAGATGAAAGCACCAGAGTTTTGGTGAAACGACATGTTGCTTGATGACCAGTCAAGCGCGTTGGCAAGTAACGCTGCAGCAGATTGGGAGACTATTGGGATTTACAATGAGGCCTCTGTTCCGAGCGAGACTTGCTTGAGGAGGGTACGAGGGTCGATTGAGCTCCCGAGGTACCCGCACCCCCAAAAATGAGACTATATTCAAACAAACGCGGGCATAGATTCCCAGAGCACTTAGACAGCTCCTCCTGAAGCGGCTAAGGTTCAACTTCAACGGAAGTTGAGAACGAGCTAGTTCATCGATGGTGGCTGTGCTGACCTTCTGGCAGCAGTGTCGAAAAAATCGTCAGCAAGAGGGGAGTTGCTGGTTCTGGCTGTTGTAGAGATATAGTATATAGACTCTATGAGCAGATTGAGATAGGTACTTGGTCTAGAAAAGCGAAAACAAACCTCGCTGCGAGCGAATCCAGAGATGATTCAGCGAGTGGCCGCATCCCGGAGGAGCAGTTCGCCGCAGGTAGAAGAAAACAAGCAGCTGGAGAGCCTATACGACACATTCGTGAACATGAGAATCAAAAAGGAGGAGAGGCAGGAACAAACCTCGAAAATGAGAGCAACACAGCTAAGGGTATGGGCGACACTTTGGTAGCTGAGTGAAACCCCTCTGAAAGTCCGGGAATTCACGTAGACACTGCATTGTACGAAATGAGAGTATGCACAAGACCGGGCAGGCTGAAACGAACCTTCAGAGAATGGAAAGAGTTTCGGTGGGATATTGTTTCATTATGAGTGAAGCGCATTGGCGAGCGGTAGTCCAGCGGGTTGAGACACTATTTAGATTTGAATGAGGCCTCACGGAGGCGGATATGGCAAGAAATGCCAGGAAACCAGGCGATTTACACCAGGCGGGTCAATGAGCGGGTACCCTTCTGTGACGGCGCACAAAGGGCGGAGAAGCCGTCAGAGGCATCGAGCGATCTACACTCGAGTATATATGGTCGTTTGGTGGGCGTAGAGGATGACCATCGGCACACTGGCGATCTACACCAGGTGGCGGAGGTCAAGTAATACCTTGACCCTGTCACACTCTGTCACGTGTGACTGACCCGCCGTTTTTGGTCACACAGAGAAAGAAATCACACAAAAAATTATACAGCAAGGTGGAGGGGATAGAATTGAAAATTTTTACAAATTCCAGGCATACACAAAAGAATCGCTATATATTACACGAGATTGAAGTTGCGACAGAACGAAATCAGCTCCTTGATGACCCGCCTGCTCCTTCCTCGGGATATGGACTCAATCCTGTAGAAAATGAGTATAAGGATGATAGTAGAAGAGTAACAGCATACCCGGGATAAATCCATTATGGCCACACGGTCGCCTGAGAGAATAAAACGGCTGTAGTATCCAATTATTTGACTTGGGTCAACGATGAGCGTGAAGTCTGCCATCTTCGAGGAGTACATGCAAACAGCAAGCTGCGGGAAGAGTTGGGAAACATCTTCAACGCCAGAGGGCAGCGGCTCTTGAGGTCGGATGATGAGCTGAACTTTGTCGATTTCCGAGTCGACAACCTCTATCCTCTCGATGCTGCCAAACGTAGCATTCCCGCTCGCGCCTAGGAATGAGACAAGGCTGTTACCGAGGTGCGTCGATGCTCGCGAGAGCCGCCTTCCCGCATAATTGTAGTGTGCTTTCTCTTTGTACATTGCAATTTCGTGGTGAGAGATCTTTTACCCTCGATCCTCGTGCGATTTTGCTCAATTGATAGAAGGTAGTGATAGAGACGAAGAACTTAGAGGATGAGCTGGGTATTTCCAAGATTCAAGACACCGAGCGATTTACACAGGGTGGGGAACGGTAGGCGAGGGATGTCACAAGTGACCGACCCCACAACTATGTCACGCAAAATATCGAGCAGAAAAATATCATTAACCTGCTACAGAAGCGGAGGGATACAGCCCTATGTACAGTTTTTACATCGAAGGATACATTTTTCAATACGCTATAAGGAAAACAATATTGCAGAGGACGTGATGCTTTGGATATTACAATAGTTCGTCAAGGACCAGAGATGAGATTCGTTCGTGAGCCTGCACGATATCCTTGAGGGTCTTGACAAAGCGAAGGTTGTGTTTCCACTCGTTGGGGCGCGCTAGCATGCCTTTCTCACCGTATCTGTTGGCGTCTCCCAGACGAAGGCGCCTCTTTTGATACCAGCCCTCGCATGCGGGCGACCACCAGCCGGGGTCCAAGTTACCTTTCTGCCATGCGTTGGGTTTTGGCCACCACGAAAGGAGCTTTGTCTGTTCTTCGCCAGCCTCTAACTTTTTGCCTAGATTGACTTGGTGAGGATGCGAAAGAGAGAAAAGAAGCACAGGCCACATACCCGTTGCCACGTAGTAAACACCACAAATAACATCTATCTCATGCTCGCTCAAGGTTTCGTACCAGTACGCATGGTCTGATTGGCCGTCCCACAAGCATACCCCGTCGTCGTAGACGTCGTCGCTTGGACCTTGGAGGACATGTTCGTCGCAGACCTCCTCTCGTGCTATTCGCCCAATGACCCCGCCATAGAGCGGAGCTACATGGCCCCGCCGAGTATGGAGTAACTCGGAGTTGAGACGAGAAAGATATGCATGATAATCGTGGATATTAGGTTCATAGTGCTGGGGGCGAAAACCTAGCCCCGAATCTACATTGACCCGACAATACCCAGGGATCACCTTGGCACGCTGGCGCACGAGGTTGGCTGAGTCTTTCACTGCGAGCCGGAAAGGCATCCCGCGCGACAGAAGTTCTCCCGCGACATCCTTCACTCGGGGACCCCAACCCTGTCGAAGGACTTCTAAAACATCTGCGGCTTTCTGCAGGAGTAAGACCTGGCTCCCATATCCGCTGCCGTGATCGGAGAGAGTGTAGTACACGGCGGAAGTCTCTTTAGCGACATTGGTGAGTGTCTCGCGACGTACCACGACAGCTCTATCCTGGAAAAGAGGGCCCCTACGTTGATGAAAGTCGAAGATAGTCGAATCAATGCCGGCTATACTCTTGGCCTCCAGGAACTGTCCAAAGAATGTCGCCATAACACCTGCGAACTGGGCATCGATATCCTCCATCCCGACCAAGCTCGCCACAATTGAAGCCTCCGGTGTACGAGCAGGATTCGAGAGGCTCTCGCCCATCATGAACCCAAATCGCTTGAGTAGCGAGGTAGTCAAATCCTCTGCGATAGCTCGATACCTTGGAGGGTCAACTTGACCCTCTTCGTCCGCCTTTGATGGTCCAAAATGGAGATAAATCCGCTGGAGGTTTCGCTCAGACGCTGGCCCAACATCTGCCAAAGGCAAAGGTTCTGCTTTCTGGCTCAGAGGAGCGCCGACAGCGGTTTGGAAACCACGTTCATACTCGTCCATTTCGTCGTCATCGTCGTCTCCATACTGGTCACCACCAGCGTCGTCGTCGGCGCCACGGTCGTCTCCGAAAGCAGAGCAAAGATCCCATTCATCACGAAAACTATCGTATCGGCGCTGCGAAGGGCCATATGTTTCGAATAAATCTTCGTAACTCTTGCGGCCTCCAGGACACCGAATATAGAAAACACTGTTATCCTCCTTTTCCCAAACGAACACGCATGCACCCTTTTTCCCGGGTGCTTGTCCCCGCTGAGCATTCTGTTCGCGCTGCATGCGAGCAGTCTTGTCAGCTGGATTCTCAGTCGCCGATTTACGAGAATTCTCTCGTTCCCGCCGCTGAAAGAAATCTTCTATGCGTTCTTGGTGTCTCTGCCCGCTATTGCGATGAACAGGAGGAAAATTGTCGAGAGACGATGGAGGAGCAGCATCTGCACTATTCGTGGAGGGCATGTTGGGGCCAGCGTGACTGGACGTTGAGGGCGTATTGGGGCCAGCGCTGGTGCGCGTCGGCAAGGATTTGGGCGGGGGCGCAGCGAGTTGTCTCGCACCAGTGTCTTTGCGCGAAACGGAGGTGGAAGGAAGGTCAGATTGGGGAAGGACCCCTGACCGTGAAGCAGATGATTTGCGCTCAGGGACGAATGCTCCGCTGGGTACGTTGTACTCGAACGGGCTGAAGGCGATTTGCGCTTCTTTCAGATATTGGATCTGGTCTGGGTCTGGGACCAGCCCAAGGCGGCTCAGGTATTCGGGAACGGCAAAGTTGACAGAGCGGTGAAGAGGACCCCACGAGAAATAGAGGGGGATCGGAGAGGTCTTGCGTAAAATGCTCAAGATAAGCCACTCCAGACCGGTGTCCAATTTCGAAAAGGCAAGAGGACGATCCGCGTCATCTAAGTCGGCTGGTTGCAGGTCTACGAGCGCACCAACTCGAGGAACTCTAAAATCAGCCGCGATTGAATCCTCAAGCCAATCCAGCCAGGAAAGCTGAAGTTTGAGCTTTTCTGCTAGTGCCTGCCGCCAAGGAACATTGAGCTGCGGTGGAGCATTCCCCTTGCCGGTCTTGACCCTCTTAGTGGGCCTGGACGCAGGGATATCTGATGCTTTCCGCTTGCTGCCCGCTCCGCTCCTCTCTTCGCCCTCGTACTTTTCGTTCTCGTCTTCCGTCTCATCGTGCATCATGTACCAA
Organism: Favolaschia claudopus; assembly: GCA_037176885.1. Taxonomy (NCBI): domain Eukaryota; kingdom Fungi; phylum Basidiomycota; class Agaricomycetes; order Agaricales; family Mycenaceae; genus Favolaschia; species Favolaschia claudopus. The sequence continues at coordinate 177,750 of JAWWNJ010000010.1, read as the reverse complement.
AATCCCATGGAAACAAGACCCAGAAGCGGCAGAAATTTTTGCTTGGAACGCCAAGCAGCCAGACGCGCACCCTTCTCGGTTTTATAGTCTGCACTATAATTGAACTGGTGTGGAACGAGCCACTCAAATCCCTCTTTCGGAAATGGATTTGTGGAAAGAAAGAGCATCTCACGACCCACTGCGCGCAAGCAAAGCTCGAGATCCTGCCAAGCGTGTACAGCGTCTTGGTGTAGGGACCAAGTCCCGTCTTCTCCTTGGACAATTGGCAGATTGCGGAAAGTGTAATTGAGACATCCCAAGAACGGCCCCTGCCATGGATCGTGCTTTGGTATGAAAGCATGAAAAGGATATCGGGCGGAGATGCGTGTGGGGGTGAGGAAATCGGGGTTTCGATCCCACGGAGTCGGACAAGGAGCAGCTTTGGCGGACGGGGTGTCTAAAATCATTTCGCGTGTGCCCATGAACGTAGTATAAAAATTCTTTCCGACGCGATAATGACCGGTTTGAGCAGGAAATTCTTTCTGAGGGCAGGAGTTAGCGTTGAAGCTATACAACTTAATGGTAAAGCACATACCGTGGCTGTATCATACATGTCCTGTGGCATAGAATACCAAGCATTGGAAGCAGAGGTCTATCTGAGTATTAGGTACTAACTCCGGAGACGCAGAAAAAACTATACCTTGTGGGTAGGTGCGGACATAGCTCAGCCGAGAATAGAGCAGTAGAAGATAATAGTCGTTAGTGATTGAGGCGTGCAGCGAATGGGTAGAATGTACAGCGCGTTTCGAAGGATTGACCTCGGAAAGTAACTGCGAACCAAAGGAAGGACAAAGGACAAGCGCGTATCCGAGGATTGACCTCAGGCAGTTGCTAGCAACGGTGTGTGTGAATCAAGACGCGTTGTGTCCAAGGATTGACCTCAGACAGTGAGCGCACAAGAGAAGGGGGACTTGAATGATTTCTGATTGAGTGACAGGGTCACGGAGGGTGACCGTGACCCAAGGTCACCCGGGCCGGTAGGTCACCCTCTCCCTCTGAACTCAACGCTCTTGTCGCCTGGTGTTTATCGCCGGGTCCGTCTGCGTATGGGCATACTAGCTGTGGCGCCCGCCTCAGAGCTCCTTCTCCTCACTTCTGCCCACCAGGATGTCTCTCGATCCATGTGAGGCCTGGTGCTTGTCGCCGGGTGGTTGCTCTGTTCAAGCCGCTGTTGCCTGGTGCCAGTCGCTGGGTTGAAGGCGCGGTTTTGGGAACCATTCTGAGGTTGTTTCTCAACGCTTCCGATAGAAAGAATCAACACAAAAACAAGGGATTTCATACTACTTGTACATTTACACGACTTGGACGCGAAACTACTAGCCCCGCGTGTCCATATCGCTCTCATCATCAGCATCATCACCCGAAGAAGCTGCCTTTTGCTTGCCCTTTCCATTGTATCCACGGTTCAATTGCGACGACAAAATTTTGAGCAGCTCCAAGGTGTCTTTGCTCATCTCCAGCGTTTGCTCGACGTCTGGATCGAAGCCCCTTTCGTCCTCCAGCCATTGCTCGTCATATAGAGACAACGGAAGACCATGCGCCGGTTTCCTGCTTTCAGGCTGGTCTTCTAACCGAAAGCGAGGGGTACGATGATGCTTCTTCTCCTCCTCATCCGCTAGCATTTCCTCGTCGATATACTGCATGTACTGGAGAACGGGGTCCGCTCGCCACACGCACCGCCGGATGATGCGCACGGTGACCGACACAGTCTGACCGCCAATCTTGACCGGCCTGGATGCATCATCCTCGGAAGACATTCCTTCAATATCCAAGTATCCCAGGACCTTCAAGAAAAACCTCCAAACTTTCGCAGCGTCATCGTGCCCCAGCCGAAGCTCAAGGTCAGCTTTCCGCGTGCATGTTCGCACCCTCCACCCGAGTTTCTGTGCGACGATGTTAGTCGAAATGCCCAGCTAGACGAGCAACAGCTTACAGTGAATTTGCGGGAATTTTGCACGCCTTGAGCTTGTCTTTGGGTCAGTATTCCCATAGCTCGGAGTTCAGCCTCTGCTTTTGTCTCGAGACCGCGCGGTTGGTAGAGCTTCCACTGCTCCTGGCGCGGGCTGAGGATGTCGCGATAACGACCAATGAGCCAGGTTGTTGGGACTTCAGGGGCACTCCAACGCTTGGGGTCATTCAATCGCGCTGTTTGCGTGCGGGCAACGAGATGCAGGATTATGTGGTGATTCCAATTACTCGAGAGATATCTCGGTCCAAAGTAAAATCGGTCTCCATCCTTGGGCTTCAATTTGCCAGAATCAATCTCCTTGATTTCTGCCTGTGTCAGCTCCATCGGAAGATAGTTTTTAAACTCCTTGGCAGTATCAATATTTGTGTACACCCGAAACATTTTAAGTGTCAGCCTCTGTGGCGAACGGACACGTCAGGCTTTTGGATAGTCACTAAACGACATATAACCCACCATCCAATTCGTGCGCTCGGCGTCGGTGTGTGTCTCCTTGAGACGCTCGTCAGCTTCCTCGTAGATGTCGAGCTTCTTATTATTTCCCCTTATAAAGAGTCGCTTGATGCCACTGTCTTCGAGACCCTTCGCCAATGCTTTGGCGAAGTTAGGGTCGTTCATATCCAGTGTCACGAGGAAGGGGTTAACAGGAGGCGGTTCATTGGAAGTCGAGCCTTGGGTTGGGGCGGATGTCGTCTCCGTAGGCGCAAAAGACAAGACGGGACGCGATTCCTTCAGGTTCTCCAACGTACGCCTTATAATCCGCTCATTTCTCTCTTCCTTCGAGTAGAGCACGTTTTGCGTCAGCGGTGGCTCGTTCGGAAAGTTAACTTGAGGCTCCGAAGGCTTCAGTCCGATTGGCGGTTTAGGCGCCAGGAACGCGGCCATTCTGTTCTCGTATGCGGCCTGGGATGGGTCAGGAATGAGATGAGCGGCTTGTTTCGTGCGACAAGGTATGGAGATTCACCTTCTCCTTGGCTCTTTCCTGATCTGCTGCCGCCAGCCGTCTCTGGAATTCAGCTTCCATAGCAGCCTATGAATTGTGTGTCAGTCCCTACGCGAATATAACCTCGACAACATTTACCTTGCTCGCCTCGATCTGCCGCTTCTCCTGCTCGATCCGCTGCCTCTCCTGTTCATGCTGCTCCCGCTCCCGCTCCCGCTCCTGTCTCACCGTCGCCCACTCCAGATCCATCTGTTGCTGGAAGGCTTTCAGTCAAAGCGTCTCCTCAACAAACAATTGCTTCTCACTTTATCGTTCCTGATCTCCTCCATTTGGGAGAGAACCATGTTGAGCTGGTCTCGTATCTGTCTCTTCTCGCGCACAAGTTGCTTCGATTTCCCCTCGGCATATTTCTTGTCTTGCTGGGCCTGTGAATCGAATTGAAAGGCCCGGCATCACAAAGAGGAAAAAACAACACACTAGATCAATCATACGCTGAGAGGGTGGTGCTTGCTGAGAGGGTCCCTCCTTAGAGGGTGCTGCTATCATCTGCCTCTTCGATGGAGGTTGATATTCAGGGTCTGTCGTCGTTCGGTGTCGACCGGAGAGCTGGGAGGGGCCCGCAACAGCTGGCGACGGCAGAGGCTCAGCGGGCTGTGTATCATCCTGGTTCGGCTGTTCCATAACCATTGGGATCTCTGCCTCAGATTGGAAGTTCGTCAGGCCGTCGGCGATATCTTCAACTGAGCTCATAGCCTCGTCGTCGTCGTCGTTTTCCGACAAGGTATCGTACCCAGACATCTCAACGTTTCGACCAGTAAACAGGCGGAGAAGGATTTGGTAGTGGTGCTTCTGTGCAAGGCGCTCTACACCCTGAGACAGATAGAATGAGGGGAGGGTAGAAGGTAGAGGGTAGGAGGGTAGGTGGTTGAGGGTAGGAGGGTAGGGGGTGAGGTCGAGGGTCGGTGTTCTTATATACGTTTATTTTCTTTGTTCCTTTGTCCGTTTGTGTACATTGTAAACGAATCCTTTGACACTTTAAACGTGTACGTGTAATAAAGAGCTCTTTCACTCCCCATTTTTGACCGATTTGCGAGCGCCCATGTCATTTCTCAAGATTAGTTGGCGGTAACGAACGCTTGGACCATCACACATAAAAAATCGAGACCCAACAAATTAATTAGAAGTCATAGGTACATTTTGTAGTGAAAACGAAACATGAAAACCAGTACATATTACAAGGAAACAAAACGGCGATGAGAACGGTTTCTAGTAGTTAAATTTCAGCGGCCGCTTCGTGAAGTATTTGGTAATTTGAAAATGCCCGATTTTGGGGCGGATTCTGCGGTAGTCAATGAGATATGAATATATTGTCAATGAGTAGACCGACGTACTGCTCGAACACAAAATCCATCATATCGCGCTCTTCAGCCGACCTACGGGCATTGACGACGGTCGAATTGTCGACCTGGGACAGCTTCATAATGACGACGGCGGACACGAGGTCAGGAGCGCAGTGATTTGGGACAAGCGCAACACCGCGCTTGAAGAAAACCTGGAACGCGTACGTCCTGCCGTTGTGTGTAACCTCTACATGCGCGTCGTGGATATAGGACTGCGACCGTCCATCCAAATACAGCGACTCTACTAGAGGAAATCGCAATCCGAGTGGATTATGGTGATCGTCGTCTGGCTTGCAGTTCACCGGGGTGGTCGTATAATGCGGATCGCGCGTGGTCGAGTAGACACGACAGTGAAGGACTGGGTGGGTAGGGGCCTGCACGTTATGTCAGACAGACGAAAAGCGACAGTGAAAGGAACTCTTACATGGTCTACTTGTACGCGTGTCGAAGGCATGAAGAACGGCGGGAGGTTGAAGGGAAAAGGGGTAGCGCAGAGGTGAAGGTCGAAGGTGGAGGCAGAGATGGAAGGCGCGGCGGTCAAGACGAATCTGAAAGGACCAAAAAAGCTGAATGATTATATAGTGAGGACAAAGGGAACCCATTTGCGGATCCCCTTTGAACCCCCGTTGAATCAAAAACAAAAGTCAAAGGGTGCCAAAAGCCACGATGCAGTACCCCCGGATGGCTGGTCGCGGGTCGAGGTCGCGGGTCGGGGTCGCGGGTCGGGGTTCGTCCGCCCGCCGGTCGCGGGAACGACAGGCAGTAAATTCAGCGGCGCTGCTGGCTGAGGTATAATGTCTTGAAGCGTTCTAGGTGGAGAAAAGCAAGCGACGAGACATCTACCCTGCGATCTACGCAAGGGGGACATCGTCGAAGAAAGTGGTGGACGGAAGAGAGACGAGTTAGAGAGATCCGTGTGATCATTTATGAAGAACGTCGTCGCCTGTGGAAAGAAAGCGTTGGGCGACCCATGCGACGTCTTCCCTGTGATCTACACAAGGGGACTTGGTCGGAGAAGATGGTGGACGGAGAAGAGAATGTATGATGGCGCATCACTGAAAAATGATGCGTCATATCAAATCAACAAAAATTATGGATTTTAAAGTCCTTTCGTTTCACTCAATTCGATAAGAGAAATAGAAGTGAATTACTAGCAGACTGTAGTGTAAGGTACATAGACTACTACATGGAGTACGTATACAGATCACCAGACTTGCGAATTCATCAAGTATTAGTTTTTGCGGCCCTGGTCTTGGGCGGTGCATTCCCTTGGACCATCGCAATTACCTTCCTTTGGGACTTTACGACAGTGCGCGCGGCTGAATTGTGCAGCTTGCTCTGCAGACACACGCTCACTGGCCACAGCTTGACACAGCGATCAAGCCAAGGGTAGTCCTGGAGCATCTGAAAACGGTCAGATGAAAAAGAAATCAAGCTTGAGTGTCGCTTACGGCTTTCTCAACAGTCTGAAGCGCATCGGATGCCTGAAATGCGAGGGCCAGGGAGGGATCCAAGTACGTTGAAAGGAGTTGAGCAAGCTTTGCCTGTGAATTCAATCAGTCTGGACCAGTCGTTGCTGAATGAATAGAAAAGCCGTACCCTGAAACCGTCGTACTCTACCTCCTGCGCCTGGGCATCGAGCTCGGGATACGTAGAGCGGAAGATGGCCTTAACATCCGCAATCGTGGCGTTCGAGGGTCTCTTGATCGAATAGTCCATCTCCTCCTCCTCCGGCTCCGTTAACGGGCTGTCTGGGACAGGAGTGGATTGGCGTGAAGGAACACGGGGTGGGCTGCGATTGCGAGGGCTCGGCGCACGCGGCGGCGCTGGCGGAGTGGGAGCCCGAGGAGGAGTCTTGGTGCGGGATGGTGTCGAGGGAGGGCTGGAAGGCCCGGCTTCGGCGCGCCGAGCAAAACGAGCTTTTTTGGCAGAACGAAGAGGAAAGCGAGTGAAAGCGAGTGGCGGAGGGTAGCGCGGACGTGGGAATGGGGTCTGGAGAAGCGAGAGAACCATAATTGAAGGGTGACGCTGCACCAGGCGGACGGGGCGTGCGGTTGGAACAGTGGTGAAGTGGGACGCCATGAAAGCTGGTGGTGTATATGGGAGGAAGGAGGTGAAGATGAAGTCGCTGAGGTTTTTGAAGTTTTGAGCCGCTTGAAAAAAAGCATTGAGTGCCCTAATTAGGAAGTCCGAATTAGGAAGGTCGGCTTTGTCGAGCTTCTTTGTCTGAATCAAAGCGAGCTTTGTTCCAAAGCTGTACAAAAGACTTGTGCCTTGCGCTACCTGCTCCAGATCTCTAAACGACTGACTTCACCCCCACTCACGATGTCCTTCTCCCGTTTCGCCTACACTAAGCACCGCGGTGTGCAACTTCACTCAGGCTTGATCCTCGTGCTCGCTGTGACGGAAGACGGCAAAACCCTTGCGACGGGAGGTAAGCGCTTCGAAGCCAAAGGTCAAATGTACCCTGACCCGTCACAGGCTCGCAGGGTACCCGGCTCTTTGACACCAAAACCATGAAGGAGCTCAAGCGTCCTACCAACGCTGGCACTCGCGGCCATACCAGCTCCCTGCACTGGGCACGTCAGACTGATGAGCCGCACGACGTGTTGTACTTTGGAACTCAGAGCGGAACATGGGCTTGTTGGCGCCGAGGAGACGACGGCTTTGAGGAAACCTTCTCCAAACAAATCACGACCTCCGGCGAAATTACGGGCTTGTCTTTCGACCCCAGCAAGAACATACTCTGTATTTGCAGTCGGTCGGATATCGTCCAAGCGTGGAAGATTTTGAAGAATAGCGTTAACGGCAAATGGAGCGCATCTAATATTTTCAGCAACGAAATAGCTGGCCTTGCTCCCCGAGCAATCACGTTCGCCGGGTTCGATAGCAGCGGTGACCGCGATATTGTGGCCTTTGGTTCGGGCCACAACGGACCAGTGTGAGTCACAACTTCGTCGCATGCTGAATCTGCTCTGAATTTCGGTAAAGCGCGACTTTGTCGGGGAGCACAGGTAAATGGAAGGGGGATTGGATGGCGGGTGGATATATGTAAGGTGCACTGTCCATACTAGCGAAACTCTGATGACACCGAGTTCGCAGTAGCTCTGCCGACGTTGATTGGAAAGAGGGGGTTCTCTGCCTGAACGACCCCTACTTTGGTCCGGGACTCTTCCGTTTGGCAGACGAAGCCAAGGCCCGTTCATTTGAGGTGCCTACGGAGACCGATGGTGAGCCCTACACGACCGATGCGTGCTTTGGTGAGAAGGGTCGGTTGATCGTCGCTGGGAGCGACCACGGGATTGTGTATGTTTTCGATGCTCGTTCCGGAGAAACCATTCAGAAGCTGGACACTAAGAAGTCGAAGTGGGTGAAAGCCGTCACGGTATGTATGGCTCTTATTGACAGTCGCCCCGAGCTAACCAAGAAATGCCACAGACGGCGGAAGTTGCGGGGGTCCCTACAATTTTCGCGGCGCACACGTATAGGGACGAAGGATACCAGGATATATTCGTATGGAAGAGAGCTCAATCATCGCTTATAGGATGGTATCAAGTGGAAATTTTCCTGAAGACCCTCGTAGTCTTGGGGTGCGTTGCATTCATTTACCAGAATCTGGTATCGGCGGGGATGATACAGAAAATCGTGTTTAAATTGCCGCGGGCGATCTATGGAAAATAATACCGTCAATAGACGAAGTGATGTGGTAGAATCTGTACTTACACCGAATGCTTTTTGCTTGAACAACATCCCATTAAGACTCTTGGATACTTGTCCGACGACTTGCATTAGAGAGGTGACGAAAATTTTCAGTGGTTCCGAGGTACGCCTCCGACGATATACAGCAGAGGGAATACGGAGAAAGTATGCGGTCTGGCCGCGTCTTGAGGGCAGAGGAGTGAGGACGTTGAGCCCATGCAGGGACTCGCCCAGATGAATGAGTCCTCATATGCGTCTGGCGATCTACACCAGACGGGATGAGGACTTGGGGAGGAGAGATGGAGGTGTCACGCTGTCACATGTGAATGATGGCGGCTGTGTCACGGAGGTCAGCTATCTAATCACCCTCTCCACCCTCTCCCACTTTGTGTAGATCGCAGAGTGTTTGCAGAGCGTGTCGCTTCCGCTAATTCGCTGGTTTCGGTGGGACCTGCAATAGTTTGTAGGGTATCCCAGACCGGGTCATCTTATCACCCTCTCCAAGACCCTACCTCCCCGCTTTGTGTAAATCGCAGAGTATTTTATTACAAGTTGTGTTGATGTTCGCTGGGACCGCTTTAGGTAAATCCTAGAGTGCCCTGGCTCGTCAACGCCGCTTTGTGTAGATCGTAGAGCGCGTGACGGCAATGGCGCCTCAAGCAAAGTACTTCGATTGCAATTGCGCGTTCGAGGAAACAACCCATCGAATCAGGAGCGATCTCAGAGACGTGCATAGAGAGGATCTGAGACGCAAGCTCAAACGCGAACGGGAGCTTGAGAATCTCCTCGTTCGAGAGACTACCAGCGCTGTCATCGTTGGCGATGCTTCCGCGGCCTCCAACCCCGAAACTCCTGTAGACGCAGGTGAAGTCATGACGGAGACCATGCGGGTTCTGTCAAATCTCATTTCCCGACGCGCCGACGTCAAACAGCCTTGGCGGCAGGGTCAAAAAGATTCCTTGCTGAAGTTCATCCTGCGAGATATCGAGGCAGCCATGTCCTCCGTTCTGGCCGCGATGACACGGGGACCAGTGGAACTTCAATTGCAGATTTGCAACGAGGCGTCGGCCGCTGCCTCAACTGCAGCCGAATCATTAAAACCGTTCAGCGACTCTGACGAGAAATCTTTGGTCGTCGCGACTTTGAGGAAGTTGGACGATCTGGTGAAGGGGCTACGCGCCACGCTTCCACCGGACATGGGGCCGCTCTTCTACGATTCAGGTATGCGCAATCTTTTGCTTTTCCCGCTTGTGTTGACGCTTCTCAGGCTATCTTGCTCGCAATCCCATTGGCGACCTCTCAGAGCAAGCGCAAATTGTAATCCTACTTGCACTAGTCTGTCATAGCATCCTCAACATGCCGGCGGATCATGTAAATCTCATCATCGGCTCCTCTGAACTTCTTGTCAGGTCCACCATGGCGCTGAACCCCGTAAAGAATCCAAAGGGCTCGCTTCAGTTTGATGCTCTGCAGGAGCATGTTCTGAAGGAACTACCAACCAGCCTTTTTGACGCTATGTCTACCATGAATCTGGACTGTAAAACTACATTGTACGCAACGTGTCCCTCATGCCATGAACTCTATGCTCCTACCCCCCTTTCTACATCTTCGGATCCTACTTGGCCTGCCCAGTGCAACAATATGATCGTTGGGAAACAGGGTCGGTCGGTTTGTGGCACACCATTGTTGAAGGAGGGCAAAACCGCGCTGCACCCCATCAAGCCATTCCTTTCGCCTTGCTTCCTCGACTACATCGCTCGTCTTCTTTCTAATCCAGAAACTGAGAAAATGCTTGATGACGCCTGTGATAAAGCGCTCAATGAAGAGATGAAAGACTATGACTTCGTTGGTGATGTATTTCAGGCTGAGTTCCTCCGCGAGTTCAAGGATCGCGATGGAATTGAACTCTTCATCAAACGCCCAGGGAAGCGTATGCGCCTGGCTTTTGCCATAAGCTTGGATTTCTTCCCCCCGTTTGGCAGCAGAAAGCGTTCGAATTCGAATTCAATTGGACTTCTCTACCTATACTGTCTGAATCTTCCTCTCATTTCCGTTCGCCACGCCCCCGAGAATGTGTATATTTGCATAATTCCAGGGCCCGCGTCACCCCACCTCATTGGAATGAATCCATTTATACGGACCATAATTGAACCGGCCCTGCAGGGATGGGAGCGGGGTATACACTTCTCCTCAACTGCCAGCGAACCTACCACTGGTCGTGTCGCAGACCTTGCCATCGTCCTTGCCGTCAATGATTTACCAGCTGCACGCCAGCTTGCTGGAGCTGCAGCTCACAATGCCAACATTTACTGTACTTGCTGTAATTGTCAAGGTCGGAGTACTGTATACAACACCAATTTCGAAGACTGGACGAAACGAGATAAGGACAAGCTCCGGAGCCATGCTGAAGCCTGGCGTGATGCCGATACAACAGGGCAGCAGGCAAAGCTTTTCGAAAAACATGGACTTCGCTGGTCAGAAATGTGGAGGCTGCCCTACTGGGATCCGACTCGGTCACTCATCGCGGATCCTATGCATACCATCTATGAACGTTGGGTGCAGTATTATTGTCGTGAAGTCCTTGAGATCAATCTTGCCGATGCGGCCAACATAACAAAAACCGCGCCAGCCTATGAATATGACTTTGCCACCCTTGACACTGAAATCCCTAAATCTGGAGTGAACGCGAACGAAAAACCATTGAACTCAACGAACGAAAAAGATATTCTCGACATTTATAAGCTTCTTGTTCGTCAATTTCGTGACACCACGTCTGAAAATGTGGACGCCGGCGAGGACTTCGCCATGGATGTCGACGGGGTTGATGAGGATCAAGGTACCTCTAATCGCAAAGCGGGTGGCAAAACTACTACAGACGACTCCTTGACCGAAGAAAAACTGACGAATATGCTCGCGGGAAAGTCTAAACCCGCCGTGCGCTTCGTCTGTTGGACGCTGGAGTTGCCAAAAACCCTACCTTTGGAGCTGCCTGAACGACCAGTACAGTCTAAGGGGAAGAAGGGGAATCCTGCGACGCTCCAGCGTATGCCCACGAAGATCAATAAAGATTTTGAGTATGACCCAGAAACATGTACAAGGGGAGATTATCTCGACCTGGTTCAGAGAATTCATTTAGCTGAACTCCTCGTGGAGTGGGGAAGTTTCCAATGAACGAAATAATTTTCCTGGTCTCATCTCAATGTCTAGCGCCTCACGAAGCCTCTTTGTGACCCAGACAAGATCGTGCCGGAAAGAGCCATTGACTTGGTCAGCTTTCGCTTTATTCAAGAAGTTATTCGCGACACCACGACACCCGCTTGGATCAATCATGTTCCCAAAAATTATGGAGAAAAAGGGGCGGGTTCTCTCAAGGCAGATGAATGGCGGTTACTCGCCACAATATACCTTGGTATTGCTCTTGTGATTCTATGGGCCGTCAAATCTCAGAAACCCGAACTTCTCGAGCATGGTATGGCACTTGTTCAGGCCGCAACTATCATCAGTCGCTTCGGCTCGTCCGACGAACGCTCTGAGACGCTTAGGAATTTCATCAAGACATGGGTCGAAAAGCTACACGCATGTCATCCTCATACCTCCTATCACCATAAGAAGACGGCCATACATATGGCCTTCCACATGTATGATTTTCTGCACCTTTGGGGCCCCGTTCCGGGATGGTGGTGCTTTCCGACCGAACAGCTCATTGGCATTCTGCAAAAAATTAACAGCAACAGCCATGTTGGAGGTGAGTCGCAACCTTTTTGTTCGAAACGTATACACCCTCTGACCTTGGCTTGTTTCCATCGAACAGGTGAACATGAAATAACTGTCGCCAAGACATGGATGCGCAACGCAAATCTGAGGCGGTGGTTTGCTCGCAAGGATTGCCCTGAGCTCGTCCGACAGTTTTTCCGCCTGTATACCATGTTCGTTGTCAAGAGGGGTGAATCTCGCAAAGATTTGGGGTCGGAGCCCTCAGACAGAAAGGAGAAGGCACACCACAATCACGCAGGGATGCACTTTTCCCGGGCGAGCACACACCTTGGGAACAGTCTCGTTTCTTTCTCAGACGAGGGGAACAACACTGTCTTCGGGAGCATCGTGAAGATACGGGTGTTGGATCCGGCGGCAGACCAGGTGCAGTTTATCATTGAAACTCAGGAACCGTTGCCCCCAAACTCTCCTGATCCTTTTTTACCGTTTCCTCATTTCCCGGCTCGCACGTACTCCTCGAGGATGTCTGAGTCGACTGTCGAGGTTGACCCTGATAAAGTGATAGGGCACTACGCGCGCTTCAACTTCTCAGGCGAGCGTGCAGTTGTATTGGATTTATCTAGGGTATGTTGATATTCTTTCTAATGTATCTACTCGTACTGACAACCCGAAGTTTTGAGGCAATGAGGAGGATTGCGGGTAGACGAATCATTAACATTTGAGTTGATAGCTGGTGCGGTGGGGTTTGGAAATCTTCGTGGACGTTATTGATGTCACAATATTTTATGTATTATCAACGTAGTCGTATTCCTTGTATTCTCTCTCGATGAACACGCAAATTATGCTGTCTGAATTTTTTTTCTTTGCGTGACCATAAACGGCGGGTCAGTCACAAGTGACAAAGTGTGACAGGACTAGGGTATTGCTTGACCTCCGCCACCTGGTGTAGATCGCCAGTGTGCCGGTGGATATCCTCTACGCCCACCAGACTAACATATATAGTCGAGTGTAGATCGCTCGATGCCTCTGACGGCTTCTCCGCCCTTTGTGCGCCGTCGCAGAAGGGTACCCCGCTCATTGACCCGCCTGGTGTAAATCGCCTGGTTTCCTGGCATTTCTTGCCATATCCGCCTCCGTGAGGCCTCATTCAAATCTAAATAATGTCTCGATTCGCCGGACGACGACTCGCCAATACGCTTCACTCATAATGAAGCAGTACGTCGTTCCACCAAAACTCGGGTGCCGCCGCATTCTCTGAAGGTTCGTTTCAGTCTTCCTAGCCTTGCTCCTGCATTCAATCCGCACAATACAGTGCCTACGTGAATTTCCGAACCTCTAGATGGGTCCGACTCGGCTACAGAAGTCACCCTCATATTAATGACCGTCTTGCGCTGATTTTTGAGGTTTGTTCCTGTCTCTCCTCCTCTTTTGATTCTCATCCTCACCAATGCTTAATCTAGATTCTCCAGCTGCTTGTTTCTTGTCAGTGTGGTGCTCAACACCCTCGAAACACGGCCACTCACTGAGAAGATTTAGATTCGCTCTCAGCAAGGTTTGTTTTCGCCTTTCTGAGCTAAGTACCTACTCTCATGCGTTCGCAGAGTCTATATACCTCGCCCGTACAACATCCGAAACCTGGGGTTTTCCTTCTTGACATTTTCTCTGACCCTCCTCCCAGAGAAGGTAAGCACAGCCACCGCCGACATGCTCGAGCTCGTTCTCAATCCCCGTTAGAGTTGATCCCTAGCCACTCCAGGAGGAGTTGAATAAGTGCCAGGGGATCTCCCTCCCGCGCTGCCTGGAATACCCATCCATTTTTGGTGGTGCGGGTACCTTGTAAGCTCAGGTGACCTTCATACCCTCCTCAACCAAGTTTCTCCTGAACTGACAATGAGTTGCAGTGCACTGTAAACGTATAAGATCTTTTTTGTATCTGCGGAAATCCAGAGAATAGGTGGGTTTCAGTTTCTTGAATTGAAATGCACTCGCTCATTGAGATGTAGTATATGCAGGGGGAATCCATGTACAGAAACCATATTTTGCGGCACAATAAATGCGATATCAACAGTGTACTCGCTATCGCTATCCGAACAGTGCTCGAAGGCTCAATACAAAATCCAATTCATTTACATACATTCGACCTGAAACCAAGTCATGCCAAAACTTCAATCTATCCGATATCAGCATCATTTCCGAGCATATGCGGCTCCTCGTCGGCGGGGGCGTAAAGTTTTGCTACACAAACGCTTGAAATCGCCGTTGAATTGAATTCTGCGCGATATCACTCACATTTGCGCGTCCGGTTCACCTACCTCCCTCAAGCATTGCCGCATGATATTCTCCATGTCGGACAAAGAACCTTCGCCCAAATACACATACTCGCGATGTCGATGCCCGCACCCGCACGGGTCGACGAATTTTACGCGCCTGAACCCTCTGGCCGACAATTCGAGATGGATGACTCGTTCTGGGCCAAACTTCGTTACTTCACAATTCGCAGTAGGTGGAAACACTGTCTGAGCCTGGGAAGACAGTGTGCCGTTTTGTGACAGCGGCAGAGATGGGCCGATCAGATCCGGACCTTTCTCTTCCTCCACCACCATCATCTCCTTCGTTCTGCCAGCTTTCCGCACTCACAAACATTCCGATTTCACGTCGCTCACTGACTTTAAACGCTCAAGCTCCTCACCGCTGCGGTTCCCATGCGCTCCGTCATATATCGTATCAATTACCCACTGGCATACCTTCAAGCATCTCTGCTGACAAGATCAAAACCTTCTCGTTGCTAAGTAAATTAGACCCGTACCACGATTGTTAGCTTCGCACCGTTAAGTTAGCTGTTCAACTTCAAACAATGGTTCCCCAGTTTGGAACCACCTTCCATTATTGTGAATTCTGGTCCGCATCGCCCTTCCATGACCCGTCACGGCAAAGAATACATGGCATGCAATATGATCGCAACGGAATCCTATCCTTTAATAGATTCAAAATATTCCTTGCCTCCGAATTTCAACCAGATAAGTAGATCCAGATACGCCCTGCGCTTCGCCCACTTCAACGCGTCGACCTCAAGCCCGCACTCTCGGTCTTACGGGCCTTCGATATCGATATAGCCCACCTATAAATGACAGGCTATTCCGAGACTTCGAACTCTATCAGTTGGCGTGGGCGCAATGCACCCTTCCTTGCAACGACATCCCTTGCCTCTATATCCCTCACTAGCATTCATTCGAGAATCTCCACGTGAACCTGGACCGAAAACACAAATTTCCAGATCAGCGCTTAAGTATCACCGTTCGGCCGCGTGCCCAAATTGCTACTTTATCCTCTTCAATCTCGATCTCCACCATTGTCTAGCGCGGAAATGGAGAACTCGAACTACCTACAAACACAGCATCACTCTGCAACCTACTCAACCACATTTCTGAATCCTAGTCCTACACGAAATCCGCGATTCTTCAGGGTTGTTCAATTCCAACGTCAATGTTCGAGACTTATGGAAATAATGAAGATTAATGAAGTTCCATTGAACTTCGGACTCTGTGTCAACTTCCAAACGGCTGGCTACCCGGCCTCACTGAAATAACCCCCTCGATCTGCAATCACAGACTTGATTCCGCTGCGTTTCGCGAATGAGCTCCATTCAAACATTTATTTTTTTAAACTCGCACGACTCGATGGCCTTTTAGCCCATCTATTTCTCAAGCGTCATTTTCTCTCCTGCGATGTTCGCGTTAAACTCTTGCCGACTTCGCAATATTCACATTGCATTCACAAAGAAACTCTGCTACTTATTGGCAACTCGTATCATAACAAGCGACGATAAATTCACTTAGAAGGTAAATAAAATATACGCTGCAATGATCTGAATTTGCTACATGATTTGGGAGCCGCCTTCTTCTTGTGGGTTAGCCGCGGGCGCTGGGTTGCCCTCGTCTGGGCGTCTCTGTTTTGGGTTCATCCTCGCGCATCCCATCGCCCCACGCCCTGGGCGCCAGCGGTTCAAGTGTATCACCGCGGCGTGCCCCACACCCACTCCTATGTGACTGTCTCCGTCTCGAACTGAACGAAGCCGCCATGGAACAAAATGGAAACACTGTCTGAGCCTGGGAAGACAGTGTGCCGTTTTGTGACAGCGGCAGAGATGGGCCGATCAGATCCGGACCTTTCTCTTCCTCCACCACCATCATCTCCTTCGTTCTGCCAGCTTTCCGCACTCACAAACATTCCGATTTCACGTCGCTCAGGTTCTCCCACCCACCCTTCCCTTTATTCTCTCAATTATAACCACTCCCGATTCGAAATCTTCGCAATTCGAAGAGGCAGTCACAGAGTGCTCCCACCCACCCTTCCCTTTATTCTCTCAATTATAACCACTCCCGATTCGAAATCTTCGCAATTCGAAGAGGCAGTCACAGAGTGGGGCAATGGGTTCATCCTCGCGCATCCCATCGCCCCACGCCCTGGGCGCCAGCGGTTCAAGTGTATCACCGCGGCGTGCCCCACACCCACTCCTATGTGACTGTCTCCGTCTCGAACTGAACGAAGCCGCCATGGAACAAAACTGCATACACACTCACCGACCAGCAAACGCCTCTCGACGTGAACGGCTTCGATCCACATCTGCACCCGTCCCGCCTCACACTGACGATAATCTTCTTGCCTTGCCGTCAGTCGTGTACTTTCACCCCACTTCACTATGAGCGCAGCCTCGATTTCTTTCCGTCGCTGACCCTGTAACACTCCGTCCGGCAGTTGCGCCGTTAAGTAAATGTGGCCGCCACCTTCTCGCAAATATGGGAGGTCGTGTTTGTGTTCGATCAGTGCCCGTTTTTGCTCCGAAGGCGCAAGTCGACGACTGCAAACGTAAATTCGCGGCCGAAGAACGCGAAGAAAAACTTACATCTGTCGAAATGCACGTTCTTGCACCAGCGTACGTTTCGGGGTTTTATTCAAGCTACCCACCATGATCGCGTGCTGTGGACGAATCGCACACCCGCACCGAGTCCGTTAATTGAAAGGAAAGACGATGTTAGGAATGTCGACCAGAACGCGATGCTCGGCTGGTCTGAATCCACAAACAGCCGGATATTTCAACGATGCTGAGCAAGAGTATTCCGCAGACGGAGGTTCGTCGGAGTCGGAATGCTGATGAAGTGTAGTCGCGTCCGTTCCGGCGGTCTGCAGCGATGGGTGCAAACAAACGCCGACACCGAGCTTGTTTTGACCACTACATCGATTACACTCGTTCCAGTTTCTGGATCCCTTTTCGGCTTGGCGCGCCAATTTCGACGGTAGTACTCGAATGTAGAAACGGTAGAGTGGTTCAGGAGGACTGAGAGGTGATATAGGCATGCAAGGGGCTCTAGGCAAGCCATTTTCTTAGTTCATTTTCCTCTCGCCGCCCAAAGAAGAAACGACGAATAAGGCTGCGAGAATGAGCAGCGCAGCTTCGGAAGATTCAATCCCAGCACGCTTCTGTGGCCCCGTCTCGTCGGCGAAGAAGCGACACAAAAACGCAATGTTGACGCAGATTCTGAGGCGTATCGCAACGCTCATGGCGAGTCCGCCGGCGAAGGCAGCGCCAAATGGCTTTCGGAGGTGAGCGCCGGTGTCTAGACTATCGATTCACCAAGAAATGAGCTTTCGTTTAGCGCCAGAAATTTACCGAACTCTTCCACTTACACCGCTCTTCCGCGCCGTGTGCTCTGGTTCGTTCGTTACGGCCGACATTGCCTGGCTCCCCGAAAGCGGTCTGCATGCCGCTTACAACTGCGTTGATGGTCGCTACGCATTCACTCATCCGCGTTGCCATCATCGACAAGGCAGACGAGCCCAATTCCGGCGCCAGTATCACCTACGGCCAGCTTCTGCGCGAGGTTTGCTCTCTGGCAAATGTCCTTACACAGACTTTCGGCGTCAAGAAGGGCGATACCGTCTCGATCTATCTTCCCATGACTTGGCACGCTGCGGCGGCCTTCTTGGCGTGTGCGCGCATCGGGGCGATTCACAGCGTCGTTTTTGCTGGTTTTTCTGCCGAGAGTTTGCGGGATCGCGTTAACGACTGTGAAAGTCGGGTGCTGGTTACGAGTGATGAAGGCAAGCGGGGTGGAAAGGTCATCGCACCAAAGGCGATCATCGATGCGGCGTTGAAGGAGTGCCCCAAGGTCGAGTACTGCTTGGTGTTGGAGAGGACTGGCGGAAAGATTGGGTGGACAGAGGGTAGGGATCGCTGGTGGCATGAGGAGGTTGCGAAAGTGCGGTTTCTTTTGTCCCGCCTTACTTCTCCGCTGACATTCTTTAGGTCCCGAAATACTGCCCGCCAACGATCATGGCCGCCGAGGACCCGCTGTTCATTCTCTACGTGCGTATTTTCCCTTCTAATCCATTCTAAAACTAACGAAATGCAGACGTCTGGATCAACAGGAAAACCCAAAGGTGTAGTGCATACCACCGGCGGGTACCTTCTCTGCGCCGCTCTCACCGTCAAATACGTTTTCGACGTCCACCCCGGCGACCGTTTCGCGTGCATGGCCGATGTCGGCTGAATCACTGGCCATACATGCGCCGTTTCTTCCTCTTTGCTCTTCTTTTACTCAAACAAACACCGACAGGTACATTGTCTACGGCCCCCTCCTCAACGGCGTCACCACGCTCATGTTCGAAAGCACACCCGTGTACCCGTCCCCCGCGCGCTACTGGGAGACCGTCGCCAAGCACAAAGTCACCCAGTTCTACAGCGCCCCGACCGCAATCAGACTCCTCCGCCGACTCGGCGTGCACCACGTCTCAGCACACGACCTCTCGACGCTGCGCATCCTCGGCTCCGTCGGCGAGCCCATCAACCCCGAGGCGTGGAACTGGCACAACGAGAATGTGGGGAAGAAGGTGTGTGCTGTGGTTGATACGTGGTGGTGGGTATCTTCTTTCTTCTTCTTTTCACTTCTACTAACATTCGCGAACGCTTGTTCGCACTCAGGCAAACTGAAACCGGCTCCATCGTCATCACGCCCTTCCCCGGCGCGGTGCCGACCAAGCCCGGCAGCGCAACCGTCCCCTTCTTCGGGCACCACCCCGTCATTCTTGACGCTGTTTCCGGGGACGTGAGTCCCTCTTCTTTCTCTCCCTCTCCACCCTCTTCGTATATCTGAATCACTAACCCGCGTTCCAGGAACTCTCTGGCAACTCCGTCGAAGGCGTCCTCGCGCTGAAAAACCACACGCGGTACCTCGAGACGTATATGAAGCCGTACTCTGGGCTGTTTCACACCGGGGATGGCGAGGGATGAGGATGGGTATATCTGGATCAAGGGGAGGATTGATGGTGTGTCTTCTCTCTATTCTACTCTGAAGACGTAGATGGGTGCTGACGGGGCAACGTAGATGTGATCAACGTATCCGGGCACCGTCTGTCGACGGCGGAGATCGAGAGCGCGCTGATTATGCATAAGGGCGTCGCGGAGACTGCTGGTGCGTTTGTCCTTCTTTTCAAGCATCATGTTACTAAAATTCTTTCAGGGTTTGGAACGGTGGATGAGCTGACGGGTTGGGCGGTATATGCGTTCGTTGCGCTCGAGCCGTGTGCTGTGCTTCCCGCTTTCTCTTGTACCCCCATGCTCACAGTGTTTCAGACTTCTCGCCTTCGTCGTCGACACGCGCGAGGGCCCTAGTTTACCGACGTAGAGTCTTGACAAATATAATCATTTACCTAGCCCCTCCATTGAGCCGTGAGTTGGCGAGGTGCACCCGCGGGTACTACCCGGAGGTGCACCTCAGGGTGCACCCTGGGGTATGTGTAAAAGGGCTCCATTTCGACGAACATTTAGAAAAATAAAATGTGCCACTTTTGGGCTCTCCTAAAACGGGAACCAAATGGGCCCCATTTGGGACGCCTTTTGGCGTTTCCTAAATGCTGGCCTTTTAGAGCGTCTGAAAGGCGTTCCAAATGCTAAGCATTTGGGGTTGCTTTCAGACGCGCTAAAAGGCCTCCTTTGTGCTTTGCCTAAAAGCGACCCCAAATTTCGCCAATTTGGGACGCCTTTTGGCAATGGCTCAATGGACTCCTTTGAGGCTGTCTAAAACTGCCTCCAAATCCTCCCCTTTTCACGCACCTTTTGGCGTCACTCAAATGGCCTCCATTGCCTTTGCTCTATTATGTATGCCAAATCCTTACCATTTCGGGTGTCTTTTGGGACAAAACAAATGTTTTCCTTTACTGATATTACAAATGTTATACTAAATTGAGCCCATTTGAGGGGCGTTTTTGACTATATTAAAATTTTGTTTTTTCCGGTGTGACGGGTTGCTCGTTACGGGTGTGCGTCGTTTCGCTTTCCACCATCTCGTCCGCCTCATCCGCGTCCACCATGTCCTCCTCCACATCTGCCATGCCCTCCTCCGCACCCACGATTCCATCCTCGGCATCCGCAATACCCGCCATTTCATCCTCCGGACCCGCTATTCCATCCTCGGCATCCGCCATATCCTCCCCGGCATCCTCCACATCGCTATTCGCCTCCGCATCCGCGGCATCCTCATCGCTATTCGCCTCCATCATATCGTTGTCTGAATCCGACTCGCTATCAACACGGCTACCCATATCATCATCATCATCATCCCAACTGCCCGAGCCGCTCCCAACCAACTGCGCGGTATCAATTGCGCGGCTCGCCTCGGCAGCACCGCGTCTGATCTGCTCCCGTAGATACCGCTCGCGGTCCCGTTTTGTGTAAGTGATGATATGGCGGTAGCGAGGGTAGGGGTTGCCGTTTTCGAATTCGGAGACGGTGGGGCTGGGGAGGTTGCGTCCAGGAGACATTCTGTCGAAAATAGAAACATCGTCCGGAACTTCGACACCGTCCACATAGATCCGCGCTCTCATCGAAGAGAATCTTGTGGTCGGCGATGGAGGGGTTTCGAGTTCCTCACGGTCAGAAGAACGAGCGGGGGTTGTGAGCGTGAACGGGGAGCCGAGAGATGGCGTCGAAGCTGTGGCAGGCCGAAGGGGAGCCGCAGGGCTCGAGAGGATCCGCTCCAGATCAATACTGGTCTGGGAGCGTTGTCGTTGGATGGAGCGGACGGGACGGGCCGGGGAAGCGGGGGCAGAAGCGAAGTCGGAAGCTAACTCGTCAAAGTCGCTGGGCACATCGTCGCGGGTAAATGGAGGGGGGGGGGGTGTGGGTGGATAGCCCAAAGTAAGGTCTTCGTCCTCCTCCATGTCTGACGATGGATTCGCGAGCGCAACTTGCTCCACGGCATCCATGTCCGCGACCTCGTCAGAGGGTGGGTGTGGGAAAGTATGACGGTTATTATCGTCATTTATTCCAACTTCGCAGCGCAACTCTCAAGGTTCAGGTCGGAGATGTAAGGCTGTAGAATGTTGTCTGTATTCGGAAGGTGAGGGATCCGGCCTGTGACTCACGCACATAATCTGATGCATCGGTGCCCATGGGTTGCCCATGGGTCGGAACCTAGATGAATGGAGAGTCTACGCGGATGACGCGCCGGCCCTCCGAACACTCCCAACAAGATAGCCGCGTCGATCCCTCTCCCATTCGCTGGCGCTGTTCACGAGGATGTAGCAATTTCTGTGGATTGAGGAGCTTGCCAATCTTCGCTGAAATTACCTTTGTCCGAGTTTCAGATTGCATTCGTATAATCTCTGTCCGTCCTCCTGCCCCGCCTCCGCCTCGCCTCCAACTCCACCTCTAAAACCCGGTCATAGATCGGCAGCATATCGAGGTGTGACTCATGGGCATCGTAGGCACCTATGGGTACCCACGGCGGCTATTGACGGCGTCGGTTCCGCTTGCAGTTGAGATGAATGCACTCCGCTGTCAAAAAGTTGGTAGCTGCACCCATGCCTCGAGGTCCTTGGCTTGATGCGGGAAACCTGACAGCTGAAAGTTGGTTTGTCTTCAAAACCTGAAGTCGCACGATAAAAAGCTCCGTTTTCATCCCAAAATGCCTCGTTTCCACGCACTTAAGCTTGGGACTTGATATAAACGACGAATTTAACTGTCATAGGAAAGTCGTCGACAGCTGAGGAGTAGTCGGCTGGGGAACGGGGTCGGAACGGAAGAGGTAGGAGATGTCAGAGTCAGAATCGGGAGATGCCGCCATATTGGCGTCATCGCCGAAATCGGGTGATGCCAAACGTGAAGTCATGCCGTCGTCGGCAACGAATGTCTCAGGCAAAGCGACTTCACCAGGGAGCGGAGTGAGAGGCGCGTAAAAGAGCTCATACATCAAGGTTCCGGGAGCGGGAGGTGGCGGGGTGGAAGGAGCGTCGAACACATCATGCATCAACGTGGCGGGCGAAGGAGGGTCCTCACTTTCAGCATCGTGCTGATTGGAGTCGAAGCGGGACGAGGAAGCTTGTTCCGCCTCCTGTTGAGGTGTAATCTACAGCAAATTGGGTTTTAGTTATAGGTAACACGAAGTTATTAACAAAAAATCTTACTTCGCCACGGAAGACCTTGTTGTTCGCTTCGGCGTTGATCATCTGGCAGCTCCACTGGATTAGACGGTCGGCCAAGGGGCGAGTATTTTTGCTGAGAACAGGCATGCCAAACACCTGGCGAAGGAATTTGAAATGGACGGCAGGGCGTCTGGAGGCGTTGGAAGAATTCATGGGGGTAGTGAATTTTTTGACTGGCAAATCGAGGTGAGACTGAATTCTCAGAGAAAAAGTACGACAAGATACCGACCGTTTTAAAGAAGGACGTCGCTTACCGAAAAGCGCAGTGGATCTATCCGAAGCCAAGTCGTTGGCTGTGTGCATCCCCAGAAGTATGTGCACACATTGAACCTTGATTTCGAAAATACTGGGTTGCCGGATTAGCGCGTGGGGCGAGGTAGGAAGTTCCTTGTTCCGTCGGTTATCGGATTTGTGTCCCGTTGCGTCTCGCTCAAACAGTTCAGATGTAAGAATCCCCAATAAGGTTATAGAAACCGTGAACACGAAATCAGCCGAGTAGAGCTTCGAAATATTGAATCATACCGCAAATATTGGGTGCGATCATACGGCGTTCCTTGGCCGCATCCCAATTACTGCAAGAGATCGTCTCAGACGGCAAAAAAAAACCATAAGTTCGCAGAACTAAATTACCTAATCGGGGGTGGAATTTGAAAAGAGACACGGCGCGTGATATTCTACCGCGGGAGCATCACATACCGCACCGGATCGTACCTGGAGCAAACTTGAATTATTTAGCTTCCATGGAGTGAAAATTCAGAGGGTCGTCTGCACTTTGTATGTAGGGGACCATTCAGCGTTGCAATGCTTTGTCTGTTCAGTGCATGAGATCGACTTCACGAGTACAAGACATTGACTTGAATCTGACCTCGGCCCCTGCCAAATTGAGCGAAAACGACTCGCAGGCTTCATCAATACTTGCAAGCTTTTTGACGACTCGGCCTGCGAAAAGACCCCAAGCAGTGGAGCCGACGGTACACTGATAGTACCTACCTTGGCGCGTGAGTACGAATAATTGAGGGATGGACATGTCGGCGACAAAAAAACCACAAGTTCGACCAAGACCTGCACATTTGACATTGATGCCATGCGCAGAAAGATCAGCCAGCATAACAATGAGCGGCCAGGACAGGCCTGGAAGCGGATTACCCCTTGAAACACGGGGCAAAGGCGGGGACGCGTCAGCTTCGGGTGAAGGCGAAGGTGAAAAGAAGAAAGGGAGCGCTTGATCGGTGCCATCCGCCCTTCCCTACCGAATTGAAGTTGTGATTTCCAGTCGAGAAAACTATCCGAATATCATGTGGGACTCTATGGATATCAGCAAGCAGTCCGACCTTACGGGTGAGTACAGTGTCGAGTCCATAACCCCTTGGAAACAAGTTCGCAAAATTTCATGAGGTGGGTCAGCGGTCGTGCAGATTCAGGGTCGTTTAGTAGATACGCGAATCTTGAATTGAGTTGGGGACTGTTTCAGCGAGGGAACGGAATGTAAAAAACCGCCGAAAGAAGCGCTTGGGATGCAGATTGAATCTTGCACTGGCTATTTCTAAGCCGAGTAGGCGGAATCACAGACCTTCTATTTAGATACGACGCAACAAACCTTCCGAAGTCTGAGTGAAACTTGCCCAATAGTAATACGCTGGCCTCTTCATCAAATAAGCGAAAAATCCTGGGTGGGAAGGAGAATATCTCACCCTTGGTATCCAGCCAGTCTACCGCTCGCCCTCCTAGCCAACAAGGAGTAGGACGTTGTGAGTTCTGTCTAAAGCAATCACAAATCTCTTGCACTTACTGACTGCATGCTGCGTTAGTGTCTATCGTATCAGCGTCCAGAACAGCATACTGGGAACACCTTTGCGCAATCGAAGCTCTCGCCAAGAAGCAGCCCGTGAACCCGCAAGCCGTGAACAAGACAGTCGCACGGTGCTTGAGGTATATGGATGGCGGCAGCCACGTCCGCAGCCTCTGATACACGAAGATTTGTGGGTAAATGGGAAGGGACCTACCGACAGGACGCCGCGCCAAGAACACCACAAATGCGGCATATGTCACTCAGTGAAGTCGCACCCCGTCTCGTAGGTTAAATTTTCTTCGATTAATGAGATTTGACTGCGTCTGAACGCTGTTTGCGGGCAGATATTGTTGCGGACATAGCCATTGCTATGTTTGCATCCGACTTTGGCTTGAACGGCGATGGACTTGCCCACAATGCGTCGCTCCCATGTACCGGCCACCGTTTCGTCATTGGGGTGAAGAGGCGTCTATTGCGGCTAGTACAAGGCTAGTATGGCACATATACAAGGCTAGTATGGCACATATACTGTGCAAAAAATCAAAATCGACAAAGATTCAAGCGTAGTTAAGTACAGTTGGAAGGGGCTGAAGTTTCCTGTCGAGCCGGAGATTAAGGAGCCAGAGGTCGAGTAGATTAGCAGTACTTAGATGGAGAGGAAGAAGCTCGTGAGATATCGCGTTAGGCGATATTTGATGTGACTGAGTCACTTGTCACAATCTTATCACTCCTCCGTCTTCTCTACTCGCGACTTCGTTCTGCATACTGCGTTCGCCTTCAGTTCCTTGAGACCTCTTGAAGCTGAAAATCTCTCGATCTTCTGATCCTTCTAAATGGGACTGTGTCGCTTGTATCTGAAACGTGTGATAATCGGCGCTCCTTAAAATGAGGCTGTCTTTGAGCTTTTTATTCAATCTCTCCTCTCTTTCCCACTCGGCAGCGGTCTATTCTGCGCCTCCCAAGCTCACGGATTTCATGATTCGACGCGCTCTTCGTCAGAGAGTTGGGGTGGATATTGATGATGAATACGGTGGTGCTGAATTTACGCGGACGGCGGATCGAGGGATTTATCTCTCGTATGATAGAGAGCGGCGAAAGGAAGAGCTCTTGAACATATCGCACAAGAAACGCCGCCTAGACCCTTCCAGCCTTGAAGATCGGCTTGCGCATTGGATACCGATACCTGACGACAACTTCGACGAAGAGGAGGTGCGAGCGCCGCAGTCGGACAGCACCCTGGGTAAACGCAAGACATATCTCAGTACGGTGCGTGATTATTGTGGAATGCAGAGTGCGACTGGTGCTAATTATCATCGCAGAAAAATCCTATGGCATTGTGGCGTCCACTCATGGGAGAGTTTCTCTCTGAGCTTCTGCGGCACGATGGTCTGGGAGACGACACGGAAAATCCTTGCTGCGCACACTGCACGTCCCGATTTAGTCCTCGAGCGACACCGCCTGTCCGACTTTTCAAATGCTATGAATGCGGGCAATTCTTGCAATGTCTTTCTTGTTGCATCGCGAATCACACTCGAACCCCATTGCATGTCATTAAGGTGCGAAGATCTCACTTTGTTGTTATTTCAAGCTTTGATGACGCAGGAATTTTGACAGGAATGGAACGGCGATTTTTGGGTTCCGTCTACCTTGGCGAAAATTGGTCTTATTTACCAGCTGGGACACGGAGGCTTCTCTTGCTCTTTTCCTGACACTATGGTCCACTCCCTCACTGTTATCGAGGAACCAACGCTCCATGAAATTCGCATGCGCTACTGTAAATGTTCGAAATCTGATCAAGCCGACAATCTCGAGCAATTGCTACGTAACGGCTGGTATCCAGCAACCGTGACGGATCCGGGAACCTGCGCCACATTTCGCAGCTTGGAGATCTACCGACTCTACAGTGTGGTGGGGAATATGAATGTTCGAGATTTTATGACTTCCCTCGAGCGCATGACGGATACAACGGCGACATCTGGAATGACATGGCTACCGGTTTTTGGTTTTAATCTCTGCGATTTTAATCGAGCTAATGCTGCGTAATAGGATAGATATAAGCAATTTTCCCGCGTCTCCCGACAATGGTCATTTCTCTCACGTCTGAAACGAGCGGGGCGGGGACATGATCCGAAGGGACCCGAAGGCACTGCCCAGGGCGAATGCGCCGTCAGATGCTGGGCGTGCCCGCAGGAGGGACGCAATCTGCCTGAGGGTTGGCGGGAAGTTGATCCCAAATACCAGTTAAGTTTGAAGCTTGATTATATTCGTCTCGAAGATGTTGACTATCTTCGATAGGTTCTTGTATATGCTGATCCTTGCGGTCGACGCTAATTTTCGACTACGCAATCGCATCCGTGTGAACGAAATCGAAGATCCTACCTTAGGCCCCGGCTGGGGTTATTTTGTTGAACCGATCAGTTACCGAGAACACTTGAAAAATTATGTTAACGAGAAAGAGGTTCGGAGTGATTCATAATTATTGTTGGTCATTTTAAGCAACCGTACTCTCCAGGTCAGCACCTGCATTGCATTTGCAGCGCTTTTACAGAAGGATACTCGATTGACAACGGGTTTGCGAGTTTCGGGGGTCGGAGGTTGTGTATGTGCTCGGCACGAGTGTTTGCGGCCGAATGGTATTGGCGATCTACAGAAAGGGGAACGGTGAGTCACTTTTGGGAGGTGATTGATCTACATAGCTGACGCAAACTGGATTTCGAAAGGTACTCTAATATGGATTTCATTGTTCTAGCTGCTTTGGCCGGCTTTTCGCTGCTATGGCTCACGATATCCTACGACATCGGCTGCCAGTGGAAGCAGCATTTCCACGAGCGCGTTAAAGAACTTCCCGCGGAAATTCGTCTACCTCTCGATGACATCAAAATTCAGTTTGGATTGCCTGTCTGGCACGCTGCTTCGCATAACGAAGACTGCCAGAATGAAAATAGTCTGAGCTTTAGGCCTGGCGTGGGGAGATCAGACGGCGAAGGCGTCGAGCGGTTTTGGTCTCGCCTCAATGGAGCCTCTTTCTCCACGAAGGATGCTGGACAGGGCGTACGCGCGGATACCATAGAGAGTAAAATTGACGATCACAACTTTTTGAAGAATGTGGGGCAGGGTGCGTGGAGCTAAGATGAATTACAAGAATCTAATAATATTGACAGGAGATACGTTACAACGAAGACTTTTGGTGGCGATCGCGGAACGCGACCGTCAGGTCGCAGCTTTCAAAGACGTCTCTAAGACTATCGAGAAAGAAGTGAAAGAAAGTTGGCGCAAAATGATTAAAGACTGGGAGGCGGATTCAACGAAACCAAACCCTTATGTTCTCTCCCGCCGCGGTCCGTTGCATCTGATCTTTGACGCGCTGTTGGCTGACACTTGACAGATTGCCCGACGGAAGCCGCAGTTCGCTTAGATGTTCGAAAAGATGAAGAGGCATTGTCGGGCGGGTCAGCGCCGCTCCACGGTCGTAGCGCAACCGCATTTTTGGTGGCAGGAATTCAGATTGAGGACTCACAGTGAGTGCTCGTAATTTCGTTTCGATAATGGTTGACATTCGTCAGGCGACGTATCCTTACGCAACTGAAAGGTGATACCGCCTTGATAGCCGCTGATCGGGAAAATAAGATCCAGGAATGGTGTCACGCTCTTCTGGTGAAGATAGCTAAATTTCGCTCACTCCAGAAAATATATATGCCAGGAGCTGCCGCCGTACTGGAGCAGGTAGAAGCAGACCGAGACTTCGATGCCCCGCCACCCAAGGCAGAAAATGTCAAGCTCTTCATGCCAAGCGCAATGATATGTCAAACAGCTGATCCTCTCAACGGTTGTATCCCCGGACTTACCGATATGGAGGCCAAGCTACGATTAGCACAATGCGAAAATTCGCTGGCTTCTCTGCGCGCTCGTCTGCACGCCAAGCGCCACCTAATCAGCTTTCGCAATTCGAATATCATCGGTCAAGTTCGCAGCACGAAGGCTCGTACGCTCATCGGAGAGGTCGGCAACCGTGTGGAGGCTTTCGCAGATCGGTACCGCCAAGGACGCACCGCATTGGTGGCTCTCAAAGGAGCCGACGCTTATCCCCACTTACGACCTCTTAATCCCGAAGATGTGCAGCTCGACGGCGACGCAAAGGAATCTGACTCGGCGGCTAGGAAAAAAACTTGCAATGCTCGGGGCTGGCCGGGGCGCCCGTGCGCCTCGTAATGCGCCAGGCACATCCAAGCGACTCATGTCTTGGATATGGACTGCACCCGGCTCACTTGACGAAGAAATGATGCATGAATGTAAGCACC
This sequence comes from Favolaschia claudopus, assembly GCA_037176885.1. NCBI lineage: Eukaryota > Fungi > Basidiomycota > Agaricomycetes > Agaricales > Mycenaceae > Favolaschia > Favolaschia claudopus. Next base: position 149,423 of record JAWWNJ010000010.1, on the reverse strand, counting down.
ATGCACTTTTTGACGGTTGGCATCAAAGACTGATCTTCCCAAAAAAGCCGTCCGTGTCGAATGGTCGAGGTCACTAGCAAGAAAAACTCGATGGAGCGAAGAGGTTATGTTATTAAGGGAAGAAATGCGACGGGTCTTGCGATACTTGGGCTGGCAAGCTGAGTGGTGGAGGAGCCGTGTGGGACGACGTGAAGACTTGCCGCTGGAGACAATGGCGGGGATGAAGGCGTATGCTTTGAAAGAAGCGGGGTGGCCGAGTTCTTCCGCAACAAGTGGAACGTTCCGGCCGTGACCGTGGCCCAGCGTTTGTTGGCAGAGGAATCCGTGGGACTTGATGATCTGTTCGGGGTCGAATAGTTGTGAAATCAAAGACTCGATGATCTGTTTCGTGTCGATTTTGTGTAAAATTTCAATTTTTCTACATTAGGTTACAAAACGAGTGATCCACACGAAAACGATTGTGATTCACACCAAAAGCTGATTGCTCCCAGACAAGGAAACAAAGCAAAACAGAAGTGTTGCGCGTGCCTCGAGGGAGGGGAAAATCCTGCGGTGAACATAGACTCACGTCCGCGGTCCTAGCCAAGGCGTGTAGACTTTCGTGCATGAGCGCAGCCAATCTTGGCTGGCATCGTGGTTATAGGCAACGGTATTTCTGGCTACGTTCAAGTCGTTAGCCTAAGTACTTGCACCAGGGGTGCACTCCGTCTGACATTGGGTGTCACTGAAGCTGCAACTCGAGGTACAGAAGAAGACATAGCCCGCGACCTCCAGGTGCTAGTGTTCAATGACGACGAAGGTTGATTTGCTTGAACAGAGAGATGTGATTGGTACGCACGCCTGGTCGATGGAGCAGGCGGACCCGGAGCGTATGTAGTCGTCGGCGAAGCGTATGAAGCTGCAGTGAATGGAAGAGTCGAGAGATGGGGCGCAGTGTATGAAGAATTGTACTGCGGCACGGCAAAAGGAGAGTTCGTGGCTGCAGAAATGGAAGCCGCCGTGGAACGGTGTGTAGTGGTGTTTGAAGAGTTGTGCTGCGTCGGCGGGGCATGTGGCCGCGACTGGTAATACGCGGATTGGCGCGCCTCCCTATATCGTGGATCAAGCCCATACTCACATACAGGCAGACGTAGCTCTTTGCACCGATCGCAAACCCCTCGGTTCTCATTCTCGCACTGTCAATTGCAAATCAATGAGTGAGGAATGTAATAGAGAATGATTCTCACCGTGACACGAGCTTCGAGGCACGCATAACATGTAATTCTTCGGTGGTCATTCTTCTTCATCTCCTGCGGGTTTCTGCGAGGCTTTTGCTGTTGGTGCTCTGTGCGGGTGCTCATTGTGGGTGGGAGAAACAAAGATGTGGACGGCCTGCCTTTATACATGTCGCTACGCCCACAATAAGGTAGGCCCGTGGATACCTTGTGCTCCCACACTTTGTTCAGCTCGGGGCTGTGCGAGCATGAAAGAATAAAACTAGGAAGACTGTTAGTGCTAGGACGACCAAGCTCGACAAGAACAGAGTACAACGAGTTTTGATCATCATCTACCTTCACCTCCCACGAGCCTAGGAACTAGTTGTGCGTCGAATCCCGCCACGAAAGCATTTAACTAGCATAAACTCACGCATTATAATGCCATGAGTTCCCAATCTATACCACAGTGGCCCAAAACTCGCTATCTGTCAAGATACAACAAGGTCGTCGATGGACCCACAATCGAATAAAGCTGTGTGGTCGAAAACGCGAGAAGCTTCCAGACCATTTCTTTTCGAAGCCGACGGCTGATAATCACCAAACCGAGTCCATTGATTGGCTAGTTTTATTGTCAAACAACAGCTTTCGCACACAATAACACATACTCAACGAAATACACGGCGGATACTGAAGCTGCCGCAGAATTTCCTACACGGAAGTCCACCGAAGCACAGCAAGTGTGTCAGAAATTAAATCTCTCTCACAAAAGTAAAACCGGAATAATTACGGAACGAAACCCCGCTGAATTCGCAGGGATACTGCACCAGCGAGACAAGGCTGCAGTGAGGAGGAGGGCGTGGGGAGTCGTCTCGTAGCTGCCGAATCACATCGGGCCTACAAAGCAGTGGGATCAGCATACTAGGAAGACAAGAACATGACAGGAGAAGGACGTACAATTTTAAGTTGGAGTGTGATTTCGAAATTCGAGTGGGAGAGTCGGCAGAGACACCGCTGGGTGTATGCGCGAATCGTTGAGCAGACGACCGCGACTGATGGGCTCGGATGCCACCGACACGACAAGGAGGGGAAGCGGCTAGTGATGGGCCAGTTCAGCTGGTCGTGTGCGTCGGGACGATGATGTTGGGGGCGGAAGATGGAGATCGAATACGAGTTCGCAGACATCCAAAAGTTCCAGAAGACTCGGAGAGATCAGATGGAAGCTGGATGTCCAGATTGGAGTTAGGATCAAGTTAGAATCCAAGTAGCTCTGTATGTGGAAGTGTATAGAAATGAAGTGAAATCGCGCTCGTTTCCCTGGGATGAGTAAAGGAAAACGCACCATTTTCAAATTCACCGGGCTTTCCTTAGCTCGCAGACTGCGGCAAGTCGGATGTACTTCTAACCATCCCACTCATGTCACCGCTAGCCACATTCTGCATCGAGCGCAGTATCAAGCGCAAAAAAATCTTGAGCGGTCGACTATGGATAAATTCGTTCTCAAAACTTGAAGCATAAGTAACAAGCGAGAAGCAGACGGAGGAATGAGGAGATATTGACTTCGACATCAATCTTGAAGAGACCCCGAAGTCGAGGGTCGAAGAGTCGGTCGTCGTTCTGAAGTTGGTCGTCGTTTGGTCGTCGTCGTTGATGACAGAGCCACTTGTTTGGCCATCACCTGTGATCCAAACTTTCCCATCTTGTCTTCTTCCATCATCCACCCAACTGCTTTCTCGCTCGATTACTCAGTTTCTTTCCGCTACCTTGGCCTCTCCTTCTCTGGAAACACAATCTCTGCATTGCTCAGCAACATTTCTGCCTTCAAGTTGGCCGCGCTCTTGCATTTCCCTTGCATCACTGGAACTTTCTTATTGCAACAATTCGCGCCTAACTTCTCAGTTCAATCCGAGTTCAATTCATTCACTCACAGCCTACAAGCTTGATGATGCTATCTCTTCTTCGGAACACACCCAGACTTCATCTGCCCCAATCACTCGACACTGGGAGCAAAGCTTTCTCGAATTCACCACACCGCTCTCGAGGATGCTTCCTATGCCTCATGTCTCAACTGGGACCCAATCATTGGCGTCTCTGATGCGCCATTTTCTGGTTACAATCTCACCAGCTCTGTGCCTCTCAACTCTGCATGACGGTTCTCGGCGCTAGCGCTGTCAATTTCGTACCCTCTCTTTCCAATTTGCTTTATAACCTCCAATTTGCTCGAGCGTTCATGAACGCAAGGACCTTCAGAGTAATATCCGTCTTGGCCCTTTAGCGAAGAAACTTTGTTGTAATAATTGTGTACAGTTCATCTCCTCTTCTTAGACCCGCCACGTCCCACCTCCGACATCCAGAATATACCGACACTCTTTCAATCTCATGCATCGACCACGAACCAAACCATCCCGAACCAATCAAACAACCTCTTTTCTTACTATGTCCCTCTCTGCCTTTCGTCGGCGCTGTTTCAGTTCAGTTTCGAGGTAAGCATCAATCCATTCACCGTTGGCCGAGTCGATTTACACATATTCCAGCGTCCGCAATTGAACAGGTGTCGAGCGAGCCAGGTACCCAAGTGCTAAAATATATTTCAAATCATACCACGCTGTCTCCGGCGACTCGTTTACTAGACTTGTTCGATGCAAATAGAAGACAAGCGCCCATTCTACAGCTTTGTGTCCCGGCTGCAATGCGGCTGTGTGCTCGTTATTCTTGACCGCCGCCTTAAATGCTAGGCGACTCTTGCTTTCATCTCTGCCTCTCCTTAACTCTCCCCACCACCATGGAGTCCGACGATGGCGAATACGAAGTTCTTGATAGTACCCTCCCAGGCAGCCATATCACAACAGTTAACGGTGCGTGTCCTTCAGAAGATATTTGACCTCTTTAACAGGTGTATAGTCTCAGGAGGCGTCGGAGGTGCAGGCGGAAGAGGTAGACAGGGCGGTGGCGCCGGCGGTAATGGCGAGGGGCCTCGTTTGTGTCTCTCAAGCAAAAGCACCATCGTCAATGTTGGTGCAGGTCAGTGCGGTGCTAGTTACACGCTCACGATCGTGACTGACATGAATCTGATATCAGAAGGCTTGCGAGTGAATGATTCGAGCAGTTGCGAATCACTGCTCGATTCCAGTGCGTTTTTACTATCACATTGTACGCTAGAGGTGAAAGTCATTCAAGATTTTCGACGCATTCCGTTGGGAGATATAAATCTGGAGCGTCAATTATATTTGGACATTAAACCCGCGCCGGGAAGTTTTGTCACATGTGACATCACGCTCCCCCCACTCGCGGTCTTTTTTAGCTTTTTCCTCAGTTGATGCGACCTTTTTTCTGCATTTTCTGAGGACAGGAAGCTTGGTTCAATAATGGTATTTTTTTCCTCCACCTTTTTCCCCGTTTGAGGTGAACCTCCAGCCAAATTGGCATCCTCGTCAAATTTTGCGGCGCACCACTGCGTGGAGCTGCCGCTTGACGAGGATGGCAATTTGACTGTTAGTTCACCTCAAACGGTTCAAAAGCTTCTCCGAGTCATTTGTGTAGCATTTTCAGAATTAGAATGTTGTTTCTATGTTAAATACATGTGGTAGAAGGTTTCGGGCGCCGGCCCGGACGGCTGGGGTTTTCCACCCCAGACCCCGACCGCTGCGCGGGGCTTCCCGCTCGTCGCGGAGGCCCACTGCGTGGTGCCAGCGCTTGCCGCGAGGCCTTCCCGGCCCTTCTCTGATACAGGAAAGACGATCCATCAAAGGGTTGGGGCGTGGGAACCGCCGGGAACTGGTGACAGCGTCACATTTGTGACAAAGTTCCCGGCGCGAGTTTAAAATCCATTATATTTTGACGGCCCAGGAACCGATCAAGCCTCTTTTCATCGGAAACGATCAAGCGTTCGAATTGTTCGTTCTGCCAAGGTCGCCAGCCGCGAGTACACTGTGGCAATCTACCAAGGCGACAACGCAGAAAGGGCAAGTTCAATCCCTCGGGTTAAGTCTGATTCGTGATGGACGTTTTTAGGAATGGAAAGAAGATGTCGAGCGATATATGGATATTCGGTATCTCAAACCACAATTTACCGTTATGGGCAAGGTTTGAATGTTGAATAGGCACGAAAGCATCCTTCAGCTCTACGGGACTGTGCGGTGCACAAATCTCTGGGGCGCCCTTTTTCACGGCGTAGGTGCGTACAGATCCAACCCAGTAAACTGTTGGATGGTCTTGAACATTGGTCCAGATTTCATTCGATTGACTGATTTTGTGGCCGATTATTGGTATTCTCCGATATTAACATGTTATGTTTATGGATACGTGGTCGGTGCTCACTCGATATATCGTAGAAATTCTAACTTATTGCAGACTCATATTCACGATGTAAGTGCCCCCATCGCTCAGTTCAGGGTTGCCTTGAAGCTGCCTCAGTCAGTTTACTCTTATCTTCGTTCCAATTTTGGCCGCGAAACGGTGAGTGAGCTATGCAGCTGCACTCGTTAATTCAGATCCGGTTCACTAGGCACGTTGTACTTTGCTCATAAATCGTTCTACCGGCCGCCTCTGCATCGACCTCGAAGGTGGCGACGATTCTGCTATTTACTGCTACACATGGATCATGCGAGTACCTTATTGGAACCTAGCTGAGCCACTATCCCCCATGGAGATGGCCTCTCCAACAAATCTCAGCTACATTGCGGAAACTCTGACATTGAATCAGTACCATGAAATCACTTGTGCATGGTTTCATTCAACGTCCGTGTATAGGCTGAATTCTTTCACCGGCACACTGCACTTGGGAGGTCTTTATTATACTACTGATGATAGCTCACTTCAATTGGTGGCTTTGCGGCAGCTTCAATCTGATGACGAAATGTTCAGTCGGTTGTACAGTCTTTCCTGCGAACCTTATCTGGGCTGCGACTATGGTACTTGTGGTTGGAGGCGGTAAGAATGTCTGTTACCGTAGTGGCTGCACACTCATTGTCAAATATACTTGGCAGAATTTCATACTCTGAAGTGACTCAGGGAGACGGGTTCTGTTTCAGATATAGTTTCAGTAATTCCCGAAATCCTTCGAATTCTACGTCAATGGCATGGATGAGACAAGCAAATCACATCTTTCATCGTCTGGATGTCCTACCATCTGATGGTGACAGATACTGTACGTCGCGTTTCGGACAGTAGTTAATTTTCTGATCTTCTTTCCAGTTGTTGTGGAGCATTTCCATGTCACAACTAAGCTACGGTGGCGCAGAAAACGTTGTAACATTCCCCCGGAGGGCTACTTGTTCATGTGTCCACCACAATACTTTCTGGCAGGACCAGCCACTGTCAAAATTCCCGAGCGCCCTTGGTATTGGTCCCTCGATCCCAACGGTGCGGAAAAATTGAACGAAGAGAAAGCCACTGAGCTCGGATTCCCGATCATACAGCCTGACATCACAATTCGGGTCAAGAGATGGCGGGAATTTGCATACAACGGTCTGAGTCAGTTTCACGAAGCCAAAGGATTCGATCCATATAGTCAAGAGGTGGCAGTCAAGTTGAACGAGCCATTGTTTGAACTATTCTCGGATGAGGAGCCCCTCATTGTGAAAGATGTCTCAGGTAAGTTCACCGACCTGACTAGTGTTCTTACGATTCTCTCGCTCAACGAAGCCGCAGACTCTCCGTATCTTTATACCAAATCGGACTCTGGTTCCGAGTCAGATGGTTCTGAAGAATCGGACTATGACTCCGGATCCGAATCGGACTGGGCAGATACTACCACCGGCGAAGACGGACATGACAGGAGCGTTGTGTTGGACTCGAATAAGTGTGAAGGTAGGAACGAGTGTGCATTCAAATTCATGGAAGTGAGTTTTCCTTTGTAGAGATTGACACAGATATCGCTCCCAACACCGAGTCCACATCATTGAATGAAACCAGTGAATTCACCGTGCAAGCTTCAACATCTGCCTCATTCAATTCCCTCGTCAATGAAAGTTCTTCGATCTGGGCGGCTCCCTATCAGTTCGTTGACCCCTGGGCGGAAGGGTTTGGGATGATATCGCCATCACAAAGCGTTTCTGCGTGGGACAGGCCGCCAACCACTACATGGGACGACCAAATTTGGAGCTCCAGTTCTTTAAACGCACCAATATCACAAGTTCCAACATGGGACAGCGACGCACCCTTCCCGACGCCTTTCCATGTCATAGGCGACCCTGAAACTGAAGGTCCTCCTGATTCGCGAATGCAGCGTGCAGAAGCGGACGACTCGGGATCTGGCTGAAGATATACTTACAAGTGGGTCTGTTCACGTTAGAGTCGGGATTACGGGCGATATTATGAGCGAGGTGTGTCAGGAAGCCGAAGAATTGCGCTCATTTTTCGTCGTTGTAAAACAGGATCGTTCAAATAATTTTGGCCTATTACTAGTAGAGAACAGGTTTAGTAAAATGTGATGTGCTTGAAATTAAGGAACGTACGCGTGTGAATCGAGGAAATCTGATTCAATTTGGCTGAAAGGTTCAACGGCCTCTAGGAAGAATAAGAACTGAATATGAAAAATGATTCAAAAAATCTCGGCAAATAAGGAAGAAAAGAACTGTTTTCAGTCGGATACATATATCAGACAAGTAAACACGGGACGGAGAGGGCTCCCGAAAATGGAAACTCGGTGGGCCAGTCGCCCCAAAGCGAGTCTGACGAGCCGTGGGTCTAGAACCTGAAAAATAATATATCAGAGGATTGAATCCGATGAAAGTGAGAAAGATTATAGGCCCACGTCGATGAAGTCTCGGAAGCAACGATATTGGCAAGAGGCGTCGCGAATGAAAGATTCAGAGAGACGCGAAAATCGTTAACGCACCCGCGCGTTGTTCAGAGGAACATGAATCGCAACGAAACCGAGACAACTGTGTCTGTGGAATGTGAAGTGAATACGAGCACGAGACGCAGGCCCTCCCCGTCGAAATATAATGCAGATCACGCCAACAGTCACGGGAAGGCATTTGTATTGCGAATAATAAGATAACAATAACACTCGAGAGTAGCAATGCTGCAAATGAGCAGCAAGTACCGACGAGGACAGAATAATAAAGAAAATATTGAACAAATACGAACAATCGCAGCGTTCCCGCGATCGAGCAAGCCACCACGTCGAGGATTGAAACTCATCGTAAGACACAATATCATTGAGTGGTAAAAAGAAAGCTTTATTTCGCGTCGCCAGAGAAATATCCCCATTTGGACACATTCTGCGCCGCCGACGAGGACCAGTGTAGAGAGCACGCGCGCGGAGACCGCGAGCCTGGAAGGATGTCGAGTAGAGGAGGTGGGGAAATTTTGTCGGGAGTGATGGCGCCGCTATGCGGAAGCGTCGTCGAGGAATCTGCGAGGGAACACGGCCCAAACCTCAGCGCGAGAGAATGGGCAGCGCGGACAGTACGGGGACGCACACCGTCAACCGAGAACGATGTTATTGGGCGCCACAATGGAGAATGAGTAACGCGGAGCGTCGACGAATCCACACCGCCGACGTAGAGGGATGTCCCTCAGAAAATGCTGCGTAAATTGGGCGGAAGCGCGGGGCAGAGGTGTCGTCGACCAGCAAGCGCACGAGGGCATCCATGAGGTTGACAGTTTGAGCAACATCGGCGCTATCTCCACCCACGCCACAAACCGAGAAGGATGTCGTGAACTAGCATCAAACGCGTCGGGTGTGGTAGTGCTTCTGGAGAGAGGCTTCGTCAACGAATACGCGAGCGACCGCACAACGTGGGCGTGCGAGAAAGAGAAGCGTAGGGGGCACGCGCACCTACACCACCTTGGCGAAGAGGATGTTAAGAAGATTAGTCGAGAGTGGTGATGCTGCTAGGCAGAGGCGAGTAAGCGCACGGGCGGATCCACGACCTTGATGTCGTTGAGCAAATATCAAGCAACTGCGCTACACTACTCCCGCTGCAGTAACCATAGGGAGGGAAGTTTTCCAAATCGTCGAACGGAGAAAGAGGCGGGTGGAGAGGTCGGCTAGTGGCCTCGACGAGACGGTAAGCGGTGTGGATCACCGAGGCGCAGGGGACGGGGGACGGGGAAGAAGGGGATGGAGGCGAAGGTGGAATCATAGGGGGCGAAGTAGCCGATCGGCGCGTGGCTCCAGAATAGGATGATGTCGGGGGTGGAAGAATCAGATCGGTACACATACGACTTCACGGGACTTGTAAAGCGTCCGTGGAACGACATCAAGTAGAGCTAGAGGTTGACATGTCGCCCACGACGTAGGAGGGAGGAATCGGGTCGGGGCTGGATGTCGAGGTCGCGATGAAGCAGTAGTCTAGATAGCTAAAAGGCAGGTATGAGAAGAAATGAAGTCAGATGTCGCGCTCGGTTTCCTAGCATCAACACGCACCGTCTTCGAATTGCCCTCGAGCGCAGAGTACCATTCACTCAGAGAGCCGTCCAACCAGGTCAATCCAATGCACGTCGTCGGTGGCCTAGTAGCGCATCCCGCCCTCGAGCGCAAGATTCTTGGAATTGGGCGTAAAGACGAGATGGCTGGCCATCGTCCCTAGCACGGGAGAGGGGGGTGGAGTACTTGGGAGGTTGATGGATCGTTGACGAGGTTTCTGACTCAGTGAGCGGCGAATAACGCGAAGAACGAATGAGTCGGGTCGGTGATGGTGGTCGGCCGGAGCAAGTTTGTTTGTTTGTCGATCAGCTGCGATCCAAACTTCTGCATCAACCTCCCATCTTGTCTTCTCCTGTCATCAACCCAACTGCTTGCTCGCTCAAACACGCTGTTCCTCAACTTCCCCCGCAAAATTTGCAAGAAAGCCGATGAAAATGTCAGAGTCTCGCTGACGCGGTCCCTCACGCGGGTTGAAAACGGAACTTGGAACCTCTGATCAAATCTCAATCAAATCTTCGACAACGATTCTTTGTACTGCTAGAACTCTTCAAGTTTTCGGTCTGTTTGAATCCCAGGGTTCTCCAACAGCCTGTGAGTTCCTGGCGACGCCATGACTGCAAACTGCGATCTTGCGCGCTCTGACGACAACCAGACTACGTTTGCTCGGAATCTACAGTTCTTGTCGGTTACTCAGCAAAACTAGCACGTAATTTAGGCGGCAAAGGACGATTCTAACGTATTTCCTGGCTCCCCGCTTCTGCTTGAGAATACAATAGTCGACTTGGACACGTCGACAACGCGGGTCAATCCAAATCCACTTGAACGTTTCCTCATTACTTATCTCTTTTCATAAAGTACCTTCTCGGCCGTGCTTGTTTTTCGTAGATCCTTGACCCTCGCTGCAGAAACCTCGACCCTGTATACCTCGGGTCGTTTCCGTTCACTCAGTACGATGGTTGCGGATTAATGTTTCTTCGGATAAATATCCGTCCTGGCTCTTTAGAATCCTCTTCGAAGAAACTCAACTTTGTTGTCAAATCGAGTACAGTTCGTCTTCCGCGCAATTCGATCCTGAGCGCGACTTCCAAGGGTTAAGCATCTAGGTATCACGAACGACAGGTCGTTGTTTTTCTCTCTCTTTTCTCAGCCCCGCCTCTCACGTCTAAAATAGGACACTCTTTCAATTTCGTGCATCGACCCTCTCTGCCTTTCATCGGCGCTGTTTCAGTTCAGTCTCGAGGTAAGCATCAATCCATTCACCGTTGACCTCAAGTTGATCTACACATATCTCAGCGTCGGGAATTGAACAGGCCTGGGTGTTCAGCGAGCCATGTAAGTACTAAAAATATGTTTCAAATCATACCACGCTGTCTCCGGTGACTCGTTTCCTACCTTGGCAAAATGGATTCCGGCAGGGATACCGAACTAACAACAACCCTTTTATCCTGCGATGTGCTAAGGAATGGGCCAGAGCCAATGGACATACGCTATATGTCGCTGCCATTGACGCCAGCAACGCATTTCCATCCACCGACCAGCCGACTTTATGGTTAAAACTTTTCCGACTCGGAATGGGTGGCGCAATATTCGACTGGCTGCGAATGCTCTACAAGCGAATGGCGTACTATGTTCGACATGGCGACATGGTATCCGAGGAGTTCAAGGCCCTCATTGGGGTCCTTACCGGTGACCCCGCCTCACCAATTCTTTGGAATATCTTTCTCGCTGATCTGAAAATGATGCCCGACAGAGATGATGTATTTCTCGCCGCGACGCGAATTTCCCTACTCGCGCAAGCGGACGACATGCTCCTCTTCTCCATATCGGCTCGTGGTCTTCAAACCAAACTCGACACGCTGAAAGAATGGTGCGCGCGTAACTTCATTCTCATCAACCTTATCAAAACTATTGTTTTGATCTTTGGGACACTGTCGGAACCGCCACCTATCTTCATGCTCGGGTCCACGCGGCTAATCATCAAAGAGGTGGAAAAATACGTCGGAATCAATTTCAGAACAGACACCCGAAATATCTTAGCCGATCACTACACCGCCAAGGCACGAACGGCGCGATATTGTGCACATCGGATAATGGCCGTTGAAGATATGACTGGCCGAATGACACCGAAAGAATTGAAGGAGTTGTATATGGCTCGCGTAGACTGCCATCTCACTCACGGATGCGAGGTATCACCCGACAGCGAGGATATCCATGTGAATCAACTCTGCAAAATTCAACTACGGTTCATTCGGCAGATGCTCAATGTTCACTCACGATCTACAATCGCGCCGCTCTTCACTGAAACTGGGATAATTCCTCTAAGGGTCCGACGTCTTCTGATGACCTTGAAGCACCTGGAACATTTCCTTGGCCTCCATAAGTCCCATATGGGCGATATACTGTGAAAAAAGTATTTTCAGGTTAGCTGGGATTTTTCGCATAAAATTGGACAACTTCACCGAGATGCAACTTGAATTTTTGTGCAAGTTGAATCTGGCAAAGAACAACTTTGGTAGGTGCAAGTTGAGCGTCGGAGCAACTCCAATTCCGTTCGCGACAATTTGCGGTACGGCTTGCTGCAACTTTGACCACGGGGATGGCCGGTCTATTTCAAGCAATCCGCCGCTGATATAATAGCTCGGCACTGTTCGGCCCCGCAAAAACGGGATATATCGAGGGCTACTGTGCCTAATTCGAGTCCTGTATGCTTCGAGGTAGCCTTATAAACAGTCAAGGTAATGCATTTGATCACTCACACAAGTCTGCTCAATTTTTGCACACATGCTGTGTTGTTTAAGAGATTATCCGCACACCATGACTTTGGAGATTTTCCAGAGTGGAATCCGATGGATGACTTGTCAAGTTCAATACATGACGGACAGATTTCATCAACGGCTTACTTTGTTGGCAGATTTTCAGCGGGTATTCCAAGGATTGAAACCGTGTTGCGAGCTCGTTTAACGCATATCGGGAGTATTCTCGTGGATTCCAAACACCCTCCGAGTTCCCCGCCGCCCTGAGACTGTGAGCTTCCTTATTCAATTCTCAACAGCAAATAAATACCGAAATTATTCAGAAATTACCTCAGGACACAACCTGCACCACAAGGAACTGAAAATGTATCCACGGAACCCGAAGTTGCTCCACCCAAAAAGATGTTCGCGTCAAAGTTGCAGCAATATAAAGTTGTGCTTTTGCAAGTTGCATCTCGGCCGAGTTGGCGCTATGCCTGAAGTTGCCGCAAATTTGGCACAAATGGGAAAGTTGTCGACAAAAACTTTTTGCACAGTATGTCTGCCATAGTCCCACTATGCTCGGGCTGCTCTCGACAGCTCCATCATCCTCTGGGCAAAAGATAAGAAATCTTGGGCTAAAGATCTCGTCTCTGCCGCTTCAAAACTGCCTTTCGAATGCCCCGAGTTCATCCTTACCGACTCAACATCGATTCGAGATGTTGCAGAATATAGGAAAACTGTCGAACTTCGAATGACAGCGTGGTTACAGGAAGAAATTGACTCAAACGAGAAGCTATACCTTCTACACGGTCGACTCGAGCCACAGAAGGACAAACCCCCGACGCAAGTAACTCTCAAAATGCGGCACTATTTAACTATGGTTACGACTCAAAAGCATCGGGAAGCTTTAACTTCTCTGTTACTGTCTACCCATAGACTTGCTGTGGAAATCTTGCGATACGTGGATCATGCGCATCAACCTGTACCCAGATCGGAACGATTGTGTAGGTTTTGCAAATCAGAGGTTGAAACTCCCGAACATGCGCTTATTTCGTGTACCTCCTCCGACACGCTACTGCAATTACGCGCCATTTTTCTCGGAAAACTCTTCCATGATGCACCCTACCTTCAAAATCTCATGGCTCAACTTTCAAATACAGAATTTCTCAAAGCCGTGATTTTTTGCCGTGCTACAATTGGGCTGGTCGCTAAATTTGCGTATGATGTCCTCGAGTTATTTGACTCAGTCCCCGTGTTACGGCCTTGAGCTTCTGAGGTCCTTCTTTCAACTAACTGCTCCTCTACTTCTTTCTTAGTTCTACAGCGGCGGGTTTGAGACTGCGGCCGTGAGCTCGGCTAAGATGTTGTGGAGGAGTCCAAGGACCGAAGTTTACATTAGTGCCTATGTAATCTCTGATACTCCTTGGGCCCGGCGTTCCTGAGCGGGACCGTGCCGTGTAATCTACCTACCTACCTACCTACCTACTTGTTCGACGCAAATAGAACACAAGCGCCCGTTCTACAGCTTTGTGTCCCGGCTGCAATGCGGCTGTGTGCTCGTTATTCTTGACCGCCGCCTTAAATGCTAGGCGTTTCTTGCTTTCTTCTCTGCCTCTCCCCACTCATCCCTCACCGCCATGGAGTCCGACGATGGCGAATACGAAGTGCTTGATAGTACACTCCCAAGCAGCCATATCACAACAGTTAACGGTGCGTGTCCTTCAAAAGATATTCGACTTTTCTAACCTGTGTATAGTCTCAGGAGGCGTCGGAGGCGCAGGCGGAAGGGGTGGCCAGGGTGGCGGTGCGGGCGGCAATGGAGAGGGGCCGCATTTGTATTTCAAGAGCGCTATTGTCAATGTTCAACGTCAGTTCACTTACGCGCTCGCCCACGCAAGCTGTTACTAACGTGATTCCAGACCACTTTGATGATTCGAGCAATCAGGACTCACTAGTCGATTCCAGTGTGTTGTTTTTTTCACTCGAATCATGGCAGACAGATGTAACAACTCGTGTAGACTTTCGACGCATTCCGTGGGGCGACGTGTTTCTACAGCGTCAATTATATGTGGATAGTCCAGGATCCTATCGAGCTTCCTATCGAGCTCGTTTTTCCCGGAAACGATCCAGTGTTCGAATTGTTCGGTCTGCCAAAATCGACAGCCGTGAGTTCACCGTCGCAACATACGAAGGCGAGGACGCTGAAAAGGTAAGCCCCGTATCCTGGGTTGACTGTTTTTGTGACAGATGCTTACAGGAATGGAAAGAAGATATCGAAACATTTATGGATATTCGGTATTATAAACCACCAATTCTCCCTACTGTCAACGTTTGAACCTCAAACAGGCATGAGAACGTCCTCCAGCTCTATGGGACTGTGCGGTGGAGAAATATTTGGGCCGCCGTTTTTCACGGGGCCGGTGCGTACAGATCCAATCCAGTAAACTATTGGATGGTCTTGAACATTGGTCCAGAGTTAACTCGATTCGTTGATTTTGTATCCGATTGTTGGTACTCTCCGATATTAATATGTTATATTTATGGACACGTGGTAGGTGCTGACTCGATATATAGCACAAATTCTAACTTACCGCAGAGTCATATTCACGATGTAAGTGCCCCAATCGCTTGGTCCAGGGTCACCTTGAAGCTGCCTCAGTCAGTTGACTCTTATCTTCGTTCCAATTTTGGCCGCGAAATGGTGAGTGAGCTGTGCAGCTGAACTCGTTAATTCACATCCGGTGCACTAGGCACGTTTTAATTTGCTCATAAATCGTTCTAACGGCCGCCTCTGCATCGACCTCGACAGTGGCCACAAGGTTGCTCTTGACTGCTACATGGCAAGAGTCATGCGAGTACCTTATTGGAACCTAGCTGAGCCATTATCCCCCATGGAGATGGCCTCTCCAACAAAGTTCAGCTACATTGTGGAAACTCTGACATTGGATCAGTACCATGAAATCACTTGTGCATGGTTTCGTTCAGCGTCAATGTATAGGCTGAGTTCTTTCACCGACACACTGCACTTGGGAGGTCTTTATTATGCTGCTGATGATAGCTCACTTCAATTGGTGGCTTTGCGGCAGCTTCAATCTGATGACGAGATTTCCAGTCTGTTGTACAGTCTTTCCCCCGAACCTTATCTGAGCTACGACTATGGTACTTGTGGTTGGAGGCGGTAAGAATGTCTGTCACCCTAATGACTGCACACTCATTGTCAAATATACTTGGCAGAATTTCATACTCTGAAGTGAATCAGGGGGACGGGTTCTGTTTCAGATATCATTTCAATAATTACGGTCGTTCTGCGTCAATGGCATGGATGAGTCAGGCAAATCACATCTTTGATCACCTGGATGTTCTACTATCTGATTGTGAAAGACACGGTACGTCGCTTTTCGACGGTAGCTAAATGTTATGCTAATTTTTTGATCTTCTTTCCAGTGCTTGTGTCATATATCGATGTCACAATTAAGCTACGGCGGCGCAGAAAACGTTGTAACACTTCCTCGGAAGGCTACTTTTTCATGTGCCCACCACAATACTTTCTGGCAGGTCCAGCCTCTGTCAAAATTCCCGAACGCCCTTGGTATTGGTCCCTCGATCCCTATGGTGCGGAAAAATTGAACGAAGAAAAAGCAACTGAACTCGGATTCCCGACCATCGAGCCTGACATCACAATTTGTGCAAGGAAATGGGATGAATTTGTATACGACGGTCTGAGTCAGTTTCACGAACGCAAAGGATTCGATCCATATAGTCAGGAGGTGGCAGTCAAGCTGAACGAGCCATTGTTTGAAATATTGTCGGATCAGGAGCCTCTCATTGTAGAAAGTGAGTTCACCTTACTGACTAGTGTCTCTTTGATTCTTTTCCTAACCGAAGCCTCAGTATATGTCCCTGATGAACAACGGGAATGTAGCTCAGACCCAGACGGAGAAAATAGTGAGCCTGACGAAGAAGGCCATGCCATGACTGGTTTGTCGGAAGGTAGGAAAAAGTATGCATTGAAACTTCTGGAAGTTAATTTTGTTGCGGTAGCGATCAACATGGCAGATATCACTCCCAAGTCCAACATCGAGTCCACATCATTCAATGAAACAGGTGAATCCACCGGGCAAGCTTCGCCATCTGCGTCATTCATTCCTCCGCTCGGTTCTGTGATTTGCTCCAGTCCCCACCGCCCGGATGACACTGGGCTGGAAGAGTTTTTGACGATGTTGCCATCACAGATTGGTTCTGCCATATGGGACAACCAAAATTGGAGCTTTGATTTATTCGACGAACCACTCCCACAGGTTTCGACATGGGACTGTAACAGCAACAGATCCTTCCAAATATTACCTTGCAATTTCATAGGCGAACCTGGAAATGGAGGTCCTTCCGATTCGCGGAAACGCAGCCCAGGTACCGACGTTTTTATGACAAATCAACCTTCAAGGTGGGGTTAATCGGGTCAGCTAAACTGACCTTGAGGCTCCCAGCAACGGCGTCGAGCTTACATCATAAGCCGTACCTCCGAGGCCTTACGCTAATTTAGGACCGCGTCGACGTTGGCGGCGGCGATTTCGTTGTGGGCGGGTTGTTTGGTCGTGTTATCATCAGATCAGACCTCCGTCGCTGTTCCTTCCTCGCTCCACTTTCGCTACTCTGTCTATTCCTTGACTCTTCGGTGCTTGGGCCTATGCCGAATGTCTCGGGCTATCTATACGGCGCTTTCTTGGGTCTTTTGGGAGGAGATAGCGTTGCTGGGGAGTGGTAACATTCGGCCACCGACGGTACGCTCATCCACCTCCGCGTTGGATGACGGTGTATTCAATCGACTCAAATATTCTACAGCCAGTTCTTGTCTGTGTAACAAACCTACATGCGAAGTCTTAGACCACACTCTTCACCCTAGCATCTGCTGCCGTCAATTACTACCCCGGCCTGCCTTGCGCTCCCTTCACCCTACCGCTCGCCCTACTCGCCTGTATCTTTACCAGCATTTTTGGATATGCTGCCCCCTTCCACCGCGTGAGTCACACGTCTCCAGCTCGCTTCTCTATGTCGTGCCGCCAGTCACACTCCCACCGCCGTCGGTTCTCCGCGCCCCGTCCAGCCCTCGGCCTACAAAAGGCTGAATGCCGTACCCTCACCTCTGATAATGGTGTATTCATATGCGCTGCGGCTTTCGCGACCTCTGCGTGCTTCGCCATCTCGCTCGACTAGTCCCGATCCCCCTCGCCCCCAATTCCGCCTATGCAACTCTCCCCGCCCCTTACAAAGATATAAAAGCCTCACCATCACCTTCCAGCATCCAGAACACTCCCCCTCCGTTGTCTCTACGGCCTCCGCACGCACCCGGGTACCACCGCCGTCGTTGCCCCCCACCGCCGGTGCTCCATATCCCGCCTCCGTGCACCGGTCAAGCACTGCAGGGTACCGCTACTACCTTCGGGCAAATCCTCCCCTTGCCTGCTGGTCTATCTGCGGCTGTAGCGTGCCTCCCCACCTCGCAGCATGAGTTTCACCCCGCCGTCGTCGATTCTGCGCACTCCATCTCCTTCTCTGCACTGCAAACATACAAACCACCCACTGCCTTCCTATGTGCCGCCCCTTTACTCTCCGTGCCTTCGGGCGCCGCTGCGCTCTTCGTGGGCTCGCACTACCAATTCCACCCGCCCCCAGTGCTTTTCCTACTGCGCCCCCTGCTCGCCTGATGACCACATATGCATCATCGATGCCTTCCATCCCACCACACCTTCTACCTCTATGTTATTGTCTATCCTGCGCGTTTTATTACTATGCACCGGAGTCTACGGCGCTGTAGTCGTTGCTATTGCTGTGTCCCGCTTTCTCCCCTTGCTTCCGTCATTGCCCACCATCCTTTCCCGAGCTTCATCTTCGACACCACCATCATTGCTGTCGAGATTTGTGCTCAATCTCTTCAAATACGCCACCGCCGTCGTCACATCCACCGCCGTCGTCGCCGTTATTTATCGTCGATAACCTTCCGGTGTAGTATTATGAGCATATGAAATACTTTTCTTGCGGCCCATTACATTGAGAAAAATTGAGCTGAGCTTTGATTTACCATCGTAAGCTTCGACTTTTGTTGTTTGGGATTGGTCGTCGTTACTTCCGTTGCGTATCGAAGGGTTGTTTTCGTTGAACGAGATAACTTGTGAGTGCTGTGAGTGATTGTAATGCAGTTCTGTGGTGTTTGCGGCAGATAAACAACAGATAATTATATTTTAGGTAGTCTTCACCGCAACACCGTATGAAGGACGTAGTATGCTCTATGAACTAGAGCATCTTTCAGGCCATCTGGTGCACTTCAGACAGGAACTGAGAAACTTACCGAGATTTTTAGATAGAAAGTTTCGGGCGTGCTACAGAAACAGTTTCCGATGATTATTGGAGGACTTCCTTGAGGAAAAAAAAGCACGGTAAGCAAAATCGGAAGCGGTCAGATTTATTCAGCTCACCATTGGCTGGCCTTAGAGCGGCCTTTTACGTCTGTGGCGGTCGGCTTGTCACGCCTGCGGGTATGGTGCGGCGAAACGTCGGGGCCGACATGCCGTCACCGCCCGCCCTGTCGATAAATCAATGGCGCGCGTTCACCGTGAATATAGCAATATTTTGTTCACCCTCGCCTACATGCCGCCGATGTCTCTGTACGTCTCCCTGGTTCTGCACGCACATCCGACGCCCTCGTCGATGTGTTGTCGGCACTTTCAAATAGAAGACATCCTTACGGTCTATAGTTCATCCCGTTTGTGGCTCTACAAATTTGGATCCTTGTTATATTTGTTCTGAAGTAAACATGACTTGCGTATAACCTCTGGGAATCTCCGCGCGAGCACCAAAATTACCGCCGTCGACGTCGTCACCATGTCCACCACTGTCGTCGAATCCCAACCATACCGGCTGTGGCACCACCTTCGTCGGCGTCCCTCCCAGTGCCGTCGTCGTCACTCTCAACGCTGCCGCCGTCGCTTCCACCACCACCGCCGTCGCTTCCACCACCACCGCCGTCACTTCCACCACCACCGTCGTTGCTTCCACCACCGTCGTCGCTGCTTTCAGCCCCATCTTCGCAAACCCATCATGCCCAGCCAGGGTTATTGTTTACCACATCCTCTGCTTCCAGACTTCAAACCCCTGTCAACATTTGGAACGCTGCTTCCGTTGTTTGCCAAGAGTGACGACGGCGGTGGTGCCGACGACGGCAATGGAGAAGACGACGGGTACCGGGCGAACAAAACAGTGACGGGGTATAGCATAGGGACCGCTCGAGAGGGGGATGCCGGAGCTGAGGTGGGAATGCCAGCAACGGCGGCGGCGGCGGCGGGTGGAATAGGTGGGATGGAGGAGGTGGAGGTATACGAAACAGGAATTTTGATTGAGTTGACAGAGGTGAAATGGAAAGCTTTTCTGTAGGATGACGAATGGTTTTCGCTATAATGTCAACGGAGGCGGCAGCGACGGCGACGACGGCCGACGGCGCAAGATCACCTGGTGCACCATTTCAAGCATATTGTTAAGGCCTTCGAGGACGAAAAATTCGAAGTGGATGAGGTTGGAGGCTTTGGGAGGAGGCGGAAAGTTCGACGGCGACCGTCGACGGCGGCGCAGAATGTCGCCGCATTGTCGCGGTAACGAAGCGGAAGCGGTACTGCATGCACTTGGAAGGATGGTGGGTGATTGCAAGCCGCAGATGAGCCGAATTGAGAGGAATCCAAGGAGGAATGTGGATACGCGAGGCAACGTCGACGTCGGCGCTGTTGACAGAGATCGCGCAGATCAATTGACCTAAAGGATGCGCCGGAAACGGCACGTACCGGCACCCATCGAACTTTGATTAAACACCGAATACCAACACCGTTGGATTGGCCAACGGCGACGATACCGACGTCGACGCCCACCCGCCACCAACCCGCCGCAACAACAGCGGTCCCAATTAGGCTAAATGCGTTGAGGACGTAAATATTAGGTGATTCCGACGCCGGTGCCTTGAGCTTGAGGCAGGGTTTTAGGTACCCTCAGAACCCGACCTTCAAGGTCGATTTGTCAGCAAAACGTAGGTCCCCCAGGTGCGGAAACGCCGCGCGGAAGACGACGACCCGAACTACGAGTCTGCTAGCATGGCGAAAAGGGCGCGGTTAATTGAATACTGAAGTAACTGAACAATATTGTCAGCTAGGTCTCCGAGGTACGAGGAGGCCTAGCGTTAGATAGAGTGGTGAGAGGCGGTAGAGCCAATGAATATATTTGAGTTAGATATTCCGTTCTCGGCATAAGTGATGCCGCCATCAGCGGCTTTCTCCCGACTTCCATCCCGCTCCTCCTACGTCGCCCAGATTTCGCGCCCCACCCGCCTCCCCATGCGCTTCTGGGCTGTCCGGCTTCGTCTCCTTCCTGGGCGACCGGACTTCCATGCTCAGTCTCGCGTCGCGCCGACCTCAGCCGCGGCTCTTTCCCGGGCTCCCTTTTGTTTCGCCGCCGATCCGCATCAAGCGTTTCCTGGCTTTTCTCGCCCGGGACCCGCGGCCAGAGGCCGCGCCAGACACAAACCGTCAGGTTTGGGTCTTTTCCCTCCTTTCCTTTCTCCCTCTTTGAGATACTTCCTCACTCTTGGAGGCGCAAAGCGCCTCCAGTGACCCGGGGACGCATAGCGTCCTCCACCATTTGGTGTGAGGGCGCGCAGCGCCCATCTTTCTTTCTTTCCTCTTTCTGATATCCTCACACGGGCTCGTGCCGCCCTCGACACCACTCTATATTGTCAGAGTGATTCAGACAACCGACGTGTCGAGGAACGTATTGCAGTTCTGTATTTATAATAATCTTCCTACACGAGATAACGAGATAAATTGCAATGCTCGAGATTGAATTTGAAGTGCTAACGATAAACGACAACGGGACTCGTATCCTGCGGTCTTTGAAGAAATTATTCAGCTCATCTGATAATAGTTGGCTTCAAATATGCTCTGCGGCCTCATCGCTCTCGTGGTTTCCGCTGCGGAAGCGGCGACGGACAAAACTATTCCTCGTCTTTCCGACTCTCTCTATGTGTCATTCATCGAGCTCAGAATGAACGGCTTCGCTCAGTAGCGCTCACGCGTCACGCCCGTCCTCATCGAGCCTCGCCAGTCCTATTCTACCCACCCTATTAGTATCCCACCATCGCGGAGAAGGAAGAATTGTCTCGCAGACGCCGTATCGGGATTATCCCCATTTGGACACTATTCACGACTACGACGGGGACAACGCCAGCGAGCGGACGGACGTTTTCTTGACGTCAAAGGCGTAATATGAGCAGCATGTACGGTACAGAGATCCACACCGTAAACCAGTAGGGGCGTCGTCGAGCCGGGATCGAGGAAATCGGTCGGGAGTGCGGGCCCGCGAGGCGGAGTGTTCATCGACGCGTATACGAATGCCCGTATCTACGACCTTGACGATGGAGTATAAGCAGCGCAACTAGTACGGGCACCCACACCGCAAACCGGGAAGGATGTCGTTGAGCAGGTATCGAGAAAATGGGTCGGGAGTGGCGACTTCGAGACTCAACGGACGACTGACTCGGAGGAAGCGAATGTCTGCGGCTCAGACGTCGATCTCAAAGTATCAACAGCATAAGAGTGAGCCGCACCCACACCGCCAACGTAGAGGGGCTGGGCGGAGAGGATATTGAGGAAATGTGTCGGGAGTGGCGGTGCTGGCAGCTGCTAGACGGAAGTGTCGTCGATGAGCATACAAATGCTACATGCACGACCTTCACACTGAAGTATAAGTAGCGCAAGGTGTACGCGCAGGCACACCGCTAACCCGGAGACATGTCGTTCAGCGAATATCGAGGAAGTTGGCCGGGAGTGCGGAGTACTGTCAAGCAGAGGCTTCATCGACGAATGTGTGACTGACCGCATCCACGACGTCGGCGCATGAGAATGAGCAGCGCGGAGGGTCCGTGCACGCACACCGCAGACAACGACAGCTCACGCCGGGAGATTGGAGACGGAATGGTCGCCAGTGCGGAGCGCTGCCAAGCCGACGTCGCCCAACTTGAAGCGCATGTGCGGAAGAACCCGGCACGCGAGAGCGAGCAGCGCGGAGGGTTTGCGCACTTGAGGAATGAGGTCGCAGTGAGAGTAGGCTGCTGCTGAGTCCACGTCGTCTGACTCGACCAACGAAGCTGAGCGAATGACCACATCCACCTCGACGAAAGGATCCGAGCAGTACGAAGAGCGATAGATAGCGCGTGAATCAAGGGCAGCAGCAATGCCGAGCGCAGACGGTGATACACGGGTACATTGGCAGGGAATCCGTGCCGCTCAGCAAACTTGACGACGAACGGGCAAGTTGTCCTCCTCAGCAGCAACACCCACACAGATGAAGGAGGAACCTCTCTCCCTCCCCGAATATCCCGTAGCAACAAGAACGAAGCCAGCACACATCAAGGTCGACGGTGGGAGATGCCACCGTGCGCCTCCCCCTCGAATTGAGATGAGGATCGGACACGGAGAACGAGGTGGACGGGCAGCGCGCATCGAAGCGGTCGTCGAGGCTTCGCCGAATCGTGGAGTGAAGAAAGAGGCGGGTCTGGTAGGTTGGAGGAGACGACTGAAGTGATAAGCGAGAAGCTGCGGCGTCGACGATGGAGGCGGAGGTGGGTTTGGTTTGACAGGAACACACGATGGGGAGGAGGGGCACGACGTCCCGCCTCCGCCGACTGAATCTACGCAGCACGCACGTGGCACATTCGAGAAAGGCGACGGAACAAAATAAGTCGGGAGAGAGGTGGCGCGATACAGGTGGACGGTGGGCGGTCGGAGGAGGAGGTGGTGCGGGGCGCGGTGGGTAGCCGGGGTGCACGGTTCATCCTGATGGGACGGAGGGAGTCGACGGGGAAGCGGAAGGTGTGTAGGGGTGGGGCATTGGTGGAGGCAGAAGCCTACATCACCGCACACGATGATGACGAGCCTGCTTAGTGCCGTCGTCGGAGGCCTGTAGTGTCAAGCGGATGAGGCTGTCCGTCTGTCTAGAGAGAACAGAACAGCCAATCAGCGGAGAAGACAGGGAAGACGCAATACACGCACCAGGCAGGTATACATGAAGACCAAACCCACGCCGCGAACTGTGACAGTCACGCTGTCACGATTCTCACGGTTCCAACCGTTCGCCGCAAGCTCGCCCTTGGCTCGCTCTCCCCACAACAACGCGCAAACTACGAGCTCGTGAATCTGGGGGGAACGGTGTTCCCCCCAGACCCCCCTTCATTTTCGCTGGCGCTGCCTTTTCGCTGGCGCTGGCCCTTTCGCTGCGCTGGCCCTTTCGCTGCGCTGGCCTTTTCCGCTGGCGCGGGGCCTTTGTAATTTCACAACAAGGTAACTCTTTTTTTTTCTCTGCCCTCTGCACTCAAAACCCCGGGAAATGGGCCCCGCCGCCGGAAGATGCCGAGCACCACTCCGTGGCGCTTCTGCATGGCGACAGTCCCCATTTCCCGGGGTTTTGAGTGCATCGGTTGAGAAAAAAATATATTTCGTAGTTCTTTACTGTGTGCATGTACTTAGTTGAGGTGAATACATATATCTCGCAAAACAAGCCTTGGTCCTCGCTGCTAGGATATGCATTCTACAAGTTTCTACAAGTACACACGTGGAATGAAAAGGCAAAATCACCATGATGATCGCGAATTCAATCGTTTTGTTTTGATCTCCTTCTCGAATCTATCCAACCTCATTTCCTCTCCACCACCCACATCTGCTTCGAGTTCGGCGGCGTCTTCTGTTGCGTGATCTTGGGTTTGTGTGGCTAGGTGGTCAAGTCGAAGCTGGATACTGGGACTGAGATGGTGAATGAGGAACTCGGGTTCTGTTCCCAGTTCCATGAGTCCATGCAGCGCAGTAGCTAGTTGAGTTTCCAGTGACTCAATGCGAGTACGGTAGGCTGCCGCTGATGCAAGTACATTTGGGTTGGGGATGGGATCGATCGACATGTTGTGGGTTGATGAATTGGCGGTTTGGCAGGGATCCGCGAAGTCGTGCAGAAATGAGTGATCCGAGTCTGGACTGCTGCGCGGTTGAGCAAGTGTGAATGGGAAGGGAAGAGACACATCGGGAGGTAAGTTTTCCACAATTGAACTGGAGTTGAGAGCATGGTCGTCCAGAAAATCATCGCTGTTGTCCTCCGGCGGTGACATGTCGGTGGTGTCAGACAGAGAGATGTCGGGTTCACAGACCATGAGAGCGTCAGGCCCGGCGATTGAAGGGACCTCGAACAATTCGCTGGTGATGGACATGGCGCTGGCAGACCTGTTTTCGAAGCTCCGGGGACTCGGAGGCTCGCATGCGTCGCTCGCCCAGCTAGAGTCACCATCAGCTGAAATTTCGAGCTGTAAACCGTACCCTTCCATCTCTTCAACTGCCTCGGCATCTACTTCCTCCCCATCCTCATCCTCCGCCTCCTCCTCATCCGCCTCCAGTTCCGCCAAAAGCTCAACTTCAAGTTCTTCCAGGTGTTTTGCGTCTGTGCCGGCGTTGGGGGTGGAGGGAGTTGTACTGCTGATCACTGCCAGAAGCCAATCCTTGGCTGCGGATTCGAGCGTGTTAGCCGATTGGGTCTCCGGCGTTGGTTTTGCGAGCCGCGGGCAGGTCAATTTCTGATGAACATATTTCGATTGAGCAGGTTGATGCAAACATAGATCCGTAGCTTACCGAGTTGATGCCCGTACCTTTCGCAGAGCGCATAATCTCGTAGTAATTCTTTGTCTTTCTCCTCTCCGCCCACGAGTCAAGGAAATCCGGCATGACCTGCGTGATCATGGCAAGTACCCAAGCATCAGCACGCGGGAGTCGGCCAGAGTGCTTGTGCTGAGTGATGTATGATCCCTTCAAGCGGCCGTTGAAGGACTCGAGGTGGTTGGTGGTACGGGCAACCTGATTAAGCAATATTCCCATCCGACTAGCTGCCTCCTGCGCACCTGCGAGCGACCATGCCGTCCACATCTCTCGCACTTTCAGATAACCCTGTAAGTAGGCGAGGAAGCCCAGTCCGCCTTTCGATTGAGACTTTGCGACATCCGAACGGCTGGAAGCTAATTTCTTGAAATGGGAGAGTTCGGAGTTGTACGAGGTGATGGCAGACTCGTAATCGGAAATGTCTTTGAGCTGGGAGACGAGGAATTTGCCGAGACGAGAGCGAACATGCTGACGATCCGGACCTTTCGGGATGACGCGGAGGTATCTCACCAAAGCATTCCGCCACGCCTGCCAGACATGAAAGATACACAACAAGAGCAAGATGTCGGGCCAGACAGAGCGGAGAGCATGTCGTTCGCGGGCATCGTTATCTGTACTTCCGACGGCAGCAGTGAATTCCTCGCCTTCTTCATTTTTTCCCATCGCTGTCTTCCACTTGGTGAGAATAAATTCCAGCACAGTTTTGTCGTAGTCGGCGTGCACAGCTTTGGCTTGTTTCCGCGCCGTAAATAGAATGAATGCAACAGGGAGGCCTTTGCCTTCGTCGTCGATGACCATGAGAATGGGGACTAGCATGCGAGCATTGCAAACTCCGAAGGTGAGATCCATGATAAGCTGTTTTTTGTGCCCAAATTGCCAAGCCAGAGCACGCATTTCCGGAGTTGACAGAATGAGAATAAATCGGCTGTTCTCGGCGGTCGTCAAGGGCTGATAAAACATACAAGATGCAGTGAGGCGTGTGTCGGGGGGAAGAGGATTGTCAGCACGAAACCAAGAGTCCAGGTTCTGTTCGGCAGTGGTTTTTTGCGCAATACCAGACTCTTTCGCCAGAGTTCTATAGAGAGAAGTCGTCTCGTAATCAGTTATGACAAACCGATGGTGCTCGTCGCCTATCAGACCTCCCCAGCGCTTGTGAGACCAGTCTCGGCAGTGAGAACGAAGCTGAGGTAGCGGCATTTTGCTTCGGAGAAGAGATAGGGCGTATTCACGGAGATCGGGTTGGAGCGGAATGCGCGGGTTTCTCTGCATCTCGAGCAGTTCTTGGCATTGCGGCGAGTGAGTAAAGTCACCAATGAGCTGGTCAATTGTGAGCCAAGCATGTTCTTGACACAGTGTATGAAATAAGTGTTTTGCTTTACACAATATGAAAATAATTGACGCACTCGACGGGTCTGGGTCGGTTCTATCGTGAGTTGATGTCAAACGAAACCATGCTCCACAACCGATGATTTTCCAACTGATTTGGCGTTTTTTTGAGGCGAGCCGGCCGTCAGTGTTATCAATACCACACAAACATTGATAAAGTCGCCAGATCCGGGTTAGAGTCCGACCGTCTCGAGCCTTGCTTGGTTTTGTGTCGGTTCGGATGATTGTTAATTTTGATCGAGCATCGCGCTTTACATCGGGGGCGGGGAGAGCGTTCTGGGTATCATGATTGACAAGATTCGGTGCGCTGTCGTCAGGCATGTGAAGACCAAGTTCGGCAAAAAGCTTGAAAGCAGCGGCTAGGGAGAAACAGTGATATAGTGCCATAAGGGAGCATTTTAGAATTGAAGCAATAGAACCTTGATCTTCGTATGTGTACTCATATTGTTTCTCCCATCCATCGACTCCAACGAGGTTGATGTGTTCTAGAACGGCAGCGCGGTCGACGGGAGAAAGGCGCAGATGGCTGATGATTTTTGCAGGCTCAGCAGCTTTGGAAGTGACTCTTCTGACTTGTGATACGCGTTGACTAAAGGCAGAGATAGCTTCGATGTCGTTTTGCGATGCAGTAGCCATGGGGAAGACGAGGTAGTCACAAAGTACGCGAGATACAGGAGAAAGGAGTACTACGTCACGGAGTCACATGACCGTGATTGTCACTGTCACTGTGACAGTTCGCGGCGTGAGTTCAAATTTCGGTATACATACGCAGCTCCAAGTGTTCTTCCGCATGTAAGAAGTGTGTGGTCGTAGCATGACTGAGGAGGGATGAGATGAGAGATCAGGACGAAATGAGGAGGAAGAGCGACACTTACCCGCTGCTAGTTTCACCAGAGGGCGCGCACGGTGCAACTAACCGGCCCTCATCCTCCCATCCTGACCTTATTTGACTGCCCCACCTACGCGCTGCGACCCCCTGTGAGTGCTTGTCGGAAGAGTCAAGTCGGATTCAGCCATTCGGGGAAGGCCGGGAAGGGGAAGCAGCTGTCGGGTAAAATTAGAAAAGAGAGGGTGGACGTGCGTGCAGATTGTGCATACCGAGCCAGCGACACGGAGGGGGTAGTCGTCTTCCACGCTGGATCTCGTAGATGCGGAGTCGCAGCGCATAGATGATGGGACGAAGGGAGCCTACGAAGCAGCAACGTTAGAGGGTCGAGAAAGGTAGAGCACGGAGGAAAGAAAGACGTACAGTATCAATGTAGACTGACTGCGACGTCGATTGGAGAGAAGGCCGAGACGCACACGCCAAGCCTTGAGGAGACGAGCAGGGCGAGTAGGGTGTGTGGCGAGTAGCTGGTGAAGAGGCTCGCTCGCTGTGTATCCGCAGCGACAATGAGGTGGAAGGCAGATCGGAACGAATACGACTTGGCGAGAATTGAAAAGAGTCCGTAGAACGACATCATATGCAGCACGGAGCTGAGAAGTTGCCCAAGAGGTGGGAGAGAGAGGTAGAAAGTGGGCCGGATGTCAAGGTCACGGTGAAGCACTAAGTCTAGATAGCTGGAAAGTAGGAACAAAAAAAAACAAGTTAGATGCCGCACTCCATTCCCTAGCATAAACATACACCGTCTTCAGATTCCTCTCGAACACAGAGTAGCATTCAGAAGCCGTCCGGAAGATCCCATCCCATCCAATCCACGTCGTCGGTGGCCTAGTCCCACAAAATTCTTCGAATTGGCGTGGAAACGAGATGCGCGGGAGAGGGGTGGAGAGTAGTTTGGAGCTTTATGTATTGGTGACGAGGTTTCTGGGCGGCGAAGAAGGCGAAGAACGAGTCGGAGTCGGGCTCAGGTCGGCGATGGTGGTTGGTCATAGCAAGATGTTGCTTGTTTGTCGATCAGCTGGGTTCCAAACTTTCCCACCTCCGAGTCTTCCTCTTTGTTTCCACAATCATCGACTCAATGCTCGCTCACTCTCAACTCACTCTGGCCTACTAGTTTCGACGCTCTTGTGCCCGACATACGCAAGCTCATACCCCCATTGCTCACTGCGTCTTCACGAATGCAACCTCGGGCGGCATTTCCGACGTTCCGTCATCAGCGATAAAGTCGAGAAATCAGCAACGTGCAAGGAAATCACTGGAGAAGGCAAGCATTTACAGCCTCGAAGGCAACAAATATCTCGCTAGAATTTCAAAAATTCATGACTGACCGACTCTCAGACTCGCCGAAACATCTGCTCTTCCTTCCCTTCTCTGACTCTCAGTGTGCTGGCACCAGTCCTTCAGTCTGGAATACGACAGCTAGTGTTAGATTCCTTAACCCAGTAAGCAGAAAGTAGTCGTAACATTCATGAGATGCTCAGTCTGGACATCAACAGCGAATCATAAAACCACTGTTATCCAAACATTCTCATCTTGTCTTCTCCCATCACCGACACTTGACCGACACCGACTGCCTTGACTTCAGACTCGGCTACTCTGGGCTTGACAAACATTGCGTGTCCGTGAAAATATTTTCGATGTCGCGATGTATGGTGCTGACCATCCCCCTTCAGTCGGTTTTATCATTCACTCGCCGAGCAGCGCATTCAGGCAACTACAAATCACTACAAATCATGAAGGGTATGTCTGTTGCAAAATCTTAACGCACGGCAAATAATAATATAAACGGTTATGTGTAGGGTCAATTGTGACGTTTGCGAAGGTTATATAGGCGGCGCTCGCATCAGCTGCCTTGTCTGTCAGGTATGTAATGCTTAACCTCGAATGAGGTCAATGCGCCCGCCGTTTCATTAAAGCTTGCGAGTTCCTGGCAATAATGGTGCTTGTCCTCCGAAAACAATTCTCCGGGAGCTAGACTAATTTTAAAATCGCCCTAACTTAGTGTCGTCCTGGATGTTTCAAATCTGAATACTAGATTTTAAGACGTCGCGACGGTGCCAGTTGTTTCCAAATTCCCAAGTCTTCCCGCATGGCAACGCAAACGAAGTCGTTATCTATCTCGCAACGCGGGATCCGCGTGCGTATCTCCGTCCACTACCCCAGAGATTTGAACTTTTAAATAATCGACGATTTGATGTTTCAATACCCCATGTTGTAGATTAAGTGAGGAGGGCGAGATCAGAGGTAGAGGTAGAATATGATTGCAATAGCAATGTTGGTTGGAATGCTGCTTTAGAGCAATCAGATGCTCTAGCAGGGAAATTACAGGCTGCTTATATACTGTACAGAATAGTATCTAGAAGGTTCTCCGTGTATCTACTGAATACTTGAACTGTCCGTTGTGAGTCATGGTCCGAAGCTGTATCTAATCTAATCAATAACAACACCCCAGATCACTGTCTAGCCCAGCTTTTCAGAATCAGAATTCTCGTTCAACAAAACTCGGTTTCGTCATTCAAAAATCCAACACAGTCAACATCAACTTCCTATCAAGGTTCGAGCGCTGGTTCTACAGCTTCGACTCACATGCGGCTGCAATGCGTGCCCTCAGCCAAACGCCACAAGGAACGCATTCTCTATTCCGCAACGCTGAATACACGTGTGTACCTCTCTCCACCCCAGACATCTGAATAATCAATGGTTCGATGTTTCTTCACGCCAGATTAATATGTGGTCCGGCTCCTCAGAGTCAGGATCCTCGCTCAAGAAAACTCGACTTGGTCTTTCTTTCAAAAATACAATACACTTAACAGCATCAAATTTCTATTAACCTTCCAGCGCCCGTTCTACAGCTTCGACTCATATGCGGCTGCAATGTGTGCCCTCGGCCAAACGCCACAAACAAACTCATTCTCTATATATATTCCAGACCGCGAAATACACGTGCGTACCTCCCTCCACTGCCCCAGACGTTTAAATAATCAACTGTCCTATGTTTCGATACCACAGCCTTGTTCGTCCCCGTTCTACAGAGTTAAAATCCTCTTTGAACATAGCTCTCAAGTCTTCCATTACTCAAAGGCGAGTTTCAGCGTGTCGTTAACAACTTATCGACCAACGACCTCGCTCGATAACGCCCATCCAAACATTTCATGGTTGCTTGAACTTGATTCATAAACGCCGATTTACAGCTCTGACTCCGAGTCCCATGCGGCTGCAATGAGGCTGTATGTTCACTATTCTTAACTGGAACATTAAATGCTCGGTGGCTGCGAGCGTCTCTCGCTTACTTCTCTGATTTCTGCCTCTCCCCACCACTGCCTCACCACCATGGACTCTGACGATAGCGAATACGAAGCTCTTGATAGCACACTCTCTGGCAGCCTCATGACAACGGTCAATGGTGCGCGTACTGGTATCACCGAGCTAATATTCGACTTTGCTAATGCGTACATAGTTTCAGGAGGAAGAGGTGGCCCAGGCGGAAGAGCTGGCCAGCATGGCGGTACAGGTGGCACTGGCCAGGGACCGCGTTTGAATTTCAAAAGCAAAACCACCGTTGTCAAAGTTCGTGTAGGTCAGTGTCAGTTCAACGACCACCGTGGAAGGCTGTTACTGACACGATATCAGGCCGCGTGAATGATTCTGGCGAACCGGATTCACAAGATGATTTCAGTGGGTTTTCTTCTATCATATCGTGCGCTAGAGGTGAAAGTTATGCCAGATTTTCGACGCATTCCGCTGGGAGATTTATTTTTACAGCGTCAATTATATGTGGATGGTCCAAAAGCCGATCAAGTGCATTTTGGACGGAAGCGATGCAGTGTTCGAATCGTTCGTTCTGCCAAGATTGGCAGCTGCGAGTTCACTGTCGCAACCTATCAAGGCGACAACGCAGAAAGGGCAAGTTCAATCCCTGGGATGAAGACTGATTCATGATTGATGTTTTAGGAGTGGAAAGAAGAGGTCGACAGATGTATGGATATTCGGTATTTCACACCAAGTTATCGTCACGGCCAAGCTCTGAACATTGAATAGGCACGAATCCATTCTCCAGCTCTACGGGACTGTGCGGTGTCGAAATACTTGGGTCGCCGTCTTTCACGGCGCCGGTGCGTACGAATCTAATCCAGTAAACTGTTGCATGGTCTTGAAGATTTGTGTAGATTTGATTCGATTCGATGATTTTTCGCTCGACTATTGCCACTCTCCAATCTTAGAATGTTATGTTTATGTATATGCGGTACGTGCTGCATTGATGTATAGCACATATTCTAATTTGCCGCAGCACCATGATCGCAATGTAAGCGCCCATTTGTAGAGTTTAGATTCATGTTGACCCTGGCTAAGGAAGTTGACTTTTACCTTGACTCCAATTTTGGCTGTAACATGGTGAGTGAGCTATCCAGCTGAACTCTTCCATTGACATCTGGTGTACTAGCCAGATCGGGTTGGTCTGCTCATAAATCGTTCTAACGGCCGCCTTTGCATTGACCTCGAAAGTGATCGTGATTTTGATCTTAGCTGGACCATATCACTATTTTCTGAGAACCTAGCTGAGCCACTATCTCCCGTGGAAATCCTGTCTCCATCAAACCTCAGCTACATCGTGAAAACTCTGACATTGGATCAATGCCATAAATTCATCTACGCATGGAAGTCTTCGCTGCCAATAAACATACCAATTTCTTCCACTGATACAGCGCATTTTGGTGGTATTTATTGCACTGCTGGCGATAATAGCTCGCTTCAAGTGGTGGCTCTCCCGCAGCTTCGCTCTGATCGTGAGATCACCGGTGTGTTAACCAGGGTTTTCTGGGGACATAATTATGTGGATTATGACAGTGATTGTGGTTTCACAAGGTAAGAAAGTCTGTTCCTTTAGTGACTGCTTGGCATTTACTATCAGATATACTTGGTAGAATTTCGTACTCTGAAGTGACACAGGGCGACCAGTTCTGTGTACAATATTTTTTCATCGATCGTTCCACGCGAAGTGCTTGGATGAGTCAGGCAAATCACATCTTTGCTCTTCTGGATGTCGAATCTGATCTCGACAGATACGGTACACAACTTTTCGGACCCTGGCTAATGTTATACTAACTTTTTGATTTTCTTTCCAGTCTTTGTGGCACGTATTCGCGTCACAGTTGAGCTACGGCGACCCAGAAAACACTCCAACCCTTCACCGGAAGGCTACTTGTTCATGTGCCCATCACAAGACTTTCTAACAGGACCAGCCACCTTTAAATGCCCGAAGTGCCCTTGGTATTGGTCCCTGGATCCCTCTGGTGCGGAAAAATTGGACGAAAAGAAAGCTACTGAACTTGGTTTCCCGACCATCCATTCTTCTATCGAAATTGAGGTTAAGTCGTGGGACGAGTTTGCATACGAGGGTCTGTGTGATTTTCACGAGAGGAAAGGATTCAATCCATATAGTCGGGATATGGCAGTCGAGCTGAACGAGCCATTTTATGAATTATTTTCGGATGAGGAGCCTCTTATTGTGGAAGGTGAGTTCACCTTCCTGACCAGTGTCTCGGTGGTCTTTTCCTAATCAAAGCCCTAGAATCTGTCTCTGCCAAAGAAAGGGCAAATGCCACAGAGCCAGGCAGGGAAGGCGGTAATACTGGCGAAGAAGGCCATGACATGATGGATTTCTTGGATGGTAGGAAAAGTATGCATTGAAATCTCAGGAAGTGAATTTTGTTTCTGTAGGCACAGATATCACTCCCGACATTGATTTCACAGCATTCAACGAAACAGGCGAATTCACCGGGTCAGTTTCAACATCGGCGTCCTTCGTTCCTCTGGCGGATTCTTTGCTCTGGCCCACTTCCTATCACCCGGTTGACCCGGAAGCAGAAGAGTTTTTGACGACGTTGCCATCACAGAGCGGCTCTGCATGGGATCTGTTCCCGCCAACCACCATTTCAAATCGGGGCGACCAAATTTGGAGCTTCGGCCCATTCGAAGCACAGCTGCCACAAGTTCCAACATGGGACGGCAACGGAACGTTCCAAACATTGCCCTGCAATTTCATAGGCGACCCTGGAGATACCGTATGGGACGACCAAAATTGGAGCTTTGATTTATTCGACGCACCACTGCCACAAGTTCAAACCTGGGACAGCACTGCCAGCAACGGACTCTTCCAAACGTCGCCCTTCGACCCCATAGGCGACTCTGGAAATGGAGGTCCTTTCGATTCGCGAAAACGCCGCGCGGAAGACGAGGACCCGAACTACGAGTCTGCTAGCATGGCGAAAAGGGCGCGACTAATTGAATACTGAAGTAACTGAACAATGTATTGACGGGGAAAAGTCTAAAAGACTGACAATCGACGTGCCGAGCTCGCGAGGAGCGTACTGCAGTACTGTATTTACCGATCTTCCTGCATGAAATCACCAGATAACTTACAGTTTGCTATCGATTCGAGTATAGTAAGCGAATGTACATATAGAGACAGATTTAAACCTTTTCAGTGCCGACGATAAACGAGACCGAGATTCGACCGTGGGGTACACATCAGCTCGGCTCGAGAATGGTTGCCTTCACATCCAAGCCCGTTCCTCATTGGGACCTCTGCGGTCTCATAGCTTAGTAGTTTCCGTTGCGGAAAGCGGCGACGGACAAAACTATTCCTTGCCTCTTTGACACTGCCACTAGACGCTCAAAACATGCTCATCATGAAGCCACCTCCCGACCTATGCCGTCGCCAACGAGGTCATCCACGCCCCTGCCGCCACCGCCAAGGCCACCACCGTGACCACCCTCTGCAACCTTAACGCCTCCCCGGGAACCACCGTCGCAAGGAAAGAGAAAAGCTGATTACGCATCGCAAGAGCCGCATCGCGAATATCCCCATTTAGACACTCTACGTCGACGACGGGGACAGCGGCAGTGAGTGCGCGGACGCATCCAAGATGTCGGCGGTGGGGTAGAAGCAGCACAAACGGTATGCGCTCACACAGCGCCAACGAAGAGAAATGTCGTTGCGAAAATAGCGAACAAACGAGTCGGGAGTGGCGGTGCTGCCAGGCGGAGGCTTCGTCGATGAGCATGCAAATGCTACATGCACGACATTGACAATGCAGCACGAGCAGTGCGAAGAGGATGGGCATCCACACCGCAAACCAAGAAGGATGTCGTTTGTAGGATTTCGAGAAAATTTGTCGGGAGGGGCGGCGCCAAGACTCGATGGCCGACTGACTCTGCGTAGGCGGATGCCTGAAGCTCAGACGGCGACCTCGAGGTATAAGGAGCAGAAGCACCACGCACACCCGCTCCGCCAACCTAGAGCGATGTCGTGGAGAACATATCGAGCAAACGAGTGGGGAGCGCGGAGCACTGCCACACGGAGGCTTCCTCGACAAGTCTGTGAATGACCGCATCCACGGCGTCGGCGCGCGGAAAGAGCAGCGAGGAGGGTATGCGCAGGCGCAGCGGAGACCGAAAGAAGGTCCATCCAGAGGAAGTGGAGCAGGAGCACAGAGTTTATGTGGAGTGCCGCCTCGTCGATGAGCAGGCGAACAATCGCATCTATGGCGTTGACGCGGGGGGATGAGCGGTGTAGGCGCTACGCACACTCACACCGCGAACAAGGAGAGATGACGCCGGCAGAGTAGACTCGGAGACGGAGGAGGGGGAGTACCCACCAAACCGACGCCCAACTCCACAAGAGAGAACGCATCCACGACGCGTCAATCGAAGGCGATAGGACGCTGATACACGGGTACTGGGGACGAAATCCGTGCCGCTCCCCAAACTTGACGACGAAGGGGCAAGGCGCCTTCATACCAGCAACATCCACACCGATGAGGGCGGAATCCTCTCTCCCTCCCACGAATACCCCCAACCAGAGACGGCGGGGCCGGCGCACACATCGAGGCGAAAGATGTCACCGCGCTGCCCGCTCGAATTGAGTGAGATGTCAAGAACGAGGCGGACAGGCATGCATTTGCAGCGGTGGTCGAATCCTCGTGCTTCGTCGGGTGAAGGAAGAGGCGATTTTTGTCGCGGGCGATCGTAACAGGGGTTCGGAGACGGCGACGATGAAACCGAGAAGCCACACCGTCGACGACGATGCAGGTGAAGGTGACGGCGGAGGTAGAGTGACGGGCCCCGCGAAATAGCCGGCGCCGTGCCTACGACTAATGAGAAGCGCCACCAAATCTACGCTGCCCATGGTCTCCCGAAGACCACGGAAACGCGTGCCGCATTCGAGCAAGGGAACGGAACGGAACGAGTCGAGAGAGAGGCGGGGCGAGAGGGGTGGACGGTGGAAGGAGGCAGGAGGAGTAGGTGGCGCGAGGGACGAGGAGTAGGCTGGTGCGAGCCGCGGTGGGTAGGAGGCGACGACGAAACGAGTCGGGAGAGAGAGGCGTGTCGAAGGGGAAACGAAGGCTTAAGTCTCGACGGCGACGGTGGAGGAGGTGCAGGCGGAATCCCACACCACACCACCGCGGCGAACGTGCTTGGTGCCGTCGCCGAAGGAAAAGTTATCGCACTAAACGAAGCTGTGTAGTTTCAAGCGAATGCGTCCGTCTGTCTAGAGAGAGAGCGGAGGAGTACTAGTTAGTGAAGAAAACGACGAATACGAATATACGTTACGCACCAAGCAGGTATACAATCAATTGCGATTCCAAACGTTCTCCCGCAGATATCAGGGCGGATCCATTATCCGCACATATAGACGGTGCATGCCTGAGGAGAGATGGGATGAGATATCAGAGAGAGGAAGGTGAAGTGAGGTGCTTACGCTGTGATGGTCTGAGAAAAAACCCGCCCTCATCTTCAATCCCATTCCTATTCCTAATATGCGCTGCCAATCGAGTCACTCTTCGCCTTGACGAGCCGCTGTGAGTGCTTGTGGTCGTTGTCGTTGTCGACGGAGAGTGGAGTCGTTCAGCGAGGCGCAGGGAAGGCAGAAGGGGACGAGCGGCGAGGAAGGGGAAGAAAAGGTAGCTGTGGAAAGGAGTCAGAAGGAGGGCCGGAGGTGCATGCGGATTGCATCACACCGAGTCCTCGTCGTCGGTGGAGGTACTTATAAAGAGCGACGCGGAGAGGGAGCAGTCGTCTTCCGAGCGCGTGGATGCTCAGACGAAGCAAGTCTACGACTCGGAGACGGCAGGGTCGGCAAGTCGAGAAGGATATATATTGTGGAGCGACATCTAGTGGAAGACGGAGCTGGAAAGTCGCCCGGGATGTAGGCAAGAGGGGTCGGGATATGGGTTGTGTGTCGAGGTCGCGGTGAAGCAGTAGTGTAGATAGATAGCTGGAAGGTAGTAACAAGAAATGATTCTGAAGTCAGCCGTCGCGCTCGAGTCCCTAGCATAAACACGCACCGTATTCGAATCCCCCTCGAGCGCAGAGTACCGCTTAGGAGCCGTCTATCCAATGCCATCCCATCCACTCGACGTCGTCGGTGGCCGAGTAAGTACTGCATCCCGCCCTCCAGCGCAAAAAAATCTTCAAATGGGCGTAAAACCTTTAACCGAGATGGCTGGCTAGTGTTCCTAGCGTGGGAGAGGGGCGGAGAGTATTTGGGAGCTTCATGGATTGGTGACGACGTTTCTTGGCGACCAAGAACGAATGAGTGGAGTCGGCGACGGCGATGGTGGACGGTCAGAGCACTCTTGACATTCCGCCGCTGATGTGACACCTGAAAAAGGGAATTTGATGGTGGCTGTTCTCACTGATCAGATATCTCAGTATATTTTGATGGGGACTACGATAGACACAATGTGGACGGAAAAAAAACACATACCAGCAACTACCAGTTGGTGTGAAGGTTTTAATGGTCATCATGGGTTTATGCTGCACAAGTAGTTTTCGGGTTCGATTCCTGAGTGTACCAAGAATTTTTTTGTCAATGCCGAAGGCCAAAAAATTCCTGGTTAAGTGGTTAGGGTTTGCTTCCCTCAAAAAAACACTGCCGAAGGCCAAAAGAATGCTGGGTTAGGTACTTGGTTAGGGTTAAGGCTTAGGGTTAGGTGGTTAGGGTTCGGGGGGGTGTGGGGGTGAGGAACAGAAGGATTCGCGCGAACGAGGCTTTAGAGTGCCAACCTGAGCGGCCCGGCTTGGGGGACCCCCCGAGCGCAGCGAGGGAGGGGAGGGCCGCGAATGGTTGGTCCCCTTCGCGCAAATGAAGGACAAGGAATTGGCAGATGCTGAATTTCGCTGAGAAGTTGGCTGCCATCAAATTTCCTTATTTGGATGTCACATCAGCGGCGGAATGTAGGCAAGTCGGTCAGAGGAACGACGTGTTGCTGGTTGCTTGTCGATCAGCTTGGATCCAAACATTCTCACGCATCGTCTCTTCTCCTGCTCGGTCATCGTCGACTCAACGCTCACTCACTCTGGGCCGCACCTTTCGACGCTGTACCTGATCTACCGTTACGCAAGCTCATACCCCGGTTACTCAACGACACTTGCGCCGCCATTTGATCATGAGTCCTCAGCAAACGAAATCTCTGCCATAAGTATTCAGATTGTGATTCAGACGCTAAGCTTGAGTCTGTATTATGTACCAGCGCAGCGCGGTCCTCTTGGCTTTCAAGTTTTGGAGAAAGCACGCCGTCTTCATGCAACTTCAAGATCTCATCTGAAGTCTGCTTCCCGTCTGAATCATTTTCGTCGGTGACGATAAAAATCTGCTAACATTCAATCCAATCGAGAGTGGAGGCTCCGAGATACGGTAAGCTTCGGGCGAATCCCGCGCTCAACAGGTGTGGCAGACTTCGAGGCAGCGAATCCCTTGCTATGACTCTTTCCCGTATCATACCGTCAGCGCTAGCCCCTATCGGACTGCGTACCTAGAGCATTCTGGCATAATACCACTCGGGAGGCGGCCTTGCGCAATGCCTCTCAGGCTACTATCTGCCCTCGCCGGCCTTCACCACCTAATACTGCACGAATCGACGAATCGATGCCTGTGAGGCTTACCTCTTCGCTTACTTGACCATGCGCACTCCCATCGACGACGACTGCTTCGACTCTTTCAGCATTAACGTTGCCTTCAACGTGACTCTCGATTTTAGATTTAATCAACGCCAACGCCCGATCCTCCGTATGTAAATCTCTGCTGGAGCCGCGCTGCTCACGCTTTGGCTTTGGCCTATATACATAGTATAGAACTTCGTTGGAGGTTATGTAAATTCATGACTCGGAGGTTGGTATTAGGCAACGCTTCAGGCACTGGCAGCCGAATATTAAAGCAAGCAACAATAGCTAGAGACTGCGCCCTGTAGTGAGTGATCTTCCGCCTCTTCCCCTCTTCGAAATCTTTCACCTCGATATTTAAATTCCCAATCCACCGTCACTTCAAACTTTCATTGTGCAGAATCCGTCGTTGTCGTTATCCGAGTACTAGTACTCAGTCACGTATATATGCTTCAACGACGGTGTGTTCCTCCCTCCACTCTGCGTCGCTGGATACACGGTAGGTTGATATTGATTACTTAGTTGATATTTTTTCATAATTTCCATTCAAGGTGTGTCATGTCAAAGATATTTATTGAACTCTACATCTGCGAAGACAAGAAATATTAATCGTTCAGGTAATACTACTCATCGCAGCCTGGCGAGCCGCATAATTCACGTCCGCGGTTCGCAGCGAAATTTCTCGCATAGATGCCTACTAAATACTTGTCCTCTCTGTCATCTCATCTCATCTCTTTATGCCGTCAAGAATCTCTACCTTCCACATACTCAATTATTCCAAGTAATTTCCCTACCATCCGGGAAGACAGCCATATCGCGCAGAAATTTATTGCTTGCTGGTGATCAGTGGAGTTGAAAGATAAGATGAGCGATTATAACATACTTATCCTCTACGGGCTATCGGAAAGGAGAGGGGTATATCAACAATTCACCTGTAGGGATGGTGTGGAAAAAGGCCACTTCATTTACCTAACGACACACCGAGGAATTGAACCTCGCTGCTGTGTCCTTCCCCTCCGCTCAGCGATTCAAGCTTGATTTGGTAGGTAGGAGACGGAGCTATTTACTGGGCCAGGTAAGAACCAGAATGCAAAGGGACAAACATTTTCTAATTATCAGGAATCCCGCCCACGCAGACTTGATGTATGCCGAGAAAGAAAGATTGCGAGTGAGTGTTGAGATTACAGTAAATGCGCTTCGTCCAACAATGAGTTAGCTGGGACGATCCAGTCATATTCTATAGCGACATACGAAAAACCAAAACCCAAGAATACGTGCACACCCCACCGCGGAGAGTCGAACCCCGCACATCCGACCATTTAGCGTATACAAGGGGTGGGCTTCCTATTCTGGCAAGGCATTCAACTGCGTGAATGGCGGGCAATCAATTGGATATAGTCTTGGATGGTTGAAACGATGTAGCGTTGCAATCGCGTGGAAGCTTGAATAAAATGAGTATAAAGCGTCAGATACCAGTCTAAGTATTTTCGGCTCGAGATGGAACGACTCGAACGAGACGGATTTCAGCCTCGAGTCACCTGGTAACGTCAGAGCTGTTGAAGATATACAAGAGTCTCCGACGCGCCTTGAGACAACGTACTTAGTAGTTCGATGCGATTCAAACTGGGGAAATAATTCGTGGAGTCCAGGGACATTGATTGAATCAACTTCCTTTCGCAACGAACGATTCAACTGTTGCTTGCTAACTTGCGGTTGAACGCACGGGACGTGCGACTTTGAGGTGGTGGTGGTTGAAGACAAGGAAGGGTCGCCGAGACATGGCCGAAGGGAAGCAACGTGATTGGTTCCCACGTTTGTCTCTTGACGTCGGCCACGTCAGCGACGGCGACGACTCGACTCGCCGCCTGTCTAGCTCCTTCGTCACTGTGCGCTGCGCTGGCCACCGCCAACACCTCCCATCTCAAGCTTATTCTACTCTTTGACCAAATCCACGCCTCACAGTCGCCAGGTACCGCTGACTTCACCCGCTCGTCCGACTCGAGTCGGTCCGACGTATCGAGAATCTCGCCAGATTATCGCAGCAATGTGAAGAGTCTCTGAGGCTACATACTCTGATGTTTTCAACGCCCGCCCCTCCCCGAGGGAAATTATGCGCTTCTTCGCCTTCGCCTCTCCTCCTATAAACCGCCGAAAATCCTCAAAAATCCTTCTCTTTTGATACTTTATCGTCTACGTTATCTTCTATATTTCTATCTGCCTGAACACCGCAACAGAAACCGTCATGCTCACACCTCAGAATAGGTCTACGCTTCGCCAATATTTCATCCACTGCTCCATGTCCCTCCCCGACAACCGGAACTCCACATCACGCAAATGTCTTGACGCAGCAAGCGCATTACCCATGTCCAGCCTCATCAATCCAAAAGCCTCCTCCTGCGGAATCTCTTCCCGGAGGGAACGGAAGAAATCGAGCAGGTGTGTTGCCCGCAACACCGTCGCACTCTTCGGTTGTTCTCTAATAGCAGCTTCCAGTCTACCAAGCCACTCCGCGTACGGCACGATTGGCGCATCCAACGCAGAGGCGGCGGCCGCCGCGAGCGTGCGCCACGGCACCGATCTCGGATTGACCAAGTGCAAGATCCTTCCCGTCGGGAGGCCCAGGAAATCGATGAGAGCGGCGGCGGCGACGTGGACCGGTATCCACGATACGTCCTAAGTAATTCGTGCGTACGCGTGCTCAGCCTTCGTTTCTCTGATGACCGCATATATGAAAATGAAGGAAGAACTCACTCTGCTATCGTCCGGAAGACATCCAATGACCTTCCCGCTCTGGATAACCGCCGGCAACCACTCTTGTGCGTTCCACGCCCCGTTCACCCCGCCGCACAGCTGCCCCACCCTCACGACGAGCAGTTTCGCCGTAGTAGGGTGCGCCTCAGCGGTGACGCGAAGGATCTCCTCACAAACCCACTTCGACTGTTCGTACCCGCTCCCCGCAGCTACACCCGCGTCTATCGCGATCTCCGGATATCCTTGTGCGTGCAATTCAGCTGGTGGGCTGTGGAAGACTCCGATGGAGCTGGTGTATAGAAGAGTACGTGGTTCTGCGAACGGGGAGGCTAGTGAGAAATCGATCAGATTGCGAAGGCCTTTTATGTTACGCTCGAATGAGCTCAACGTGATGCTGAAATTCACAGGCCAGGCTTTTGAACAGTATCAGTATCGAGTATCGCAACGAATCTAGGGCTTCCCACTAACCAGAATGGATTATATGTGTAACACGCTTGTATAGCTACGAAAATATCCTCGTCAGTAAGATCAAAACAGTCACGTTCAAACGAAGAGCTGACCACGTCGTAGTTTTCTTCGGAAATTCCAAGATTGAATTCCGACAAATCTCCCTCAAGCAGTGTGAGCTTCTCATCTTCCAAAATACCACCATCCAGTCCCCGCTCAACGAGCATCCGCCTCTGGCGTTCGAATAACTCCCCCGCGCCCGGTCCCGCCCTGTTAAACGCATACACTCTGCTAACACGCGGATCCTGTAGCAGTTGCGCGAGGAGGCAACATCCCAGCCCTCCCGTGGTCCCCGTGACAAGCACGGCCATACCATTATCCCGAATGGGAGCATGCGTTCCGTTAACCGCGGGTCTGAGCGGACTTCGCAAATTACTGGTATACTTTGCCACCATCGCGTGCATCGTACGCGTTTTCGCCTCCACGCTCTGCTGCATCTCCTCCTCCTCCTCACGCCCTTCTCCTCCAGAACCATCTCGATCCCCCAAACTATACAAATACCGCCCCAGCCTTGCAACAGTCGGATACTCGTACACAAAGTTCTTGGTGTGCCTTCGAGTGTCGAGGTGTGTTTGCTCGCGCAGCGCGTGGAGGAGGGCATTCCGGATCCAGGTCGCCTGCAGACTGTCGCATCCGTGTTGGAAGATGTCGTCCTCGTCCCCCACGTGGTGCGTCAGTACGCTGACGATCGCCGCACGCACGAAGTTGCGCACGGAATCTTCGCACCAATCAGTCGGAGGGGGGATGTTGATATTGAGCGAGGTAGAGTCGTCGACGAGCTTGTACAGCGCGTCGATCTCTTCCTCGTAGTCGGCAATGACTGATGCTCGACGGACAGTCATTTTAGCAGTGTACGTGAATCTATTCTAATGTTTTGGATCTAATCTTCTCGGACGGTTGATACTGTGGCTTACGGTTTGCCAGGCTTCACCACTGTAATCATCTCCTTGAACAAACGCGAATGCTGCGGCGCTATTTCGTTCATTTTCACCACCGTGCTCCTAAAAAACGTGAGGTTTCATGCTATTTTATCGTCTTTATGGACGAACCAAATCATGTTTCGGAACTCAGCAAGCTTGACTTGGTCTTCGGGATCGAACTTGTATGCTGGCTGGGGCTCTACAATGACCCCTGCCTGGAAACGTCCTCGGCCGAATATCACCGAGGAGCGGACGTGGGGATCTTGGTTCAGAAGACTCTCTGACGGCTCCATCAGCGCATATAAAAATGTTTCGCATGAATGAACACCTACCCAGCGGAGTTGGATTCGTCTGGGAGCGCCCGTGAGTATACACAAATTAGCGAGAGATGAGTGGTTAAACTACCTTCTCGCCCGTGCTATGCATGATCTGATCGTCCGTTCTCCCGTAGACTTTCCAGTGACCGGGCTTGGTGGGATGAGCCAGCAGTAGATCTGAGGTTGCGAACGCCCCTTTGCCTCTAACTGTCGTGTTCGTGACCGCAGGTGTGTAAAATTCGTTGGACTGGGTATTAATGAACCCGTCAGAAGATATATCTGTCACCCGAGTAAGACAACGACACGTACGACCAT
The DNA here is from genome assembly GCA_037176885.1 of Favolaschia claudopus. NCBI lineage: Eukaryota > Fungi > Basidiomycota > Agaricomycetes > Agaricales > Mycenaceae > Favolaschia > Favolaschia claudopus. The sequence goes on along the minus strand of JAWWNJ010000010.1, from coordinate 106,373 downwards.
TACCAGTTCGAAAGTATTGTTCCCGTGCGGAATCATCTCGGGCGTCATGACGCTTGGCAAGGTGAAATATTCCCAGTCGGTGGGACCGACTTCCGCTGTACGTGAGGTGTTCAGTATGCATTCATGTTTCAAGGTATGTCGTCCGAGAAGATTCGCTTACATGGAAGCACAAGGCTGACCATCCCGGCTTCAGACCTGTATCGTCGTCATGAAAAGAGCCCGTATCATCATATGAAAGGGTACTTACAATCCGTATTGAATGAATAGCGTGACACCTTGTGAAATCAAAAAGTTCCCGATCTCTTTATTGAGAGGGCCGCCGCTGTAAAGCTGCATACGGAATATCAGCATCTAGACTCCCTTCCAGATGGTGACGGAGCAATACTCACAATACCAGTCCGTCCGGCCAACCATCGTACGCATTCTGGCTTGCTAGCCCATGTCTTGCAAAACGAAGTTCAACATACTTGAATTCCGTAATCACAGAACTGCACACCTCGATGAACGATGGCACAGACAATAGTATATCGGTGTCGGTGGCCTTGGCGCCGTCGAAGAAAGCTTCCGCAGTAGGAAGCAACGGTATAGCCCTCGGCAAATTCGACGTGATAACCAATCCCGCCGAAGCCTACAGAGAATATTATTGACTAGTTTCGACAAATGGTTTATTGAACTCACCGACCAGAATACTTGAAGGATTCCCATAACTTGACGCATTCAGGTTCAAGTCATCACACGGATTCTAGTGAACGATGAAAATACTCACTGTGATACATTGGCGTCGCATGGAGGGAGATGCGTTGGTTGGTGAGATCGCGTTCACCGAACCACGGGAAGAGTGAAGTTTCAAGGCAGCGCTGGTTGGACCAATAGATTGGCTTCGGAAACGACGTCGATCCTACCGCGAATTGTCAAAATGAACAAGACAATGATTATGGAGCGAAAATCATACCCGAAGAGTGTACTATGAGCAGAGTAGAGTCTGGGCCCATGAATTCGTAGGGAACGGATTCAGGGACCAGTATGCGTTCATTTTCAGGAAGGAACAGAACTTCGAAAGGTGGGAGCTGCGATACATTCGGGGGTTGTGTTTCGGGATATTTTTCTCTCAGAATGTTGAGGGCGGCAGCTAAGAGGTCTTGCATGGAGGGTTCTTGACCAAGGAGGAGGCGCTGAACGCCGACCTTGTCAAGCAGGTGCGCGACTGCAGCGGGGGAATTTCGTGGAGAGATAGGGAAGACGGTGTAATTTGCTCTGAAGCAGCTGTTGATCATGGTGAAGTACGATATAGTATCTGATTTGAACATGAGATACCGATACGGATAAAAGAAAATCAAAACAAGCGCACCAGATGTGGCAAGGATGGCAACTACAGGGGCTTTGGCCGCACCCGGTACCCAGTTGAAACGATCCCTGAGGATCTTCGCGCCAACCCAAATGGCATGGACGGCCTCTGGCCAGTAGATTGTCTGGGTGGACCCGTCTGCGCGAGAGAAGCAAAAGAGTGCGTGGTTGGGGCTGTTCTGGAAATGCCAGTCGCACATCTGTGGTACAGACAAGGTGCCATCCAGCGATGGAGGTGTGAAAGTGGTGCATGAAAGCGCTTGGTTTCGGGCCACCTTGGGTACTACTAGACGTCGGTGCGTCATGCTTCAGCAATGGCGAGTACAATATACAAGGATACGAGGTGGGAGAATGTAAGACTCGTCAGGTTTGCCACGCATGATATGCGCTCACGGGAACTATCTGTCGCCCTTCTGTACATAATTCGATTCGAACGTGGTATGTATCTAATTCTAGCTTGGATTTCAACAAACCCATCAATTACAACTTCAACTTGCTGTGTAGCAGCCGCTCTGTAGTCCGAAGCTCACTGGGGACAGCGGGATTCCAGTGGCGAGTGTGCGAACGTTCATTACTCCGCAGCATCCTTGACCAGCAGTAACAACAGCGGAGACCATGGAGGTCCATGGTAGATGTATAACTTGACCAGTAAGATCGGGAGAACCACTGTCTGTTTTGCACGCAAAACACGGACAAGAAGACGCAATGAATTGGTTTGTATGCCGCGGCTGCCTAAAGCACGCAGGTGATTCGAATCTGGCAGCACTTTCAACATTCCGCCCGAGTGCTGGCTAAATTTGAGTGATGGGAGGATATATTTGGGCCGCAAAAGACGAAAAGAAGCGCCCGAGAACCTGGCTCCGGCGGAGGTTACACCCGGAGAACCTCAGGCCTGCGTGAAGAAATTCAAAAGCCCATGGGGTTCCAGAGGCAATGGAGCGGGCGGCTGATGTTCTCCATTCTTTGGTATATGGGGTGGAGGTCGGAGGGCTAGACACATGATTCAGCGAATAGAAAGGACATTTGAATAAAATCTTTATAATACAGGGTCGTACACTGATAATCGATCATCTGCTTCAAACTTCGTGGGCTGCCAGTTACCTATATCGTCTGCGCTAGCCGTTTCCCAAGCTCCGTTTTCAAACGCAAAATCATCTGCTCCTCGTTAGGGGCATCAACAACCGATATCCCAGCCGTCATAGTCTTGCGCTCAGGGCGATGAACGGACTCATAAACCTGCATGCGCCGCATATGTCCCATTCTCCATAGCTTGAAAGCGCTCATGCATAAGCAGAAAACAAATAGATTTTGATCCACATACTCGAAGTTGCTTCACGAGAGAGTCTAATTCGGCCGTCACATGCACGTAGTCCCTGTTTTTAGCCACATATCTGATGTCATAGGTCCGCAAGCAGTTGAGCCAGTTTCGTTGAGACTCAGGTACATGGAGACGCTCCTGCTCGAACGTGGGCCAGGGTTTGATACCAAGGAAGGAATCCAGGGTTCGAAAGATTAGTGTCTGAGCGCCGGAACTGCCGTCAGTGTTATCGAGAGCCCAGCCTTGGAAGCCCTGAACATAGGCCTGCGGAAAATAATCAGTCATCGGGTGTATTTGATTGAAAATTCTAACCATCCAGACTTTCGGCGATAGAGTGCGTTCGACCATGGTGTTGAAGAAGAATTTGAGAGTCGTCCGCAATAGGTCATTGGCGGTGTGTAAGGCATCTCGAGCAGCGTCCGGATTTTCAGCGTCCATGTATGCGATTGCTTCGGCGAAAAGAGTGTAAACGGGGAGCATCTGGCATGAAACAGAGTTGAAGCGATCAGACGAGATCGAATTCTAGATCGTCTTGAACAGACGTACCATCGATTCGATATCGATAACAAATTTTGTGTTTGAGAATTCGGTGGATCTATGGAGATCGCTCATGCCGATGGTGGCACTGTACTGCACTTTGTCTGCCCCAGTAGTGAGGTTGCTATAACATATCGAAGTGAGGCAGCCACTAGGAGACGAGATTCCAAAGTGACGCTGCAGAGCCCGCCAAGGTAGCTCAAGCTCTGGTGGAAATACAACCGAGACTTCGCTTTGAGCCGCACTGACAATGGGTATGGTTCCCCAGCTACGACGTTGTCAGTATTAACAATGATCAAGATGAGCGTGAACACTGCACCGGTAAGCATGTCTAAGAAATGAGATACAGGCAAAGAACCCAAGCCAGGCAGACTGAAAGGAACGAGGATCATGAGTCTCCCATTCTTCCAGCGCTTGTTCGACCTCGGTGGTGTTGATGCGCTGGGCAAGCTCGAACCGCATACGCGCCCTGAACGAGTCAATAATGTCTCGGTTTCGAGCGCAGTCTAAAGATGGCTCCTCGATTGGGAGCAAAGGTTCCATGATCCTCGATACCCAATGATATGGCTGAAGCACCGGTGGCCACGATTTCTCGTATGTAGCGATCGGGGGCCATGCTCCACCGCCGCCAAGTTCGACTAGGTCACGGAGAAATTCTAGTGAGCGGTGTCTCGGGGGTTCGTGGACGATTGGTTTGGAATCTTGTTCAACCGCTACATCGCGGGACAACGAAGGGCTCCAGAATGAGAATATCCAGGAAAGCATTGTGAGGGATGTGAATCAACCTTTCGGTCGACTCGAATCAGGCAGGTACGCGCAATAAAGCACCTTCCATCTCGTGCAAGTCCTATTCTCAACCGTTATTGCACGTTGAGGTGACAATTTGGCGTGACCTTGATGTATATGTTCCGCGCTCCATGAGCGATTCCCAGGATTCAGAAGGAACGGCTTTCTCCATGGATTTTCACCTCGAAAAACATGGCACATCAACCGTAAAAGCACACGGAGCATAAGCATCGAGCGGCCGCTTTGAGCGAAGTTACCGGGAGCAACTTTGTTTTTCTCGGGCTTGTAACCCCCGATGTTCTTCTGTGAATGATTTTAGAACTTAGGGCGGAATGCCGAAAGGTTGAACGTTACAACTTCAGAACGTTCGACCGCCGCCGGGGATGACGGCTATTTTGGTGAATTCTTTTTTTAGGCAGGGATAAAAAGCTGGACACAGAAGACACGTTTACGAGGCGCTAAGAGCTGTCCTTGGATTTCGGCATTGAGATTCAATTGAAGGTAAAGAAAGTCTGATTTTGAAAGCCGAATTCACTGGTTTGAGAAGGAAGGCTGGGGAATTGCCTGAGCAGATTGAGGTTACACAATGTCGGTTTGCCATTTTCCGAAAATAATGTCGTTTCTTTGAAAAGCCAGCGCGTCAGAAGTCCGCAGAACATCGAGCGTTCTTGGTATTGCGGGAGAACATGGCGGTACTAAAGGAAGAGGTGTTTGATCGAATCAGCTCTTCATGATCGCCGTCATTGGCCGACACTGGCCGTCGGCGTCCTCATGTGGCTTTCCTTTCACCTGTCTTCGATATTTGTTCGATACCTTCAATTGGGTGGGAAGATTTTGCCCTCGACGACACCAATAATTCCGACACCACTGACGCTTGAATTTCCTCGCTAATACCCGGTTACCCACCGAAATCCGGCTGATTTTGACGAAACAAACGACAAGAACGAAACGAATCAACGTCCCAATTGCTCTTCTTATTTCTCTTGCTTCCCGATGGGTTCTAGCTCGTGAGGTTTGCGGCGTCGACAATGAGATGAGCACAAAGGATCGCCCCCAGAGGAACATGTTACTTCGCTATTTACGGAACCCGAAAACGAACGGATTCAACGGAAAGCTGAAATTAGAGTTTGGACGGCTATAATCGGCATTCCATCTTGTGCAAGTCCTCTCGTCGTTTCGTTGCTAAACTGACAATTTAGCATGACGGACTCGATGTTATTTCCAGCCATCGTTCTCCGTAGACATTTCCACCACTGCCAACATCTACCGACGTACGCGTCGGGCTGCGTTTCTGTATTGTATTGCGTTCAGCCCAACCGCATTGAATTATGGAGCATGATATGTTGACTTTTTTCGTGGGAGGTTCGCGGAATGACCAAAGATCGGGCGTCACTCCTCCTGCCCGAGCATACTCACAAAGTTCTTTTCCGAGACAGATTGCTACCATGCTTTGGGGCGGGGGCCCCACGGGCCCCCACCGGAATGTCCGAGTTCAAGTCGGTAGCCCCACTCAAATATCCGAATTCAGACGCCTATGCCGGTAAATGCTAAATAATTGTTATGATTCTAAATTTTTATCACATGTACTCAGATCTCATCGTGGTCCGAGAGAGTGGCAGTCTCATATCACGTCCTTCTGAAGTTGAATTCTATTAAAACATGTAAGAGTTCCTTTAAAAACCAAGGTCGGGCTTGCGTTGAAGATCAAGAGTTACTTGCGCATAAGTTCAACAAACTCCTTTCTCGCTCACATAGATACTAGCTCCTCGCTACCAGATACTATGTCCAACTCATCCACTACCGTAAGCGCCGCCGCCGAACGAGAATTCCATCGTGTTTCACTTACATTATCACCCAGCCCCCATCTTCCACCCAAATCCTCGTGATCGGAGGCGGCCCCGCTGGCTCGTACTCGGCCGCAGTTCTAGCTAGAGGTTGGTTTGATTCCCCATTCAAACTATACGACCGTTTCGTTGACTCGGCGCATTCAGAGGGGTTCCAGGTTACCGTCTTCGAAAAGGACATTTTCCCTAGATATCACATTGGAGAAACGATGCTTTCGTCGTTCCGTCTATTCCTCAAATATATCGGTGCTCACGAGGCAGTTGAAGAATTTGGATTTGCTGCCAAGGTTCGTCTTATTTCCTCTTTTCATTGAACGTATGAAGGAACTCAACTTAACCCTTCAACTTTCATCAGGTTGGCGCCGCTGTAAAATTGAACCAGCGCAAACGTGAAGGATGTGCGTATATTCTTTTTATCTATCGTGCGGACCTCGCTCATTCGTACCTTTCTCCTTAGATACCGATTTCACGCATGGAGGTGAACACCCCGAGAGAGGTGCTTTCAACGTCGTGAGTTCACTCCTGCTTCAATTGCATAGCGTCAGCAAATGCTGATCACGGCAATGTACATCTAGACTCGCGCGGACCTGGACGACATCCTCCTCAAACACGCCGGCAAATGCGGCGCATCGATCCACGAAGGCGTCCGTGTCACCGACATCATCTTCTCCCCAGATCACCCGGGCCAGCCGATCGCGGCCGACTGGAAATCCGAACAAGGCAGTGGGCGGATCAGCTTTTCGTACCTCGTCGATGGATCCGGGAGAGCCGGCATCATGTCTACGCGTTATCTCAAGAACAGGAAATTCACGCAGAATCCCGTGTTGAAGAACCTCGCGACTTGGGGGTATTGGGAGGGGACTAACATGTACGGGAAGGGAACGCGCCGAGAGAATTCCCCCTGGTTTGAAGCGCTCACAGGTACGCACTCAATTTGAGTGGATTCGAGTTTTCCTTGTATTCGTACTGATGTGGTCTATTCAGATGAAACGGGTTGGGCGTGGTTCATCCCTCTTGCCCACAAGACCTCGGTGGGCGTGGTCATCACGGAGCCGGAAGCGCGTGCCAAGAAGGCGGCCGCTGCCGATGCTAAAGAATACTACCTCGGCCAACTTGCCCTCGCGCCAGGCACAATGAAACTCATCGGCGACGGCAAGTTCGTCAGCGACACCAAATCCGCCGCAGACTACAGCTACTCCGCCGGCGAGTACGCTGGTCCCAACTTCCGCATTGTTGGAGACGCCGGAGGTCAGTTTCGAGTTTTCTTGTACTTTGACTTGAGATGAATGAACTAACGCTATAAATTCCAGCATTTGTAAGCAATTCGACGAGAATTTTTCATTGACAAGACGGCTCACATTATACCTCTATCTAGATCGACCCGGTGTTTTCGTCTGGAGTTCATCTTGCGTTCACGGGTGCACTTTCGGCCGCCACCACGATCGCTGCTTCCATTCGTAAGCATTGCACTGAGGAAGAGGCGAGCGCCCTACACAGTAAGAAAGTTTCCGTATCTTATACCAGGTTCGTAAAACTCCCTTCGAATCAAGGTTCCCAGCGGTTACTAATACGTCGCGGTCAGATTCCTGCTCGTGGTTCTTGGAGTGTACAAACAGATCCATCACCAAGAATCAACCATGCTTTCCGAAGTCGACGAGGACAACTTCGACCGCGCTTTCGACTTCATTAGGCCCGGTGAGTACTAGTGATCTCAGATACCACGTACAAATGTTTAACAGTAGGATCATTATTCAGTCATCCAGGGCGACGACACTGACACGGCGAAAATGGCGGCGATACAGAAGACGGTCGACTTTGTCGGGTCGGGATTCGGTGTGCTTCAAGGAGGAGACCCACAGCATGAGGGGCTGAGTGAGCGCTTCGACCAATTGTTGGCGGAGAATGGACCTGCGGTGCCCAACAAGGATTATATGAAACCCGACCTCCTCGCTAAAGCCAGTGGAGCCGACGAAGAGAGTCAAGATATTCTGCAGCGCATCAATGCGAGAAAGGTTAGAGCTTTTTGCGTGGATCCAAATAAATAACCCACACTCACCTGAACCGAAGGCTCTGACCGGGATGTTTAACTGGAACTTCGAGGGGGAAAGTTTGAATGGCTTCGATGTCGTATTGGATAGAGGTTCTTTGGGTCTCCAGCGTGTCACTGTTCGGTAGAAGCTTCGGGGAAATAGTTCTGTACACCGTACATCATGGAGTTAAGCTGTAAAATCGTTTTTAGATGCAATCTGGAATTTCGAATCGCGTAAACCCGTAATGCACGGCAGACCAGATGATGTTCAACCCAACATTGACCCAAAGGTTTTTCACGCCCATCATCCGCGGAAAACCAACTCGTTCTACGTGGGGTTTTCGTGGGATTTGAAGCGGTATGCCGTGTAAGTATCCCTCACGGCCGCCAATACCCGGGGCTTTCCTTTTTCCCTGTGCTATTGTAGGAGGTCTGTGTAAGCTGACCCACATCGGCGCTCCGCATGTTCCCAGCTCGAGATGAACCATAAATACAGCGAAGGCAACGCGCACTTGAACTTAACAAAACGCACTTCGTTTAGCGCTCAACAAAAAAAAAACATGAACGGACACCGCATCACGCTTACCTCCGCAGAGCAAGGCCTAGGGCGTGCTCCGACTCTCCAACAATCGAGCAACCTCCAAGCGCTCTTCAAGTCTGGGAAATATCTCTTCGGTGTCGCCATGAGCTACCCCAGCCGCCACGTCGCGAAAACTGTTGCTGTGACGGGGGCCGATTGGTGTTGGATTGTGCGTTGCTTCTATGATCAATCGTTTCGTTAGTTCTGGGACTCACGAGGAGGGGCTGAACTCAACTTAAGGACTCTGAACACGTCGCGTGGTCCCCCGCACTCTTGGTGGAATGCATCCAAATCATCATCCACGAAAGCGCCGGCAAAATGATCCCCGTCGTTCGTGTGCCGACGAAGACGTCGTATGAATACATGGTAATTAGTTGGAATCCATTATCCGCACAACTACACTCAGCTCTAATTGATTGAATCATCTCAGGCGTGGTGCTTGGATGCGGGGGCCGGCGGTATCATTGTACCGCACGTAGAGACAGCTGACGATATGAAAGGAGTCATATCTACCTGCCGTTTCTCGTGAGTGACGCGAAAACATAAACCATTCATTCCACGGTCTGAGCGCGTACCAGACCAATCGGACATCGTTCCTTCCCACCCTTTACATTCGTCAGTCGTTTTCAGATTCCCGAATTGCGACCCCGACCGGCTTACCTCAATCATATATTTCTAGATACCGGGAGTCACTGACGCCACACCGGAGGGCGAGTCACTCTTCAGTCTCGCCAATAAACATTGCGTGATTATTCCGCAAATTGAGTCTCGGCTCGGCATAAAGAACATGGAGGAAATCTTGAAGATGCCAGAGATCGATGCGTTCATGATTGGCGGTGCGTCTTAGTCTTGGATTAAATCAATAGTATAAACTCTGAAATAATTCCGTTAGCCGGAGATCTACAGCTCGACATGGGTATACCCCCTACCATGCGAGGAAACGAGCCCGAATTCGTTGCGGCGATGGAGAAAGCCAAGAGAATGTCCAAAGAGACCGACATACCTCTACTGGGTGTCGCATTCGGGCCCGATATGATCAAAGAGCGGCTTGACTATGGATACCGGATCCTTGTCTGCGTTATCGATCTGCATGCACTTGCGTTTGGTATCATCAAAGCAGTAAAGGACACTAAAGCCCTGGCAGAGGAGCACGTGGGAAAGCGACACGCCAATGGGAATGCGTTGAAGGAGTGAGGACTCGGATACTCGGTGTGTAAGTAGATGGCGATTGACGTGACTGTGCGGCGCCGGGATCCGACGCAGAAAATCCTTTTCTGGAATGTAATGTAGGCGGAGCGGCAAGTCTAGAGGGTAAAAAATCAGTAATTAGAGCGTAAAGTGTAGGGTGAAAGACAAGAGCGCACCCGGACTCCCTGAATCCATATCATTTTCAAGGAAGGCGTCGAAGTGTTCGAATGATTCGTTGCCTGGGATCCCCCAGTGACAGAACCGGTACCAAGCAATTAGATAGACCAAGAAGTTAGTTTTGACGGGTTTCAATAGCCCGCAAGAGGTTGAGACCACGAATGAATCCGACGTGGCACCTTGGTCCTTGACCCGACTTGCAACATACGACATTGATAGCATTTTCGGTGAGCAAAGTACGCAGAAGGTCTTTCGAGCACATGCCTTCCCGTGCTCTCTATACCCAGGCGCAGAGAGCTTGAGGGAAGCGTCAAACGCTGAAATGGTTGATGATGGCGGGAAGAAAGCCAGTAACGCCATCAATCAGCAATCACTCGCCGTGATCCGCGTGACAGTCTGTGACATTTCATTGTCTGCGTGACAACGCACCACATTGTCTGCTCTAGCGCTTTGCTTTTGTTCTTCGGCTACGCTACCTTATAATTATGGCCACCGACAATACCCTTCCGTTTCTTCTGTCCCTCCTACTCACGCTCTTTTCTGACCACTCACGACCATGCTCGACGCACTGTATCCACTTTTCTCAATCTTTTCATTCCTTGGCTTCATCCTCGTTCTTCTCCCTCTCCCATGGCACTTCCAGACCCGGATCCCTGGCATTTGTTTCTATATCATGTGGAGCGCTATTGCATGTCTTAACCAGTTCGTTAACTCGGTCGTCTGGAAGGAGGATAGTATTCTTCGGGCCCCGGTGTGGTGCGACATCTGTTCGTCGATCTTTCTTTGTTTCATTCGACGTTGCTTTTGCTAATGAGACGATAGCTATGCGCATTATGATGGGCGTTTCTGTGGGTATCCCAGCCGCCACTCTTTGTATAAACCGCCGCTTGTATCAAATCGCGTCTACGAACGGGAGTCTTTCCTCTAGCAAAGCTGAGGTGCGCACGAAATGACTTTTGCTTCATCTTCAATGCAGCTAACGGCTTCCCAAGCTGCGACGCTCGGTCTTCATAGACGGCCTGTTATGTGTATTCTTCCCTCTTGTTTATATCGCCCTACGTGCGTCCATTTGCCTCTATGTCAATATTTCCTGCTAACGGTATCCGTAGAATTTATCGTGCAGGCGCATCGTTTCGACATTTACGAGCAAATAGGCTGCTACCCCGCGCTCTACAACTCCATCCCTCTGTATTTCCTATCGACGATCTGGCCACCTCTCATCTCCCTCATCTCCACCGCCTATGGCGCTCTCACTCTCCATTCCTTCCTCACACGTCGTGCCACGCTCTCTGACTCCCTCGCTTCCATGACGCACCTAATCACGCTCTCCCGCTACCTCCGCATGCTGACTCTCGCTACGCTTTCGACGCTCCTCACGCTTTCTCTCGGAATCTTCACCATATACTCCACCGCGACTTCCACTCCAATTCATCCCTGGCGCTCCCTGTCTATCACCCACTCCAACTTCTCCCACATAGACTCGATCCCTGCACTTGTTTGGCGTTCCGACCCGCGTCTGCGAGTTGCGCTCGAATTCACGCGCTGGACTGTACCCGTTCCCGCCATCTTATTCTTCGTGTTCTTCGGCGTTGCTGTCGAGGCTCGAACGAATTATCGTCTTGCTCTGAGCTCCGCTTGCAATTTTCTACGACTCCCTCGACTCGGCGGCGGGAAGTCAGCCAGTCCCCAGGAAAAACCATCCTCCTCTGCGTCGAAGGAAAAATTTGCGCTAGGAGCCGGTGTTGGTTTTACGAAACCTTTGGCGCCGACGATAAACACCCAGGATATCTCACCACCGGCCTACACGTCGTCCTCTGGCTCTCTGACCGTGGGCTCATTTGGCGCGGATATGAGCCGCGTTCGGTCATTCACCTCCACGACCTCCTACGCCTCTGATTCATCTCGCTTCGTCGAGCATCTCGATCCCCACGCAAAGCCTCACGACGTTCAGACCAACTCCGATATCATCATCATTTCTCCGATCTACTCCGCAGACGCGTTGGCGCACGAGCATGCAGATCTCAATTCCGGCACTCCTCCGCCCCCCTCACCCGCCTCATTCGTACTCACACCCGCGTCCGCGACCTCTTTCGCCTCCTCGACGTCGAGCGGGAGTAGCTACACGCTTCCCTCCCATGTGGGATGGCACGCCGAGGCGTACCCCGCCTCGCCGTCGAGCGTCGCGCATCCGTACGCTGGGGACGAGGAAGACGTCGATGAGGAGCTTTCAAGCTATATACATTCTGCATCAGATATCGAAGTGCCTCCGCCTGCTCAGATTCTCGCTTCTTCACTCCAACTGTAGCATTCGCCTCATTTTCTACAATCCTCAGGCTGACTCTGGGAGTTCAAAAACGCCGATTTCACGACAATCCTGACGCACGCATGTACAAATGTTGTATCCACTAGCATTCTTCATATCATTTCCATTCACTTCTTCACTGTCCCTGCTTACATTGCAGCAATAAATGACTCTTTGCCTCTCAAGACGGAAAATTGACCAAAAAGACGGTCGAATTCGATTCTTCCAGTTGTGTTCCGATGATGTGTGGCGGTGTCCTGTCATCCACCTGTCATAGAGTCTCGACTCATCTGCCACCACATCGCTGCTCGCTGCTCGGATTCACTTTGCTAACCCAGCTGTCTCACGTCTGGCTTCGTCGAACGATCTCTTCCGGAGTCCGCAGTCTTCATTTCCCTACTCATCGCGGACGCCCTCGATGATCGATCCAATCGATACTGCAAGCCCCGCAACTTGGCAAGGCTCAAGCAGAGTCAAGCTTGGCTCAAGCTATGCAGATCATTTTGTTCAGGACGGGAACGTGCGCTGGCGTGCGGGTGCCTTCCCGAAGCAAACTTGATCAGTGGAGTGTCGTCGCACGATCCCCGACCCCCCAAATCGATGCACAATCCATTCAGTAATTTAGTTACCCAACACTGAAAAGGACTGAACTCATGCTTCTTTGTGCGGCCGTCGCCCGCAATTAATTGAATTGTACGTTCGCCTGGTCTGCCAAGATACCAAGATACTGTTTTTGAAGAACGAAGAAAGAAAGAAAGAACTAATTATACAGCAGTGGAGATGATGAGATCCTTCCAGCTGCCATTATCTTAGCGCTTCCATCGAAAGGTATTGCTTGATTACATCTCGTGCCGTATTCCCAAAACTAGCTCGCTGAAACAGCTCATTCTTTTAGCTGCCCAATTAGAATCGCGAAAGGCATTCAAGTTTGGTTCTAATGATCGAGGCGCACTGTTCACGATCTTCTCCAACAGCCTTCGTTCGTATCTCAAGTTCCTTTTGTACCATGATTTTTGCCCGGTGGTGGAGCAGTTGTCCATTACGGTCAGTCGTATCAATTTTTGAAACCGAGACACACGGGTAACCCTATGGCCCGTGTTCTCATGTCTCACCTCGCGCTCATATATATCCGAGGCACAGACGAAGTTTCCCTCTAACCCCCAACAACATGACTTCCCCATTCCCGCCTGGATTTGACGTCGTTCAGCTGTATGTGACGATCGGCTGGGCACCTCTGCTTCCGCACTTATTCACGAATCCCTCAGATCTGGCCCCGAGGTAATTTCTTTGAAATTTCTGCCGGGATGAGATGCTCAATGTATGCTATGCAGCTCATCACATATCTCGCCGAATGGTCGTTGTTCTCTACTCTTACTGTACAGCTGTGTTAGTGCTCCTGATCTGCTCTCCTCGAAGCATCCTATCTTATCTGATTCGTGCTAGACCTCTACTGCCAGGCATTCCCAAACGACCGGCTTTGGACGAAAGCACTCGTTTATCTCATTTACGCGATTCACCTCGTGGAAATAATCTTGGTCACCATCTCCGCGTTCAAGACTTTTGGCTTTGGATTTGGCGACATTGCCGCCCTGACAGACTCCGACGTGTCGTCCATTTGGAGCGATATCATCCCCGCTCTAGGTACGGAACATTGACCATCACTGGGTTGCGCGCCTTTATGGACATCACAGTCTCTCTCATTGTTCAATCATTCTATGCGTATCGTCTGCGCCTGTTATCTCAGTCGTGGTCTATCCCCGGAGCAATTGTGGCCGTCCGTGGAACTCTGTCTTTATCTTCAGCATTTATACCTAATTCCTTGAATTTCCTCAGGCATCTGTCATTGCAAACGGCTGCGGATTAGCAACGGTTGCGTTCGTCTTGAAAGGTAACCTCACAACACTGGCCGGCGGAATTGTGATTTATGGGCTCTCAGCGGGAAATATTTCGCAGCTCACCAGTCGAAAAATCTCAATACTCGGGGGTGTAAGGGTTCAGTGACCCTCGAACCACATTGAGATCTGATTTTACCGCTGTAGATATGGTTGGGGGGCTCTGCCCTCATCGACATTGTCATAGCGGGATGCATGACCTACTATGTGAGTCCTTCTTTCCTTATGATCATCATTGACCTCACCCTGCATCCATCCAGTTGACAACTAACGATGCTGGATTTCGCCGCACGAAGGCGTTGGTTTCTAAACTGGTTCGATTGACCATAGAAACGGGGTCACTAACAGGTATTGTCAATTGATCATCCAGCGATGGATTGCCCGACCAATTCCTCGTCAATGCAGCCCTGGTCGCGCTTTTAACACTCATTCTTTTCTTTGGCTTCCCCAGCAAAAGTTACTAAGTACTCAACGCCGGCCAACGTGATCCCTTTTCTATACGCCAACACCATGCTCGTTGTCCTGAACGCGCGCTTCCAAATTGTAGGGGGCCGCTCTACATACACATCCGACGTCAATATCGTCTCAAGCATGGGTTATTCGCGCGACACCACGACTACCGGTGGGTCGGCCACTATCCGCGGCAGTGACGATGAAGCGGTTGTATCAATTTCTCGGCACGTTTTTACACGCTCAGACACCGATGCTCCGGTGGAGATGAAATTTATCCATCGGGTATGTGTTGGATGATTCTCACCACAGTATAGGCTCATTTTTCATAGGACGGGGAACCAAAGGAACATGCGGTTAGGTAGAATCGGAATCATTTCAACATGGAAACTCTCTTGAGTCGTCGACTTCTTTTGTTGATAAAATAATTGCATTGTTTTCTTTTGTCACGGTACTTACCACCGAATCAACGGGGACTCACCACTATCGGAAAATCCAACTTTCAACAGGTGAGGGCAAGTTGAGGTTATCTTATCTGCTTCGGATTGTTCCGGCGACCGCTTCTTTTGCGGTTCGGGCTTTTCGGCCTTCTGAATGCCGATTCCAAAACCCACGGCAAAACTTCAAGTTCGATTTTTGTGAAGTTCAACTTGCTACGAATCAAATCTGACTTGTTTCACACAGCAGTCAGTATAACACAAACGTCTCGTTCGCTCTCATTTCTGCTCAGTGTTCGCCGGCAACTCGCGAGGGACAAGGTGCGACTCCTCGAATGTAGGACACCTTCCCGTGGGATCTGACCCGTATTTCTCCTGCAGTTCTCTGAGCAACGGCGGCTCAAATACAATATCAATGGCAACTCATACGGCCATCGCCTCCAGAATGTTGCAAGAACATCAGTAGACGAACAGCCGACATTTTATCGTATACTCCCGACCAACAAACCTTTCACTTCACCGAGGTATCTTGTGCCGCGGCGCAGATGACAACACGGTCCATGGGAAAGAAGCGCCGGCTCCGACTTCCTTCAACCTATCCGGTGAGCGTTTTAATGCAATGCGTATCATCGGACCAGTAGGGCCATGTGATTGGCCTCGCAAACTACGACATGGCACATGCAGAATTTCGGGCCGAATTCTGGATATCGCACTGATTTCCAGCATAAAACCCCGATTCAAGTTCGGTATGAGTATGGTTGAACAAGACGGGTTCTCTTACCAATTGATGAGCCACTGCCCACAACCGTGTGGAAGTCTGAATCTCCTGTCAACCTGCTTTTGTTAAGGTTCGCAGCCACGGCATGACTCGCTTGATTCCCACCTGATTCTCACACACTGAAGCTCTTTCATCATCGTTTCCCATCTCGCATAGAGTCTTCATCTTTGTCTTTCCTACACTGGTCCCCAGGATTCTTTACCACCTTCCGCACGACCTCAGAAAGCTTTTTCCCGCCAGGACGACCAATGACCGAGCCTCAGCGCATGCAGATCCTTCCGCAACAGCGCTCAGGCGACCCGCACGCGAGCCAGTCGTCTGCGGCGGATCAGTCACCAATAAGCGAGAACGACATCGGTGAATATCGCGAGCAAGACCGATTCCTCCCCGTGCGTTTTCGTTTCGCTGTCGAGCTGCGCAATGCGCGCTCTCGCTAGAAGTGAAGTCTTTCTACGTACCCCATCCACTGACGGGACAACAGATCGCGAACGTCTCGCGTATAATGAAGGCTGCAGTACCACCAAGCACCAAGATCGGGAAAGACGCCAAAGAATGCGTTCAGGAATGCGTATCCGAGTTCATCTCTTTCATCACATCGGAAGCCGCCGAGCGCTCGTTGGTGGAGAAACGCAAGACAATAGGAGGGGAAGATATCTTGTACGCGATGAACAGTCTTGGGTTTGACAATTACGCCGAGGTGCTGAAGATATACCTTGCAAAGCTGCGGGAGGTGAGCATGAGCTTCGTTCCTTTGAATAGTTGGGTGGGGTGTGCTTACTGAGTTTTGCGACTAGCACCAGACTTCGTCCGCCAACACCAGGGTGTCGGACCCATTCATCGAGCCTCGAAGTGGAGGAGGAGTTTAGCTGACAGCGGGTTCAGGGTGTACGCTAGACGAGTTGTAATTCAGATATTGCATGTCTGACTCTCGCAGTCTGAGAGATACGCAGCGTGCTTGCACATCCACCCGTCCAGGTAATCCCTGCAGAGCGTCAGGGTGACTTGACACATCGAATCTGAAGCTGGTCAATGCGGCGAATGATATTTGATTTCCTTGAATCCTTGCAGATGCGGTGCCGAGTCAGGGTCCCAATTTTCCCACTAACAGTAGCTTATTTCTGCAGGTACTGCATATGTGTTGTTTTTACTGTACCACAGACCTTGTCTCGTCTTTGTCTCGTCGCGTCCACGTCGACGATTCGCGAAGTTGACCTTGACTCCGAGTCGGAATTGACCTGTAGATTCAAAGAACAGCCACCCTGTATAATGTAGGTCTCTCCCAGTAGCATTGAGCCAGCAAGTTCTGATTACTACTCTCCGGACGGCGGAAACTTGAGCACGACAAAGGACCATGAGGGGACGGGTCAAGGACGATATTCGATCTGATCGCCGAATCATTCCGAATGTACACGTGGTGCCGTAATCGGAGTTATCGGCCGTTAGTTCGAATATTTTCAACCAACGGTTCAAAAACGTCCCGAAAGTATTACTCGTTGATCTCTGGCATGGTATCACATCTCATTTAGAAGCTGTTGAGCTGATGTACTGTAGACCTTCGACCAACGGTCCAGGTGCGGCAGGGCGAGTAACCCCGGCTGCGGGATGCTAGCAACGCGTTCAGTGTGCGAGTCCATTTTTTGTTCTGTACGTTGGGAATCTTGGGATTCAGTGCAGTAATTTTACAGCTTGGTTTATGTGTATCAAAAGATCGCCCTTTGGGCTCAAGATTTAGTCATGCGAGTCTGAGTCTCGCCAACATCGATGTATAGATATCCCGCCGCGCAAGTCGATTGACTCGGATGTTATTACTACCCGAACTTCCCGCGTTATAACTCAACATTCATCCCTCTTCATCCGAGTCATCACTCGTGATATGGATCAACTGCAAGGAAAGGGACAATGATTGAATTCCCTAAGTAACAAGCAGTAATCTGGTTGAATTCTCATATTTGATGGGAATCAGACTGAGGATGGCGTGTAAATTCTCAGAATTTGCACTGAAGTCCTCAAAAGCTACTTAATCTCACAACTGAGGCATGGAGCCATATTCCAGTTCCCTCTTGGAATCTGTGCATCCGTATCTCGAGGACCGAGATTCCCGCGCGGTAATTTTGACTTGACCAGCTGATATCATCTCGGCTTGTGAAATTTGGCGCAACGCAGTCCACCATATACTTAATAGCGTCCTACGAGCAATAAACAGCAAGAAGCTTCCCCTCATACTATGACAACCCTCGAAAGCGCATCGGACGTCTTTTACGCCTTGGGCATTCATAGAGCCCCGGCCTTCGCCTCCGTCCCCGAGTTCGAGCGCTTGATGGAATCTATCGTCGACGACTGTGTGAACCTCCTTCCCGTCGTCCAGGAAAACTGTCTCAAGGTGCATATGGTGAGGGTCGATTGGTGACGCTCTTGCAAGTGGATTCACTCATAGATACCCGTGTGCGATAAGTAGATGTTCCAGACCGACAAGGGAGATAAACATACTCCGCGTTTGGGCTCGAACCTCGAGCCCCAGCGGTCTTCGTCGTGATTGAGGCCCAGGTATGGCATAGAATTATGTCGGTGGGGTCAGAGAATATCCTCAATTAACGCCTTCACGCGCCGCATGATCAGACTCCGGAAAACATTGGGAAGGTGAGCAACACCCGCACGAGATGGTAATACACTAACATTCAAGCTGTCTGTACTAGGTACTGGCATCGCCCGAACTTCGCAAAAAGTTTCAGAAGGGAAAAGATTTCGGAAACCAGTCCTCCTTTTTCGCCTATAGCAAAGTCCGCAAGATAGACTGTCCGGCTCCCGACAACGGTCTTCAGATGGTGTTTGTTTATGACCCACCCCTCGAACTGGAGACCAGCCCCAATCATATCCGCGAATTTGACGACTTCATGCGCGGTTTCATGCTACTTCCAACCATCCAGAAACACTTCGCCAGGTTGGAAATGGTAGAGCAGTTTCCTCAATGCGAAAAGCGTGATCTTAATACTAACTGGTCGTTCGAAGTGGCAATCTACCGACATACTTGATCAAGACGTCCGAGATTTTGGTTACTCGACGGAGAGTCGACCTGCGCTCTACTGTGCTACGCTCAAGGTAGGAAACCCAAGCTGTGAATTCATCGTCAGTGACTGAGTTGCAGATATGTAGGATTTGGATGCAGCAAAACAGGTACCGCTGCATTTTATTCCCTTAATATTACTCGCCCACTGAATGCTGTTCCAGATGATGTCCGATCCGGCTACTCAGCGCTACTTCGCGGGCGCAGCTGAAGGTCGTCAACAATTGGACTTGAAGAAGTGCGGGTACTGGTTTATAGCGAATGTGGTGACCAAACTTGATAGTATGCGGGAGTAGCTGTCAGATGCAGTTTCGAGGGAGGATGATGAAGTTGACCTGCGAATATGTGCCTGTAAATAATCGTTGTACGAAGAAACAGATCTGCATGCCTTTCTACCCTCTTGCGTCAACATGTTTTCGACACTGATAGAATTCAGACCGGAACAAGAACGAACGAGTAGCGTAGGACGACGGACCGTGAACGAAGAAGAGTACAGGAATGGCAGTACCGTCAACCCTTCGCGGGGGTGGGAAATCCAACACAGCACACTCGAAAAAATTGAGAAAACCACGAGGAATCGATCTGAGAAGAGTCGTGCGGAGCGTATCGTTTCCGTCGGACATAGTTCACAATCATCTCGAATCTTGACAGTCTTTAAATTTGTTGGCGGGACCGTAGGAAGCGGGCAAGTCGATGTACAGAGAGCGGAGGGGTCTGGTAAACCAGGAGATGAGCAACTTTTGATCAATGACGTTGACGTGATCAAGCCCGAGAATTTTGAAAACAAGTCGGAGGCGGGAGAGGGAGACGCTGCCATCGTGGCGTGACTGGGCGCTGGGCGTGATGGTGAGATTGTTTGTGGATAGGGTGGAGGCGGTGGATGCCATCTATGTTTTGTAAACGAAACTAGCAGATGTAACAGAACTATGAAATATACTGACTGCACACGGAGGAAACTGCGAAAGGAAGAGAGCACTAACTCGGGTCAAGTGTTTTATACTGGACGGAAAACACGTGGAAAACATAGCCAAAATCAAGCCAAAATGCGGGGGTCGTTAAATTGGTGTCAGATGCCAACGTCTCGGCTGAGCACCGGTCGCCAGTGTTCTGCAACGAATAGTGACTGCTGAGGATGCTTGAATGGGAGCTCAGATCCAAACGGCGGAGGAGCTGAAAAAGCCGTCCAGCGATATAACCAGATATTCAAGGCGCTGACTCGGAGATAGAGTGAGAACACAACGATTCTCGACAGAAAAGAGAGAGAAAACCCCGCACCCTACATAATAACACACTTCCTCCACCTCAGCTTCCCTTGCTTGACTTTCAGATTCGATTTTGCCGCAAGTTCCGCTTCCTCCGCCTGCCGTTGACGAAGCTCACGAATAGCCATATGAAACACCCGCTGCACATTCCGCGCAGTCTTCGTCGACGTCTCGAAGAATTTGCATCTCAGCTTTTGCGCGAGTGCCTCTCCCTCCTCCTTCGATACCTCGCGCGTGTCGGGCGGTGCATCCATCTTGTTTCCGACGAGGATGATGGTCGGAGGGCGGGAGGAGGTCGCAAGTTGGACGACGGTTCGATGGAGAGATTCGATGTGGTCGAAGGATGGACGGGAGGTGACTGAGTAAATCAGAACGAAGGCTTGTCCCTGTCTGTATTCATTGTAGGTCAGTTGAATACGGTTGGTAGAAAAATGTGAATGGGACATTCTTGATCAATTGTTCCCGAGCACCTTGATGCTGCTCTAGTCAAGTCGATACGGGGTTGACTGCTGATGGAAAAGAGTAGCAGGATATAAAGCGTCTCACTTTCCGAGGAAGTGTCTATAATTTTCACGATACACATTCGGTTGTCCACTATGAGCTGCTTTCGAAAATCCGGTTCCATGCCAGCGGGGTCGTACACATCTTCTTAACGAGTCAGGAACGGTAGGAGTGAGAGACGGGTAGCTAGCGGTACGTACCCATCCAGCAGTCCAGTGTAAACTGACACCCGTTAGGTCGTTCAAATGCCTGGAAGCACAAATACAAAGTCAGCTTGCCTGAGACGCCAATTTGGTCTTGCCGACGCCCGAATCGCCTAGCACGTCAATCTGCCAGTAGTCCATAGAGGTATTCACGGGAGATGTTGTCGTCATATTGTCTGCGGGAAGCTCAAAAGGTGCGGCTGAATGTTCACTCGCGAGCGTCGTGAGAGAAGAGACAAAGTCAACAATTCGCACGGACACATGGTTTGATGGTTTGATTGGAACTCTCTCACGATCACACCTTTGTTCCCCACCACCACCACCACCAAACCACCACGATTCCTCAGCCTCACATTCTCCCACCCCAATGAACCGGATTTCGCTGGCCGAGGTTTTCAAGGGATGGGGATGGACTCGGCCTCTGCGCGTCTGAATTCAAAACAACCACCGATTTCCTTATCGATTACCGTCTCGCCCGTCTGGATCGTCTCAACGGCATATCACCCACCTCTACGGCAGCCCATTCGCAACCGAATCCGCTCTCCGCGAGACAAACCAAACCACCTCCTTCCCCTTCTTCAACTTCACCCAACCCCTCGACCACTTCGTCGACACAGGCTTCACCTTCAACCAGCGCTATTTTGTCAACGCACGACACTATCACCTCGGGGGACCGGTCATCCTGCTCGATGGTGGAGAGACGAGTGTGACTGACCGACTGCCGCTTTTGGATACCGGGATTGTTGACATCTTGGCGAATGCGACGGGCGGGTTGGGCGTTATTTTTGGAGCATAGGTATTAGGGTGAGTGTCAGCCTCTCTCGTGATTGAATGTCTTTATGACAGTCGGCAAAGGCATGTCTGTTCCTGTGCAGAACTTTAATTTATGACGGATTCGGTACGGCGCGTTCGATTAGCCTCTTCGTTCATCATAGCCTAACATGAATGATGTTTGTTAGCTGGTTAAATAACGAACCAGCCGCCGCCGACTCCGCCAACTTCATGACCCACGTCAAATTCGATGGGATCTCTGAAGACCTCACCGCACGCAACACGCCTTGGATATATTACGGGGTACGTATGTTTTCCTGCCTTCGCAGTTTCGCCCACTCTTTCTCTTTTATTTCGAAACCTCCGCTCACAATTGAACTGATATTCCTCATCCCAGGATCATCAACCCGGATGTATAGCCCGCTACAAGCAGAGATTATCGCGAAACACGGTGCTCCATCCCTCGATCGTTGTACATGGCACTTGACAACTTCTCCCATTCGTCTGGCTCATGATCATCCTCTGGAATCTCCCAGAGCTCACTCTGCTCCTCCCAATGTTCGCTATGCATATCCCAGACCTCGCTCCCCTCCCACTCTTCCGACGATTCGCTCCGGTTATCGTCCTCTGAGTTAAGAATGCGCTGCATGGCTTTGTTTTTCTTGCCTAGAAAATTCGTCAGCTTTCTCAGTCAGTCCCGACAGCATGGAGAACCTCGTTCGTACCTCGTCGCTTCGCCGGCCGCGCGATATCCATCAACGACACCACCATCGGCTCGTTATGCGATCGTTTATCCTCGCTCGCCTCATCGCATGACTCCCAAACAGCGAAACCAACACTCAACGCGCCTCTCGTCACCGGCTCTTCTCCGTCAATCTGCCGTGTGCAGACAAAGGTATCACCATTCCACTGCACGCCGTCCATCCTTTCTGGATTCCGTCCTTGCCTCGAATTTCTTCCCCTCCTCTTCGTCTTTCGCTTTATTCGCTAGAATCGCTTCTTTGAAGGAAAGGCCTTTGCTAGCGGCTTGTGCGCGGAAACTGAAAGTCTGTGCTCGGCAATGATCAGCATTCAATGTACGGTCCACAGCAAGGAAAGCAGAGGGATGTCAGTACCTTGCGCACGACTCAAGTTGAATGGGGTGATATGTCTGAGCGCGTCATTTATTCAAGTTGGTGAGTGGGTTGTGCAGAATGTTTCACTCTGATCAGCGCGTACAGATAGACTTTATATACCGAGGTTTTCCGCGCCCGAGTCATTTTTTGTCGGCTGTACGGACGCTGTTCCTGAATCGTGGACGATTCAGTTTGACGACTATTGGCATAGCTCGGCATCCTCGGGACCGGCGTCTTGCTCTGACAGTTGGGATGTTCCGACTCGATTGCACATCGTGATTGCAGCTCCGGAACCCTCGGCTCGGGCGTTGTAGAAGACTTCAAGTCGTCGCCTTGAACGATGAAGTGGGCTTCGGGAACGCGAGATGTATCAGGACGATATTAGTGAGCCAATCTATGACACAACGAAGCTAAACCAACAGCACTCTCTGACCTTCCGAATTCCTCTTCTCAGAGATACCCATCGGGGTGTCGAGGTTTCTTTCCAATCTCATCATCCCTCTTCTTACGAGTCCCGTTCACTCTGAGTTCGGCAGTTGAGTGATCAACCTACCTATCGGATGCTGAGTATTGTTATTCTCCATCGTACGTGTTTATCATGCGTGCTCGTACATCGTGTGTTCGACTAAATTTTGAGCTTCGTTTTTGCAGGTTGAAGCGGCAATCTCTGTATGTCCACTGGCTAAGTCTCAAAGAACACGATAGCTCTAGAATATGATAACTCATCCAACCCTCCACTTCAGATCCCTCTCCCGTCTATCCGTTCCGACGGCTCTTACTTTATTCTCCTCGGGATTGGTGCGCTATTCTTTTCTTTCCGATTAATAGATAGAACAAACTATGCGCTTCATTGGACTGACCTCGTTCGTTAGATCCCGCGTCAGGGTTTAGAATGCATAACATATTTATCAGTTGATATGAGGTTCGACTCCTCAATATAACGATGAGGAGACGGTGTTCTGTTTTTGAGTCTGACTCGGCGAGGTGCTTTCTTTGCGCTCGCTCCAAGCTTGCTCCCCCTCAAATCATTTTCACAGACGATTCTGGGCGAGCAGGAGTCTCGAACTCGTCGATCAAAGTTTCGACTCCGCTCGAAACCCATCAGAACCGTGAGATATTTTCCCGAGATGTCCAGCGCCTGCAAATTGAACAGCGCCATGAACAGGCACACGACGCAAATATAGGTCTCACTCCCGCTCTTCATTTTGTCCCTCCCCTCCCTCGGGTATTGAATCAATTATCAGATATGCTGTACGCTGGCCCACGGGAAGAGATCTTATCCGTTGCATTTTATCTGTCGTTGTGGGGTTGTGAGATGAGCATTGTATTGAATTGTTCCACACTTGGAATGGGTCGCCTATTTGGGTGAACGTTGAACGGGTTCCTGATTCGAATAGTACTAGGCGTGGACCGAATATTAATTAAGATAATTCTCGCTGAGCTAAAGATATTTCAGGAAGGTTGTGGGCTGGAAAATAATTGGCGAATAGCCAGAAATGAGAAAGTCAATTTCCCTGCTTTCTTCCTCCCAAATTGCGCCGAAAAACAACGACAACCGCTCGCTTGGTCGTGACATCTCATCAATGATCGCAGTCACATCAAGTCATCCTTTCCTCCGTCCCACCACATCGCTTTGGTCGAACCTCTGTAAATCTCGCCAGCTCTGGTTGCTTTCGAGGTCTATGATTCCATTGAGTGCCACTGTCTCCTCAGCATCTTGTGAGAAGTTGTGATAACCACTGGAACGGGAAGGGGAACTCGCGGATCTTCGTCCGACACATGATAATCGATTCTCCCCGACGCGGCGACGCATGCCCTGTGGCGTACTTCTGGCACCTCGCGATGTCAATTTCTCGTCTCTTTATCTGTCCTCAAAATGGTGGTGCCGCTCTTCACAAAGCTGGATAACCGGATAAACGGATCTATTCGTGGAACTTCAACCCCCGGCATGACTGGTGTCAAAAATCCTATACTTACTTTGGGCTATTATTCGTTCAAGCTCTCAAGTCTGGACCCCACTATCTGTGCGCAATCCTCTGATCTCTGCCAGTTTTCGGCGTCTTGGTCTCGGGAGACAAACCCCTCCGCTCCATCTCCCTCTCATACGCTTCCAAATCCCGATAACTGCGTACTACGCGGGCTGAAATCTGGTAACCGTCCCGAAAGAGCTTTCATTATACCGGTACGGTCGTCCCGCACATATTTCTAGAATCGCATTTCCACGCCGTCTCTATTCTATTAATTATCCTTGGCCGTCGCCACCCTGTGCGCTGAATCTCCCCTCTGATCGAATTCATTTCATCGTCGCTGGACTGTAAATTCCGTGCCGCTTGGCCTATGCTATGGTTCGGTACGTTTAATTTTCGTTTCCCTCGACGCAAATGATGTTGACAGCGGAAAAACCTCCGTAGGTGCCTCGACCTCAACGCACAAGGCGCCCTCGATAACGTTCAACGCCCCCGCCACAAAACTGACAGTATCTTGAATCGTTATCTCGACCAACAGTTGGTGGCTGTTGGTGGCGTCGTAAGTTTCTGTATGTCAAATTTCTACGTTGAACGTGATACTCATAATCTACTCAGCGAAACTCTAAACGAATTCGCAAGTACAGAATACACTGGGAATGCTGCTTTTCTGACTGTTTCATCTCAGCCTGCGTTTCGCACTTCGTCACTTCTGCGCAATTTAACTTGAACTCAATCAACCTGTCCAGGAACGATCAATCAAACGGCCAAGCGAAGGCGGCGAGGCGGGATTTCTCGGCACAAACATCCGTTTTTCCGTAATGTGGCGTCTCGTCCCCTATATGTTCCCGTCCTCAAGGTAACTCTCCCTTAAAATTTTCTCCACCACACCCGCGTTCCATTCTTTCTTCTTCGTTCTTCTACTCTCTCCCCTCAGCCTTGGATGGATGGATGTTTATCCAATTTCACCGCTCCCACCCATCAACGTGATAAACCTGCGACTTCACACGACGCTCGGCGTTGTGGCAATAGCGCATCAATCTGTCGTTGCTGGGATCACGCATCACCACCAAGACGGGTAATATTGCGTACGTACGTAATGACAGTTTGATGGCAGCAGGAACGGCGGTTGGTCGAGGTGGTCGGTCGCATAAAACTAAACCCACCGCCTTATCAGTGGCGTTGCCTTCCCCTTCATAACCACCACCACCACCATCTTCCGACCCGCCCCCCCAGCGCCCATCGAGAGCTGCGGGCGATGCCGACGTGGCTTGCCTGCTAATCGCCCGCCTGTAACTCATTGGTATGCCAGGCCCTGCGAAGAGCTATGGGCCGGACCACTACTCCCCCGACGAGGCTGTCTCCTACGTCTCGCTCACCATCATCAACAATTTTGTGCTCTGTGCGTCTCTGTGCCCTCGGCTTTGGATGATACTAACTTCAAAATAAATGAATAGATTCGACGGCGGCACTCCTGGTGTACGAGCTGGTGACCTCGCTCGACGATGAGGTTGCCAAGATTTGGTCTATGCAGTGGCGGCTACCCAAGATTCTGTTCATGCTCAATCGCTACGTTATTCGTTTCATGCTCGTGTACGTTTTCCGTTCCTTCTGTCTACCATCCGCTCCCATCGCTTATCCGATGTCCGCCGCACAGTGCACTCTGGATCCTCGCCGACTACCCGGGCACCTCAGCCGAAGTGCGTTCTCTCCCTCTCCGATCTCGATCATCCCCCCTCACCTTACCTACCTCTAGTTCTGTCGAATCTACGCATATTGGCAGATGATCCCGCTACGTCTCGCGATACTAGCAGCACAAGCTTTGGTGGTGATGCGTGTCTGGGCTATTTGTGCGTTATCTTTTTTCCATTCACGTTCTCTCCGGTAATCTCTTGCTTGGCAGACAACAATTCCCGCCCGATGTTCTGGCTTCTCTCAATTCTCTTTGCTCGTGAGTATTACTCCGTTTTCCGTCGGACTTGATCCGTGTGCTAATTAATCATTCTTCCTCGTAGTGGAAGTCGGCGTTGTCGCAGCTTGTATCACAGTCGCAACGAGTGATACTCAAGGTTCGTCCCCCCCTCCTCCCTACTCGTGCTATGCGCGGCGGAAATTAACTCGACGACCACAGGCATCGCCCAACCCGCCCCTCTAAGCTGCGCGTTATCTTCTTTTTCCGGATATTTATTGCCGCGATACGGCACGGGGACTTGGTGCGTTATTCATGTTCCCCTTCCATCGAATCTCCAGCTCATTGATATCGTTCCGTTTCCGTTTCATGGGAAACAGGATCGCGCCCGTGGCCTTTGAATGTACGTTTCTCCCTGGTTCTATCCAATATCCGCACTCCTCGAGACTGACTCGTACGACAGTCATTATGATTATCATCACCCTACTCAAGATCATACCGCGCTGGACATGGGGTGGGAAGGCGGGGTTGCTGGGGTCAGGGGGAAATCCAACGTACGTCGCCGCCGCGGCCGCCCTTTTTACATCCACACTCACGTTTTTGCCTTAACAAAGTCTCGACATCCTGGCGCGCGACTCCCTCATCTATTTTCTCTTCATCTTCAGTGTGTTTTCCTTTTCTTGTGGCTTTGTCCGCGGCGTTGACGAAACATCTGTGAACAGCATTCAGCCTCACCAATGCCGTCCTTTACGGAAGGAGCTTTTCGGCGCATTATCGCGGTATACTCCTTGGGTGAGTCTTCCTCTCTTCATCCTCCCTCCTTACCTCGCCTCCCTTCTCACTTGCCTTGCCTTGCAGCCCAACCTCGGCGGTCTCCTGCATCGCCGTCTCCCGCATGATGATCAACATCCGCTCCCTCCCTTCCTCCTCCATCCACCATCCATCGTCCACCGCCGCCGTCTACGACCGCCCCGACCTCAGTTTCGCTACGTATCCCGCCGTCGCTGACCAGTACCATACGATTCCCGATACGGCGGGGACGGCCACGTTCCCGGGGGCAGCGCATTTCTCGCCGAAATATGGCGAGAGGGATCATGGTGGAAGTGGGAAGTACGATGGAGGATTTGGCGGGATGAGCCCTACATATGGCTATGGGATGCCTCCGGGCGGGTACGCCATTGAGCGCGGTGCGTATTCGTACGCGGACATGGGGAGGAGACCTAGTACCGCGAGGACGAGTGAGGATGTGACGAGGGTTGGGGATGTGGAATTTGGGGCCGAATATGGGGGTGAGAGGGATGCGGATGGGGAAGGTGAGGGGCAGAGTTGGAACAGGAACAGTACGTTCGAGATGGGGACGATGAAGGTGCTTTGATTTTTTCTCTTTGTATGATCATGACGGAACGGGATATGACTGGATGGAAAACAAAATTTTGAGGAGGGGGGACTGCTTACGCTACGGATACCCCACCAGGAGAGGAAGTAAGGGAACTAATATCTAGGGCTACACGTAGACATCTATCATTATATTTTAGTCACTCACTCACTCGGTTGTTATATGTGTGTAGACTTTTACAGTTATTGTACGATACTATCCAGATTTTTTTTCTACTTGCCTGCAGCGTTTGTGAACCAGACTTTGATCTCTTTCGAGCGTGATCCATCGTTCAAGACCGCTGAAAATCGAACATACTGCTTTGAGTTTGCGACTGGGGACTTAGGCATCCGCTTCGAAAGGCGGGCAGATCAGATCTATTGTTGTAGAGTTGAAAATGACAAATTTTGTGCAGTGACCCTGGTAATGCTGATCAATTCAAGATCATTCTCCCCGAGTCTACTTCCCAATCTCCAGGCTGCACCGATAATTACAGCCCAAGAGCTGTCCTCAAAGCCGCGTAGTTGGGAGTACCAAGACCTGTAACGGGATCCCAACCCTTTGTGGCGGGGAATCCGCTGCAATGGGTTAAGCAAACGTAGCCATCGACAACAAAATGTTCAACATACTTCGTGCTGCATCCCGGATTGTTGCCTATGGGCCAATATTAATGAGCTCGGTAAAATTGGTCAGAGGGCCCCATCGTACCCGTTGTAATATCGTTCAAAGCAGCACGACCGGCCGCACTGTACAAGAAAGGATTGAGAAAACCAAGGGGTGGTTTTCCTGCCGCAATCAGTTCATCGTTCAAGAGCGCAACTTTAAAAAATAAGATTCGTCAATTAATCTCACACGCAGACGTTTCAAACCTATTGAGGCAAAGGTTGGGCTACTGCAAGAAGTTCCACCGGCTACGAGTGACGGTTGTATTGAGAAAGATTTCAAGGTAATCAGAAGATAACAACATACCTGTTTCGAACTGTTCGAAGTTCCAGAAGTCATATGGTGAATGGTGTTCAATTTCAACTTGTCTACCTGTGCATCTAGAGCGAAGCTGAATGACTTGTATCATGCAAAAGAGAAAATTAATAATACTCCAAGAAATCTCGAAGTTCTCTCCTTGCGCCGCAACGTCGGGGAATCCTCGCCCGGTTCGGTTGAAACGACCGCTGTTCGTGTTTCCCAAAGTGTCGAGATAAGTAGCAACGTCATTGCTCTGGAGATTATTTGATCGTCGCTGAAAATCCTGACCCGCAGCGACACTCTTGGAAACATACCTGGTAGCTTGGGATTGCAAAATAGTTCGAAAAACCTGAACTTGTGGTGTAAGACGCGACGTACAATTGGATAACAGACACTTACCTCCAGAGGAAAACGATGCAGCCGTTTCGTTGATCCCACCTGTTGCACCAACAGCCGTAACGCTGAGACGAGTGTTAGCCGATTCGCCAGCCCGGTAATGGTAGCTCTTACAAGGGACAATCGGCAGGCAGAGTAGGCATAAAGTTTGTACTGGTAAAGGCATAGAATAAGCGTTGTCAGGAACAAAAACCATTCTTCGTACCATGATTGAGGTTGACTTCCACTGACGCCTCCTGTAGCATTCGGACACGAGATTAAGAGATAATCGCGCGCGAAAAATCTTTCAACGCACCATCTCCCGAAGAGAATAAAATGGAGGTTCCTGCGTGGCACGGAGGTCAGCGAACGGACTTCAGTGCAATTAGATAAGACCTAAGGCTCCCAACTGCATATAAGTATTGCACAGCGTGCTGATGATCTATTGTATCAAAATTCAAGCATAGTTCAAAAATGCTACTCACGTCGCAACTGAACGCGACAAATCTGTCTCCTCATATGTGTAGCTGGTGGTCAGTACGTTAGGTCTAGTACCAGTAGGTTCTCCGATGAGTGCTGTGATCATGTCCCTGTGAAGAGTGAAGAGAGTCAGAATACCCAAAGGCTAAGGAAAACGCACATGAAGCCGTTGACGCCGTCGCTGCCGTACTCGCCGACGGAGATGAAGGTGACGGGGACATTGGTTGCGAGACCAACGGTGTACTGGGACGGACGATCAGAACCTAGTATGGACGAAAAGAGTTATTTTGCGAACCTCCGTGTCCAAGTTCTACCAAGTTGATCGCATTAGAGATGAATTCAAGATTCATAAAATTTCACGACTCACCGCTTCGACTCCTGCGGAAGATCGTGGTGTTTGAGTGTTTACACCGCCGTCCTGACTTTGAAATGTGAAACTCGTCGTTGACGCCATATCCGGTCGATAGCTGGTCAAGAATGCCTATGAGATTGAATTCAGCGTGAGAATATATTGAAAAGAGAAAAATTGACTTGGAGGTCGGCTTGGTTTGCATATTGTCCGACGAAACCCGAGACACCGAGCTTATTGCTTTTTTGGGTGGCAGGAGTGGTGGGGATACCATACATCGCCTGCAGGAATAAATTCGCAACCAATCCTTCAACGAACAAAACAGAATAAAAGATATAAGTTCACCTGCAGGCAAGCTGGCGTGATAACGCTATTGCAGGATGAAGGAACAGCCTCGGAACCAGGCGCTGCATCCTCCGTCGGCTTAGCCTTGACAGCGCTAAACTGAGGACGTCCAGTCAAAGGTCGCGTAAAGCTCGTGGTAGGGTGAACGAAATCGATATGATCTTGTAGAGCAGCCGGAATGGAATATTGAAGCGTTCGAATGCTCGTCTTGCTGGAATCGACGTGACTGAAGACGGAGAATTCAGTGGAGAGAAGTTGATTGGCTTTTCCGACTGGGATGACGATTTCAACAATGTCGCCTGCGGGAGTGACAGGTGCGGAGGATATGCCGTTCTCGGTGAGCCAGGCTGAGACAGCAGAGATGGTTTCATTGGTGGGTTTCACGAATGCGGCAACCTGATCGGAGAAACTGTATTATTAGAGCAGGGGTCGCGCAGAAAATAGATCATACCTCGTCTGCAGTGAGGTGCTGGCCGTAGAGAGAACTAGCGGGGTCAGAGACCGCATATAGCGCACTCTCGAGTCCAGCGATGTTGTTGGGCTTCATGGCGATGCGTAGAGTGAGATCGCTGGCGACGGGAGCCAGACCAGACTTCACGAAACCACGCGCGGGTTCAGTGCGACTGTCATGAACCACCATAGCTCGACGATCCATGGGGGTTGCTGCAGCAAAAACAAGCGCGCATGCGATGACGGCGAGAGCCAGAACCATGATAGTTGGGGAGTGAGAGTGCAAAAGCCGAGCAGAAGAGCAGCTGGTGAGCAGAGTCGTATTTATATCATTGAGAAGAACTTGAATTATACCTAAACAGAGCGAAGAGATAATGAAGAACATGCGACCAAGATTTGGAAGAAAAGAGCGTCACGAGTGCATCTATTTCTTGCAACATTGCGTCGCGATGGGTTCTTCGGCAGTTTGACGAACGAAGGAACAAGCGTTGGCTCCAATCGTTGTATCTCGGCGAAAGGTTCAAACATTGGTCGAACACCTCAGGTAGAAGGCCGAAGAATTCTCCGTTATCCTGTCCGGCAAGTTGTAGTCCAGGCATAATAACGGAGGGGACCAGGGTTAATCTTAAGTTAACATCAGTTTGTTTCTCTTGGTGTGGCGATACGGAGTTCCGTAGTCCCGACAGGTCCCATGCGAGGTATTGACTCGAACAGATGACAAGTTGACGTATATTTTGTGGATAGCTCAAGTAGGAAGAATGTCTGAAAGATGGCGGAGCGGGAAGAGCAAGGAGCCACGTCATGTCACGAGTCACTGTGACCATCGGCGAGAAGGCTGGTCGGCTACTGCCGAAGTGTTGATCGCGGTTGGAGTCCACCAAAATTTGTATCCAACCTGTCAGTTTTGCGAGTTCAAAGTCATATGAGTTTTTTTTGCTTATATATATCTCTATTTTTGATTGAACTTTGATCGATTTGATCAATCAACATTGAATCGTGCAGGTTATAATTTTCAATCACTTGAAGGGAAATTGAACAGCAGCTAGAGGGGCCAACGATGAGGTATTCGGAAATCTTTTCGTTCGTTCACAAGGAAACGAAAAATCCCCAAAAAGGAGGGCGCGCGAGCGACCGAAGTTCGACACCGTAAGCGGAGTCCGATTTTGTCCGGCAGCTCGCCTCCCACACCCGGCTTCAGACCATCCTGTTTTCTTCCTCGTTTAGATTACTGTTGCATTAAGTCAGCAATTCAGGAGACAAAACAGATAAATCAAGTTCACAACCAGCTGGAATCAACGAGTTGGAGAGGCTCCTGAAGTACATGCCGAGATCAGATTCACTGGACATGCCGAGCAGCCGATCAGTTTCGGAGTCTTCGGCATTATCCATTTACATGCCGTTGTTGGACTCTTGATTCAACAAATTCCTGTGGCTTGAGTATTCGAGGCTCGACGCTTCAGACAGCCTACACTCTCGTGGTCTGCCGCTGCCGTTGACCACTGAATAAAACTTGGCAGGAAAACCAGTCTCCTTCAGGTGCTCAAATGACTAGTGCCAGATAGCAGCTCTCTTCACCTTTTCCGCCGTATGAATTACGATGTGATAGTTCTAACGAGAGTCCCTCAGAAGCGGATTGAGAGGATTAGTGAGCTCATATGAAAGGACATGACACGGCCTAAAGCAAAACCCGCCACCGGTGGTCGAGACTCGACTTCCTCGAAGATGCCCGGTTTGAGCGGCTGCCATGGTTCACCCTTCACGGCATCATGTTGTGAACAATCTCGTCTACACGATCCACCGCGAGGTGGCGCTGAGGTGGCGATCTTTGTTTTAGTTCTGAACAAGGGACAGCGTAAAATTAGCTAAAAATAGTCGCGATCCGATCCTCACCGAGTTGTCACCAATATAATCCCAAGGCTTGGCAAAGTTGCCACCTTGTTCAGCCTGAGCTCGTCGCCGTCGCTGTTGTGTCGACAGGAGATAGCGTCAGTGGAGCTGCGACGGGAAACAATCAGTGGCAAAAAGAACAAGAACAAGAACAAGAATATCAGAGTATGAACTCGGTTGAGAAACCAAGAAGAACAAAACTTGCGGAGCAAAATATTGTTGGCGGAAGTATGTCCCTGGTATCTGACATATTTGGCAGCGTGGGTTGTCAACTTCCGTTTTGTCTTATCATATAAGAACAATGCGAGTCCTCCCATCATACCTTCAACTCGCACCGACATAATGCCTCCCCGTGAACTGTCCGATAACCCTTCACGCAGATACCCCCTCCAGATGAATGCGACGTACCTTGCCACGGAGTTGCCCGCCCACTGGCCGCATGATGCCCGTCCGTCGTCTAGAGCTCCCAGCTCATTCGATGCGTGTGATCAAGTACGTCGACTTGAAAATGATCCCCGTCCTCCAACGGACCGGTTCCTCCTCCGTTCCCTGACACTGAATACAACGAAGGTTAGTTTCATCTCTCAAAGGGAAGAGTGAAGTCGAATCAAACCTGTTGCTTGTAGCCTTCGTCGTTGTGGAGCTCCCCGAGAATACCGCTCTACCTCAATACAGTTGCCAGCGATGAAGACGACTCACTCGATGTTTCTGCCTTCGCGGAGCGGTACCTGAATATGCCTACGCCAGCTCCTGTGGAGGTTGCTAGGACGAATAATATGTGTCCCATCAACTCTGCACTGGAACAGGTAAGCACCGACTTACCCTGTTCAAGTTCCTATCCTTTGCCTATCAGAACGGGATATCCTCGGTTGAACCGGTGAAGCCATGCCTCCGCTCATGGCTGCCTTCCGAGCAGGCTAGATTAAACACGGCGTTCCCAACCATCTCGGAAGTATCCCTACCAACTCGCGCAATCGAATACGCGCACCACCCGGAACTGCCTTCTCTCGAAGTGAATGCGGCGCAAAACGACGGGCATTCCCAACGACAAGTACTTGCTTGCTATTTTTGTCGGGGGCGCAAAATCGCTTGCGCGCGCCCTCCGCCTTACTCGAAGAACCAAACATGCAAGTGAGTGCTCGGCGAATACTAGTTGCTGGATTTTCGAGACTTACTTCTTCTGTACCTCGGGGTAGTCAATGCAGTCGACGGGGGAGAGAGTGCGTTTATCCTCCAGAATCGCGGCGGGGACACCATGCGCGGGTGAAGGGCTTTGTTAGGCGTGAGCAGGCGATGAAGATTCCGATGCTGCCGACTTTGAAGTGACGAGGGTGTGTTTCTTGCTGTGAAAGTTATTCAAGGGCTGCACTATTTAGCGTAGTGATGTTATTGTGTAGCACGCGCTTATCTCACCGGTATATCGTTCTATCCTCCTCGCGGTTCCGAAGCCCACGGCGGCGAGTTGAAAAGTATTCTACCAGCCTGAGCCGAAGGTTCCGTATCAATCACGATGTGCAATCAAGTCGGAACATTCCGCACCGCATTCAACTGTCAAGTGCGAAGATGCCGATGTAAGCCGACATCGCATTTTTGCGGGTGAGTCAAACCGAATCGTCCATGATTCAGGAACGACGGTGGGCTAGCGGACGAGAAATGACTCGGGCGCGGAAGACCTCCGTATATAAAGTCTGTCGTGTACGCGCTGATCAGCAAGCAACACAAGCAACATTCTACGCAACCCACTCACCAACTTGAACTTGAATACATGACGCGCTCAGACATATCGCCCCATTCGCCGCGAGTCGTGCGCAAGGTACTTCCTTCTCCTTTCCTTGCTCCGGTTCCTGCATTGCTGAGTATTGCCGAGCACAGGCTTTCCGCGCACAGGCCGCCAGCAAAGGCCTTTCCTTCAAAGAAGCCATTCTCGCGAACAAAGTCAAGGACGAAGAGGAGGCAAAGAAATTCGAGAAGCCGGTGGGCGGCATGCGGCGGAATCCAGGAAGGATGGACGGTGTGCAGTGGAATGGGGATTCCTTCGTGTGTACGCGGCAGATTGATGGAGACGAGCCGGTGATTGTGCCGAGTGTTGGTTTCGCCCGACAGTGGGAGTCAGATCTAGGCGATGATGTGAGCGAGGAGAAACCGTCGTATAAGGAGCCGACGTTGATGGACATTGCGCGGCCCGCGAAGCGACGAGGTACGATATTCTCCGAGCCGTCGTAAACGACAGCGAAAGCTGACGAGTTTTTCAAGGCAAGAAAAATAAAGCAATGCAGCGCATTCTTGACTCAGAGGACGATAACCGGAGCGAAAGGTCGGAAGACTGGGAGGGGAGCGACGTCTGGGATATGCATAGCGAACATTGGGAGACGCAGAGTGAGCTCTGGGAGATTCCAGAGGGTGATCATGGGCCAGATGAATGGGAGGAGTTGTCAAGTGTCATGTACAACGATGGAGAGATGGAGCGTCGTGATTCGCGATGATCTCTGGTTGTAGCGGGATATGCATCGAGATTGATCATCCTGGGATGGGGGATACCTATTAGTTAACTGTGAACGGAAGAACTCAGAATAAACGAGGAAGAAGAGAGGGCAAAACAGCGAGGGCAGGGAACATACCGAGTCGTGCAAATCTTCATCTCTATTCACTCCCTCAACGGCACCGTTCAACCCGATCCGAAGGCCTACCACCATTTCGATTAAATTCCTACAGAAGCCGAAGAGAAGACGACAGGCGAACGGGGGGAGGCACAGAGCATTGATTCGTTTCGTCATCACGGGATGAAAACCAAGGTGGCGGTGGTAAAAGATACAAGAAGGGAGGTGCAAACTCAAGTATAAAGAAGCTGCGGGCGCTGAGAAGGGAGGGCTCAGAGTCTTTGTCGGCAAAATCACTCGAATTTGCTCAAGATTTGGTCGGAATCAAGGCAAGGAAATTCCAAGGAAATTCGGCGTCGGCGGCGTCGGAGTTATCGGCGTCATCAAGCGCGAAGTTGGCCCAGCGGTAAGATCAACGACGACATTTGAAAGTCGTGACATTCGGCGTCGACATTGAGCGCGTCGACGGATGATGACGGGGAGGAACAAGAGCGGATTGTTTGCTCGTGCTTGTCAGCATCTTGTGATTCGATCAGACACCCTTGCTTTCGTACCACCATGTGCAATAAGATGACGCTTGAGTTACTGGCAACTTTTCTAGCCAACGGTGCTATAATACTGCGGAACAATTATCGACTGCTGCACTGAGCTCGAGAGAACAACCCGCTTGAGTCACTCCAGCGGCAGACGAGTCACTGGTCAGTCAAAATTCAAAACGAACCTGTCCTGCTACTTCACTGGCCAGCCGCGACGGTCACTCAAACTCTCAGCCCATCACTCTAGAAGGATGCGTTGGTCTATTGAGCGCTGCTCTAGATATGATCTGGTTCAGCTTCGGTTCTCGAGTCGGCAACGACTGGACTTTCACGCTTCCTCACGGTCTCGGCTTTCTTCTCATTCTCGTTCTCGTTCTCTCTCGCAGTCACTGCTGCCTACTCTACACAGGGTCTACCGTTCAACGAGCGCCGACCAGTCCTGGCTTGTGTCCTGTACATTTGCGCTCGTACTGAGTTCGAGTCTCGGAGACCCTCTCACTGGTTCCAGGCCTCGTACATTTTTGGGACCCGAAACTACCATATTCTGAGCCCCTCCTCCCTGCTCTCATCGAAACAAGAAATCTCGTAGCCCCTGGGCTCTCTTTTACCCACCGGCACATCTGAATTCCTCCCCGCTTCACAAATCGCAAAACAGACGTCGGTGGTACACACTCCAGAGCACCATACGTCAATCAATCGTTCATCATATGACTGGCTGACTGTATTCGGTCCGAGTTCGACGCTCGGCGACCTCTTTGGCAAATAGAAATCCACACCTTTTTTTCAAAGATTTATTCATGGCGATACCAAGGTTCCGAATTACATGATGTCTATTCTGACTGTAAAGACTAACTGACTCCGAGTATGCATACAGGCACCTTCTGCGTGATCATGCGAGCCAGAACATTCGGTTTGCTGCATGTTCCCCGCATCCAGCCGTTGTTATTCGCTCCCGAGACTCTGCTCGTGAGCCGAGAGTCCAGCAGACTCCGCTCGAGAGCCGCGCGTTGCTTGATATAACATTCAGCGGGTAACGCTAAATCCGAGTTCGATTCTCGGGGAGTCTTTGAATTTGTGAGAGGAACCTTTTTTTCTGTCTCGTTGCGTCCTTCTTATTCTTTTCCATACAACACACTCCGCTGGGAGTTGGCTATAACCTATTCCCTCTGTTTACTTTATCCCTTCATACTTTCAAGGATCGGGATCAATCGAAACTCTGACCCCAATCATGGTTCTAGCAAGTAATGTCTACATTTTCCAATACTTAAGCTCAGGCAATATTAGATCACCCCCGGGCAAAGACCGTTCACGACCACTTTGCCGTGAAATGTGAAAATGAAGACAGGATTGATAGTCGGTCGACCCGACTCGATGCAGCACTGCAGCTTGGGATATATATATATATATAGCAAACTTCAGCACGCTTAACACTTGGGCCCCGAGAGTCGGACTCGGTCAAGGAACAATGTAAAGATTATTCACGATGTTTATGGACGGTGCTCGGAATCCAAATGACCCGGAGGATGACGATAATCGACGCGGAGCATTGGGACCAACGGAGAGCTTTGCGTTGCCTTGGATTGGGTTAGGTCGATTAGAGAAGCTACCGACCTGGAATAAAGGTCTGGAGTCATTCGGATGAACGTTGAGATGAGGAAACATTCAGCCTAAAAAGCGTGCAACAAGGTCAGAGAGAATCAAATAATTCCGCGCCTATTCAGAACACCGCATGATGAATCGTGATAACAGACCCATGGCCACAGTTGTTACGGTCTGTACTGCTTGAAATATGAGTTGGAAAAGGGACGAGTGAACGCAAGGCGTGCCGCCCGACACCAAAATAAAGAAAAAGGCACGAGAAAGAGAAAAATGTCATAAGCGTCCAGGACACGGGGCCACTAGTACTGAGAATCGAACTCGGGCTTGATTCACTTTCGATTCCGATTTTACAAACGGATTGTGAATACGATACCAAAGGACCTTGTAATTCAATTTAGCGAGAGCGGAATAAAAGTAGCTTGGGTTACACTGATCTTCAACGTATTGGATTGAAAATCAGGGTCCACTTCGGGAGCACATCGCGAGACTGGCTTTCTGTGATCAGCCAGTTAGGTAAACGAACCATTCGAAGAATCTCCGAACGAAAGACAACCGGAGATCGGGAAGAGTTAACACGAGATCTCGAGATAAAGAAGTCGGTAAAAGTAAAAGCAATCAAAACTTCAGGAAAAAAATTGGGGACGAATCGAAAACCTTTCGACGCGTTTGATTGCAGAAGCCCGGTGTCAGTTTCGTCCAAGTTTCGTCTTGTCGACTGCCGCTTTTGGCATGGGCAATGCCCGTACCCATTAGTATTGACTGGTTGGAAGGCTAGATCCAAGAAACGACATGGATGTTCGAAGCAAACCAAAGGAGCGAATTGATTGCATCAGGCGTAATAGACGCCGCATCACTGTCTAAATGACACCAAATAGTAATTGCCAAACAACGCAACACACTCTTGCTTCCCGCCACCATCATCCAGCTCGGAGTTCAGTCGTAGCTCCGTGTCCGACCCGGTCGACAACGAGGAGGCTCAGCTTGCCATTCCATGCTTAGGACATCACGAATTGCGAAGTGCCGCTTCGCAAAACCATTCGACGGTCGTGGTCAAGTCGTAGTCATACGCAGTGCGATGGGCGGCGGGCCGGGGTCCTTCTGATTCGACTCAGGTGCGTCTAGCGTCCTGATTGTTCCAAGTAACAGCACTTATTTGCCCTGCTTTCGAGATGATTTCGTCGGCCCCGCATCTATCGTCTCGCTACTTGGCCATCTTTAGTTCGAGCCATGCCTTTTGCTAATGGTATACGGGCTGTCCAACGGGCGCATGCCGCTGTCAACTCGGATACTGGCCCTTGACTAGGTACATTCCACGAATCCGCTTCTATCCTCTGCACCAACACCCCCATGTCATCGACATCGCTGCTTCCTGAAGTCTCTCTCTAACTACATGTCTTCCGACGTCTTCTACTGATTCCCTCCGCTGCCGCTGGTTATTTCATTCTAGTTCGCCCACGCCGCTCCTTTACACACACAGTCCGCATGCCGTCCTCGCCGTCTTCACCCCTTCAAATCCGGGGTGCCCATGATCTCGAAGCAACGTTGCATATCTGCATCTCTGGACTTTCTTCGTAAGCCTGCGTTCAATTGTCATCCCTTCAGTCACGTCCGAAATGTTTATCTCCATTTTTGCGCTCTGCGCGCTCGAACCCCTGGCCGTTTCATACTCTCTGCGGTGGCCAATGACACACTGGCCATCCACAGCCAGCTTCTTCTGTTCATGTACTAACCGTATTTCCATTGACAGGCATTCTCTGCAAGGTGCCTCCACAACGAAGACAATAATTCTTTATCTTGGGCTTATCGATTTCATCTACTGCACTGTATTCATCCAACTACCTCTCGTCCGTGCTTTGGCCTTCGTCCTTTTTTCTTCCTTTATTTCTCTCGGCAGGCGCGGACAGTTCATCTCCTTGATTTCGTTTGGGTTGCGATCTTCCATCAATGCCCATTTACCAACGCCCAGTAAAATTTGAATCCGTCAGTCGTATCTCAAGATGTATCATGTGCGTCGAATTCATTTGGATACACTACCTCTGTTTACAATCGCAACCGGGCTGGTGTACGATCCGCTCGGTGTTGCTTACTGGCTAAATACAGTCCTAGGCTGTTTGGGTTTGAGAAAGCGAAGGCGGTACCACGGCGACTGAATACCGTTTAATCCGTTCAATTGTGCTCACCTCATTGGGCTGGAGTCCCAGCTCCTTCGTTATATCGCAAGTGGCCATTTTTATGCACTACGTCTGTTCTGACGACGAAATTTCACACAGGCTTGCTTTATCGTCCAATCCTCGATTCCTCCTTCCATCCGATCACTGGGAAGGCATAGTGCGCAGTCCCGCACTGAATCTCGGACAAGTCAGTGTTCAAGATCAAACACGTACGACGTTGCTCCAATGACGTGGGATTAGGCCTCTGCGAGGCGGGAGCTGAACCTTTAGGAAAACTTGAATTAGGGCATTTAAAACTTTTTTAACTTGAGATACGTGCATTAATTCATGATCGCAGCTCAACTATCCTCTTGGTACTCGGAGAACTACTTAAAAATTGCGGTGACTGTCACAGTCATGTGTTTGTGACTCTTCGCATTCAGGTTCTAACCTGAATCGAGTCACTCCTATGTGACAACCTGTGACTTGTCAAACCGAGTTACCGTAAAACATGGGGGGGCGTAATTTTCACTTCAAAAAAAAATACTGAACATCCCACTCGATATCATCTTTCAAACAATCTCCACCTAATTACTCCTGTGCTGACGGGAGTTCACTGCGGCCATTTTGCCGGTCCGATGGCTGCATCACGATGGTTTGATACGCCGTGACACTTGTCATGTCGACTCTTCTCTCTCTCCCACCTCGCTCCCATCTCGTTCTGCTCCATCCTCCTCCCAATTAAAATCCAATCTCGAGGCCTACTGTGCATCAGAGCCAGAGTCAGAGCCAGCAACACACACACACAAGAGCCGAGTTGGAAGGAAAGGCCCGGGGAGTGGATGCAAGCGAGGGCCGCGCGTATCTGGTAAGATTATACGGCTGCAGCGTGATCAAGCTACTGATTACTTCCTGAACAGTAGTTAGTTTGTCTCTCTAGTCGATAGAATTCAATTCAAAGTTTCAATACTACACACCTTGACCCTCTTCTACCAAACTCTGCAATCCATCCGTATCAATCTGGCCGGCTATTAAGGAGCGCACTTGACCCTCTGGCACCACATTGTAGAACCACGCCAATCGTTCTCGAGAATACACTTTAGTGGCTTCGGCTCTCGCCTCTGTGCGCTTCAGTTCCGTCCGAAGCTCTTCGGAAATGTGATTTTGGATGCGGTCGAGTCGGAATGGTCGCAGTATGCAGAGACCCCGAAGCCTTCGAACTCGCGAAAGCATCACATATGCGCTCTGGATACTCGGACAGCCTGCGAGGTCAATGCAACAGACATCAAGAGACCGCCCTTGAGCATTATGTGATGTGAAAGCAAACGCCGGTATGACTGGTAACTGGGAACGTGTTGCGCTGTACAAAGTTTCAGAGTTGGGGAGGCGGAATTTTATCCGGTCCGTCACGGGTTTGAGAGTGACACGGTGCGGATATGGTGCGTTTGGATCGCTGCTTTGATAGGAGTTGAAGTCGACATCTGCAGATATCGCGTAGCGCCGACCATCTTCTTCCTCGTATATCACGGAAACCAGGGTGCCGGGACTGCCATTGGAGATGCCCAGCTCTGTCGCTATATTTTCCGTGCAGAAGACAGGCATCCCAGGTACGTATGGTACCTGTGAATTGGTGAGTACCGGAGTGCCAAACGGAAGGCAGACTTGCCTTCCCGCCAAGGTCATTGGCTTCTTTCACTGGGATCGCCCATGCGACCTCAGCAACAAGCCCCTTGAGTTGTCGCCTTTTTTTGCCACGTCCCCTAGTATCCCTTGAATGATATAGGAAACATTTCCGCTGGGTTGGTTGTACCGAAGAGGTGAGGGAGACCATGACAGATAATTTTACTGTGAAGCTTGTGTTTCGTGCTGTTAACGTCGCCGACAGACCCAGGGATATGGTCTGAAACATAGCTTAAATACTTCATCAACTTCGCTGCCAAGGGGCACCCATCCTTAAAATCTTGGACACGGGGTCGGAAAACTGACTTAAGGCTTGGTCGACCCCCACCCCCCCTACGTAAGTGTTACATAAGCACCAAAAACGGCAATTCCCATCAAAAATTCTGAAAGTTTGGTTAAATTTTGCTGTGATTTTAACAGTATCAGTACACCTCCAGGACACTTTAGTGCTCCAATGTGGTATCCCACACATTTTTCTAATTTTCCTGACCAAAACTTGTCGTTCGGGTTTGGCCGAGGGACACCCAATATATTATGTAATCAAATATTTTTATCACTTTTTTTTTTCTGACCTTCAGAAACGTGTTTTCAGACCAATTCAAGGTTAGGTCGGAAAAGTGGAATAAGGCGACCCAAACCCCCACCCCCCTCCTAGCCGGTGTCTCGGGTTTTGCCGGTGGGTGCCCCTTGTTCGCTGCGGCCTTTTCACCGTCGGTTTCTGCTTTCGCAAATGGGTTCTTCTCAAGTTTAGTCTGGTAAGTGTCCATAGATTTCGCGTCAATCTTCAACATCAATTCCTTAACAAGGGGGAACCAAGACCGGTTTGTGGCAAGCCGGCATTTAAACGAGGACTGACGGCGTTGCAAAATGTTTGCCATGACAAATATAAATGATTTGTGTGTCTGGAAGCGACGGTCAGCAAGTTGCAGCAAATGTCGGACATGAGTAGTGGTATCGACTTGGCGGAATCCATCTTCAGAGTTGAGTCGCACAACATTATTGTCAATCATTCCCACTCCGTAGGGGAAAAGTGTGGGCCAGAGCCATCCGAAAACTCGAGGATTCTTTGATGTCGATAGTGGCTGGTCTCCGGACGGAAACTTGACAAATCCAGCTTCTTGACTTTTTAGCATTCGGAGTGCAGACAACTTTCGCTGTTTGTAAGTCGTTCCAATACTGTCAACATCTACGAGCGTTGTTGAAGTCAATTCAAATGTGTCAGATTGCTCGAAAAGCTCAGCATTTGCTTGATCGGAATAAGACGTGTATGAAGAACCTTGGTTATTCGAGGAATTAGTACGAAGAAAATCTTCCGTTGCAAAGGGACAA
This sequence comes from Favolaschia claudopus, assembly GCA_037176885.1. Classification (NCBI taxonomy): domain Eukaryota; kingdom Fungi; phylum Basidiomycota; class Agaricomycetes; order Agaricales; family Mycenaceae; genus Favolaschia; species Favolaschia claudopus. Next base: position 63,810 of record JAWWNJ010000010.1, on the reverse strand, counting down.
TCAGACACAGGATATTCAGCGAGGTTCGAGTCAACAGCATCTTTGTTCAGATTGCTGTATAGCGGGTTGTGATCTATCAACCAGAACAAAGCTCTCCGGATTTTCTCCCGCCTAACTAGCAAAGGGGATCGTTGCAGCATGTCATAAGTAACCTCAGTATCCGGAGAACCAACCAGAATCACGCAAATTTCGTCTCGGATTTGTGATAGAGGAGCGGGCATTGAATGGAGGAAGGAGGATGAGTCTTGAGGTAAGATGCACACATTGCCTCGAGCAGCAAACTGTCCAGAAGGTCCGAGTGATATTTTATACATGCATTTTGTTGCGCGTGCCCGAGCAATACAATGTTCTTCTAAGAACGTCAAGTCCTTGAGCTCGTCGGGAATTTTACCTATCCATAAGCCATTTGCATAACTGCGTACCGGAAGTGAGCAGAATTTTTTGCGAGTGACACTCAAATCGCAGAGGTGACATACGACATATGCCTGATTAATAATCGAAGAGGGTTCAAATGCTTGGATTTCATTCTGATGGCAGGTTTCACGGAGCTTCGAAACGGCGCTCTCCAGGACGGAAATGTCGAGCTCATTGACCGGTCTCATCCTGATATCAGATGCAAGCTCGAGTTTACCACAAAATGAACATTCATGGCGCTTGAGGGCAAGGTTATTGGTTGCAGCGCGAAATTCTCGAACAATGTCGTCTTTTTGTTTTTGGGATAGAATGATCGGAAAGTCAATTTGTGGCCCGGGCGTGGAGGAGTCGTTCGAAACACGAGATACTTTCCGTGCATTCTCAAGTGTGTCAGAAGCCTTACGTTTTCGAGGTATGGAGCGCAGGTGAAGAGCCAACGAAGAGTTGTGGAGTTCAGTATGAGAAAGAAATTCCTGAGGTTGAATACCCGCAGCCGTTGCCTCTGAGCGAAGGATTAGGCAAGATTCGGTGCACCGATGTGATCTGAATTCAGTGCGCAAAGTCTCAGCATTTTTTTTCTGGCCCGTAGGATGTCTAGTTGATATACCTTGATGACGAGGGGCCATTTTCTTCAACAGACTGACAGGGACATTTTGTTTGATAACGAGATACCGCACAATACGAGACTTATCATCAACTGAAAGCAAGACAAACGAGGATTCATTGGACGGCGAAGGTGTAGACATTTGAGTTTCATCGGTTCTATCACAATCGTTATCGTTATCAACATCGTTATCGTTATTATCATTTGGGTAGTCATTTATAATTCGTGGATTTACAACGCCAAAAGGCGAGGGGGTACATATTTCATCGGGTCCACCCCTGGACACCGACGAGGACACAGGGACTATGCAGGGCAGCATAGGTGCGTAGGCCCCAGCAGCTACAACAATGTTTCAGTGCCAGCATTAAGTAAAAAGACCACGACACACCATATGATACAGCAGGGGAGCGAAACTGACTCAGATCAACAGGTCCATTGGACAGATGCCAAACGATGCCTGGGGGGAAATTGTTGGTAGACTGAGCCCAGTCAAGCCCCAAGACAAGATCATAGTTCAGAGAGGAGGCCACAGAAACGTTGCTGAAGTCGCCAGAGATCATGCCGCAATTGGATAGCAACGACAGTGAGCCAGAGACTTGTGAATCTCGAGTCCGCAGACCATGATTGATTACCCAGTCCAGAGAGACGCGAGAATGGGTCGATTGGCAGTCGAAGTGAACGGAGATTGGAGCATCGCAGAAGGAGGCAGACGAAGACATGGAGGAGAGTGGGAGGAGGCAGCGAAAATGGTGTGCTGGCAGAGGCAGTGCTGAGCACGTGAATGGCTGATGCGATCCTTGCGGGTCAAGAACAACAACAAACACCGGATGAGCAACTCACAAAGGTGGAAAGTGCAAAGTACAAGATCTCAATTGATATTGGACGGGGAGATCAGAGGTATCTAAAGTGTAAAGACTGCGATAGAATCTGGGACGCTGGCCAAAATTCTTGAGATGACACATAAGTGATGACAAAATATGACCAAAAAGCGATTACGAAAAGTGGGCGAAATCGAACGTCTCTCCACCTGTAAGTAGCCGAACCTAAAGGTTCAGCAATAAACGTGTGCGGCCGGTATTACTTCACCCCAAGAGCGTCGCACGGGACGGCAAAACGGGTTGCGTCCCTCGACAGCAGATACAATGCAAAACCTCCCAGGTTTCGGATATATGTGCAAACAAATTTACGCGTGCTCTTGGCGTGGTCGTCGAAAACGCCTTTGTTATGACTATGAAACAACTGACTGACGCAGGTCAAAAGTCAGAGCAGGATGAGTTGAAGTGTCTTTGAGATAAGGATTGGTGCCGCCACACAACGGTTAAACGGGCTTCGAAACCAGTAAAAACACGCTAGGTGCGCGCTTATTCTCTTCACGAATCCCTCAAGTAAACAATTCTCGGTACAGCACAGGCGCTGAAATGACCAAAGTACGTCAGGGTATAACAGCTTTCTGAGCTTTGATGTACAATTCTTCCGACAGTTTCAACCAAATCTGATCTTTATCTGATAAATTCGAAATTTTCTGCCTTCACACCGGACGGCGACTTCGTTAGAAACTTGGCGCCGAAAAACATATAAATATTTCGACTGTCGACATCGCACCTGTCCTTTCCTCTTGCGTCAGGACACTCACAACGATTCAATCTTCGCCTCAACAAGGCGCGGTTCTCCCATCATGGATAGCGGGACTACCTCCCACCATCTTTATCCCAAAGGTTCACCCGATGAGAAAAGAGATAACCCAGGACGTCAATGTGTTCTTTCTTGCGCACTGGCCATTTCCTAACGAGAAGGCTCGCAAGAAATTCGTTGACTCGGATTTCTGCTACGGGCTGTGTGCTACATGGCCAGAATCCGTGGACGATAGGATGAATCATGCGTGCCGACTCTTCACACTCCTCTTCCTAATAGATGGTGTGTTCATCTATCATACAATTCGATGGCCTATTGCTGACGAATTTTGGGAGTTCAGACCTTCTTGACGACATGTCGTTGGAAGGGGGTCGAGCGTTCAACAATGGTCTTTTATCGCTGATGCAGGGTCATCGGATGCCCATTCGAGAGAATCCCATCGAATCGATGTCGTACGATATCTGGAATGAGCTTCATGCATCCGATCCAGTTTTATCTATGAACATTCTGGTGGCTCTGGGGCCGTTTATGGAATCCCAGACGGACGCGTTACGCGCTCAGGAAAATATAGGATTGAAGGCGTATCTGAAGTGGCGGAAGTTGGACATCGGCGGGCCGTTAGTCTCAAGTTGACTCTATTGATCGCAACCACTGACGCTCAAAACTTCTAGGCTTATAACCGCGACCGGTCTATATTGCACTCGGCTTGCTATTCCAACGACAGACCTCGCCGTCACGGAACCGCTGGATGACATATATATGAAGCATCTCATCTACGGAAACGACGCGTGGAGCTACGATAAGGAGCTCAAAACAGCTCAGGAGACCTGCGGCACGGCCCTCGACGTGCAAGCATTTTCAAGCATTTCCACCTTGATGAACGCAAGCGGAATGACAGCTCGTTCTGCGAAGCGCGTGTTGGTATTCTTACAACGCGAGATGGAACTTTTATTCGGCGAGGTGGCGGAGGCGGTTTTGACGAGGAGAGATACACCAGAGCTGCAGAGCTATATTAAGATGTTGGAGTTTCAGATGAGCGGGTCAGAGCTATGGGCTACCGAGACGTTGCGGTATTACGACTACACGGCATATTGACTTGCGCGGTTCAGATAATACCTAGATATCAGCTGTCCGCTTCACAGTTCGCGTTTGTCTAATTTTGTATGCTGTTTAGATTTTGTAAACGCACCATCTAATTTTTGTCGCCGTCCATAGTTTCCTCTTCCCTGCCTCGTTTCGCACCCACTCTGTCACGCTGTAGGAATGAGAAGGCAAAGGGCGTGGCAGTCCAGGATTCATAGCTTCACTTCAAGGGGGAGAGACTGAGGTTGACTGGCGCGAAGCACGGAGGACGTCGGCGGCCTAGAGTTTACCGTCAGTAAAGGGTGCGGAAAGAGAGAAAATCAGGATAGCAAAAAGAAAAAGAAAGAAAGCGCGCACAGGGAGGGTAAAAAGAGAAAGGCAGATGTTGGGGAAAGAAGAGAAGCAAAAGCTGAACGACGACGCACCTACTCAGTTAAGTAATTTGCTCAAAAAACTCCGCACAGACCTACCACCGACGTATCTGTGTATCACTGGATTTAAGTAGCTCGTCATTCTACGTCCCTCTCAAGTCCCTCTCTTGAGATTTTTGACAGGGGGAAAAGCAGGAAGGCGAGGGAGCGGCGAGTGCTGTGAAACGTACTTACTACTTAGTCGTCGAAGCAACGTCGAAGAGAGGAAGCCGGGTGATGATGTGACTGATGTGTGACACTAACATCACCTCTCTTCGCTCCTCCCACCATGATCAATCGCGAGCGTTGGCCCAAACTCCCTTTGCTGTCTTTGCCACACATTTTGCGGTACTCTAAACTCTGAGAGCTAGTCCTCCTGATCTCTCTCGTCAGCTTGCTCGGGCACTTTCTCTTCCGAGTCAATGAGTGATGCCGACGACTCGGAGCGCGTTTGACGCTCTCAATTCACTCGGCAAGCCTCACGCAGAATCCCTGGTGTAGAAACTTAGGCCAGAATCTTTAGCAGGTGCTCAGGTCCCATCAATTTTCCATGGAGTACTACGAAGACTCGATGACTCTTTTGTCTCTGCACACAAAAGCAACGTCTTCTTTGGATTGCTTGCCGTTGTCTCCCTGTCGTCAGTCAGTCCACCAGCCTGAAACCTAACTTTCAATGTCACAGGAACTTTCTTTTTTCGTCTCTGCTTGCGCTCAGTCATTTCGACAGTTGGCGCTCCCTCTGACGCGCTCTAAATGTCCGGGCGAGTTCCGCATTCTGTGATATTTTCAAGAAGTTTCATGATTTATAAAGGAACTATGCAACGCATACCGAATCTCATACGACTGGACTGGCGATGCCAATTGATTTAGGAAGACGCTCGCGATCTTTGCTCAAAATATAGCTGAGTATTTTCCGACGCTCGCCGGAAACCTTCGAAAGTGTAGAATGAAGCGTAGGAAGGCATCAATGTTTATTTATTCATTGATTCACGGAACGATCCCTCCTTATCTTTGTCGTGGACAGATCATTTAGACGAGTTCTCATACCGCCAGCCCTCCTACCAGCATTGCAAACGCTAAAACAACACTCGCGTGTCTGATGTTTGCCTGGAACTCGGCACCGTTCGACGAAGGAGAAGGCATACCCGCGCTCGCTGATCCTCCACCGCCCGACTGACTCTCCCCAGTTGAGCCCGGACTCGGCGCGGTCAAGGTCGTAAACGGAACAACCGGGCCAGACTCAGTAAGTACCGCGCTGCTTCCTGTCATGCCAGCCAATTGCAACTGACACGTTCCTTGACTATTCGTCCCGAACCGGCACTCCTCGACCACGCTCTGCGCGCCACTCCCCGCGTTGGCGCCGAATAACATCGCAGTCCCCGAAAGGCCGGAGGCGTCTTCCACGAATGTTTCTGCATCGCGTGTCAGATCGTAGAATACAATACGACGCGTGGTAAGTGAGAAATGGTGGTACTCACCCGTGAACGCGGTGGGGGCGCTGAATACGGTGATTGTGAGGCTTGGTAGGATTTCGACGAGCGAACTGAATTCCACGACCTCGACGTAGGTTGTAGCACCCTGCGCATTTGCGGATCCGATAGCGGAGATTTCGATGCGGCCTGGGGAGATAATGGTTTCTGAAGGTTGGTTTACGGAGAGGGCCTTGAGGGTCGCGATCTGAGGCGATGCTGAAGGGAGAGTTAGTTTGGTTAGTCGAGCTAGGAATTCCTTGACCACAAGATAAGAACACGCACCGGCAGAAAACGTAGAGCCTAGGAGGCTTATGGATGCGGCGAGGAGAAGGGATCGCATCGTGGGGATGGCGGATGCAAAGACTTGCCTCGTTGCTCGCATATTTGTAGACTCAAAGGTTGGTAGAAATGACGCGCAAATGACTGGACGGATCTATAAATGAACGAGAGCACACTCAACGTTGTTTTTTTGGCTACAACATGGTCCGAGTACCATTCACTTGATCGGGAGGGGAACACTCGGCATCAGCTGGATGAATGTTGCCGCTTCTTTCCGCGATGGTGAGAACAGCGAAACGGACTTCAGAATCAGGGAAAAGACGCTGGGTGCGCGCTCATTTTCGTCAGGAATCCGTCAAGTAAACAGTTTTCCGTACAGCACGGGCGCTGGAATGACACAAGTAACAGCTTTGCGAAGGAATGCGAGCTTGGAAGTAGATTCTCCCAACAGTGTTGACCAAATCTGATCTCTATCGAATGAATTCTGGAATCGCACCTCTCCCTCTCCTCTTCTCTTGCCTCCCGGATTATTTTGTCTCAGAAACAATCATGGTACGGAATCAGCTCGACTCAGGATTATGTTGCGCGCGGGATTGATCACGACCCGAGGATTGTTTGCACTAGAGATTTTGTTTGTAATGTAGGATTAATCACACAGAACGATATTTGATAATGCTTGCACGCGTTACAGTACTCTGCCAACTAACAAAAATCTCAAGGGGTGCAAACGCTGCATGCCTCGACTACGTTCTGCGAGCCACTCGCGCCGAGGAAAATCGTAGTACCCTCGACGGATGTTTCTGCAGCCGTCGTTAGATTGTACAATACAGTATGCTCTGTGGTGATTAGGAAAATTAATCTCACTCACCGGTGAAGGGGGTGGGGGCGCTGAGTACGGTGATTGTGAGGCTTGTCTGTGGCGAGGCTGAAGGGAGAGTGGGATTGATTAGTTGAGCCTGGGGTTTCTTGGAAACAAGATATACGACGAACCAGCAGAGCATGTGCAGCCTAGTAGTAGGGTCATGGATGCGACGAGGACGAAATGGGAGCGCATCGTGGGGATGCTGTATACAAGGTCTTGCCTCGCATATTTGTAGACTCGAAGGGTGATAGAAATCACGAGCAGATGACTTTACGAACCTATAAATGAACGATTGATGTTGTTTTTGCATTGCAAGGGTCAGCTGAACGTATGTTGCCGCTCCTTTCCGCGATAGGGAGAAAGACGCGGGCATGCTGAATGGAATTTATCACAGTAGAACCACTTCGCGTACCTATAAACGAACCATAGCATATTCAGTTTGTTTTAGAATTCCAAGAATGGCGACATATCGTGTTCCTTGATCGGGAGCCGAACAGTCTGTGGCTTGCCGCTGGGCAGATACCGCGCTATCTTCAGACGAGGGTATCGTACTCAAACCATGTCGCATGTCAGTCCCCACCTCGTAGATAACTCGAATCCGTACCTGGCGTCGTTTCTCGCGCATTCAACATCAAGAACCTAGTTCGCCTTGATCGACGAAAAAGCACCGAGCATCAGAGATTCATTGGCACGCACTCAGACTGAAGGTCCGACGGAGAAAGAAGGAGAATATTGTCTAGGCAAGGTCGTTACCGTTATAACTCTCCCTTCGATCGTGTATGCGGAAATCAAAGCGGAGGACACGCACAGAACTCTCCATTCGCACCACCGATCCCTTTCCTGCTCACCCTGACCTGGACCGTGAACGTCCCCTGATATACTTCCCGGTTTCGTCCCCTGCCAACCTCAGAATGAAACGGCGAAAAGATGGGGAATAGAACGAGGGAATGAGAAGAGAAAGAATTAACACGTAGAAAAAATGACATGAAGCACATACCAATCTCTAAAAACCTTGAACCACTTCCCCAGCATCCACCTGTCCGTGGACCATGTAACTTTAAGTTCGCACAGAGCTACTCGAGACAGTCTGAAAAGCCGGAGAGAGGTAGGAGTTATGGGCTAATGAGAATTCATTCATGTGGACGGTGGACCAGTCTGGACCCTGCGGATTTAGATTGAGGCTAGGGCGCTGGAGGATTTTGGTGGGCAATTGGTGGGAGGATCACAGCATCAGCGCCGAGCGCACCAGCGACGGCCTGGGCGGCAATACAATGGAGGGAGTTGCAGTGACTTGGAATCGGAAAGAGGACCCTGGTGGTATGGAAGCAAAAGGACTTTGATCGCATCAGAGGCATCTGGCAATCACGACCAAACACTCTGCGCTTGCTCCTCGCCGTCATCATCCATCAGCCTGCTCACAGTCAACGCGAGTTTCGACTGTCCTTGATGTGATCACTCACTCACCCATCCCTCCCTCCATTGTATTGGCACCCTGGCCGTCGCTGACGCTTTGAATTCCGTCGTCCAATCGAGGTGACGAGGTCCGACCCGACTACTCTTGATTCTCTTCGCTTTGCTTGTTTTCTTCGTACTTTTTGTCTCTCTCTGCGGTCGGTCGGCGCTTGTAGAATCTACGCCTTCGAGACTGGAATGCGCACAGAGGATTCGGGGTCAGGCGTTGAGCGTGATCAATGGCGCGCGGGAACGCCACGATACGGTGAACCAGAAGCTGCGAACTTGGCGGTGAACGTGCGGGTGAGGGAGACGTTTTGAATGAAGATCTGTGCGTGTCTTCCATGCTTTCTTTTCCGCGTATGTTATTTGTGGGGTATTGTGATGGCAATGACTTTCTCTGCAGATCATTTTCCTCCGTTCCCCGTTGGAGTCAAGTCATCTTCGGTCGACCGTTTGTTCGTACGCGTCATCTGTTTCTCGCTCTGCTCCAACTCGCGGAATGTTACGGTGTGTTATTTCCTCGATAATCGCCTTTCACGTGTACTTGGGATTCGGGAAATCTCAATTGTTTACTCGTCGACCCCAGTCTGGATGAATCATTGTAGGTTGGAGCCACTCGTCGAAGACACCAACTTCCGTTTAGTTATCGCTCACCGAGATTCCGCTGTATGTCCCCTCGGTTCAGGCTGCTTTCAAGCCACTCAGCTTTATTTGGTCCTCTGACTGTGCATGAACCGTGAATCACTGGGTGAGGGAATTCGCGTCCACTCAGAACGGCTCGTCCTTTTCGCTGATATGATTCACCTCCGGCCGCGTTGAAGGTCGGGGTTGTGGGTTGACTTTTCACGGGCCGCTCAATGGCCTACTGTGTGAACTTGCCATTTTCGCATACTGTATAAAATCATACCCCTTCGCCCAACTGTTGTAACCCCGTCTTATGGGAAGCAGGACTGCAGTCGGACTTGCGGCTTTTTTTAGGCTTGCCCCTGGTGTATTTGTGACCTTTACGGTAAACCGAAGTGCGAGAATGACGGCCTAACTTCTCAGTTCGGTACGACTCGATCAGACGCCCAGGAGTCTCCCAACAACCCCGCAAAAGCACACAAAGGCTGTGAACTTCACTCCCCTGCCAGACCGTGAGTTCCCGCATCTAACGCTGTCTGTTCTGATCCTGACGCGTGCCAAAACCTCAGACTGTCAAACAAGTCAGAATATGTACCCAGTTCTTCGTCTCATGCAGCCTCCACCGAGGGGCATGTAGTTCGTATTACTGACCTCGGTATCTATCACGCAGATCGAGGGAAGGCAGCCGCAGAACCTCGCTCTTGAGCCGTTTCGCACAACGGGAGCGGAACTTGATTGTGAGAAGCTCATTCCAGCTATTCTCGCCTTTCGCCACGGCAAGATGGCTAAACTGGGCACGACGTTGAACATTGCGGTTGAGTGCATTCTCTGTTCCAAGTCTGGTGCATACAGCCCTAACTCAGGAGGAAATAACTTCACATCAACCAGGTATAAAAGGGCTCTTAACCTCCCTTGCTCTGCAGCGAAAACATGCGCTTCGAGATCCTCCTCGCTTTTGCCCTCGCTGCAACCTCCAGCGCAGCGGTAAATTCCTCATTCTCAGATGGCCATCGTGCTCAACCTCCCATAGCCCTCCCCGTCCTTGCCCGCCGGCATCGTCAGCGTCGCGGCTATGAAGGACTGGATCGCCACCACTGACGCGGAACTCACGTTCGCTGGCGCCCCCATCGACGAGCTCGGCGTCAACCCCCTCGTCACGACCGTCACCTTCTGCAGCACGCGCACGGCGAACCTCTGCTCGGGACCGTGCACCGTCTTTACGGGCTCCGGCGTCTGCCACGCCGCGCCGGACACCAACTGTCTCGCTGCGACGACCGACATCGCGTTTTGCGCTGGTTCCAACTGCAATGGAGGCTGCAACACGTTGAGCACTTGTGGCACGCGTTTGGATAATGGATTCTGCTTCACTCCGAGCACCAATTCGTTCTCTGTCCCTTAGTGGGTGTGTGGTTTCAAATTTGTCGAGGTATTGAGCAGGTTTCGTAAACGCGACTCGTACTTGCTGAGCTGAGGACTGTTTCAGATAATCAGAAGAGGCGTAAGATTGGGAGTAGGGGCACTATGTTTTGCATAGTTGTATATTACATGAATGTCTTCTGTTCTAAATCCGTTGCTTTGGCTTGTTCCTGGCGTCTCTCACCGACGGTCTTACCAACCTCAGGGGCAATCGCTCGTGAAGCTGGGATAACTCCCAGACACCGGATTCCATTTCTCCACCTTAGCTAATCCTCAACAACTGCCTTCCTTGGTGCTTTCGTCGTTGGATGAAGGGAATGTGCAGAATAAAAAAGGAATATCTTCAAGCGAGAAGAACAACGACGAGCTGCGAGAGCTGTTCAAACGCAGAACGAGAAATATTCGACGATGAACGGTTACTGGATTCAAAAAAAGTACTTGCGAACAGTCGTTCCAGGGAGCTGGGAATCGAACCCAGTTAAACCGAACACAAATAATATCCCAACAAACCGAGGCACGGGTGGTGTTCTGTCGCCTCGACAACTCCCTCCTTTCCCTGGGCCCATTCCCTCGATTTGATACAATCAATAGAGACAAGTGTAAGCCACCGACGCAGCGCCATGATATGTACTGACCCACAGGCGGGTCTCGACGTTCGAAGAAGAATTTGGTTCAAATCGATATCGGCGACCTTGCAGCAATCGTATTAGAGAGATTTATATTCAAATCTGGGTTGCCTCCGAAATTGTCGCTGGAAAAAGCATCAACGAATCGAGGAGGAAGACAAAAGAGAACACAACCTGGTCACATTACATAGATGCAGTTGGGAGTCGAAAACAGCATTGAACACCGTCACTTGGATCAGGACCCGCATACGCGGTGTGAACGCGCACCGTGAGCTAGCTAACAGTGAACAGGACTCAAGCTTCAAGCGTGGGTTCAGCTTCCGGTAGGCCCGGGCTTGGTATGAATTCGACCTGTAGAGGTCTCGGAATTTATTTGAGGTGATGTGTTCGAGTTGGGGATGTTTGGAAGACTTACGGATGGTAATTGAAAGACGTCTTTCTGGGAGACGGCACGTTTCGATACGAAGGAGCTTAGAGATAAAGTCTATATCGTGAGGAGCGGGGGACATCGAGGTGCCTGAATTGCTGTCGATCCGAAGAAGAGATAGTATGAGGCTATATACTTACAGGTGGCAATGAATCGTTGACGATGAGAAGCAAAATTCCATCACATTACAGAAGGGGGTTTCCGAGACTTGAACGCGGAACGTACACAGATGTAATGATCGAGGCAGCACCGCGGTAGGCGTTTGTTAACTTGTGGACCCGTCTCTTTTGAGTACGATGGAGCTGGGAAGAAGGGAAGCATCGACTGTCAGAAGAGATTGAACTTTTGAGTCGGAGCGAGTAGGAGTCGGAACGGCAGGAGCGAGGGGAGCATTCGACCACGTTGAATTGAAGTAGAAGCAACCAAGCGCGAGCAGGTTGAGGAATACGGCTAGGGATTTCGGGCGAGGAGGTTGAATGCCGCCGGTGTTGGTGTAGCTCGTCTTGAGCTCAGTAAAATGCTTCGTTCGTTCGTTGAGCCCAGTTTTTGTGTACTAAAGCCAGTATTTGTAATTGCAATAGTCGCATTCCCAATCTCGATGGGTAAATGCCAGCCAGCGGACCGGACGTGATGAAATCGTGGAAAGAGCATCGTGGTACAAAGCAAGAGTGTTTGATCGAATCAGAGGTTCAGCCAATTACGGCCAAACAACTCCCCCTTGTCCTTCGCCGTCATCATCCCTCTGCCAGCTCACAGTTGACGCGCGCTCTCCCAGCTTTCAACTGTGCCCGATGCATCGAGCCGCTGGGTAGGCTTTGCGCTCGATGACAACGACAACTCGCCAATGCTTTGGATGATGGATCACCGCGTCCGAGTCTTGACCCTGACCCTGACCTCCGACCCGAATCAACTTTTGCCTGACTTCGCCGACACACCACTGGAGTCTGAAATTAAGTCATGATGAATTGCTCTTCATCCTCGTCTTGTCACGGCTAGCCGCTTTATCGTTTCGCGCTCTCTTTTTCTTCGTTTCATTCCTCTTTGCCGTGCTGCTCCCTTCTCTTGGCTTTTGGAGGAACTGGAATGCGAATGGTGGGCGGGCATCTGTATAATGGACGGTGGGCGCCGGGTGGAACGAGATAATGTGCCTGAAATTCGGTATGTCTCCGTCATTGGCCCTTTCTATTTGCCTTCGCCTTCTATCTCTCTTCTCCGAGTTCTGTCCAAGACGAAGTGGCCTGGGGGCCAAGGCCAACCGAAATCCGCAAGCGGACCTGGATGTTTCGCATCGGATGTCGTCGAGCACACTTGATCCAGCTCTATCTCGTTTCGTTTATTCACTGCTTTCGTCCCAGTTCTTCTCGCTCTCTCGTTATTCCATTTTTCTTGTTTATCTTTCTCTTTTCCCCCAGCGTCTCTTGTTTACACGATGACCTAGCGCGAATTCCCCCAGCATCTTCTTTGTGGCAGAAACGTCGCCCCCCGTCTGGATCTCGGATCCAGCTTTTCTGAGACTCACATCGCATTGACTGACCCTACTCTACGCTTGTGGTGGAAGAGGAGAGGTTTCATTGCGGAGATGTCACCATGTCCCTGTCGGAACGAAGACTGCTCTGCCATGGCGATGAATTAGTCCGAAAGGCGACAAGCAGCGGGGAGAGAGAACTGAGTCGAATGGATGGCGGAGACTTGGTCGCCTTTGGCTTCTGAAGTTTTCTGTTGTACCGATTCCGAGTTCTATTGTAGAGATGCGGCCCAAATTACTTGAAGCCTCGCGCAAAATGGAAATTTAGCTCTGCTCAAAGGGATGATGTTAGCGTCGAGCTCAAAAATCTGCATTAAATCAGACTAGAGGAACACTGGCAGTGGATCTCCGAGAGTCGAACTCGGTCCGAACATCAATATAGTCTATCGTGAAGCCACAACTGATCGACGCCCGTTGTTCCTTAGACCCCTGCTTCGTGAGCATGAGTATGATTGTGTCGAGAGTGGGCGGCATTGGCTTTCGCGTAACGCTGAACGGGAACGCGTCAACGAGGACTGAGGCAGCATTGGACCTAGTGAGAGGATAGATCTGGATAGCTTGAACGCGATCCGAACTCGAGCAATTGATTGTGTATAAAGGGGGGTAGAGAGACCTCGGGCAAGAGTCGACGCATGGGATGGCGACAAAGCGATAAATTTCAGGGGAAAAGCAACGGCAGGTAGCGGCTGGGCGGCATCAGCGTGCTGGGAATCGAACTCGATGGAATGGAACACAAATTGCCGCCCCCACGATTGTCACGCTCAAGTCACGCTCCCGCCCAATTCCGGATCGATACAACTCGTCAACTTGGATTGAACTGCCGCCCTAAAGTTTGAACTTCCACTCCCTTAATCAATTCAACCATGTCAAACAACACAATCAGACCTCAAGCTGCATAAATCTAAGACCACCAAGTTCATCGTCCCTACGAGTTCAACAACAACTTGAATACTATTTTCCCTCCTCGGGCCTCCTGCTTTCACTGGTCGTGATTCACAAGGCTGCTTCCCCTCGGCAATGCAAGTCTGAACAGTGTTTATTTGGAAGACCCACAAAGTCTATTTTTCCGGGGGCGCCGATCATCATTGTTGAAATTTTGAAGCGACCGTGGTTCAGTTTTGTTGCTGTCTGGAGAATTAGTTGTTATAGAAATGGCTTCTCTGCCCCACCTATTCTGCAGATGATTTCACGGCTCTATGCTCGCACCGGCTTCCTCGACGAAGTAAACTAACCCATCACAGCTGTACCGAACAATTATGTCTCGTTTCGGTGCCCAGTACCGGCGTAAAATGGAACTAATAATTCGGTGGAGAGTAACCAAGCCGTTACGGCGTAGATATAGTACATAGTATGCCATTTCCAACGAAATAACCTGCGTGTGTGGTGTGTTGGGTGTGTACTCAAAAATTCAACATTATGACTAAAATGGACTGATCTCAATGGCGCTGGCAACGAGATCTATTCTGACTTTGGAAATGTATTCAAGGCAGCATTTTGTAGCTTTTTAGATACTAATTAGCGTATCGTAAGTTGCCGCCTGGGGGGCGGCAATTTTACCGTTTTGCCAAATGTCACACTTGTGTCACAGAATGCCGCCCCCAAGTTACCGCCACAATAGTGAATTTGCCGCCCTTGGAAACTTTTGCCGCCACATGAGAATTTAGTGACGCCAGACTGCCGCCCCCACTGCCGCCCTATTTGCCGCCTTTTACCGCCATCAACTGCTATTGCCCGCCCACTTTGCCGCCCCCTAAGAGCTACTTTGCCGCCTATCATAAGAACTTCAACGGCCGACTCCGCCATGAAAATAAAGCATTTCCTTTGCAACATATACTCATTTTTGTCCGCTATGTAAGGTAGAAGACGCCGTCGTACGTCAATGATCCACAGAACCCGCTGTTTCCGACCTAGATGGTGTACAATGATGTATTGCCGCCCTACTGCCGCCAGGGCGGCAATTTGGCGGCAATGGCAGCAATGTCACTTTGCCCCGAACGTCCCATCAGACCGAGGCACGAGTGGTCTCAAGTCGCCTCAATGACTGCATGTTTTCGATGGGCTCAACACGAGGGGAGGGACGATCCCTCTTATTCGGCATTATGTAATATTCTTCGGCTTTGTTCTCTGCACTGTAGTCGCCGTCTTAAAGACCACAATGCACTCAAAGAACCTATAGAGACCCTCAGATTACATGCTGAAGCCCTCAGGAGCATGTCTGATTTTTCTTCTCATTTTTTGATCGCGGAATCTCCATGTTTTGAACACATTATGATATCTTCTGAATTTTCCTCCTTTCGAAGTGCGTGAGGTACTGTGGGCTTGTTACTGAAAATAAACAATGAGTTGAAAACCCATTGTTTCACCCCGGGTTGGCTTTTCAAACAACAGACATACACTAGGTCGGCAGTTCCACTTGTAGATATGGATTTTGACATTCCAGTGCTGTGATTTGACTCTAAAGCTTCCTCTAATACCTTTCACTGCATCCTCTCCTGCCAGAAACCAACCAAGTCCCTTGACCCCTTGCTAGTGACCTGTACTTTGCCTGAAATAGGCATATTGACAAAAAGATATCTGTATTGAATAGATTCTCCGCATTCCGTGCTCAAAAATAGCCTGTACAACACATCCATACCAGCGCTGCATTGCCAAGGCCATCCGGATGCTCAAACGCAAGCAAATCAACCTCACCGAACGATGCCGCGCTCTATTGAAACTCAGATGATCGGTGACTAAGCTCCGGACCGGTTACCGAATAAGAGGGATCGTCAGTGTTCTCGGCTCAACACGAAGTGTAAGACAACGACGCACCACAACCAGATGATTACTTAGCTTAGCTGTGGATCGCTCGGACTTGACACTGGAACGCCTCGGAGATTCTTTGTTAAGTTGACCGGGTCTGCATATCGGTGACGCTTCGATAAGCTCCTGTTTTGCTTCCGGCAGAGGAAGAGAAAAAGATCAGGTGAGGGACGAAGTGATATAGAATCAAAATGGAAACCAAGACTGGATCACACACCGCGGGAGCGCGCAAAAAAGGCTCCCCACAGTTAGATTTTAATTTTACATATTAGGGTACAAAAAAAAACTCCCAATATAGTACTTTGATATCAAAGATAAAAAGCCCCTGAAAGCTCCCCCGATAAGTCCCAAATTTAGGTGCAAAACATGCTTCATCATTTTTGAGATAAAAAGCTGCGACTTGAGCGGCCCATTTCCGCGCAACTTACATCAAGTATCAGGGCGCCTGATTTTCCCTTCTTATCACACATAATAAAGAGCTTTTTTGAGCCTGATTATTACCTATAAGAAGCTGGGAATTAGGGTGCAAGATATGGCAAATATCAAGGCCAAATAAAAGTGGGCCTGATATTTGCCATATTAGGCTCCCGTTTACCCGTCGTCCGATCATCCACCGATGGTCGTCCGCTCGATCGTCCGCTCATCGTCGCGGTACCAGGGGGTGAAAAATAAATAAGATTATTTTACTATTTTATTGACATGACTAATGCCCGAACGTGCGCACGCCCGCGCATCAATCTCTGCCTCCCCCGCCTCCCCCTGATTTCCCTCTGATTCCCTTCCCGAGTGCGAGATTCGGCGGCGCGTTGATCTGTTGAGATAGGTAAGTTATTCGTTCGTATCGTTCGGCGTGAAAAACACGAAGATCTCACGTTGATTTGCTTCCTAGAGCGGTGTTGAGTCTTGGCGCGCCGAAATGTCGGCGTTGTTGGTCTTGACGGTGTCGAAGTAGGCAGCAGCGGCCGACGACGTGTTTGACTGTTTGAGTTATTAGGTGAGTTATTCCTTTTCTTTCGGCGTGAAAGACCGAGATACTTACATACATTTGATTTCCAGCACAATTTCGTGTTTGTAGGGAGACGGCAGCGGGGACAGGCGCGCGGGAGCGAGATTGAAGGTGGAGTTGAGAGTGAAAATGAAGCGGGGTGTGCGGCGGCATGAGCGAGTAAGTATGTCGGCGTCGGCGGGGTAGCGGGATTCGGGTCGGTTGGAGCAGCGGCGAGGGCGGATAGAGGCCGAAGTGAGGAGGAGGGGGGAGTGGTGTCATTAGCATGGTAAGGGAGGAAGAGGGCGGGGTGGGACGCACCTTGTAATTCCTTCTCTGAAGATATTATGTACGCGTCGGCGTCGGCGTCGGAAAGGCGGGGAATCGGTGGATGCGAGTAAAGCAGGGGTGAAAGCGAAAGTGGAGGTGGGCGGGAAGGCGGGAAGGGGGTTGCATGCAGGGGTAAGGAAAGCTGTTAAAATGATGTCGTAAAAGGACAGCGGCGACGCACGTTCGTCGGCTGTATGTCCGACGCCGAAGCGTCGGTGAATGCAGGTGGAGGGTGGGGAAACGAGTTGGGCGTGAGGCGGCGGGGTTTTCGAGCGCAAAGCGGCGCGTTTGATGTGAGGTGAGGTCGGGTGAGTTGGCGGAAACGACGGGTCGGCGGTGGGAACACGGGATAAGTGCCGAAGGGGTAGAGGAGGGAAAAGGGAGGAGGGAGACGCTTCGGCGGCGGTATGCCGTGTGGTGGGACATTGAGTTGAAAGGGAGGTAGATTAGAGAAAGGAAAGAATTGAAGCAAGAGACACGCACCTTTTACCCAGATACGCGCTCGGGCGACTGCCTCTCGCCGCGTTGTCGCCGAGAGTCAGAGTGGGTGGGTTGTTGACCGAACAACGCGTTGGGGCGAGAGGAGGAGGCTGGAGAGTGGGGTTAGGGGTGATAGGGAAGGGACACGGGACGAGGGTGTGCCTCGACGAATGGCGGTGGTGCATTCAACGCGTTGTTTGAAGGAAGGGATAGGCGCTGTGGAGGTGGTGATCAAGTAGACGCACGCAGGACACCCACTCGTCACTGGGGATGAGTATGGGAAGGAAAATGACGCGTCATGGGCTTTTCAGCATGCCGACATCTTCGTGTTAGACGGGGATGGACGACGGCGGCGAGATCAGGTAGGAACCGTTGCGAGAGGTCACCAATCGTGGTGCGCATTGGCGACGACGGCGGGCAGACATTGTTGCAGCACACCATCCCTCTCGAGTATGACAAAGATGGGTGCAAGGTGGATGGGGCATTGGAGCTGCTGGTGAGTAAA
The DNA here is from genome assembly GCA_037176885.1 of Favolaschia claudopus. Lineage (NCBI taxonomy): Eukaryota > Fungi > Basidiomycota > Agaricomycetes > Agaricales > Mycenaceae > Favolaschia > Favolaschia claudopus. Next base: position 45,879 of record JAWWNJ010000010.1, on the reverse strand, counting down.
GTTAAAAAGAGTATCAGCGTCTCTACACGAAAAGCGAATGCAGGTACGCACCGAAAATGCATGCATCAATGACAAGCATCCTGCTACACTCTTGTCGCCGAATCCGGATATCGCGCAGTGTAAGCGCATGCGCACAGAATTTATTGCAGATTATGGAGAGCTCTGAACTATCCTACCCGCGCAAGATCAAAGTTCTGGAGACCCGGAGAGTAGCGATTGAGGAGCCGCGACGGCCGAAAGCGAAGAAAGCTGGAAGAAAGGCCGCGAACACCGGAATTTGAGGCAGATTGGGATTTCAGTGGAAGATTTCATGTGCTTGAGATCGGAGGCGGCTCTCAAAAGCTACATGACGGTGGAAAAGGAAGAGCACCGGCAATTGCCGGGCAATAGAAGCGTGACTGATTTGTGACAGACAGCGATCAGCGTACTTCGCTGTTAACACCCACAACGACGAATGGTCTGTACGTATCGGCGACGTTGGCACCCTACACCAACTCCGTAACGCGCCAGCTCCGAGTCACCGCGCTTTCGATCTTCCGCCATGGCCGTCTTCTACGGCTGCGGTACCAGACTCTCGCCCGCTACAGTGACTCCGCGTGCAGCTCAGGCGCTGGCTAACACCCCCTACCTTGCAACGTTCCAATGACTGTTCCTTGAGATGCAATGGTATGCCTGCTTTTCACTTCTACCGCGATTATTCCTTACAATCTCTAGACTGGAGTATGTACCGATCCTTCTGTCGATATATCGCCGACGCCATCAGGAAAAACCTCCCCAGGTATTTTCGGCATATCACCCCGAAATTATGACATCGCTTCAGAATCTCGTAACATTTCCGAAATTTAGCGAAATTTCGGGAGATTCTGTGGGATTTCCTTGCGCTTTTCAAAATCCCGACGGATTTTGAGTAATGTTTGCCTGTTTTCCCTCTATTGCCATCTCTCATAGTAAAGACCTAGATTGAATTTTTGAGCGGCGTTGCCCGAACATGACCAACCGTGCCAGATCTCTAGAGACTAGCTATCTTACCCTGGAATCTGGATCCAGATTCCGTGAAAAGGGTACCGAAACCGGTGGAATTCTGCTTGCAATTGACACCGTGGGAGGGAATTCTGCTTGACGTGCTTAACAACAGGTCTCAAATGAGTCAAGTCTGAGGAATTCTGGTTGCAGTTGTGATTCAGCCGCTGAAACCACAGGAATTCTGCTTGACGACTGGAATCATGCAACACACCCCAAGTCAGACATAGAACGAAAGAGAGCAACCAGCTCTTATAGTCACCAGCCAGGCCTTATAAGAATTGCGACTCACTGCCAAAAAATTATAAGCCAGAGCCAAGGCTTTTAAGAATGCGATTGAACAGCCGACGCAAGCCATCGGGAAAAATTGGTGGAGACCAAAAGGGTGCCAAATAGCCTACAAACCAGCCTAGCTATCTTACCCGAGAATTGAGAGCTCAATTCCGTGCAACAGGTGCCCCAAACCACCGGAATCCACGGCTCCGTGGGAGGAATCCATAGCGTCGTGGGAGGAATCCACAGCTCATCAGTGCACAAAGGCGAAATTCGACCTCAGATTGCCGGAATCCATAGCTCACACCCGGAATCCACAGCGCTGTCGAATCTGCCCTCACTCATAAGGAATCGCAAAACAATTATAAGCACTCACCACTGACTAAAAGGAACGACGACAAAACAAACCGACTCTTATAGTCACAAGCAAGGCCTTATAAGAATTGCGACTCACTGCCCCCCAAAAATTATAAGCCAGAGCCAAGGCTTATAAGAAATGCCATTGACCGGCCGACTCAAGCAACCGGGAAAAATTGGTGGAAACCAAAAGGGTGCAAATAGCCTGGGAATCAGCCTGGTGTCACCGCAAATGCCCGAACAGGTCTCGTTGACGTGCTATATTGACTTGAACCGAAATCGTAAGGCAAAAAGCGAAACTAGCTACGGTAACGGGGAATTGGGCACCCAATTCCTTGCCAAAGGGTCCCCAAACGAGGGGAATTCGGGGCAACAACGACAGCGTGGGAGGGAATAGGGGGCAACACCTGAAAAACGCCTCCAGAATCTAGGGAATAGGGGGCAACAGCTGGAATCGGGGGCAACTCGAATTCTCCAGAATTTTCGGGATAGAAACAAATGCACAATAAATATAGTCGAACACAGCACCCTATAAGAAATCAAAAAGGACAACAGAATCTTATAGTCCACCAGCCAGGCCTTATAAGAATTGCGACTCACTGCCCAAAAAAATTATAAGCCAGAGCCAAGGCTTATAAGAAATGCGATTGAATGGCCGACTCAAGGCATCGGGAAAAAATGGTGGAAACCAAAAGAGTGCCAAATAGCCTGGAATCAGCCTAGTGTCACCGCAAATGCCCGAACAGGTCTCGTTGACGTGCTATATTGACTTGAACCGAAATCGTAAGGCAAAAAGCGAAACTGCAACAGCACAGTCAATTGAGCACCGATTGCCTTGGGTATAGGCTCGAATTGAAGCGTTTGAGCAGGACTATAAGATAGTGTTATCAGAGATCGAGTCGCAGGTCACCTGACATTTACGACTCGGTCAAACACTGCGTTCGAAGCCATACGGAATACACAAGGCAACCCCCAAGCACGTACGTTAAGGTTTGCGACAACACCACAACAAGGACGTTAAGGTTAGTGGTCCCACTCCCCCGACGGAATTCACCAGAATATAAAATTTTTTCGGCAGCTTCGGAAAGGAAACCGCGGACCAAGCAATCCAGCAGGGCAATGCACGGGTTAGCATCGGAATCCAGCAAGACATTGGCGAACTAGCCACTCAAGCCTCCCCGCCTTCGTAAAGGAAATCGCGGGGCACTGAATGAACAGAAGGACGTACTCGAGTGTACAACACGACGGGCAACAATACATTACCAAGTACGGTACACCACAGAGCCTTATAGTAGCCAATCGACCCAGTCTGACCCTGTCGAACACATTCGGAGTGCTCTACCTACTAGGCCATAGTCCACGGTAGCACGAGCTTGGCTTGCAGTTTTGATTTCTACAAAACGACCCCGCACCAAGCCAACTTGTATCACCGCAAAGACATCCGTCTGAGCAGCTATAAGGAACAGAGATGTCTCATAGCGGGCACACCTTTTGAGTCTCCAACCATCAACAGATAGGTCTCAACAGCGACCTATATGCAGATCGGTCATTCATCATTCCAACCGAAATCACGATATCTTTGGCAGTTGGGCACCGATTACCATGGTTGTAGGCTTGATTTGAAGCGATGGAATAGGCCTATAAGGGTGGTATATAGGCAGCACAATCGAACACGGTCAAAGGCCTCAAGTAGTGCAAAGACTTGAATATTTTCTGGCTACGGTAACAGGGAATTTGGCACCGGATCCCTATTGATCTAGCTATCTTACCCGGGAATTGGGCACCCAATTCCATGCAAAGGGTCCCAAAACGAGGGGAATTCGGGGCAACAACGACAGCGTGGGAGGGAATAGGGGGCAACACCGAAAAAACGCCTCCAGAATCGAGGGAATAGGGGGCAACAGCTGGAATCGGGAGCAACTCGAATTCTCCCAGAATTATCGGAGTAGAAACAAACACACAATACTTATAACAACTGGCAACCGACTATAAGAAACGAACGAAACAACCTCAACTCTTATAGCCCAAAGCCAAGCCTTATAATAAATGCGACTCAAAGGAAACCCTCCCGGACAACCCAAATGCCGAAACGAATCATTATAATGGCAGACGAGCCCTTATAATAAATGCCAACTAAATCATTATTATAGTCACCGGTCAGAGACTATAATGACAGTTTGGAAAAACATTGTTGGAACCAAATATGTCCCAAATGGTCTACAAACCATGGTAGTGTCACCGCAAATGGCCTGACAGGTCTCATTGACAGGCTATATGGGCTCGAACGGAAATCGTAGGCAAAAACCGAAACTCTGGTAGCGCAGTCAATCCTCCACCGATTGCCTTGGTTGTAGGCTCGAATTGAAGCGTTTGAATGGGGCTAGAAGGGTGGACTATCATTGGCTCAACCGAACCGGGTCGAGGTACTCAAGTACTGGGACACGTTGAATATATACGGTCATTTGTCTTCAGACACAAGTGCACTGGATCAATTGAATACGTCTCACTGATAGGCCTTCAAGACCACGCATTACAGGTCTCTGGTCTCCTGGCAAGGTTTAGGGATATCGACTTCAACAGGTATAGACACTGCGTAGACCCAAACACGCCTATCGAAGCTATACGGAATCGAGCAAGGCAACACCAGAGCAGAGGCGTTAAGGTTGGCGACAACTCAACAGCACGGACGTTAAGGTTAGCGACCCCACTCCCCCGACGGAATTCACCAAAATCCAAAATTTTTTCGGCAGCTTCGGAAAGGAAATCGAAGAGCACACAATGCAGCAAGGCAGTGCACGGGTTAACAACGGAATCCAGCAAGACATTGGCGAACTAACCGCTCACAGCTGCCCGCTAGAACGTCAAGGAAACCAAGGTCATCGGAGTGAAGGGAACAGACGTATTCAAGCAGCGACCAACCATTATAAGGCCAGATAGCACAGAGCCTAGCTATCTTACCCGGGAATTGGGCACCCAATTCCATGCAAAGGGTCCCAAAACGAGGGGAATTCGGGGCAACAACGACAGCGTGGGAGGGAATAGGGGGCAACACCGAAAAAACGCCTCCAGAATCGAGGGAATAGGGGGCAACAGCTGGAATCGGGAGCAACTCGAATTCTCCCAGAATTATCGGAGTAGAAACAAACACACAATACTTATAACAACTGGCAACCGACTATAAGAAACGAACGAAACAACCTCAACTCTTATAGCCCAAAGCCAAGCCTTATAATAAATGCGACTCAAAGGAAACCCTCCCGGACAACCCAAATGCCGAAACGAATCATTATAATGGCAGACGAGCCCTTATAATAAATGCCAACTAAAATCATTATTATAGTCACCGTCAGAGACTATAATGACAGTTTGGAAAAACATTGTTGGAACCAAATATGTCCCAAATGGTCTACAAACCATGGTAGTGTCACCGCAAATGGCCTGACAGGTCTCATTGACAGGCTATATGGGCTCGAACGGAAATCGTAGGCAAAAAACCGAAACTCTGGTAGCGCAGTCAATCCTCCACCGATTGCCTTGGTTGTAGGCTCGAATTGAAGCGTTTGAATGGGGCTAGAAGGGTGGACTATCATTGGCTCAACCGAACCGGGTCGAGGTACTCAAGTACTGGGACACGTTGAATATATACGGTCATTTGTCTTCAGACACAAGTGCACTGGATCAATTGAATACGTCTCACTGATAGGCCTTCAAGACCACGCATTACAGGTCTCTGGTCTCCTGGCAAGGTTTAGGGATATCGACTTCAACAGGTATAGACACTGCGTAGACCCAAACACGCCTATCGAAGCTATACGGAATCGAGCAAGGCAACACCAGAGCAGAGGCGTTAAGGTTGGCGACAACTCAACAGCACGGACGTTAAGGTTAGCGACCCCACTCCCCCGACGGAATTCACCAAAATCCAAAATTTTTTCGGCAGCTTCGGAAAGGAAATCGAAGAGCACACAATGCAGCAAGGCAGTGCACGGGTTAACAACGGAATCCAGCAAGACATTGGCGAACTAACCGCTCACAGCTGCCCGCTAGAACGTCAAGGAAACCAAGGTCATCGGAGTGAAGGGAACAGACGTATTCAAGCAGCGACCAACCATTATAAGGCCAGATAGCACAGAGCCTAGCTATCTTACCCGGGAATTGGGCACCCAATTCCATGCAAAGGGTCCCCAAAACGAGGGGAATTCGGGGCAACAACGACAGCGTGGGAGGGAATAGGGGGCAACCACCGAAAAAACGCCTCCAGAATCGAGGGAATAGGGGGCAACAGCTGGAATCGGGAGCAACTCGAATTCTCCCCAGAATTATCGGAGTAGAAACAAACACACAATACTTATAACAACTGGCAACCGACTATAAGAAACGAACGAAACAACCTCAACTCTTATAGCCCAAAAGCCAAGCCTTATAATAAATGCGACTCAAAGGAAACCCTCCCGGACAACCCAAATGCCGAAACGAATCATTATAATGGCAGACGAGCCCTTATAATAAATGCCAACTAAAATCATTATTATAGTCACCGGTCAGAGACTATAATGACAGTTTGGAAAAACATTGTTGGAACCAAATATGTCCCAAATGGTCTACAAACCATGGTAGTGTCACCGCAAATGGCCTGACAGGTCTCATTGACAGGCTATATGGGCTCGAACGGAATCGTAGGCAAAAACCGAAACTCTGGTAGCGCAGTCAATCCTCCACCGATTGCCTTGGTTGTAGGCTCGAATTGAAGCGTTTGAATGGGGCTAGAAGGGTGGACTATCATTGGCTCAACCGAACCGGGTCGAGGTACTCAAGTACTGGGACACGTTGAATATATACGGTCATTTGTCTTCAGACACAAGTGCACTGGATCAATTGAATACGTCTCACTGATAGGCCTTCAAGACCACGCATTACAGGTCTCTGGTCTCCTGGCAAGGTTTAGGGATATCGACTTCAACAGGTATAGACACTGCGTAGACCCAAACACGCCTATCGAAGCTATACGGAATCGAGCAAGGCAACACCAGAGCAGAGGCGTTAAGGTTGGCGAACAACTCAACAGCACGGACGTTAAGGTTAGCGACCCCACTCCCCCGACGGAATTCACCAAAATCCAAAATTTTTTCGGCAGCTTCGGAAAGGAAATCGAAGAGCACACAATGCAGCAAGGCAGTGCACGGGTTAACAACGGAATCCAGCAAGACATTGGCGAACTAACCGCTCACAGCTGCCCGCTAGAACGTCAAGGAAACCAAGGTCATCGGAGTGAAGGGAACAGACGTATTCAAGCAGCGACCAACCATTATAAGGCCAGATAGCACAGAGCCTCAATAGAACACTTCAAACAGTACAGACACTCAGTGAAGGTCAACCATTATCACCATAAGGCCAGAATGGTACCGAATACAACAAGAGCCTCATGGTCTTCAATTGAGTCAATACGGTATAAGACTGTGTCCAACCAGCCAAGTGAACACCTTTGAGCCCATGTACCAACAGCCAGAGTCAATGCCTTAGAATAGAGCAAAGCCTTGGTGATATAGCCTGGAATGTGGAGGGGAATGCAGAAAGACTAGCTACGGTAACGGGGAATTGGGCACCCAATTCCTTGCCAAAGGGTCCCCAAACGAGGGGAATTCGGGGGCAACAACGACAGCGTGGGAGGGAATAGGGGGCAACACCTGAAAAACGCCTCCAGAATCTAGGGAATAGGGGGCAACAGCTGGAATCGGGGGCAACTCGAATTCTCCCAGAATTTTCGGGATAGAAACAAATGCACAATAAATATAGTCGAACACAGCACCCTATAAGAAATCAAAAAGGACAACAGAATCTTATAGTCACCAGCCAGGCCTTATAAGAATTGCGACTCACTGCCCAAAAAAATTATAAGCCAGAGCCAAGGCTTATAAGAAATGCGATTGAATGGCCGACTCAAGGCATCGGGAAAAAATGGTGGAAACCAAAAGAGTGCCAAATAGCCTGGGAATCAGCCTAGTGTCACCGCAAATGCCCGAACAGGTCTCGTTGACGTGCTATAATGACTTGAACCGAAATCGTAAGGCAAAAAGCGAAACTGCAACAGCACAGTCAATTGAGCACCGATTGCCTTGGGTATAGGCTCGAATTGAAGCGTTTGAGCAGGACTATAAGATAGTGTTATCAGAGATCGAGTCGCAGGTCACCTGACATTTACGACTCGGTCAAACACTGCGTTCGAAGCCATACGGAATACACAAGGCAACCCCCAAGCACGTACGTTAAGGTTTGCGACAACACCACAACAAGGACGTTAAGGTTAGTGGTCCCACTCCCCCGACGGAATTCACCAGAATATAAAATTTTTTCGGCAGCTTCGGAAAGGAAAACCGCGGACCAAGCAATCCAGCAGGGCAATGCACGGGTTAGCATCGGAATCCAGCAAGACATTGGCGAACTAGCCACTCAAGCCTCCCCGCCTTCGTAAAGGAAATCGCGGGGCACTGAATGAACAGAAGGACGTACTCGAGTGTACAACACGACGGGCAACAATACATTACCAAGTACGGTACACCACAGAGCCTTATAGTAGCCAATCGACCCAGTCTGACCCTGTCGAACACATTCGGAGTGCTCTACCTACTAGGCCATAGTCCACGGTAGCACGAGCTTGGCTTGCAGTTTTGATTTCTACAAAACGACCCCGCACCAAGCCAACTTGTATCACCGCAAAGACATCCGTCTGAGCAGCTATAAGGAACAGAGATGTCTCATAGCGGGCACACCTTTTGAGTCTCCAACCATCAACAGATAGGTCTCAACAGCGACCTATATGCAGATCGGTCATTCATCATTCCAACCGAAATCACGATATCTTTGGCAGTTGGGCACCGATTACCATGGTTGTAGGCTTGATTTGAAGCGATGGAATAGGCCTATAAGGGTGGTATATAGGCAGCACAATCGAACACGGTCAAAGGCCTCAAGTAGTGCAAAGACTTGAATATTTTCTGGCTACGGTAACAGGGAATTTGGCACCGGATCCCTATTGATCTAGCTATCTTACCCGGGAATTGGGCACCCAATTCCATGCAAAGGGTCCCAAAACGAGGGGAATTCGGGGCAACAACGACAGCGTGGGAGGGAATAGGGGGCAACACCGAAAAAAACGCCTCCAGAATCGAGGGAATAGGGGGCAACAGCTGGAATCGGGAGCAACTCGAATTCTCCCAGAATTATCGGAGTAGAAACAAACACACAATACTTATAACAACTGGCAACCGACTATAAGAAACGAACGAAACAACCTCAACTCTTATAGCCCAAAGCCAAGCTTATAATAAATGCGACTCAAAGGAAACCCTCCCGGACAACCCAAATGCCGAAACGAATCATTATAATGGCAGACGAGCCCTTATAATAAATGCCAACTAAAATCATTATTATAGTCACCGGTCAGAGACTATAATGACAGTTTGGAAAAACATTGTTGGAACCAAATATGTACCAAATGGTCTACAAACCATGGTAGTGTCACCGCAAATGGCCTGACAGGTCTCATTGACAGGCTATATGGGCTCGAACGGAAATCGTAGGCAAAAACCGAAACTCTGGTAGCGCAGTCAATCCTCCACCGATTGCCTTGGTTGTAGGCTCGAATTGAAGCGTTTTGAATGGGGCTAGAAGGGTGGACTATCATTGGCTCAACCGAACCGGGTCGAGGTACTCAAGTACTGGGACACGTTGAATATATACGGTCATTTGTCTTCAGACACAAGTGCACTGGATCAATTGAATACGTCTCACTGATAGGCCTTCAAGACCACGCATTACAGGTCTCTGGTCTCCTGGCAAGGTTTAGGGATATCGACTTCAACAGGTATAGACACTGCGTAGACCCAAACACGCCTATCGAAGCTATACGGAATCGAGCAAGGCAACACCAGAGCAGAGGCGTTAAGGTTGGCGACAACTCAACAGCACGGACGTTAAGGTTAGCGACCCCACTCCCCCGACGGAATTCACCAAAATCCAAAATTTTTTCGGCAGCTTCGGAAAGGAAATCGAAGAGCACACAATGCAGCAAGGCAGTGCACGGGTTAACAACGGAATCCAGCAAGACATTGGCGAACTAACCGCTCACAGCTGCCCGCTAGAACGTCAAGGAAACCAAGGTCATCGGAGTGAAGGGAACAGACGTATTCAAGCAGCGACCAACCATTATAAGGCCAGATAGCACAGAGCCTCAATAGAACACTTCAAACAGTACAGACACTCAGTGAAGGTCAACCATTATCACCATAAGGCCAGAATGGTACCGAATACAACAAGAGCCTCATGGTCTTCAATTGAGTCAATACGGTATAAGACTGTGTCCAACCAGCCAAGTGAACACCTTTGAGCCCATGTACCAACAGCCAGAGTCAATGCCTTAGAATAGAGCAAAGCCTTGGTGATATAGCCTGGAATGTGGAGGGGAATGCAGAAAGACTAGCTACGGTAACGGGGAATTGGGCACCCAATTCCTTGCCAAAGGGTCCCCAAACGAGGGGAATTCGGGGCAACAACGACAGCGTGGGAGGGAATAGGGGGCAACACCTGAAAAACGCCTCCAGAATCTAGGGAATAGGGGGCAACAGCTGGAATCGGGGGCAACTCGAATTCTCCCAGAATTTTCGGGATAGAAACAAATGCACAATAAATATAGTCGAACACAGCACCCTATAAGAAATCAAAAAGGACAACAGAATCTTATAGTCACCAGCCAGGCCTTATAAGAATTGCGACTCACTGCCCAAAAAAATTATAAGCCAGAGCCAAGGCTTATAAGAAATGCGATTGAATGGCCGACTCAAGGCATCGGGAAAAAATGGTGGAAACCAAAAGAGTGCCAAATAGCCTGGGAATCAGCCTAGTGTCACCGCAAATGCCCGAACAGGTCTCGTTGACGTGCTATATTGACTTGAACCGAAATCGTAAGGCAAAAAGCGAAACTGCAACAGCACAGTCAATTGAGCACCGATTGCCTTGGGTATAGGCTCGAATTGAAGCGTTTGAGCAGGACTATAAGATAGTGTTATCAGAGATCGAGTCGCAGGTCACCTGACATTTACGACTCGGTCAAACACTGCGTTCGAAGCCATACGGAATACACAAGGCAACCCCCAAGCACGTACGTTAAGGTTTGCGACAACACCACAACAAGGACGTTAAGGTTAGTGGTCCCACTCCCCCGACGGAATTCACCAGAATATAAAATTTTTTCGGCAGCTTCGGAAAGGAAACCGCGGACCAAGCAATCCAGCAGGGCAATGCACGGGTTAGCATCGGAATCCAGCAAGACATTGGCGAACTAGCCACTCAAGCCTCCCCGCCTTCGTAAAGGAAATCGCGGGGCACTGAATGAACAGAAGGACGTACTCGAGTGTACAACACGACGGGCAACAATACATTACCAAGTACGGTACACCACAGAGCCTTATAGTAGCCAATCGACCCAGTCTGACCCTGTCGAACACATTCGGAGTGCTCTACCTACTAGGCCATAGTCCACGGTAGCACGAGCTTGGCTTGCAGTTTTGATTTCTACAAAACGACCCCGCACCAAGCCAACTTGTATCACCGCAAAGACATCCGTCTGAGCAGCTATAAGGAACAGAGATGTCTCATAGCGGGCACACCTTTTGAGTCTCCAACCATCAACAGATAGGTCTCAACAGCGACCTATATGCAGATCGGTCATTCATCATTCCAACCGAAATCACGATATCTTTGGCAGTTGGGCACCGATTACCATGGTTGTAGGCTTGATTTGAAGCGATGGAATAGGCCTATAAGGGTGGTATATAGGCAGCACAATTGAACACGGTCAAAGGCCTCAAGTAGTGCAAAGACTTGAATATTTTCTGGCTACGGTAACAGGGAATTTGGCACCGGATCCCTATTGATCTAGCTATCTTACCCGGGAATTGGGCACCCAATTCCATGCAAAGGGTCCCAAAACGAGGGGAATTCGGGGCAACAACGACAGCGTGGGAGGGAATAGGGGGCAACACCGAAAAAACGCCTCCAGAATCGAGGGAATAGGGGGCAACAGCTGGAATCGGGAGCAACTCGAATTCTCCCAGAATTATCGGAGTAGAAACAAACACACAATACTTATAACAACTGGCAACCGACTATAAGAAACGAACGAAACAACCTCAACTCTTATAGCCCAAAGCCAAGCCTTATAATAAATGCGACTCAAAGGAAACCCTCCCGGACAACCCAAATGCCGAAACGAATCATTATAATGGCAGACGAGCCCTTATAATAAATGCCAACTAAAATCATTATTATAGTCACCGGTCAGAGACTATAATGACAGTTTGGAAAAACATTGTTGGAACCAAATATGTACCAAATGGTCTACAAACCATGGTAGTGTCACCGCAAATGGCCTGACAGGTCTCATTGACAGGCTATATGGGCTCGAACGGAAATCGTAGGCAAAAACCGAAACTCTGGTAGCGCAGTCAATCCTCCACCGATTGCCTTGGTTGTAGGCTCGAATTGAAGCGTTTGAATGGGGCTAGAAGGGTGGACTATCATTGGCTCAACCGAACCGGGTCGAGGTACTCAAGTACTGGGACACGTTGAATATATACGGTCATTTGTCTTCAGACACAAGTGCACTGGATCAATTGAATACGTCTCACTGATAGGCCTTCAAGACCACGCATTACAGGTCTCTGGTCTCCTGGCAAGGTTTAGGGATATCGACTTCAACAGGTATAGACACTGCGTAGACCCAAACACGCCTATCGAAGCTATACGGAATCGAGCAAGGCAACACCAGAGCAGAGGCGTTAAGGTTGGCGACAACTCAACAGCACGGACGTTAAGGTTAGCGACCCCACTCCCCCGACGGAATTCACCAAAATCCAAAATTTTTTCGGCAGCTTCGGAAAGGAAATCGAAGAGCACACAATGCAGCAAGGCAGTGCACGGGTTAACAACGGAATCCAGCAAGACATTGGCGAACTAACCGCTCACAGCTGCCCGCTAGAACGTCAAGGAAACCAAGGTCATCGGAGTGAAGGGAACAGACGTATTCAAGCAGCGACCAACCATTATAAGGCCAGATAGCACAGAGCCTAGCTATCTTACCCGGGAATTGGGCACCCAATTCCATGCAAAGGGTCCCAAAACGAGGGGAATTCGGGGCAACAACGACAGCGTGGGAGGGAATAGGGGCAACACCGAAAAAAACGCCTCCAGAATCGAGGGAATAGGGGGCAACAGCTGGAATCGGGAGCAACTCGAATTCTCCCAGAATTATCGGAGTAGAAACAAACACACAATACTTATAACAACTGGCAACCGACTATAAGAAACGAACGAAACAACCTCAACTCTTATAGCCCAAAGCCAAGCCTTATAATAAATGCGACTCAAAGGAAACCCTCCCGGACAACCCAAATGCCGAAACGAATCATTATAATGGCAGACGAGCCCTTATAATAAATGCCAACTAAAATCATTATTATAGTCACCGGTCAGAGACTATAATGACAGTTTGGAAAAACATTGTTGGAACCAAATATGTCCCAAATGGTCTACAAACCATGGTAGTGTCACCGCAAATGGCCTGACAGGTCTCATTGACAGGCTATATGGGCTCGAACGGAAATCGTAGGCAAAAACCGAAACTCTGGTAGCGCAGTCAATCCTCCACCGATTGCCTTGGTTGTAGGCTCGAATTGAAGCGTTTGAATGGGGCTAGAAGGGTGGACTATCATTGGCTCAACCGAACCGGGTCGAGGTACTCAAGTACTGGGACACGTTGAATATATACGGTCATTTGTCTTCAGACACAAGTGCACTGGATCAATTGAATACGTCTCACTGATAGGCCTTCAAGACCACGCATTACAGGTCTCTGGTCTCCTGGCAAGGTTTAGGGATATCGACTTCAACAGGTATAGACACTGCGTAGACCCAAACACGCCTATCGAAGCTATACGGAATCGAGCAAGGCAACACCAGAGCAGAGGCGTTAAGGTTGGCGACAACTCAACAGCACGGACGTTAAGGTTAGCGACCCCACTCCCCCGACGGAATTCACCAAAATCCAAAATTTTTTCGGCAGCTTCGGAAAGGAAATCGAAGAGCACACAATGCAGCAAGGCAGTGCACGGGTTAACAACGGAATCCAGCAAGACATTGGCGAACTAACCGCTCACAGCTGCCCGCTAGAACGTCAAGGAAACCAAGGTCATCGGAGTGAAGGGAACAGACGTATTCAAGCAGCGACCAACCATTATAAGGCCAGATAGCACAGAGCCTAGCTATCTTACCCGGGAATTGGGCACCCAATTCCATGCAAAGGGTCCCAAAACGAGGGGAATTCGGGGCAACAACGACAGCGTGGGAGGGAATAGGGGGCAACACCGAAAAAAACGCCTCCAGAATCGAGGGAATAGGGGGCAACAGCTGGAATCGGGAGCAACTCGAATTCTCCCAGAATTATCGGAGTAGAAACAAACACACAATACTTATAACAACTGGCAACCGACTATAAGAAACGAACGAAACAACCTCAACTCTTATAGCCCAAAGCCAAGCCTTATAATAAATGCGACTCAAAGGAAACCCTCCCGGACAACCCAAATGCCGAAACGAATCATTATAATGGCAGACGAGCCCTTATAATAAATGCCAACTAAAATCATTATTATAGTCACCGGTCAGAGACTATAATGACAGTTTGGAAAAACATTGTTGGAACCAAATATGTCCCAAATGGTCTACAAACCATGGTAGTGTCACCGCAAATGGCCTGACAGGTCTCATTGACAGGCTATATGGGCTCGAACGGAAATCGTAGGCAAAAACCGAAACTCTGGTAGCGCAGTCAATCCTCCACCGATTGCCTTGGTTGTAGGCTCGAATTGAAGCGTTTGAATGGGGCTAAAAGGGTGGACTATCATTGGCTCAACCGAACCGGGTCGAGGTACTCAAGTACTGGGACACGTTGAATATATACGGTCATTTGTCTTCAGACACAAGTGCACTGGATCAATTGAATACGTCTCACTGATAGGCCTTCAAGACCACGCATTACAGGTCTCTGGTCTCCTGGCAAGGTTTAGGGATATCGACTTCAACAGGTATAGACACTGCGTAGACCCAAACACGCCTATCGAAGCTATACGGAATCGAGCAAGGCAACACCAGAGCAGAGGCGTTAAGGTTGGCGACAACTCAACAGCACGGACGTTAAGGTTAGCGACCCCACTCCCCCGACGGAATTCACCAAAATCCAAAATTTTTTCGGCAGCTTCGGAAAGGAAATCGAAGAGCACACAATGCAGCAAGGCAGTGCACGGGTTAACAACGGAATCCAGCAAGACATTGGCGAACTAACCGCTCACAGCTGCCCGCTAGAACGTCAAGGAAACCAAGGTCATCGGAGTGAAGGGAACAGACGTATTCAAGCAGCGACCAACCATTATAAGGCCAGATAGCACAGAGCCTCAATAGAACACTTCAAACAGTACAGACACTCAGTGAAGGTCAACCATTATCACCATAAGGCCAGAATGGTACCGAATACAACAAGAGCCTCATGGTCTTCAATTGAGTCAATACGGTATAAGACTGTGTCCAACCAGCCAAGTGAACACCTTTGAGCCCATGTACCAACAGCCAGAGTCAATGCCTTAGAATAGAGCAAAGCCTTGGTGATATAGCCTGGAATGTGGAGGGGAATGCAGAAAGACTAGCTACGGTAACGGGGAATTGGGCACCCAATTCCTTGCCAAAGGGTCCCCAAACGAGGGGAATTCGGGGCAACAACGACAGCGTGGGAGGGAATAGGGGGCAACACCTGAAAAACGCCTCCAGAATCTAGGGAATAGGGGGCAACAGCTGGAATCGGGGGCAACTCGAATTCTCCCAGAATTTTCGGGATAGAAACAAATGCACAATAAATATAGTCGAACACAGCACCCTATAAGAAATCAAAAAGGACAACAGAATCTTATAGTCACCAGCCAGGCCTTATAAGAATTGCGACTCACTGCCCAAAAAAATTATAAGCCAGAGCCAAGGCTTATAAGAAATGCGATTGAATGGCCGACTCAAGGCATCGGGAAAAAAATGGTGGAAACCAAAAGAGTGCCAAATAGCCTGGGAATCAGCCTAGTGTCACCGCAAATGCCCGAACAGGTCTCGTTGACGTGCTATATTGACTTGAACCGAAATCGTAAGGCAAAAAGCGAAACTGCAACAGCACAGTCAATTGAGCACCGATTGCCTTGGGTATAGGCTCGAATTGAAGCGTTTGAGCAGGACTATAAGATAGTGTTATCAGAGATCGAGTCGCAGGTCACCTGACATTTACGACTCGGTCAAACACTGCGTTCGAAGCCATACGGAATACACAAGGCAACCCCCAAGCACGTACGTTAAGGTTTGCGACAACACCACAACAAGGACGTTAAGGTTAGTGGTCCCACTCCCCCGACGGAATTCACCAGAATATAAAATTTTTTCGGCAGCTTCGGAAAGGAAACCGCGGACCAAGCAATCCAGCAGGGCAATGCACGGGTTAGCATCGGAATCCAGCAAGACATTGGCGAACTAGCCACTCAAGCCTCCCCGCCTTCGTAAAGGAAATCGCGGGGCACTGAATGAACAGAAGGACGTACTCGAGTGTACAACACGACGGGCAACAATACATTACCAAGTACGGTACACCACAGAGCCTTATAGTAGCCAATCGACCCAGTCTGACCCTGTCGAACACATTCGGAGTGCTCTACCTACTAGGCCATAGTCCACGGTAGCACGAGCTTGGCTTGCAGTTTTGATTTCTACAAAACGACCCCGCACCAAGCCAACTTGTATCACCGCAAAGACATCCGTCTGAGCAGCTATAAGGAACAGAGATGTCTCATAGCGGGCACACCTTTTGAGTCTCCAACCATCAACAGATAGGTCTCAACAGCGACCTATATGCAGATCGGTCATTCATCATTCCAACCGAAATCACGATATCTTTGGCAGTTGGGCACCGATTACCATGGTTGTAGGCTTGATTTGAAGCGATGGAATAGGCCTATAAGGGTGGTATATAGGCAGCACAATCGAACACGGTCAAAGGCCTCAAGTAGTGCAAAGACTTGAATATTTTCTGGCTACGGTAACAGGGAATTTGGCACCGGATCCCTATTGATCTAGCTATCTTACCCGGGAATTGGGCACCCAATTCCATGCAAAGGGTCCCAAAACGAGGGGAATTCGGGGCAACAACGACAGCGTGGGAGGGAATAGGGGGCAACACCGAAAAAACGCCTCCAGAATCGAGGGAATAGGGGGCAACAGCTGGAATCGGGAGCAACTCGAATTCTCCCAGAATTATCGGAGTAGAAACAAACACACAATACTTATAACAACTGGCAACCGACTATAAGAACGAACGAAACAACCTCAACTCTTATAGCCCAAAGCCAAGCCTTATAATAAATGCGACTCAAAGGAAACCCTCCCGGACAACCCAAATGCCGAAACGAATCATTATAATGGCAGACGAGCCCTTATAATAAATGCCAACTAAAATCATTATTATAGTCACCGGTCAGAGACTATAATGACAGTTTGGAAAAACATTGTTGGAACCAAATATGTCCCAAATGGTCTACAAACCATGGTAGTGTCACCGCAAATGGCCTGACAGGTCTCATTGACAGGCTATATGGGCTCGAACGGAAATCGTAGGCAAAAACCGAAACTCTGGTAGCGCAGTCAATCCTCCACCGATTGCCTTGGTTGTAGGCTCGAATTGAAGCGTTTGAATGGGGCTAGAAGGGTGGACTATCATTGGCTCAACCGAACCGGGTCGAGGTACTCAAGTACTGGGACACGTTGAATATATACGGTCATTTGTCTTCAGACACAAGTGCACTGGATCAATTGAATACGTCTCACTGATAGGCCTTCAAGACCACGCATTACAGGTCTCTGGTCTCCTGGCAAGGTTTAGGGATATCGACTTCAACAGGTATAGACACTGCGTAGACCCAAACACGCCTATCGAAGCTATACGGAATCGAGCAAGGCAACACCAGAGCAGAGGCGTTAAGGTTGGCGACAACTCAACAGCACGGACGTTAAGGTTAGCGACCCCACTCCCCCGACGGAATTCACCAAAATCCAAAATTTTTTCGGCAGCTTCGGAAAGGAAATCGAAGAGCACACAATGCAGCAAGGCAGTGCACGGGTTAACAACGGAATCCAGCAAGACATTGGCGAACTAACCGCTCACAGCTGCCCGCTAGAACGTCAAGGAAACCAAGGTCATCGGAGTGAAGGGAACAGACGTATTCAAGCAGCGACCAACCATTATAAGGCCAGATAGCACAGAGCCTAGCTATCTTACCCGGGAATTGGGCACCCAATTCCATGCAAAGGGTCCCAAAACGAGGGGAATTCGGGGCAACAACGACAGCGTGGGAGGGAATAGGGGGCAACACCGAAAAAACGCCTCCAGAATCGAGGGAATAGGGGGCAACAGCTGGAATCGGGAGCAACTCGAATTCTCCCAGAATTATCGGAGTAGAAACAAACACACAATACTTATAACAACTGGCAACCGACTATAAGAAACGAACGAAACAACCTCAACTCTTATAGCCCAAAGCCAAGCCTTATAATAAATGCGACTCAAAGGAAACCCTCCCGGACAACCCAAATGCCGAAACGAATCATTATAATGGCAGACGAGCCCTTATAATAAATGCCAACTAAAATCATTATTATAGTCACCGGTCAGAGACTATAATGACAGTTTGGAAAAACATTGTTGGAACCAAATATGTCCCAAATGGTCTACAAACCATGGTAGTGTCACCGCAAATGGCCTGACAGGTCTCATTGACAGGCTATATGGGCTCGAACGGAAATCGTAGGCAAAAACCGAAACTCTGGTAGCGCAGTCAATCCTCCACCGATTGCCTTGGTTGTAGGCTCGAATTGAAGCGTTTGAATGGGGCTAGAAGGGTGGACTATCATTGGCTCAACCGAACCGGGTCGAGGTACTCAAGTACTGGGACACGTTGAATATATACGGTCATTTGTCTTCAGACACAAGTGCACTGGATCAATTGAATACGTCTCACTGATAGGCCTTCAAGACCACGCATTACAGGTCTCTGGTCTCCTGGCAAGGTTTAGGGATATCGACTTCAACAGGTATAGACACTGCGTAGACCCAAACACGCCTATCGAAGCTATACGGAATCGAGCAAGGCAACACCAGAGCAGAGGCGTTAAGGTTGGCGACAACTCAACAGCACGGACGTTAAGGTTAGCGACCCCACTCCCCCGACGGAATTCACCAAAATCCAAAATTTTTTCGGCAGCTTCGGAAAGGAAATCGAAGAGCACACAATGCAGCAAGGCAGTGCACGGGTTAACAACGGAATCCAGCAAGACATTGGCGAACTAACCGCTCACAGCTGCCCGCTAGAACGTCAAGGAAACCAAGGTCATCGGAGTGAAGGGAACAGACGTATTCAAGCAGCGACCAACCATTATAAGGCCAGATAGCACAGAGCCTCAATAGAACACTTCAAACAGTACAGACACTCAGTGAAGGTCAACCATTATCACCATAAGGCCAGAATGGTACCGAATACAACAAGAGCCTCATGGTCTTCAATTGAGTCAATACGGTATAAGACTGTGTCCAACCAGCCAAGTGAACACCTTTGAGCCCATGTACCAACAGCCAGAGTCAATGCCTTAGAATAGAGCAAAGCCTTGGTGATATAGCCTGGAATGTGGAGGGGAATGCAGAAAGACTAGCTACGGTAACGGGGAATTGGGCACCCAATTCCTTGCCAAAGGGTCCCCAAACGAGGGGAATTCGGGGCAACAACGACAGCGTGGGAGGGAATAGGGGGCAACACCGAAAAAACGCCTCCAGAATCGAGGGAATAGGGGGCAACAGCTGGAATCGGGAGCAACTCGAATTCTCCCAGAATTATCGGAGTAGAAACAAACACACAATACTTATAACAACTGGCAACCGACTATAAGAAACGAACGAAACAACCTCAACTCTTATAGCCCAAAGCCAAGCCTTATAATAAATGCGACTCAAAGGAAACCCTCCCGGACAACCCAAATGCCGAAACGAATCATTATAATGGCAGACGAGCCCTTATAATAAATGCCAACTAAAATCATTATTATAGTCACCGGTCAGAGACTATAATGACAGTTTGGAAAAACATTGTTGGAACCAAATATGTCCCAAATGGTCTACAAACCATGGTAGTGTCACCGCAAATGGCCTGACAGGTCTCATTGACAGGCTATATGGGCTCGAACGGAAATCGTAGGCAAAAACCGAAACTCTGGTAGCGCAGTCAATCCTCCACCGATTGCCTTGGTTGTAGGCTCGAATTGAAGCGTTTGAATGGGGCTAGAAGGGTGGACTATCATTGGCTCAACCGAACCGGGTCGAGGTACTCAAGTACTGGGACACGTTGAATATATACGGTCATTTGTCTTCAGACACAAGTGCACTGGATCAATTGAATACGTCTCACTGATAGGCCTTCAAGACCACGCATTACAGGTCTCTGGTCTCCTGGCAAGGTTTAGGGATATCGACTTCAACAGGTATAGACACTGCGTAGACCCAAACACGCCTATCGAAGCTATACGGAATCGAGCAAGGCAACACCAGAGCAGAGGCGTTAAGGTTGGCGACAACTCAACAGCACGGACGTTAAGGTTAGCGACCCCACTCCCCCGACGGAATTCACCAAAATCCAAATTTTTTCGGCAGCTTCGGAAAGGAAATCGAAGAGCACACAATGCAGCAAGGCAGTGCACGGGTTAACAACGGAATCCAGCAAGACATTGGCGAACTAACCGCTCACAGCTGCCCGCTAGAACGTCAAGGAAACCAAGGTCATCGGAGTGAAGGGAACAGACGTATTCAAGCAGCGACCAACCATTATAAGGCCAGATAGCACAGAGCCTAGCTATCTTACCCGGGAATTGGGCACCCAATTCCATGCAAAGGGTCCCAAAACGAGGGGAATTCGGGGCAACAACGACAGCGTGGGAGGGAATAGGGGGCAACACCGAAAAAACGCCTCCAGAATCGAGGGAATAGGGGGCAACAGCTGGAATCGGGAGCAACTCGAATTCTCCCAGAATTATCGGAGTAGAAACAAACACACAATACTTATAACAACTGGCAACCGACTATAAGAAACGAACGAAACAACCTCAACTCTTATAGCCCAAAGCCAAGCCTTATAATAAATGCGACTCAAAGGAAACCCTCCCGGACAACCCAAATGCCGAAACGAATCATTATAATGGCAGACGAGCCCTTATAATAAATGCCAACTAAAATCATTATTATAGTCACCGGTCAGAGACTATAATGACAGTTTGGAAAAACATTGTTGGAACCAAATATGTCCCAAATGGTCTACAAACCATGGTAGTGTCACCGCAAATGGCCTGACAGGTCTCATTGACAGGCTATATGGGCTCGAACGGAAATCGTAGGCAAAAACCGAAACTCTGGTAGCGCAGTCAATCCTCCACCGATTGCCTTGGTTGTAGGCTCGAATTGAAGCGTTTGAATGGGGCTAAAAGGGTGGACTATCATTGGCTCAACCGAACCGGGTCGAGGTACTCAAGTACTGGGACACGTTGAATATATACGGTCATTTGTCTTCAGACACAAGTGCACTGGATCAATTGAATACGTCTCACTGATAGGCCTTCAAGACCACGCATTACAGGTCTCTGGTCTCCTGGCAAGGTTTAGGGATATCGACTTCAACAGGTATAGACACTGCGTAGACCCAAACACGCCTATCGAAGCTATACGGAATCGAGCAAGGCAACACCAGAGCAGAGGCGTTAAGGTTGGCGACAACTCAACAGCACGGACGTTAAGGTTAGCGACCCCACTCCCCCGACGGAATTCACCAAAATCCAAAATTTTTTCGGCAGCTTCGGAAAGGAAATCGAAGAGCACACAATGCAGCAAGGCAGTGCACGGGTTAACAACGGAATCCAGCAAGACATTGGCGAACTAACCGCTCACAGCTGCCCGCTAGAACGTCAAGGAAACCAAGGTCATCGGAGTGAAGGGAACAGACGTATTCAAGCAGCGACCAACCATTATAAGGCCAGATAGCACAGAGCCTCAATAGAACACTTCAAACAGTACAGACACTCAGTGAAGGTCAACCATTATCACCATAAGGCCAGAATGGTACCGAATACAACAAGAGCCTCATGGTCTTCAATTGAGTCAATACGGTATAAGACTGTGTCCAACCAGCCAAGTGAACACCTTTGAGCCCATGTACCAACAGCCAGAGTCAATGCCTTAGAATAGAGCAAAGCCTTGGTGATATAGCCTGGAATGTGGAGGGGAATGCAGAAAGACTAGCTACGGTAACGGGGAATTGGGCACCCAATTCCTTGCCAAAGGGTCCCCAAACGAGGGGAATTCGGGGCAACAACGACAGCGTGGGAGGGAATAGGGGGCAACACCTGAAAAACGCCTCCAGAATCTAGGGAATAGGGGGGCAACAGCTGGAATCGGGGGCAACTCGAATTCTCCCAGAATTTTCGGGATAGAAACAAATGCACAATAAATATAGTCGAACACAGCACCCTATAAGAAATCAAAAAGGACAACAGAATCTTATAGTCACCAGCCAGGCCTTATAAGAATTGCGACTCACTGCCCAAAAAAATTATAAGCCAGAGCCAAGGCTTATAAGAAATGCGATTGAATGGCCGACTCAAGGCATCGGGAAAAAATGGTGGAAACCAAAAGAGTGCCAAATAGCCTGGGAATCAGCCTAGTGTCACCGCAAATGCCCGAACAGGTCTCGTTGACGTGCTATATTGACTTGAACCGAAATCGTAAGGCAAAAAGCGAAACTGCAACAGCACAGTCAATTGAGCACCGATTGCCTTGGGTATAGGCTCGAATTGAAGCGTTTGAGCAGGACTATAAGATAGTGTTATCAGAGATCGAGTCGCAGGTCACCTGACATTTACGACTCGGTCAAACACTGCGTTCGAAGCCATACGGAATACACAAGGCAACCCCCAAGCACGTACGTTAAGGTTTGCGACAACACCACAACAAGGACGTTAAGGTTAGTGGTCCCACTCCCCCGACGGAATTCACCAGAATATAAAATTTTTTCGGCAGCTTCGGAAAGGAAACCGCGGACCAAGCAATCCAGCAGGGCAATGCACGGGTTAGCATCGGAATCCAGCAAGACATTGGCGAACTAGCCACTCAAGCCTCCCCGCCTTCGTAAAGGAAATCGCGGGGCACTGAATGAACAGAAGGACGTACTCGAGTGTACAACACGACGGGCAACAATACATTACCAAGTACGGTACACCACAGAGCCTTATAGTAGCCAATCGACCCAGTCTGACCCTGTCGAACACATTCGGAGTGCTCTACCTACTAGGCCATAGTCCACGGTAGCACGAGCTTGGCTTGCAGTTTTGATTTCTACAAAACGACCCCGCACCAAGCCAACTTGTATCACCGCAAAGACATCCGTCTGAGCAGCTATAAGGAACAGAGATGTCTCATAGCGGGCACACCTTTTGAGTCTCCAACCATCAACAGATAGGTCTCAACAGCGACCTATATGCAGATCGGTCATTCATCATTCCAACCGAAATCACGATATCTTTGGCAGTTGGGCACCGATTACCATGGTTGTAGGCTTGATTTGAAGCGATGGAATAGGCCTATAAGGGTGGTATATAGGCAGCACAATCGAACACGGTCAAAGGCCTCAAGTAGTGCAAAGACTTGAATATTTTCTGGCTACGGTAACAGGGAATTTGGCACCGGATCCCTATTGATCTAGCTATCTTACCCGGGAATTGGGCACCCAATTCCATGCAAAGGGTCCCAAAACGAGGGGAATTCGGGGCAACAACGACAGCGTGGGAGGGAATAGGGGGCAACACCGAAAAAACGCCTCCAGAATCGAGGGAATAGGGGGCAACAGCTGGAATCGGGAGCAACTCGAATTCTCCCAGAATTATCGGAGTAGAAACAAACACACAATACTTATAACAACTGGCAACCGACTATAAGAAACGAACGAAACAACCTCAACTCTTATAGCCCAAAGCCAAGCCTTATAATAAATGCGACTCAAAGGAAACCCTCCCGGACAACCCAAATGCCGAAACGAATCATTATAATGGCAGACGAGCCCTTATAATAAATGCCAACTAAAATCATTATTATAGTCACCGGTCAGAGACTATAATGACAGTTTGGAAAAACATTGTTGGAACCAAATATGTCCCAAATGGTCTACAAACCATGGTAGTGTCACCGCAAATGGCCTGACAGGTCTCATTGACAGGCTATATGGGCTCGAACGGAAATCGTAGGCAAAAACCGAAACTCTGGTAGCGCAGTCAATCCTCCACCGATTGCCTTGGTTGTAGGCTCGAATTGAAGCGTTTGAATGGGGCTAGAAGGGTGGACTATCATTGGCTCAACCGAACCGGGTCGAGGTACTCAAGTACTGGGACACGTTGAATATATACGGTCATTTGTCTTCAGACACAAGTGCACTGGATCAATTGAATACGTCTCACTGATAGGCCTTCAAGACCACGCATTACAGGTCTCTGGTCTCCTGGCAAGGTTTAGGGATATCGACTTCAACAGGTATAGACACTGCGTAGACCCAAACACGCCTATCGAAGCTATACGGAATCGAGCAAGGCAACACCAGAGCAGAGGCGTTAAGGTTGGCGACAACTCAACAGCACGGACGTTAAGGTTAGCGACCCCACTCCCCCGACGGAATTCACCAAAATCCAAAATTTTTTCGGCAGCTTCGGAAAGGAAATCGAAGAGCACACAATGCAGCAAGGCAGTGCACGGGTTAACAACGGAATCCAGCAAGACATTGGCGAACTAACCGCTCACAGCTGCCCGCTAGAACGTCAAGGAAACCAAGGTCATCGGAGTGAAGGGAACAGACGTATTCAAGCAGCGACCAACCATTATAAGGCCAGATAGCACAGAGCCTAGCTATCTTACCCGGGAATTGGGCACCCAATTCCATGCAAAGGGTCCCAAAACGAGGGGAATTCGGGGCAACAACGACAGCGTGGGAGGGAATAGGGGGCAACACCGAAAAAACGCCTCCAGAATCGAGGGAATAGGGGGCAACAGCTGGAATCGGGAGCAACTCGAATTCTCCCAGAATTATCGGAGTAGAAACAAACACACAATACTTATAACAACTGGCAACCGACTATAAGAAACGAACGAAACAACCTCAACTCTTATAGCCCAAAGCCAAGCCTTATAATAAATGCGACTCAAAGGAAACCCTCCCGGACAACCCAAATGCCGAAACGAATCATTATAATGGCAGACGAGCCCTTATAATAAATGCCAACTAAAATCATTATTATAGTCACCGGTCAGAGACTATAATGACAGTTTGGAAAAACATTGTTGGAACCAAATATGTCCCAAATGGTCTACAAACCATGGTAGTGTCACCGCAAATGGCCTGACAGGTCTCATTGACAGGCTATATGGGCTCGAACGGAAATCGTAGGCAAAAACCGAAACTCTGGTAGCGCAGTCAATCCTCCACCGATTGCCTTGGTTGTAGGCTCGAATTGAAGCGTTTGAATGGGGCTAGAAGGGTGGACTATCATTGGCTCAACCGAACCGGGTCGAGGTACTCAAGTACTGGGACACGTTGAATATATACGGTCATTTGTCTTCAGACACAAGTGCACTGGATCAATTGAATACGTCTCACTGATAGGCCTTCAAGACCACGCATTACAGGTCTCTGGTCTCCTGGCAAGGTTTAGGGATATCGACTTCAACAGGTATAGACACTGCGTAGACCCAAACACGCCTATCGAAGCTATACGGAATCGAGCAAGGCAACACCAGAGCAGAGGCGTTAAGGTTGGCGACAACTCAACAGCACGGACGTTAAGGTTAGCGACCCCACTCCCCCGACGGAATTCACCAAAATCCAAAATTTTTTCGGCAGCTTCGGAAAGGAAATCGAAGAGCACACAATGCAGCAAGGCAGTGCACGGGTTAACAACGGAATCCAGCAAGACATTGGCGAACTAACCGCTCACAGCTGCCCGCTAGAACGTCAAGGAAACCAAGGTCATCGGAGTGAAGGGAACAGACGTATTCAAGCAGCGACCAACCATTATAAGGCCAGATAGCACAGAGCCTAGCTATCTTACCCGGGAATTGGGCACCCAATTCCATGCAAAGGGTCCCAAAACGAGGGGAATTCGGGGCAACAACGACAGCGTGGGAGGGAATAGGGGGCAACACCGAAAAAACGCCTCCAGAATCGAGGGAATAGGGGGCAACAGCTGGAATCGGGAGCAACTCGAATTCTCCCAGAATTATCGGAGTAGAAACAAACACACAATACTTATAACAACTGGCAACCGACTATAAGAAACGAACGAAACAACCTCAACTCTTATAGCCCAAAGCCAAGCCTTATAATAAATGCGACTCAAAGGAAACCCTCCCGGACAACCCAAATGCCGAAACGAATCATTATAATGGCAGACGAGCCCTTATAATAAATGCCAACTAAAATCATTATTATAGTCACCGGTCAGAGACTATAATGACAGTTTGGAAAAACATTGTTGGAACCAAATATGTACCAAATGGTCTACAAACCATGGTAGTGTCACCGCAAATGGCCTGACAGGTCTCATTGACAGGCTATATGGGCTCGAACGGAAATCGTAGGCAAAAACCGAAACTCTGGTAGCGCAGTCAATCCTCCACCGATTGCCTTGGTTGTAGGCTCGAATTGAAGCGTTTGAATGGGGCTAGAAGGGTGGACTATCATTGGCTCAACCGAACCGGGTCGAGGTACTCAAGTACTGGGACACGTTGAATATATACGGTCATTTGTCTTCAGACACAAGTGCACTGGATCAATTGAATACGTCTCACTGATAGGCCTTCAAGACCACGCATTACAGGTCTCTGGTCTCCTGGCAAGGTTTAGGGATATCGACTTCAACAGGTATAGACACTGCGTAGACCCAAACACGCCTATCGAAGCTATACGGAATCGAGCAAGGCAACACCAGAGCAGAGGCGTTAAGGTTGGCGACAACTCAACAGCACGGACGTTAAGGTTAGCGACCCCACTCCCCCGACGGAATTCACCAAAATCCAAAATTTTTTCGGCAGCTTCGGAAAGGAAATCGAAGAGCACACAATGCAGCAAGGCAGTGCACGGGTTAACAACGGAATCCAGCAAGACATTGGCGAACTAACCGCTCACAGCTGCCCGCTAGAACGTCAAGGAAACCAAGGTCATCGGAGTGAAGGGAACAGACGTATTCAAGCAGCGACCAACCATTATAAGGCCAGATAGCACAGAGCCTCAATAGAACACTTCAAACAGTACAGACACTCAGTGAAGGTCAACCATTATCACCATAAGGCCAGAATGGTACCGAATACAACAAGAGCCTCATGGTCTTCAATTGAGTCAATACGGTATAAGACTGTGTCCAACCAGCCAAGTGAACACCTTTGAGCCCATGTACCAACAGCCAGAGTCAATGCCTTAGAATAGAGCAAAGCCTTGGTGATATAGCCTGGAATGTGGAGGGGAATGCAGAAAGACTAGCTACGGTAACGGGGAATTGGGCACCCAATTCCTTGCCAAAGGGTCCCCAAACGAGGGGAATTCGGGGCAACAACGACAGCGTGGGAGGGAATAGGGGGCAACACCTGAAAAACGCCTCCAGAATCTAGGGAATAGGGGGCAACAGCTGGAATCGGGGGCAACTCGAATTCTCCCAGAATTTTCGGGATAGAAACAAATGCACAATAAATATAGTCGAACACAGCACCCTATAAGAAATCAAAAAGGACAACAGAATCTTATAGTCACCAGCCAGGCCTTATAAGAATTGCGACTCACTGCCCAAAAAAATTATAAGCCAGAGCCAAGGCTTATAAGAAATGCGATTGAATGGCCGACTCAAGGCATCGGGAAAAAATGGTGGAAACCAAAAGAGTGCCAAATAGCCTGGGAATCAGCCTAGTGTCACCGCAAATGCCCGAACAGGTCTCGTTGACGTGCTATATTGACTTGAACCGAAATCGTAAGGCAAAAAGCGAAACTGCAACAGCACAGTCAATTGAGCACCGATTGCCTTGGGTATAGGCTCGAATTGAAGCGTTTGAGCAGGACTATAAGATAGTGTTATCAGAGATCGAGTCGCAGGTCACCTGACATTTACGACTCGGTCAAACACTGCGTTCGAAGCCATACGGAATACACAAGGCAACCCCCAAGCACGTACGTTAAGGTTTGCGACAACACCACAACAAGGACGTTAAGGTTAGTGGTCCCACTCCCCCGACGGAATTCACCAGAATATAAAATTTTTTCGGCAGCTTCGGAAAGGAAACCGCGGACCAAGCAATCCAGCAGGGCAATGCACGGGTTAGCATCGGAATCCAGCAAGACATTGGCGAACTAGCCACTCAAGCCTCCCCGCCTTCGTAAAGGAAATCGCGGGGCACTGAATGAACAGAAGGACGTACTCGAGTGTACAACACGACGGGCAACAATACATTACCAAGTACGGTACACCACAGAGCCTTATAGTAGCCAATCGACCCAGTCTGACCCTGTCGAACACATTCGGAGTGCTCTACCTACTAGGCCATAGTCCACGGTAGCACGAGCTTGGCTTGCAGTTTTGATTTCTACAAAACGACCCCGCACCAAGCCAACTTGTATCACCGCAAAGACATCCGTCTGAGCAGCTATAAGGAACAGAGATGTCTCATAGCGGGCACACCTTTTGAGTCTCCAACCATCAACAGATAGGTCTCAACAGCGACCTATATGCAGATCGGTCATTCATCATTCCAACCGAAATCACGATATCTTTGGCAGTTGGGCACCGATTACCATGGTTGTAGGCTTGATTTGAAGCGATGGAATAGGCCTATAAGGGTGGTATATAGGCAGCACAATCGAACACGGTCAAAGGCCTCAAGTAGTGCAAAGACTTGAATATTTTCTGGCTACGGTAACAGGGAATTTGGCACCGGATCCCTATTGATCTAGCTATCTTACCCGGGAATTGGGCACCCAATTCCATGCAAAGGGTCCCAAAACGAGGGGAATTCGGGGGCAACAACGACAGCGTGGGAGGGAATAGGGGGCAACACCGAAAAAACGCCTCCAGAATCGAGGGAATAGGGGGCAACAGCTGGAATCGGGAGCAACTCGAATTCTCCCAGAATTATCGGAGTAGAAACAAACACACAATACTTATAACAACTGGCAACCGACTATAAGAAACGAACGAAACAACCTCAACTCTTATAGCCCAAAGCCAAGCCTTATAATAAATGCGACTCAAAGGAAACCCTCCCGGACAACCCAAATGCCGAAACGAATCATTATAATGGCAGACGAGCCCTTATAATAAATGCCAACTAAAATCATTATTATAGTCACCGGTCAGAGACTATAATGACAGTTTGGAAAAACATTGTTGGAACCAAATATGTCCCAAATGGTCTACAAACCATGGTAGTGTCACCGCAAATGGCCTGACAGGTCTCATTGACAGGCTATATGGGCTCGAACGGAAATCGTAGGCAAAAACCGAAACTCTGGTAGCGCAGTCAATCCTCCACCGATTGCCTTGGTTGTAGGCTCGAATTGAAGCGTTTGAATGGGGCTAGAAGGGTGGACTATCATTGGCTCAACCGAACCGGGTCGAGGTACTCAAGTACTGGGACACGTTGAATATATACGGTCATTTGTCTTCAGACACAAGTGCACTGGATCAATTGAATACGTCTCACTGATAGGCCTTCAAGACCACGCATTACAGGTCTCTGGTCTCCTGGCAAGGTTTAGGGATATCGACTTCAACAGGTATAGACACTGCGTAGACCCAAACACGCCTATCGAAGCTATACGGAATCGAGCAAGGCAACACCAGAGCAGAGGCGTTAAGGTTGGCGACAACTCAACAGCACGGACGTTAAGGTTAGCGACCCCACTCCCCCGACGGAATTCACCAAAATCCAAAATTTTTTCGGCAGCTTCGGAAAGGAAATCGAAGAGCACACAATGCAGCAAGGCAGTGCACGGGTTAACAACGGAATCCAGCAAGACATTGGCGAACTAACCGCTCACAGCTGCCCGCTAGAACGTCAAGGAAACCAAGGTCATCGGAGTGAAGGGAACAGACGTATTCAAGCAGCGACCAACCATTATAAGGCCAGATAGCACAGAGCCTAGCTATCTTACCCGGGAATTGGGCACCCAATTCCATGCAAAGGGTCCCAAAACGAGGGGAATTCGGGGCAACAACGACAGCGTGGGAGGGAATAGGGGGCAACACCGAAAAAACGCCTCCAGAATCGAGGGAATAGGGGGCAACAGCTGGAATCGGGAGCAACTCGAATTCTCCCAGAATTATCGGAGTAGAAACAAACACACAATACTTATAACAACTGGCAACCGACTATAAGAAACGAACGAAACAACCTCAACTCTTATAGCCCAAAGCCAAGCCTTATAATAAATGCGACTCAAAGGAAACCCTCCCG
Organism: Favolaschia claudopus; assembly: GCA_037176885.1. Lineage (NCBI taxonomy): Eukaryota > Fungi > Basidiomycota > Agaricomycetes > Agaricales > Mycenaceae > Favolaschia > Favolaschia claudopus. The sequence goes on along the minus strand of JAWWNJ010000010.1, from coordinate 15,533 downwards.
GACAACCCAAATGCCGAAACGAATCATTATAATGGCAGACGAGCCCTTATAATAAATGCCAACTAAAATCATTATTATAGTCACCGGTCAGAGACTATAATGACAGTTTGGAAAAACATTGTTGGAACCAAATATGTCCCAAATGGTCTACAAACCATGGTAGTGTCACCGCAAATGGCCTGACAGGTCTCATTGACAGGCTATATGGGCTCGAACGGAAATCGTAGGCAAAAACCGAAACTCTGGTAGCGCAGTCAATCCTCCACCGATTGCCTTGGTTGTAGGCTCGAATTGAAGCGTTTGAATGGGGCTAGAAGGGTGGACTATCATTGGCTCAACCGAACCGGGTCGAGGTACTCAAGTACTGGGACACGTTGAATATATACGGTCATTTGTCTTCAGACACAAGTGCACTGGATCAATTGAATACGTCTCACTGATAGGCCTTCAAGACCACGCATTACAGGTCTCTGGTCTCCTGGCAAGGTTTAGGGATATCGACTTCAACAGGTATAGACACTGCGTAGACCCAAACACGCCTATCGAAGCTATACGGAATCGAGCAAGGCAACACCAGAGCAGAGGCGTTAAGGTTGGCGACAACTCAACAGCACGGACGTTAAGGTTAGCGACCCCACTCCCCCGACGGAATTCACCAAAATCCAAAATTTTTTCGGCAGCTTCGGAAAGGAAATCGAAGAGCACACAATGCAGCAAGGCAGTGCACGGGTTAACAACGGAATCCAGCAAGACATTGGCGAACTAACCGCTCACAGCTGCCCGCTAGAACGTCAAGGAAACCAAGGTCATCGGAGTGAAGGGAACAGACGTATTCAAGCAGCGACCAACCATTATAAGGCCAGATAGCACAGAGCCTCAATAGAACACTTCAAACAGTACAGGACACTCAGTGAAGGTCAACCATTATCACCATAAGGCCAGAATGGTACCGAATACAACAAGAGCCTCATGGTCTTCAATTGAGTCAATACGGTATAAGACTGTGTCCAACCAGCCAAGTGAACACCTTTGAGCCCATGTACCAACAGCCAGAGTCAATGCCTTAGAATAGAGCAAAGCCTTGGTGATATAGCCTGGAATGTGGAGGGGAATGCAGAAAGACTAGCTACGGTAACGGGGAATTGGGCACCCAATTCCTTGCCAAAGGGTCCCCAAACGAGGGGAATTCGGGGCAACAACGACAGCGTGGGAGGGAATAGGGGGCAACACCTGAAAAACGCCTCCAGAATCTAGGGAATAGGGGGCAACAGCTGGAATCGGGGGCAACTCGAATTCTCCCAGAATTTTCGGGATAGAAACAAATGCACAATAAATATAGTCGAACACAGCACCCTATAAGAAATCAAAAAGGACAACAGAATCTTATAGTCACCAGCCAGGCCTTATAAGAATTGCGACTCACTGCCCAAAAAAATTATAAGCCAGAGCCAAGGCTTATAAGAAATGCGATTGAATGGCCGACTCAAGGCATCGGGAAAAAATGGTGGAAACCAAAAGAGTGCCAAATAGCCTGGGAATCAGCCTAGTGTCACCGCAAATGCCCGAACAGGTCTCGTTGACGTGCTATATTGACTTGAACCGAAATCGTAAGGCAAAAAGCGAAACTGCAACAGCACAGTCAATTGAGCACCGATTGCCTTGGGTATAGGCTCGAATTGAAGCGTTTGAGCAGGACTATAAGATAGTGTTATCAGAGATCGAGTCGCAGGTCACCTGACATTTACGACTCGGTCAAACACTGCGTTCGAAGCCTATATATCTTCCCCCTCATTTGCCCGGGTTCGAGATTTGGCCTATGGGAAAAATACCCCGGGCACACGTGATGTTGAAAACCTATTATGACGGGCTCACCTCCCATTCTGACGGGCTCACATGTCATTTTCACGGGCTCACCTCCCATTCTGACGGGTCCGCCTCTCATTTTCACGGGTCCTCCCCTCATTATGACGGGTAGAGGCCCATTTTCCCGGGTAGAGGTGTATTTTCACGGGTACTCCCCTCATTATGACGGGCTCGCCTCTCATTTTCACGGGTCCTCCCCTCATTATGATGGGTAGACGCCCGTTTTCACGGCGATCTCTCTCATTTTCACGGGCTCACCCCTCATTATGACGGGTCCGCCTCTCATTATGACGGGGTACTCCCCTCATTATGACGGGGTAGACGCCCGTTTTCACGGGTTAGAGGTGTATTTTCACGGGTACTCCCCTCATTATGACGGGTCCGCCTCTCATTTTCACGGGTCCTCCCCCTCATTATGACGGGTAGACGCCCGTTTTCACGGCGATCTCTCTCATTTTCACGGGCTCACCTCCCATTCTGACGGGCTCGCCTCTCATTTTAACTGGTACACCCTCATTATGACGGGTAGAGGCCCATTTTCCCGGGGTAGAGGTGTATTTTCACGGGTACTCCCCCTCATTATGACGGGCTCGCCTCTCATTTTCACGGGTCCTCCCCTCATTATGATGGGTAGACGCCCGTTTTCACGGCGATCTCTCTCATTTTCACGGGCTCACCCCTCATTATGACGGGTCCGCCTCTCATTATGACGGGGTACTCCCCTCATTATGACGGGTAGACGCCCGTTTTCACGGGTAGAGGTGTATTTTCACGGGTACTCCCCTCATTATGACGGGTCCGCCTCTCATTTTCACGGGTCCTCCCCTCATTATGACGGGTAGACGCCCGTTTTCACGGCGATCTCTCTCATTTTCACGGGCTCACCTCCCATTCTGACGGGCTCGCCTCTCATTATGACGGGGTACTCCCCCTCATTATGACGGGTAGACGCCCGTTTTCACGGGTAGAGGTGTATTTTCCGGGCTCACCCCTCATTATGACGGGTCCGCCTCTCATTATGACGGGTACTCCCCTCATTATGACGGGTAGACGCCCGTTTTCCCACGGGTAGAGGTGTATTTTCCCGGGCTCATCTCCCATTCTGACGGGTCCGCCTCTCATTTTCACGGGTAGAGGCCGATTTCACTGGTCGACCTCTTATTATGCGGGCTTCGGTTTCCATTTGTCTACGCTACTCAAAAATCGGTCCTGGAACTGAAAAGCAAAGAGGAGACCTGGGTCTCATGGATCAACGCTTGATTTTGACCAGTCAATGTGTGTGTTGGTCGGTGATGTGTTTTTTGGCATCCCCTCAGCTCTAAATACAATCTTGCCACATCCCACGTTCGAGGGCAGCTGTCGTTCCCGTGGGGCACGGGCTGGGTATTTATTCTCATGGCAAGATTTATTTTTTGCAGCCTCCTCTAATATTTTTGCAAGCAGGCCTCTAATTTTGACGGGTCACAGGCGCATTTCCTTGGGTTCATCCCGTATTTTAACTGGACCACCCTTCATCTCGACGGGCAGAGGCTTATTTTCACCGGTAGTTGTTTAATTCTGACGGGGAGACCCTTCATTTCGACGGGAGGGGTCTCATTTTGACGGGCACAGGTCCATTTCCACGGGTAGTTGTTTAATTCTGACGGGGAGACCCTTCATTTCGACGGGAGGGGTCTCATTTTGACGGGCACAGGTCCATTTCCACGGGTAGTTGTTTAATTCTGACGGGGAGACCCTTCATTTCGACGGGAGGGGTCTCATTTTGACGGGCACAGGTCCATTTCCACGGGTAGTTGTTTAATTCTGACGGGGAGACCCTTCATTTCGACGGGAGGGGTCTCATTTCCACGGGCACAGGTCCATTTCCACGGGTAGTTGTTTAATTCTGACGGGGAGACCCTTCATTTCGACGGGAGGGGTCTCATTTTGACGGGCAGCCATTTTGTCTTGATGCGGAGAGGTGCATTTTCGCGTGTCGGCTTCTGTATTTAGGGTTCCCTCGTCCCCAAAAGCAATCACGATGCTGCCACCTCGAACTCCGTGTTTGCCCGCCAACACCTCACACCCACGCGTAGACGCGGTCCATTTCCACGGGTTGCTCTCGCATTTCGATGGGTACAACTTCTATTTTGACGGGAACCAGGTTATTTTCATCCATCTCGCATTTCGAGGGCGTAATGGCATCAGCATCAGCTTTTTTTTTTTTTTTTTTTTTTTGTCGGCAGTGGATTCCCACATTCTTCCCGGCACGGCAGCGGCCGGTTCGACTCCCACGCGCCATCCCCTGTTTTTTTACTTCCTTTCTTTCCATGACAGGCATCTCACGATGCAGACGTCCCATTTTCAGTGGGACCTCTCTGCTTTCCGTGAAAGAGCCAAGGCCGTGTCACTGACTCACCCGGCTCTCCCCACGTTATTTAGAGGTGCCCACTCGCCAGATAAAATCCCGTGCAGATCCCCGCGGCATCGAACAATGCCACTTGACTTGACCTTCAAGCCCCGCCAACCTCCCTGTCACCCGCAACCCTACATCAATCCCCGCGCATCCGCGTGTCCTTATCGATTACAGGTCTATTTAGACGATGGCGCTCTCTGAATACCAGCCATCAGTCGTCCCATCTATGCAGCATCACTGATACTTATTTCAACCTAGTTACCCTCTCACGTTCTCCTCTTTCGTCCCTTCGTTCCTTTCCCTCTCTCTCTCCTTCCCCTCCTTCACTCTCAAACCTACCTGAACATCGGTAGAACACAGCGCCCCCGAAGCATTTTGGCCTTGCTTCTGTATGTCGAACGCGCAGATTTCGATCCCCACTTCACCTCAACGCGTGCTACAGATCGCTACGCTCTCCCGCTCAGTGATTTCACTTTCATATTTCCCTCTGTGAGTCTACTCGCTCCAACCCTCTTCGTTTGAACCTGCAACCCACTCCAAGCCTTCTCAGATGTCACAGATCGTATGTTATCCTCCAAGTTCACCCTTACCGGTCCTAACCGTGCCTCCACTTTTCCAGCCTCCCACCGAACCGCTTCGAGCGAACGCCCGCGGTGACTAGCTACGGTAATGGGGAATTCAGGCCTGAATTCCGTAAAACAGGTGTCCGAAACCATTGGAATCCACACCACCTTTGGCAGCGTGGGAGGGAATCCATGCCACCTTTGTGAAAATGCCCTCAGATTTGGCGGAATCCGCACCACCTACTGGAATTCACGCCACCTGCTGGAATCCACCAAAAATCCGAGAGCCAACTCGAAAATGTGCACAGAAACTTATAGACGACCCCAAGCCCTTCTAATGGATGTGGAAAAAATTATAGTCACCGGCCAGGCCTTATAAGAATTGCGACTCACTGCCAAAAAAAATTATAAGCCAGAGCAAAGGCTTATAAGAAATGCGATTGAACAGCCGACTCAAGGCATCGGGAAAAAATAGTGGAAACCAAAAGGGTGCCAAATAGCCTGGGAATCAGCCTAGTGTCACCGCAAACACCCGAACAGGTCCCGTTGACGTGCTATATTGACTTGAATGGAAATCGTACAGCTTGGACCGAATCCTGACTAGAACAATCAATTGAGCACCGATTGGCTTGGGTATAGGCTCGAATTGAAGCGTTTGAGCAGGACTATAAGATCATGTCATCCGGCCTCGAGTCGCAGGTCACCTGACATTTACGACTCGGTCAAACACTGTGTTCGAAGCCATACGGAATACACAAGGCAACCCTCAAGCACGGACGTTAAGGTTTGCGACAACACCACAACATGGACGTTAAGGTTAGTGGTCCCACTCCCCCGACGGAATCCACCAAAATCCAAAATTTTTTCGGCAGCTTCGGAAAGGAAACCGCGGTCCAAGCAATCCAGCAAGGCAATGCACGGGTTAGATGACGCAATCCAGCAAGACATTGGCGAACTAGCCGCTCACAGCTGCCCGCTAGAACGTAAAGGAAATGGCGGGGCACCGAGTCAACGGAAGGACGTACTCAGGTGTATAACACGACGGCCAACAATACATTACCAAGTACGGTACACCACAGAGCCTTATAGCAGCCAATCAACCCAGTCTGACCCTGTTGAACACATTCGGAGTGCTCTACCCATCAGGCCACCTTGAGTCAGAGCAGCAACTGTTTGCCTTGCAGTTTTGATTTCTACAAAACGACCCCGCACCAAGCCAACTTGTATTGCCGCAACTACATCCGTCTTAGCCGCTATAAGGAACGGAGATGTCCCATAGCCGGCACAACTACTGGCCTTCAAAGGCTGCGTTTGAGTCTCCAACCATCAACTCATAGGTCTCAACAGCGACATATATGCAGATCGGTCATTCGGCATTCCAACCGAAATCACGATAGCTTTGGCAGTTGGGCACCAATTACCATGGTTGTAGGCTTGATTTGAAGCGATGGAATAGGCCTATAAGGGTGGGATATAGCGAGCACAATCGAGCACGGTCAAAGGCCTCGAGTAGTGCAAAGACCTGAGTATTTTCTGGCTACGATCACAGGGAATTTGGCACCGAATTCCTATTAATCTAGCTATCTTCCCCGGGAATTAGGGGCCTAATTCCCTGCCAAAGGGTCCTCAAACCAGTGGAATTACGGGCAACAACGACAGCGTGGGAGGGAATTAGGGGCAACACATGAAAAACGCCTCCAGAATCTAGGGAATTAGGAGCAACAGCTGGAATCAGGAGCAACGCGAATTCTCCCACAATTTGCAGAGTAGAAACAAATGCGCAATACTTATAACAACTGGCAACCGACTATAAGAAACCAACGAAACAACCTCAACTCTTATAGCCCAAAGCAAGGCCTTATAATAAACGCAACTCAAAGGAAACCCTCTCAGCCAACCCAATTGCTGAAACGAATTCTTATAACGGCACACCAGCCCTTATAATAAATGCCAGCTAAAATCATTATTATAGTCACCGGTCGGACAGTGCGGAAAATATTGCTGGAACCAAATATGTCCCAAATGGCTTACAAACCATGGTAGTGTCACCGCAAAAGGCCTGACAGGTCTCGTCAACTTGCTATACGGCCTGGAACGGAAACCGTACGGCGAAAACCGGAACTCTGATAGCAGAGTCAATTGTGCACCGATTGCCTTGGTTGTAGGCTCGAATTGAAGCGTTGGAATGCCGCTACAAGGCTACACTGCCAGCAATCGCATTGAACTAAGTCAAGGTACTCAGGTTGAATATATACGGTCATTTGCGTGCAGAGACAAGTGCACTGCATCTATTGAATGTGTCTCACTGATAGGACTTGAAAGCCACTCATTATAGGTCTCTGGTGTCCTGGCAAGGTTTAGGGATATCGACTTCAATGGGTATAGACACTGCGTAAACCCAAACACGCCGATCGAAGCTGTACGGAATCCAGCAAGGCAACACCGGAGCAGAGACGTTAAGGTTGGCGACAACTCAACAGCATGGACGTTAAGGTTAGCGACCCCACTCCCCCGACGGAATCCACCAAAATCCAAAATTTTTTCGGCAGCTTCGGAAAGGAAATCAAAGAGCACACAATCCAGCAAGGCAGTGCACGGGTTAACACCGGTATGCAGCAAGACGTTGGCGAACTAGCCGCTCATAGCTGCCCGCTAGAACGTCAAGGAAACCAAGGGTCACCGGAGTGAGGGAAGAGCTTCAGACTGACAACTATAAGGCCAGGGACCACAATGACTAGGGTCATCACAATGAACAGACGCATAGATTCACAGGCTAAGCAACCATTATAAGGCCAGAATGGTGCCGAATACAACCAGAGCCTTATGATGTTCGATTGAGTCAATACAATACAACACTGTGTTGAACCAGCCAGATGGACACGGTTGAGCCCATCTACCAACAGCCAGAGTCAATGCCTTGTAATGGAGCAAAGCCTAGCTACGGTAATGGGGAATCCGTTGACGGATTCCGTGAAAGAGGCTCCTGAAAGGGGGGAATTCAGCCCAAGGTCGACACCGTGGGAGGGAATTTAGCCCAAGATTGTGATTCACCCTAGCTACGGTAACGGGGAATTAGGCCCCTAATTCCTTTCAAAAGGGTCCCCAAACGAGTGGAATTACGCCCAACAACGACAGCGTGGGAGGGAATTAGGCCCAACACATGAAAAACGCCTCCAGAATCTAGGGAATTACGCCCAACAGCTGGAATTAGGCCCAACACGAATCCTCCCAGAATCTTCGCAGTAAGAACAAATGCGCAATACTTATAACAAGTCGCACCCGACTAAAAGAAACGAAATGAAACTCGACTCTTATAGCCCAAAGCAAGGGCTTATAATAAACGCAACTCAAAGGAAACCCTCTCAGCCAACCGAATTGCTCAAACGAATTCTTATAACGGCACACGAGCCCTTATAATAAATGCCAACCAAAATCATTATTATAGTCACCGGTTGGACGCTATAATGACAGTGCAGAAAAATATTCTTGGAACCAAATATGTCCCAAATGGTCTACAAACTATGGTAGTGTCACCACAAATGGCCTGACAGGTGTCATTGGCGTGCTATATGGGCTCGAACGGAAACCGTAGGGCGGAAACCGAAACTCTGATAGCGGAGTCAATTGTGCACCGATTGCCTTGCTTGTAGGCTGGAATTGAAGCGTTTGGATAGCGCTACAAGGGTCTGCTATGATCGACCTTATCGAACCGCATCAAGGGACTCAAGTACTAGGACACGTTGAATATATACAGTCATTTGCGTTCAGACACAAGTGCATGGCTACGAGTGAATACGTCTCACTGATAGGCCTAGCTACGGTAATGGGGAATTCAGGCCTGAATTCCGTAAAACAGGTGTCCGAAACCATTGGAATCCACACCACCTTTGGCAGCGTGGGAGGGAATCCATGCCACCTTTGTGAAAATGCCCTCAGATTTGGCGGAATCCGCACCACCTACTGGAATTCACGCCACCTGCTGGAATCCACCAAAAATCCGAGAGCCAACTCGAAAATGTGCACAGAAACTTATAGACGACCCCAAGCCCTTCTAATGGATGTGGAAAAAATTATAGTCACCGGCCAGGCCTTATAAGAATTGCGACTCACTGCCAAAAAAAATTATAAGCCAGAGCAAAGGCTTATAAGAAATGCGATTGAACAGCCGACTCAAGGCATCGGGAAAAAATAGTGGAAACCAAAAGGGTGCCAAATAGCCTGGGAATCAGCCTAGTGTCACCGCAAACACCCGAACAGGTCCCGTTGACGTGCTATATTGACTTGAATGGAAATCGTACAGCTTGGACCGAATCCTGACTAGAACAATCAATTGAGCACCGATTGGCTTGGGTATAGGCTCGAATTGAAGCGTTTGAGCAGGACTATAAGATCATGTCATCCGGCCTCGAGTCGCAGGTCACCTGACATTTACGACTCGGTCAAACACTGTGTTCGAAGCCATACGGAATACACAAGGCAACCCTCAAGCACGGACGTTAAGGTTTGCGACAACACCACAACATGGACGTTAAGGTTAGTGGTCCCACTCCCCCGACGGAATCCACCAAAATCCAAAATTTTTTCGGCAGCTTCGGAAAGGAAACCGCGGTCCAAGCAATCCAGCAAGGCAATGCACGGGTTAGATGACGCAATCCAGCAAGACATTGGCGAACTAGCCGCTCACAGCTGCCCGCTAGAACGTAAAGGAAATGGCGGGGCACCGAGTCAACGGAAGGACGTACTCAGGTGTATAACACGACGGCCAACAATACATTACCAAGTACGGTACACCACAGAGCCTTATAGCAGCCAATCAACCCAGTCTGACCCTGTTGAACACATTCGGAGTGCTCTACCCATCAGGCCACCTTGAGTCAGAGCAGCAACTGTTTGCCTTGCAGTTTTGATTTCTACAAAACGACCCCGCACCAAGCCAACTTGTATTGCCGCAACTACATCCGTCTTAGCCGCTATAAGGAACGGAGATGTCCCATAGCCGGCACAACTACTGGCCTTCAAAGGCTGCGTTTGAGTCTCCAACCATCAACTCATAGGTCTCAACAGCGACATATATGCAGATCGGTCATTCGGCATTCCAACCGAAATCACGATAGCTTTGGCAGTTGGGCACCAATTACCATGGTTGTAGGCTTGATTTGAAGCGATGGAATAGGCCTATAAGGGTGGGATATAGCGAGCACAATCGAGCACGGTCAAAGGCCTCGAGTAGTGCAAAGACCTGAGTATTTTCTGGCTACGATCACAGGGAATTTGGCACCGAATTCCTATTAATCTAGCTATCTTCCCCGGGAATTAGGGGCCTAATTCCCTGCCAAAGGGTCCTCAAACCAGTGGAATTACGGGCAACAACGACAGCGTGGGAGGGAATTAGGGGCAACACATGAAAAACGCCTCCAGAATCTAGGGAATTAGGAGCAACAGCTGGAATCAGGAGCAACGCGAATTCTCCCACAATTTGCAGAGTAGAAACAAATGCGCAATACTTATAACAACTGGCAACCGACTATAAGAAACCAACGAAACAACCTCAACTCTTATAGCCCAAAGCAAGGCCTTATAATAAACGCAACTCAAAGGAAACCCTCTCAGCCAACCCAATTGCTGAAACGAATTCTTATAACGGCACACCAGCCCTTATAATAAATGCCAGCTAAAATCATTATTATAGTCACCGGTCGGACAGTGCGGAAAATATTGCTGGAACCAAATATGTCCCAAATGGCTTACAAACCATGGTAGTGTCACCGCAAAAGGCCTGACAGGTCTCGTCAACTTGCTATACGGCCTGGAACGGAAACCGTACGGCGAAAACCGGAACTCTGATAGCAGAGTCAATTGTGCACCGATTGCCTTGGTTGTAGGCTCGAATTGAAGCGTTGGAATGCCGCTACAAGGCTACACTGCCAGCAATCGCATTGAACTAAGTCAAGGTACTCAGGTTGAATATATACGGTCATTTGCGTGCAGAGACAAGTGCACTGCATCTATTGAATGTGTCTCACTGATAGGACTTGAAAGCCACTCATTATAGGTCTCTGGTGTCCTGGCAAGGTTTAGGGATATCGACTTCAATGGGTATAGACACTGCGTAAACCCAAACACGCCGATCGAAGCTGTACGGAATCCAGCAAGGCAACACCGGAGCAGAGACGTTAAGGTTGGCGACAACTCAACAGCATGGACGTTAAGGTTAGCGACCCCACTCCCCCGACGGAATCCACCAAAATCCAAAATTTTTTCGGCAGCTTCGGAAAGGAAATCAAAGAGCACACAATCCAGCAAGGCAGTGCACGGGTTAACACCGGTATGCAGCAAGACGTTGGCGAACTAGCCGCTCATAGCTGCCCGCTAGAACGTCAAGGAAACCAAGGTCACCGGAGTGAGGGAAGAGCTTCAGACTGACAACTATAAGGCCAGGGACCACAATGACTAGGGTCATCACAATGAACAGACGCATAGATTCACAGGCTAAGCAACCATTATAAGGCCAGAATGGTGCCGAATACAACCAGAGCCTTATGATGTTCGATTGAGTCAATACAATACAACACTGTGTTGAACCAGCCAGATGGACACGGTTGAGCCCATCTACCAACAGCCAGAGTCAATGCCTTGTAATGGAGCAAAGCCTAGCTACGGTAATGGGGAATCCGTTGACGGATTCCGTGAAAGAGGCTCCTGAAAGGGGGGAATTCAGCCCAAGGTCGACACCGTGGGAGGGAATTTAGCCCAAGATTGTGATTCACCCTAGCTACGGTAACGGGGAATTAGGCCCCTAATTCCTTTCAAAAGGGTCCCCAAACGAGTGGAATTACGCCCAACAACGACAGTGTGGGAGGGAATTAGGCCCAACACATGAAAAACGCCTCCAGAATCTAGGGAATTACGCCCAACAGCTGGAATTAGGCCCAACACGAATCCTCCCAGAATCTTCGCAGTAAGAACAAATGCGCAATACTTATAACAAGTCGCACCCGACTAAAAGAAACGAAATGAAACTCGACTCTTATAGCCCAAAGCAAGGGCTTATAATAAACGCAACTCAAAGGAAACCCTCTCAGCCAACCGAATTGCTCAAACGAATTCTTATAACGGCACACGAGCCCTTATAATAAATGCCAACCAAAATCATTATTATAGTCACCGGTTGGACGCTATAATGACAGTGCAGAAAAATATTCTTGGAACCAAATATGTCCCAAATGGTCTACAAACTATGGTAGTGTCACCACAAATGGCCTGACAGGTGTCATTGGCGTGCTATATGGGCTCGAACGGAAACCGTAGGGCGGAAACCGAAACTCTGATAGCGGAGTCAATTGTGCACCGATTGCCTTGCTTGTAGGCTGGAATTGAAGCGTTTGGATAGCGCTACAAGGGTCTGCTATGATCGACCTTATCGAACCGCATCAAGGGACTCAAGTACTAGGACACGTTGAATATATACAGTCATTTGCGTTCAGACACAAGTGCATGGCTACGAGTGAATACGTCTCACTGATAGGCCTAGCTACGGTAATGGGGAATTCAGGCCTGAATTCCGTAAAACAGGTGTCCGAAACCATTGGAATCCACACCACCTTTGGCAGCGTGGGAGGGAATCCATGCCACCTTTGTGAAAATGCCCTCAGATTTGGCGGAATCCGCACCACCTACTGGAATTCACGCCACCTGCTGGAATCCACCAAAAATCCGAGAGCCAACTCGAAAATGTGCACAGAAACTTATAGACGACCCCAAGCCCTTCTAATGGATGTGGAAAAAATTATAGTCACCGGCCAGGCCTTATAAGAATTGCGACTCACTGCCAAAAAAAATTATAAGCCAGAGCAAAGGCTTATAAGAAATGCGATTGAACAGCCGACTCAAGGCATCGGGAAAAAATAGTGGAAACCAAAAGGGTGCCAAATAGCCTGGGAATCAGCCTAGTGTCACCGCAAACACCCGAACAGGTCCCGTTGACGTGCTATATTGACTTGAATGGAAATCGTACAGCTTGGACCGAATCCTGACTAGAACAATCAATTGAGCACCGATTGGCTTGGGTATAGGCTCGAATTGAAGCGTTTGAGCAGGACTATAAGATCATGTCATCCGGCCTCGAGTCGCAGGTCACCTGACATTTACGACTCGGTCAAACACTGTGTTCGAAGCCATACGGAATACACAAGGCAACCCTCAAGCACGGACGTTAAGGTTTGCGACAACACCACAACATGGACGTTAAGGTTAGTGGTCCCACTCCCCCGACGGAATCCACCAAAATCCAAAATTTTTTCGGCAGCTTCGGAAAGGAAACCGCGGTCCAAGCAATCCAGCAAGGCAATGCACGGGTTAGATGACGCAATCCAGCAAGACATTGGCGAACTAGCCGCTCACAGCTGCCCGCTAGAACGTAAAGGAAATGGCGGGGCACCGAGTCAACGGAAGGACGTACTCAGGTGTATAACACGACGGCCAACAATACATTACCAAGTACGGTACACCACAGAGCCTTATAGCAGCCAATCAACCCAGTCTGACCCTGTTGAACACATTCGGAGTGCTCTACCCATCAGGCCACCTTGAGTCAGAGCAGCAACTGTTTGCCTTGCAGTTTTGATTTCTACAAAACGACCCCGCACCAAGCCAACTTGTATTGCCGCAACTACATCCGTCTTAGCCGCTATAAGGAACGGAGATGTCCCATAGCCGGCACAACTACTGGCCTTCAAAGGCTGCGTTTTGAGTCTCCAACCATCAACTCATAGGTCTCAACAGCGACATATATGCAGATCGGTCATTCGGCATTCCAACCGAAATCACGATAGCTTTGGCAGTTGGGCACCAATTACCATGGTTGTAGGCTTGATTTGAAGCGATGGAATAGGCCTATAAGGGTGGGATATAGCGAGCACAATCGAGCACGGTCAAAGGCCTCGAGTAGTGCAAAGACCTGAGTATTTTCTGGCTACGATCACAGGGAATTTGGCACCGAATTCCTATTAATCTAGCTATCTTCCCCGGGAATTAGGGGCCTAATTCCCTGCCAAAGGGTCCTCAAACCAGTGGAATTACGGGCAACAACGACAGCGTGGGAGGGAATTAGGGGCAACACATGAAAAACGCCTCCAGAATCTAGGGAATTAGGAGCAACAGCTGGAATCAGGAGCAACGCGAATTCTCCCACAATTTGCAGAGTAGAAACAAATGCGCAATACTTATAACAACTGGCAACCGACTATAAGAAACCAACGAAACAACCTCAACTCTTATAGCCCAAAGCAAGGCCTTATAATAAACGCAACTCAAAGGAAACCCTCTCAGCCAACCCAATTGCTGAAACGAATTCTTATAACGGCACACCAGCCCTTATAATAAATGCCAGCTAAAATCATTATTATAGTCACCGGTCGGACAGTGCGGAAAATATTGCTGGAACCAAATATGTCCCAAATGGCTTACAAACCATGGTAGTGTCACCGCAAAAGGCCTGACAGGTCTCGTCAACTTGCTATACGGCCTGGAACGGAAACCGTACGGCGAAAACCGGAACTCTGATAGCAGAGTCAATTGTGCACCGATTGCCTTGGTTGTAGGCTCGAATTGAAGCGTTGGAATGCCGCTACAAGGCTACACTGCCAGCAATCGCATTGAACTAAGTCAAGGTACTCAGGTTGAATATATACGGTCATTTGCGTGCAGAGACAAGTGCACTGCATCTATTGAATGTGTCTCACTGATAGGACTTGAAAGCCACTCATTATAGGTCTCTGGTGTCCTGGCAAGGTTTAGGGATATCGACTTCAATGGGTATAGACACTGCGTAAACCCAAACACGCCGATCGAAGCTGTACGGAATCCAGCAAGGCAACACCGGAGCAGAGACGTTAAGGTTGGCGACAACTCAACAGCATGGACGTTAAGGTTAGCGACCCCACTCCCCCGACGGAATCCACCAAAATCCAAAATTTTTTTCGGCAGCTTCGGAAAGGAAATCAAAGAGCACACAATCCAGCAAGGCAGTGCACGGGTTAACACCGGTATGCAGCAAGACGTTGGCGAACTAGCCGCTCATAGCTGCCCGCTAGAACGTCAAGGAAACCAAGGTCACCGGAGTGAGGGAAGAGCTTCAGACTGACAACTATAAGGCCAGGGACCACAATGACTAGGGTCATCACAATGAACAGACGCATAGATTCACAGGCTAAGCAACCATTATAAGGCCAGAATGGTGCCGAATACAACCAGAGCCTTATGATGTTCGATTGAGTCAATACAATACAACACTGTGTTGAACCAGCCAGATGGACACGGTTGAGCCCATCTACCAACAGCCAGAGTCAATGCCTTGTAATGGAGCAAAGCCTAGCTACGGTAATGGGGAATCCGTTGACGGATTCCGTGAAAGAGGCTCCTGAAAGGGGGGAATTCAGCCCAAGGTCGACACCGTGGGAGGGAATTTAGCCCAAGATTGTGATTCACCCTAGCTACGGTAACGGGGAATTAGGCCCCTAATTCCTTTCAAAAGGGTCCCCAAACGAGTGGAATTACGCCAACAACGACAGTGTGGGAGGGAATTAGGCCCAACACATGAAAAACGCCTCCAGAATCTAGGGAATTACGCCCAACAGCTGGAATTAGGCCCAACACGAATCCTCCCAGAATCTTCGCAGTAAGAACAAATGCGCAATACTTATAACAAGTCGCAC